>VBSK01000123.1:0-1253056 GCA_006112555.1 Tuber indicum
AGCTTTTCCGAGGCGGGGGGGGTCATGCGCAGATGACCAACCAGATTGACCACTCTGTGGGCTATTGCGTCGAGGGGCAGGTGGCGTCGCACCGGTGGAGAGGGTTCAGGTGTTTTCCAATGAAGGGGCCTGTATCTCGGGTGAGGCCACGGTGAGGAGACAGTGGTCCTCCTTGGAGCGGAAGGTTGAAGTGTTGGGAAGGTGCTGTGGAGTCTCGCCATTGCCGGATTCTCTCTGGCGGGAGCATACGAGGCGGAGAGCCGCAGGCTCTCCTGTCCCAAAGGGTCCTTTTTTTTTTTTTTTTTTTTTTTTTTTTTTTTTTTATCGTCATGTATTCTTTGTTTAGGTACAAGAACTCGCATGCAGCGCTAGCTATGGCGTAAACAAAACCTTAATCCCAAAACAAACTTAACAAAGGAAACCAAACCAGTGCCTCCAGGAACGCGAACAACCCATATCGCAAGCAGCCTTAAAGCATAAATATAGGGAAACATTCAAACTAACTATCATACCGTTTAAACATAACCAAGGAAAGCCCCCGAACAGATACCGAAACATTCAAGACACGGGGTGGCGGGGGGATGGGGGGGGGGAAGGAGAGGGGGAACCCCGAAGGGCGGGCATCTCAGGGGGAAAACGGTAGCAGTGGTCGAGATGTATTTTGCCAGGCCGTGAAGCAGGGCCGCGTGTGCCAGAGTGGGTCGTCCTCCCGTAGGCCGTCTACTCCCTGGAGGTGGGAGTTCCTGGCTTCGAGTTTGGCCGAGCAGTTAAGTATGGTGTGGTGGAACGTCTCGGGCTCCTCCACACAATAGGGGCAAGTGGTAGGGGCGTTGGGATCCTTCCAAGAAACGTGTGCTGCCAGGTAGCTTTTTCCTGATCTCATCTGATGGATACGCCCTGCCATGAACTTCCCAAGCCCATGAAGGGGTGTGGGGTTAGAGTAGGCGTGTACATGTAGCGTGGGGGGGCGGGTATTGGGAGGACCACTTGGAGCAGGAGCTGCTTGCAGTCCCTCTTGAGTCCAAGGAAGGTAGGGTCGCCGGGGCACCAGGTGGCAGGGCGGTTGGCAGGAGATTCTCAGAGGCGGAGGGGGGCCATGCGCAGATGACCAACTAGGTTGACCACCCTATGGGCTATCGCGTCAAGCGGCAAGTGGCGACGGACCGGCGGCGAGGGTTCAGGAGTTTTCCAGTGGAGGGGCCTGTAGCCCGGGGTGAGGCCCACGGTGAGGAGCCGGTGGTCTTCCATGGAGCGGAAGGTCGAAGTTGTTGGGAAGGTACTGTGGAGCCTCGCCGTTGCCGGATTCCTTTCTGGCGGGAGGCATACAAGGCGAAGAGCCGCCAGGCGCTGACGGTGCTCAATTAGACACTGAATGGGAGAGAGCGCAGATTCACAAGGGAGAATCCCAGTGGGGGTATCACTAAAGCAGTTGGTAATCCATCGTTGAACCGTTCTCCAGAAACAGCCAGACGGTCCACCATTGCAGCAGAGGGGAGAATAGGTCGGCTCCGTATAAAAGTATGGGCGCAAGAAGGGAGGAGGCGAGACGGTGACATAGGTAGGGTGCCATGCCCTTGCCAGGGCCCGAGAGCCTTTTCACCATGGAGAAGGCCCCTTGGGCTAGGGCGAGCCGCTTGGAGAAGTGCGCGTTGTTAGACCACCTGAGGCTGCAGGCTGCAGGCTCGAACCAGTAGCCCAGCCATCTCACCACCCCGGAGGGTCGGAAAAGGAGGTCGTCGATCACGATAGGGAGTGTGCATGGCGGACCCTTTTGCCTCGGGGTCCTCCAATGGATCAGTTCCGTCTTGGAATAGAGAAGCTCACCCCCAGCGTGCGACCCCTCTGGGTGAGAGCTTTGACCAGTGCTGTAGGCGTTGGATATTCCTCCTATAGGAATTCGAGGCGACCGTGACTGCGCAGTCATCGACATAGGAGAGGATGGCCACGTGGGACCGGAAAGTGGAGCGAGGACACGTAGATGACGAAGAGTAGTGGCGAGATGGGGGACCCCTGAGGAGTGCCCACTTGTACTGGTTTGAAAACTTGGGGGAGCCTTGAAAAAGGAGCCTGCACTGCCGTGCTGTAAGGAACGAGCGTACCCAGGAGCAGAGGTAAGGGGGCACCCCCTTGGAGTGGAGCATGTGAAAGAGGTCGTTGGGGGAGACATTGTCAAAGCCTCCCTTGATGTCCAAAAAGAGGGTGGAGACCTCCAACCTTGGGCGTTGCAGGGTCTGGACCTCGTGTGCGAGGGTGGAGCAAGCGTCGAAGGTGCTTAGGCCTGGGAGGGAGCCACACTGGTGGTGGTTCAGGAGGCCGAGGGATCGGGCAATGGGAGCGAGTCTGTTGGCCATGACCCTCTCTAAAATCTTGGAGACCGTTTCCAGTAGGACGATGATGCGGAAGGAAGAGGGGGAATCAATGAGGCCTTGCCTGGCTTGTCCAGCACCACGCTATTGGCCATCTTGAGCGAGGAGTGGTGGCCAAAGGCCACCAGGGGGGAGAGGAGATCGGTTAGAAGGGAGGGCCAAGCTGAGTTGACCTTCTTCCAGACGCCATAAACGGGATCTGGTCAGGGCCTGGGGCAGACAACGGGGATGCTTTGCGCAGTGCCGCAGCGACCTCCTCTGGTTTCAGTGGGGGACAGTCTTTAAAACGGCGCAGGATGGGAGGCAATCCTGTCCCGAAGGTCCTTTTTTTTTTTTTTCTTTTTTTTTTTTTTATCGTCATGTATTCTTTGTTTAGGTACAAGAACTCGCATGCAGCGCTAGCTATGGCGTAAACAAAACCTTAATCCCAAAACAAACTTTAACAAAGGAAACCAAACCAGTGCCTCCGAAAACGCGAACAACCCATATCGCAAAGCAACCTTAAAGCATAAATATAGGGAAACATTCAAAACTAACTACCATACCGTTTAAACATAACCAAGGAAAGCCCCCAAACAGATACCGAAACGTTCAAGACACGGGGTGGCGAGGGGATGGTGGGGGGGAAGGAGAGGAGGAACCCCGAAGGGCGGGCATCTCAGGGGGAAAACCGGTAGCAGTGGTCGAGATGTATTTGCCAGGCCGTGAAGCAGGGCCGGCGTGTGCCAGAGTGGTCGTCCTCCCGTAGGCCGTCTACTCCCTGGAGGTGGGAGTTCCTGGCTTCGAGTTTGGCCGAGCAGTTAAGGATGGCGTGGTGGAACGTCTCGGGCTCCTCCTCACAATAGGGGCAAGTGGTAGGGGCGTTGGGATCCTTCCAAGAAACGTGTGCTGCCAGGTAGCTTTTTCCTGATCTCATCTGATGGATACGCCCTGCCATGAACTTCCAAGCCCCATGAAGGGGTGTGGGGTTAGAGTAGGCGTGTACATGTAGCGTGGGGGGGGCGGGTATTGGGAGGACCACGAGTGGAGCAGGAGCTGCTGGCAGTCCCTCTTGAGTCCAAGGAAGGTAGGGTCGCCGGGGGCACCAGGTGGCAGGGCGCTCGGCAGGAGATTCTCAGAGGCGGGGGGGGCCATGCGCAGATGACCAACTAGGTTGACCACCCTATGGACTATCGTGTCAAGCGGCAAGTGGCGACGGACCGGTGGCGAGGGTTCAGGAGTTTTCCAGTGGAGGGGCCTGTAGCCCGGGGTGAGGCCCACGGTGAGGAACCGGTGGTCTTCCATGGAGCGGAAGGTCGAAGTTGTTGGGAAGGTGCTGTGGAGCCTGGCCGTTGCCGGATTCCTTTCTGGCGGGAGGCATACAAGGCGAAGAGCTGCCAGGCGTTGACGATGTTCAATTAAACATTGAATGGGAGGGAGCGCAGATTCACAAGGGAGAATCCCAGTGGGGGTATCACTAAAGCAGTTGGTAATCCATCGTTGAACCGTTCTCCAGAAAACAGCCAGACGGTCCACCATTGCAGCAGAGGGGGAGAATAGGTCGGCGCCGTATAAACGTATGGGCGCAAGAAGGGAGGAGGCGAGACGGTGACAGAGGTAGGGTGCCAGGCCCTTGCCAGGGCCCGAGAGCCTTTGACCATGGAGAAGGCCCCTTGGGCTAGGGCGAGCCGTTTGGAGAAGTGCGCGTTGTTAGACCACCTGAGGCTGCAGGCTGCAGGCTCGAACCAGTAGCCCAGCCATCTCACCACCCCGGAGGGTCGGAAAAGGAGGTCGTCGATCACGATAGCAAGTGTGCATGGCGGACCCTTTTGCCTCGGGGTCCTCCAATGGATCAGTTCCGTCTTGGGAATAGAGAAGCTCACCCCCAGCCTGCGACCCCTCTGGGTGAGAGCTTTGACCAGGTGCTGTAGGCATTGGATATTCCTCCTATAGGAATTCGAGGCGACCGTGACTGCGAAGTCATCGACATAGGAGAGGATGAGGCCACGTGGGACCGAAAGTGGAGCGAGGACACGTAGATGACGAAGAGTAGTGGCGAGATGGGGGACCCCTGAGGGGTGCCCACTTGTACTGGTTTGAAAACCTTGGGGGAGCCTTGAAAAAGGAGCCTGCACTGCCGTGCTGTAAGGAACGAGCGTACCCAGGAGCAGAGGTAAGGGGGCACCCCCTTGGAGTGGAGCATGTGAAAGAGGTCGTTGGGGGAGACATTGTCAAAGCCTCCCTTGATGTCCAAAAAGAGGGTGGAGACCTCCAACCTTGGGCGTTGCAGGGTCTGGACCTCGTGTGCGAGGGTGGAGCAAGCATCGAAGGTGCTTAGGCCTGGGAGGGAGCCACACTGGTGGTGGTTCAGGAGGCCGAGGGATCGGGCAATGGGAGTGAGTCTGTTGGCCATGACCCTCTCTAAAATCTTGGAGACCGTTTCCAGTAGGACGATGATGCGGAAGGAAGAGGGGGAATCATATGAGGCCTTGCCTGGCTTGTCCAGCACCACGCCATTGGCCATCTTGAGTGAGGAGGTGTGGTGGCCAAAGGCCACCAGGGGGGAGAGGAGATCGGTTAGAAGGGAGGGACAAGCTGAATTGACCTTCTTCCAGACGCCATACGGGATCTGGTCAGGGCCTGGGGCAGACAACGGGGATGCTTTGCGCAGTGCCACAGCCACCTCCTCTGGCTTCAGTGGGGGACAGTCTTTAAAACGGCGCAGGATGGGAGGGCAGTGGGCTGGGGGCTTGGGGGGAAAGAAGTGGGATAGGAGTGTGGAGTTTAGCTCCTCCGGCGATGAGGCCCCGGCAGAGAGGGGAAGCGTTCTGGTGGTTTGCCGAAGGCGAACCTTTTGGCAGTCCATACATTCTGGGGTGTGGCACCCTCGAGGAAGTCCGACCAGTGTTTTTTCTTGGCCTGTCTGATAGCCTTGAAGTATGCGTTCCTGGCAGTTTTGGCGGCTCTGAGGGCAGTGCTGTCTGAGGACAGACGGGCCGTCCTCGCGCAGGCGTGGTGGACCTTTCGCAGGTCAGTGAGGGCATCAGACCACCAGGGCTTGGAGCGCAAGGACGGCCTCTTTGTTGGGGTGTGCTGTGCCAGGGTACTCCTGATTCGATTCAGGTTGAAATCCAGCCACCTGCCAAGGGCCTCCTGTAGTGGAAGCGTGGGTGGGCTGGTGAGCTTGAGGGCGCGGAGAGCTGTGTATGTCGCAGGCCAGTCAGTTGCCGACCAGTGCGGGGCCACCCCAGGAGGGGACAGGAATGGGGAGGAAAGTGTTATAGCTATGGGGATGTGGTCGGAGCCCGTGGACGGGAGTTCCGCATTCCAGGTCTCCAGGTAGGGGGTCAGATGTTCATTTGCGAAGGCTAAGTCCAGCACAGAGGGGGAGTGTTGCTGCCCAAGGGAGAACCGGGTGAACACGCCAGGGGTGTTTATGAGGGCAAACGACCTTTCCAGGGCCAGGTCCGAGTACGGAGCTGAGGCCCTGATCTCATTGTCACGAAAGGAACGGAGGGGGTCCCAGGAAGGGTGATGGAGGTTGAAGTCACCCACCACTAGCAAAGGGTGTGGGAGGAGAGGAAAGGCCTCCTCTGGAGATACCGTTCTCGTAAGAGAGGAAGCAGTCCATAAGGAGTAGAGGTTAAGGACCCGAAATTTAACATGAGATGAAGAAAATAAACCATTAGGAGTGTGTATATCGAGCGCCATCAGGCCCGGGTTGTCAAGGAAAACTGGCACCACTGAGGCGGAGTCAAGAAAGCAGCGTAGGACGTAGAAGGCCACCTTTGGCCTATTGTGTGGTGAAAATGGAGGGGCAAAAAACTTAAAACCATTAAACTGCGGCAGTTTGCCACGAAACATAGGGGGGTCTTGCAAAGCAACAATAGAGGGGGGCAGGGGCAGGGCCACAAGGCTGTTGAATAAGGAAAGAAACACATTCCAGCTTCCCAAGCAGTTGTGATGAACGATGGTGATAGAGTTAAGACTCTGGGGAGGGGGGCTGGTTCCAGGGGAGTGGGGGGGAATAGAGTGGTTTAGCGCCATCTCCGGGACTAACCCGAGGTGGACTTCCGGAACGGGGTGGGAGTAGCTTCCTCCTGGGAACGGGAGGCGTTGTCTCCTTGGTGACGGTCAGGGGTGCTAGGGAAGGGGGTTCCTTGGGGGGGGCGGAAAGGGGTGGCGAAAGGGGGGTCGGGGGCTGACTCGGTTCTGCGGGCGGCACTATCTCCCAGGTCCAGGGCAGGAGCAAGGCGTTGGGGCCGTACAGGTCCGGAGGAAGGACCCTCTCCTCCATCGTCCTGCGTATCCATCTCTTCTTCATCTGGCGGGGGGGCATCTGAGGCAGGGGGAGGGGGGACCGGCTTCTGGGGGTAGGTCTGGTCGTAGGCGGGGTGAAGCCCTGAGCAGTTGGTGCAGGCGGGGACGGAGGTGGGGCAGCAGTTGACAACTGGCTTGAGATGTCCCCCCTTGGGGCAGGTCGGGTTCTGGCAGCGGTGGCTTGCCCTGGTGTGACTGAGGGCGCATATCGGGCAGATGGGATGGTCGACCTTACAGCGCGCCGCCTGGTGGCCGAAGCCCCAGCAGTTCTTGCACTGCGTGAACCTGTTTGCAGAGTATGCTCTCTCGATGCGGCACCGGGAGGCGTAGAGGACGGTCCTACCCACCATCTTGTCCACGTCCGACAGGGCGACCGTGACGATGCAGGAGGTGTTTGCCTTCGAGAGGCGTAGCTCCTCGTCCCGTACGAGGAAGCGGGCTGATAGGATCTGGACCTCCTTGACATTGAGGATAGTTTCCCTGAGGGTCTGGAGGAGGGCTTCGGGGTCGTCGGGGAGGAACGAGACTGGAAGGGAGTGGATGGCCAGTTGCACCTCGTTGGGTGCTGGGCGGAAGACAAGGTAGGGGTTTTCTCCCACAGGGTAAGCCTTGTTGAGACGTGAGGCTAAGGCTTCGTAGTAGGGTGCGTACGCGGTAGCGGGAGTGGTGGGATCAAGCGCGAGCAGGGTGATAGCACCACGGTCGTTGACTTTGGCTGTGAAGGCCTTGGGGAGGGGGCAGTTGGCCTCTTTAAGAACTGAGGCTGCAACGTCTGGGAAGGAGGCCGCAATGTCACCCCTGTGGGGTTGGGGGGCAGGAGAGGAGCGGGGGGCACCTGTCCCGAAGGTCCCAGGACCGTCTATTTATACAGACTTCTCACCTAACCCTAACCCTGTGTGACTCATACCTTCACGTCACCATATCCTATGGCTCATACTCGTGAGTCATGTGAGATCCTTAGTTGACTCATGTGAGTCACCTGCGCAACCTGCCTAAACCAATCATAATCCTCATATCCAATCATGTGCGCTAAGTGCTCACATGTGTAAAACTCGTGACTCATAAGTATGAGTCACGCGTGAAAGTCATAACATCATATGACTCACAACGGTGAGTCATCACATAACAATAACATCTATGACTCATGACTGTGAGTCATGTGAAATCCCTATTCTGCCTTATCAATCTGCCTTGTCACAATCCGGTTTGTGACATCTTCACTGTGATCATAATCAAGAGTACGTAAATAATACAAAGTAGAATAAAACTTTTATATTTTGTAAAAAGATTATTTGCAGTAATAACAGCTTGGCATCTGTCTGATATGCTTTCTATAAGCTCCTTAAATTCATACTGTCCAACAGCTTCCCAAGCCTCTTTAACTGCTTTCTTTAATCTATTATATACCATATTTTCAGGAAAATTATCTTGTAGAAAATTTTCACAATATGCCAAACGCTTTTAATATGATTAAAGTCAGGTGAAAATGGAGGCCAGTAAATCACCTCAATACCCCTTTCCTGAAGTTCAGTTACTGTATCTCCTGCAGCATGTCCTAAAGCTCTTCTGTAACGTTCCTAGCTTGTGTTTAACTAATAGCGACGGGTAATGATACTTCTCTTCTTATTATCTTATCAGATATAACAGTTCTTAGATCTGTTGATCTATGTTATCACTGTTCGTCGGATAACGCCTGTTAAATCCTAACTAAGATAACTTCGTCTCATGAAGGCTCGTGAGAAATGTGTCTGATATGCAAAAGTGATAAATAGTGTAAAGATGTTTTATTTGTAAAGTAATAAGTAAGGAAATTACTTAGAACATTCAATCTAATTTTATTTATATTTGTACCGCCGACTCCGGCTAACGACAAGTCCCCCCGGCGCGAGGTTAACGCAAACGGGAACTACCACTATGTAACGAGACTCCACTGAGTACTATTACAAGTAGCCAAACCTACACCCATACCGGAGTCAAGAGACTACCGCGGTAGGGCTGGCGGTAGACTTAGGTCTACCAGGTGGAGGTACCGGTGGTTAGGTACCTCAGTCGGGCATGCTAGGCCATACCAAAGGTACATAGGTCCTAGTAATGGTTGGGGGTTACCCTACTCTGTAGGGTAACCCAAGTAGTCAATTTGGGAGTTACCCTGAATTACTCGACGGAGAGTCCAGGTAAAGTTACCCTACTCTTTAGGGTAACTCGGGGTGCAGTTACCCTACCTTTGGACTAGAGTTACCCTGCCATGGGCTAAGGGTTACCCTGCTATGGAGCCAAGTTACCCTACCTTGAAAGTAACTTGTTACGCAGGACTTCGGGGGAAGTTACTAGATTGTTTGTCACGCGAAACTACATAGGGTGTTCAATTCTCAGGTTGTGCGGATCACTCCGGCACAACCAGTTGAGCTCCGAACAAGCTGTAACTTGGAGGTGTGGTGGCTAACACCCCCCTCCGGCCCCGTTATAAGTCCCTAGCGTCATGGGCTACAGCCTGAAGAGTTGCTGTAAGTCTAGCAAAAGTCTCCCGGTGGAGATGCTTCCATAACACCGTATGCGCTCACGCCGTCCGTCCGACCGGAAGCTGTCCGCAGGTTATATGAGGGGACAGAGGAGAACCTGGAGAATGGCCTCCAGGTGGTTTCGTGTAAAACGGACCAGAACTGACGGAGTAATACTGCTTTGAAGTCGAGAGTAGTATGTGAGGTTACCGGAGGCCAGTAGGCGAGGTAACCGAAGTCCGTTGCCCCGAAAGAGTAATAGTATTGGAGAATCGTTAAGGACTCTAAGACACTAGTCTGAGGCCACGACATGACCTACTTCTAGGAGGGTTGACTGTGGGTAGCGCCTATTGGTAGTCAACCTCCGGAGTGGTCTCTCGGGGGAGCTACGTGGCTATCTTCCGGAATGATATGGAAATGAGTAGAACCGGATAGATGTTCAGGAGCCGCGAATGCTTGCAGAAGACTAAGTGTATATGGGTAGAGAGTTCCATAGTTGGTATAGTATCCGCACGGGCATGACAGCTCGCCACTGGCATGACCACGATATGAAGAGTTTTTACTCCTGCGGTTGCATTGGAGATGCAGCGGCTAAAACACTTCTATCGGGCAGATGTTAGAACACCACCGAGTGGTCTAGTTCGCTACGGAGGATCGTTGGTCCGACCCGTAGAGGTTGGCTAGACAGCCCACGGGAGTTGGGTGCTCGCGAACGCAGAGTAGTGATGGGGAGTAACTGGCAGCATACCAAGCCTACTTAAGTATATGCGAGTTCTCCTCTACTCTGGCAATCAACTACCTCTCGAGATCAGGACTTAATTGAGTAAAGCTGTGGCTTAACGATATTAAGTTTTACCGTTTATTTTTTTTAAACTCTACTGTTGATTATCTTTATCTTTACTTCTGAAAAAATACTTCGGTGCGGTCGCAACCTCGGGATCCATCTTCCCAGAGGGAGCCCCCGTTACACACTAACTCTGAACAATCCAAACCTCCAGCCCCAAACCTCAAACAAGGCCGCGCTATGCCCACAACACGAACTCTAAGTACAAGACCATCAACAGTAAAGAAAGCCCTCCTCACCCATCGCGTCCGAAATCCGTCTGGTATGAGATCAACCGCAGCCTTCGTAGCAAGTCCGCATCATTCCTGACCAAGGAGTACGAGGGGCAAACCCAGGAATACAGAGGTGTACAGGCGACAGGCAAGACCCAGGCTGAAGCTCCAAGGACGGAGGGGTGTCCGACAAAGGCAAGTTCCCAGTACAAAAACATAAAAATCACTACCGCCCGGTCTGAATACCGTCCCACAATCCCTCCTCCACAATAAAAAATCCAACAACAATTTAACAGCACAGGCGGCACCAAGGCAGAGAAGCTGTGACCAACATGTCCCCAACTCGCATGTGCATGCCAGGCCGTCGACCCTATAAACCCACTTTGCCAAGTGCCTCCGAAGAGCGTAATGGTGAGGAGGACCTGTACCCACTGCCTGTAACGCCAAACAAATACAATAAACAAAAGAAAAACATAGAGGTGGTGACAGACCGAGAAGGTCAGTAGGGCCTATCTCCTACCCGTGGTGCCATGCCCCCGCCTGCCGTACCCGTAACCAAACCAAAGAAACAAAACAAGCTCCACAGAACCCTGCATACAAGACCCAAACAAGTCCAACCCAGAGGTCGCAACCCGCTATCCGCACAGGTGGCCGTCAGCCAGCCGGTCCGACAGGAAGCTTTGCAGCACTCAGCAGCTTAACCTTAACAGCCCAAGCCAGTCGGAAACACTTCATTAGACCTCGCCCAACCTGACGCAGGCCCGACCGGTGCTCGCAGGTGCCTCACCCCGCCAAGTCAGCCCCCCCCCAAGCCCCACACGCCAGGCACCGCAGCCCCCATCAAGCCTCCTCAGTCCCTCAGGCAGATTAACCGCCCGACAGCCACAGGACAGCCAATACCTGACCCCGCCAGGCAGCCACTGATCTTGGCCACACCAACAGAGCCCCATCCCCCAGCAGGGTTTAGCCGAGGGGGGCCACCAGGACGAACCCAGGGCCACAATATATGGGCCAGCACTCAACGGCGCTGGCCACCGTCCCATCCCGCCCAAACCGAAATCCGAGCAGGGCGAGAGGAAAACCAGGGAACATGAAGGCCCCCCAAGGCGGGCCGCGAAAGGCCACACCAAAGTCTAACGAAAGGTGCCCAAACAGACGCTTCAGTAGGGGCGGGTACCAGGATAGGAAACGAGACAAACAGAAGGTAGGCCCCACTTGCAATGGGTGTGACCGCCAACCACCATCCGTAACCACACCGACCCCTGCACTAGACCAAGCATGGCCCGGCAACCAATCGTCCCACACCACCCCGGGGAGAGGTTCATCCGCACTAGGAGGTTAAAGTTTTCAGGGTCAAAGCCATCCCCACGTAGAAGGAAGGAGGAGACACCTGACTGAACCAGCGTAAATGCCACTTGAACCGAAATCAAGGGAATGGCGATAAACGACATCGTAGGATTCCGACCATGATAACAGTTGACGAAGGGCGGGGCCGGCGAGGCCCCCGTCCCTTAAGGAATGATGCGACCGGTACGACGTGTTGATATTTGGGAAGGTCATCAGTCTAACCGAAGGGGGTTTTGTATCGCAAACACTAAGGACTCTGTTAAAACCGAACAAGAAACATGAGCTGGCCCAAAAAACGACACGGGTGTTTCCCCCCACAGCAATGTTCAAATCCCCCATCCCCCGAACGCGAAACTCTGCGAGTAGACAATACCGTAAGAACTCGAATAATCGGACCATGTGCTATGTAGTCCGCAATTTCCTCCTCTGGAAAAGGGGGAGAAAACACACCAAAAAACCAGCCGTCCGAGACAAATAAAAAAGAAAAAAAACACCAGACCATACTAGGAGAGGCAAGTCCAACGTCCTAGCACATGGTCCGATTATTCGAGTTTTTACGGTAGAGAGAGAAGCCGAAGACCTTTTACCGAAGGAGGGCTCGTAGATGCCAAAGGTGAAAGGCTCGAAGTGAGATCATTGTGAGAATCAACTGACAATGAGGAGGTGAAAACAAGTAACCACAACGCAAAACCGCCAAACAACAGAACCTCAACACCAAAGACCCTAGGAACTACTGAGCGAACTCAGATATCTCCCCCAGAATCAAAGGCATCGAAATGCCATCGTGGTGCGAAAGGAACGCTACCGAGGCTGAGCGAAGATAGAAGTAAGGAAATTACTTAGAACATTCAATCTAATTTGTTTATACTTTTACCGCCGACTCTGGCATACGACATGTCCCCGCCGGGACAGGGTTAACGCAAACCGGAACTACCACTAACTATGAACAATCCAAACCTCCAACCCCGTACCTCAAACATACCCGCGCCATGCCCACAACACGAACACTCAATACAAAGCCATTAACGGTAAAGAAAGTCCTCCTCGCCCCCGCATCCGAAGCACCTCTGGTATGGTGCCAACCACAGCCCTTGTAGCAAGTCCGCATCATTCCTGAACAAGGAGTACGAGGGGCGAACCCATGAATACCAAGATATGCAGGCGACAGGCAGGACCCAGGCCGAAGCCAAAAGGCCGAATGGGTGTCTGACAAAGGCAAGTTCCCCGTACAAAACCAAAATTCCACTACCGCCCGGTTTGAATACCATCCCGCAAGCCCTCCCCCACAGTAGAAAACCAACAACAATTTAACAACACAGGCGGCACCAAGGCAGAGAGGTCGCGACCAACATATCCACAACTCGCATCCGCATGCCAGGCCGTCGATCCTATGAACCCACTTTGCCAAGTGCCTCTGAAGAGTGTAATGGTCAGGAGGACCTGTACCTGCTGCCCGTAACCCCAAAACAAAACAATAAACAAAAGAAATACATAGAGGTGGTGACAGACCGAAAAGGTCAGTAGGGCCTATCTCCTACCCGTGGTGCCATGCCTCCTCCCGCCATACCCACAGCCAGACCAAAGAAACCAAACAAGCTCCACAGAACCCAGCACGCAAGACCCAAACAAGTCCAACCCAGAGGTCACAACCCACTATCCGCACAGGTGGCCATCAGCTGGCTGGTCCGACAGGAAGCTTTGCAGCACTCAGCAGCTTAACCTTATCAGCCCAAGCTGGCCGGAAACACTTAATTAGACCTCGCCCAACCTGACGCAGGCCCGACCAGTGCTCGCAGGCGTCTCTCCCCGCAAAGTCAGCCCCCCTCAAGCCCCACACACCAGACACCACAGTTCCCATCCAGCCCCCTCAGCCCCTCAGGCAGATCAACCGCCCGACAGCCACAGGATAGCCAATACCTGACCCCACCAGGCAGCAACTTTTTTGGCCACACAAGCAGAGTCCCCTCCCCCAGCACCGACAGCTGAGGGGGGCCACCAGGATGAACCCGGGGCCACAGCATAAAGGGCCGCCACCCGGAGGCAACGGCCACAGCCCCAGCCCGCCCGAACCAAAGTCCAGCAAGCCGAGAGGGAAACCATAGAACCCAAAGGCCCACCAAGGTGGGCCCCGAAAGGCCGCACCAACGTCTGACGAAAGGTGCCCAAACTGACGCTTCAGAGAGGGCAGGTACCAGGATAGGAAACGAGACAAACAGAAGGTAGGCCCCACTTGCAATGGGTGTGACCGCCAACCACCATCCGTAACAACACCGACCCCTACACTAGACCAAGCGTGGCCCGGCAACCAATCGCCCCACACCATCCCGGGCAGTGGTTCACCCGCACCATGAAGTAAATGATTTCAGGGTCAAAGCCATCCCCACGTAGAAGCGAAGAGGTGACGCCTGAGTGAACCACTGTAACGCCACTTGTACCGAGAACAAGGGAACGGTGATAAACGACATCGTAGGATTCCGATCGTGAGGATAGTAGACGAAGGGCGGGGCCGGCGAGGCCCCCGTCCCTTAAGGAATGATGCGACCGGTACGACGTGTTGATACTTGGAAAGGTCATCAGTTTAACCCAAGGGCGTTTTGTATCGTAAACACTAAGGACTCTGTTAAAACCCAACAAGAAACATGAGCTGGCCCAAAGAACGACACGGGTGTTTCCCCCCACAGCAATGTTCAAATCCCCCATCCCCCGAATGCGAAACTCTGCGAGTAGACAATAGACAGAGAAGCCGAAGACTTTTTGCTGAGGGAGGTCTCGTAGACGCCAAAGGTGAAGAGGCTCGAAGCGAAATCATCGTGAGAATCAAACAAAGACGAGGAGGCGAAAACAAGTAACCACAACGCAAAAACCGCCAAACAACAGAAACTCAACACCAAAGATCCCAGGAACTACTGAGCGAACTCAGATATCTCCTCCAGAACCAAAGGCATCGAAGGACTATCGTGCTGCGAAAGGAACGCTACCGTGGCGGAGCGAAGATAGAAGTAAGGAAATTACTTAGAACAAAGCGTAGAGAGCCTATCTTCCACGGCCGTTCTTTTTTTTTTTTTCTTTTTTTTTTTTCTTTTCTGTTTTTATATCATATATTCATTATTTTAGTAAGGTACAAGAACTCACATGCAGCGCTAGCTATGGCGGAAATAAAACCCAAACTGCACGCATCGCTCCTCCATCTGAGGCAAAAACCGAGAACCCCAAGCCCCTCTGGTATGGAGCCAACCACATATCTCACCCTAAATCAACCCTATCTTTACAACACAAGCAAACTCAGTTCTAAGAGAAACCCGAAACAAGGAAAGCAGGAAGCCCAAGGAAAAATCCCCCTGGAAATCTCGGCCCGAATACATCAAAGAAACCAAACTCGATACCCACCAGAAAAGCCCCAAGGCAGTCCTGGCCGCTGAGAAGCTAACCCTTAAATAACCTGCCCCAAATAATCAGGGGCGTACTACGACGCTGCCCTACCGCCAATATGTTTGGAAGCGAAAGTAGACGATGGATCCGACCAGCCCGAGGTAGTGCAATACTGGCCAGAGGAAGGGGGCAAGGGATAGAACCCCCTAGAGTGAGGAAGCAGTAAGGTGCCAGCTGGTGGAGCAGCAAGGTGCTAGCTTAAGATAGGGGCAGTAGGGTACCAGCCAGGCATGAGGGGGGGTAGTAGGGTACCAGCCGACCAAGTCAAGGAGTGGAGAGAGGAGGGGAAAACCCAGATGCTGAAACAACTATCTCATACGTGTTCATGCCTTAACTTGGCGGTCCTCAATAATCCCCAACAACCAAGGGTGCCGGAGTACCCATAGAGGGTGGAGAGGAGGGGAGTGGTGAAATCGACCATAGCCTATTGAGAAGAGCAACCACTAACCCCCAACCGTGGGACTGACCTGTATCCACCAGCGGGATAAAACCAGGACCCAGTAGAGGGACTAACCTGAACCGACCGGAGAAAGGTAGAAGGAATCCGTCGTAAGCGCGTCCCACAAACCGTGTTCTCAGCCGTCTGTTGTAGGGAAAAAGAAGCCGCCCGACCATGCTGATGCTAAGCGACGCTATAGCAAAAGTAGGGAAGGAATGAAAACCAACATCTCAAGATGTCAGAGAGGAGGAAGGATGGGCTCAAGAGGGTAGACCTCAAGAGAGAAGGCAGGAGAGAAGTTCCACTGCGGCGGAAGGATGAAAAGTGATGGCCTAGTCCGCCCCCTAGGGGGAGGACCAGATGCGAAAAGTGGTGAGAATTCCTATCGTGTTGAGATTTCAATCACCGGAGGTGTAGCAGAGACGGTCGTTGCTATCTCCCTCGGCGGTTTTTTTTTTTTTTTTTTTTTTTTATATCATATATTCGTTGTTTTAAGGTACAAGAACCTGCATGCAGCGCTAGCTACGGCAAAAACAAAACCTGTAAACACGCGCGTCCCTCCTCCGTCTGAGGCAAAAACCAAGAACCCCAAGCCCCTCTGGTATGGAGCCAACTACCCATCTCGCCCTGAATCAAGCCTATCCTTACAACACAAGCAAACTCAGTTCTAAGAGAAACCCAAAAGAGGAAAAGTAGGAAGCCCAAGGAAAAATCCCCCCGGATATCTCGCTACAAAAGAAACCAAGCTCATACCCACCGGGTAGTGCCCATAGCACAGCCGGCCGCTAAAAAGCTAATCCTAGATCGGGCCCAAGAGAGGACCAGGTACACCGATTAATGGCGAGACCCCTACTGAGCGAGAAAGCTTGATGAGAGGAGCATCCCGACCGACCGGAGACAGTGCAATACCAACCGGAGGGAAGAAGGCCAGGGCTGAGACCTCCCAGAGAGAGGTAGCAGTAAGGTGCGAGCTTAAGGGAGCAGTAGGGTGCTAGCCGGGTGGCAGTAGGGCGCCAGCCGAAGAGGTGGTAGTAGGGTAGCAGCCGGGGGGCAGTAAGGTGCCAGCTGGGGGAGTAGTAGGGTGCTAGCCAAAAAAGGTGGCAGTAGGATGCCGGCCAAGGAGGATGGCAGTAGGATACCAGCCAAACGAGCCGAGGGAGGGAGAGGGAGGGGTAGACCCAAATGCTGAAACAACTATCGGAAACGTGTTCATGTCTTAACTAGGCGGTCTCCATTATCCCCAGCGCCCACAGTAGTCAAAACCACCGCAACGGGCAAAGAGGAGGAGATAGGCGAATTCGACCGTAGCCTGTTGAGAAAACCAACCACCAACCCCCGAGTGTGGGACTAACCCGTACCCACCGGCGGGATAAAAGGCCGGACCTAGCAGAGGGACTAACCCGAACCGACCAGAGGAAAGAAGAAGGAATCTAGTGTAATCGCGTACCGCAAACCGTATTCCCAGCCATCTGTTGTAAGGAAAAAAGAAAAACCTGACCGTGCTAATGCTAAGCGAGGCAAGAACAAAAGCGGGGAAGGAGAGAAACCCAGCGACGAGGACACCAGGAAGGAGCAAGGGGGGGTCTCATGAGTGTAGACCTCAAGAGAGAAAGCAGGAAAAAGGTTTTGCCGTTGCAAAAAGATAAAAGATGATGTCCTTGTCTCCCCGTAGGGGGAGGACCAGACAGGAAAAGTGGTGATAATTCCTTGGTGTTGAGATTTCAATCACCGGAGGTGTAGCGGAGGCGGTCGTCGCTATCTTCCTCAGCCATTTTTCTTTTTTTTTTTTTTATATCATATATTCATTATTTAAGGTACAAGAACCTGCATGCAGCGCTAGCTATGGCAAAAACGAAACCTATAAACACGCGCGTCCCTCTTCTGTCTGAGGCAAAAACCAAGAACCCCTAGCCCCTCTGGTATGGAGCCAACTGCATATCTCGCCCTGAATCAAGCCTATCCTTACAACACAAGCGAACTCAGTTCTAAGAGAAACCCGAAACAAGAAAAGCAGGAAGTCCAACGAAAAATCCCCCCAGATATCTCGCCACAAAAGAAACCAAACTCATACCCACCAGGAACGCCCATAGCAGACCTGGCCGCCCGGAGGCTAACCCAAAGAACCCCAAACAAAGTAGGAGCCGGGCATACCGGGGCCAGGAACTCTGGCAACGGTGTGCCCCCGCAAAGCCGTGGTAGCCAAGGAGGAAGGGATGGTGCCGACCAGCCTGAAGCAGTACAATACAGACCGGAGGCGTGAGACCAGGGCTTGTGTCCCCAATAGAAAAAGGGTGGCAGTAAGGTGCCAGCTGGGGGAGCAGTAAGGTATTAGCTTAAGATAGGGGCAGTAGGGTGCCAGCCAGGCGTAAGGGAGAGGTAGTAGGGTACCAGCCGACCGAGCCGAGGAGAGGTGAGAGGAGGGGTAAGCCCAAATGCTGAAGCAACTATCGGATACGTGTTCGTGCCTGAACTAGGCGGCCTCCTGAAGCCCCCAGTACCCACAGATGACGAAGCAACCATATCGGGTAGAGAGGAGGAGGATGGCGAAATCGACCGTAGCCTGTTGAGAAGACCAACTACGATACCCCGACCGTGGGACTGACCCGTACCCACCAGCGGGACAAAACCCGGACTCAGCAGACCGACTAACCCGAACCGACCAGAGAAAAGCAGAAGGAGTCCATCGTAATCGCGTACCGCAAGCAGTGTTCCCAGCCGTCTGTTGTAGGGAAAAAGGAGAAACCCAACCGTGCTAATGCTAAGCGAGGCTAAAGCAAAAGCTGGAAAGAGGAGGGCCCAGCAATCAGAGATGCCAGGAAGGAGTAGAAAGGATTTCAAAAGGGTAGACCTCAAGAGAGAAGGCAGGAGAGAAGCTCTACCGTGGTAGAAGGAAGAAAAGTAATGGCCCAGTCCCCCCCCTAGGGGGAGGACCAGACACGAAAGATCGTGAGAATTCCTGTGGTGTTGAGATTTCAATCACCGGAGGTGTAGCGGAGACTGTCGGTGCTATCTTCCTCGGCCGTTTTTTTTTTTTTTTTTTTTTTTTCTTTTTATATCATGTATTCATTGTTTGGTTAAGGTACAAGAACGTGCGTGCAGCGCTAGCTATGGCAGAAACAAAACCCAAAATCAATCAACTAACAAAAGAAAAAACAAAACCAGTTCCTCCGATGGCGTCCAATAACCGACGCATTGCCTACACTGGACTCATAAAGAAAAACTACTAACTAACTAGTATCGTAACGGAAACAAATCAAAAACTCATAATAACAAGTAATGAAATCAAACAGGAGACCTTCCACCACTTAGACCATTTGGCGACCTAGCCAACGATAACCGAGGCAAGGCAAGAAGGGAAGGGGAGGGGGAAAGGGAGGGCTGGTGGGGGGCATATTGTGCATACATGTCGGGGGGGAAACCAGTTCTGGTAGCGGTGAGGTAGCGACCGAGGCCCAAAAGCATCGGGATTGAGGTCCATAGAGAAGAGTCAGGTCCAATATCTGTTATCTCCTGGAGGTGGCGACGGCGGGCGGCAGACTTGGCAGAATAAAACAGGAGGGCATGCTCGAACGTCTCGTCCCCTTCCTCGCACCAGGGGCAGAGGGGAGAGGGGTCGGTGTCATGCCATCAGAGTTGGGCAGCTAAGTAGCTCTTGCCGGCCCACATCTGATGGAGCCGGCCTGAAAGGAAATGCCCCGGGCCCATAAAGGGGTGCGGGCGTAGGGTGGGGCCGAAGAGGTAGTGGGGCGGGGGAGGTGAGAGGAGGCGCCATGAGGTGAGGAGTTCCTCACAGCATCGGGCCTTGAGCGAAGCGTAGACGGCAGGGGCTCCAAGCAGGACTACTTGTAGGGGAGGCAAGAGGAGAGGGTTTGCTGGAGGGAGGGGATCACTACAGTTGCCAATGATGAAGTGAATGCGGTGGGCGACTGCATCGACAGGCAGGTGACATCGGTTGGGTGGGGAGGGCGGTTTGGTGAACCATCTGAGGGGAGTGTAGTTGGGGCCAGCCCAAGGGTGGCGGCCTCGGACAGAACCAGGGAGACGGAGGGAGTCAGGTGCCTGGAAGGGGGACGTAGTTGGGACAGAGTGGTCTAGGCAGGCGGATACCGGGTTGATTTCCGGTGGCAGGCAGACGAGACGGACTGCCGCCAGACGTTGTAGGTGCTTGATCAGGAGGTCGATTGGAGGGAGGGAGGCCTCACATGGGAGAATGGCCGTGTTGATAGAAGCGAAACAGTTTGTAACCCCCCTCTGTACCCGGTGCCAGAACGCTCTCATCTTGTCGAGCATTTTGGAGTTGGGGGAGAGCAGGTCACTGCCGTAGAGGAGGATGGGGCGGACTAGGAAGGAGGCAAGACGATGGCACAGATGTGGTGCAAGACCCTTGCCTGGCCGCGACAGGCGGTCTATTATAGCGAGAGCAGCTTCAGCCAGAGCGAGGCGTCTGGTGAAATGGAAGGAGGTGGCCCGGTCGAACGCAGGAGTCACGGGCTCCAGCCAGTAGCCCAACCACCGAAGTACTTGGGCCGGTTTGTAGGGGACGGAGTCTACTGAGATGGGGAGGAGGGACGGGGGCCCTCTCTGTTGGGGCGTCCTCCAGTGTATTAGTTCTGTTTTGGGGAGGGAGAAGGGAATGCCTATGCACCTTCCTTTCGATGTGAGTGAGGACGCGACTGCCTGCAGCTTCTGGACGTTACGCCTGTAGGAGGGTGAGGCCACTGTTATAGCGAAGTCATCGACGTAGGAGAGGATTATGCCGTTGGGGACTGAGAAGTGGAGGGAGGAAACGTAGATCAGGAAAAGAAGAGGGGAGACAGGTGATCCCTGGGGGGTGCCGACCTGGACCGGCGAGAGGACTTTAGAAGAACCTTGGTATAGGAGGCGGCATTGTCGGCCATGTAGGAAGGATCGGACCCACGAAACAAGGTAGGGCTGAACGCCTTTTTCCCGAAGTTTGCCGCATAGGGCAGCTGAGTCAACGTTATCAAAGCCTCCTTTGACGTCAAGGAAGAGTGTGGAGGAACAGAGGCCCATACTGTGCGAAAGTTGGACCTCATGTGAGAGGGTAGCAAGGGCGTTGAAAGTGCCCATGCCTGATAGTAAATCACATTGGTTAGGGTGGACGAGGCCAAGGGCCCGAGCAACTGCGGCTAGCCTTACAGCTACCACACGCTCCAGGATCTTGGATAGGGTTTGGAGGAGGACTATGATGCGGAAGGAGGCTGGTGTATCATAGGAGGCCTTGCCAGGCTTGTCAAGTACAATGCCGTTGGCCTGCTTGAGGGATGAGGGGTGAAATCCGTATAGTAGGAGGGGGCTCAGGAGGGAGGTGAGGATCTTTGGGTTGGTGCAGTGGACTCTTTTCCAAACTGAGTACGGGATGTGGTTGGGGCCAGGGGCGGACGAGCTTGAGCTGGATGCCAGGGCCTTGGAGACCTCTTCTTTAGTGAGGACGTCAAGGTCCCTGAAGGGGCGCAGGATAGTAGGAGGGGAGGAGGACTCTCTAGGGGGGAAAAAATGGGTCAGGAGGGCGGTGTTGACAGTAAGTGGAGTGTCAGCGTCCGGGAAAGACGGAAACCGGTCAGGGGGGCGTCCCATAGCGTAACGTTTGGCTGTCCATACAGTCTTCAGGGTTGCACCGGAGAGGAAGTCGTCCCAGTACTTTCACTTAGCCTGCTTGATGGCCTTAAAATAGGCATTACGGGACGTCCGGGCTTCGGTCCGGGAGTCCACATTAGGGGCCTTGCGAGCACGACGTGTAGCGGCGTGAAAGGAGATTCTGAGAGAGGAGAGGAGTGGCGACCACCAAGGTTTAGAGCGGGTTGACATGCGATTGAGGGGGGTGTGCAGGAGGAGAGTGGTGTGGAGGCGGTCAATATTGGTGTCGAACCAGGTCGTGGCAGAGGATAAGGTCGGGAGGGTGGGAGGTGGAGAAACAACAAACAACTTAAGGGCATCACCATGGGCAGGCCAATCGGTCTTAGCCCAGGCTGGTGTAGGGGCAGGGGGGCGCAATAAAGGAGTGGAGAGTAAAATGTAAATTGGAACATGGTCAGAGCCAGTAGACGGGAGCGGGGTAGTCCATTCCGCAAAGAGTTGGGCTGCCATGCTATTGGCAAAGGAGAGATCAAGAATGGAGGGCCTGCCCACGGAGGCAAAGGGAAAATAAGTAAACACACTAGGGGTATTAAGGAGGGAAAAACCATGTAAACAAGCCAATTGAAAGTAAGGAACTGACGTGCTAAGTTCGGTAGATGAGATGACCCGCAATGGGTCAGAAAGAGGGTGGTGGAGGTTAAAGTCTCCCATAACAAAAACGGGAAAACTTAAATCAGGAAAGCATAGCTCAGGAGGAACAATGCGTATATGGGTTGAGACGCCTTGGGTGTTATACACATTGTATACCCGAAGGCGAGTTTGCGAGGAGGAGCAAAATCCTACATCGGAGAACAGGTCGACCGCCATCACGTTGGCAGACTGGCCCACCCACACTGGCAAAAGAGAAACAACTTCAAGAAAAGACAAAAGAGCGTAGCAGGCCACCTATCTTCCTCGGCCGAACCGGCCTCCTTATATAGACCTCTCCTCCCAAACCCTAACCCTGATGACTCCTAACTCTAAGTCATCCAATCGTAACATAAACAAGTCATATGACTCAAATGAGTCATATGCGCGAGACCCATGACTCATAATCGAGTCATGTGCGAAGCATAACAAATCATAACATAAACAAGTCATCTGACTCGAGCGAGTCATATGCATAAGATCCATGACTCATAATCAAGTCATGTGCGAAATCCTGAGCTAGCTGTCACATCCGTGATATCTTCCTATACAAAACTGTTTCTGTGAACTTGAAATCTGAGGATATTTCATTAATTGGCCACCCTGGTCTCCTAACTACACCTCTGTTGAAAACATTTGGTAAACTGTTAAAGATTGTATCTGTAAACGCAATTCTTTTCCCACTACAAATGAGTCACTACAATCTGCCATGACTCAAGAGCTGTACTCTATCTCCCCGGACGAGTTGGAGTCTCTAGTAGACTCTCTTTCCACTTGTCTATTTGAAGTATACACGATTAGAATTTCTGATGCTCTCTGAAATTTGTTATTAACATTAGCAAAACAACATCCTGTGTCAGATACGTCAGCTGTACATCTTGACACAAATGTATAGTAACTGATGTCTAATGCGTCTTGGACATCGTGAAGTGTCTAGCAGTGTCCAGGACATCTTGAGTATCTGGTAGTGTCCAACCCACCTTGAGTTCATCCTAAGCGAGGATGCAATAATTTTCAACTACCAATTTGGCTAGGTTGACCTTGATCATTGCTGATGTCCTGATACAAGATAGCAGAGAGTCTTAATTCTTATTGATATCTTGACTCAAGAAGGCAGAGAGTCTTATCATGATACCAAGCCACATACTAGTCATCGGTATATCTACCGTGTACCATGACCAAATCCAAAAATATCTATGGAAATAGGAGATGAGACATACTAAATTCTAATTTAGTCTCTTGAAGGATATGGGAGCCAAAATGGCTCACTGGTAGAATGTAAAAGTGAGTGATAGTTGTAATTGTAGGAGTACATAGTAACTTGGGTGTTTTATTAAGTTTTTCTAAGATTGCAATGTGTTGAGTAACATTTGGACAACCACACAACATCACTGTTAGTACATCAATAACAGGTCTGTCAACTACTATTGCTCCTCAGTCCCTATACTATCAAAACTAATAATTTAGGGCAACATTCTACTCGATTTCAGCTCTCTATTGCACTAAAGAACATCTGCCTACTGTGAGTTTACAAGAAGTAATAGCCTATTTTGTGTCCTAGCAAAGTGCTGACTTTGACGCCAGATTCCCCAACAATCCTTTGAGCGTAGTACTTCATACTTTGCAGCAACGTTCTACCTGGTGTGGGCTTTCTAACGGCATAAAGAACATCTACTCGGCATCAGTATGGGTAGAGATAGAAGCCTATTATAGTAGTGATGTTTACCCTAACGAAGTGCTGACTTTGACACCAGATTCCCCAGCCTTCCTTTGCACACAGTACTTCATAATTTGCAACGACGTTCTACCCGATAGGGGCTTCCTAATGGTATAAAGATCGTCTACTCGACATCAATATTAGTGGAGATAAAACCTATTATAGAGGCAACATTTACCCTGGTAGAGTGTTTAATTTGACACCAGATACCTCAGCTATCCTTTGAGCACAGTACTTTATACTTTACAGAAACATTCCACTCGAGGCTGGCTTTCCAACGGTATAAAGAACGTCTACCCAGCATCGATATTGGTGGAGATACGGACTATTTTGTATCCTGGCGAAGTGCTGACTTTGACACCAGCTTCCTCAGCCATCCTTTGGGCACGGTACTTCATACTTTACAGCAATGTTCTACTCGATACAGACATTCCACGGTATAAAGAACATCTACTCGGCATCAGTATTGGTGGAGATACAGCCTATTATAAAGATAATATTTACCCTGACGAAGTGTTAACTTTGATGCCAGATTCCTCAGCCATCCTTTAGGCACAGTATATCATATTTACAGCAAGATTCTACTCGACATTGGCTTTCCAACGGTATAAAGAATGTCTACCCAGTATTAATATTGGTAGAGATATAGCCTATTTTGTGTCTTGGTGAAGTGCTAATATTGATACCAGATTCCTCAGCTATCCTTTTAGAGCAGCACTCCATACTTTACAGCAGAATTCAGGTTCTACTCAATGCCAGCTTTCTAACGGTATAAAGAATGTCTACTCAGCATTAATATTGATGGAGATACGGTCTACTTTGTGTTCTGGCGAAGTGCTGACTTTGACGCCAGATTCCTCGGCCATCCTTTGAGTGCAGTACTTCATACTTCGCAGCAACATTCTACTCGATGTGGGTTTTCCAACGGTATAATGAAAGTCTACCTGGCATCAATATTAGTAGAAATACAGTCTATTATGAAGGTGATGTTTACCCTAGTGAAGCGCTGATTTTGATGTCAGATTCCACAGCCATCCTTTGAGCGCAGTACTCCATACTTTCCAGCAATATTCTACTCGATGCCAGCTTTTCAATGGCATAAAGAACATCTACTTGCCATTAATATTAGTGGTGTTATAACTTGTTATGACTATTAGATACTGTATTCAAGTTACTCATGTATTCTCCCTTACTTTTTGTAACCTAGCCTAGGCTTGTGTATCTATAAAAATCAATCTTGTTTACTTTAAAAATATTGTTTATTTTGGAATAACCTAGGCATAAGTTATGCTTTGTATTGGCTGTATCTGGTGAATTCTGAATTTTAAGAAACATATTCTGAGGTCTATTTCTGCGTTCAGTTGTATCCAGAGTTTTGGGTCTGTGTTCTGTTGCTTTCTGAGTTTGGCAGGTACATCCCATTGTATCCTGAGTTTGGCAGGTGCGGCCTTTTACATCCTGACTTTCCTTGTCACATCCCTATACGTCCTAGTTAATGATTTGTGTTCTGGACGTCCTCTGCGTCAGATACATATAACATACAGGACGCAAACTAGAATTTTTACTGATAAACTACCTTACTCCTAGGTTCATCTAGTTAACCGAGGCCATACTGGGTACTGAAGTGCCTGATTTACTTGATTTCTACATCAGCCAGTGCGGTAAGAATACAGAAAACATCAGACTCATTTATTTTACTAGTTGCTAACCCCTAACTTTCTAGTTTTAGCATATATAATTACTTATAAAAGCTATTCTAGTAATTGAGATGCCTACTTGTGCTGCTTCTCTCTCATACTTTCTGTCTTTCTCTTTCTTTTTTTTTTACTTTCTCCTATTTTCTCTTCCGTTCTCGCTTTATATTTTCCCAAATCATTATAGGATTACCTTCACCCGTATTGCCAAGGTTGCATAATACTCCCTCTCTCTCTTACATTCTCTCTTTGTATTTTTCCATATTTTTCCATATTATTATAGGATTGCTTTCACTAATACTACTTTGCTCGATGCTGTTCTGTTTTTTCTAGCTTGTAAACTTGATGTCTTAAACATCCCTGCTATTTTGACCTTGTACGAAAACATCTCGCCTGGTGCTTGTACTAAAGGCTTAGAATGATTTGGCTCATTTTATGGCAACTGGGAAGTTTCCCCTTTTTCGCAGAAATGCACCCATATACATAAAGAGGAAAAATATTGACAAGTGGAGGGTATTTTTTTTTTACGTCAAACATCTCATGGACTGAGATCTGGAGAGAGGAGCTAGAATCCAAGAAGAATGGTTAGAAGAAATGTTTAACTCATAGAGACAACAAAGAAGCGACTTGCGACGGCAAGCAATCGTACTCGTACCGTATCGTACGGTAAGAGTACTGGTGCTGGGAACCTCTTTTGGTCACGCTCAGTCACGCTCGGCTCGAGAGAGTCAATTTTGTATGATAAATTTACCTGTTCGACGCGTCCACCATGTGCAACTTAGTCACGCCCAGACACAGGGGGATCAACCAGAGTAGCAAACTGCGGTACCTTTCCGCAGCCAGATTACTCGTATGGGAGTCACTCTCCTTTCCGCTAGCATACCCTTACTAGCGGGCCACCTACCCATTCCTTTTTCCACTTCTTCACCCTCTTCATTCTTTTCCCTCTTCCCTACTCCCTAACTTTATCAGCCGGATTGTTTGCTGTTTTTGCATGCTCCCACAATGAGTGAAGGTCATGAAGACAACAGTCCTGTCATGGAAACCCCTGCTAATGGAGAAGTGAATGAGGTGGGTGAGGCAGTGAGCGAGGTTGGAGAGGAGAAATCTTTTCGGCCTGCTGCTGCTTCTTCCATCCTTGCCAGTACTACTCCTTCTCTTGCGGGTTTTCCCCGACGCACATTGTCTTCGAGGCTACCAAGGCCCCGGAAAGTGTCACCCATTACCCCACATCCAATCGCCATTGGTTCCTTAGGACCCTCTGTTTCTGGGGAAATCTTGCCATCGGCAAGAATCCCCAAGGCCCTTTCTCCCAGGGGACCCCCCACTGCTCCCAAGAGAGCCCAGGCAGCTGGTAGTGTTGCAGGTGCGTTGTCCCAATCATCAGGAGAATCCAACTCTATCTAATGCTGTTCTTGCATCATAGTCGGCCCAATAGATCTGCCTGATTCTCCCGTCATTAGAACTCCGAGGAGACCTAATTTTGGAACGTCTGATCATGCCTCACCTACAACAGCATCTCTTGCGAAAAGGGCTTCGGTACCCTCTCTTAACAGAAAGCCATCAGCCCCGTCACTATCAAGAAAAGCTTCCTCGTCCCAGCTGCAAAACTCTACTGTTTTGACGCCCCCTGGAAGGAGAATCTCGGATATCAATGGAAATGTAGCGCCGCGGTTGGCTAAGAAGCCCTCGGATTCCCAATTCACTATATCAAAACGACCTTCTAATTCGCAGTTATCTAAAAAGCCATCAGCAACTCCGCTGAACAGCCCAACGGCTGTTGCCTCGCCAAGCCCTACGCCGTTCCGACGTGTGACATCGACACATCTGCCATCTCAGCAACCCCCTTCGGCAGCTAAAATTCCCAACCGTCCGTCGTTGACTCAACTCCGTCAGGCTTCGGCTGGGAATAACGGAGCCTCCGCTCCACGGCCACAGAAGAACCAAAAGCCAGCCGCACTAAATGCACCTAGCTCGGAATCCCTTCCTCCGAAGAAAGCCCCTAGAGCAGCATCCCAATCTCTCCGGGATACAATTGCTAAAGCCCGGGCTGCTCATCGTGCGATGCCAACCGCAGCAAATCTTCCATCCTCTCTCGTCGGTGCTGTGACAACTGAAGCTGCCAATAACGACTTAAACGGATTCAATTTTTCAAGCGAAGATCCCTTCAGCCGGACAATATTTGGTGAGGGTGGGTCTACTAAGGTCCTAAAACAACGGATAAAGACAGCTAGGGTTGAAGGCCGTCTCAATATTTCGAATCTTCAACTGGGCGAGATCCCGAGTGATGTCTATAAAATGTATGAGACTACGGAGGAGGGTTTGGCGTCCAATGAAACCAACGATGGCCCAAAGTGGTACGAAAGCGTGGATTTAGTCCGGTTTGTGGGTGCGGACAACGATGTTGAGGCAATAAGTGAAGATTTGGTGAAGCAATTTGGAGGATTAGCTAGTATTGATGTATGTGGAAAACGCCCGCCTACAGGCACTTCCTTCCTTTTAGTCCTGGTAGACTTTTCCGTGGTATAAGGAATGCAAAGGCTAATTGTAGTAACCGGGTAAATTAGATGCACAACAATCTGCTAACGGCATTGCCTCATAACTTTGGAGAATTAACCGAACTAACGGTTCTAAATTTGGTATGTAGCACATCCCAACTCAAGTGATGGACGCAGCTACCCCTTAAAGCTTTGCTGACTTTGAATATGGTGATAAGACCAATAACAAGCTGGATAATGGCGCCCTTGGTGTTATTTGCCAAATCTCTAGTTTGGTGGATCTTAAGCTCGCCAAAAACGGTCTTGAAGGAGAGCTTGATCCATCTATCTCTAGGCTTACAAACCTTGAGATCCTGGAGTTGCAGGAGAATAGACTTGAGTCATTGCCTTCTTCGCTTGGGCAGCTGTCGAAACTCCATATTCTCAATATTTCACACAATATCATTCAGTCAATTCCTTTTGTGTCCCTCCTCGGCTGCCAATTGCACGAGTTGACCGCCTCAAACAACAAGTTAAGGGGAACTTTATTTCCCCATGGGGTTACTCGCCTCGACTCCTTGCACCTTCTAGATATCCGAAATAACCATATCTCCAACTTCAGTGAGGATGTTATTGTTCTCCCTTCTCTTCAACAACTTTTCGCCACCAATAATGGTCTCTTATCATTCCCTTCAGTTGTAGGATGGGAGGAGTTGCTGGTCTTTCTTGTTGATTCCAACCGCCTTGACACACTACCAGACGGTTTAGTGGGTCTGCACCGAGTGAGGACTATTGATGTTTCTGCGAATGCCATCAAGACATTGGATGCAAGAGTTGGAATTATGGAGGGGCTGGAGGTGCTAAAATTTGATGGAAATCCGTTGAGAGAGAGGCAGCTTTTGGGGATGAGCATCGCCGATTTGAAGCGAACTCTCAAAGGACGTTTAGCTCCACCCGAGATTGTTATAGCGGAAGCAGATGACGATGATCTGACAGGTGTCGACGGTTCAGTTGATAGCAGGCCCCAGGCTATTTCTGAAAACTCGAAAATCTTGGAAGTTGGGAGGGGCGGCGCGCTAGACCTTGCTTCTAAGAACTATGAAGACATCCCTAAGGAGTTGATGGACACTGTCAGAGGAACTCCGAGTAGTGTTTCTCTGCTCCATAACAGGCTCACCGCATTCCCATCGAGCCTAGAGATATTCGCGCTAGGGTTGACAAGTCTCAACATTGGTCAAAACAAGCTTTCTGGAAATTCATATTTCCCAAATAAAATGTCTTTGACATCGCTTACCACCCTCATCATCCAAGCCAATAACATCGCTTCTCTACAACCATTAATAGAGAACTTGGATGCACCAAAACTCGATACATTGGATGTTTCGGCTAACCGTCTCACTTCTATCGAAGGGATCAGGCCAACTTTCCCGCACCTAATTGCCTTTTATGCGAGAGATAATCAGATCACCGAGATTCCAGTGGATTCTATCGATGGGATAAAGATTCTTGACCTCAGTAGCAATGCAATCACTAGCTTGCCGCCTAAGTTGGGAACACTAAGCAGCATTCGGGAGTTGAGGGTTGGTGGCAATCTGTTTAAGGTTCCGCGTTGGCAAGTTTTGGAGAAGGGGACGGAAAGTGTGATGGAATGGCTTCGGGGAAGATTACCTGTTGATGATTAGGAGGTAGAGTATCATAGTTTATCTGCCGCGGGTTGCGGATCATATCGACCAAGAGATGCAGGTTAGGGTGAATCACATAGAAAGTGTTACAATGGGGTTCAGGAGAAGGGTTATTGGAAATAGATATAATAGCTATCATTGTAATAATTGTAGTGTTTTAATTCAGTGTATAAGTTACAGTCCTCGTGTACTCCTGATCATCTCACAGTTTCTCACTCGGGGTCCTCGAAATAAAAATAAAAAAATTCAACTTGAACCATACACTGCTACCTTAATGTCATATAGTATTAAATTATAATGCTCATGACATATGACCAGTGCTTCCAGTCGTCCAGTCTGTCCTAGACGGGATCAGGACGATGGAGGATGAAAATGTCTTGTCTTGGGATGGACTGGACGGGTGACGGCAGTCTGACGGCACTACTCCTGGGCTTCCTTTTATGGATACCATGTTACCCCATTAAAATTTTAAATTTTATTTATTTGTTTTACTTTATTTTTGTTTTAACTTATTGTAGCACTAGTGCATGACTTGTACTTGTACTCGTATATTGGGTGGCAGTAGGTGCATTGACCAATTTTAGTCGACTGGATGGCTGGGAAGTATCATAATTATCATATTATTAATTACTGTAATTATGTGATAATATTTTTAAGGTTCGTTGTTGACCTCGGGGTGAAGTTACCCTCCTAAATGGAGTGTGTAAGTTGCGGTGCAACATTTCGGGGTTTGCGGCTCTGCCATTCGAACCCCACCCATGATACATCCCATAATCGACCCTCCTCCAGTTTGCCCTCTACTAGTCACTCGTTTCTTAAACAATTAGAAAATGGTACCAATCTTCTCTTCCCTCACCATCTCCTCTAATTACACAACCTAACGGAAGTAATGATATGATGGCCTTCCAGTCCCGCTACGAAATCCTCTCACCAGAAGGCCTCCGCACCGACGGCCGTCGCTGGAATGAAATACGCCGCTTCTCAGCCAAATTGGCCACCACAGCCGCTGACGGAAGCTCATACGTGGAGCACGGCAACACAAAAGTGATTTGTTCCGTCAACGGCCCCATCGAGCCCCGCGCCGCCAGCGCCCGCAATTCCGAGCGCGCAACGGTCACGGTGGACGTCTGCTTCGCAGCGTTCAGCGGGACAGATAGGAAGAAGAGAGGGAAGGGCGATAAGTACTTTACCCACCCCCTCGGATCACCAAGCTTACTAGGGGAGGGGTGCTTTACTAACGAATTGAGCACAATCAAAAAGACGAGTGCTAGAAATGCAATCCGCTCTCTCCCGCACTTTCGCCGCCACCCTCTTGACCACCCTGCACCCGCGCTCCGAGGTGCACATTAGTCTGCACATACTCTCCCAGGACGGCTCAATCCTAGCCACTTGCGTCAATGCCGCCACACTCGCGCTCGTCGACGCTGGCGTGCCCATGTCGGACTACGTGACCGCTTGCACCGTCGCGTCCTACACCAACCCGGACGAGTCGGATGAACCCCTGCTCGATATGAGCTCCGCCGAGGAGATGGACTTGCCGGGTATCACACTTGCGACTGTGGGTAGGAGCGATAAGATTTCCTTGCTGCAGTTGGAGACTAAAGTGCGCCTGGAGAGGCTTGAGGGTATGTTGGCTGTTGGCATTGATGGGTGCGGGAAGATCAGGCAGTTGTTAGATGGGGTTATTCGCGAGCATGGGAATAAGATGGCAAGGATGGGGGCGCTGTGATTGACTTGGAAGAGGTCTTTTCTTTTTCGCTTTCTAGATTTGGTTTAAAGATCGGGCTCCTTTTCTCTCTCTTCCCTGTTTTTGTTTTTCTCTCCCCCGGGTTGCTAGGACACTAATCTAGTTTTTTCATGATATGGGGATTGGATTTCGCTTCCTTTCTTTTCACGGCTCATCATGTACTATCACTCGGCTGGTCGGAAGCATTGCAGTATGGTGTTAACAGGGTTGATAAGACAAATCCCAGACAACACAACACAATCTCAGTTTTTTCCCCCCACCTACAGATCTCCTGGAAGAGGCTTAGGAAGTGAACATAAGGTACCGTATATATGTATACATACACATCCGAACCGTGGTGCAATATGGCTTTTTCGAATTTCTACACCGCCTATTAGAATCACGAACGCCCGGTCGAGGTATCATACTACAGATAAAATTAGCCAATTCCAATATAATACCTTCAATAGGAAGCGCTGAACTGTCCGATATATAAGTAACAGACGCTTAGAAATTCTCAAATTAACTCTGTACAAATGTAGCCTCCGTGGTCTCAGAAATCGGAACATTTGGACCGAGTGCTACGTCGTTGGGCTTGCCTCCTCCGGTGCTGCAGTGGGGTTCCGTGTGTTTTTTTTTGTTTTTTTGTTTTAGAGGGGCCGAGCAACTCAACTTGCGCCGTCTCTTTTCCGCTCCTTTCGCAGAGAGCGGGGAATTTTCAACTACGATACCTAAAACATTGTCCGTTATCACATTCGAGTTTCTATTGTATATATCCAAGGGGATAGGGCCTAGGGGTAGTTCCGAACTATAATGTAGTATGATATGAATAGCTCGCGAGATCATAGAATTCTTAAACCCCCACACTCCTCGCTCAGACAGAGCGTTCGCCCCCATCCTGTCATTAAACCACTTGTATCGGAAAACTCCACAGGCAAGGTACCAGATATACTGGCGGAAGTACTATATATCACAAGAAGGGTTTCCAAAATATGATATTACAGCAAAAGAAACAAGCTCACTAACAAACCAGCCTTCCCTAACTTAGATCACATAATTGGGGAACGCAATGGATATACCGTACCGCAAAACAAAGATTTCCATTTTTCCCTGCACGTATGCACCAGCGAGTGGATGCCTAAATACATGGTTTTGGATGATGATGTATATCTCGTAACTTGGAAAAAAAAACTTTTGAGAAGTAGGAAGTAAACAGAAGGGTAGAAGAATGTTCGGGAGGAGGGAGATAGAGGAGAGGTAAGGAAATTGGATACAAAAGAGGAATTAGGTCTTCATAGCTCCCCCATGGAAGCCGGACTGTTGATTAAATTGAACATTTTTCTGTGTTCGAGGACCCTTATGGCCGCCCCTTCCGCCTCTTCCACCTGAATGATCGCCCCTCTGACCACCTCTCCCGCCCCTGCCTCCCCCACCTCCACGCTGCTGGCCCTCAAAGCCGCCCTGGCCCTGCGTCTTCTGCTCTAGGACTCGTTCATTTTGCTCCATCAGGCCGCTGGCTTTGTCGCTGAGTGCTAGGGCTAGGGTTTGTAGACGTGAGAGTTCGACGCCCTTCCTGAAGATGATGGCATTGTTGACCTGGTCTAACGCCGCCGCGATCTCTTCGTGGGCGATCATTTTGCTGACCAGTGCCGAAACCTTACGCTCGCTGAGGTCGAACATCTCAACTAGGCGGCTAAGTGATAAGGTATCGTAGAAGGGAGCATAGGTGAAAAGATAAGTCCTGAGACCCTCCTCCTGGATCTTCTCGGAAAGCATCTCCTTAATCTTCTGTGGTTCGGGGAGGAGATCCCAGATCTTGATGGCGTGGATGAGTTCGCTCGATCTTTTCCATTCTCCAGCTGCGAGCGCCTTGGCGGATTGCATTACATGATCTCGGGTGTTCTCCGGAGGACCGGTGAAGATCTGGCGTTCATGGTATTCAAGCATACGCCGGAAAGTCTTGCTGATAACGCGCTTCTTCATATCTGGCGAGGAGCCGCTTGCGGCTAATGCAGGAATCTCTAGTAGCATAGAACAAGTGAGATATGCACATTCCAAGAGCTCAAGATTGATGTGCTGGTGGAAGGGAAGTTGTCGCTGCCTCTCAAGACGCTCCTGTTCAGGAGTGACTTGCGAGTAGCGTTGGATCTGTACACCCTGGGCTAAGAGCTCCTTAAGCCTGCCGGTACCGCAGATTTCTTGTAGCGATGTCTGAGCTTCGTAGATCAACCCAGCCCTAAAAGCGCAAAGTCCGACTTGAACCAAAGTTCTATTATACAAGATTTGGGTGCCAACGTCGGCAACATGGATGTTCTCTTGGAGATGTGACATGAGAAGCATATCGCGGGCCTTGTAGAATTGGTTGTGGAGAGCGTAATAGTAGATGTGGTAAAGCATAGCCCGTGTCCGGATAACAGTGGCATCGTGTTTGTAGAGGTAGGTGGCCAATGTGTGGAGGAGATCGGTGGCATCTGTATTGGCGATGGTCCTAGGAGAAATCACAGAGTTGAGTTCGGTAGGAATCAACTTCCAAGCGTTCTCCTCGACGGTAATAATGACTTGTCCGGGCTAGCAAGCTAGGTCAGCAAGATACATAATAGGGGTTTTATAAGAATTACCTTGAAGTATAGATGCTCAAGCCTTCGCATGATAACACGGTTTAGCGACTCGTCAGTGGGGATATTTTGGTTCCTCTGGAGTCTCTCTAAATACAGCTGACTTCTCAGGATGGTTGTGTATAGGGCGCCTTCATCGCTCAGTCTGTCAATGTATTCAGTTGTGTGAGGGTCAATGTGTTGTAGTGATCGTGTAAGTTCATCATCGAGCCTGTCAACAAAGGAAACAATGCTTCCCGGGATCTTGAGGATCTCACCGGGGGCTGGCTGAGGTGGCTTTTCATCATCGTCCCATTCCTCAGCGGTCTCAATAACAACATAATCTGGATTAGCTTCCAAAACCTCCAATAGTGTATTAAATTCTTGTTCAGCACTGAAAAGGATAGATTAGTCAGCAATCTTCGTCAAGGTTGAAAATCTCTGAACCGGCACTCACGATTTCCATTGGTCGGTTGCCATGTAGGAGAGAGCACCGGTGGTGAGATCGAATCGTGTGGAAACAAGAGCCAGGAGGACCTTGATTCTCTGATAGGGTGTATGGGCCACTTCATACAGTTTTTCCATAACCTTAATTTGTTCTCCTTTGTCCGTATTCTTCTTTCCTCTTGCCTCGATGATGACCCGCAGATGTTTGAAAATACTCTCAGGAGTATACACCATGGCCCTTCCACCCCGCCCAACCAAAGAGAACCCTTCATCATCGTCCTCGAAGGAGACACCTAGTTCCTGAGAACGTGGCGCTCTCGGAGTTGGAACAACTTCCTCTCTCTCCTCGACCATAAATCCCTCCTTGTCTTTTCTATATGCCTCGACTTGCGATTCATACGAACGGTTATTACGCTTTACACGTTGCTTGATCGTATTCAGAGCACGAGCATTGGTAGCGTTCATCCTCTTGGCCGTAGCCTTATCCTTGAGGGTCTCATTCATGAAATCCTCCAGGTCGGCAATAGCTTTGATGTAAACCTTCGGTATCTCAGGACTCTTTAATATGATTTTGTTGAGCTTATCGAATTCTATAAAATCAAAATGTTATCTTAGGGCCCCACTAAACAACCTAGTGTGCCCCGCCTGTGCACCGAACCAAACCAGGCCAACATCGTGAAATAAGCCGGAATTGTACCTACCTACAGATATAACCACCCAGTCATTGATCTTCTCCCCATTCTCAATGAGCTTGATAGAGCCCTCGATTTCCTCCACACGTTTGTCCTTTGCGCTCTTGACGACTCGTTTGCCATCCTCCTCATCACTGCTATCATCACCCCCTCCCCCGCGGGACAAGAATTTTAGCCCCGCATCATCATCGTCATCTTTGTCGGCTTCGTCCGACTCGTCTTCGGAACCGGACTCGTCGGCGCTAGCCTCCTCCTCCTCCTCCTCTTCTGAGTACAGGTCCTCATCAGAGGAGGTTGTGTCACTGTCACTTAGACCTCCGTGAAAGAACCGAGACATGATTGTTGAATCTCAACGATGGTGGGTGGATGGGTGGGCGATCCGCAATCCAGGGAGATTCCTATATCGACGAAGGATGGGGGGTTCTGAGTGTGGTTGTGGTTGTGGTTGTGGTTGGGGAGCTTGCCTTGATAGTATTTCACCTGTTCACAAAGACAGAAACACTACGGTGGAAAAGGAAAAAAAAAAAATAGGCACCTTGTGTGTTTGAGGGCTATTTGTTGCACTGCCCTAGCGCGACGGCCTGTCACTCATGTGACCCGCTGGCCTGAACTTCTATCTTATCATACGGTAGACTATCATAACTATCATACATGGAAACCTACAGAGTATGATATCATGCTTCTATCATATAATTCGAACTCTTCGGCGCCAAGGCAAGTACTTGTCAACTGATACTTATTCTTGTGATTCGCATGTGTATTTTACTCTCTTCCATACCTTTCATCTGGTCTTTCCCAAGTTATCGCGTGCTCGGTGGGCTGTCGGGTTGACTCCCAGAGAGCAATAAGCTAGTAGTGATCTTGGCAAACTAATAATTCAAAAACCAGTTTTTATATATGACAGTATACTCGTAGATACACATAACCCTTCGTGCGTTTTCAAGTACCACACTATTTGTAGATTTTAACTCAATATAATATAAATCAGGCTCAGGGAGTTCTTAGCTTAGGAAAATTGCCATCATGCTGACATGGTATGTTGGATACATATTGAGGCACCACAGGTGAGGAGCAATGAATGTTCATGAGTATTCAGATTCAGATACCAAGTTTAGTTTTCTATAAGTATTGCAAATAAATTGTTAAGTCTGATATACAGTTGGGCTTTCATGTAGAGTTATAGTTTCATGAAAGGCTATTAAAGTAGCTTGACTAATATTACAGTTTTTCTGAATCCACTACCTTACTACTATATAAGCTGTTCAGGAAAGAAATAGTAATTACCAAAGAGGGTGTAATGGTTTTCAGGGTCTCTAGATGTTCACACTTTTTAAGGAATACACGACATTGTGGATTAGAATCAGAAAAGTATACAATTTGTATGATAGATAGATGTAGTCCGTGAACACTCAGATGCGAGATATAAATATCAAAGTACCTTCTAAACTTTTAGACATCATCAAGCAATGGAGAAGAGACCTTAACAATATAATATTGTTTTACAATTCTAAGTCTATTCTACTTGGAGGAGTCATTAAAGAATGGAAATATCACGATCCCCTTTGGGTAGGGATAATGAGGAGAAGTTCAAAAAACATGGAAAGTTGTAGCAGGGATTACCTTTGATAAACCCATAGGTAGAAAAAAAGCAACAATAAGACCTATGACGATGAGTTGAGTAAGAGGCTTGTAAGTAGCCTAAGAATGAGGTCAGTAATAATTTCTTACTAAAATCAGGATTTCAAGCACGATCAAAACAGTGAAATAATAAGTTGTTGAAAATATATATATGAAGGTCACTTTATGGATACAGATGAACTTGAATACGGGATCAAGCATACTATTTCAACTTCAGACTCCATTTCCGTAATGCCTAATAGTGATAAACCTCAACCTTCACCAATCTCTGATAATATTTTACCTCAAACTATTATACTTTCCCCCTCAAGTCAAGAGATAATACCAACTAGCTCTTGTGATGCAACCCAGGATATGACATTTAATGAGTATATTCAATGGTATCAGGAGAACATGCCTAGTCATACTCAAGTATCTGAATCCTATGAGTCCTCTAGTATGATTATTGCCTATTCACAAGCCATTAGTGAACAGCAACCTGAGGATTCAGAATTATCAACTGAGATTGATCCAATCTCATCCGAGCACTCCTCTACCGAAGCACTTTTATCTTCCAAACCTCTTTCTATTAATAATCCTTCCATACTACCTAACTCTCCAAGTCAATCTGCCATAACTAATAATGATAACTTAATAGTTTCTAGTAAGTTAATAATTTCTTATATTATTAATATAACTAGTAGCTTTTCAGATTTAATATAAAACTAGTAGCTTTTCAAAACATTCGTCCAAGCACTCAGGTCTAAGCAACTATTTGTGCACTACGGGTACATGCGAACTGGACTTATTTCCAATTACACAAGGTGTTTAGTATCTTAATGGGATCTCTCTGCCGTATTATCCACAGAGTCAAGAGCCAAAGAGCGACTACATCTCGAATGAACAAATTTGGACAACCACCAGTTGTGAATGCTGGTATTACCCAACACCTAATTGAAACAGCAACAGCAAGTTCCCACGATAGGCGGCTTCCTTACACAAGAATTGCTGAGCTCATAGGGGTACACCTTGGTTCAGCAACTCTTAAGAAAATCTTTGAGGTAGCAGGTTATCACCCCCATATTGCCGGAATTAATCATTTCCTGTCAGCCTCAGCAAAAGAAAAAAGACTATTATAGAAATAGCGCTTTCATGATTGGACAGAAAGGTAATTTTTATTATTATTAAATTCTTCCATTATTTAAGACTATAACTAATAATATAAAAAGAGACTGGGCAGATAATATATGGTCAGATGAATATACTTTTTTTTTTGGAGATATTTGTGGCACTACTTAGATTACACGGAAGCAAGGAGAAGAATACGAGGAGGACTGTCTCACTCCTTGATTTGCTCAGCAAACAATGATATTAGTCAAGGAGGCAATTTATAGAGACCAAAAAGGCCCACTTGTAGTATGAGATACACCTTGTTTGGGGCGTATTAATAGTACAACTTATGTGGAAAACATTTTCTGTCCTCATGTAAATCCTTGGTGGCATACTCTTCATCATGCAGGTAAGGTCCTTTTTGTCTCTCCTCTTAGTAGAGTCAGGAAAAATGATTCAACCATCTTATTTAAATTTCTGTAACAACAAAATTATGTTTTCCAATTTTTAAATAACTTTTAGTTTCTTGTATCTGTTATTTTTAAACTACTGTACAAGTAATACTACTTCTGAATATATTTACTTTCAGCAGGACAACGCACCTGCTCACTGTTCTCACCTTGCCTTACAAGCTATGAAGGAACTTGGAATGGCCGATTACCTCTTTCCCTGGCCAGCCTCATCTCCAGATATGAGTCCTATTGAGGCTATTTGGTGTTTAATGAAGTGAGCAATCTCCTGCCGTAATCCACGTCCAACTACAGTTCCTGATCTCGTAGCTACTATCTCTGCCGAGTGGGATCTTATTACCTCTGCTGATGTTTCCCATCATACAGCCTTAATGCCTCCCTGGGTTCATGACCTTGTTGCCGCTCAGGGAGGCCATACATCTTGGTAATATTCACACTAAGGGGTTATTAAAAATTGGAAAACATAACTCCTGTATTTTGAGAGATTTGTATGTGATTGGAATAAATGTTTTTTTTATTTTTTTTACTGAGTCCTTCAAGTACTATTAATTTACTCTCTTGCCCTCTGGTTTCTTTCTTTTACTTTTACTTTTCCTTTTCCTTTTCCTTTTCTTTCTTTCTTTTACTGCTTTTCTCTTTCTTTTCTTCCGTTCTCCTTCCCTGGACACTTTCCCTTCATCTACTACCTCAATTTGTACCACCTCATTAATCTTACTGCTCCTTCTGCCCCTTAGCTCCTGCTCCACTTATAATACCCTTTCCTCACTCTCTTGTTGGTCTTTTATCTACTTAGCTCCTAGACTTACTAGTTCTTCATACTTGTAGTTTTAATCCTTAGGGACTGTTTGGTAATGACTGTTCTGTTCAGTTTGCAATCATTCCCCATATAAAAAGTTTAATGGTTCTCCTTCCTTTTTGAAATAGTTGTTTTGTATGTGTGAATGGAACGATTGACCTGTCTTCCATTCCCACCAAACAGGCCCTTATATAGTTTAACCCTCTCACTTTTTTTTTTTTTTTTTTTTTGTATTTTCTGCGTTTTCTCCAAACATTATTCTTATCAAACATATTATTACTCCAACTACGTTCACTGGATGTAAGAAAACATAACCCCCCCCTCTACAGAAATTTGTTTTACCGTAACCTAGTTTCTGTACAAGCATGTGAGTCCAAATATGACCCTCCTTATTGTAGAATATGTTGCATTATAACCGACAATCCAGGCAACTAGTCTTGGTTTATAATGTCCTACAACTCCCTTTGCTTTCCAGATATTTGGATCATCAGATTTCCACAATCCATGCTTTGCCACTCCTAGTTCCCATTCTTTAATGACCCCTCCGAGTACTAGCCAATTTCAAAAGTATTTGGACACCTTGGCGCCAAGAAAAAACGTCCGGTGCCAAGCCTTTTGAGTAAATAGGCTGAATGTGCTCCAAGCTGATGAACACCTGTATCACAACAAATATATTTATTCAGCTATGAGCTCGGTCAACCAAACTTCAAAACAAAATTGAGGTAAGAGCCTTTAGGTAATAGTATGAGACTTAAGATAAGCTAATTTGGGAGCATAGAAAAGGATATTACCCCACGACGGCGTGCTGTAATCATTGCGTATCGCATACTGGATGTTCCTATCAGCTTCTGGCAAATTCAGACTGTCACTGGGGTTTCAAAATCCACGGCGAGTGATATTTGGAGACACGCTCTCTCTAATGCACAAAGGGCTCGGCTTCAAGCTGAGGCTATACCCTCACTTATGGAACCAATGACAGCTCCTTCGGTATCACGACACCCTCCCACCCTGGTACCTCTCCTCCCAGTGCCTTTGGACTCAGTATTGCCTTACTCTGTGCAATCTCTCCCAGCAGCAATTATAGTAGGCTCCATGCCACTTCTTCCGGCTTCACCTATGCTAGCCCCTCTCCTTTTAGCACCACTTACCTGTGTGGAACCCCTCCTCTCAGAAGATCTACCCTCAGTTGAGCACTATTCAGCACAGCTTCTTCTGGCAGCATTGCTTTCAGTAGAGCATCTGTCAGCATCATACCTTCCCACAGCTCTGCTACTAGTACCTCACCTCCCGGAATGGCATCCAAGTCAGTTAGCACAGCACCCCCGAGTACCACCACCTCTAATACCTATTGCACCTCCGACACTTTCACATAGGGTAGAGTATAATCAACAGTTTTCACTACTTGAGTTAATCAAGGCTTGTGTATTGGACCCCAACCCATGTCCCGGCCGTCCTCAACTTTTGAATAAGAGTGACAAAGATAACCTTATCACTTTTGTGAAAAGTGGTTTTATATTACGTCGCATGTCACTGCGGAATATATGATGGGAATCTGGCTTTACTCATGTGAGTGATTCAACAGTTTTTAGAGCTTTGGCAGAGTGTGGCATCCATGCTTTCCGGGAAATATTTAAGTTTATTCTAAGCGCGGAAAACAAAATCAAACATCTAGTAAGTAAACTGGTATTATGATTCCATATTTTTTTATTTTATTTGTCTGTTACCAGTACTCAGGTATAAATATGGGTGACTGGACACTCAAGGATTAGTCAGTATCAAAGCCTCTCGCTTGTTTAAGCTGTTTTCATTACTAAATTTATTTGTTAATCTCCTAAGTATCTAGGTATAATTATGTATTCAGAATTTCGGGCTCTTCAGTTATTTATATCCATACCCGAGTTCATTGAAATAAGGCTGTTTTGGCTATAAAGAATTATGTGAAGTTACTTAAATGAGTACCGAGATGGTAGCTAACTGGAAAAATTAGAATTATTGCCTTCCACGGATAAATTGGCTGCCAGAAAAGGAATGGGCTAACTATGCCTTTACTGACGAGATGTCTATCGAAATTGGCGGCCTTTTTGGTCAATCTACGGTGTGGCGAGAACAAGGAGAGAAGTGGCATGATGATTGTATCGGAGTGAAGAAGAAGAGAGAAATTGGAGTAATGTGTTGGGGAATGGTTAGTTGGAATTGGAAAGGACTGTTTTGGGTTTGGGAACCAGAAACAGAAGAGGAAAAGATCAAAGCTGTGGAGGATATAAGAGTTTACAATTTAAATTATATGGCAGAGGAAAAGCAGTTAAATTATTCTTGGAGATCTAGCACCGGGTAGAGGGAATTGAAAGAGCAGGAGGTAAAGACACTGCGGGAGGCACGAGCAGAGGCTAAGAAGACTGGAATAAAGATAAAAACTACGCAGTCCCGGAGAGGGAAAAAATATAAGGTAAAGCCACTCAGGAGAGGTGATCTGCGAGGCGTTGATTCATGGAGATATGTTACTGCTCTTGCTCAATGACTCCTCTGGCCTACTTGCAAAGTACGTTTACAGCAAAACTCTGACATTCTTTTAATGGAAAACAATGTCCCCTCCCATTTGTCAGATTTTACTACTTTGGAAAGAGTTAAAGCTGGCATACCAAAGGTGGATTGGCCACCCAATTCACCTGATTTTAATCCTATTGAGCATTTGTGGGAGTTAATGAAGTCTTGAATACAAACTTGCAGGGGAAATGAATGAATTACTTGTGTACGGGAGATGAAGGACATTTTACAGCAGGAATGGGAGTGGATTACTGTAGTGGAGGTTAACAAACAGATATCTAAGCTTCCTAGAGTCATGGTCAAATGTATTGAAAAGCAAGGTGGAAACAAATTTCATGGCTAAATGTATTGAAAGAACGGGTGGAAACAAATTTCATCATTTTTATTTTGTTGAATATACCGGATTTCGAATTACACTAGGAACCTACCACCAGCCTTAGCGCCAACGTGTCCGAATACTTTTGAAATCGGCTAGTACTTTATTACACTCTTAGTAGTTATAAATGAAACAAGCTAGTTCCAAGCCTTTTTAGACAAATCTCTATCTACAGGAACCAATCTCGATTAGCCCAGACAACCGTGACTCTAAGTCTACACAAGTTGTCTCTGCCTAATAATGACCTCTAAACTGGTCATGTGTACAAACAATAATCATAATATCATACAACTCAACTGAGTTATTAATTAAACAGATCCCATACATCTCCTATGCAAGTCATGTATACAAACATCTAATATAATATTTGAAATCTTTTATAAACCATGCCAGTTTAGTAACAAGTAATAGTGCCCTGAGTTACCCTACAGAGTAGGATAGATAACTGTACCCAAACTCACTATCAAACAATTCAGGGTAACTTATAAATTGACTACTTAAGTTATCCTATTGAGTAGGGTAACTGCCACTCCTTACTAGTACCTATATACTTCTAATAATATTATAGTCTAGTATGCTCAACTGAGTTATCATACCTGACTAACAGTACCTCAACTTGATAGACTCTTGTCTACCACCATCCTCATTATGATAGTCTCTTGACTCCAGCATGGGTATAAGTTTTACTAACTATAATAGTACTCCACAAAGTCTCATTACACACTCAGATGTATGATATAAATATCAAAGTGCCTCCAAAGCTTCTAGACATTATAAAGCAATAGAATGAAGAACTTAATAATATAATATTGTTTGCACAATTCTATTCTACCATACTTTACCTCACTCTTAGTAGTCATAAACAAAAAGAGTTACTTGAGCATTCCTAAATCAATCTCTGTCTACCAAAACGAATCTCGCTTGATCTAAACAGTTCTGAGTTTAATACAGATTGTTTCTGTTAGGAATATAAGACCTAACATAGTGATAATGACACGCATCTGACCATAGCGGTCAAGTGACTCAATAGAATAGTTGTGGCAAAGCTATATAGGAATTGAAATAATAATTTCTAAAGTCATAACTCCCTGACTGCAAATCATATAGACCACTCGTGATAAATGAATAGCCGACTGAGGGATTTTCTCTCAATCAGATAAAAGATATCTGGCGCTATCAAGCTACTTCAGAAACTACCAATACCAATTCAAGATTAGGTGTATGTTGGACGGCTCCAGTAGGAGTTCCTCTTAGAGGCAAGAGGTCCGAGGGGAATCAAACTTGGATTGGAAGACTGGAGATGCATGAAGCCTTTCTATGTTACTGGCATGTCAAGACTCATGCAAGCATATATTAATTATGAACCAGTTCCTGACAATGAACTTAGCTAGTTCTTGATCAGAAGGGATGATTGGAATGATAGCCATTCGGACTACATTTACATACTTAGTCTATTCAACCCCAGAGATCGTGAAGAGATCATTGTGAGATAGGACGCTATCCTCTCAAGATAAATATCTCGTCTCAATTAAGGTTGAAGTGGTGTACGAACTTTCAGGGTCAAATGGTGTTTACACTTAGTAGAAACTAAAGTTAAACACTCCTCGGTACAAGTTAGTATAGGAATACTAAGTATCAGTAGATTAGTATAAATAGGTTTAAGGTCTCCGGGTTAGTTAGAAAAATCAAGCAATGGAGAAGAGACCTTAGCAATATAATAAGTTTACAATTACGAATCTTTACTCTTTTACTCTTTACTACTTTACAAGTCTTCCTAGACAATCTCCGATCTTAAGATTTAGGCCTTACTCATGACATGGTTGTGGCTGTCCACCCATAACCCCTAAAAGTTTGCTTTCTCACTTTTGGAGGCACTCCACTGAGTGCCCGATAGCTCAACACCACTTGACAGCTCAACACAACTTTATGGCTCAATATAACTTTATGGCTCAAAAGTACTTTGAGCTACAATATCACTTTATGGCTGAATTATATATTGCAGTTTAATACAACCTTATAGCTTAATAGATGCTGTATTTTATTTTCTAATAGATACTGTTGCTGTAATGTTTAGAGTTTGTTTATTGCACTCTAAAGTATGAAGTATTATAAGAGATACCCCAATACATCATTTGACCTCATAATAAGTATCTACCTGTTGACCAGGGAGTATAATTGATAGTAGTAGCATGACAGATGGCAATAGACATTGGTATATTGATAGATAGAATCAAACTACATTTTATAATAATATTCTATTATTTTATACCACAAACTTTCCTGGATTTTAAGTTTCATGTTGGTATTGATTTTCAGAATATCAAAGTTCTATTGAAATTCGAAGTTCTATTATATTCCGCTTGAATATACAGTGTAGCCATAAAGTGATATTGTAGCTTAAAGTGCTTTTGAACTACAAAGGTATGTTGAGCTACAACGTTACATTGAGCTATCAAGTGGTGTTGAGCTATCGGGCACTCAGTGGAGTGCCCCCAAAAGTGAGAAAGCGAACTTTTAGGGTTTGTGGCTGGACAGCCACAACCGTGGCACGAGTAGTCCGACCGATAAGATCAATCTCGGCTACCGTCTAACAGTTTCTGCCTAACAGTTGGAAAGGATATGAGGAAAATTACAATAAATATGAAGAAATAATTACAGTTACAAAGTCTAAAAAATATGGAAAGATGACTTAGTTGAAATATTCCACAAACTAAAGAAAGTAACATATGCATAATTCCTAATTATTATTATTAAATATTAATGAAATAATATAAAACATGTCCTAGCTGTAGTAATATAATATTATAAAGTATTTAGATTTGCTAAAGCACTAATCAAATATAAGAGAATATCTACCATTATCAATAAAGTACTAGTAGAGATGTGAAACAAATTAAGAATTTCAACCAAGGTCATCTACTTATACTTGACTAGGTACTGAAGGGTGGCCAGATTGCTTGGTTGGTATTACTAATGATGAACATGTATAGTACTAAATCTAGTATTGGAAAAATCTAATGTTTTTCATAAAATTTAATTTTCTTATACTTTCCAGCCTGTTGAGTAGTGCTAGTAGTTACATCTGTATTTTCAGATTAAGCACATTTGTGAAATATTTGTCGATAATTGAAAAGTACAATACTGCTATAAAAAAATCTTTCATTGCCTTCAACCTGCCATAGTACTACTTGGTTTACTGCTATAATCTCTACTATCTCTACTAGTTGAACACTCCCTGCTAGTCAAGTATTTAAAGCTTAAGCACTATACCTTTATACTTCTCTCTAACCTCTAATGCCTACTCACTACTCTGTACTATAATTCATGGTTTGCACTTGTACCAAACTGCAGGACTCGTGAAAAAAAAGTATGATACTAGTATGTTGTTAGTAAGTTATAAAATCTCCAACAGTGAATACCTGATTTGCTCTTTAATTATTTCCAAGAGAAAAATTAATACTTACAATAATGTACAGTTCGGTAACAAAAATGATAGTTGCCGCACTTGACGGCAGTGTTTGCCCACTCTCCACATTTTAATGTCAATTCCCTATTACAATACCAAATATACTTAGAATTTGTTAGGAGTACCCGATTCCGATAGCCTAAGATTACCCTAGGCAGGGTAACTTTACCCGAGTTCGGGAATCTTAATCTCCAACACCCCCCTCCGGCCCCCTTACGGGGCCTGCACGTCATCATACACATCAACCTTAGTTGCGTCCTGCGACTATATGGTCACAGAATTGAATGTGTCAGAATAATACTGTATACGTCACTGCCATCTATCTAACCAAAGGCTGTTCACAGGATATATAAGAGGGGACCTCTGGCGAGACCTAAGAAGTGAAACGAAGTCAATCCGTCAACTACTCAGGGAGTTACTAGGCTTCAAAGATGTAGCATCTTTGACATAAGCTGTAAGTAACGGGAGGTTTTCGCACAAGGTCAAGATATGAATGTTAGGAGGTTCAGGACAACGAACCAACACATTCACATTCACCCTCCGATAATTAGAAATAGTCTAGAGCTCCTGGAAATACTACCAAAGAAGCCAACGAGCTCCAAGGAGTGTTGCAACCATGATATGGAGTGTACCGCAGTTGCAGGATTTATAACCAACACAACATGAAGGTCCACCCCCTCTACATAGAACAACCAGGAGTTGCCGACTGAGGGATTATGAGAGTATTCAATATAATGACCTCTCCTTTATGAAGAGAGAGTCATCGGAACAAATTCCATCGGTTAGTTGTTGAGTTATCACAACTAGAAGTCATCGACTCCGGCATATATGCAAAGGCAACTTCGTATCAAGACTGATCCTCTTGATAACGAAAAGGACTATTGGAGCCAACATAGTTCAACTTGAGAACTTGGCTACAGATCTAAGGACTCTGAGGATCGGATAACTACTACTGGTGACAAGTATGTCTTCCAGATAGGAAATAGTAATTACCGAAGATGGTGTGATGGTTTTCAGGGTCTTCCAGGTTTTACACCTTTATGGAGAACTCGATGTTGCACATCAGATTTGAAGAGGTACATATTTTGTATATTAGACAAATGTAGTCCGCGAATACTCAGACGCGGAATATAAATATCAAAGTACCTCCCAAGCTCTAGACATCATCAAGCAATGGAGAAGAGACCTTAACAATATAATATTGTTCTTACGATTCTACTCTACGTTCTTGCACTCTTAGTAGTCATAAACAAAACAAGTTACTTCTGAGCCTTCCTAGACAAATTTTTATCTATACGAAAGAATTCCGATTGGCTTAGACAACCTTAAGTCTATACCGGTTGTCTCTGCCTAACAGAATTGCAGAAGTTCTTATAAAATAGATAAATCGAAGAGATAAATATAAAATATCTATTTAATATTTAATATACCACTCTTTTGCCTTAATAACTGCATTTATCCTTCTAAGAATACTGTAATGATCCTACTTCTTTTCATTTTAGTTCTTCAACAAGTAACGACTTCTCATCTTATCTCATATCAGATATCAGTACTAGCTCTGAGACTTCTTAGTCTATGCGATCTCTTAGAGACCTCGTCTATAAATATATCTCTTAGCTTTATTATACTTATATAAGTGAGACCTCTTTCTCATATATATTGCAAGAGATTTTTGTGTGCGTGTGTAAGAGTATATTGATCTTAATAGTATAGGAAAGACTTAAGTGGTTGCATGAGGAGTCCACTCAGGAGGTCCCTGGACCCTACTATTTATATGAACTTCTCACCCAACCCTAACCTTGTGTGACTTATACTTCCACGTCACCATATCTTATAACTCATAAGCGTGAGTCATGTGAGATCCTCAGCTAACTCCTATGAGTCAACTGCACAACATACCTTAACCAATCATAATCCTTATAACAAGTCATGTGCGCTAAGTATGTCACATGCCAGTGCATGAAACTCATAACTCATAAGTATGAGTCATGAACAAAAATCATAACACCATATAACTCACAACTGTGAGTCATGTGTAAACCTTATTCCACCTTGTCGATCTGCCTTGTCACAATCCTGTTTGTGACAAATACTTTCAATCAATCTCTTAAATAAAGAATCTGGTATCAACTCCTAACAATGAATAAGGTCTTCCTCTATTAATAATGACTTTATCTTTTCTGCTAATCTAGTATCTTCAGCCAAGTAAGCATAATGTTCATGGTAAAGCTTCTTAAAATATACCCAAACTTGCTTAATAGTGTTGAGATCTGGTGAATAAGATGACCAGTTCTCCAAAACTTCCACACCATTCTCCTCCAACCATGCCATTGTAATCCTTGCAGTATGCACTCTAGCATTATCTTGCATGAAGATTGGACTAATGCCCTTTTCCTCCAATTCTTCCAAGAAATCAAGTAAAGAAAAGTTCAATGTCCTTACATATGCCCTTGCATCCACCTTACTCCCCTCTACCACACTCATCCCATCATGTATTCCCTTTAATCTACCAGAAAAACAGGTCCATATTATTTACTTAAGACCTTTAGACTTCCTCACTCCCTTCACATACTCTAGAAGCTATTTTTCCTTGGATGTTCTGAAGATCCATTGAACTGCTGGATCTGCAGATTTCTCCACACTACATTCATCACTCCAGACCATCCTCCTCTATTGTACAATTGTCCAATACCTATGCATAAGGCACCATTCATCTCTTTTTCTTGCCAGAACAGGTGTCAATCTTGGCCTCTCATCTTTGATATGCTTGTGAATACCATGTTCTGCTAGTCTTCTCTTGATTGTCCTTACTGAGATATGAGGAGCAAAATCTCAACGCAATTTCCACAGTGGGATTTCTCAGTATCGGTGCAAGGCAATAACTAAATGTCACGTATCCCTGTCACTCAGCCTTCTGGAGCAACCAGTTCTTTTAGGGTAAAGAACTGACCCAGTATCCTGTTATCGTCTGTAGGCTGAAACTAGACTCAGAGTTGGGCAAGGTATCTGCACTCAGTGCGAAATCTTGGCATATTTCAACCCTGGCTCTTTCATTCCAATTGCCATGTAATGTGTGGACAATGGTCATTTTTTGCATGTTCTTCTCTTCCGGTAGCAAGTATTTCTGGTGATAGTAAATGGGGGCGGCATACTTGAGGTTGTCGTTGTCAAGGTGGCTCCAGTTCAAAAGGTGACGATTACTTTTGGCCAAGAACTATATATATATTGTTCGTTAACAAAATTAACCGACTACAACGAACCGAAAAATAATTTGATCGTATAACAACCACCCCCTCGCCAACTTCAACATCATAATAATAATAAAAATTAAAAAAATGTAAATACATAGTAGAAATCAATATTTAGTGTACCATCCATCTGCTTTAAAAATTGCTTCAATCCTATTTACCATTGAACCTGCTAGAGTATCAAAAATCTTTGGGTCAAGAAGTTCCCAACAAGTAGTAATAGCCTCCTCAATAGCTTCTTTGACCTCATTATCAGAACCCTTCATGAGATATAGCTCAGGATAATGCTTCTGAAGCTTATCTTTCACCAGAGCTCAAACATGTTCAATTGGATTAAGATCTGGTGAATAGGCAGGAATTTCCATAAGAGTAATTCCCTGCCCTCTGAGCCATCTCCTAAAAGGCAAATGAGTCTTAGCATTGTCAATGATAAAGAAAACCTCTTCCTCCTCAAGATGTTCCTTAATATCCTCCTATATCCCTACAAAGTCATATTGATCATAAACCTCAATAATTGACTTTCCAGTTACTCCACCTCTAGCAGAAGAAGGATTAGGAAAAACAGGCAAAAAGAGACCATGAGTTTGACCATAAAAACAACCAGTCATCATCTGGCTCATCTTCCTCTCCCCTGTCCTAGCAGTAGGTTCCACACAATCCTTATTCCACTTCTCTTTTGGGTACCTAAATACCCATTTTCTCCTCTTCCCTCCTCCCCTCTGAACAGCAACCTCATCTCCCCACATTGCCTTCCTCCTCCACATCTCTCTTGTCCAGTGCCTATGAGCTAATGCCCATTCCAATCTCTCCTGAGCTAGATCCTCATCCAAGTGAACCCTCTCTTGTGCTAACCACTTTTTTAGATGCCTTTGTGCAAGTCTTCTCCTGACTGCCATAGAAGAAACATTGGAAGCAACTTTTTGAGCAATCTCAAAATAGGTAAAGCACATGGGCAAAAGTCTTGGTGATCACGTGATTTCGGGCACTAGCGATCAACGGTTCACCGTCACCAAAACATGAATAGCTACTAAACAAAATGGTCAAAGTCTATTGAATTCTGCACTGGGGTAGAGGGGTAGATAGAGATAGTATATATAAAAAAAAAAAAGAAAAAAAGATCCTAATAACCGGTGTACCACCCCTTGGCTGCAATGACTGCAGCTACACGATTGGGCATCGAGAGCCACAATTTCTCAAAGAATTCAGGAGGAATTGTCGCCCAAATATCCGGAAGAACTTGAGCCAGACGTTCTTTCACCTTGTGTGGTCCACCAGGTGTCTGGGCAATGTCCGGATACTGCTGGTGAAGCCGTCGTTTAAGTTCAACCCAGACATGTTCGATAGGATTTAGATCGGGGGAGCATGGTGGATGGTCCTCGAGGTCAATGCCATTCTCGTCGAACCACTCCTGGACCACAGTAGCAGTATGCACTGTGCAGTTGTCCTGTTGAAAAACTGGTGTTCCAATTGTATCGCGCACTCGTTCGAGGACTGGAATAAGGCAGGTTTCAAGCAGCCGGATATAAACCCATCGATCAACACTCTTAACTATCAGAGGCACGAAAGTACCACGATTCCGGCCCCAAAAACAACCCCAAACCATCAATGATACACCTTTTCCCTTCCCAACCGGTTGGACACACTCAGGTAGCCATTTCTCACTAGGTGATCGAAAAATCCATTTCTGACGTGAATCGCGACCCTTTTCCACCGAACACTCGTCACTATAAACGATACCCTCGAATTCCTCTGCTGTCCAATCTCGCCTTATCCTTGCCCATTCCAATCTCTTTTTGGCATGCTCTGGTGTTAACTTTGCACGCTTTTTAGCTAGCCATTTGCGAATATTTGCTTCATGCAATATTCGGTCAACAGTATCAATTGAAACATCAGGGGCGTATCTATCGCGTAGTTCTTTTCTCGTCCACTCGCGGTTCTTTCTAGCGGCACGTATTATCACTCGCTTGCTCCGGCTATCAAGTTTCTGTGGGCGACCGGGTCTCCGTTTGTTTTCTGTGCTACCACGTTCACATGCGCGGGCCAAAAGGTTTCGTACTGTTGACCATGGACGATTCACAAGATATGCAACTACCGATATTTGCTGAAAAACCCAAAAGAACGCTAGAATCATTCCTTTTTCCATGTTGCTTAGCTCCCGGCGAGCTGTTTTTGTCTTTTTCGGAGGCATTTTGCTTCGATCGCGGTTGTATACGTGTACTACTATAACACGTAGTGGTTTTGTTCGTGTGGCTTACTAAGCAGATCACCAAGACTTTTGCCCACGTGCTTTAGTATCACGATTTTCAAGAGCTTCCTCCACCATAGCATCATCCTGTAACTTGGTAGTCTTAGGATGTCTTCCTCTACCCTTCTTCTCCTTGCCCTCCAAGTCTTTCTTTGAGATTGTATTTTTGACAGTTGTAAGGGGGATGTTGAGGTAGTCAGCAATCTGCTGTTATCCCATCTGAGGCTCGTGTAACCCAAGGATTCTCCCCCTGGTAAACTCAGAGAGGTGATGGGTTGGAATAGGCTTTTTTGGATGACTGCGAAGAATAGGAGGCATAGTATTTAAAAGAAAAAGAATTAGGTAATGTGATTGGGTTTTGGTTGAGTTGATGCAATTTCTTTTAATGGAGTTGAGAACGGATGGGGGTGATGGGTGATGGTTGCCATGCACCTTGTGCGGTCGTTATTTTTGTTAACTAACAATACTAGTAGAAGAGCAATATCACATCTGTTCACATCTTTACAAACGACCTATAAAGCACTCAGGTTGGTGAAAGTATTGGCTGATGTCAACTGTATTTTTTTTTTTTTCCCTTCTAATATTGCTTTATCTGAAGCCCCCATCCCATACACAATCACCAGTTATATAGTGCATCTTATCCGGGCAGCTTAGCACATGGTCTGGTTTTTACGGTACCGTATGATATCTTATCGAACTGGTAAAATACCGGCATTGTGCATCAACTCCTCACGGAGCCTCATCCTTCCATACCCGCCGGGATTGGCTGCAGCCAGTAAGGAGGATAACAGCACCACCTGTATCATATCGCACAAAAATTACATTATCATGATAATACAAGACACACAGTCAATGAAGGAGCAGCTTCAGACCGTTCTATCCTTTTGTATATCGGAGGGCACTTGACAGTGCGTGGTGCCCCATGTACTTACTATACTGTAGATTGAAGTCCCGATTATTTTTTGGTTTTTGTCAGTAGCTCACCAGATGAGGAGAGGCCTCAACCCGAAAACATGGAGTACCATCCGGAAACCGGTGCAGTAGTCAGGATATTACCATTGCCGCTGCAATCAAGCGCATAAAATCAAGGGATACCAGGGTACAGTACCGGCATGAGTACAGTACAGTACTGTACATCGACCCACAAGGTTGAGAAAATACAACTTCGCTCTCCTAACTCAAATATTTTTCTTTTACGACACTATCGCTCAGCCACCAAGTCAGTCGGCCAATTTAATCCACAAGGGCTCATTGATGTATTTCATACATATATTTGCATGCATATGTGCTTTAACGCATTCATATCCCTTAAGACCGATAGGGGAAGAAAAAAGAAAAAAGAGAAAGAAAAAAAGGTGAAAGCTGGAAACCGCTTATCGTACAACGCCTTCGTAACAACCGTGGACAGCACTGCGGTCATTGCACAACATCACTATCTCAACTCACAAATAATCACTCGCAACAACTCAAACACCTCGGCCACAAGCTACCCACTCAATCCAAAATAATCCGTTTTCAGCAGCTAGAAAGGAAGAGGAAAAAGGGAAGGGAAAGGGGGAAGAAGGAAAAGGCCTCCTCAAATTCGTTAAAACTGGAAAACAAAAAAAAACATGAAACAATGCAACGAGAAACTAGTTAGTCGTGAGCATAGGATAATCGTAAATATAAAAGGAAAAAACTAGCTTTTGAGGGAACCAATGAGGCCCCTTTTACAAATGATGTTCCCACACTCTCCCCCGATTCACTTTCACATCCATTAATCCCCATCCATTCGGATACGTGTGGTTGCCCCATTCCTGTTTTTTCCAATATGGTGGCACTTTTTTAATGTGAATCCAGAGCGTTCTCTTGTTGTGAACTCGCCATCCATACGCCCACGGCTAGGCGGAGAAAAAGCCGGACGCTTACGCATGCAAAACAAATTCACAAACCACCCACAAGACAACCAACAGAGCCGATAGTAACAAATGAAACCAGGAGAGGCGCTACCGAGCCGATCGAGTTACCCCCAATGCTGTTGACTGAGAAGCCCATCCTCCAAGGTACCTTCCAAAGTCCTTATCACATTGCGGTTCCTATACTGTCCTCCACGGGCCTGTTGCCGTCCCCTCCCATTACCAGGTTCGTCTGGAATGCCTCCGGGCGGAGGCGGGAAATATGCTGGGCTGGGTTGCAGACGGATAGGTTGTGTAGGATCCATCATTGAGGCAGCTCTTTGGATTTGGGGAGGGACTCCATCCACCATCGTGGCTGAGCGCTGGCGAGCCGCCCGATTGGGGTTCTGGGAATAGAGTGCTTGATGGGAAGCCTGACCATAGCCTGAAGAGACTTGCCCTCCTTGATGCTGGTGTTGGTGCTGCTGCTGCTGCTGCTGCTGTTGTTGCATGATACCAAGTTGACTCCCATATTGGGTACTGCTCGTTGTATAAGCTGGTGGGGCTTGCTGCTGGGGCTGGTTGGGCTGCTGTGTCGAGCTGTAAGCATTATTGTAGACCGTGGGAGGTTGTGGATGCCCTGAGGAGGCTGGGAAATTGCCAAGAGAGACAGTAGAATAATTGGGTTGTGACTGAGCCACATGGGCAGCTTGCTGAGCCTGTTGAGCGCGCTGCTGGGCTTGAATCTGGGCCTGTGCCTGCATCGCTGCTTGTTGCTTTTGCATCATTGCTTGTTCTGCTCTCTGCTGTTCAGCGCCAGACATTGGGGACTTCGGTGGTGGTGATTTAAGATTCATAGGAGGTACGAAAGGCCCCGTGTACTTCTGTTGGGTAATGAAGGGGTGTAGCTTTGCTTGTTGTGGGGACCATCGTTCTACAGGATTGATATTTAGTAAACCCCGAACGAAGTCAATAAAGGCGATTCGATTGTTCATTTCTATATCAACCCATGTTAGAGCGTCCATACCACGGAAGCACTGGACGAACACACCTCTCTCGATCTCAATTGGTTTCATATTTTTTCGAGGCATCGCATACTGGCGGATTATCTCAGGCAATGTGGTTGCCTGGAAGTATTTCTTGCTAGGTTGCTCCTTCGTCCCGTGTTCTCGGGAGTATTTCTCCATGCTCTTGAGCTGGTAAATCTTCCTCCCAAACTCATCATGTACCTTTTCAAAGAATTCGCCGGCTTGTTTTCCCATCTCGAGCATCCAGACAGGGGGCATTCCAAGCATTTCATTGATTCTCGCTACCTGATTGTACTCAGAGCTACCCGGGAAGAGTGGGAGACCCAAGAATAACTCTACGACAATACACCCAAGCGACCACATATCAATTGACGAGGAGTACCTGCATAGCGTTAACCTATATACTTTAAGGTAAAGAATTCACTTACGGTAATCCTAACAAAACTTCGGGTGATCGATAGAAACGGGATTGGATATAGGTATAAACTGTCTGTCTCTCATCACATGCAGAGCCAAAATCTATGACCTTTATGATCGGACTCTCCAGGCTAGTGCATGACACTAAGGATCAGACCCCATTTCCCAAAATAACGGCAGATAATGATGGGAGACCTACTTTTTCAACAATATATTCTCCGGTTTGAGGTCGCAATGGATGAGCCTCGCTTTATTAAGGAGACATAAAGCGTTCAACAGCTGCTGAGCGAAAACCCGGACAAGGGTTGTGCTCAAGCCTCTAAACTGGTTCTGTTTGATTAGCTCGTATAAGTTGACACTGAGCAGCTCGAAAACAAGGCAAAGATGCTGGCGGTGGATGAAGGTATCCTTTAGGCGGAGGATATGATGGTCGTCATTTTTGTCCAATTTGCTATTGAGCTAGTGTTGCCATCCAGTCAGTATAGCGGCCTAAAGAGAAGAACTTGTTTAATTTTTCCCTTACCAAATCAAGAACAGAGACTTCCATCATACTCTGGTTAAAGTACGCGGTCCGGTTCTTCACAACTTTTACTGCGACAACCTCCTGTGTTTTAAGGTTCTGACACTTCACAACTTGACCGAACGTTCCTTGTCCAAGGACATCCAGAATAAGATAACGATTCCTATAACAAAGGTATTAGCCCATCCTCCAGACCCATTGGAAACGGGCATCAGTTTGGCGTACTTCGTTTCTTCTGATCCAAGAATGTCGTTTACATATAGTATGTAATCGCTGTCTTCATTATCGTATCCATCATTTTTCACACCCTTGCTTGGCTTGGTTAGGACTCGGCGAGGATTCCTGGAGGATTCGTATTTGAAAGTAGGATTGCATATACGGTACGTAGAAGGGAGATGGGTTGTCAGCGCTTGCAATGGCTAGATCTCGACGTTAGTCGAATTATCAAGGGCGCTGTAATACAAGTCCACATACGCTAATAAATCCACCCTCGGGGTGAGCTCTTCTGAAAGCGGGTTGGGAATTTGTCTGCGGTTTCAAGTCACTCAGTGCAGCGACCCTGGAAAATCTCGGTGGATGTTCCCGGGGAGCGGATTGGTGATGCCCAATGTGCATTTGATCGTACATAGATCCTTGCGGCATCGAAGAACCAGATGAAGGAAAATAACGCCCATTATTGGGATCAGAACCTAGCAGCAGAGGTTTAGTGAAATGGGAACAAAGCTTGGGAGATTACTGCGCAAACCTGAGGAGCCCGAGCCCGACTGTTGCAAATGATGTTGATATGACTGCATGCTCGGGGGTGCACTTGTACGGGGGGAAGCAGCAGGAGGCTGCTGTTGTTGGGCGTAGTAAGACTGAGAACTGCTAGTATAATTCAATCGTGAGGGAGATTGTCGTTGCTGATACGATGAGGAAGACGTAGACGTAGCCATTTGAGGTGGGTAGTTGACCTGAGGTAATGAATGGGTCGATGCAGAAGAACCGTAACCAGCTTGAGGATTAGAGTTTGACCCAATCCCAGTATACCTTTGAGATGCGGGTTCCTCGGGAGACACATAGGGCTGCCGAGAACTTTGAGGCTGTTGGTATTTAGCCCGACCATAGGAATCGGCGTCAGGCATCTGCACATCCATATAATCTGAGGCACTATCTAAGCGTGTAGTAGGGGCCGGCTGCGCAGGTGGGGGTCCCGCTCCCGTGCCATGATAAGCCTGGTAGGGTTGCTGCGTTGTGCCCGGCCCGGATGCCGCAGCCATGCTCGACGGAGGAGGTTGTTGAGGGGGGTTGTGATCTCGGAGGTGCTGCGGGGAAGGATTTTGCTGGAGCACGTTGTTGGCGTATCGTGGCTGTCGGTTCGCCGTAGAATCGGTCGAGTAGGAGGGCCAGGGGTCCATTGCTATCGTATTGGCAAGACCTCACAAGAAACCAAGTATGGAACTTGAGTTGAACGACTACTTACCCAATACTGTTGCGTGGAGCACGAAAACGTTGAAAGACGTTACTGAAACCAGCGACACACTGGACCTCGTCAGCAGCCACCGCAAAGATCGCACCCGGCCAAGCTGCGAGAAAATCGAGAAAATGTTCAAGCCTCCAGATTGCCCGGATATAAAGGTGAACAAAGGCACACAGAGAGATGACGGAAGAGTGGGGAAACCCTTTTTTCTCCTCTGGCTGCAGAGTGACTCTCAGGATGGGGGGGGCTTTCCTGAAGCTGAGTGTGCGGTCGCCGTTGTCGTTGTCAGCAGCGGGGGAGGGAGAGTCCCTGTGTCGCAAGGTGTGGCGGTCGCAACCGCTACTTCCCCAGAACTGGAGGAAAGAGTGGAGTGCCGGTATCGTAATTCCCCAGCCAGAAGTAAGGGAGACGGCTCAGAAACCTTACCAAAATAAAATGAGAAGAAGGGGGAAAAAATAAAGAAGGTGTGGACAACCTTGAAGGAAAAAGAAAGGCGAGCACAAGCAAATCAGAGATCTGGGTTAGGTCTCAACACCTTGCCTATGCCATGTTAAGCTCAATAAAACTTCTATTCACCCAATCAAACAGAACCTATGATATGGGAGTCGAATTGTGGGCCGGTGAATTGTCTAAGATAACTACCGTACCGTATATACTACTAGAGTATTTGAGAGGGTAAGATAGTGCCCGTCATGCCGTAGAATCGGGGAAAGGATACAGTAAACTAACTCACCCGCAGTCCCTAGATTGGAGACTGACCACTAGAAGTCGCTTTCGATCAAGATATCGGTATTGCTCTGCTGGCTTTTGCACCTAAAGCAAGGTACTGAGCGGTGTGTAAGCGCAGTAGGGATACTCTAAAAGCGTTACCCGTCGTGCACTACAAACCGCCGGCTCGAAAGCGTCCTGAATATCAGGAAATTGGGTTCCTCGGAATAATCTAAAGGTGCAATTGAAACCCCATTTCTAACTTAAAACATCTCACTACCCGAAATAGCCATTGCACGGGGGGTGGGGGGACTGAGGATACGGTGAGTTTCTACCAAAGTTATCATCTGTCCCCTGGCTGTGGGGTGGCCGAAAGCCTTGCCTATATGCTCGTAACAACGCCTTCATAGAATTAGAGACACTGTGCCCGAGTAGTACCAGTATCATACCCGAATTAGTATGATTGGTAAGCCCCCAATATCAAGGCACAGCACGGATAGGTTAATTTACCAAACAGACATTTTATGAGTCCTATGTCATATCCCCAAACTATGGCAGGCTGAAACCATGTAAACCGGCGAGAGCACAGTGCTTGTACACTCGAACCATGGGATGGTTCAGAAAGGGTTTATTACTGTATGCGACACCAATATATACATTAGTTCTCATAGTGATCCACACTACCGTTAAGATATTATATATCCCAATCACATATATTGAAATAGGATCTCAACTTGTGTGGGACATGAAGTGCAGCTGGTGTGGAAAATCAAACATCTGTCGCTGTTGCATATGATACCAGTAGTGGCATCAGAAAGACAGCTTACTGCACTTATTCAGCGCAAACAATAAAGAAATACAGGATACAATACATCCTCGAGCACATGACCACATTGGGCCCATGTTTTCCAACCTCTTTGAGGATTCCCCGATGCCGAAAGTCTCCCACCAGGCCGATTCGAACAACTCGCTACAGCAAACCTGAAGAGCAGCATAAGCACCATGGGTGTCTCCTCGCTTTTAGGCTGTGCATTTCAATGCTTGCACCTGGAAAAGCACTTGATCAGGTATTATTCGATCCGGGTTATTCCACCGAGAGTTACAATAAATACCATAGCGGCGCACCGGTGCTCATTCTAACGCTTTGCTATGAATTTGAGCTAATACTACTGCTGGTGGTATCATACTATGCATACATGCAGTTGGACATAAATACGTGACCGACAAATACTCTCTCATGTACAGTACAGTACAGTTCGATACAGTACTGGCAATTCTTCAACCGACCGTAATTCCGCTCATGCCACAATTACAAGTACCGGTATCATACTCCCACCTCCCATTCAAAAAATATGTTTCCAACCCCCGTCCTGGTACAAATATGCCTAGATAGGGCTTAGTAGACTTAAGTACAGAAACTATAAGTGCACAGTTATCATATCTAAGCACTCGGAATAGGGTAATAAAGACTTATTTCTATCCGTAAACCGATACGGAAAGTCTGATGTACGGTAGAGTGCGATAGTTGCGGGGGGGCGATACATTGATGGGAAATTCTGAAGACCAGTAGTGATTCGTAGGTTTTTCTGGCATAATCAGTACCGGTATGGTACTTGTACCGTGCTCTCGCCTTTCACTCTTGCTATTGGAGCTGCCCGTATGAGTCAACTATTACGGTACTCGAGTATAATAATAGATTATGGCGAAAGCTCTAGAGATCCACTTTCTCCAGCAGCCCCGTGATATCCGGATTCAAAGGGAAAGCTCCAGGCCAGGGCCACTGGACATGTCGAATCTTGTTAACTCAACATCGTACTTGTAATTCTGGTTAGTTAGTACCGAACATATTATATTAATGTTAACCTGTCAGACCAAACCTATCCTGGGCCGACACACTGGTTCCCGTTATGATCCGATTGGGGCATTTCAAGAGTTTTTACTGTATTGGGAGGGGGGCACGTATCAAGAGTAGGTCAACGGTGATCAATAACCTCCGTTGCCTGTGCAAAAGAACCCATTTTACCAACTTGGGGCTGACCCATGCAAGGGCGCAGGCAGGCCATCCATAAAAAGCACGGTATGGACCAACTTACCGTAAGCTCATCCAGTCCAGTGCGAGCACGAGTACTGTACTCGAGTACTGTACCGGTATGATACTCGTATCTACTATGGTAGCCCGGCGCTCAGGCGGAGCACCTTGCCGGTTGAAGGGATCTCTTTACTCCAAGTCTGTCCAAGTTTTTCTCTCACTCAACTTCCGGTTCTGGAAAAGTTGTTAGGTGACTAATTATTGGGTTCGACATTGGATCAAGCACTCGAGCACAGCCTGTAAATTAGCCGCACCATAAAGTTCTCATACCTCAAGAACTACCATATACCTATTAATGAGAGGATAGGAAGAGCCTTTTAGGTAACTGCTTTCAGATATGCCTCTGGGGATATTGTAGACTTTTATCGAAATTTGCTTGGCCGAATAGAGGGTTAGCCAAAGCGTTTCCAAGGGTTCGGGGTTCTTTGGAATGGTACGGTACCGGTACGATATGAGAGCTCTACGGATCCGGCTGTGGACGGCAAGAAAAAAAAGGGGGGGGGGAACACAGGGAAATCGATTTAATGACACTTGTACCGTACAAGTAGTAGATGGTCGCTTGCTCGAGTATACTTGGAAATATTCCCCAAGATCCACAGATGTAGGAGATCCCATACCGGTAGTGAAGAAATGCGGTGTCCGCTCAGAAAATCTGAGTCGAGTATTGTCAGCTGGGGTCGGGTGGGGAATTGATTGAGGGGTTGCGTTCACAATACTCCAAATTTAGAAATAGTATCCAGACAGCAGCCAACCCCTGGCAGAAAAATTGGCTCAAGCGGATTTCCCTTTCCCACCTCGCCAGCTCCGTTGCTCCCGCAATAGTTCAAAACAACAACCATCAAACGCTCTTCCCATTCGTCTATCGCCCATTTTCCTTTCTTCAGCCAGGCGACCTTTGTGTTTTCCAGCCCTTCGTTCTCAACCCTCGTTTATTTATTTTCCGCTCGTTTACATCAGATTCTGAAGGCGTTCTGTTGTTCTTCATTCACCTACCGTTTGTCATCTTCACCGCTCCCCCAATTTTCGAAACGCAGGGGGTAAGTTGATAACTGTTCATTCAAGCCCACCTACCTCCCTTGCCACACCACCCTCGTCGCTTGCCCACTCGGAATTTCTTACCACTCTCCCTCCACCCAAGCACGACAAACAAACAACCAAGACCCAAAACCCACTGCGAGAACATCTTTGATATGAGGAACGTACACCTTTTATTCTCCCTTATTCTGTCGGTTGCTGCTTTCTCAGCAAGTGCCAATCCGACAGCAGCCGGTGCGCAGGCGGGTGCCGTTGTACGTCGGGCGGATGGTTGGTATCCTTCATCGTGAATATTTTTGCCCACATCAACGGATGTTGACCTTCTGTCTTCAATAGACCCAACCAAAACTACCAGTGGATCAAATGGTGCACCAACTTCTGGCGAGGGCGACGCAATAGAAGGTGATGCAACTCCAACAGATGAACCAAAGGATCAAAAGACCGGAGAGAGTGGGAGCGCAAAGGCATCTTCGACGAAAAGCAAGAAGATAGCATCTGATGCCCAACCTGGTGGAGTCGTAATGCAGACCCCGGCATTGACCGATGGTTATCAAATCTATAAAATTGGCCAGCCCGTTACATTCAAGTGGAACTACACCAGTATCCAGGCTTCGCCTACTGCCGTCAATGTTGAAGCATATTGCACCGACGGTGCTACCTATTTCACTATTGCCGGAAATGTTTCTGCAGATACCACTGAGGTCGTTTGGGATACTGGGGATTACCAGCAAACTGCTACTGCCAAGTTGCCAGGGTCAGTGGTTTGCACTCGATTTGTGCCCGGGGAATTACTGACATGAAATGATAGTGCCACCTACACTCTCTGGATCTATGATGCTTCAAAGGATAGGACAGCAGTTCCATCGCCGGGTTACCTTTATGGCTATAGCTTACTCCAATTTGGGATGTACTCGCCTAGGGCTCCTACTCCTCTCAGCGGTAACACTCGCATTATCTTTTAGTATTCTTTAGGGCGAGACTAATATGGGGTCGCGTAGAGTTCAAATGCGCCTCTTGCGATTTTAATAGTGCTGGGCTTAATGACCCCCGTACTGTTCGTGCATTACTTGGTATGGGTTTGGTGACCGCTTTGACTTTTGTGTGGTTCATTGCGGGGGTGCTATAGTTATTGCAGGTTGCTCGATTTTCTCTAGCGAGTTCATGAGCCATGATTTCGGCCAATCCAAACGTTGTTTTCACTAGTACAATTCTGTTCATCGTCGTGCCGAGCGATACCAATGGGTTTGTTATCTGTTCTTTCCTTTTGGGTCTTTTTGCATTGCATTGCATGGGCATTGGGTACCAATGAACTTCCGTCCTTTCCCGTCCACAAGTGTTACCATTCCTAATTTTTTTTAGTAAATTTGTTTCTAGCGGCCCGGCGGGGGGGGTCTCGGAAAATGGAGAAGGGGGAATGTTGTCGAGAACGAGGCGTCTTTATAAACTATACTATCTCTATAATGCTTGTTTGGACGGTGGAAATTTTTTGTTTCTCTGTTTACTTTTTCCTGGTGCTCTGTTCAGACCAAGGAGCGTTTAGGTGTCTTTCTTTCTTTCTTTTCTTTTTCCTTTCCTTATTGCTGCCATTTCTATTTCCCTTTTCCATACTTATCTTTTGTTAAATATATTATTGACTTGTTGGGTTTGTTTGTTTTTCTTGGTGGAATGAAATGAGCATGGCATTTGCAGCCGCCCCTTTGAACCAACAGTCGGCACTGGGCAGACGATAGCCTGCTAGGCAGATGAGCGATTGAACTCGTTTGGCGGTGACAGGAACTCTGGCGTAGCCTGTGGCCGTCGCTGTACAGTACTGCGTACGGTATGATACAGTACCGGTAGTATGATATGGGTTCTGCGGTGTCATATCATACCGGTATGATAATATCATAATAGTCTACGGTAAATTTACTGTCAGTGAGCAAACAAACCATAACTTACTATAATCTTATCGGACAGTTCATTTTTGAAAATCTTATCAATCTTGGACCCTGTTGGATCTAATCTAAACTGGGTGTGAAAGTTCCAAGTCTTGGCAATATTTGAGAAGTCGTGTTTTCGAGCCCCTGAACGCGTCAAAGTGGTCTGAATTCGACGCGAGGTTCGAGGTGTTTCGGCTGATTATCCCCACCCACCACCTCGTCAGAGATTCATACACTTATACGATTTTGGGGAATCGTCATATCGACCGCTAATTGCCAAGTGACATACATACAATACCCCAGTACCCATCGAAAATTCCAAAGAATCCTCCCGTAACTTTCCCTCACCACAATTATGGAAAGATCACGTCGGGCTGGTGCAAAGAAAACCCCTCACGAGGGATTCAAAGAGCTTCGTGAGCTTAAAGCTTCCGGGAAGACGCGTTTGTCTGGGTACAAGGTCGAGGAAGAGGAGGACTTTTATGATCTAGTGGACGAGGAGGAATACAAGAAGGTTGTGCGTCAGCGTCTTGACCAAGATGATTTTGTGGTAGATGACCAGGGGGAAGGCTACGCAGACAATGGGATGGATGATTGGGATGACGATCATCGCCGGGAGGGAAGCTGGGAGGAGAGTGAGGATGAGGGGTCAAAGAAGGGGGGAAAGTCGGCGAAAGCCAGAAAGGCGGAGGAACAGAAACGGAAGGGAGAGCAAGAAGGAAATATCCGAAAATTCTTTAATTCGAATACCGCACCCATCGCCAAACCGAAGGTTTGTTGGTTCACTCCATATCCCCCATGGTTGCGCCCCGAATTGATACTAATGCGCCGAAAAATAGCCCAAGGTGAAAGAAAAGAATCTCAACTTTTTGAACGACCTTCTAGGGGAATTCGATAATGACTCTCCGGCGGAGCCGATATCGTTGATGAGTAAAAGGCCTAGAGGCGACCCTGTGACAAAAGTACGCCGGCTTTCACCTCCCCTGAAGGACTCAAAACCCACCAGGATGGACCAAATTAGTCAAGCCGGAGGGGAGGGCGAGAAACCGAGTTTTGCAAGCTCTTCACTTTCCAATGCCGGAAATGCTGATAATGATGACCAAGACTATGGTTCTTTTGATGAAGATGTAGATATGGGCGACGCCCCGGTAGTACCATCTTCTCCAATCGCGGATGCTGTCAAGAGGAAGCGCTGGAAAGATGAGGACGAAGATGATGAAGATCTTTCTGTTGCACGGATTCAAGGTAGCAAATCTATCAAGGTGGAAGCTGTCAACATCATTGCTTCGAGGCCGGCACTCAAGAGTCAAGCTGTGAAACAAGAGGCAGCTGCACCCAACAAACCAGTCGCAGCGATTGATCCTACAACCTGGGCATCGTTTGCCGGAGGGGACAATGTTACGAGCTCTCCTGCTTTAGATGGTTCTGACCTTGAAAAGCTGGGGCCCGGGGACGTTGAGGAAGATGGGTTCATTAAAATGTTCTGGTTAGACTATACTGAGGTTCATGGGAGCCTTTGTCTCTTTGGGAAAGTTCAAGACAAAAAGTCGGGGAAGTATGTCAGTGCATTCCTAAAAATTGATGGAATACTCAGAAATCTATATTTTTTGCCAAGGGAAACAAGATACAGTGAGTGACCTGTGTGGGTTGGTTGACTGGATGGGAACTGACAGCGCCCTAGAGAATAGATTGGACACTGGTGAGATCGTAGCAATGCAAGATGTCCATGATGAGATCGCAGAAATCATGGAACACCATGGAATCAATTTTTTTAAGGCTAAGGCATCAGAGAGAAGCTATGCGTTTGAACTTCCCGGTATTCCTAAAAGAAGCGATTACTTGAAGGTTCTATATCCATATACCAGTATGTATCACCTGCCATAAAATCTAAGAACAGTATCTAATGGTGGGTACAGAGCCACCCTTTTCCCATGAGCTTACAGGGCAGACATTCTCTTGCGTTTTTGGAACAAGCACAGCTCTATTCGAGCAATTCGTGTTATGTAGAAACATTATGGGTCCTTGTTGGTTGAAAATCGAGGGGGCCAATTTCACTGCAGTGGAGAATGTAGGGCTTCTCCCCTCGCCACTCGGGATTTAATAACTTATGCAAGCATATCACAGTCATCGTGGTGTAAATTAGAGATCCAAGTCGGCGAACCGCAACAGGTTACTACTATCGGTGATGCGGATTCATTGGAACCTCCTCCTTTGACATTGATGAGTATTGCATTACGCACACACATGAATGTCAAGGATAACAAGCAAGAAATTCTTGCTGTTAGTTGCAGGATATATGAGAATATCTCACTAAATGATGCAAATGCGCCGGAGAAGCTCTCATGTCAAATGTTTTCCGTGGTTAGACCGATTGATCCAGTGTACCCAGCTGACTTCGAAAAGCTTGTTCAAAAGCACAAAGGCACTATCAGCCCCCAGAGAACTGAGAGCATGCTTTTGACCACATTCCTCTCCAAGCTTCACCAAATAGATCCCGATGTTCTGATCGGACATCAGTTGGAGGGTGTTGACTATGGGATCTTGCTGCATAGAATGAAAGAACGCATGACTACTAATTGGCACCGACTCGGAAGGATGAAGCGAAGTGCATGGCCCCAGTACGGCGGCCGAATGGCAGGAAGCTTCTTTGCTGAGAGACACCTTGTCTCTGGCAGACTTATTTGTGATCTTGCCAACGATCTTGGAAAGGTCTATACCCTTTACATATATCTTAGCTCACGACTGATTTTGCTGACCAGTAATATATATAGTCCCTTACGACGCAATGCCAATCCTGGAGTCTCACGGAAATGTGTGACTTGATATTGGGGGATAAACGGCAGGACCTCGATAATGCTGAAGCTTTGAGGACGTGGGCAACCACTGGTAGAGGTTTGCTCGATTACGTAAAGCATTGCGAGGCCGATACATATTTCATCGCGGCCATTGCACTCAAGATCCAGATAGTACCTCTTGCCAAACAGCTCACCAATCTTGCTGGTAATTCATGGGCCAGAACTATGAGCGGTACGAGAGCTGAACGCAATGAGTACATTTTGCTTCATGAATTTTACCGCAATAAGTATATTTGTCCTGACAAGGTGTACGGCAAGGGTATTATTACTCAGAAGGCGGACGGAGCTGGGAATGAGGGGGAAAATGAAGGTGGCGGGGTCAAGAAGAAAGAGAAGTATAAGGGTGGCTTAGTCTTTGAACCGGAGAAAGGCCTCTACGACAAATTCATTCTTGTCATGGACTTCAACTCCCTATACCCCAGCATCATCCAAGAGTTTAACATCTGTTTTACGACAGTCAAGCGGGATGATTCGGTAAGCTACCTCGGGGCGTTTTCAGGCCCGAGCCTTTAGTGGCGTCTATCCTAATATTTGGCGTAGTGTACTTCTTACTGACTTAAACCATTCTGAAGGGTGAAGAGAAAGTCCCTGATGTGCCTGAAACACAGGTGTTAGGGATATTGCCCAGACTTATCTCAACACTTGTCCAACGTAGAAGGATCGTCAAGAATCTCATGAAGGACAAGACGGCCACCGATGTCCAAAAATCACAGGTAACCTTTTATTCGGGCCTTCAGAGAAGTTGGGCTAACCGTTTCTGAAGTGGGACATCAAACAACAAGCTCTGAAGCTTACAGCGAACTCTATGTACGGATGTCTTGGATACCCCCGTTCCAGGTTCTACGCTCGTCCCCTGGCAATGCTTACAACCCATAAAGGACGTGAGATCTTGAGGAGCACTAAAGAACTTGCGGAGGCTATCGATCTGCGGGTCATATATGGTGACACCGACTCGGTCATGATTAATACTGGCGTGGACAACTATGCCGACGCAATCAAAATTGGGACTGATTTCAAGAGAAAGGTTAATGAGCAATACAAACTCCTTGAGATTGACATCGACAATGTGTTCCAGCGGCTACTGTTGCATGCAAAGAAGAAATACGCGGCAATAAATTATGTCGAGATTAACGGAAAATTAGCTACGAAGTTGGAGGTGAAAGGTTTGGATATGAAACGAAGGGAATATTGTCAGCTATCGAAAGACGCCTCGTCGTAAGTTGGCTCATCGTTGGGGGTATCGTCGTTCTTGGTACTGATTATTTTGCCAGGCACATATTGGCTGAAATTTTCTCGGGGGATGACACCGAGGTTGTTGTAGAGAGGATCCATGAATACCTCCGTGGCCTAGCTGAGAAGGTTCGAGAGAATGCGTTTCCCTTGATGAAATATATTATATATACCGTAAGTCTTTGCTCCTTCCCCGTGTCTCGAAAGACTGAATTAACGACCACTTAGAAACTCGGAAAAAGCCTCGACGAGTATGGTACTAGCTTGCAAACTATGCCCCAGGTCCAAGTGGCTTTGCGGAAGAAGGCCCGCGGGGAGCCCGTAAAAAGTGGCGACGTTGTTTCATATGTCATTACGGGTGGTGAAGGGAGTGAAGCACCAGACAAGAACGTTTCCGACCGAGCTTACGCACCCCAAGACATCATGAAGACTGATTCCGGCTTGAAGCCTGGTTTGTTTCAACCCCTGAAAGAAACATCTTGTACATCAATTAACCTTTAGTAGATGCGGAATGGTATCTTATCAAGCAGATATTTCCACCTATTGAACGTCTTTGTGGGCCCATCGAAGGAACGGATGCCATGAGGCTGGCAGAGTGCCTTGGGCTTGATACACGCAAATACCAGATTACCAATGCCCCGGATCAAGAAGACCGCACCATCCATCCCTTGGAATCCACCCTTCCGGATGAGGAGAGGTTCAAGGATGCTGTTAGACTCCAACTTCAATGCCGGGCTTGTGGAGAATCATTCCAATTCGAAGGACTAGTTTTTTCCTATGAGTGCTGCTCTCATGAAGGGATCGTTTGCAGAAATGCGTCTTGCAATAAAGTATTAAGCGTCCCGTCGATTGTGGCACAGGTTGAGTGCCAAATTCGCCAACTGACATCAAAATATTATGAAGCCTGGCTGGTTTGCGATGATGCCGCCTGTGGAAACAGAACACGGCAAATGAACGTCTATGGGAAACGTTGTCTTGGGCCAAACAGACTTGCAGATGAGTGTAGGGGTGTCATGGGATATGAGTACACAGATAAAATGTTGTACACCCAACTCTTATATTTCTCCAGCCTTTTCAACGTTGGGAAGGCAACAGCAAAACCGAAAGATGGTTCAGAGAAGCAAGGTTAGTTTACTCCCCTCTCTCCGTTTCACCTGCATTATGGTATGCGGTTACTGACACATTCCTACGGGAGTTTACAGAGACCATCACGGCATTAGCTCAAACGAACCAACCGAGGTTTGAAGTGATCTCGAATGTCGTCCAGAAATACCTTGATAAGTGCGGGAGACAATGGGTTTCGATGGATAGTATATTCGCTTTCAGTGTTGGGGTCTAGATTCTAGCCACCATCCACTGCCTTCTGGGATTTCCAGAGATCTACTTGCATAATACGATAGACTACGATACCTTGACTAGCCATTTTCACCACAGATAACGACCTGGTTTGGCCTAACCTGTGAGTCCTTGATCTTATGATGGAAGGTGTGCCCGAAACATACCTTATGTATGTTAAACTTTAGTTAGATATTATAATAGATTTGCGATATGCCAATGCAGTGGGGTGTTGTTAAAGGGATTGAAGTGATTAATTTTGGTAAGATCGTGGCCCAGTGGGATAACCATGAATCTTTTTCACATATGTAAGAAGAGGGGCTTTTAACACATGCGGCTGTCGCCGCTGCCAAGACCCGGCAAAGGGCTAGGGCAGCGCTAACCTACTCATGGCAGAAAGAGAAGAGAAAAATTTTTGGAGACGATAGGAAATATTCCGGCAAACCTTTACAACACTCTCCCACTCTCTACTTTACACCTCCCAGCTGTGCTGAGAATCCTCTGTTGCCCACAATTCCTCTTATCCACAGTTATTCCAACAAGTATTGTCATAGGCAGGCGGCTGAAAATACAGAGGTTCAATTGGGGCTCCAGTTCTATCGCGACATGAGGCGTTTCTCGGTAGGTCTACACCCACGCCCCTACCATCATCTCTTACCACCCCGGTTCTTTCTGATTTTTTCTTCTCGGTGTCTTGCACTCTACACTTGATACTAAAACTCTCCCTTTATTTTGTCCTTTGGCATATACCCCTACCATTATATCTTCCTTTATTGCACGCTATTTTGCTTATTCACTTTCAGAATATTATTAAACCGCTAACACTACCGCCAAACTTGTAGCTTTCACATTTGCGACTGATAATGCAGCACCAATCTCCGGGCAAGGGCTTGGCCACACACTCGTTATCAAGCACATGGCGTCCCTCTTTGAATAGGACTTCAGTGCCCGGTAGCCAGGACCGCTGGGCGTCCGCCCACGCTGCACAGGAGGAAGCATGGACACAGTACGATGGGCTGGGGCCAGTCAACCCAGTTAGAGATTTGTCGCGGGATTGGAGATCTAAAGGTGGAGCAGGGCAGCAACCCATGTCACACGGATCGCAGAGGGGAAGGAGCGCAGAGATAAAAAATCCTTTCGGCAAAGGGGGAAACAAAGGCCGGAGTGGCGGTGGGTACCGGGAGACCTCCAGAGACGGTCGATCACCCCCGTCAAAACGCGGACGACAAGCGCAACCCATACGCGGACCGAGCCTTAGGACCGAAATCGTGGATGACATTTGGTTAACCAAAAACTTTGAGCAACCACAACCTGACGATTACAAGAGTGCCCCTGAAACTCTATTTACAAACCCGAAAACGTTTCTATGGGATTACAAGGGAATTGCGGCTAAGTCCTCTTTTGCCTCGCACAAGGGCGGCATATACCGGTGCACTGTTATCGCCACCCTCCCGGATCGGACAAAGATAGAAGCTTGTGGTGATGCCAAGAATAAGGTATGATGTATCATTCTTTCGCGGCCAGGCAGGGTTCCAATTGTTGACATGAAGTAAAGAAAATAGCTGAGAAGTCGGCGTGTCGACACCTGGTTCTGAAACTCCATCAGAATGGCATGCTTCAGGGGATTGTTAATAATGCAGAGAGCGCAGGGGTTCATGACAAAGAGTTGCTGAGTGATGAAGTCGATGCCAAGATGGACATCTACGATTATTGCGCAAGATTTGATGCTGTACCAACGGTCAATGTTCGGGAGACCAGGAGACCGGGCCCTCGAAAGGGGTTGTTTGAGGTCACTGTGGGATTTCCACAGCAAAATATTCTAGCCACAGCCCGTGCGTCCGAGCTCAAAAATGCCGAAATTGTTGCCTGCGTGGAGTTCAAACGACAGGCTGAAGAATTTCACTCCAAACAAGGAGGCTCTACAATCATACTGAAGGATATATCGAGTATCAATAGCCGAAACGCCCGTAAATTTTTCGAATTCTTCAAGATGTTCGACAGGCAAGCGCGCTATGATGTTGAGCTCAAACAAACCTCTGGAAGGAGGGGCTCAGGGGGAGCATTTAGAGCCCAGATGATGCTTAATGAGGAGCCTCTTGGAGAACCTGTGGAGTTTGTCGGTAAGAAGTACGCCGAGACTGCGGCATACCTTACGGGCGCAATTGCATTGAAGCAGATACGCCCCGAGTTATTTCCGAAATTTATAGAAGCTCTTAGGCTTGGAAACGGGGAACTCCTAAAACCATTGCTCCCTTCCTGGATTAACATCGATGGGGACTGTATAAGTACCATGACGGACACGTTGCACGCTGTGAGGCGTATCGGCATGCCCCCAAGTCAAGATGAAGAGGACTGGATGGAGCAGGAGCAAGCGCGGAATTCTTCGCGTTTCGGACCTCGCAGGGCACTGGACCCAGCCTTTGTCGGGGTAAAGAACAAGAAACTACTGGAATCATATGAAGAGTATTTGAATGATCCTAAATTGGAGACTTTGAGGAGTAAGCGTGAGGAACTGCCAATGAATCAGTATCGGGCGAAGGTTTTGGATATTGTCAACAATAATGCTGTGAGTATTATTGTAGGTGCAACTGGTAGTGGAAAAACTAGTAAGTTACCGTCCCTAATACGATTTAGATTCAATGCTTTTTACTTACTCCTTTTTAGCCCAGGTGCCTCAAATTTTGTTGGAGGAAGCGATCAAAAATGGGACGGGTGCGAACTGCAATATTATCTGCACCCAGCCTAGACGTATTGCTGCCACCTCCGTAGCTGCGCGAGTAGCTGTAGAGCGAAACGAGCCTCTTCAGAAATCTATTGGTTACCAAGTCCGATTTGATTCCAAATTACCTATTCCAGGTGGCAGTGTCACCTACTGCACTACGGGTATATTGCTGCAACAACTTCGCAACTCTGCAGATGAAGCCTTGGACGGAATCACGCATCTTGTTATCGACGAGGTCCACGAACGCGATATACTTATCGATTTTCTACTAATTATTCTTAAACGAGTCATGCATGACAGAATGAAGAGAGGGTTACCGGAGGTGAAGGTGGTATTAATGAGTGCTACCATGGACACGGAACTTTTCGCAAGTTACTTCCAGTACAAGACCGCCGATGGCAGACTTGTCCCATGCCCTAATCTGAGCGTGCCGGGGCGTACATTCCCAGTAAAGGAGGTCTATCTGGAGGAAATCCAGGACGTTTTGCGTAATACATATTCACCCCATCAGCTTTCCCTACTTCGCGATGAAGATACTCGCCTGTATCTTGATGTGGAGCAATCAATATCTAGAGACGTCTCCCGAGTTCCATCAAGAGTTCCGTCAAGGGCTACATCTGCTCGAGGCGAAATGGAAGAAGATGGCGCTATTGACGCCACAATTAATTGGAAACAGGAAATCAAACTTGGTTCTGACGGCCAAGCCGTAGTTTCTAGCGAGAAGGAAGACGCCCTCGTCCCTATTGGACTTATCGCACTTACCGTAGCGCATATCACCCAAATCAGCGATCATGGCGCTATCTTGGTCTTCTTACCTGGGCTTGAGGAGATACAAGCAGTGGATGAGGTCCTTCGAACGCAAAGGCCTTTAGGGGTCGATTTCAGGGATGAATCAAAATTTAAGCTCAGTATGCTCCACTCTTCTATTCCGAATCAGAATGAAGTATTTGAGGACGTACCAGAGGGTCGTCGGAAGGTCATTCTTTCGACCAATATTGCAGAAACCTCCGTCACTATTCCTGACGTCAGGTATGTCGTGGACAGTGGAAAGTTGCGAGAGAAGCAATATGAGCAAGCACGGAGAATTACCCAGCTTGTGTGTACCTGGATCAGTAAATCAAATTCGAAGCAGCGTGCTGGCAGAGCGGGCCGTGTCCAAAACGGAAATTACTATGCCTTATTTAGCAAATCACGATCTGATTCCTTACGTGGCGCTGGGCTTCCGGAAATGCTTCGATCAGACCTTCAAGAAATCTGCTTAGATATCAAGGCTCAAGGGTTTAAGGATTCGGTCGCCCAGTTTTTGTCGGAGGCTATCGAACCCCCGTCACGCAATGCGATAGAAGCCTCGTTGGCCCAGCTTCGCTTGTTAGGTGCTCTCACAGAAAATGAGGGATTAACTCCTCTCGGACGCGTCCTTGCAACTATGTGAGTTATGCTGATCGACTTATGGGAACTTGTTTCACTGACTTTAGTAGGCCCGTTGAACCTGCTCTTGGCAAGATGATCCTCCTTGCTGTCATCTTCCGTTGCTTAGATCCAATAATGATTTTGGGATCCTCATCTGGCGTTCGCGATATATTTGTCGCCCCCCCTGAGCGCAGGGCAGAGGCCAACCGTGTAAGGAATTCTTTCGTTAGAGACACTGGTAGTGATCACATGGCATTGATAAACGCCTTCCGTGAATGGCGGTCGATTCGTGATCGTGATGGGATGCACGCAGCCCACCGCTTTGCTGAAGAGAACTTCCTTCATCGGGGTGCACTGAGGACTTTGGACGCAACCACTCTCCAGATCGAAGAGCTTCTGGTTAAGGCAAATATAATACCACATGTACGCAGGCACGAGAGGAACCGATCCGAAATTGGGCATCCCTCCTCAAATCAGTACTCAGATCATGTCCCGCTCATTAAGGCGCTCACACTTGCGGGAATGTACCCCAATATTGCCGTTGCTTCCGGGGGCAAAGGATTGCGTACGCCGAACGAGAACTTTTCTATGATTCATCCAACATCTGTCCACTATACCAATAGGAGCGACTCTGGCATGCCTTTCGGGACCCTTGTAACCTTCACAACGAAAGCGAAAAGCAATGACGGTGGAACCCTTCTTTTGCGGACTGTCACTGAAGCTAGACCCCTCATGGCTATCCTTTTTGGTGGGAAGCTGGAGTCCAGTGGCACCATTGTGGAAATCGACGGTTGGCTACCTTTCCAAGTACCCCCGCCAGCCGTGAGGAAGACGAATGAGTTCAGAATGTGCCTCGATATAGTATGTACTCCCTTAGTGTCCTCCGTAGATCCCTACTAACGAGGTTTTAGTTACTTGGCCATGCCTTCCGCAGTCTTTCGGAGAGAAACTTGCGGGACAATAACTTTTTGGCCGATGGTAGAGCTCGTGAAGCATTCGCGGAGGGCTTAGTAGAAGTGTGTTCTATCAACTCCTATTCCTTAATTGTCTCCTGACTAAAAATATCATAGCTTCTCAAAATTGACAGTCAACAAATCACCAGAAGAGCTGTCTCCGCTGAACGAGAACGGGGATCTGCGTCTGGACACGGCCGCAACCAACCCTGGGATACAGGCAGGCAGGCATTTGGCGGCAACCGAAACCAATCCTTCGATCGAAGGAACCAGCCCCACAGCCGCGGCAACAGTGGCATCGGATTCGCCCGAAGGGACCAACCCTTCGATCGCGGTAACAGCGGTGAGAGATTTGGCAGCCAGAACCCCATGCGCCGTGACCGCTCCCTTGATAGAAGCAGTTTCGGCCAGGACCCAGCACCCCAGCGCGGTGGCGGCAATAGTAGATCCTCCTTCCAACGCGGCAGTGGCTTCAGAAGAGAGCTCTCAGCTGGCGGACGAAGCGACTGGGGATTCAATTCTAGTAGTGGTCGAAGATTTTAAGTGATATAAGAAGGTTCTCGTTTCTCCACCTTTTTCTTTTCTTTTCTTTTTTACCTATTTCCTTTTCATCCATCTATCCAAAATCAATTATCACCCGCAATGGTCTGGTGATTGGGGGCGCTGTTATTTTTGTCTTTTCTTTTTTTTACCATGTGTTTTATAAAGGCTCCTCTTCGCTTCCTTCCTTTCTTCCTTCCCATTGGTACTCATAAAGGCTCTTTTCCTCTATTTGACTTATAGCACTTGCGATACACCCCGAGCTTTACCTTCTTACACTACCTACCTCCTATTCTTGTGCAATTCATAAACCCACCCACATACCTACCTACCCCATGCCGCATTCCATCATCCATTTGCTTGTACTTCTCTTTTCCTTTGTTTTCCCTTTCGTCCCCATAAATTGTTCCCCAGGGTTTCTTCTCTCCAAAATCTGATGTTAGCATCTGGGTATGGGTTCTAAACAAAACAGGGATTTCCTTTATGTCCTTATGTTTTGCATTGTCCTTATTGGTTTGTTTAGATGGGTTGTGTAGTTCGGTTTGAAATGGTTTGGTATATAGGGGGTTATGATAAGGTGGAAGGAGGAAGGTTGCTACGGGAATTCTTTATAAAAAAGCATTTGTATGATTACTGGCCTCCGTTAATAGAGGAAAATCTCCCTTTTCGAAACCCTTTAGGCCGCGGAGGGGGCCCTACTGCCGTAGCCAGCTCTTGTACTCGAGTATGATACGTGGTATGATACAAGTATTGTGTTCACCGGAGACAGTCTACGATAGCGCCATGAGCTCACAAAGGCTATTTCGCAGGCTCACGAAGTATCAAGCGATCCTTGCGATTTTTTGATTTTTCCCTCAAGTCCATAGAGTGGAATTGTTCATAAAAAATTGGGTGCTGTTCGGGGAAAAACAGTTAGAGGCACTCTTTAAGTTTCAGGATGATAGCAACCAATCTCATTTTGAGAAGACCAAAAATATACCTCAACAACAAAACAGAGTATCATAGAAAAATCAGGAATGCAGGATAAACAATAAGTATCTTTACCCATACCATTCTATGTATGATAGAAGAAGAAAATTTACAAGAATAACATGTTAAGACCTGGCTTGGAATATGAGGATTTTACAAAAAAATAATAATTTATATGATACGGTAACAGATAAGTATGCAAAATTTGGACAAGTTTTAACCTTTGTCAACTGCTTTTCTCTTATGATAAGAATCCATATCCTGATCTCCGTTACACCTGGTTAGTCTTATCAAGTCTATACAACATTAAATTTTATAAAATATATCCAAGTTATGATACTTCAACAAGATCGTCAATAACAGGCTGTGTTCTTCGAAGTATCATCATACCTAACAAGTTGCTAGCTGGTGCGACATTCAAGGTGAGCTATATTTTTCTATACAAAAAAATTTTCAGCAAAATTTTAAAACTAATCAATTTTAAATTTAAAAAAAAAAAAAAATTACATTTCAAGAGGACCATAATATTATTATGCTAATTACCCTATCGTTTAACTTTACTGACCGCTAAGAATTATACGACCCAATTTGTGGTAAACTGGGAAGTTTACCGGTCCCGGCCGAAATGAGCTCAAATACAGGAATATATCCATGCCAAGCACCCTGGGAGGGTCAAACAAATAGGATTCAATGATAACATTATCGGAACCAACCAACAAATCATACTGTAACTCATCGGCTCTCATCCATGGTCCATTATAAGGAGGACCAATTTCCACCTATACTGTGCTAGTATCATACGGCAAAATTAATCTTATGAGCAGGAAGGAAGGGAGGAAGGGGAAAAGGAAATTTCCTCAACAATTTCCTTCCTCCCTTGCTGCTTTTCCAGTTAAATTCTTGGGAACCCTGGCTTGGTTCTACCGATACTACTCGTTAGAGCTGGGTAGTCTGAGATAATTTGGTGGGAGGTCTGTGGCTCCGTCCTTCAATGATCACATTATGGGTCTTGATCCTGATTTGACTAGTCCGTCCGTGTATCGTGGTAGCTCTTGTTCGATCTCATTTGGCCCACTTTGCTAGCCTAGAACTTGGGAAGTATCATGAAGACTTAGACTTAGTTACAGCATTCCTAAGGTCGGTATGTGTGGTACGGCGGATATCTCATCTCCACTCGATGCAGTTATTAGGGGGTGCGATCACGCTTTATACTCGGGTATCATAGCATTGGATTTTCACTCATTAATTCATCCGCTTCTGCTTCTCCTACTACTGCTACTGCTGAGTACTACTAGTGGACCTCTCTCCGCCGCCGCCACCATCAACACACTTCCCACCTACACAAGTGCCTTATGTAGTGCTTCAACCGGACCCCAAACGGACCTCGATACAGTCCATCCAAAAGACCAATCCTCGTCGCCGAGAAATCACACATCAATATAAGCACATTTTTGGCACAACCGCAGCAAGTGAAAAATGCTAGGTTGTAATTTGACATATGTGCTATTCATCATGAATATCACATCGCATGACATCTTGACAAAAATGACGAAACAGAAAAGAACAACTATTATCTCAGATATTATCATCAAACACCCCAATTCATTCATTCAACCCGACCTAACCGTAGACGGCACATATGACGGGGCTGGGGGGTAAATCAAACAAACGCAGCACCTGGCCCGGCACCTCCTGCCCCCCAGATTGCTGTAAAGTAAAGAAAAAGGAAACCCGTAGCATTATAAACAAAAAGGGAAGGGAAGGAAAAAGAAGTGGTATACATCACCAATTGACATCGCGGAGGAAGAGTCGCCGCGTTTGAAAAAAGAACAAATCGAACGTCAAATGGTTCATACAAGGAAGTATGGATAACGCCTCTATCATTTCACCAGCTTTCGGGAGATATCCTGACGCGATTAAAAAAGGTAGTATATCAGAATAGATTGGAGTGAATGGATTAGAGCTCGCCGTGCCGAGCATCAGCAACCGGATTGTACCCTGGGGGTCGGAAGTTGCCCTTCCGGAGTTCCTGGAAAGCAATGTCGAACCGGGCTCCCATTAACCATGCAACAAAGATCTTGAATCCCAATCAGCACATTTTAGGGAAATAAGATACCCGCGTATAGGCTTACCATTACTCCAGAAATTACACTCAAGGTCACAATGATGGCACAGATCAAGAACATCATCTCCTTCTTCGCTGCCGCTGCTTGCTCTGGCGTCTCGCCCGTAGCTCGCATCTGCGCACGCTGCGCAACAACCCCGGGCTCAACCGCAGTTGGGAAGATGGTCTCAATGAATTGCTCAACCTATATCCACAATAAGCAACAGCAACCAGACCTTACCAAAAGAGCAAAACAAACCTTGCCAATAGTGACGCTGATATTAAGGAAGTTGGGATCTTTGGGGGTGTTCTTCTTGTGAATGATCTTCATATATTTCCGGAAGATATCACAAGTAGATCGCAGATTTCCGGCCTCAATCATAAGCTCGCAGGCCTCACCCTTAGGGATTTTCACGTTCTTGTGGAAGACATCCTTATTCCGGAACACCAAGGCCAAGGTAGCAATTGCCATCACCTGAGGGATAGCGGTAAAATTGAACACGCTCTGATCTTTGATTCCAGCAAGATAAAATAAACACTCATCAACATGTTGAAGGGAATTCAAACACATCTCAGAGATACAATTCAATGCCACCTCCTCGTTCTCTGGTAAGTGCAATTCCTCATATTTTTCAATATGCTTCGTCCAGATCTCCTTGGGCCAGAATCGTCGCTTATCGTCGAGATCCTCCCTGTAATCACGAATGATGTTGGTCTTTTGAAGAAAAAGACCCATCGAGTTGATTAGATGAGGTCGTTCGAGGAGAGCCGGGTTGGCTTTCCCGGTGTCAACGAAAAGGCGTGTCAACCCGTCGCCAACTAGACCAGCAACGTAATGACAGTACAGGTCGTAATCAGCGATTGTGTTGACTCCGTTAACATTATGCTCGGCATTGTTGGCGTAGTCGGCCATCCCGTTCCCCATCTTCTTGGTAATGTCCTTAATAATCGCCCGATGGCTCTCGGACAATAGGGCAAACTCAATAATCACATTGCTGAACTCCACAAGGAGCTGCTTATCCTTCTCCTTGGGCCCATTACCGTCAAAAGTCCACCCCTCTTTGTCGAGAACTTTGTCAAAAGAGCGCAAAAGGGGCTCCTTAATTTCTAGTGGAATGGTCATGTCATCCTCGATGGTGTCGAGACCACGAAGGATAAGGTAGAAGAGTGTCACTGAGACGCAAAGCTCAGGGCACAGCTCCTGAATAACAGCACTGAAAGACCGCGATGTGAGATCCAAGAACTCAAAGCATCTTCGCAGGGTGAGAGACTCGTTCTCAATCCTCCGCTGGTGAAGTGGGTTGTGCCAGACTTTCCTAGAAAATTTTGGGAAGAAACGTTTAGCTTACGTATGCCCAGTGGGGGAAAAGCCAAAACAGGATCCAAGAAAGTACGGGGGGTGAGATGGGGTAGGAGTAGAAGGTTTACCATTGAATTATCGCCCTCAATTGATTAGGATGAGCAAGTAGGTAGAGAATATCGGATGTCTTCATAATTGTGCAATACGGAGGTGAAGGAATATAGGATCAAGGCAGGATGAGAAAGGAGGGAGGGTAGCAGGATGGCGGCCGGAAGGAGTAAGAGAAAGGGAGTTTAAGGGGAAATTTGAGAACGTGACACGGCAAAACAGGCCAGGCACGGTGGGAAGAGGAGAAGTGAAAAAGTTAGCCCCGGGGTGAGAAAGGTCAATCTGGGGGGAGAGCCAAGCCCAAGGGGAAGTGTCAGGCTGGACCCGCTGCAACAAGGAGTTGGGGCTGACAAGCTTTGACCATCGCGTGAGATTATGGAACTTCAAGCCCACCAACCAGGAAGCCAACCAATTCTCTAGACTACCATACGAGATCCAAGATATACTCGAGTACTGGTATGATAATATTATATATATAATAACATGAGCCTGGTTTTCTTCTTCGAAACCTACACATAAGTCTCTTTTTTTTCGCCGAGATGAGAAAGACACATTTGAAGGATCACAACCAAAAACCTCAATTTTAATGGGAAGCAATGCGGAGGGGGAAAAAAAAAACGGAGCTTAAATTACCTCAAATTTTGAGAACTTAGAGATTTCTCTGGAAGGGAAATCACTTAGCATATTGGTTGGATATTTGCAATTAGGTTACTACGCGGACGATTGAGATAGAAGAAAATTTTAATGCGACTCCAGGTTCCTTCAGGATCTGGGATAATAGTTAATAAGTATCGTACTTGTACTCGGGTACAGGGGTATTTATGGCCCAGTAACACAAGTTCTCACTCTTCTAGTTAGAACTTTTCTCCTCTTGGCCATATTCCTTCTATTGTTGTATCAAAGTCAGATAGAATAGAATAGCAATAACTTGAAACAAAGTATCTAATTCCTAAGATATTCTATTGTGAAACTAAATATTACTTTAAATATTAGGAAACAAAAAGGGAACTTGTAAGTACAATACCTATAGAATTAGATACTGAGAAATAATATGAGATAAATGGAACAAGATTATTATATCCTGTGAACATGGTGGATGAAACTGGTACAGGATTGATTTGCAGATAGCTGAATAATAGTTGAAGAACTTACTAAAAGGTAAGTAAGAATTATATCATGATTTTTAATAAAGAATAATACTAGTAACTATCATGTTAATTCATCTTAGCTTATACTTTATATAAAGTTCAGTATATATAAAAGAACTAAAGAAAATAGCATGCCCTTAAAACAACTTAAGCTTAATTCTGGTTGCCTCTATTTGATAAAACTGAAAAGCAGTATTTAGAGAAATATATAGTAAAAGAGGTAAAGATATACTATTTCGGCTTGAAGGGAATCTGTTTAGAGATAGAATATATATGTAACTCAGCTATAGTAAAATATGTCATAAAGTCAATAGATTACTATTAGTATGTACTTCTGTAAAAATTTACAATATGGTTAACAAATAAGCTAATCCATATTACTTGTCACTATGTACTGGAACATCCTATCTCAAAAATTTGATCTTATCATCTACGGATCTTATCTATTCTACGGATCTTATCTCCAACACCACGCAATATAATCATACATACCATCTTGACTTCTTGACACCCTAATACCTAAACAGAGAAATGCACCTTGGTTGCTTGACCAACCCCCCCCCCGCCCGGCAACAGTCAGACTTCCCGGGAAGACCGGGCGGTATGCAAGCAAGCAAGAAAGAAAATAAAAAAAAGCGGCGAAGCCGCAACCCACCAGAATACTTTCACACATCATACAAGGAGGGCCCAGAGGTCTCCTTTGAGGATTGATAGAGTATCCAACGAATGTGTATATTAAATTAAGTGTCTCTTATGTTTAATTATATACCAATGACAGAAGACAACCTCGAGTATCGAGGGGGAGATACTAGTTATTATGAGTACCGGAAAAACTCTTGAAATCCGCCATTTAAGGCGATCGCGCTAGTGCCAATAGGAGTTAGGTGTCCATGATCGACAAAGATGAGTAATAAGTGATGATCCCAAAATTAGATTCTACGCACAGACATTATAAAAAACAGTCATTCGTCTGATGTTTCAAATCAATACGCTCATATTCCTAGGTATTCCCATAGGCGAGCTGTTACTGCTACTACCGAAGTGACTCTTTATGACTGTAAAGCAAGCATATAGTGAGTCTTTCTCGTATTCCGAAAGGATGTAGACTCACGATGTCATGTATGGACACAGCAGTTAACGTTTGCTTGTAAGCTAGAAAAGAATGACAATTAGTATATAAAATAAGTATAAGAGGAAGAGGAAGGGTAGATAGTATTGAGTTTTTAGCTTAGGAAGCAAGTATATCTTTTTTTTCTTATACCATACTTCCATATTGAAGTCACAAAGCAAATATGGCCCCAACGAATGCGAAAAAGTACAATGAGGTTCTAAGGCAAAGTCAATTAGCCAGCGCATCCTTCACTCACACGACATGAAGCCAATAAGTCACCCTAAGCGAACCTATAGCCAGCGGCAGAAGATCAGAGCTCTGACATTCCTCGAGTACTATCGAATTCCACTGGTAAAACGAAATCGATATCGCAAACCCACACGGTAAGATGCATCGGACCTGTATAAAATTCTACGCTGAACAATTGGGGAATGGGTGAAAAAAAAAAAAACCATTGAGAGGGTTGGCATTAACTCAAGTCTTCGAACTCTGCCTGAGGGTGAAGTAAGCTTGTATTGGTAGCCTGAGCTGGAGGAAAAGCTATTTGAAGACATTATAGCATGGAAAAGAGAGGGAAGAATTGTGCAAAGAGGGTGGTTTCGCGTACAGGCGACCTTTCAATTTCGTGAACTGTATCCACAGGTCAGTGCCAACCTATTTTGGTTTAGCAATGGCTGGTTTGTAGGCTTTCTTGGTCGGCATAAGATTAGCCTAAGGTGTATTACGAAAAATACTCAGAAAGTACCTACCGAATACCAATCCCTAGTTGTTAACTAGTTGAGATTCAATCGGCGGAACTCCCAGCCTTCTTTAATCTCATTTCTTGATCTTGTTCTCCATCATTCAGTCTTCCGGTTTGAGCTCTCCAATATCTGCAACTTAGATGAGACTCCTATACCATTCGAATATCTCGACGGTAAAACCTACGGACTTGCTGGCGAGAAAACTGTTTGGGCTCGCTCCTTGCAGAATGGATGGGATAAGCGATAGGTATCACTAGTCTTGTGTGTCTTTGCAGATGCGATTCCACGGGTGCCACCAATGGTAATTTTTCGGGGAAAAGGAAAGTGGTTGGGTGATGAGCGGTCACACTATCATCCAAATGTGCTTGTTGAATTTAATGATAAAGCATACATGAACGATAGCCTATTTCTACGCTATATTGAAGACTACCTAGTTCCTGTCCTTGGTGGTCGTCAAACTTTATTCACGATAGATTTAATGGGGTCTCACAAGACCCCAGCGGTTCTGGAAAAATTACGGTTACATCGAATCACTCCTTCCCTCATACCTGCCGGTTGTACAAGTGTTAGGCATATAGAAAATGCACAGACCTCTCGGTAGGGTAACAGCGCACAGACCCTCATTTATCGGAGCCTAACACCCCCCTCCGGCCCCGTTCTGGGGCCCGCACGTCCTTAGCGAGATTTCGAAGAGTTGCGTCCCATGACTATAATGTCACTTCAATGAAGCCCACTTCATAACACCATATACGTCGCTGCTGTCCGTCCGACCGGAAGCTGTTCACAGGATATATAAGAGGGCACCTCTGGGTACCTCTGAGAAGTGGAACGGAGGAAATCCGTCGGAGGCGCATTGAGTTACTAGGCTTCAAAGTTAGGCATCCTAACTACGGGCCGAAAGTAACGGGACGTTTTCGGTTCAAGAATCCGCAACTACTCCTACAGTGCCCCAGAGGCCATAGGGGTTAGATATGACACCAATACCTATCTGAAGGCCACTGTATGTTGGTTGGTCCTGGAAACAGGATCCCTCGAGAGGTGATTCTCTTTGAGGCGGGGCGGACCGAGGGGAAGCTGCTCAGACTCAGAAGACCTAATAGGCAGTAGACTTAAGAGTGTTGGCACACCGTCTACGCAGCCTGCATCATGCATAGGTACCCGACACATACGCTGGCCACTATGTGAAATCGGAAGAGACTACTGGGACGATAGTCAAGACGACTGCAGTTTCACACAAGAGTCTACTCGTCTCTATAAATCGAAGACCGGTCATTCGAGGATAATCACACATCCTACGAGTAGACGGAAAAGAGTTTATGAGAACGAAGATGGTGTGTGAGAGTTCAGGGTCAAACAGTGTTCGCACTTGTTAAAGACTATGAGACGTTAGCGTACAATCTTGGATAAAGTACTTAGTTATAGGAGGATTGGATGTAGTACGCGAACACTCAGACGCGGGATATAAATATCGAAGTGCCTCCCAAGCTTTTAGACATCATCAAGCAACGGAGAAGTGACCTTAACAATATAACATTGTTTTACCTACGAATCTTTATAAAAATATTTCCTCTATCGATTAAGCGAGTTCTTAGTAGTCATAAACGAAAAGGACGATACCGAGCCTTCCTAGACAAATCTCCGTCTACTACAAAAGATTCAGGCCTAAGTCTTCTCAACGAGTATTAGAGTCGGCTTCTGCCTAACAACGAGTCTCATCCAACCCCTTGACGTTGCCATAAACAAGCCCTTCAAAAACCTTATTCGCGAGCATACTGATAGGGCAATTTTTCAAGCTGAAACTATCGAAAGTGTGGAGAAATGGACTGTTCGCCAACGCCGGATACTCACAACCTCCTGTGTGGGTGAGGTTTTCTACAAATTTCACGAGGAAAAAAAGGGTATCATCTGCAGAGTATTCCGGAAGGTAGGACTATCTCTTCCGGTAGATGGCAGTTCGGACTCAGAATTGGATATTAAGGGTTTCTCTGGGCTGGTGATAGGAGATTGGAGATAGGACATTGGGACTGCTCACCCGGAGGCAGATATTCCAGAGGCCGAAGACAAAAACCTCAATATTCAATTTATAGATACCCGATTTTTCTGTTTGTCCAAATAGTCAAGAATGCCTCCCCAGGCCACTAGTGTGTTAATACCCATGAAGTTGAAATCATGAGACATGGTCTCACCTTACCGCTCATCATTATCCTAAAATAGCTAGCCAACATATTGCGTACTGCCTTCCCAAAGCACGCCACACACCGGCTTGAGATGGCGGATTTCAAGAGTTTTTACGGTATCTTTATTGAATAATATAAAATAATTGAGTTTGTATCATTTAAATGCAGAAATTATCCTTTTTTACAGCTGTATTTAGCAATAAACTATGAATAACTAATATGACTACTGAAGAGTATTATATAGATAGTATTAATGAGAACTTCAAGTCAGACTATAAAATGAGAATAGTTTAAAGAGGATTTAGTAATACTTTAAAGTTAATACTAGCTTTTATGTTTTTTAAAGTAATGGGAGACTCTTTACTCTATAATATAAAAATAATATACTTACTACTTTAAGTGATATATGTAAACCACTATAGTTGAAGATAGTACTTTGGCCATAAAGATTTTTCTATTAAATATTAAAATCTTAATAGAATGGAAATAACTTCTTAGCCTATCCAATTTCCTAGATCTAAATGTGATTAAATATATATAGTTGGATATGGAGAGTAGGTAACAAGAAACCTGAAGTAAATAGAAATATATAAATGCTTAAGGCTGTATTAAATCCTACCAGTATCTGAAATATAACCCCACCAGAGAGGATTGAAAGTCTTATTTCAAGTATGATGGAAAAATTATACACTGTAATTGATATAAATAGAAAGACTACAGAATACTAGATTTTGTATATATTATTGTAAAACCTTATCATAGTAGTTATTAGATATTACTTACAATTTTTAAATCTGTTAATAATACTTTTAATTATTACTTCTATAATATTATTAAGAAGTAGGTTTAACAGTTACTATTACTCTAAAAAATCTTATCATATATTACTTAAGTTTTCTAATCTAGTTTAGTCTAGTCTACATTGTTGAAATATGAATGAACTAGTCAAATAGTCTAGTAACTTCAAGTCTTGAATTTGAATAGAGAGTTTTTTTATATCTTTAATCTAAGTCTTTGTTCTGATGAATATTTTTTACTTTTTTTTACTTTTTTTTTATAGTTTTTTCTTTTTAAGTTTTATCAAATTCTTTTAATACTTTTCTCTGGTTGATATCTGGATAATTCAGTAAAGTTTTTTTTTCTTCTTCTAATACTTTAATTACCTAATTAGCATTATTCTCAATTGCGTCAAGCCCACAGTCAATATTGTACAATAGTTGCAGAGTTGTAACACAAACCAGATGCGTCCCAAGTTTTCTCCACTTTTTCAACTTTGAATAATTTACCCCTCATCCCTCAGCACCCCCTCCGATAGATGACATGACCCATATGGTGTAAGCCAGAAATAATACCCCATACCCCATACCGCAATCCCAACGCCGAGCTCTGGCATGATAACGCCGACACAGGGTCTATGATACCTCACGGTAAATCCACCCGCCCCACAACCAAACTCAACCCGACAACTCCGATAAACGCGAGATCCATCGCGGGAAGAAGGCAGGTGTCATAATAATAATTATTATGACATTGTAGAAAATGGCGCTCCCATCTGCGGCGGCCCTGAAAGGTGCTGAGATGACGCAAGAGCGAGTAAGGTAAATTAATCGTTCTCGGGGGTTGGAGGCATGAACACAAGCCAAAACATGTGATACCAGAATCGGGGGAGTTCGAGCTTTGTTTGCAAAACCAGCGTGGGCGGAAATAGCATTGGAAAGGTTTCAAAGAGTGAGTTGATACAGTAGCACCCGGATGGAGAAAGTCTCTAATTATTATTATATTATTTCTTTTTTTTTTTTTACCCCTTCTGGTTTCTTGGGATGGTGAGGCATGGGATGCCCTTTCACGGGGGTGTGCAGTACCTGCCGGGAGCAGGAATGTTGTATGGTGGGGAACGGGGAGGTACAGTACCGGGACAGCAGGCTGCGAGAAACCTTACCCAATTCAGGTGCCAGCAGCTCTGCACGGTGCGGACTCGATATAAAAGCATTGAAGAAATATGCATCATATCATACTTTAGACGCGCCAAAAATTTTAATTTCTTACTGCAGAGCTATAATGATTAGAATGACCACAATCTCGAGCCTTTCGAGTGATTGTATGTGATGGCAACGACTTCCCCTTTCGAGACCAAAGCCAGCTACGGCTGCCTAATATTGTGATATGTACTAATACAGCAAGTTACGTCAGCTCTACGAGTAGCCTATCATACTATCATGCGGGTACGATATCATACGAGTGTGCTGTCACGGTGCTACAGGCATTTGGATATTCCATATCTAATACTCGGGTCACAATTCCTCAGCAGTTGAATTCCCCTCTGGGCTAAAACCTACTATACGTCATGTATACACCAGGTCCTATCATACCTTTCCCCCGTCATGCCGCGCTCCAAATCTATCAATTGCCAAAAGCTACGATGAATAAGCATAACTCTCCCGTAGAACCCACTTCCCCCGGATTCGCACTTTTTACTCACCTGGGGGGGGGTTTTCTTATCCCAAATAGTGCGCTGAAGGGATATGCACAAGTACAGTAGTGGTTTTGGTTCCTAAGTTTTCCGATGATGGCCGCGGTGATGACGAGGTGCGGGAGATGTAGGAATTGTGATTTTTTGCGAAGGTGGGGCGCTCTGTGGGCTGGTTATAACCTGTGGGGGTGGGGATGATAGGGATGAATGGCATGGTTTTGGTGGGTCATGATTTATTTTTTGGGGGGGTTGTATGAGACGCGGTGCGATGCCGTCATGACAGGACGAAGCGTAGTAGACTATGGTGTTTTGATTGTAAACTGCGTGAGATGATTGTACATGATATCGAGAGTATACCCGAGAGGGAGAGAGGGAGAGAAGAAAAGACAAGATGATACATGGATATTACGGGAAGGGTTCTGGGTGAAAGTAGTTGAAAAGGACTGGCGCGAATAGCAAATGAAGATCACTTCCAGAATTTCGCCTTGTGTGATATCAGTCCTTCCTTTCTACTTATGCTGTAGTAGTGGGTACATCATCCCACCCGTCGATATCAAATTTGCATACAATGTCTCTATCCTTCTTGTCTACAGGCTTCGCGTCGCCGTCGTATAGCGTTCGCTCAACGTAATTTACCTTCCCATTCTTGTTAAGGAGTATAACGGTCTGCTTGTGCGTTCCGTATAGTCTCTCAGGATGGATCCATCTGTGTTCCTCCTCATCTGGCGTAGCGCAGTAGTGCTCCACTCTGTCACCGCTGTTGGCTGCAACTTCGACGCCACGACTTTCGTCAGCAACGGATTCATCATGGCCGTTCGTTTCGGGAGTCTCGGGGGAGGTTTCGAACGTCGGGATGAAAATGGAGTGTCGCAGAGCCTCTAGTTGCGTCGCACTATCTTTCCCCCTCGTAACGGGCATCGTATCGTGGCTAAGGATAGCAAACAGACCCTCCAGTAATTCATCCTCAGACTTTCCGGACGAGTTTTCGATGGTTTCTGCGAGCAAATTTCTGCCGATCACCACTTTTGGCCAGGGATCGTCGAATAACGAATTGCTTAGGCCATGGGTCTCGCCTTTGGTGCCTGCAATCCAATGTGCGCTGCTTTCGACCCCTTCGTCGCCAGCGGCGGTTCGATTACAGATCACGGCAATTTTTTCCAAGTTTGCCTTCGGGTCGCTACTGGATGAACTTGGACGCAGGATTCCGCACAAGAGGGAGAACCCTCCCACGCCCTTCATTTTTCCGTCTGCAAGGAGCCGGTGGAGCCAGGATTCTGTAGAGCCATTGAGGTCCTCGTGTGACGTCAGGAACGATGTTACTATTGAACCGCGGGACTTTTGGCTAATTGCCGCTGCAGACGAATCCTCGCAGAAGTTGGTTAGGACGGCTAGGCGCCCGGAGCGAGTGATTCCTAGCCATGTGCCTGGCGATGGATGGTTAGATACATGTGATCTGCGGATGGGTAGAGGGGCGGGATTAAGGGAGGGAGTATGCAAACCGTGCTCAGGACGGGCGAGATCTCGACCCGAGAATATATGGGAGTACGGGGGTTCCCAGAAGGCGGCTGGTTGTGTCGGGCGATGAAGGAACTCCTAGAGGCACTGGGTGAGCGAAGAGCACGTATGGAAGGAACAGCTATAGTGAAATTTTTGGGGGATGCATACTAACGCCCTCACAGAGTGGGGAAGCTAGTACCGAGTCATCTGATGTGGTGGAAATGGTGGTGAAAAAGAAAGCAAACGTACATCTCTGTTGTTGAGGACGATAAGAGGGTAGTCGGGGTGGGCGGTGGTAAGTAGTAGGATACACATTACCAGGATGGTGGGGGAAGCTGTTTGTTTGATGAGAATTTCTTTTGGAGAGCTGTAGTTTCTTTCAGAATTGACACGGCAGTCAGTGGTTGGGGCGAATGAGGGGATTAGAGATACAAGATGGGTGGCAGGAAGACAGCAGCTATTTAGCTGTCACGGACAATTTCTTGCCAGCGCAGCACCACGGACTCGCAGGGGATTGCGAAGGAGGTAGGAGGGAGGGGGGCGGGTCGACGCAAGTGATCTCACCCGTCAATGAGGGAGTGCCTGTTCGGACATACGACTCTGGTGAAGTGCGGGCAAAGAGGAAGGAGTGGTGGCTGGCCGTGCAACAACTGAACATGAATGAGCAGGAAGTAGTACAAACCTTGGCCGTCCCACAGTATGACAATGCGTGTACGAGTACAATTCCGCTCAAGTTAAAGTACCAGTTTCTTGAGCAGCAAAAAAAAGTGCACAACGATCTCCCAAGAATGAAACCGACCACCAGTAGAGAACAATACCTTTGGATTGCCTACCCCTCTAATACCGGGGGGATGATACTTGACTCCCTTTGTTTTGTTTGCCGGCCATTTGTGAGAGGTGGCAGGTGGTGGGGCGTTGCCCAGTTGATGGGGAGAAACAACAACCCACTTGATCGACACATGGCAACTGTGGGTGATCCTCGGTGCGGCAAATTGAGCGAAAGGGAGTCGGGAGCCACAGACAGATGCTGTTTTTTTCTTATTTCTTACCTGACAAGTATTTTTTATTCTTTCTTCTTCCGTTGCCCTTTCCTTCGGGGAGTTCGGGGAAGGTTAGGGCTGTTTGACACGAATCTCCTGACGCCACGGACGAATCTTGACCTAAGCCGATCAGAGTCGGTATAACCGCACACCCCAGGGAGCTTCATTCTCGACAAACATCAAGAAGCTGGGGAGGGGATGAATAGCGGAGTGAGGGAGTACGGGAACTGGTAAGGGTGTAAACAGTGCGGGGTTTGAGAAAGGGTTGAGCTTGAAAGATTGAAGTGGGTAGGAGGGTGAGGGGGAAGAAGGATGAGACGATTTTGATTAGAGGATGGAAGGTTCGGCCAGTTGGGGAGAGATAAATGGAGATATAGAGAGACAGAGGATGAGGGAGATCAATCGGTCAGCGGAGAAGCGTAAGGTGAGTATCCGAAAAATGGAGGATCATGAGAAGCCTCAAAGTTAGAATTTAGAGTGATGGATCGGGATTCTAGATGGCGGCTAATCGTGATCTGGGGGGGTGATGCTGACCCAGTCACGGGGTAATCTCTCATCGTTTCTTGGGGGGAAGTGAGAGAGAGGGAGAGAGGCTGGGGGGAGAGTACTGTACTGCTGTCGCTGCAAGTCACTCCGTCAAACTTTGGGGAGAGTAGAGAGAGCTTGCGATAATTGAGCATTTTGAATTGTTTGTCCTTTCTGTGGATTCCAGTAAAGAGTGTTGCAACCTGTTCTTACTTCCTTCTGTCCAGTACTCGAGTAAAGATTACTTGCGGAAAAAAAGAGTGAGAGCTGGCTTCAGTTTGCTCGGTCTGTCCTCTTCTCTGTGATACCGTGGCTGGCTGTAGAGGAGGAGGAGAGGGGCTGTTTTTTATTCGGTGTGGTGGGGCTCCCTCGATGCTGGTTGCTTGCGCTCTCCTCTGCCTGCTGCAGTTGCCCCTCCTCTCCTCCCCTCTCCTCCACGTTACAATTCACAAAACCCTCCTTCTTGCCCTCCCCACGTACCACAGAAACCAAAACAACACACACGACACCCCTCCCCCCACACTTCCCCTCGTATCTTCTTAGACTCTTCCCAAGATCCTCTTTATCATCCCTCTTCCGCCCGTTTCCATCCATCTTCAGTTCCATCCATAGCTTCATCCATCCTCACATCTATCGATCGTCAATCGTCACAACGCCCTCATCTTCGACAAACCTTATTGATTTGACATCTATCCTATCCATCGATATTGCCCTTTTTACACATCCCCCACAATGTTTGATTTACTAGCTAAGATTCTTTGGTGAGTTGGCGAACCCCACATCGTTGAGATTAGGTTCCGTATCTCGATGCGACGGATAGCTTCCACCGGCTTCCCGCTTATCAACTCTGGTCCCGACTTGAATACAATTTATCCTTCACAACCCTCCTGCTAACGTTTGACTGTCTCGTGTGTGCTCTAGTTCTGTCGCTACTTTTCTCTTTCCTGTTTTCGCTTCGTACAAGGCCCTCAAGGCCAACGATCCTACACAACTGACTCCATGGCTGATGTACTGGGTGGTCATCGCTTGTATTTTGGTTGTTGAGTCATGGACGGGTTGGATTCTTTGCTGGTAAGTTCCCGGAATTGCGGGATGATGTTATCGAAGCTTTATCTTAACCCCGTTTTTATCAAGGTTCCCATTTTACCAGGAGATCCGTGCGGGCTTCATGTTGTGGCTGGTTTTACCGCAGTTCCAGGGAGCTACAAGGTTATACGTAGAACATGTCCACCCAACACTGGACGCCCACGAAAGGGAGATAGAAGAGTTCATTACCCGAACCCACGATCAGGCCAAGGCCGCGGGGGTCGAGTACATACGTAAACTTATCGATTATGCCCGGGAAGCCTTATTTGGAACCCTCCAACAGGCCCACCAGGCGGCCATACAGTCGCAACATCCTCCGCCTCCGGAGGATCCCACCTCGTTTGTTCAGAACCTATTCACACGGTGGAGAGTTCCACCGATTACGCCCTATGCGCCACAAATGGCTACAGATTTCTACCATTTCTTGTCGTCCGCCTTACAACAGCAGGGGGATCCATCCGCTCATGATGGGATGCCGAATTCGGCGACTTTAATTCCTCCCGGGATCGAAAGCAAGGTCGAGAAGACTCGGTTTATCGAGCTTCAGAGAGAGAGATTGAAGGTTGTTATGGCCGCGTTGGACCAGGAGATGAATACTATCCGCGAAACAGGCGAACCGGCTGGAGGAACCAGCATCGCATCCGTTCTTGGCGAGGCCACCGGAGCATACCCTTTGGAGAAGGGAAAGTTCTTCAAGTCCCCCAGCTCGGGCAACATGTCGAGTGCCGAAGGTGATTTTGATCACGTCACGATGAGTGATGCGACCAGCGAGAGTTCCCCGGGCACCGCTCCGACAGGCAAGTGGCCCTGGAGCTGGGGAAAGCCGCAACCCTCTACTCCTTCCGCCGAGAAGAAGGGGCAGTGAGTGGTTACCGTACATAGTGGGAGGAATTCATTCCCTAGACATGGACTTTTTCCTTTTCTTTGTTATCGCAACTGGTAGGAATTCGGTGTCATTGGAACTTTGGTTGGGTGTCGTAACGTATGAAGAATGGAACATTATTGCTTCTTTCTTTGCTCTGTGTTGTCTCGACCGCGGGGGTTGGTTGTGGGGGTTGCTGTTTATTGTAGAGATGAAGAGGGAAAGGAAGAGAGAAAAAAACAAAAAAACACATCACCATTTGTCTACCAATGTGGCTTCTTTTTCTTCTTTGTGGATACTTTTAGGTCGATCGGTCGGTCGATCGGTCGTTGGTACCGGATATATATTTTTAGGGTGTAAAAAAACAAAGGAAAGTGAGTATACAGTATAAGTTTATTTCACCATTCTAGACTTGCTGGCTACATAGTCTTTGAACAGGTTTCCATCGAGAGGCTTCGCAGGATATCGTGAACACCTTCCTCCCGTACCTCACTTGTAACCCCTTCCCTCCCTTCTGCAGGGTTACAGTACCGGTAGACTATCTGTATGCGCACCCCACACTTTATCCATCCCAACACCCGCGTGCGCCTTCTCAAACCCACTCTCCTATGATATATACGGCAAGGCCTGAATACCATACCGTACGAGCAGATGCCGAACTCTGGGACTGCTTACCCTTCCTCCCTTGATCCATCTTGCGCGTAGGGTAGCAGCGCTGGTGCGATGCCGTGCTACAGTACTTACAGCAAGGCTAAGACAGCCTTATCGTGAATTACGTCACAGCGCATGACTTGAGGCTCTGTCTATATTATCTTACCTTAAGTTACCGGAGGAAGGGAGCGGTAACACCGGTACCCGGGACTTGATGGGTCGATGGATGGATGGATGGGTAAGTTATCGGTAGGTGCTGCCAAGTCAGAGCGTCGGTTGCGCAGGAACCGTGGTGCTGGGGGTGTTGGGATGTTGGCCAAGTGGGGGGGAGGGGGAGGAGAGAGGGCAGATTGGTTAACTGGAGTTATATGGGGCACGGATGGGATGTGGATAATATGTGCATTGGTGGTAATTGCTGTGGCTAACTTTGTTATAACTGCGCTTTACTTGTCATTCTAGAGTACGGTAGGTGTGAGCGAACGGGGGGGGGGGGTGTTAATTCCCGTGAGTCATCCCGAGCCATAAAGAGATACTATAATATTATATCTGTCCCTTCTGTGCGCTATCCTACCTATCACAGAGCATGAAATGGCATACGTATACTCAATTCTTATATTATGTACACTTTATTTTTTCTATGCTCGAGTGTAGTGGGGAATATGAGCCTTCATTGCGTTGCGTTTGGGGTGTTGCGTGGTCTCTTCGCCCTCGGTGTGCAAAATGTATGTTGCCATACCATATCATACGAAGTGGACAGATTGCAGTTTTGCTTCATGGCAATATAGTCGTCATAGATTATCACTCGGTATGGTTCGATTTTTTGTTTGGAGGGCGTAAATGGGTTATCGTACGCTTCTCGCCTCATTTCTCTGCGAGGCGGCGGGGCGGGATTGAGAAAATGGCGTGGCAAAGAGGTGTGATAAGCACATTTCTTGAATCGACGAATAGATAAATGGAGAATTAACCTTGGGGTGGAGAAAAAAAAAATATTGGTAAAGAGAGAGAGAACCAATCAAGTATGATACGTACAGGCTTTCCTCATCACGGGGACCGTCACGTTCCCCCTCCTTGGAACGCATGCAACACCTTTACCCTGTACTATACGTATCTACCGGCCGGCCGGCCGGCCTCGCGGCGGTTTCTCAAACTTGAACTCGCGGCCGCGGGTGATGCGCGAGAGGACGATTTTCAATTCGTTCACGGCAACGGGGTGGATAGAGTATAGTAGTGATATCGTACCAATCGTTTTGTTGGTTAGACTACAGCCCTCCTCACATCTATTTCTCGGTCATTCACCGGTCACGTTTCTCGTGTTCGAAAGGCTGACAATCCACACCCGTCGAGACGACTTGATGCTTGGCAACCTTTCACCCCCCCCCCCGCACCCGGGAGAGCCTGAGCCCGTCGGATTCCCCCGAGCTCAGATATATTCACTCGGGATTGTGAATCACGCTCGCAGGCGCTGTTGGAGAATGTGTGTTTGACCGTGTCTTTGTGGATCATGCTGGCTATTTCTGTATTTGTTGGCTTGGGGCAAGGGGGAGGGGACTTGATGTGATGCCGCTCGTGAGTAGGCTTTCCCGGGATATGCTGTCGGGCTTGCACATTTTTGTTAGGCCCTGTTTGGCCCAGACTTTCTTCGCGGAGGGAGGTCGCGGATCCCTGGGCGCGCTGCTACGCTGCGGACTGCATGAGTGCTTGTCTGTCATTTTCGCTATTGACTTTTGGACAATAGCTCCAGGAAGAGGAGAGAGGCCACCGAAGCCCTGTGTGGATCGTGGGGGGGTTCGGGGACAACAATCTAAAGATCGGGTGTCCGTTTGAAGTTCTGGAGCTGTGTTTTGGATAATCTATCGAATCACGCCGTTGTGCGGTCTTCTCCGGGTTGAAGCCCCCACGACGGCCCGGGAAACAAAGAAAGACAGCTTTTGGGAGTGGGATATATTACGGGTTTATCAGTCTGATTATCACCGGGCTGCTTTATTTTCCCCTGCTGCTCTTTGAACTCTCCTCCGGTGCATTTGGTCAAGATCTAGGCTGTCTTGTTGTGTCGAAGAATGTGGGCTATGATTGTCCCATATGTATTTTTGTAGTGGCTAATGAATGCCGAGGTATTTGGGAATTGAGGACTATTCTTAGTGTTGTCTTTCTTCTAATACGGTAACACCTGAGAGACTTTTTTTTGTCTATAACTTGGTGACTTTCACTTGAAAGTTTCCCGAACCGGTGACACTGTTGAATCTCCACCATAGGAATGGTGAGGGGAGGACCAAAAAGCGCGTAATTAACCAGACTGGAAAGGGACCCCCTGGAACTTGTTCACGTCGAGATCCACGATACGATAATTTCCTTAGATATTGTGCATGAGCGAGAACCTGGTGGGGGCGGACAAAGTGCCAAACTGGGCACAGCTATTGCCGGCAGCAGCATTTTATACTGTGATGCGTACCTTTACATTACCCTCTCCTGTCCTTTCTACTATCCTTGATTTAACGGGCCCGGTACACAGAGAACCCAAGCCAGAATAGTCCTTATATACTATCAGGGTTCGAAATCTTGCAATGGATTTATCCTGATAAAAATTGGTATCCAGAGGATATCCACTGAAATTTCTACAATGAAAAAGCGGCACGAGTGAGAGTATGGGGTCCCCTGAGTCTTTAATTTAAGCAATGCACAGCACAGTATTAACTCCAGTAGTAGAAGGGGCAAGTGTTGGAATCGGTGAGATGCGATAGGGGAATTCGACTAATGAGTATCCGTGTGAATTACTTTATAAGTGACGTAGAGTCGGAAAAAACCCCATTTTTTTTTATCAAATCATACACTGAAACTTCAGAAAACGAGTAGGTGTTCTGCATACGATGGTTCCCCCGCGCTGTTCTTAAAACAGTATCATACAAGACTTGGTGACTTTAGGAGGAGCCTTTGAGTTAGGGGTTAGTGATTTTCTGGAACTTTCTCGGCCGGCACAAGTGCTACTGGATATGTGTCCCTGTCGGTCGCATTGCGAATAAAATTTGAATAATATGACCTTCCATATCATACAACATTAGTTTTTACCAGGAGCTGAGAAGCTCTAAGGCTCGGCTCGAGGTTTGGACTCGAGCCCATCAAGCCTACCTATTCCCAGAACCGAGCCAGCTCGAGCCAGCCTAACCTTGCGCTCGGGCCAGGCTCGAGGCAAGCTTGAGAATTTCTGATGCCCCCCCCCTCAATGTTCCCCCCCAAGTCTCACAAGGAGTGGGGTGGGGGGAGAGACGGGACCTATAGTAGGTCCAACCTTAGGACCGAGAATTTTCCTGGGATTACGAGAAGTCGAAGATTGGGAAATTATTTGAGATTCTGAGGAGGAATTGGGAGTTGAGGAGGTTCATCAAACCATGCACGAAAATACAGCCTACAATTGGTTTCATTTTTTGTTTTTTGTATTTTCTACTTTGAGTGCCATTTTCTCCTCACAGGTCTACCATATTGCCCCACATTCAACCTGGCCGAGCAAGTGAGATCCTATGTTTACTATGATAACACATCCGGGTTCGAGCCAGCTCGGGTTTTTTTTTCTTGAGCCTATAATGGCGGGCTCGAACTTCGTGCTAAATCTCCAGTAGCTCGGGCCCATTCCATCACGAGCCAAGTCTGCTCGAGTCCGTGGTTTGCCTCGACTCGAGCTGGCTCGTGGCAAACACCAAACAACATGGAAAAAGTAAGGCTGGAGGCATCTCGAGTTGCTATTTGGCATGCACCATGAGGCTCTTCTATCCACGGGGTCACGTGTTGTCATCGGAGGGTTTGTGAATATACTTGAGGCTTCTGAGCTCCAACGTCGGAGTTTGTACTGGTCTGATCTGATGATTTCCGCGAGTAACGATTGATACGGTACGTATCCATGGTAACGGCTAGAGACATGGAAGGCTTTCTGCCAGTGCAAATAAGAGCTTAAAATATGTTCAAACCATGTGCCACCAAATAAGTAGTCGAGCGATGGAAACATATTCACGCGGAATGACTTTCTACCAGTAATCAAGTTAGGTAACTAGATAATAGGTAAAAAAAAAAGGAGACCCCAGAGCCAATCCCATCTACTCAATGCCTTACTAGATTGGTGTGAGATGATATCAAGCTGGTGACTCGGCTTGTGTGCTCGGCATCGAGGTCGGCCGCCTGATTTGGACCCCGCCCGCACCCCCGCCCCGCCCCGCCCCGACGAGTGAGGGGTCGTGATGTAGTAACCCGATAACCGTCATAGTCCCCATGCTGCACAAATTGTGATATACAACCTAGCCGCTAGGCTCAGGCCTATAAACACAGACAGGAGTCCTCACCGCTTTCTTTCTTCCTTCCCTCTCCACATCTTCCTTACACCCCATCATCCTTACCTCGCACGCCCCCACCGCACTCCTCGCTGCAGCTCTTACTACGGTATTGAACTTTGGGAGCGGCGTAGGGGCACTTGGATAGTATCGGGAATCACGGATTGCCCGTATGTATTGTGTGAAGGGGCCTGCTCTTGGGCCGTGGTGCTTATGAGTCCGAACTGAGTAAGTTTATCTTTCCCTCTGGGGTTCAAAGCCATAATACTAACACCAAACTTAGAAACGGTTAGAACTTGTCGCTCTGGGCTTGAGATTCCTTCCTTACTTTCCCGAGTTATATAACTTTAATTGGGCAGGGGGGTTTCAGCCGTTATCATACTTGACCAATTATTCGGGCGAGAGTTCATGCACCGTCCTCAATATCATCTACCTCCATTTCGATAGCAGGGGAAGGAAAACAACCAGCTATTATCCCGACCGTCAGTTATCCTGCGTCTCTAGGCTCTTTTCCGTTATCTCCTTCCGGTAGTCTACCCCTACTCGGAACTTCTCGATTACCCTTATTACCACCTACTCCTTCAGCCATAAAAGTATGGTCTCATCCCACCACTATACTAGGACAACTGCCACCCCGGATAGGCTCTAGAGTCTCTCTCTTTCTCTTTTCAATATCTAGAACACCCCACATCCTCTGCTGCTGCTTTTGTCCTTCTTCGCCCGACTCTACCAACCCCCGAACCACCACCTTCACAGCATTCTTAAAGCAGTGTCATAGCAAGGGAATACCATATCACCCTCCTCTACTCTCATGAGAAAGGGCAATGCGATTCTTTCCTTTGTTGTGTCCTCCGAGTCTCCGTAACTCTAGACTACGCTCTTTTCGTCGGACCCTAGAGATTCTATTCCTGCTATCGCCAAATACCTCACCCACATCCTCCCCTCTCTCTCTCTCCTGACGACGCATGTTGGAGCAATCCCCCTTCCAGCGTTAATAGCGCTACTATCCCCGTGCGGTGTTCAAAGCAGAACTCTGCGGAAAGCTACTGTCTTTCAGCATTTCGGGCTTCTTCTCCCCTTCCCGGCACTCCAGAACCCCACGACGAGCGTGACAACTCCGACCAATGCATTTCTAGAGGGGCCTCCCAGTCGGGGGGGGAGAAAACAATTACCTTCTACACTGGCAACGGTCAAAGTAGGAGGTAATCGTCTCTAGACCTACCAATGGGTAAAATTAGGTACTACAACTGCACCTCTACATCTCCCCACCCTCCATATATTAATGGGGGAGTTGGTATTGGAGCTCCTCCACCTCCACCACTATCACCAACCCTAGGGACATAGGTGTTGGAGCTACCTCCCTTCCACTACCATCACCGGCCCCGAACGCATGGGTGTTGGATCTCTTCTTCCACATCCACCATTACTAACACCCAGCTGCATGGGTGTTACATCACCCCTTCGAAATCCACCATTACTAACACCCAGCTGCGTGGATGTTAAAACTTCTACTATCGTCGATTCAACTATGACCTGTCTACTACAGCTTCAGCTCGGGCTGTTATATGGTGGTTCATGGACTCTTCTCCCTTCATATTGCAATGAAGGAGTTGGTATTGGAGCCCCTCCTCCTCCAATACCTCCTAGTTCTTGGAACTTCTCTCCAACTCTTACTCACAAATTACCATCACCAACACCCAGCCACATGGGTGTTGGAGCATCTCCCCTCCGCTACCACTAAGGCTCAAACACTGCAGCTTCTATAACCACATGGTGGTTTGTGGACCCTTCTCTCACCATATTATGGTGAGAAAGTTTGTATTGGAGTACCTCCTCCTCCAATACAAACTTTCTTATTACTCTTGAAGAGTTCTTGGGAATTCTCCCAAAACATTTCCCTCCTTTTATCCCATTTACTCTCACTCTCCGGTTACACTCCAGCCGACGCTGGAGCGCAACCACCCCAACAGCCTATTTTCTCATGGCAACTACAAGTACTTTCCCACAACTCCTCTCTTCAATCCTCATACGTTCCTCTACTAACTAACTGTTTTAATAGCCTCCAAATCAGGGGGGTACTACCAATTCACCAAACTATTCTCAAATTTGTACCCCTCTCTTACTAGAATGTATTTTCCACATAAATACCATCAGCGCATTTACCGCTCACATCGGTTTTGCCGGCACCATCTTCTGTTTCTCGCAAGATGGTGGTGCCGGCTGCTCCGATGAAATGACATGGGAGGGAGGATTTAGGATAGAGGTTTTGTTGTATATAGGAGTTTATTTAGCCTACCGGTGTATATGGGAGGGGGGTTAGAGGAAGAGGAAGACGAGGGTGGAACAGACGTACTCGGATTATGATCATTGAGCTTGGTTTGAGTATGGTACGGGCGATAAGGTATTTGTTAGGGAAAATTATTATCAATAACTAACATTTGTATGTTCAATAAGCTACCATCTTCACTCTGAAGATAGATAGATAAAAATTACTATGATACTTCTATGTTGTTTTTTCTCCCGTCTTATGATTTATCAAGTGATATGCTTCTCTTTCCCTCAAGTACACCATACCCCGTCCCACCCCCCCCCCCCAAAAAAAAAAAAAGAAAGAAAGAAAGAAAGAAAGAAAGAAAGAAGAGAGAGAGAGAGAGAGAGAGAGAGAGAGAGAGAGACGTCCCGACCGCTCTTCATTAATCACCTCGATTACGAATCCCTCCCCGTGGGGACGGTCGCTCATGTATTCATGGATATGTGGTTTCGCTCGGCATTACCAAACCAACTTATCACCCGAACAGCGAACCTCCGCCAAGGACACCCGGACCTGCAACGCAGATGCCCGCGGGTAGTAAAAGCAGCGGTACCCTTCCGTTGGGGTCACTTGGCTCTCGATTACCGTGCCACTCAAACAACCTGCTCCCAATCCTCCATGCGAGGCTTACCAAACCCCCGTCACATCTTACTACTGTAGTATCAACATCGCGTTGGCCGATTAACTATGGCAGTTTGGCCTATTCGTGCCCGGGACACAAGAGGAATCGCCGAAGGGTGAGTGAGTGGGTGGCTACCCCTACCCAACGCTCCATGGTAGTATGATTACACCCCCGAGGAAAATGAATTTGCTTTGATAAGCGCGGATGGTTAACATGATATCCAACCGCAAAGTATGGTATTCTGCGTGTTTGAGGCGACAAGGCGATCTTTCGGAGTATGGTCATGGGCGGGCGAGAAATGGAATGGCTCCGAGCGCGATGGAATTTGCGATGGATTTCAGATCACATTGGTAAACCACGACACTTATCAAATAGGAGAATATAGCATGAGTGCGCGCGATGGTATGATGACCCCGTTCAGCTCATTCCATCCTAATTTCAAACACCCCCAACGCGCATCACGACCACACAATCAATCAACCACCAGCATCGCACCGCGCTAGATTTTTAGCCGAGTGATACTTTATGTCACAAAAACCGCGTCTCTCCAACCTTTATCTCTATCATGATACATATCATACCACCACATTACTGGCCGCCCTTTAAAGTCTCGAGAACATGAGGTATTTCCGCGGGCCCAATTTTCAACAGCTCCCACAAAATGAAGCGGCTTCGATCCAGCAATTATGCCGTTGGTGAATCGGTTGTTAATTCCCCAATTCCGGGGGCGCTTTGGGGGAGTCGAGCACCAGTTGCCCACGCTTACGGCGTAAAGGGGGTAACCCTGCCATCATTCGAGGAGGCAGATGGGGTCCGAAAGTTTGTCCCGGAGCAGAAGGCATAGTAATGATAGTATGATATTCACAAATCCAAATTTCAAGATCCCTTACCCAGTTCATCCATTCCGCTTGTCTGCTCGGTCCAGTCCCCGGAATGGACAAAGGACAGAGCTGAAATCACGAAACATCACTCGTGCAGTCCCCCCCGCAGTCCTGCGGCTTCCCCGACTGTCTCTTGCTATTTACCCCTACCCCCGAAGGCCCCTGCTTCCCCACCGGCAACAGTCAAAAAGATACTATACACCGCATCATACATAGAGTTCGCTTTTTTTGTTGCGGAAGACGGCGCGGAAGATAACACCGAATGTCTAAGTGCCTCTAAAGGCCACTGCCCTTGTCGTCTCGGCAGGGGCAGTGACTACCGCGCAATTCGGACTGATATTCGCGGACCACGATGCCCAGCCGACTACTATTCCTCTACGTGCGCGGATGGAGGACAAGGACAAGGCTGGGGTGGGGGATATGAGGGATATTGCGATCGGGATCCGGGGTGATACGCGCTCGGGATGTGGGTAATTGGGACGGACGATTTGGTATCGGTTGGAGGGGTGCAGCATTCATCACTTCTCCTGAGCTTGGCTGACATCTAGTTGGGTTGGTTTGGTTCGGTTAACTGCCTCCGAGATGAGAAATGAAAAAGGTAGTTCACTGTTGGTGTAATCGGTGGCTTGAAGGGGCTAGATTTTGCGGGAACTGGTGTGTGATAACTTGGGCTACGGACACATTGCTCACGTTCCGGGGACTTTCGAAAATATCGAGTACGGCATAGAACTCCAACATTGCCTCGCGTGTCCCAGAGGATAGTATTCGTAAAACATGATATCGTACATGGACACAGATTATTCCGGATTAACCCACTCTAGCAGTATTATACTAATATACTAATAAAACACAGAAGTCTTCACATATACAGTAGCCCAGCATGAGAAAATGGGTAAGGAAATCACTCCTCATCGCTGGATACAATTACCGGTCCTCTCCGCCTAGGCCTTGCTGGCGGGGTGCGGACGCCTGGCTTTGCCGGTGGTTTTGCAAAGGACCGCTCCTCGCCATCACCATCGTCAGAGCTCTCCCCATCTACGCTGCTCCCATTATCATCGTCACTTCCACTTTCAATAGCCCTCCTCTTTTTTGCCTTAGCCTGCCCACCAGCCACGTTCTTCCTCTTCCTCCCATTCCCCTCGCCCGCGCCGGTGCTTCCTACCCAACCCTCGCCAACCCCCCCAAACCCGTACTCCATAAAGTCCATCTGCGGCCCAGCACTTCCATCCAACCCCACAGGTCCCATGGCCGCCTGCATCCTCTCCTTTTCGTAAAACAGCTTATCCCTCTCTTCGTCACTCTCGTCGTCGCTATCGTGCACGAACAGACTACTCTTTATCATGGCCATTCTCTCCTTCTCTTTTTGCCTCCGCGCAAGGGCACTTTCGATCGCAGCGTCGTCAAGGTCGGAGCCCAGCTCTGCGGATTCCATGGGGTCTTTTCTACGGCGCTTCTTGGCGGACTTCTTTTTGGGCTTTTCAGCACCGGGCATAGGTGTTGGACCGCCGGGTTCGAAGAGGGGCTCTATGTCCGAGTCCGAGTCGGAATCGAAGGCAGGGACGCGGGGTTTGGGCTTTCGGGAGATGAAGTCTTCGGCGAGTTGGCCATCTGGGAAGATTGGGGGGTTGTCGGTGTTTAGCTTGAGGAGTTCGAGGGAGGTTTGCAGGTCTATAGAAGTTAGCTGCGAGGGGATGATCCATCGAGTGTTGAGAGTGTCGACTGCGTCAATTTTTTCAAATTTGAGGGTCGTTAGGAGGAGGCGGAGTTTTCCGTCTTTTAGTAACGCGGTTTGGCGGACTTCATTGTCTGGCGTTATGTTTATAAACGGAGGGGGGGTTGGGGGGGGTTGGGGATTGGTCTCTGAGTCTGGATCAGCGGCTTCAGCTCCTAGTGCGAGTCTTGCCTCTTCTTCTGCCTCCCAGGATTTGCGCTCGCTGATGGCGGCGGCGAGAACAGTTTTTAGCCAGTCCACTGCATCGCCCTTGTTCTCATCTAACAGCGCGCCCACTGCCACGTTGACCTGCTCATTGAATTCAAGACCCGGCTTGATGCGTAGTTCCGCTGCTTCCCTGTTGAAAGGTTAGCATATATTGTAAAAACAGGGAAGTGATATCACGAGCCTTGGTTTGGAAACATTAATCTGCTTTTCATAGCCAAACTGCAAGTAATGCATCGTAGTGTTGATCTTTGTAAACAAAAGCTCAACATACAGCTCCGGCCTCTTCTCCAGCATCTTTACCAGCTTTCGCATGTAATGCTTGAAAAATTGATCCACCTCTTTCCTCGCGGAATGGCTACTAGGTAGTCCATCTGGGCCTTGTAGAATTCGATTAAATAGCTCAACGATATCAATCCTGAACAGTAAAACCTCCTGTTCCCTCTTGACGAACACCCGATGAAAGAATACAATAGCCCGCTTCATCTGACTATAATTTAACTCCTTGTAGTTCCCGATAAATGCCAGGAACGTATTCACACAACTTTGTGTCAAGAACTTCTGCTCAAACCGCGAGTAGTCGAACGCCCGTTCCTTCATGGTAGCTTTGCTCAGTTCGGCCATCTCTTCGTCCCCTTCTTCGGGCACACCTCCGTCTCCATCCTCACTGGTAGGATTCTTCCTGGGTTGCGCTCTAGCACGTTTCCGTGAGCGGATGAACATGTGTTCGTGCTGCTTCGAAAACCGCTCGAGCATCCTAAGGTGCACATGTACCATCTCCGTGCAATCATCCAACCAGCCAAACGGTTGCCTAGTATAGGCTCGCAGGATCATGACAACGAGGTCCAAGGTCACCTCCTCGTAGAATAATCTATTCTGGATGTTCTCCGCGATATCCTGGTCGTCTTCCAGTGGCGAAACAGACATATCCTGAACCGTTAACAAGATCTGTGTGAAGCAGCGCATGGCGGATTGTAAGGGTGTCCACTGCTTTGTGTCGAACCAGTCTGTCATTCGGCGATTTAAAGTAATTAAGGATTCTTGGTTTAGGACCGAAGCCACCAGACCGAAGCTCTCAATGTCGGAAGTTTCAGGGTCTTCGGAGTTTGCGAACGTTTTGCGACGGGTGCGCTCGGCTTTGAGAAACCAAGCTATTAGGTAGAAATACTGTTGCTGGTTCGATTCTACAAGGCGTTGGGCATCCCGATCAATGGCACGGCGGAGGTGGCTAAAGAGGGGGTTAAATCCAGCATCTAAGAAGTCCTCGACGAATTCACGAAGTTTTGCTTTGGCGCGCCGTTCAAGAGTGAGTGACATGTCATGTTCAGTCTATAAAATAAGATCCTGGAATCAGTTGTTTGTGATCCAAGGATGATGGGAATGTGTAATATACCTTACGGGATATCCCCTTTGTATCTGCGCCACCCGGCTTCTTCCACTTCTTTGACGCATCCATCTTATCCAGACCAGTGGACTTCCCCAGCAGAGCACCCTGCCCAGAAACAAACGATCGTGTCTTGTCACCTCTCTCTATCCATACTGTAGTCCCAAACCTATTATGACGAGTACTCGCACCCCGAATACTAGCTCTCTTCATTTCATCCTCGAGCTTTAGAAGTGCTGTAAGATCCTGACCCTGCTTCTGCGACTCCTGTTCGTCCGTCAAGAACATTTTTTCGATATCTACACTCTTAACCAGGTGGTATATAACCTCCATAACGATTACATCCTGCGTGTTGAATTCATTCCCCATTTCGGAGGACATTGCCAATAGAAGATGCAGCACATTCTGCTCCTTCAGCGCTTCGATGGTTGCGCTCCGGGATATCTCCTCCCCTGAGTCCGTCTCCGTAATCATCGGGTGTTCAATCATAACCAGATTCCGGAAAAAATAAAGGACAAGCTTAATTATTCCTTCGTCCCTCTCTGTCCGCTCATTCGGTGGCACCGCGATGGAAGGCAGCGCCACACGGACGATATTTGATAGGATCCTCTTGGATGGGTGTCGTAAGATAGCCTTTTTGTATCCCGCCTGCGCAAACTGTAGAACGGGAGTGTGTCGGTGGTGATTGACAGTGGTTTGGCTGTCGTACCTCTCGAATGGCCATGTTAACGGCACCAGTAACTCGACGCAACCGAGTGCCAATCGCTGCTTGATTCGGTTCTCAATTTCGTCTTCCTCCCATCCGCTCAGGATCTCGAGTAGGTCGCCTTTCACTAGGTTTGCATCAGCCATACATCGGGCGACCTAGTCCGCCCCGTCACTTAGTAAGTTCGTCCCTGCTATTTTGTATTGGGCGGGGGGAAGTATACATCGAACCGATTCATCTTTTGATCGTATAACTTCAGCCATCTCTTCAAGTCCTTCAAACAAGCCAAGGCATCGTCTCCAAGTGAGTAGCCACCGTCTTCGACCATTGATGTTCCTCCAAGCTATGGTCAGTTAGATACCCATGCCGTACGGGGACTGGATAGATGGGGGGATGGCGAGTTACCGCTGAACATAGTGATAATATATGCGCTCTCTGTTCGAAATAAACGATTAGCTTTTGGTGGTCAACTGTGGGGAAACAGGTCTTACGATCATAGGATCAACAGTTTCCGGCAGTCTGGAGAGCACCATATCGCCTTCTCCTTCGCTCGACATCCTGGGCGTTTGTTGCTGGTTTTTCTCTTTGGTATCATACAATCTGTCCGATGCAGAACAGTGTGCAAAATTGGGCTTTGGGTGGGGTTCCGTCAAGTTTGTTAAATTTCACGACCGGGTTTACGCGACCCACGCGCGGTGTTTGGTCGACGCGTAAATTGAGCTTGGCAGGCACCGTACAGTCAGAGTGCTACCACAACACCCCTGCTGGTACAGTCGTACAGTACAGTTCAGTACTCGAGTTACCCATCTTGAGTAACCTCTATCTAAAATTATCAACTATTGTTATGGTAAGTTAATATCAGTTCCCATTTCGAAGAACCAATAGTAGATAGTGATTGAATCATGAAATACCAACACTATTTTAGGGTCCCAGTCACGGATATTGTTTTATAATAATATTATTATGATATTTCACAAACTTTTTTCTTCTTCTCCATCCCACGAATAACAGCACCGTTGCCCTCTACGGTGGTATCATAGACTAAGGACACGCCCGGTTGCAACGCGAAACCTCCATAATAACCTGATTATACTCGTATTATACAGTTTTGATGTTAAGTGTCGTGTCTGGTTGCAAGAAATGAGAGCAATTAGTCTAAATTGTGATAATGAGGTCAAAATGAAGGTTTCCAGAAAATACTGATTGTTGCAAAATTACTACTACTACTTTTTTTTTTTTTTGTTTTTTTTTTTAAAAAAAAAAACAAGGAACAAGGAACAAAAACAGGTATTTAAGTACAGGTACTAATATCTTCAGGTTCGCATTATGTTTAGTATTTATTTTTAAAAATTAGCTTCCATGATTTATGTCGTAATTATCACTAGAGAATCGTTCTTATCCTCACATAGTAACCAAATATATTTCCCTACCTTTTATTTACACCTTTACACTTATGTGAAGTCGAAGGAGCTATAATTGCGGGATATCATAGGTTAGTATGATATCATTTGTTATCTAACAATTTTCAAAAGACTTTATATAAGTAACAATAAATCTGCAACATTTTGATCTCTTATAGTGATAAAAAAAAATAGTTACAATTTATACTCTACTTGTAATTTAATCGTGTATTCGGAATCAGGGACTAGCAGGAACCCAGTCCTAGAAGAGAATTCTGAAAGGGGATAAACACTAGGCCCCTGCACTTGTCCGGATTGACAATCTTAACAATACCAGTAGTTAACAGAAAGAGAAAGCTACAAACAGACAAAATGTAGAGAAAAACAATCACGTTCCATTCAGCCTTCTTTGCAAAGATCCCCCCCCCTCTCAGTCCACTTCATATAGTTGTTTTGACTTTCTGCCTCCTCTCTATGAAACCCCGCAAATAGCATTCCCCTCAGCTAATCCTATTCGTATGCCCCCTTCCTGATACCTTATGTCTGTATATTCTCTTATACCTCTTAGCGTAACTATTGTGCGCAGCGGGGATAGAAAACGGTGAACGTAAAATATGATATTGATCTAAGGAAAATAACAACGATAATGCCTATTCTCACCACATCGGTGGAAAGACTAATCTAAATAGGAAGCACAAAGGAAATTCTCTCCATCATCACATGAACCCTTTTCTTTTCAAAACATTCCACCAAAACAGCGTATATCCGTATTCACTCCAACCCCCCATAAGGAAAGAACCAACTAGTAACCATTTCCATCAACCAGAATCCTCTATCCTCTGCTTCCACCATTCCATCTATTTCCGGTTCACTCAGAATCATCCTTCTTCCTTCCCGGGGTTTCGTGCATCCTCCCGAATATCTTCTATCAAGATCTTCGGCAGTCTTCCATTTCATATGTAGTCTCTTTCCCGCCTATGAGGCCACCCGTAGCAACGTCAACAATATCTTCCCCTACTTCTTCACATGGCTTGCCTTCTGTACTTGTAGACCCGAGTATCTAAGATGAAAGCAAGATTAGATTTTCGTTTGAGAACAGTTTTCTGTAGGGATGGAGGGGGTAAGGGGAGCTATACATACGGAGCTTTAAGAAATTCTAGCCACGGAATTTATTTCCACCCCCAGCCTCTATAACAGCTGCAATTCGTCGGGGCATTGATGATATCAGTCCATTTATATAGTCTTTAGATAAATGATTCCACTCATCAATGACTATCTCCCGTATGACTGCATCCCGATAATTCCACCCAATCCTTCTCTTTACTCTATCTTTAATGTGTCGCCAGACCTCCTCGATAGGGTTTAGATCTGGAGAACAAGGGGGCAACGCAATTCTCTCAAAGCCACAATCTAGAGATTCTGCTAGATTGTAGTCCTTCGTATGAGAAGGAGCTCCATCCTCAAGAAAGTAAAGAAGCTCTCCCCTTAATGTCATTTGTTGAAATAAAAAAGGAAAAATCTTAGGACGAAGGACATGCTCTCGGTATATGTACCAATCAATTCCTCCCTTGGATTTTTCACTTCGAGTTTTTCGTACCGGAATAGTATGTGGTTCTCCAAGGCCAGTAAAGTAGTCGTAATCGTCGGTGTCACTTTGAAACTCCTGTTGTAAGCGTATAATTGACGCCCGTCTCTCGGCAGGAGTCTCTACAGGAGAAGGGAAGAAGTGGTATGGGAGCTGAGACCCTTCATAGCCATATATGATTCCACCCCAAAACATCGCTGCAGATCCACGGGGGAATCTGCGATCCAAGTTCTGTGGTAAGTACTGCTCACCAGCACGGCGTAAAACTCCCTTGGCATGAGAGGAGCGGAGTGTGCTAGCTTCGAAATGTGATTCATCAGTGAATAGTACTTTCGTAAAATTGAAGTCATGATACTTCAATGCCCATTCTAGCCTTGCTGCTTTGGCTTGCGGAGTTAGAAAAGGCTTTCTTGTAGGACGACAGCGGTGGATCCCATCAGCAGCCAGTATATTGGAGAGAGTATTACTACAAATACTAAGTCCCGATTCTGATATCAGCTCGTGGAGTGGCTTCCGGCAGTGGATAGCATCTCGAAGTGCCAGAGCAATAACCCGCTGTTTTTCAACAGCAGTTAATGCCTCACAATGGCCCTTCTGTGAAGTTGGAGAAGGACGTAGGTTCTCTTCGGAGCATGGATCTTGAATTTGGGTCTGTTGAATACGGAGGGTGGAGAGGTGAATAATATCTGAGCACGTTGACATCGATATGTTGGCTATTGCAGATATTTCGCGCAAGGGAAGCCGCCGGCGTCCAGGCAAATTTGCAAGTGCAACTATCTGACCCCGCTTGGATAAAGAAGTTGTCGGTCCTCGTTGCTGTACCATTCTTGTCTCCCTACTCTGAAGAATAAAAACTATACCAGTGTATCTTAGCAAAATCCTCTCCGAAATTGAGCTTGTTTTTGACTACTATAATGGCGGTATAAGTATAAGAGTATCTTACCGGAAATTCAGAAATTGAATAGAACTGTGGATATTAAACACTTTCATTGCTGGATATCGTTTATTCTCTCTATACCACAGGTATTTATGCTGTGATTAAACCTGCTATTCTAATGACCTCAGCTCTGATCACCACTACGGCCATCATTGCTCCATTGATTTTCGTCACTCTTTCGCCTCATTTCTGTTTTGAGATTGTGTATGACATCGCTACTCTAATTTTATATCATTTCCACTAGTTCCGGAACACTGCTTATAGTTACCGGATTCCGAATACACGATGAGAACATAGGTATAAGGTATTCAAGTATTCCATCCAGTAGATAAATAAAAAAATAATAAAAATAAAAATAAGCCTGAGGTGTAAAGATATAGCATATCATAGGTAGTGTCCATCACTTTAGTTAAAAGGATGAGACCTCTAGTTTCAGAATTGTTCTTCTCTATTCCGGCAACTCTTGTAGATATTATAATATTATAGTAATATACCTAAATATCTCTATCTACTAAAAGAATAGCACTAGACAAAGTAAAAAGGCTTCAAGTATGGAACAATTCAGATAAATATAATTAATTACCTTCTATAAAGTATTATGGCCAATATGGTAAATGCTGATTTGGCACGATCAAATGGGAGGATGTGGAAAAAGATGCTTTATGATTTTAACACTTCTGAAGCCAGAGAGCAACCAAACACATCCTAGGTTCTTTGACACAATACTTGGCTCCCGTCGCCAAATGTCCATGTTTTTGAGGCTGTGTTAAAACGACCTATTTCTGGGCAGCATATATTTCACCTCTTCTATCTAAAACTAATACATTGACTGTAATCGTGTTTCAGCATCCAGTTCTTAGCGGAAGATTGAAACATATCCTCAGAGTCATTCGTATCGCATTCTTTTAATGTGATAAGTCGGTAGGGTGAAATGAGCGGCACGTCTTCTGACAGGATGCTTCAAGCCTTATAAATTGTTTAGCGCAGTTACTAAGCTCTCGTTATCACAAACCGCCACAATATTGAAGCAGACACTTATCTACCCGCCCCCAACTCCACCAAGCTCTGTACCAAGTCTGTTATCGACACCCCCAAACCCCTATAGGTGAGCCCTAGAAGCTGTTTGCTCCTTGAATTATCTGCTTTGTACAGGTCCTGTGGGTATCCGCCATTAGGCTGATCCTCTTCTGGCAATCCGGTGACAAACTGTGGGAAGTTCTCGCGAATAACATCAATAATTTTCTGGTTTGAGAAATAGCCCGCGGTGATGAAGAATCTTTTTCCTCCGGCTTCTAAGTTTTCCAGGGCAAGAATATGCGATAGAGCAAGATCCTATGGATTAGGTATTAGTCTCTATTACCTTTCCTCCGGGGTAATTTCTTTACCCTGACATCCACCCAAATATAGACTCCTGAAGGAGGAGCTCCGTTCTTAGCTTTTCCTTGGATGAAATCGAGGACTCTCTGCATGGCCATATTAGTCATCTGAATCCCGTTTTTGATCTGTGGATCCTCACTTCATTGGATGTGTTGAGACTGCTCAGCGAAGAGACATACGGTTTGACGGGTCCCAAAACAAGCGGGGGGTTGATAGTAGCAATATCAAAATTGGGTCTCTCCCGTTCGACAAAGTCCCATGCTGCCTTCTCGGCAAGCTTCTTGGAAGCACGGTACCCGTTGCTTGGGTTCAGGAGACCCTCTTCAAGAGTGATTGGGTTCCAGTCATTCTCGGTGTATGTGTAACCGGCGCCGTTGTTAGGTTTATTGGGATCCACAATCGCGGCGGAAGATGAAGTGATGACCTAATACTTATTAGCTTCCTACCACCAATGTGGGCTTTGAATAATAATATACGATTCTCCTAACGGTTGATGCAAAAGCTTTTGTAGCCCCGAGGATACCAAGAGTACCATTCACGGTTGGATCAATCAATTCGGTCTTTGGGTCTGTGGCATTCAAGTGGAAGGGTGAGGCGACATGCAAGATCCCTGTGAACGGGGGATCGCTCTTGACTGCTTCGTCGAAAGCGCCGGGTTGGGCGATATCCTTGACTAGAACGTAATCGAGTTTGTCCTTGTACTGCTTATGTGCTTCAAGAAGCTTTTGCGCCTTTTCCTCACTGCGAACAGTGAAGCGAACAGAATATCTTCTAGCCTTAGCACAGGTCATGCAAGGGGAGATTAGAGGACTTACCCGCGTTGGAGGAGAAGCTCAAGGACATGGGCTACCGGTAGTGCTTGTCAGTACTATACCATACTAACTTACCCATTGCCCTAGGACTTCGATGGCCGACTTACAGGCAATGAAGCCAGAAGCTCCTAGAAACAGACAGATAAGCAAAACCCCACAAAAAAAAAAAAGTCTAAGTTAGCACAAACCGGTGAGTAGAACACGACTCATTTCTTTGGCAAACTCAAGCAGGAGGGATCGAGTAGTGTGGCAATAAACAGGGGATTAGGGTTTGTTATGATATGTCGAAACAAAACGACTAAGGTGGGACCCGACCCAATTTATACCCATCCCCGACGGTTACTCCACTCCCATCTCCTAGAATCATTCCGGCATTTTCACCTAAGATTTCAAGCAAGATATTCTGTTCGGTTCACTAAAGAGTTATCCAGAATTCACCAGACCACTGGTAAAGGTGTTGGGGTGTGGATAGCACATTTCCCACATAAGGAAAGCTTAAGAATAAAAAGGGGCCTCGGTAAAAGTGACGGATCCTGATTATTATTATTTTTGAGTTATCACGGTGAAGCGTCGGGTAAGCCTAGGAATAGCGATATCGCTTGCAGGAAGATGTTTATCCAAACAGAAATTCTCTTCTACCCGGAAGTGACAGCCATGCACTCGTGCAGTATTGGCAGCGGTCAGAATTATCGCCAAGACTTGATAATCTCAAACGACGGCATACAGGACATCCATCTTCTGTCCGCCTCAAGATTTATGAGAATCGTATTACCGTATCTACTTTTAGGAAATTTCGAGCACGAGCACGCTTTCGTAACTTCAGACGCGAGTAGTTGCTTTGGGCGGTGATTGAGGTGAATTTTGGGGTGGGAGTAAGGGTAGCCCGGGCAAGTGCCACAACAGAGGGGGATCTTGACTGGAGTGTCCTTGTCTCGAGCTTCCGTGCCCGGCGTCTAAACCGATCTGGCAATGCCAGTACGGTACAATGCCGGTATGCCAGTGGCGCTACATCTAGCTGCTAGAGCGGGAGTTCCTTTGTAACCTGGGAACCTTCAGCTGCTCTTTATTGTAACTTCTTATTCGTTAATTCAGAAGTACGGGATCCCCAACAGGCCCAACACCTCACGGCCGTTCTTTCAATTTCGCGAGTGATTTAGCATGACATGGACTTAAACCCCCTAGTGGCATCGATGTAGATTGGTGTGGATCTAAGTAGCTAATTACGGAAGCTGGAAAGATCCATTGGTTGTCTTTCTTTCCTTTGTTCTTCTTTTATGCCCAAGGGTACCTTAGAATTGACGGAGGATTGGTTCCTGTGAGTTCTCTGCTCACTTTTAGTTGTGGTTAGTATCATATCTTCGCAGCTGTTGAGATCGTCGACATTCCAAAGCGTCATGCTAGTAATGCTGTACGAGTAACTCCCGCCATCACTACCCCAGTACCGATATTAAGTTATGATACGTCAACGTGTGTCCAAAGAGGGCACAAAGGTATCTCAAGTCATTGGGGGGGTTAATATTTCAAATCTAGGTGTCAGTGGCCGGGGGCTCATTCCCTCCTTCTAGGGCGTGTTCGGCTTCGACTTATTCAGATTTAGCAGGTTTGGTGGTATCTAGCTCCACAAGGGAATAATATACGACACCATACTAGGCGAATAGTGCTGTAACGGGACTCGCTAATAGGATCGATTCTGGTAGGGCGACACTGCTCGTAGATTGAGCCAAAGATATGAAGTGAGGGAGATCGTGCAGGCTGGGAATAGAGAGGGTGTAGTACTCGAGTTTGTGCCAGAATGGCACAGTACCGTTCCGTGCTTTACAAGTGCTGCCAACTACGATATCAATACACATGAGCACGTGCCCAAAGCTTCTTCCACCCTTCAGGAAAAAACACGTATTATATACAGTATCATAAATTGAATCTATAGATCTCCTCATGACGACCGCCCTGTGATCGCGGAGATACATTTAGTCTACTGGATTCCAGCTGAATACCTAGTGCCCACCTGACACAAGCTGCCAGGATGCATCTCTTCACGCCAAGGAAAAAGAGTCGTTGCCAAGACCTTCCACCCCGCTCCATCTCACGTGACATTACTATGATGCTCCCACCCATCCAGAATAAATGCAAGCCTTTTTTTCGCCCGCCCACACCTCTGGAGCTCAGGATTCTCGTAGAACAAAACATCCTCACCACCACCCACCCCTTCTACCTCTTACCAGACATTTACCTTTCCCCCTGTGCTATCTGATAGCCACACCACTGCGGGAAATTCTACAACTCTTGCCCCATGACGACAGCTGCCAAGGTTGTTCGATGCGTCGCAAGCTTCTCTCGTGCTTCACTCAGGCCTGCTGCAACGGTGCAGAGGGGATTGACAGCACAGCTGCGGCGCAGATGCATATCTTCAAGCGGGAAGGATGGGGGGGCCGCTGTAAAAGTGGACATTGAGAATCGACGGATAGATGCGAGTAATTTTATGAATGGGACTGGACTCAAACCCGCGGATGTTGGTCTGACCGCGGATGCGATGATGTCCCCTTCTGCCGGTACCTCGCTTTCTCGCTTCCGTTTCGTATTTATTGCGAGGCAACTGGGAAACTAACGGCGGTGGCGAAAAGGTATTCTCAAGCAAGCCACGATAATGGACGAGGGATCTCGACCAATCTACCTCGACATGCAGGCTACGACTCCTACGGACCCTCGCGTGCTCGATGCTATGCTTCCCTTTTATACCGGTCTATACGGAAATCCCCATTCACGCACACACGCCTACGGCTGGGAGACAGAGAAGGCGATTGATGTTGCGCGTGAGCATGTCGCAAAGCTCGTTGGAGCCAACCCGAAGGAGATCATATTCACCTCTGGAGCCACCGAGTCAAACAATATGTCTATCAAGGGTGTGGCAAGGTTTTACAAGTCCAAGAAGCACATCATCACATCACAGACGGAGCACAAGTGTGTATTAGATTCTTGCAGACATTTGCAAGATGAGGGGTATGATATCACGTATCTCTCCGTCAAGAACAACGGTTTGATCGATCTGGAGCAGCTGGAGAAGGAGATTCGCCCAGACACAGCGCTAGTCTCAATTATGACGGTCAATAATGAGATTGGGGTCATCCAGCCGATGGAGGAGATCGGAAAGCTGTGTCGAAAGAAGGGTGTCTTCTTCCACACCGATGCCGCTCAGGCCGTGGGCAAGATTCCAGTTGACGTCGGCAAGTGGAGCGTCGACTTGATGAGCATCTCCGGCCACAAAGTCTACGGACCGAAGGGCATCGGAGCCTGTTATATCCGCCGCAGACCAAAAGTCAGGATCGACCCGCTCATCTCGGGCGGCGGTCAGGAGCGTGGTCTTCGCAGCGGAACCCTCGCACCCCCATTGGTGATCGGCTTTGGAGAAGCCTGCAGAATCGCCCAAGAGGAGATTGAGGTACTTCCCTCCTCACCCACCTCTCTCACTCGCAAGCCGCTAAAATTGACTTAAAAACCAGTACGACCACAAACGTGTAACCACCCTCTCAAACCGCCTCCAATCCGGCCTCCTTGCGATGGAGCATACGACCCTAAACGGAGACCCAAACTCCCGCTACCCCGGCTGCGTCAACGTCTCCTTCGCATACGTAGAAGGAGAATCTCTCCTAATGGCACTCAAGGACATTGCCCTCTCCTCCGGCTCAGCATGTACCTCTGCCTCCCTGGAACCCAGCTACGTCCTCAGAGCTCTTGGGTCTAGCGATGAGAGCGCACACTCCAGCATCCGCTTTGGAATCGGCAGGTTTACCACTGAGGCTGAGATTGATTACGTGCTCAATGCCGTCAGGGATCGGGTGACCGTTTTGAGAGAGATGAGTCCGTTGTGGGAGCTCGTACAAGAGGGTGTGGACTTGAATACCATTGAGTGGTCGCAGCATTAGAGAGAATTCCTGCGAGGCTGCTGTTATTAAATATGTTTTTGATTCACTCATTCGCTCACATTCGCTTAGTCAGAAAATGGTTATAGGATTCCTTTTTTTCGGGTGGTTTTTTATTTTTTTAGTATTGGACGAAACCCAATCGTATGGTTTGATTCCTTCCTCAGATTCAGATGCATAGTCAGAGTTGGTGGAATAGGGTTACCGTAAAGGTGGTCAAATCGAGAGGAAGGTATAAAGAGAAGAAAGGAGGAATGGACAATCACATGACTTGTGGAATTAGTCGGCATTGTTGGGAAAGCAGAGTTGGGGGGTGTTTGGTAAAAAGACGTTTGAGTGGTCTTCGTTGCCAAATACTCCTTGTACTGTACATTGTGAAAATTATGATACAAATTAATGGAAGAGATTAAATTTCAACTAGTGAACATAATATTATAATCCTGATAATGGGGTGACCCCCTTAAAAAGGGGGAGGAGAGGCAGAGGAAGTGGAAAAGGCAAGAAGAAAAGGAAAAGGTGGTAGAAAACTCTACTCTTAGCTCCAGTAACGATCAACTTTGACCTCTAAATTCACTTGTCATTCCTTTTTAACTGCGATACCTTTAAAGTCAATAAACCTGTGTATGGGTCAATTATAATAAATTAACAGTAATTTTAGATAAATAAATGCTCTAGTATCTTTTCAAATTTGATGAAATAGCTTATGTTAAATAAATACGAATACATATCTTTAACTCAGATATTGAATATTGGGAAAAGAATAAAATTGTTTATTAAAGAAACAATTAAACATAATCAATTTAGTTAATCAAATAGTCAGAAAATATATATTATAAAGTACAATGACAGAATTTTGGTTAGTCAGTTAATAAAAATAACTAGTATAGGTATGATACAATTGATATCCAACAGGCTACTACCGGCACAACAAATAGGATAATACTGGTGAGGTTCAAATGCGGTCAATAATGTTACCAGATAGAAGACTCGAGGGATTGCAAATCGTCTTGCAGGAAAGTGGTCTTTAGCTATAGGGCTGTCAATTTTTAATACAATATTCTATTCTAGGTAAAAATCTAAGATTTGTGATATAAAGCCTAATTCCATATTATTATTAAATTCATATTATTTAATATATATTTTGAAAAAACTTACTTTTATTATATCTCAATAACTTTATTAGTCTCCAAGTCAGCCAATATATGTAACAAAGAATAACTTGAGGCATTACAGTCACAATCACATATAAAAGTGTCATCCTTTTTGTGGGAAAATTGGTCCTAACTCTTGTCTTCAAGAACTATAGCTACCAGTAGCTACAACCTTAGAACAAGCAAGGCTTGCTGAGATTTCTGTACATATTTCATACTTAGTAGGTATCTCTTCCTTAATTCTCTTCTACAATTACAGTAACAAAGTAACTTGAATAAATTTGAACTAATATTCAAACTAATAATTGATGCTAGACAAGCTAGTAAATAAACTAATATTGGGAAAGAATCTTGGTAGAAAGGAGAGGAAACCTTATTGACTATGTCATCAATATTACTACTTCAATTTTTCAAGTAACCTTTCCAAATATACTGACACTCATCTTTTTCAACAAAGTAACTTCTCATACAACCTGTACAGCTGATGCACTTCGGGTATGATATCACATGTGGATGTGGATCCTGGAGGAAAATAGCCTCTCAAAGATGACCGATTCTATGAACCAAATACCATTACCTTACATGTGTAGAAAATATTCTATGACACTGTATAATCTGGGAAATAAAAGGTCAGAATATACTAGCAAGAGTAAGAGCACACTGCCAGAAGGGAAGTACTGTACATTCTAGGGGTAATAATCTTTTCGGATAATTGCCACAGGAATAGCAGAATTCCATCTCTTTTCCATAGTTCAGGTTCTTCTAAAAGCTTGTCACTCCTCCCTCAGGCTCTACCCCCTTCCCCTTATCAGGGCATCCTGTATTTTCCCAGGTTATATGGCATATCCTACTTAGATTCACCATCCCCCCAGAATCCCTTCTTAGTACTGAGCAATATCAAAAACCCGCAGTGTTGGAAAACCTTGGTCAGAATGTCTCCAGAGGGCGTTTTTGGCACCCCCCAGCTAGTTGCCCTTGATCCACTCAGCCACAATTACTTCTTCACGTCTCTTTCTATAAGGCTGTCAAACATGAGAGAACATTTTATGCATTGTTTCTGGAATATCACTGACAAGCTTCTGATCTTGTCTGATCTTTTATGTTCTCCGATTCAATTGGTGTACTGGCGAACTATCAGGAGACAGGCCTCAAATCGTATATGAGATCCAATCGCTTGATCACCCTCAGTCAAAGCCCCTTATGAGTCATTTTCAGGGAGCTCTAGTCTTTCAAGTAGCCATAATTTGGGTGTGCTTTTCTACTAGCTAACCTTCTATAAGGTTATAATATTATATGGTTGCAGGTTTTGTCTATATGTATGTGCGAAAGCGGCCCAGGCAATCACAACATAATCTTTCTATCAACCTGTTGGGAACTTATCCTTCTTTCTGTTAGGCATATAAGACCTAGCATAGTGGTAAGGTCACGCATATGACCATAGAGGTCAAGTGACTCGATAAGATGGTTGCGGTAAAGCTATATAGGAATTAAAATAATAATTTCTATTCTATATCTCCCTGACCGCAAACCATATGAGACCACTCACTATAAGTGAATAGCCGACCAAGGGATTTTCTATCAATTAGATACAAGACATTCGGCACTATCAAACTACATCAGAAGTTACCAATACCCATTCAAGATTAGGTGTATGTCGGACGGCTCCAATAGAGGTCCCTCTTAGTGGCAGGAGGTCCGAGGGGAACCACACTTGGATTGGAAGAATGGGGATGCATGAAGCCTTTCTATGATACTGGTGTGTCAAGACTCATGCATGTATATATTAATCATGCACCAGTTCCTGACAACAAACTTAGCTAGTTCTTGATCAGAAGGGACGATTGGAATGATAGTCATTCGGACTACATTTGCATACTTAGTCCATTCAAGCCTAGAGATCGCAAAGAGATCATTGGGAGATAGGACACTATCCTCTCAAGATAAATATCTCGTCTCAATTAAGGTTGAAGTGGTGTATGAACTCTCAGGATCAAATGGTGTTCGCACTTAGTAGAAACTAAAGTTAAAAAGCTCCTTGGTACAAGTTAGTATACGGATACTAAGTACCGGTAGATTAGTATAAATAGGTTTAAGGTCTCCAGGTTAGTTAGAGAAATTAAGCAACGGAGAAGAGACCTTAACAATATAATAAGTTTACAATTACAAATCTTTATCCTTTTATTCTTTACTACTTTACGAGTCTTCCTAGACAATCTCCGATCAAAGATTCAGGCCCTAGTCTGACCGATAAGATTGACCTCAGCTACCGCCTAACACTTTCTCAGCGTGGCACCTCACATCCCCTGCTACAGAGTATGACCTGTTCAGAACTTTCCCAGGAGACTTGACCATGAAAGAGGAGCCTGGGATGACAATGGAAAAAAAGAACACTTAACCACTAGTTAATTCCCCTTAAAATGCATTACATCCCGATACCAATCTGGCTATTGGTTGGTCAGAGCAGAAGAAAAACTAACTTCAGGCATGGAAGAGGATGTAATAATTGAAAAGTCAAGTCTCTATTTAGTGATTGTGCATGGCTCCTCCTACTGGACCAAACAGCTGCTAGAGTTATCTCTCAGCACGGTATCCAGTGATTACTGGGATATTGTATATAGCGGGACTTGTTTAACCCAAGCCTTGCAATAGGTCTTGAGTTCCCTCACCAGACTCGGGTCTTAGACAGCTTGAGATGGGTCTGGTCTGCAATCTTGGAATTTAAGCTGAATGTGTGAGGTGGATACCGTACCCAGGTGGCCCAACAGGCCCATGAAGTGAGCAGTGGTGCCAGTTGGAGGAATATTGAGTTCCTGCCAGGCTTGAGCAGATCAAGTACATCCACTGGCTTGAATGCTCAGGGCAGGAGATGGGGGAAAGTACTGTTTCAGGTTACAAAAACTTTCCCTATCCCTTGAGGATCCTGGTGATTACATTATACTCCTTCTCAATAGGCCTACTAGCTATGCCTAGTAGTGTCTAGTAATTTTTCCTCTTTGCCTGAAGATTTTGGTCAGAGATTCGCTACTTTTTTATTTACCCCCTGACCATCCATTCACTAAAGAGTGTTCTTCCGCCTCTATTCTAGGATTCCCTGTATTTGATTTAAATGGGCTAGTGCCCTCTATCAAAATGTTAACCACCCTTATTTCCAATTCTTATTGAACCCCTCTCCCCAAGAACTGCTTTCAATGAATTCCGTCAAAGAAGCAAAGACCACCCCCCCAAATCTCTTGAGAACCCTTACGGAGATTCTAATGGCCTTACCTCTTGGCCCATTTCATTCCCATATAGCGGTACACAGCTCCTGGGTGTAGCACTAGTCACCTCTAATAACGAGGACTACTGCCCCCATGTTGCACCTAAACCTAACAGTGATTCTCTCCATACCCCCAAAGTCGAGCATCGACAAAAGAGCAGATGAGTTAGAGAGCCCTTATACATGTTTCAATCGCTATCAATCCCCGTCCTGGAAGTGCTCTAATATCGCCGAATTTCTATTCATCTCCACAATTATCCCAAAGGAGCGAGCACTGACTCGCTATCGAAGGTTGACCATTGTGGGATATATGCTTGACTATTAGTAAGTTTACAGCTTCTGAAGCTCGAGTACGTCAAATGCATGGAGAGCTGGTTTATCGAGCCTAGTAGCTCTCTCTGAATGCAATAAAGTATCGGGTAGAAGATTGCTATTTTGTTGTAGTTTTGAAGGATCTCAAACAAATCTGAACCTGCCAAAATGAGCGGCAGCATCATCCGCCACCCCAGATCACCGAAAAACTTACCGAAAAACCCGTATGATATCATACCTCGCTTGAGCCCCATGAGCGGCGGTTTTCTTATCTACCTATTGATACCTACCTTGCTGCTTATCCCTTTCCCTCCAAATTGACAAATAAAGCAATTCCAGCTTGCAGTACTGTAGAAAATTAGGCAAACCTAGGCGCCAAGAGAAACCTCTTCCTAATTGTTTTTGACAGATTTAGAGCAAAAAAGACCAACCTAGGCAATAACACGCAACAAAAGAATTGTACCATAACCAGACCTCTGGTAGGAAAGCGGTGGATCACCAGATCTCACACGACAACAATAATTCAAAACAACAACAAAACAGCAATATTCCGCCCGATACTTTATTGTATTCGGAGAGAGCTATTCTAGCCTCAATAAACCAGCTCTCCGTGCATTTGATGTACTCGAGCTTCAGAAGAAGTAAACTTACCAATAGTCAGTGTATATCCTACAATGGTCAACCTTCGATAGCGAGTCAGTGCTCGCTCCTTTAGGGATGAATTCTGTCTCGGGGGTGTAGCTGCCTGAGGAGGCATAGCAATCCCTTAGCAGGCTGGCTCGGTGGTAGCAGGGATATACCTACCAGTCAACTTGCCCTACCCTTCCCTCTCGTATGCCCAGCAGTGGGGAAAACTGTTACCCTGGGGGTTGCGAGGAATAGCGACTAGCATAGGTATGATATCATAATTCTTTCAAACTAGATGTGGCGATGTGGCGCCGTGGATTCCCATGCCAGAGTGTGTAAATCTCGAATCATCACTCTCCGTTTTATCCAACAAGCAAACTCCAAGGTTGTTGTAATACCCAACCTGAGCAGCAGCATTTTCTCCTTCCCTTCCCGGGTCCAAATACCCCGTCTCGATCTTACCACCAGCCTAACTAGCTCCTCCTGCTCTTGCCTGGAAAATACCCCGTTTCCCCACCTCAGGGCCGGAGCACGCCCACCACCATCAAAGATTTCTCATTCTACTCCCATCATCACCCAAAGCTCCACCCATTCCTGGAGACCCTGTACTCATACCTGCCATCTCCTCCCCCATAAGTGAACACTATATGATGAGACTAGTGTTCAGGAGTAGAGGTAGGACTCTGGTCACCGCAAGGAGTGGCCTTGAGATTACCGACGTCGGGGGGACAGTGGCTGACCAGCGGAGCTTATCTTATCATGCAAGGTCCTGATTCATGGTTCCTCCGGTCCCTTACATGTCCTGCGTCAAAACCTCCGGCATAAAACAACTGGGAGGGCTGCCGGGCCGTTTGGAACACAGTTGGCAGGGGCCACAAATTACCTCAATACCACAAATACCACAGCCTCTAGTCTTCTTACCCCCCTGGGGCCCGGGACAACTGCAGACCGCACGCTCTAACCACGGCACCGCCAGCGAGGACAAATTATAGTGTGAATACTCCCCCACGAGTTATACAAATTTCCAGAATTTGACCCTCACGGTTCTCCCCACTTAGTAGGTAGATGTGTAACTCCATCGCGAAAACCATTTGAAATTTCCCAGCCGGGGAGCGAAACTCTGCTCAGTTGTTAGTACAGCAAAACAAGAAGCCATCCAGATTATATCTCATGAGTAGGTGGATAGTTTACCCATCCTACAAAGTGAGTACCTTATCCTGTCTGTCAGACCTGTAATCAGTTAGTCGCCCAACTTAAATGACAAGTGCAAAGCCAGCATTAGTCGGAACATTTTTTAGTCCCCTAAATTCAGCTGTGTTCGGAATCCAGTCTCGATGATATAATATTGTGATGAGAAGGTAGGCACCAAAGCACCACATTCCCACCAAGACCAGAAGTTGCACACCGGATCATTTCCATTTGGCTTTGTTTCATCCCGTTGCAGCTTGTGACACTGTCCAGCCCACCACCATCACCACTACCACTAGAAAACAGAACAGAAGCGAGAACGAGAACGAAAGAAAAACGAATGAAGCGACAGAAGAGATTTTCGCAGCTTGGTAGCTATTTGACAGAAGATAATATATTCTTGAACGGAATGAAAAGATGAAAAGATGTCAGTGGAGATTGGAAAGTTAGTGGTCGGAATGCCATACACACTAGAAAACTTTCCACGCTAGAGCGTCTTGTTTCGCTTTTTTTTTTTTGCGCCTTTAATTTAGCTATTATTACACCAAGGTTTTACACAACCCTCAAAACCATCACAGCCATCAAAATCAACAAATGAATACCGTTAAATGCTTATTACACTGCTAAAAGTAGAGTGAACCTAAATTTGAGGATCAGATATAGAAAGAGGGGGAAGGTGAGGAGGAAAAAAGGAAGGACAAAAAACTTTTCGAAACATGGAGTACAAGATGTCTGTTGAAATAGACATCTACTCATGAAAAATAAGTATCATAAAAACACATCAGCAAAGCCCAACGATGGGGCAAACAGTAACTCTCCAGCTTTGGGTGTCATTTGTGTCTAGCCCCCCCCCTCTATTAGCCTTACAGGTATGATATGATAAACGGTAAGAAGAGATCGGATAGGGTAGAATGGGGGAGGTTACTGTAAAGTTTTCGATTGCGACAAACCTAATGACTAGAGTCGCCTTCATCACAACTATGGATTAGGTTATCTGCATCCTCAGAGGTATCCGCATCATCTGAGTCCTCCTTGGGCTCCTCCTTATCATTTTCATCGCCACTGCCGAGAGCCAAAGGTTCGGGAGACCCGTAATCGTCAGTGACATTTCCGAAATACCACGCCCTAGGCAAAGCCTGGGTCCAGGTCTCAGGGAAGATGGTCTCAAAAGCGGCAACGACTTGGGCTGCCGCCCATCCAGAAGAGAACTCTCCCGTGCCCTCGAATCTTCCCAACGTCTGAAGGTGGGCTCCAGCTTCCAAGCCTTCTTTGTCGTGGCTCCAATATTTCACAAGCTTCTGGTACTGGTCCTCGAGCCTTTGAGCAAAGTCTTTAGGATCAGCCCTCCAATCCGCGGCAACCCACGCGGCGTAATCAACAACGGCCCAGTATACTGGCACTCCTATATGGCCAATCGGCGGTCCGCCGACGACACCACCATCGCTACGACCGATAAGGGGAGAATAAACACAATAGGTATGCAAGTGGATCACGTCTCTGAAGGACTGCTTGATGGTCACCACGTCCCTACGAGTAAATTCTTCAAATGGCTTATGAGGAGGGTAGCCCATTGCCGACATCAGGTGCTCGATGCGGCAGGACTCTGCACGTCGGAATCGTAAATGTGAGATAAGCTCTTCAGCTTGGAGGGTATCGAGACCGCCCCTGGTATGAGCGTTGATTAGTTCCCAAACGCGGTCGTTCTCCGGAGCTGCGTCGTATGCTGACTGACAGGTTCTATACCACTTTAGAAGTGGGTTAATGAGCGATTCAGGCCCATGGATTGTGGCCGAGGTGATGGATATTGCAGGCATAACGAGTGTCGGTCGGTGGGGTACACCGTTTGCTGAGAAGTTGGATTTTCGAAAAGTTTTACCGAGACGATATTTCGCAAATTTACAGTGGAGAGAGCAGATGGGGAGGGGGGAGAGAAAGACTGGGGTGAGGCGAGGAGGGGGAGATTGGAGTGGGGAGGGTATAAGAACTCTGTAGAATGGACTATGAAAACAAATTGTGTGCGGAGGAGGGTTTATGGCGGGGGAGGGCAAGAGACCGAAGGAGGAGGATGATCAAAGGGTCTGATATGGGAGCGAGAGAGAGAGGATATAGCTTCAGCGTAGGTTTTTTCTTACCAGGACAGCAGCCGGGGAGCGTAAAGCAGCCCCAACTTATAATTCCCGCCCGCGCTTCCGTGAGGAAAAATAGCCTAACAAAAACCAGAATCCAAGGAGAGCTTAAAGAGTGTAATAATAATAGGGGAGTAGGGAGCGGAAGGGCCGACAATATGATAAGATCTATCCTTGGAATAGTTTTGAGGTGACCATCAAGAGAGAACCCCTTTGAAATAAGAAAGCAATGTATTTTTCTATTATTTCCCCCTCCTTATGTCAATCACGCGGTTACAATACTAACGAGAAGGTCCTCTTCCTGACAAGAGTCGACCAGATATCTCTGGTACTGCGGAAACCAAAACTCCCACTTACTTACTCCCAGTGCACGACGCTGCTCGTCTATGTCGAATCTATTTCTCTGGGAAAAAACTTTCACCCTAATCGCACACTTTACTACTATCTTCGATTATCAATTTACTCTTCCCCCACACTCAAGCTTTCAGCTCTACCCCCCCCTCTTAGGCGAGACCCACAAAAGGAAAATTAGGAAACCTCACAGTCCTAATTGAACCCTCTTTTTCACTCCTTTTTGAATCCAGGAGGCGAATCAAGAAGCATAGTTTGTATAGCGAAGTTCGCACTTCACACTCCAGCATGATACCCAGCATGATGCTGCAGTTATTCCCAAATCTGCCAGTAACTGGCACGCACTTGCACCGCACAAGATTCAGACCCTCACAGTGGCTAATAACAAGCGTGGGAGCATCACGAGATAGTACAGGCAACTATCATACTTTCCCGCCTTTATTTATCTTTTTTTTTTTTCCAATCCCCTAGAATACTGCTCCAATAGTGAGATAGCGCGGTAAGTACAGTCACTATCCATCATTCGTTGTTGAGTTCCTTATCAACAGTTCTTATCAACAATCCTGTTGTTCAGGCAGCCAAATTACCGTAGCGAGGCACGGGAGGCGCGAATCCCTGTCCATCCAATCAATCATGTTCCATAGAAATTTCTGGGCAAGCGGCTGAAGGAGAGTTCTCGCCTTTTCATTTCAAACCCTTCCTCCATCAAATAAAACACCACGGTACCAGCAATCTATACCCCACTCCTCACGCCCCGCCCTTCTCTATCTTCTCCCCGCAGCATGGTAATATTATAGTGTTATCAACTGATATGTCGACCTTCGAGAACACCAAGTACAGTGAATATACTATCAACCTGACAAGCTTTCTTCACAATAGCCCCTTCACATATTCTCAGGACACAGCCTCTATGCTTACCTTTTAACTCACCCCTCCAAAATGACCCGCAGCAACCGCCGAGCACCTACTCTCCCTCTATGGCGACCTAGAACCCTCCTCTTCAGCACAAACCAAACTGCATCCCACCCCCCCAGCCAGACAGCTCCGGGCTCGGGCGCATCGTCACTAAACTTCCGATCGAGTCCATGGAAACTCCTGGCGTCAGACATAAAGCTAGTTTTCACTCTTATCCTTTGGATTCCCCACATTTTCCTTCCCTGGCGAAGCACAAACCCATATTCGGAATTGTACCCGTCACGGAAGAACATGTGCAATTTGGTACTACACATTATACTAGGTTCTCTCGGTTCCCTCTGGCTAGTCATTGTTGTTCCTGTATGGATAGCGGCACCTGGGCTGGTTTTTGCACTGTTCATGTTGTTTTATTGTGCGCTCACAGCGCTTTTTTGCATGCCGCTAGACTACGGGTCAAGGTTTGTGGAAAGCCGGATTCAGCACGCGAGTGGCCCAGAGATTTGGGATCATGAGAAATGGGTGTTTGTCAATGGAGTTGTCGCGGGAAAACATTGGCTACAAGGTATGTTTATTTTGACTTTAGTACGGACTAGAATATGTAGGCTGGGCGAGGTGTAACTCAACAGACGTAGCAAATGTCGATATGATCAGTGAAATATTCGGTCGGCCGGTGACTGGGATACATAACCGGACATATGGAACTGTGTTTGACCTCGTGGAGTGCTTGATCCAACGGTGCTTCTCGTATTCTACGGAGGATACTCGAGTTCTATATGACCATCTGAAAAGCATACTTCTAGACAACAACGTACATAAATGTGTTGTCATTGCGCATTCCCAAGGGGGAATCATTCTATCCACCGCCCTAGATTGTCTTTTCGCAGATGTGCCCGGCGGAGCATTCGAAAAAATGGAGATATACACATTCGGGTAACCATACATATACCCCCTTGCTTCTCGCCACCCCCATAGCCTCCGCAATATCTAACATCTTCGAACACAGCTGCGCAGCGAACCACTTCAACAACCCCATCCGCTTTGTCCCCTCCCCCTCCCAACCACAAACCCCGTCGGCGGACCCCCCGGCGCCGGAGGAGCGTCTGATTAAGCATATAGAACACTACTGCAATGAACACGACTTTGTCTCTCGCTTCGGTGCCCTGCACTTCTCGAAAGACAAGCTGTCAAATCGCTTTGCCGGCAAGGTATTCGAAAACAAAGGTCATGGAGGTCACTTGCTCAACCAGCACTACCTCGACCGTATGTTTGCCGGAGACAGCTCAGACTTTCTCGAGATGGTTGTAGAAGCGGGAGAAGGCAGAGCTGCGCAGGGAGCTCAAGTTTCTGGCCAGGAAACAGCCCAGAAGGAGCTGAGATCGTCGAGGAGTTGGCCACCCGCCAGGACAGGGTTCCGGATGGCATCCGTCGAGGTACCCAACGATCTTGAGCAGGCGAGGACATTGGGGAGGAGTCTCTCGGCCCCGGCCCCGGGCACTGGTTGGGATTTTGCGACTGGGGCAAAGGCGGAGTCGTCGGCGGAAGTTCAGAGGGGTAGAACGGTAATGGACCTAAGCCGATTATGGAAGTATAAGAATGGGGAATCGCCGGACTAGCTATTCCACTTGCACCAGCACATGTGTTAGTTATCTGTCTTGTTCGGGAACATGTGGGACAAGTCTGTGGAGTTTTTGCTTCTTTTTCTTCTTTTTTTTCCCCCCCTTCTCTCCATTGATTGTAGATACCAGAAATTGTAATTAACGATAAGATACCATACCAACGGTTACCTAACCATAAACCCCCCGCAACAGACAGTCCCTTTTACATAAAAAGCTCAATTCAGCCACCTACTCCAAACACATGTTATAGATACGTTACAACTCTTACGGTAATTATAGGGTACAGTAAACCATACCCGGGTATGAAATTGTGTGGTCAGACACCTACAGGTTAGGAGGTAGCAAAACTGAGGGTATATCATAGTTGCTTGAGCTATATCTATAACAAATTCATTTTCCTATTTTCCTATCAGGGTACAGCAGCAATGGTCAGGCCTCCAGAATTCCTAAATAATAATATTATGATATCCGATTATCCACGTCCATACCCGGGTACCGCTGCAGTGCTATACCGGTACAGTGGGTACCTCAGCCCCAGGACGAGCACAAGAGCTTGGAAACCCCACACCCACTCAGGGAATAGGTCCCGCCCTGCCATGCATCACATTCTATTGCCAGGGATATTTGAATGTGATAAACCCGGCGATCAGGTCTGGCGTGGTGGGATCGCACTGTATATCTTGGTCTTAATTTACCAGTGTACGATTCGGGCCTGGTACAGTACAGTATATAAAGGTCCATAATTGCGATTGATGCTTGATCGATTAAGTAATCAGTTACCTGCTCAGCGAAAACCACCTTATATAAACACCGCCAAGAGTGTCATTCCCCTCTTCAGCTTACTTATACAACTCCATGCCTGAAAGGGGATAGACGGCTTTACCGCTTTACCAGAATCAATTCGCTTATTACTCGTGCCGTGGCTTAGCGTCCAACCACGTTACAGAGCTGTACTCGTACTATTACTGGTAGGCCATCCAAGCGAAGATGACGCCAGGATGCCCTCCCGCAACAACAACAGCAACCACACATGCAATTATCAGAGTATACGACCGAAGGTCTGCGCATTGCACGTGCAATGTGGGCCACCTTCTGGGATGCGGAGCGGCAGCATTTTAGGACGTTGAAGAAGAGTTCTGAGACTGTGGGTCTAAATAACCTTACGTTATGTGGGGGGCTAGCTTGCTAGTCGATTTAGGTGCTAACCTGAGCGATCGGTGTAATAGGTGGATGGCTGGAATGGATACGTTATCTGGCCATTCGTGAGTTTTCCCCATAACTCCCACGGCCCCGTCCCCTGGACACCAGCTGACGGCGGGTACGCTAGATAATCGGTATAGAAGCCCTCTTGGAAGCAGAAGTCGCTAGCCCAGGCAACTTCACAGCTGAAATCTACGCCTCCCTGGAGGCAGTGGAGAAGTTCTATTCAAGCGAGTATGGGGCCTACACCGCATGGCTAGCGTTCGCGGGGAATCACGACATTTATTACGGTTGGTCCAAGATCTCCCGGCCTCCGGATATAGAGAGCTAAGGGAGGAGGGGGGTCGTTGCCAGATGATAATGCACAAGTTGCAATCGCATTGTTAAGGGCGTACGGCATCCCGTCTGTTAGTAAAGCTGTCTACCTCACTCGCGCTAAGCGCATCGTGGACTTCCTTTTCACGGGGTGGGATTCGGCGAATGGTGGGGGGATGAGGTGGCATGTTGAGAAGACTGTGCGCAATGCTATATCGACTTCTCTTGCCGCTGTGGCGGTGTTGAGGCTTGTCAAGACCAATCGGCAGGTCGCTGATGGTGGCGGTGTGGCTGTCGCTGTGGCGGACAAGACTGAAACGGGGTTGATCACTTTTGCACGACAGTGTGTGCAGTGGGTTCTTGACGAGTTGCAGTTGGATAGCGGGTTAATTATGGATGGGGTGGGGGGTGGGCCTACTTACACGTTAGCGCCCTACATCTTTCCTTCCTGCGGAAGCGAATTCAGGACTAATCGTGGGGGGGCAGTTACAATACTGGCGTGCCACTCCATGCGATTTGTCTTCTGCAAGAACTAAACCCTACTGACGACCTCGCGGAGAAGGCCGAAAAGCTTGCTGCCGCCGCAGTCGACAAGACAAAATCTCTCTTCGATCTCAAGGTAGCGGATCCGGAGCACAGGTTCTGGTGGGACGTTACCTATTTTCTCCAACTATTGATTGAAGGTCTCATCAGCTATGTCAAAACCTACGCCGCCGTACAACCCCCCACAGCCCGAAGAGTGGCTGAAGAGGTGGACAGACAGCTGAGATATGTGAAGGCTTATATCATTGATATCAGCGATGGGCTGTACGTATACCTTTTTCCCCTTGGTCTTTTTTCTTCTTTCTTATCTAACCAATGCCACAATAAATACTTTAGCTACTGGAGGTCATTAAGGCTATATGCTATCTCCAAGGAGAAGCTAGCCATCTACCGCCAGCTCACCGGCGATAATAGAGAGCCAGAATATGATCAGGAGGAGAGGGTGATGGACGACACGAACTTGGCCCTGCCCGTAGCTGAGCGTGAGCTGTGCAAGACGCTGTTGGGGAATGGGGGTGCGGCGAGGACTTTCTTGCTTGCTGGCCAGTACTTTGCCGCCCCTTAGAGATTGTGCAATGCGCTTATGGGCACTCGGTATCATCCCCATCAAGCCATCTTTCCAAGTTATTCCAATAACAAATTCTTAAACTGAGGCCGTCTTCTGGGCCGAGTGATATATAATGTTTTTTATTGAACTTATCGATTAACCCAAACGACTTTACGCGGGCTTCTCTCCAGAGGGAGGTCCGAGTTTTCGGGGGTGAATAGCACTCGTGATCGGGATACGAACGTCTAGTGGAGGTGAAGTGCTGCTCGAGTGATCAACCGTGATTTCCCCCTCAAGCGCCAAAAATCGGGAGACAAGCTAGTGCAATTATGATACGCTCATGTTTCAGAACACAAGGTTAAAAAGTAGATGATAAATATTATTATTATTATAATAGTATGCCACACCCATATCGTCCGGACTCGCCGCTTGCCAAGGACCCCGAGAGAAAACCAGAACGCATGTTCCCGCAAGCACCCCACAAAGAAACAGCCCGCAGGGCAAGCGAGGGAATAATACACCAATAGGTTTCCAATGCAGTGGCTATGATACCATAGATGCGCATACTCCTGTGTTTATGCAGCAAAAGACTCACGTGCGCGGTCGGGCTGCCAACACGTAATGGCGCTCCCAAGAAGAAGACTGCCGATTTAGGGGTTGTCCCCACCTCCTCTTCTTTCCTTAGATTTTCCTGTCTTTAGTTCAACTATAATCACCCCTTGTCTTCTCGTGCACCGGGAACTCCTCCCCCTCCCCCCCGTGGAACATTGCTTCATCAGCTTCAATCCCTCCGTTTGAAAGACGTGGAAGATCAAACGGCACTTGATATGATTGATCCGAATTTTCAGACGGAGGAAGGTATCCTTGTTCCCGAGGAAAAGGGGAAATACAGTGCCAAGCTACCGCTCGAACAGATCTATATGATCCCAACTTTATGAATTGTGATCTCTTTAGATCACTACCATGGTGGGGGGACACTTAGGGAGAGGCCATTTCTTGGCATGTTCCTAGCACTATTCCGAAAATGTCCCCTTCTACTAATCCCAAATAAGAAAGCAACTCTTTCACATAATATCATTATGGCATAGTACCGGTAGATTCCTTTATTGCTCTATCGGTTGCTCGATCTCGATCCTCTCTCATAACACTCAGGAACCCCCTTATTCTCCATCAACACACATTATTTTCGCATGAAATCAACAAGATTCTCTTCTACAATCAATTCCCTATCGATTCTCGTTGATATTACATCCTTTTGGACTTGTTGAAACTTGATGCGATTCTTGTTGAGGCAGCATCGCAAGCTGCCTCAACAAGTATGATACCCCCACCATAACTGTACGGGGGCCCCTCCGGTTGAAATTGGTGTTCTAGTTTTTCCCGTTATACAAGTACGAGTACAAGCCCCCGGCATGTATGACCCGAACATAGGGAGCAAAGATTTGCATGACAAATTGTCAGTGCTCATCTGAGCGCCCATGCTAAATTCAGACTCAAACGTTCCGGTTCTGCATGCCAGGGACCTGTACCGGCATCCCCAGCCTTCAGTTTCCCTTATCACTCTGCACTCGCCAACCGCTCGAGCACGTTACAGAAAATTCACTGTACCGTGCCTTCTAGGCTCCTGCCTCTTCGGTCTATGACATTTGCTCAGGTACCATGCACCCCTACTTTTGTAATTTACCTCACCTATACAGTATCGCCATAACTTGCCATCCACTATGGTTCCTGGTGAGCCCGGATTGAGATCCGATACGCTGTGCAAGTACTCCTTCCCCTCCCGTCCCGGTGGGGCCGACTTCACAAGACTCTTCTTAGCCTACCCGTAATACCAAGCCGTAACGCCTCACAACGGCCAACCAGTGCGGAGCGAATGCCGTTCAAGCGTCAATCGGGTTCCAGAATTTGCCGTTCTGCCCCTTCCTAGGGGGTATTAGGATAAATGTTGAAGAGTTGAGACCCCCCCGCTTCTGTGCTCGGGTCCGGAGCTCCGCACCGCTACCAGCCATCCCGCATTACACACAGCTCGCGTGGAGAGGTGGCACACGGGCATTTGGCGTTTTAGACGCTAATTTGCGGGGACATCATTCGCCGGCACACCAAGTGTATCTCGGGCGTAAACAGTTTGTGCTGTAGTACTTTGTTTTGACATTTTGTTGATTTCGCAGAGGGGAGTCTCAGTCTGAATAGGATCGGGTTGGAGCTCAAGACACCAGGCCTACAATTACCCCCACCAATACTACTCGTCTTGTATTTTCTTTCTTCACGAACCCAGCGTGCCGCCGGAGGGTCCAAGCTTATTTTAACACCCTAGCACTACTCTCCCGATTATTCGTGTATCGGAATTCAACGGCGGGATAAATTGAGCAGCCCTGCGTGTTGCACCCCACGACTCCGCAACGGGGGGACAGCACCACCAGTCCCTGGCCATAAGCACCTGAAAACAGGGATTTGCAGAATGCGTGGTAAAATATCAGTGCGTACCCGAGCGACCATTCAAGATATACAAGTACCACCCCTGTTTTCGTGTACTTATGGCCGGGGACCAGTGGTATTGGCGCAAGGTACTGTAACACGAAAGTGCCAACAAATGAAACATAGACAATTTAACGGCACTCAAGTGTCGGTTTCCTGAAGTGGTGTCTTAATCGGCCGGTACTCGAGTAGGTCCGGTCTATCTACAGTACCTCCACATGGAGATGATACCAATAATTCAGATCAGGATATCAAAGTGGTAATTTAAAAATTCCGAGAAAGGGTTTAGAACACTGTCGATTGCAGGGGGTGTTTGTTCGACTCCTCCTAATGCTTCCCTACCTATCTGCCGTTGACAAAGACTTGGACCTTGCCCATGCCAAGAGCCATCAGAGATTGGAAACATGTTTCTTCAACACTCTGCAGACAGTCACAGATACCGTAGTCTAAAGTTCCCTTCACTAAAAAATGGGGCGAATAACACAGCAAAAGGTGCGCCGTTCAGCCCCTCTGGTCATAAAAATAAAAAATAAAAAATACGAGGCCCAACCAGAGGAGGCAACTCAAACGACATAGCACACGATCCATATTTTACGGTACCGAGAAAAAAAAAATCAAAAACCGTTGTGGAAAAGATAGTCATGAGCAAGGTGTAATGCCTCCAACCCTTTTTATCATTCATAAATTTCGCTTTCCAGCTGCCTTTGCCCGCTAAAACCAGGAGAAATACGCATCATATTCTTTATATATTTCCTCCACCGTTTCCCGCGGTATTACTCACCCGCTTTGAGATTACGGAGCCAATATTCTAGCCTGGGTTTAAACATACACGCCCGCAACTGGCGGTATTCCAAACCATTTTTCCAAAACCCCCCCACCCAAATCCTATTTTTGCCAAGTGCAACAATTGCATCCCTGACCCAGATCTGGTCCCCCCCCAACCAGGCGTTTAGGCGGAGAGAAATTCCTAAGGACCAATTCGGCAAGAATCTCGAACCCAAAGCGTCCAAGAAATCTCCGAGAAGCCTCCCTATTCGCAATAACTCCCCTCACACTTCATCCCGTACTTGGTCTCCGCGCCCCCCCAGTTTCAGATGGCAATGGGCGCTGGAACCCTTGCCAGCAATGAGAAAGGCCAACACGGAATCCGAGTCCATGAGCGGAGATGTCGACCACCCGAGGCCCCGGTGCGAACCGCAATGGAAAGACGAAGCCCATCCCTCCAACTCGCCGTGTTGGAATCGGAGAGGGGGGAGGTGTAATATCCGCATGGGTATTATGCGTCGGGGTTTGGGGTTCGGTGCTTCGGTAGCTGTTCTACATTAGATATGGAGATGATTATCCGATACGCTGAAGACACCATGGTTGAAGGCACTTGCCTGCTGTTATTCAAGTGTGGTCTCCAGTTCCCACTGATGCTAGCTCGGAACTAGCTGCGATGCACGCGAGAAATTATAATAACATTTGCGCCGTGAACTATCCTCGCTCCCATGCGAGCATCCAGCCCTCCGAGTTTGAGTCACAAACGATCACTCGTCGTTACTCAAGAACCTCCGACAATCGCCCCTGAACGCACCCATCCTCCTTCGCCCCAGTGGAAAGAGTCGGAAGACCAAAGCAGTCGGAGAAACCACTCACATGCACACCTTGTGCCACTAAGTTCCCCACACAAAAGTTATTCAGGTCCCTCTAAAGTAACCAACCCCCCCCCCCGCCGAAGCTCAAGTTGGCCCCAGAAATCAAGCCATGCCATAGCTACATCGCTGTTCTCACTACCTTCAGTCTCGCTTACGAGAGTGAGCGCAAGCAACCAAGATGTAGATGTAGATTAAATCGAACGGCTCGCGAATCTGAAATTTGTGAAAAAGCGGCCGAGTACGGCCCATTCATTCGTTTACACGACGCCCCAGTCAGTCAGTCAGTCAAGACTCTTGCAGACAACACACGACACTTGTCGTGGCAGTACATGACCCCCTCCACCTCAGCTCCGCACAGAAACCCGCAACCAACCAGGAGGAATAACAGAAAAAAGGCATCGCCGAGATAAACGCTGTTATACCACACAAGCCAAAACAAAAACACAAAGGAGTAAATCCCTCCATTTCCCCCCACCCCCCCCTCCAGACAAATAAAACCCCGCGGAGATCACACACGCTCACTCGCAACTGGACTTCTCCCTGTGCCCCTCCTTGCCCGCACGAGCGCATACAGTATGATACCTCATGCGAAAAACAGTGACAGGAGGAGGTCTTCCAGAATACGGGGGAATCGATGTGCGATGCCAACGTAACATTGTCAAACCACGAGCAAAGAACCCACAAACGGGGGAGAGAAACACCAACAGCCGGAACAAACCGCCCAACAGCCTAAGGAGTAAAGGAAAATACGAGCCGGTCCCATCAACCGGTAATTACTTACCTACCTACCGAGTGAAGAAGAAACAAAAAAAAAAAACCCCTTATAATAATCCACCGCCGGCCCACGAACGATGGGTTGTTGAGTGAGGGTGCTGGTTAATGATGTCCGACACTAGTCCCTCTCCAGATCTTTCCGTCTATATCTATCTCGGAATCCGGAAATTACAAGATTTCGCGGTGATGGGTGATTAATTGTAAGGGGGGTGGTTTAAGGCATATCATGTCGGCCCGTACCTTTCTGTATCACTATGATTAATTAATGTTGAATTTTTTTCATTTTTTTTCCCCCTTTTTTTGTTTTAAAAAAAAAAAAAACCGGGACTGGACTGGACCGGGCTAGATTGGGTTGGTTAGTCATTCTTTATATAATCTATGTTAGCTTGCTATTATATAGCACGGTATTTGCTGGGTATGGGTGGACGGGTTGGGCAGGTGCTCGAGTGGTGCGCACGCGGGAGATCCAATCAATCAAAAGGCTCTCCGACGGCGCCTTCTGATGGGGCGGAGAGGATTAAGAAAACGTCATCTGATTTCGACTCCGGTCACTGATCACCCTTTTTTCGGCCACTGGTATTTGTACTCGTAGGAGGAGGGAGCTGTATGGGGGTAGGAATTCGCGGTTGCAGCGGGTGGTCACTTGATTTGGTGTCTTGCAAGGCGTACTTGAGTGCTACTGTACGGCAGATCAGCTACCTTGTGTTTATTACTTTTGGTTACATACAGTACCGGATGAAAACGTGGTGGCATGGGGTGTGAGCGGCTAGGGAGCGCTAAGCGAGTGAGAAAACATGACGATTTCTTCAGACAGAACGGTTAAGGAGCTAATGGTAAATATTGTTCCCGACCTAAGGTGGTACATGGATTCAAGAAGGAAAAAAAACCCCTAATGCACTGGCGGGCGCAAAGCAAGAACAGGAACAAAGAGGAATTGAAATAGGAAAGGGAAAAGAGAAAGAAAAAAAAAAAGGAAAGCACGGAGCCAACTCCAAGTAAAAATAGAAAATGTTTCATTTCATCCCAGCTTTCGTCACCTTCATACTCGTTACGCCCATACAGGTTAATGTAATCCCGGTCTATAGAGTAAACCCATCATCCTCTCAAAGCTCTCAAGCGCTCTCCAAGCCTAATAATTGCGGACGGTTGGTCAGTACTCTCATCCTTACTGCAAGTGGGGAAGGTGTGGGGAATGGAAAGCGAAGAGGAAGGAGAAGGGAGGAGAGGGAGCATGAATGAATGAAATGACAACGTACACGTCCTCCTCCTGCTCCGTCGGCCCAATCTTTGCTCTAGAAGGGGTCGCCGCCGTCAACTCTTGCGTAAGCTCCAACCCGTTCTCATCGGCAATCTGACCCATCAATCGATCGACATCTTCTTGCGGAGTAGCAACGGCTGTCGCGGAAGAGGTTGCATTCTCATAATACCCAGTCGCAACATCCAGGTCTTCGAACTGGGTTTCAAACTTGTCCATAACCAAGGAAATCTACCCGACAAGAGAAGGCGCTTTCATCAGTAAAGAGAGGGAAAAAAAATCAGTAGACCCTGCCCTTCTTCCCCTTCCATTCCGCCCCGTGAAAACGGGGCCGAGATGGCGAAACCAGATGCGACAATGAACGGGAACACGTAACAATAGTAGCAACGACAAGTGGTAATAACACACCTTTTCCAGGTTCATGGTTTTCATAGCACTATCCATCCCCTTGACCACATTCGCCATGCTGCCGGTGACCTGCCTCATGGTCACGGCAGTCTGTACCCTACTTGCCACCGCATCAATTCTTGAGGCAAGGCGAAGAAGGTTCAGGCGCTCGTTCTGTTTCCTAATGGCATTCTGTGCGTATACCTTTGCGATATCTTGGTTTCCTTGCGAGAGGGCCTATCCCAACCGTGTCAGCGGGCCGGCCGTCTTACCGGCTGCAAGGAAACAAAAGAAAGTACGATCGAAAGGGCAAATAAGGAAGAAGAAAAAATGTAGAATGCAAAAAGCAAATTCAAAAAGGGAATGGGTAAAAAAGATTAAAGTCTTCCAGGGTGCATGTATGTATGTACGTATATCCGTATGTATGGGTGGGTGAAATAAGGGTACAACAGCGGGGGTGGAGTGCAGGGCAGTAGGGTGGTGGGTAAGGGTTGAGGGGTTTTCCCTAACAAACCTTCTTTATCTTTGCCTTTTCCGACGTCTCATCCTTACCGGCCTTGACCGCCTGTCGGTTTAGCTGCTTTGCAGTAAACTGTGGTGCGCAATAGCTGTGTCAGTAAGCTGCCCACTACCATAGCTCAACCTCCGATGCGGGAAAAAGCGGGCATAGCGGACAACAAACGCGGATGGAGGGGAAGGAAAGTGAGGGGGGGAGAAGATTCGGTGAATGAGTTGAAATGAAAAGTGGTAATGGCGATGACGTACCTTTAGGTTGAACAGAGCTTTCTCAAGTCCGGACATGGTGTGAGTTTATTTTGGCGAGTTCTTTTCTATCTTATTTTATTTTATTTTTCCCCTCTCCCGTTTGAGAAAAAGAAAGAAAGAAAGAGGAGGAGAGAGGTGTAGGGCAAAAAATGAGGGGGTGTTGCTCGATGGAGCGGGGGGGGGGGTTTGTCGCTGGTTGTGGTTGTGGTTGTGGTGGTGGTGGTGGTGGTGTGAAGTTTGAGAGCGTGTCAAGTCGGCAGTGGGGAGAGAGAGAGAGAGGGTAAACACTTCGTGGCAGAACGTCAACTTGGTTGGCAGCGATGGTTTTGTTGGAGGGGTGTGCGCATGCTCCAGGGGTGGTTGTCCCTTTCGCCAAGGATCCTAATACTTCATGGTGCCAAGACAGATCAGATAAGCGATAGCCGCTTTGCTAACTGAGACCTTTTTGGCACCTTGTGACTCTAACCCCAACCTCAACTTCCGCACTTAACTCCTCCGGGTCAAAATTGTAGTATCATAGGTACAAGTGCGAGTACAGTACATACTAGTACTGTACGAGTACAGTGCAACATCGTTTGTCGGTAACTACAGACGGCAGCCGATATTCAACCCAGCCCAGAATATTATGCCCTGTGCTGGCCTCAGGCCTCCCCCACCCCATTCCTTTCGCCGGTATGATATATAATAGTAATAATAATAGCGATAATAATAATAGTAATAATAAAAAGCGATTAAAAGATTCAAGGCCGCAATATATCCTTGGCCATTTTTATTCCAATTTCCTATTCTCATACACCGACCGACCGCAGCACATCACGTGTATAGCTTCTGCGAAATGTAAACTGTGACCTGCCCGTCTTGGAGCTTCTGTGCAGGAAAATAGTGGAATATGTATAGCGGAAGGTGAAAGATACCCAAAAAATTGGCACGAGCACGGGACCGTGAAGCTGGAATGAGAAATCAGGAGAGAAATGACTGTCAAACAGTGTGGGGAGGGGGAGGGGGGGTAAATATATATGTATATATATAATATTATAATTATATATATAATAATATATTATTATAGAAAAACAACAAGAAACAAAAACCCCGACCAGCCGAGCCAACCAGCATAGAAAACACCCACAAAAATATATGTATATATTTACATCAAACGCCCTATCTCTCTCGCCAAAAGAGAAATGCCAAAGAAGTCCAATGCTCCTAACCAAATATTATGAACAGAGATTGATAAATTGAAAAAAGATAATGAACATAAAAGGTAAAAATAATGGAAACGCTTGGGGGAAGAAGAGAGATATGCCATCTAAGGCAGGTGTCAAGAAAAAGGAAGTAAATTTTTTTAAATTTTTTAGAAAAATAATCATTCCAGAAGTTAAAGTTAGCCAAGGTAATTTAATCCTTGGCCCTCCCATCCCTCCGGCCTTCGGGGAAATGCGTCACATATCTCTACATAAAATAAAAATTAAGTCAATCCAGCGCTATACTATCTGTCTAAGGTTCGCGGTTTTGAGGAAAATTCGGAGGGTGTGAGGAGGACCGCTTTCGCTGATGTCCAAACTCCCTTCCTAACAGAGATATCCGGCCTCTTCGTTCTTCGGGTTCTTGTGGAGGCGCTCCCAGTGCTGTTGCCGAGCCTATGGAGTCAGAACCGCGCGCAAGGTATGATGGGCTGGGGGTGGTGGCATCAGCTGAAGCGCTCATTTGTGGAATTTGAAACTCTTGTGGAGGCACAAGAGGTGCTGTTGCAAAGCCTGACATTGTCCCAGAATGGGGAGTCAAGGGAGGCTGTGGGTATTTGTAATCGGGGAGCGTCAATGGAGGTGGAAAGCTCGGTGGTGGTCGTGTTTGATGCGCCGACGCTGGAGCTGGTGAGGGGTAAGGGTGTGTGTATGGCCCTAGTTTAGTGTAAGTTATATAACCTTGAGTTTTATAGGGAAAACCGGGAGTTATGTACCTTGTGGGGTGTGCACAAAAGGGCTTTGGGGTGTTTCTGGAGGGACACTTCTTGGCGGTTCATTGAATGACATTCCTTGCATAGAATATGTGCTAGGACTTAGCTGGTACTCGCTATGGTCAATCGTATTTGCCGAATAGGGGGTGCTAGATCTCAGAGGAGAACTGGCAGATTCAGCCATCGATCTAGGGATATCCTGTAGTTGGAGCCGCGGTACGCTAGGGTGCGACCTAAACGGATCCCTAGGCCTTGAAAAGGGGTTTCCTCGCTGCTGCTGAGGGCCGAGAGGCGCCGTCATGAATCCGAGGAAAGAAGACCGCTCCCCAGTTGAGGATGCAGGGGATAAGAGGTCGCCAGAGGTAGTTGTAGGCGTGAACGACAACCCTGGAAACCCCGGTGTTGTGGGCGATACGACAACCTCATCTTCTCCGAGGTGTCTCCTTCGCAGCGGATCCGTACGATAAGCCATGCTAGCTGTTGGTGAGTATTCAGTTGGCGAAGCAATTGGGGTCCCCATCATCCTTCCTCCTCCGTACTGCAACGTTTGAAGAATTGGAAATTCATCTGGCAGCGCGCGCGACTTCATCATACGCTCTCGGTCATCACTGCTCATTCGTTTCAGTTTGGCTCTCCTGAAACATTATTAGTCAACTGTATTCCTCGTTAGTGCAATGGTGGCACACTACGAACCTATTTTGAAACCAAACCTGCACCTGTCGAGGGCTCAAGCCAGGGATCTCCCTCGCCAACCGTTCCCGGTGGGCTGCATCAGGGTGTGCCTGTCTGGCGAACTCACTCATCAGGAAGCGTGTTTGGTTGTGGGTAAGTCTAATTCTTCCGAAGGGTATCAAGTTAGCAACCGTAGTCTTCCTCTCATATCCCTCGCAAGCCAAAAAGGAAGTTAAGCTTGCCTGAATCGCTTCATCTTCCTTTTTTCCTGCCTTCTCTCGCTCAGGGACATGTGATGCTCCCCATGTGAAGGTTGGCCAGCGATGTCCACAGAATGCCTGTGTTCTGAGTGATGAGAAGAAGAGTGTGGACTTTCAATCATGGATCCATTTGAAGTCTGCGAATGGGGAGAGCCATGCCCTTCGTGAGAGGTAGGCCATTCCCGATCCCTATAGTCATCCTCGGCCTCGGAGACCCCAGGAGGGCTGTATTGCTCATAAACCGGGGGAAGCTGAGTATGGGCCTGATGACCCTCTTGCTCCTGTGGCAAGACAGATGGGGTATCTCTCTCCAGCCGCTGCTCTCTCCAGGGCAAATGGGACGGGTGGTCTCCAAAGTCCGACATTTAAGTGTGAAATATTTCGAGGCCGACGTTTCCTCCCACTCTCCCACGCCTCGGCCCTCCCGATGATAAGAGGCGTGTTCTAGTGAAGGCACTATGAAGAGTTAAAAAAAATATTATCTTCGAACAGCTCACCACTAGAAGTGTGGCTGTCTTTCTTTGTGGGGGGGGCTAGATGTCTCTCTTTTTTTTTTTTCCGGATATGTGTGTGTTGTCAAGCAGTTGCAGTGGAGTAGGTTTCTGGTAGTAGAAGTAATTCCAGCTGCAGTGGTAGTAGCGATGGTAATGTGCCGTGGCAGCAGGTAACCAACGGGAGCAACTGAAGCAACAAGTGGTAACAGAAATAGAGATCGAAAAACAAGAACTCTCAAAATCCCCCCCCCAAAAAAAAACAGCAAATCCCACAAATCACAGTTCCTGATGTGCCAAGTATCTATGTTCAGATCGTTCGTATCTCGTTCTTCGTTTCGTTAAATCCGAGATTCCGGAGTTGTTTAATGCAAGCCAGGCGGATTCCAGCTAGATGCGGAGAATTGGTTGACTGACGTAATCAGCGAATGAATGGACCGGATAAATATGTGATTGTTCAAAAGCGAAAGGCGATGGTCCGAAAGAATGAAGGTGAGGAGAGATCTGCGGCTTGATCCCTTTGGTGGGGTCTAGGGTGGGGGGGGGGGGAAGGAAAGTAGTTATAAGTGTGTGTAATGGTGGTGAGCGGTGCCCTTGAGTAAATAAGACAAGAACTGGTTTAACAAGAATGTGTGTAAGTAAAGGTGATGCGGTTGTGGGTATATGATTGTAGTTTGTGCTTAGTGGGGGGAGAGGGAAAGTGAGTGTGGCGCGGAACCTCAAGTTAAGTTATAACAATGAATGTAGGTAGATTCTTAGAGTTGGGCTGGGGCTAATGTGGAAATTATAAACTACTACTTTTTCTTTTCCTGTCAGTCCGCTGGAGTGACTGTTTGTAGGCTCATACAGCGGAGTATCCAGGTCGAAGGAGTGGCCAGGCAGGTGAGTTGATCGGTGAGCCAATAGGATAGAGAGTGGGTTGGTGATCTTTTTTAGGCCAAAGCTGCTTGCAGGGAGAGGATTTTTCGGGACGAGTCGACCGGCAAAAATGAATGACAACGATAACGTCTATGTGGAGAAATATTTGAATGAGGGAACGACCAGAAGCCAACAATTGTGACTTTAGAGGTTCTGATCCAGCAGCGTGACCCAGCACAAGAGAAGAGAAAAAAGGAAAGAAAAAAAAAAAAAAAAAAAGAAAAAACTCGAGAAGGATTGACGAAGGCAGGGCGAACGAGTTACCAATAAATAAGATGGCTCAAAAGTAAACAGTGAGTTTTTTTTGAAAAAAAATATTTGAGAGGCAGAAGGAGAGAAAAGACAGGATGGGAATTCTCAAATGAGCGGGGATCTCAAGGTATATGTGGGATAAAATGGGAAGACCCTTTCTGTAATCCCTTCCCACTTCGCAACGGAGGCGATTGACGGGGGAGGCAGATGATCCACTGAACGGAGGAAAGGAAAATCGATACAGCGAACAGAGAACGGAAGGATCGTAGAAGGAAATCACTAGCACGACCACTGATGCGGTAGACGCGCACGGGCTGTCAAAAAAACCCCGCGGTGTGAAGAGGTGAGTGAGGATAAGAAGGAGGAGGAGGGAAGCGGGCACGGGGCCGGATCGTGTAGCCTTTGCATGAATGTCGATGGTCCGGGTGTGGGCAAGGCGGGGCCGGTAGACGAGTAGCACCAGCGCAAGCAACAAAAAGCAGCAGACCGATTGCCTCACCTAGGGTCGAGGTGAACGTGGGTAGGTAGGGGAGTACTGGGAGCAAGGAAGGGAGTAGGACGAAAAGGGAGAGCAAGGAGTAAGTAAAAGGAAAGAGGAATAGAAGGAGTAAGTGCAGAAAGGGAGTGGGGGAAAGAGTAGTAGTAGAACCAGAGTTTAGATGTAAGAGTTGATACTATGATAGATAGCAGTACAGCCAAGAGGGGATCTTGACCCAGCAATTCCTATATGGAGGGGGGGCGCCTGGTTTCGAGACGAGCGTTTTGGAATCCCTGAAAGAGCTACCACTACGGTACTCGTACACTCGCAGCACAAGCAGCATATAACGCACACCAAAAAAGAGATGATGAATGAAGAAAGATAGAAAGAAAGAAAAAAAAAAGAAGAAAAAAGCTGCCGAATTCTCTTGCGCCGGTAGTGGTGATAGCTTTTGAGGTTGATGCTTGGTATAAATATGGTATGATATAATGTATGATGGATACGGGTGAATTCGCGTTGTCCCTCTTTCTCTTCTCCCTTTCTTTCACCCCTTCCTTCAGACCTTCCTTTTCCCCGTTCTATCGAATGTCGGTGTTCCCCCTTCCGTCTCCCTTGTCTTGCCTTGTTCCTCTGGATCTAGATAGATCCCTCTATCAAAAAAGTCCAGGGGTACTAAAGCAGTAGTACGTATTATTATTGGCAATACGGCAGCAACGGAGGCGGTTGTAGCAACGTTCTAGCCTCTCAATTACTCACCTGCTCTCGCTATGGTACCCCGTTTGCCTCCCCGCCCCACAAATGTACTGTACAAGGAACGGTAAGATTGTACTATACTTACCCATCTCTCAATCAAACGCTGCAAGAAGCTGCCCATATCTCCCCAGGCATTGAGTGCTAACGCAGGGGACAGGAGTACTTCTTGCAGTGGAGGACCATGGAGCCTGTGTGGATGAATTGCGGTGCGTACAAGAGAAAAGTATGAATTGTGTCGGAGCACCAGCTGACTTTCAATGACCGGTTAGTTAGATGAAGGACAGGTGCTCGGTACTGTCGCGTTGAGGAACAACAGGCAGAAAGCAGCAGCAGGAGGAGTACAAGCAACAGAAGCACACACAGGTAAAACGACCAAACACCAAAGCAAAACGGCTACCCATTCCCAGGACAGCCATATATACGGGTAAAGTGCAGACAAGCAACACCACAACCCATCAAAGCCAGCCCAGCCCAACCAACCGCCAACCATCACCCAAGAACGAACGACTGCGCGCACATGCGGTAGAAAACAGTAACAAGCAAAGCAACGAGCAACAAGCAACAAGCAACGAAATAGCAAATAGTGAGAAACAATAAAGAATGAAAAACGGACACAAACGAAGGGCGGGGTGTGGGTTTGGGATTGGGATTGGATGTGGAAAAGTGTACCGGGAGTTGTTTCATATTGATTGTCGCGAGTGCTCGAGCGCGCACGCAGTACCGGAGTTTTTGCAACAAAAAGTTCCCGAGGGAGCTGACTGGGGTACAGCACCGTGCAGTACTGTACTCTACCCGTGGAAGTGTAGGGCTTTCTTTCTTTTCTTTTCTTTTTTTTCCTTTCTTTTTTTTCTTTTTTTCTCTTTAATTCTGGTCCTTTCCCAATTCCTATATTTTTCTTTTTCCTTTGTTTTTCTCCCTTTTTGTTTTCATCCCCATTCTCGCATCTCGTTCTCGTTCTCGCTCTCAATTCTCAATCCCTTCACGTTTCTGGTCTTCCTCCCTTCTTGCGAAGGGAGAGAAGAAATGAAAATGTGAGAGAGAATGGAATCGAACGAGAAAGCTTGAGGAAGAGCGATCCGGCTAGCAACATCATCGAGCAGCGGCTGCAATGGGAGCAGCAGTAACGACCGCTGGATCATAGATTGATCATGGCACGGCATGCAGGCATCGAGCATTGAAGTGCGAGAAAGAAGAGAATACCGTACGGTTTCATACCGCCAGTGGTAAGAGAGATAGGGAGGTGAGTGGGTGTGGGTGTGTGGGTGGTGCTGGAGCTGGCTGGCATTTGGGTCAAAAGAAGCTGGCACTCGTGCATCGCATCGTTCGTGCGCTTGATTTTTTTTTTTTTTTTTTTCGCTGGCATAATTTAGTCCCTCTTTCGCGTTTTCGCTTCACTCACCTTATCCGCCTAGTCCCGCTGCCCTAGCGCGCCGTTGGAGATGGGACGTAGGGTACTGTACCTGTTCTGTGGACTACCGGTACTCGAGTAGTCGGGAGTAGATAATACAGTATACTATGATGATACAAGTATCTATGATACTCGAGTAGAGTGCTCGAGCTGTTGGTTGAGATCCCCACACTAGATCACTCGAGTGCTCGAGCACTACTAGCACGGTAACCCCAATTATGATGCTTCCCTGTCCTTCCCTGGAAACAAGCTCCGTTCAATTGACGGATCCAGCTTCCCAGTGATACAGGCGTTAACGTTAAAATTACCCTCCAACCACAGCACGGTGACCGTGCCGGTAACTCATTGCACAACGGCCAACGAACTGCCAGTGGGCTGGCTGCCAATGAACCGCCAACCGTTAGAAAGCGCTCTGCAACCACCACCATCTGCCATCACCAACCCTCGATTCAATGAACTGCACCCAAGCGGACACTGATATACAAGTACAGTACGGTAGCGCAGAAACCCTTTTTCCCCTCCCTCTCCCTTTCCCCCGATAAATCTATCACAGATATTTCTTTTTCCTCGTCCCACTCACTTCGCTTCTCATGTCCCACCCCACCTCCTCTATCATAATTGTTAGGGTGGTGAAACTAGGAGAGGACAACAAACCATTTCTCGCAATTTAGGTCAATCTTAGTGCGGCTCGGACCGAACAATAATCCTGACCCTGCCCTACTGTAAAGCACGAGTAACGTTTTCAGTGAGGAATCTTCCACCCCCTCCCCAACAAAACTGGTACCATACTGTAGAAACAACCATCTCTGCTTTGCACTGTACAGCGTGTACGAGTACAAGCGGATTGCGCTATGTCGACTTGTACGCACAATTGTAGTTCGCAAAGGAGTGAAGCCTGTAGGAAAGTGCATGTGCTATACTGTGCTGTACACTACTTACGCGTACGAGTCAGCAGAGTCCGTTGCCGGAACCCATGAGAAGACATATCTCCGTGCAGAACAGCACGTGCAGTACCAGCATCGTATCATATCATACCTGTACAGTACAGTACTCGTACCATACACCCCAAATCCCTAGCTTTTTATCCTGCCCTTCTTCCTCTCAGTCTCCTCTCCCCCTATCCTACCCACCGCCTTCCCCTCCTCTAACCCGGGCCTTGTCGACACCGCACGGCTGGCTGACGGGAAATTTGACGGATGGCGAAATCCCTGCCAAATCGGACGGAAAACGGTTGCTTGTGGGATATGCCGGGAAAGGCAAAAGGGCAGAAATTACAACAAACCCGTACGCTTGCTTGCTACGAGTGATGATGCTGCTGTTATTGTTTTGTTTTATTCCTGCCCTAACGCTCCTCCACCACTGCTTGTGGGGTTGTGTTACTCGGGTCGTACAGACCAATTGGTAGCATTTGTGCGAGTACTGTATTCGTACCGCGCTGTACGAGGACAGATACCGGCAAAAGTCGAATACCGGGAGGAAGTGGGGGTGGTGGAAAAAGGTAAAAATTGGGAAATAGGGCTGTATAAAGAAAATAAGAGAAAATAAGAGGGAGGGGAAGCGGAAGTATCATTCTCGTACTGTACTCGAGTACATGCCGGTAGGGTAAAACTCCAATCGAATGGATGCAGAAAAGAAAAGAGGATATTAGTAATAATACGGATCCGGGTCGCATTAATTGCAGGGGACAAGTTTCCCATCACTGGGAACAGGGAATTGGGGTTAGAACAGTGTCTTCTGGTCAAGTCGGGCCAGCCGAGGAAGTTTCCTCAGGAATTGGAATCACTTATGGCAATCTATAATTACTATGAAAGGGGAGCATATAAAACAGCCCCTAAAAGGAACAACAAGCCTTCGATCTTTCGTTCCCCCAATTGTAGAAGATGGTTCCATCTCGTTTAACCACGACAAGTTAACTCCCTCCTCATCCTCCTTCCCCCTCCCCCTCCCCCTCCTTCCAGGAGTCTCTCCCCCCCTTGAGATATGATACTCGCCGTAACTCATGTAGGCGCACAAGCACACCACACAACATGATCCGCACCTCAGACACGCAAGTACGAGTACTGACACAAAGCCCACATACAAGTACGGAGAATTCCACTAGCGAAATTGAGATCGACGGAATAAAGTGCTTCGACGATCCGCAGTGGAGGGGGTGAGAAAATGATAAGACGGGAAAGAACGGTTGTGATATGGGTGGAGTGATTTGTAGTACGAGTATGACAAATTTAAGGATGCGGATGCGGATGTGGATGTGGATGGGTGGAGGGATGAATAACAAACACTATTCCATTCCTTGTGATTGATGTGCGCACTCGCTATGCGTCTCCGTCAGAACCTTTTCCCATGTTCCCCAGCTGAGCTACCGTAGACGCACGTCAGGTATGATACGACTGACCAGTGGGCCCCAACTGGCTGGATTAGACTACAGTATGTGTCCCGTCCACTACTATTATCATAACAACATTATTAGAATACTATTATCATAATAATTATTATCATATCCGTAGAAGCTAGTCAAAATGAAGTCCAAAGGATGGGATTATCGGTAGTGTGTGTAAAAAGAAGGGGTAGGCGAAAGAAAACAAAAATTACCACGGCACCAGACTGCGAGCCCATCACAATGAAGGGGGGGGGGTGGTGTTTAACCTCAACCAGGGATTTGAATATTCCCGAAATTTGGTAACTACTAACGCACGACTGCCTAATTGGTCCTTCCCGTTCCTTTGCAGAGGGTGTAAAGGTACTAGTACTCTAAATAGGTAGATCCATCTCTAAGCAATGGGTCCAGACGAACACCCGCACGGTAAGAGTAGGATTACTTAGTCGATGGGGTATGGTAGAGTACAGTAAGCACAGCGAAAATCTTTCGGTGGGGGATATCATCTCGGCGCTGATAGAGATCCCCCGGGAAGGGGGAGAGTGGATGGGGAGGGAGATGAAAACTAGCTCCCCCCCCCCGTCATACCCCCCCACCTCTGATTGGCTTGGCAAGACTGGATATTGTGGTTGTATAATATGATACTAGTGCTGTACGGTAGTGGAACCGCATACAAGGAATTTGGGATTAAAGGAATAATCCCACTAACAATCATACATAACCATGGTAAGAGAACGTTAGGCCGCAGTGCCATCCAAAAGAGAAGCCAATCTCGCAGTAGTATACTCGTACAAGTAAGTTATGCGCGTCATCACAAATCTGAGGGGGCAGAAGGAGGGAGGGAGCAAGGAAAAAAAAAAAACGTTCTCCAGGTTAAAACGGTTCTACATTGTAGCGTTCTACATTACAGGTAGGTGAGATGGGCTGAATTCGATCGGTTGAGTGCCCCTGCTCCGAAACAAGGCATTCTTAATTCACCATACCCTAGCAGCCTTCTCATACTTTTTAGCACCTAACTTATCATACGGGCCCTCGAGTATCGTGGACCTCGGGGGCACCGAGAGCCAAAGCAGGCCCGAGATCCGCGACCTACAACTTTCCCCATTTCGACCGAACAACAAAATCCCTTTCCTACAACTTGTGCCACACTGCGCGCGATAGGAGCGCAGTAGGAAAACACAAACCCCTCGGCAGGTAACTTAGCCCGGATCCCCCGTACTTGTAAGAGTGATCAGGCATCATCAAGAGTGCCCGTCCATCATTCGTACCTTACGGCAGTCGCTCCGCCATCTGCACAGCAAGGGACACCCCCCAGTTTCACCGCTCGAACCCCAAGGCCGTGTGTGGGAGCATGGGTGCAAGGACTCCAACTTTCGACGCGATCAAATGTCACGCCATCTGAGACTCTCCTTTCCTTCTCCTCCCTGCTTCTAGAAGGTTTCATCCACCGGCCCATCTCCCTTCCTTACACACGCACCCCTCTCTGTCTCCGCGATTGCCGAAACTTCAAAAGTCCGAAGTTATGATCTGCCTCGATCCGGTAATCGGGGGTCCTTTTCTTCTTCCTTTTTTGATTGATTGATTGATCGAATGATGCCGAGCTTTCCTATTACATTTGTTCTTGTGGCACACTCTTTCTTTCTCTCTCGCTTCCCGAATTCGGTGGAGGGGGGGAGGCGGTCTGTCCGTCCGTCTGTGATAACATGGGGTAGGTTTCGCGTCTTCGCATATTCTCCACATTAATATTTTGACCAAGAACTATATACAGTAGCGCGCTAGTATAATACTCGCACAGTACTGTACTGTACCGGTACTTGCACTGTGCCGTGCATGGCGTGTGGTCTCGGTTGCGGGAATGGTGGTGCCTAATGGATCGGGGTGCAGGTGTCGAAATTGTTTTTCTCTTCATGGTTCTTCTATCTAACCAACTATTTATGATACTGCGCAGTACTGTACAGTACAAGTAATTTTCTCTTGTTGCTTACTATCTACTTTACTACCGCTAGGTCACTAGGACTGCATAGCGCGCAGTAGCAATTTCCTTTACCTTCTTCTCACGTTACCGACCCCCTTTCCTTTCTCGCTACAGTGCATAAATTCAACTAACTACATCCAGTAGTTAGCACCTCACTCTTAAACACCGAGTACTACTAAACTCGATCCAACCGCAGCAAACCCCTTTGCCCCTTCCTGTTCCGTCGATCCGTACAGTACGAGTACTGTACTGACTGTCCGCACTCGTACCGCCGCCGTACACTGTCGAATCGTACTATGTCAAGAATATTGAAAGAGTACTTGTGCTAATACTCTTTTAAAAATTATATTAAATTTCGCAGCGCAGCATTCCTAATCCGATTTCAATTCTGCCTTTTGCTTTTATTTTGTTCATCCAACCCCAGCACGGTACGAGTACTGTACGAGTACAGTACTCCCCCCCTCCTCTTCCCAGGCTAACTGTTCCCCGAGCTTCCTTCCTTCCTTCCTTCTAGAAGAAAGCGAAACGTACTGTGGATATGGATGCATGTCTTGTCTTTCCTTGCCTGGTCGCGACAGGTCATCCCATGTCACCCACTACGAATAAGTGGGAAGAAAAAGAAAAGAAAAACCGGCCCTCGCAGCGCCCACACCAAAGAGTCAAAAAAAGTAAAACAAAAGCTTCTAGCGTCGTTCCAGAAGCATGAGCTTTTTTTAGTTTTACTTTTTGGCTTGTGGCTTTTAGGTTCAACCATGGATTGAGGTTTTTTCCTTTCTGCAAAGCTATCATACGCTAAACGATTACAGGTTACCGGTACTCTCCGCATTTTTCTGATGTGCAGTATGATAATATTAATATTAATATTATGCAATAATATGGTTGCATATATATGCTGCGCTACGACACACAACAACGGAGCTCCTCTCGGGCTTCTTATAATTATCTCATGATAGTACTAGCGCAGCATCCTGCCCTAGGAATTTGTACTACGTGAGCTAGTCGCCGGGCGCGGTTGTCGGTTGGTACTCTACGTATCGCCTTATCTGTGGTGTCCGTCCGGTGTAAAAGCCTCAAGCCTCGATGGTGAATGGGGAGGTTTTTTTCCGCTCCCTTTTGGGCCTCCTTGGTTTACTTCACTTCGTCCCTTCCTCTCTCCACAAGTAGTCTACTACTAGCTGATCTCATTGCATCAAGCGTTATTCGATAGGCGATAGTACGAACGCTAGCTGGTTGGTTAATGGGGGCTGGTTTGTTACCGGTTCAGTACCCCGGACGCAATATTGCCGTCTACCTGCATTGCGCATCCTGTCAAGATACAATAATGTACAGGTAGCGGATGGGAAGTACCCCGAACACTAGGCCGTGGATTTAGAAGGGGGAGCTCAGACACACGCAGACTGTTAACCATACTTTTTTTTTTAATCCCTGTGCTCGGGAACATCTTGCCTGCTACTGGTGCTTTTCCTTGCTTCCCTCATCACCACAGGACCAGCCAAGCTAGCCACTTACACGATATCAATAGAGAGGGCTCAGATTCACTAGGTCCTGTTTGGTGTAGGAATAGCTCTTCCCTGTTGCGAACGGGGGGGATCACTCGGGCGCGGTGGGCATCGGTGTATATATGCAGTGCGTGTTTGTTTCGCCTTTCGTTCCTCCGAGACCGATCTTAGAAGGGGAGATGCGATGATCCGCCATCTTCAGTTTACACTTTGGGTTTTGCCGGGGAATGAATGAATCTATTGGTCGCTGTTGATTATTGATACTTATTTTTCATTACTTTGCTTTTTCCTCCTTTCTTTTTTTCTTTTTCTCTTCCACTTAATGTGACGGCCCGCTGTCTGCTATAGGTGTATGCAGGGCGTATGTGCGTCATAGTTCTTTCTTTTTTTTTTTTTTTTTTTGACATGTTGATTGATTTGCGGGTTTGGGAAGAGAAGTGATAATATAAAATGTTCGAATGGGGAGGGGAGGCGCTAGCTTGTTTGAGATGCGGTGTGTGCCGTATCGTATGAGTTCGTATGAGTGATACCCGTGATGAGGTGCTGTAATGGAGTTGGTAGTCCGACTCTTGGTTTGTAAGTCTTGAGCCCTCCGGATCGCTGAAAGGTTTATGTGTGGTTTATGTGTGATCAAGTTGTACTGATCTGATCTGATCTGATCCGGTCGGAATATGCTGGCTCGGATCTGATGAGAGATCCTCATGCTGGGAGGATTTATACTGCAGAGAAGAGTATAAATTGGTATGATACCGTATGATTGAGTTGCTGTGCTGTATGATACTATAGGCATCATACATGACGAATATCAAGCAAACCTCCACCCCCATCTACTCGTACTATAGACATGTGTACTACAATCGTCTCCATTTATTTTTATCCTCGTCTTACCCCCCTTCTCTCTTCGTCTTCTCTCCTTCCTCCCCCAAAAATCAATACTCACTACTTCGCTTTACCTCTCCACGAGCAATCAGCCCCTATCTTTCCTTATCGTCAGATGTTAGATACTGTTTCAAAATCTGAGTGATCGTTCATGATTCGATTTTTTTTTTTGATTGGACCTACTCCCCCTCTCACCTCACCTCACCTTTGACCCGTGTTTGATTTTTACATGGCATTGGGTGCGGTTACATGAGAGCTTTCTCAGCTATCTTACGGATCTTATTTTAGCCTGCGGTTGCATGTAGCACCTCATAGTCCTCGGGGGCTATGGTGTCTAAGAATCGGGGGGAGGGGGGGGGGGGGCGTAAGGAATATATGGAGGCGAGTAAATCTTTTTCATGGTATTTAGTTTTTCTTGTAACCCGTTTAGTTGACTCATTCTACGGTTTTTCCGACAGTTTGGTCTACTTGCTCCAGATTCCCTGTTTCGTTCACAGGTATGCCGAAGATCCTACTACTTTGATAAACCAGACTCCAGACCCAGTTTTCTCTTTCGGCGGGATGCTAGGATACGTGGATGAGCAAGAGTGATAACTTGGGGGGGGGGCTCGGGGATCAGTTCTCTGCAAATGACTGTTTTCAGTCATGTTAGTATGATTTTATCTTCCTTCACCAAAACATACTCGGCAGATGGGCAACAAGAAAAGTTGAGAAAAAAGTTGGAGTAATGCAACAAGTCCTTCTATCCTAAAGCACTGCCACTATCTGACCAGAAAAGCTAACTTGAGAGACCACGGCATGAACATGGTACATAGGTTTTCTTTTTTCTAGATTTACCCGTTGGGCTACTTTCCCGCTTCCTCTTTCTCTTTTTCCCTAGGTCCACACCTTGGTCCCTCAGTCTCACACACACTCCATTTCTCCCTGTATTTAGCCATGAAAGTTCCTCGATGTCACCTGATTCGTGGCTACCAGAACTTATGGTATAGCTCAATAGGAGGATCAAACAAGGTGAGAAATGGGAAGCGGGAGTGGGGTGAGGGGAAGTGGGGATAACTTGATGGGCCCTTCAAGGTGACAGCTTGGCCTATCTCTGGGGCACCACACTACATTAACAGTTCCGGACGGGGTTAGGTGGGCCGGTCGAGACGCAGGTCTGCCCTTCGAACAAACCTTGTGCTCCCAGAGTTTCGTGGCGGGATGGGCAAACTTACCCATTATCACGAGCTACATGGCCCGAGGTTCGAGAGGAAAGGGAGCGGAGAAGGAAGAGAGCAATAAGCACAGGGCCTTTTTCTACCTTGCTCACTCATTCCTTCTGGATTCAACGGACAGAATGGCGAAGTCACAAAGTGTGTGAGCTCGTACAGGATGTTAGGAAGTGCGAGTGGAAAAAGATACGGTAGATCTCCTTCGTTGCTCATACCCCCCTGTTGCTCCGATCGTCTGCATAATCTACCACCCCCCTCTCCCAAGAGAGGGTGTGAAGTCGAGAATGAATAGGCAGAGCAGGAGGGATACCTCTGGTCCAGATTGTTGCTATTTTGAAAAAAGGAAAGTAGAGTAAAGCCGGAACAGAAAATACACGAAATGAGAAAGACCCTCTTTGCCAACTCAGTAGGTGCGCTACTATCCCTCACGTTTTCCGACCTTCCCACTAACCGGGGAAAAGGATATTAACGCTGATATTCTCGTACCAGCGCTTCCTTCCAGCCCTCAGCCCTGGCGCTTCTTTTTTAAGTTTATTTCCCAGTATGATACTTCCATTAGCCAGAACCCTACTCCTCCTCTCCTTGTCCGAAAAGAAGCCCCGCCTTGCCTTGCACTCCCCCTTTGCCTGTCTCTGAGCACGATATGATACCTTTTGTGTTCCGGCCCTCTAAAGTATGTTTGCACAAGTTAATCTGCCATCCTACGACGGCCGAGAAACCCAGCATAGCCCAGTGAATAAGGAAACCGAAGCAAGAAAATAACCCGGTAAAGCTTGGGTTCAGAGCGGGATTTTAATGGCGTTATGCGGGAAGGTTTGGGGGGTTGACTAGGTGCGTGAGTGCTGCATATGAGTGATGAAGATCGATTGGATGGTAGATCTTGAAGAGGGGGGGGTTGGATCGCCTCTAATTTGGACTTTATATATTTGAATCCTGGATGCTTGGTTGGCAGATTGATTGATGGTGGAGGGCGGTTTTGCGCTACTTTGGGAATAAATAAATGAATAAAGGCTGGCCCCGCATCGTAGGGTATCGTAGCATAATTTGCTTTTCACCCAGGGCCTTTTATTATTGTTGGCTTTTTTTTTTCTTTGAGAAAAAAAGACCAGTGTAGAGTAATTTTGGAGCAGTATAGCAATTCGTCTATCGGAAGTTGCATACTTTGGATATGAGAATACATCACCGTTCTGTGCTGGCCTGTGATGTGCGGTGTGCTGTGCGTGGGTGTGCGTGAACGGACAGACGGACGGGGGGGGTTGTCGATATATTACTTCATTTGCTGGCGTGCCTGCCAGACAAGGGTTTTTTTTTTTATCATTATTCGCTGGAGGGGGTGGTAGGTGAATTGCCGTGAACTGCGTTTTGCAAAGAAAGGGAACAGGAAGGAATAGGGAGGGGGAGGGGAGGGGACAGAGAGAATTAGTAGGTAGTCTTCAATAGTTGGTACGGCATCTGTATCCTACCTATGGTACACACACACACACGCGCAAAAGCAAAAATGGGAAAAGGATATTTTCGAAATTCTTCGAAGGAGAAAAGAAAAAAAAAACAAGCCGAACTCATCAAATATCACCCGAGATGTTTCTTTCTTTTCTCCCCCCCACTCGTTCTTCCCTCCTCTCTTCTTACTCTTGAGTTTTGCTCCGTTCTGTTCCGTTTTTTTTTTTGATTGCTTCCCTGCTATCTAATGTAGGACTTGACTTAAAAAAAAAAAAAAAAAAAAAAAAAGTAGGCTGCCTGGTGAAGAAGGAAGGATTTTTCCTCTTTATTATTCCCACGCTTTGTGCCTCGTTGCTGTCTATAAAATTTGAATGAAGGGAGTAGAGTAGAGAAGGAAAGAAAAAAAAAGAAAAAAGAAAATTCACAGTATCATACCAGGGAAGTTCATTGCCAATTATTGGCTTATTATAATATAGATAGATAGATAGATAGACAGACAGACAGACAGACAGATGGATGGATAGATAGATAGATAAATGGGGGGTTAAGCTCGCTGCGCTGTGTTTCTTTTTCTCCTTTTCTTTCCCCTCTTCGTTACAGGTGTATGACACAGTTTCCCGATTCCAATTCTCCAAAACAATGTTTGACGGAGTGGGCAGGTAGGGCTAATGTTAGGTGTTCGTGATAGGCGCGGTCGGTATCGGTGTTGGGGCTGGTGTTGGGATTTGCGCGGGCGCGGAGGCTGGGGGGGTAGAATCGATATCAGTAGCCGCGAGCGGATTGTTGTCGTTGGCTTCGAGAGATTTTTCCTGGGGTTTTGTTGGAGTAGCGGCAGCAGGTGCTTGTTGGTTCACCCTGGCTCTAACCTCCTCCTTTGCCTTTTCTTCAACTTCGAAAAGCATCTCCAGATCGTTCCTCTTTTCGTCGAACTTGTCGTCAAACTTGTTGAAAAGATGGAAGCGGTCACGGGATGCGAGGCGAAGGGCTTTCCAGGTGTTGGTGAACTTTTTGGTCTGCGCCAGTTCAATGTCATCCGGAAACATCGCGTCCAACAATTCCAGCTCCGCGTCCTTCACGGGCTGTCTAAATGACTCGGGAGACGGGAGGTTGTGTCTGGGTAAAGCCAGTCAGCAAGCCAGTCAGCCAGTCATTGCAGGGTCACGTCGGCAGGCACGTCAACAAGGATTCCTATGCATGTACTTACCTCGTCGGATCTGTAAGACCCTCGAGCCCTGTTAGGTCGCCCGTAGCTTGCCACAACAAATTCAAGGTTGGTGTCCCCATGGTATATTTGTAGGATTCAGGAATCTCACAAGCCTTTACCGCTTTTTGCTTGGCATCCTCAATGTCTGCATCGCCCAAGGGGGGCATATCAAATGGGTGGCAACTCTCTGCTTTCCACCGAACCCAATTTTGTTCTCTAATCAGAACTGTTTTAATAGTTCGTGTGAACAGTCTCCCTTGCACATCAGGTTCGAGACTCCTGAGTATTTGCTCTTTTGTTGAGGCTGCCCATTTCTCCTACAAAGATTGTATTAGTGTATAATTCGTGATCTACGCATTTAAATCCCATAAATAGCAGCACACGTATCCACTGAATATGGGCCATGTGATCGTATGGCCACCTTTGTATGTTAGGTAGCCCAATGCCACTACATGGTCAATCTTTTAGCATAAGGCTGTCCTGGCATCCTATGCAAGCCATAACAGGCGCATGTGCGTACCGCCGGCTTTGTCGGAGATAACTTAATGGTCTCTGTATAATGAGAGAGAGAACGGCCAAGCTACCCTTTTCCCCTTTCATATTTTGGGAATAATTCAGGAATAGGGAAAGCTTACATCTTCTAGGCCCAATGTGAACGCATACTGAACGGATCTGTTTGGTGTTTTGAGGTCCTTCCACTTTCCCTTCGCCTGTGGCGTCAGGCTTAACAAAAAATCGATCAGAATCAAGGCCTGTACAAGCACATGCCGCCTAAAAGTCAAGTCGCTGATCTATCACTCGTGTGAGCACCATGTTAGCATTCGATCCATAACCCGTGAAGAGAGGGTGTGTACCTCTAATTCGAACAACTCACGACTTGTCAGATATTTCGGATTAAACCCTTCACCCTTGATATCGTCGTCATCACCATCAATTTGCTTCCTCTTCTCCCCAAGCGATACACCAGGCTTCTTCTCATCCGCCTTTTTGGGCCCATTTGCTACATCAACTTTTCCAGTGGTCTTGATTGAATCATCCTCGGCCTTTTTGAATTTTGCCATGGTAGCCCCAAGGCCCACCTTGAATTTTTCAAGATTGTCTTTAACGAATAATCGCTGAGGGTCAGCGAAATCGTGTTGAAGTGACCAAAATATAGGGTACAGAGTATTGGCATCGAGAACTGTGGGTTCTTTTTGGGACGTATCTTGCCCGGCTTCCACCTTTAGCCTCTTGGGGCTACGGGCGCTGCCAATGTCTGCTTCCCCTGCCCCAGTCGAGCCCCCCTCTTTCTTCTGATCAACTTCCATCTCCTCTTTCTTGATATCGAGTTCCATTCCATCTACCACAGTCGGCGGCTCTTGGAGAATATCGTCGTAAACCGTGACATTATCCACATTAAAATCGCCTCTCAAGTTGACTCCGGAACGTTCGCCAATCGGGAAGCTCTTGCTGAGGAAGATCAAGATGCGGCCACAAAAGATTGTGTCCTCCGTTTTCGATAGTCTCTTGAGAAGCTCGTTGCACAGCCGCAACAATATGAGGGCTTTCCCCTTCCCACCTTCAACTCCTGCAGTAACCCTATCGATACGCGACTCCAAATATTGGAAGAGGCACTCGCACGATGGTATAGTTTGTGAGTCAAAGAGCTCTTCAATAAGGTCAAGCGGTAAACCTGCGCCAGAGATTTCTGTGGTAGAGTAAGAGAAGGTCTGGAAGGAGGATAAAGGTGAACATACCTAGCTCAGCCAAAACCAACGAAAGATCTAAGAAGTTGCAGAAGACGGGAAGGGTTGTGGTATCGATAGCGCCGTTATTGGTCTATCGCGGCGCAGTGAGCAGAGCACCCAAAGAGAAGACCAGAAAACTTACCAGAAGATCATACAGCGCCCCTTTAAATGCAGTATCCAGAGAATTCCGGTATAATTCATCCGGAGAAGACCGTAGCAATCTTATGCGGGCTAATATCTCAGGGTCGAAATCGGATTCAACCAACGGGGGTTCAAGGTGAGTTTTATTGACGGAGGAGAGAATCTCCCGAAGGTGGGAGGAGAGCTGATCGACCGTTTTCGACGCAGATGTTCCATTTGGGAGGAGAGTTGGAGACATTATCGAAAAGGCCGAGGCGCTATGTTTTGTCACAGTGTTGTTAGAGTATGGGGGTCGGTGAGGGTGTGAGATAAAGCGAAAGGCAAACGACACGAGAAATCGAACTTGAGGTCGCCTTGTCTTCATCACGTGATGCTAAACTTTCGATGCCAAGCCGACGCGACAAAAAGTCTTGAGCTTGCAAAACCTTGGACCTATGCTTGCAAAACCTTGGACCTATGCGAGTATTCCAGTATTATACCCTTAGGGTAATTTGTTGTGAACAGAATTCTAAGAGGTATGATAATAATATTATGATATAATAACAGCTTGATTGTAAGAAATTGGTGAAGGTTTACCGGGTTAGTATCATACCTACTGTTCGTCGTCTGAAAACTTGTGATTACTCTAGGCATTCACGTCCGTTCACGTCCTGTCACTCGAGAACTACCTTAAATTTACCATGCTTTTATTATTCCTTGTGGTCACGTGAGAATCGCCAAGCACATGTTGTCTCCCGGGTTGAACAAAAACAAAAAGAACCTCTGAACTCTTCACTCCAACAACCCATCAATCATTGTCCTTTCCTGCAGTCCAATATAATACACGCGGGCCTGCCGGAACCGTATCGCCGGGGAATCACCAATGGAAAAACCCGACAAAACTACGGTTGGGGCTGTTGAGGAGGCTCGGCCGACGGTCGCGGATCTACACGGCGATAATCTGTTTGCTCAAGCCGCCAAAAAGTATTGGCTTACGGAGAAACCTGTGAGGTTTAAGCCAGAAGCTTTGAAGGCGGAATTCTACGACCCGCTGGAGAAGGATGGCTTTCGCTTCCGGTCACTGCTAATCCTTGAGAACCTTCAGTTTCTTGAAAAGTTTGCTCCCCTGGTCCCTCTCCCGTGGGCATCAATTGCTGATCCGATTTGCGCGCCCCAGATTATTATGGCCCAATTTCACGGAAACTGCCTCGAATTACCATGTCGCACTGATCGCGCTGATGGTGAACGTCAAGAGGCGGGAGAATCTTAAAATTTGGGGTACATAATTGGGCTCGTAAATACTGATGGTGTTGCGAATTGCTGACATAGAGTATTAGAGTACATATCTTTGTTGCCCGACCATTTCCCGCCTCTCTTCCGTCGCATATTGTCTATGACCATTGATCGCGGGACCCCCCAACCCATAAGAAACCACCTTTTGACCTTCATCGTTACCGCTTTTCAATCGCTCGATAGTGGTCTAGTGAGGAAAGAGTGTGCTCCGCTAGTTTCGATATCCATATGGAACAATCTTTCAAGTGAAGAAGTACGGAATGCACGGCTGGCAAAATACCCCCAGACCAAGAAAGCGTGGAGGGCAGCTGGAAAGCGGTTTGATTCAGCCGATGATAGCACAAAGGATCGGTTGCGATTCGATAGACTGTGGCTTTTTGAAATGATTTTGGATTTCTTAAACATGATGTATAAGCCATTGGATCAACAGGAAGGTGATGTACCAAAGCGTGCGTGTGGCCGCCCCCTGGATGTCTGTAATTTCGGCTAAACCCCAATAGAGATCCTCAATTATTGCGAGCGGTTCATTGAGCTTCTAACGGATCTCGAATCTCAGATGCCGACAAGGCGATATGTTAACTTCTTGTTAAAGGATCTACACGTGCTCACAGCAATTAAATTATCACCCCTTTATACGAGCTCTGAGAATGGTCTATTCCGTGACCTTTATGCATTGCTCTTCCATTACATCAACTTTTCGATTGACGATCACACTGGATTGCAGCTTTCCCAGGAGGAGTCCCGACAAATACATAATGCAGATTTAGCAAAACTCCAAAGAACAGCGTTCAAGCATTTCAAAGATAAATTGACTATTCTAGCTCTAGCCAATTACGGGAGCATTGGGCAACGAGATGAACTCGCGTCCCACATTGCAGAGTTGGAGGATGGAGAGGTGGTAGAGTTGTGCCACCTGTTAGGGCTGCGCACAGAATATCCACGGAAGGTTGTTATGTCTGTAGACCGAGCTTTTTTGACAGAGGCAATATTATTGTGTCATGAGAAGAGAAAGACATTTCAGGAACAGGCGAAGGAATTGCCCTTGTTGCCAAACCAGGATACACTCTTTGAGTCTTCTTTACTCCGTAATGAATATTATGACGGGTCTGGGCCTCTAGCCATTCCTAAACTCAATTTGCAATACTTGACTGTCGGGGACTTTCTATGGCGGTCTTTTATCCTTTATCGATGCGAAGCATTTTTTGCAATTCGAAGAGATATCGAGGATTCGTTACATCGTCTTGCGCCAAAGCTTTTGCACCCAAGTATGACTACCCAGTTCCACGGGTTCTCCAAGATGGCTTTATTGATCACAAGACCTTCGTATGTGTTCATCTAATCTTGATTTCGGTGATTACGGCAGAACTGACGGATATAGAATACTTGAAACGGCCCCACCCAAAGTCGGCGAAGAGAAACCAGCATATGTTCGTGCGGAAATTAGTCTTGACTACGCTCGGCTCTCCGAAGACGTTCGGCGCGATTGGGACTCTCTTCGGCCAGATGACGTGGTCTTTCTACTTGCCGTCAAGGGAGTTGACGAGGGCGACCGAGTGATCACCAATGGATCGCCCGATAAACTGAATACGGCGGAAAAGTTCGGGGTTAAGTACTTGAGGGCCGCAGAAGTCATACAGCTGCTTGATCAGGATGGGCGACTAATTAAAGCCGGCGATGGCCAGGCTCGGAGAGCGGGTGGAAGGCGTAGGCTCCATGTTCGCCTAGATCCGGAAATGTACAAGGTATGTTGCAATATCGCTAAGTGCGATAGAGTTTCATATAATCTAACTCGTTGCTTGGTGACAGATCGACGCAGATGACCTGAAGGCCGGCAAGCCAGATGCCTACGACTCCATAAACGTGTTGATCAGGCGAAAAGGAAGAGTTAGCACAAAGTTCTTTAATTTACATTGAAATAAACGTTAACATAGAAACTAGGAAAACAATTTCAAGCCTGTCCTTGAGTCAATTCAAGAACTTACTCAGGCTGACGTGCCCATGCCGACATGGCTACAGGAGGTCTTCCTAGGATATGGGGACCCGGCCGGGGCACATTACTCCAAACTTCCGAATCAGCCAAGGTTGGTTGATTTCCGGGACACATTCCTTGATTGGCAACATTTGGTAGAGAGTTTCCCAGGAAAAGTGTGTTCTCGGGCCTACTCCGTTGCTCGCGCTACCCAGCTGATTATTGTGACAGAAACTGAAGCCCAAGGAAGGTTCGCAAGAGGGGTGTGATCCTCCCTATGTGATCTCGCAAAAAACTGCCACAGAGCAACCCAAGCCCGCAAGGAAGCGCAGAAGAGGCCAAGAGGATAACCCCGATAAGGAGGAATCCTTGGAGGTCTCAACCTATAAGCTTCCGAATATGGGGCCTTATCCAATTGATGTGCCGCGTTCGAATCATATCAAGTTTACCCCAACACAAGTAGAGGCTATCCGCTCTGGCATCAACCCCGGTCTTACAGTGATTGTCGGCCCGCCCGGGACTGGAAAGACTGATGTCGCTACTCAAATCATCAGCAACCTGTATCACAATTTTCCTGCCCAACGCACTCTATTAATAGCCCATAGCAATCAAGCCTTGAATCAACTTTTTGAGAAGATCACCGCTCTAGATATCGATGAGCGGCATTTGCTTCGATTGGGGCATGGCGAGGAGGAGTTGAAAACAGATATTAATTATAGCAAGCAGGGGAGGGTGGAATCCTTCATGGTGAGCTCTTCCGACTTCTACGTGTGTTAAAATTTTGGGACAAAAGCTGATAATCATAGGACAACCGCGTGAGACTTTTGGCAGAAGTTGACCGATTAGCTGCCACTCTAGGCGCTCCCGGTGCGCATGGTGATTCCTGTGAGACTGCGGATTACTTCAATCTAGTTTATGTTAAGCCAGCGTGGGAGAGGCATCAGAAAGTGCTGTCTGAGGGAGGACTCACGTTGGAGAAGCTCTATGACAGCTTCCCATTCCATCAATACTTTTCGAATGCTCCCAAGCCGATGTTTTCGCAGGGCTTGTCCCTGGAGGAAGCTATCGAGGTAGCAGAGGGTGGCTATAGGCACATCGGGAAATTGTTCACGGAACTGGAGGATATTAGGCCGTTCGAGTTGCTGAAAACTTCAAGGGACAGGCAGAATTATTTGCTCACCAAAGAAGCAAGGATCGTCGCCATGACCTCGACCCATGCCGCAATGAAGGTGGGTCATAAATCCCCATCAGTCGTGATAGCTAGAAGCTGACGAAACCCTTTTAGCGCGCCGACATTGCGAAGCTAGGCTTCGAGTATGACAACGTCGTGATGGAAGAAGCCGCACAGATCACGGAGGTTGAGACTTTCATCCCGCTAGCCCTGCAATCTCCGAGGGGAGGCGAGCTTCCCCTGCAGCGCGTCGTACTATGCGGAGATCACTATCAGAATTCACCTATTGTGCAAAACATTGCATTTAGGCAGTACGCCAATCTGGAGCAGAGCCTATTTGCAAGGTTGGTAAGGTTGGGTGCCCCAACCGTCAATCTAGACCAACAAGGACGTGCGCGCGCGTCTATTTCTAGGTTGTACAATTGGCGCTATCGCGAGCTTGGGAATCTGCCTCTGTTGGAATCGCAGCCGGAATACCAGACTGCAAATGCTGGGTATGTAGTAGCATCAGGGATACCCCAAAGTTTCGCGCCTCATAACTTGCCCGCTAACCTGTCCGTGCACAGTTTCCGCCACGAATTCCAATTCATCAACGTTAAGGATTATAAGGGCCAGGGAGAGTCCGAGCCCACGCCACACTTTATCCAGAACCTTGGAGAAGCAGAATACACGGTGGCTATATACCAGTACATGCGTCTTCTCGGCTACCCCGCCGAAAAGATAACCATACTGACCACATACCTTGGCCAACGTTCCCTCATCCGGGATGTTCTCAATCGACGATGCGCGAAGATCTCCTTGTTCGGAATGCCCGCATCCTTGACCACAGTGGACAAGTACCAGGGAGAACAAAACGACTGTACGTTTCCTATCTACCCTCCTACCTATGTGGGTGTGAGAGGCTAACGAGTGACTAGACGTGATCCTTTCCCTCGTTCGCACGAATCGCGTTGGCTACTTGCGTGATATCCGCCGCATGACAGTTGCCCTGTCCCGTGCCCGGTTAGGTTTGTATGTAGTTGGCCGCCGGGAGGTCTTCGAAAGTTGCTACGAGCTGTCGGAAGCATTCTCCCGTTTGCTGGAGAACAAGAGCGATAAGCTTGAAATCGTTACCGGCGAGATGTGGCCTACGGATAGAAGGGAGAAAACTAAAGAAGGGACAGAAATGGAGAACGTGGAGCATATGGGCCAATACGTTTACGAGATGACCAAGACCAGAGGAGAGTATGAGGCGGGTCAAGCAGTAGCAGCTTCTCTCGTGCAATAAAAAATCTCTTGGGTCTGGTTAAACCAGTGTTAGACACCAGCTGGTGCGAGGAATTGTGTAATAGTATTCTCTTCATTTTATACCGATCAAGTGGCAAAAGGTGCGGAATTTTAGTAGGGATGGTGGATGATCTAATTAGAGCATGGAAAGTATTGCAATTACGACTTTAGGATAATTCTGTACGTACAATACTACTAATACCACCGTACTTGACAATGGCACTCGCTCGCTCGTCAAATGTTAGCATCAACACTTTTTCAATACCAGATGTGATTAGAGCTACAGAATTGAGGGGTTTCTTTTTTTTTTTTGTAGAATAGATAGAATAGAAGGGATAAGTACAGAGTATCAATTTAAGGTTTATTATCTCACTCTTTTGGCTTAATAACTGCATTAATCCCCCTAGGAATATCCTCTAGTACTAATTTTTCAAATAAAGATGCCAGTATCAACTTCCATGGAAAAATAAACAAGGGTTTTCTCTACCAGTATTCGTACCTTCCCTACTGATCAGAAGCACAATTCATATCTCCTCCTTGTCAGAACGGTTATCAACCTCGATCTCTCAATCTCTACATATGAATACCATATTCAAATAACCTTCTCTTAACCGTCCTGACCGAGATATGAGAAGTAAGAAAAATCGTGGGAAAAAGGTGTCACGGTGGCATTCTCTGCTTGACCTGGAAGTAAATTAATAACTAAATAATAACTAGTTCAATGAGCAATAATTCACAATAGATCGGTTCCGATTTCGACTAAAACTGAGACAGTTTACCAGTATCATCTGTTGACTGCTATGTGTATTGAAGGCGGTATTTTTTTTTTTTTTTATCATATCATACTCGGTATGATAACCTGACAAAAAACTTGTTCCAACTTCCCTCATTCCTACTGCTCACCGATGCGCTGACTCCGGCCATTCTTTCCCTGCTACTCTTTTCCTGTAATACCCCCCCTCCCCCCCCTTTTTTTGTTATACAAGTTGGTAACATACATGTATATATCGTGCAGAGTAGTTCAATGGAAGGTTCTTATTGACGAAGCACCGCCGACCCGGCTTATGGGTGCAGAGTAGGGGATCAGCCAGTGCTCCGTGAGATCTCGAGGGGGTTGGGAAAGATTTTGCTTCTATCATATTGTTCCCGGTTTTGTGGCTCCAGGCCAATGACGGCGCCCGTCTCCGGATATTATAATATCATAGTAAGTTAGGAGACGCTCGCAGGAGACTTTGCTTACCGTACTCTTCTTTTGTATTTCCGCCGAATCCCAGATATTTCTTGCGATTCTCGTTTTCATCCCACCTATCTTGCCAAGCGTAGGAGAAGGTTAGGATATCATAGAAAGGAAGAGATGTCTCGTTTTGATGAGTTGACAGTATCGTCTAAGTTATCATAATTTACATATTATCAGATAGTATTATAGGCCATTCGCCAAACTCAAAGTCTTGGCAAATGTGGAAAGAAGCGACAGCAGACAGATCCCGACCGCGGCTCCACGGGAAAATCCCTACCGGTACCGGTACGCGTACTGTACCGTACATTCCCTCCGAGACAAAAAAAAAAAAAAGCCACAAAGCCAAAGTTGACGACGACCATAGATCAACAAAACACCTCACGCTTCCTAATACACACCCAAAAGCTCCCTAACTACTACGGTACTTGAACGACGAACCAATGCCCCGACTAACCGGCGAAGTACTCCTTCCTTCCCCCATATCCGCATTTCTCCTCCAGCAAAGCTAACTTTCTAGGGCGGCGGCCGAAATCCAACCGGCATCCCCCCCGCAAAAACCGAATCCGCCCTACAAGCGCGAAAAACCTTCTACTGTAACCATTCCTCTACCCCACCCCACCCCCCCTCTTCCCCACCCCTTGCGCTGAACCAATCATCAAGGCGACCTCTGCAGCAAAGGCTACAGCCGCAGCAACGAATACGAAGCGCACGAGAACAGCTACGACCACCAGCACAAGAAGCGGTTCCAGGAGATGAAGGCGATGCAGCGCGACCCGGCGTCTGTGGAGCGCAGGCGCGAGCGGGAGAGGCGGAGGATGGACGAGGGGATTGCTGTTATTAAGCCCATCAAGATTGAGGAGAAGAGGGCTGTGGGTGGGGGGTTTAAGAAGGGGGGGTTTAGGAATGCGTTTGGCGGGGGTGAGGGGGGTGGGGCCAAGATGGAGGTTGGCGGTGGGGGAGCCGCGGGGGCAGGCGGGGTGGGAGGGGTTGTGGGGGTGGAAGAGAGTGATACTGAGGATGAGGGCTGGGAGAGGTATGATCCTGCAAGACCTACAGACTGAGAAATGGAGGCATGGGATGGCGTAGGGAGTTTTGATGTTTGACCCCTTTTTTCCTTCCCTCTTGTCATGCAGTGAATTGGGAATTGGCTTGTATCCATACATTGATTGGGTGGCGGTGAGAGGGGGTAACCTAGGGCTGTGCTTTAAATTGCACTGCTCTCTGTATTATATGAGTACACTAATAATATATACATGGCATCTAAACATCAAAAGACCACAGCGCCGGCGATAAGAGAGTAGGGGAAAGGGGGAGAAAAGAGGGGAAAAGAAAAGAAAAGAAAAGAAAAGCTATATTGCTCGTGAACTTCATTTGTGGATCTCCATATAGCTCTTATGGCATGATTGGTCGTAATTCATGGCCGTGGGAAGGGGGGAGGGCAATTCAATCAGCCTGCAAAGCCCTCAAGAAAAAGACGTTGTAAAGGTGGTCATAGTGTCTCCCGAGAAACCCTCTTGCAGGGCCCGACCTCGAGATGACTACGAATAACCCAGACAGCCAAGCCCCGGCCACCGCTATGGCAGTGCCAGCAGTGATCCTACGATTCCGCGGGTTCACCTTAAGATACTTTGCCCACCCTACCGCCCAAGTAACACAATTAACCCATAAACATTCCGCCCCCCCCTCCATTCGCCAAAACAAAAAGGAGGGCAAACTCACCATAGACAACGTGATATGAGACCAGCCCAACCATAGCAGTATAAAACCCTTTCCCAATCCACTTCCCCCATCTCCCAATTGAAAAGCCATGGCCCATAAACTCCAGGCCGATCTGGGAGCTGTCGCCATCAACCCACAACGGCACACCCCTCAACAGTGCCGCGTGGAGCGCCACGAACGGGATCGAAGCGTATCCCGCGAACGAGACCCCCGAGAAATTCCTCCACCGCCACTGCGACACGGACTTTGGTGGCTTGCCGCCGTACCGCTGGCGCTGCTGGTGGGACCGGTAGGCACGAAGCGCGAGGCCGGAGCCAATGTGCAGCGCTAGCGAGCCGGGGATGAGGAGCATTTCGATGTAGGGAGTTGCCTGGTAGTAGTACGTTCTGGCGAGGAGTAGGGCTCTGTCACCCGCATCGAGGCCCAGGATCAATGGCGCGATGGATGCGGTGGCTGCGTGGATTCCGAGGAAGGAAGTAAAGGCGTAGGACGAGAATTTCTGGGTCCTGGTTACTGCACTCATCTCATCAATACCTGCTGTAATGCGACTTTGGAGAGGAAAGTGAGGAAGAACCTACGCCAATAAACAACACCTTTAGAAGAGCTGCTTCCCCAGCTCCCCGAGCTTGACAACCCCGCTAGCGAACCCGCCGAGGAATTCATGTCCATTTTCGCTTGCTGAATCTCCGGCGGTGTCGGGAAGTAGGTCACGTAGTCCTCGTCTTCTATCGGCGTGGGGGCCAATTCCATCATGGTGAGTAGTGAAATGTTGTCGCTCTCACGGAAACGTCTGGGAGCGTTAAGCTCATTTCTGAAGTTGTAAGACATTTTGCCCGTATTATTTTTCCTCTCTTCTGGCACCGGGAACTTGGAGAATGGATTGAATAGGGAGAGGGGTTTCAATTTATTGGAGGTGGAGATGTGAATGAGGGGAGGAGGGGAGGGAATGCGCTTTTTTTTTGTTTGGTTGCTTTACTGGTCTGTGTGAAGGTGGGGCAGGGAAAGAGTGAGGATTCGCTGGCAGTCACCAAACCGCAGCAACGAATGACGTCGCATGAACTATTTTCCAGCTAGGCTGTTTTGGGATGACGTTGCGAGTGATGGGATGTGATTGGCCAGTAGCTGGCAGTGTGGGCTCGAGGGGGAGTAGAAAAGATAATTGGGGATATAACTGTGGAGTTGATTGTATGGAGTTTGTTTTTAATGACATGAGGCTCTTGTGGGGTTTTTGAGAGCTTTGGATAGCATTGAGTTGACTGGGATCACCAGCTCCTCCGACGATGACAAGCCATTGCAGTCACCCCTCCCATCATAATAATATTATCATCATACATTAAACTAAGGCACTAATTGAAATTGCTCTACCAACTCCAGTACCAGCAATCCTTCACTTCCAAAGCCCAAACATATCAGACTCACCTGGGGGCTCTGAGAGTGAGGCCGGGATGATCTCTGGGCATCCGGAAGTTGCCACACGTCCCGGTAACCGAGAATCACCCATTATAATTATCGTCTTCACAAGTCTTCACAAGCAAACATCCCACCTCAGCCATCTCATCCTCCTCCGCCACTCGAACATTACCAAGCCCATACAATGTTCTCACTCAGAACTCCCCTACGACGCACACTCCTGAGCTCGGCAGGCGCAATTCCAAAACGCCATATCACCGTCTTCGGTTACACTCAAGCCAAAGCCCTAATATTCTCAGAGTATGGACAGCCAAAGGATGTCTTGAAGCAAGCCCCCCAATCCTACAGGAGAGGGGTGAAATAAGTGCTAAAAACTAGAGTAGACTCCACTCGCACTCCATCTCCCCACCCCACGGCGACGAAATCACCGTCCGCTTTCTCGCCGCACCAATCAATCCCGCAGATATAAACCAAGTACCCCCCTTCCCACATTCCCCTCCCCTCCTCCTTCAGCAACTAAAGAGCCCAAGATCGAAGGCCTCTACCCCTCAAAACCCATCTTCACCACGGCCCTCGGTACACCCGCACCCCATGCAGTTCCGGGCAACGAAGGCGCCGTACAAGTCCTCTCCGTTGGCTCCTCAGTGACTGACTTCGCGCCGGGCGACATGGCGATAATGCGACACACGGCATTCGGCACATGGCGCACCCACGCTACCGCGCGCTCCTTGAACCTCCTAAAAATTCCGAAATCCCCATCAGCTATCACACCGTTGCAGGCGGCCACCTTGTCCGTGAATCCCTGCACGGCGTATCGTATGCTGAAAGACTTTAGCCCACTGCAGCCGGGTGAGTGGTTCGTTCAGAACGCGGCGAATTCGGGAGTGGGTAGGGCTGCATTGCAGTTTGGGAGGATTTGGGGGTTGAAGAGCGTTAACGTGGTTAGGCATAGGGAGGGGGTTGAGGAGTTGAAAAGGGAGTTGATAGAGCTGGGGGGTGGGGGGGAGGGCGGGGCTGTGGTGCTCACGGATCAGGAGCTGGCGGATCCGGAGGTGCAGAAGCGGGTTGTTGATAGGATGGGCGGGAAGGGGGCGATGTTGGGGCTGAATTCTGTGGGTGGGAAAGCGTGCATCGATCTCTGCAAGTTGCTCGAGTATGTCCCCCCACCCCCACCTCCAGAATGATTCCTAATGATCCGCGCAGCACCGGCGGGCACCTAGTAACCTATGGTGCCATGTCCAAGAAGCCCCTCACCCTAGGTGCGAGCCTCCTAATCTTCAAGGACCTACACTTCCACGGGTTCTGGGTCTCGCGGTGGTCGGACCAACACCCCGCTGAGAAGGAAGCTATGCTCGAAGAGATATCCCGCTACATTTCATCCGGAGAACTCAAGGATGTACCGATGGAAACCACAGTTTGGAAGCGGGATACCAAAGAGGAGGAACTTAAGGCTGCGATAGAACGCAGCACACAGGGCTTTGGCGGGAAGAAGCAGATCTTTGTGTTTGAAGATGAGTAGTGGTAGGACTTGTGTATGGTAGGCCGGTATTGGACATTACGGATCCGTAAGAACTGCTCAGTAACTGGTACAGCATATCATCACATCGCCGAACACTGGAAAAAAAGCCGAGCACTGCCAACTCCACCCCGTAAAATCCTCAAATAAACCCGCAACCTTCTGAAGAATCCCAACAACAAAAGCACAGGATACCCGCCCAAAACGTACCAAGCATGAGTCAGTTGATCGCCACCCAACCAACGCACCTTAACTTATCCCTCCTATCGTGCCTGGGGGGGGGGGGCGGGGGTGCGCAGTAGGGCACGTTTGACAGTGTGATGGTGGGTAGGGGTTCATGTTGCCGTGCAGTGTGTGCGTGGAGGGGGGGCTGTGGAGTGGAGGTTTTCCGGGTATGTGCTACCCTGACCTTCTCCCGTGAATATAGGACTCTCACGGGTTGTGGTGGATTGTAATTGCCGCAATAATATCATTTCGTAGAGGATGGGGTGTTTTCCATAAGTAGAATTTGGCGGTCGCGGTGGTATAGTGATGCCTGCAATGAAATCCCTGTGTCCTGGGGACCATGCGTATTCTCGTCACAGAACATCACTCGGAATTCAAATCGATTGTCATTGCCGGATTCTTGATAACTTAAAGGCCGACCAATTGAATACTGTTTCTCCTACATCTAAATGAAAGCCCATAGAGGCTAGTTTGCTGACATTACAAAACATGGAAGCATCAAAACTCCCACCACCACCACCACCAAAGCATGACGGGGACTATCCACAGCACACACGATATTATGAAGTCTATAGTGTACGTTCCGAGCCAAGCGTGCCCCACCTAACTAAACCTTCCAATCCCCGATAGCAGCGTTGACCATATCCCTATAGGTCTGCTGAGCCTTCGACATGTGCAAAAAGACCTACATTCACCATTAGCAAACCCACCGACTCCCCATCACCCACGGCTTCTACCAGCACAACTCACCTCATACTTAGCTCCAAGCAACTTTCTCTCGTTGGCATTCTCAGTCGGGTAAATCGTCCTCCCGGGCTTACTCATCCTATCCATGATAGCCCACAAACTCTCGGTATTCCCCTCACTGTCGACGCTCGCAGCTTTAGCGCCCAACATTGCGGCTCCCAGGACGACCGCTGCTTCAATGTACCTGGGGATCACGACTGGGTATCCGGTTGCGTCGGCGATCAGATGCATGAGGATGTCGTTCTTGCATTGCCCACCACTCATGAAGATGCTTGTGATTTCGTGACCCCGGCTGTTCAACGTGTCGATGATGTGGCGTGTTTGCTGGGCGATGAATTCCATTGCTGCAAAGTATTGGAGTGCGAGGTCATTGATGCTCGAGTCCATGCTTAGACCTACGATTGCGCCGCGCATGGCCGCGTCGGCTATCGGGGAGCGGTTGCCGTGCTTGTCGCCGTAGAAGAAGAGGTGGCGGGCGAGGTATCCAATTGCGGGAGCGCATTCGGATTTCCGTAGGGTCTCTAGGTGCTCGTTGAGATATTCAAATATGTTTTTCGAGAGCTCGTTGGACTTCTCCAGCGCTTCATTGTACGAAGGGTGTGTTGTCAAAACATTATGTAGAAGACTTCCAGTGGATGATTGCCCGCCTTCCGCCATCCAGTAACCGGGTAGCAAGACGTCACGGTATGGTCCCCTACCACCAATTAGCCCCGCAAACATCGGTAAATGCGAGCCCCCGGGAAATTACCAAACCCCCGGAACAAAAATCGGATCCCTCGACATGACTAAATGACAGGTACTGGTTCCCGCAACCGCCGCAAGTCTGCGGAAAGCCTGTTCGAGACTCCCCGCATGACCCCCGGACAGCAGTTTCTGCGGCATCTCCATTTTAGCCCCGACGGTTCCAATCCATCCCGCGTAGGCATCGATAACCCCGCTGCCAATCTTGATCCCAGCGACGAGTCCAAGCTCCTTCGCTGCCCTCTCACTGAGCCCCCCAACCAACTCGCCGGCGGATAGCATCGTCCCGCTCTACCCCCGCCCATAAGTAATTAGTAAGTAATCTCACCAGAGGAACCAGCGCAAGTAGGGGAAAGGCTACAGCTCCATGCACACCCCCCATCCTCATAAAGCCATTCTCCGCCAACTCGGGTAATCCAATATCGTTCAGGAAGTCCTCCTGCCAGCCCTTAACACTCCCATCCACGCCCACGGGGACAAACCCCTGCTTGCATACAGCGCTACAGTAGGATCTCGTTTCCTTCCCCGTGGCCATGTGCGTGAGCACGTCCGCCAGGTCATAGAACTTGCATTTGTTGAAAAGTTCCTTGGGCATGTTATTCTTCAACCAGAGGACTTTCGGGATCTCCATCTCAATAGACATCGAACCACCGACATATTGGAGGAGTTTATGATTTGTCGCGTTAACCGCTTTGGTCTCTTTCTCCGGGCGCTATATCATATTTGTAAATCGAGCCGTCCCCTGACCACTACCGGGGGGGGGAGGGGGGGGCAAGCTGGAGAAGGTCCTCGTACATGATCCATCCACACTGGTCACACAAAACTTAGCCAATAGATCCACGAAACAAAAAGACAAGGAGGGCACAAACAAATGACATTCCTCTCGCAATCTTTGAAGCCCGGCCCAGCAACCGAAATGGGCTCGTCTTTCTCCTGCGAAAGCACGGCAAGCGAACATGTAGCGTCGAATCCCACACCCTTAACGCTGGCCCCGTCAATCCCGGATTTCTCCAATACTAGCCTACTGCAGCAGCATATCGCGCTCCAGATGTCCTCCGTGGATTGCTCCTACCGGACCCGTCAACACTAACCCCCCGGGCGAAAGTAGGGGAGGGAGGAGCGAGGAAAGGTATCGTACGTAATAATCTGCCTTCTCATGCCAAGTCTTGATGTCCTTCGATTCAAGACCTTTGATTTCCCCGGTTCCATCAATGATACAGACCCGGACGCTCCCCGTGCCGACGTCGACGCCGAGGAAGTGGTCGTTGCTGGTGCCCATCGTCGTTGCCATCTTGGATCGGAATTGTGAAGTATGAGGTCAGATTGCGGGGCGAGCGAGGAGGGGTAAGTTAAATTAAGATGGATAAAACATTTCCCGTCCCGTCGGGAAATAGGCGGGACCGGGTTGGCCTGCCCCGCTGCTACTATTCCGTATGGGCCATATGCTGCCAGACAGAGCCTTTATCATGGTTGATTATGATATTATAAATGATTGAACGCCCTCTCAATCATGGATAGAATGGGAAGGAGTATTATAATAGAGTTGGAGAAACGAAAACCCCCCCCTCCAGGCTCAAGTTCAAACATCCATCGATACGCGATATAATACACCACACCCCGTACATGCCAATGACCACTTATCCCCCGCATAGCGTACCCTGCATCCCACGCCATCCATCCCTCCCACCACACCCAATTCCCATTCCTTCCATTCCTTCCATCCCGCCACTCGCAAAAGCCACGGGACGCTGCGCGGAACAGGCTCGAAGCGGGAACACTAAACTTAACTTCGGGAGAGCGGTCCATCTCATCTCATCTCATCTCAATGGCCGGCACCGAATATGGAGCAACTTCACACCGGCGGATTCCCGCTAGAAATCGTGTCGGGGGCAAACTACTTATACAGTATGGTGCCGGCACCTTAGAATCGACCCTCAGTGCCATCCAGAGACCGGGCACTAGTCCTAATGCAGTATGCGACCATACCGCTTCAGGCAATATGTTAGTGTATTACTCAGCAAAACCCTTCTTTTCTCATACAAGTGCCAACCTCCTCCCTCCACCCAAATTTTGCCTCAACTTTAGCAGCTATTATAGAAAGAACCAGACACCTTGGATGAAATCTGCTCTGTAAATGTGTTCTTTATATGTTTTAGGAGACTTATACAGAAGGAATAAGTAAAACAATGATATTTGATGTTGTTGTTGCCTACCGAAAAGTTGGGAAAGTTTGGTTGTTGTGAGGGTTGATTCTAAGGTGCCGGCACCATACATGTCGGGCCTGGTAAATACCATATTATGTTTCAGTACGATACTAACTCAAATATCTCAACTACTACGCTTAAAAAAGAATGACTCCAAATGCCAATTCTAACCTCTACACGTATACCGTGTATGTCTTATCCCGACTTATATAACCCCCGACACGATTCTGCTGTAAATAGTACGGTGCCAATACGGTACCGGTACGGTACTCGAGTACAACCCCGAACGGGAGGAGAGGGAAACATTCAGATTTCATTAGCAATTATGCAGAGAGATTACTAATGTACTAGCACATTACCGGTAAGTTAGCGCTTACTCACCAACCTTCCGCCAACCTCAGCTCCAATGCTAGCGCATATTCTATGTACCACGATACGAGATGTAACGCTACGAGTACGAGGCGGCGGTGCGACGTTGGGGTCTCCGGTGCGATGCGATATGTAGGCTGGATTGTCCATCGTAGAATACTGTTGCTCGCATCGCACGGGCGCCCGGAGATTACACATTGTTCGTGTTCGGGCGCATTGTGGTGCAGTGCTGGATATATATGATATACAGTAACACTGGAGGCTGCAAGGAAAAAGAGAGGGAGGTTCGTAATGCACTCCACACTGGCTGGGACGCTGGCCTACCGGTATGCTATCATACTCGCACAGTAAGGCTCACATAATATCATACAATCTTCCTCCGCCGCTCACCCCGCCGCCGTCAGTCAGAATTCCTCACCCAGATTAATCCCATTTTTATTATCCGTCAACTCCCATCTTTCAGTGCTCCCCCCAGATTAATCCCATTTTTATCCGTTAACTTTTGTCCCACAGTACTCCCCCCTATACAGTAAAACACCCAATACACAACCATGCATGGCCAGACATCGCATCGTGATAACCCCAAAAGTAACCAAGAGTCTACAAAGTGTACAAAAAGTCGAAGAAGAAAAAGCCACCGGCACACACCCATCCCAAAAAAATCCAGAAATCTTCCCTCATCCTACGCCCAAACCGTGCCAAGCTTTTGGTATGCCCATGGAGTCTACGAGCACAAGGCCATCTAATAAGCCTCCCCAAAGAAAATTTTCCCAAAAGAGAGAAAATAATTATAATAATACAATCATACTCGTAAGACGTATGATGCCGGTACGTATGTCCGGGCTAGAAAACATCGCCCAGATTCGTGACCATCCCCTTAAAGACAGAGGACAACGGACGACACAGAAAAGCTCAACCCCTACCTATAGGCACTGAAGGCTACACATCTATTCTGCAGATTGATCTGCCATATTGGATTCTCCGTCCTCGGAGGCCATATAAGCACCGCAGGCTAGGATAGGCCAAGCAGGCCGATCAGGTAGCTGGCAATAAGCCTGTACAGCCTATAACCGGGACCTGCAAGCCCAGGACAGGCTAGATCTTCAAGAATTTCGTTAGGCTAGACTCGGCTTTCGCTTGGCCTGGCCCTGCTGGCCCGTTGAGTACGCTGGGGTCGAGGGTAGTGACTGGGGCTGCCTCTGAGCTATCGAGGAATAGAAACAGATTTTCTTCCTCCTTGATAGTCGGTTCGGGAGCCGCAAAATATGAGGTCGGGCTGGGCGGGTCGGCTGGACTGACAATGGCATTCGCAGCAATATCACTAGCCACCACCTTCATGTACTCCTCATAATGCTTGAGCGTCTGCTGCATGCCCTCCAGCTCCCGACACAATGCTCTGTTGGCTTCCTCCTGAACTACAAGCCGAGCCCTCATATGGGCGTTGCTCTCGGCTAGCTTCGTCCTCTCCTCCTCCAAAGCCTGAACTTCTTTCCGTTTGCGTTCACGAGAGGATTGCGCAGCGGCACGATTTCTCAATACTCGCTCGATCCTTCGCTGTTCCTTCTCCTCGTCTGTCTTGGCTCGTTTCCTGAAAGTGGTGGTGGTGTTAGTAAAGGAGCACTCGAGTAGCGGTTAAAAGGATTACGGATGATCTAAAGACTCACCGAGGTGGAAGATTTGTGGTAGGAATCGGGAGCTCCTGACCCCATGACTTCCGCTTCTTCTTCGCTGGCTTTGCCGCATTTTTCTTGTCCGTCTCCTCAACCTTCTCAGGTTGAGGAGAGGAAGAGCATCCAGGGGTAAACGCCGCCCGAGGAGAGTTTGTGTCTGACGGGCAAGTGAGATCACTGCCCGCGTTGGATGCTGCAGAACTGAAGGGTTCATTATCGAATGGTGAGATGACGGATTCGCTATCCGATAATAAGAAATCCTCGTGCTCTAGGAGGTTGTCAAAGGTTGAAAGTAACGAAGGGTCAACCGACGCGGGCGACATAGTGTCAGTTGCAAGAAGTCAAGCGGAGAGTGCGCGAAGCGGGTGAGATGACTCGAGATTGATAGACAGAATGTCTCGATTTCGATCAGGTGGTGGTAAAAGTGGCGAATAGCACCTATTGCTCGTCTCCGGAATAGGCACAATGGAGATATAGAGAGGAGTGATAGTGAGAAAGTGTGGGGCGAAAGCCCAGAAGGGAAAGGGGTGGGTTAGAAAAGAAAGGGTCGGGAAAGGGTAAGGGGGAAGGAAGGGTGAGATGGGAGATTATTCGGCGATAGGAAGCTCGAGGGAAGGAAGAGGACACTTAATCGAAAAGAAGGGATGGTGGAGTATATAAGCTGGGTGAAGAGCAAAGGGTCGGTGCTCAGGAAGCCTGGGAAATTTTCGGGAAAGGAGGTTCCTGGGGGGGGAGGTGAGGACAACTGGCTTTATGCGAGCCTTGCCCAGGCCTATGGGAGGGTTTGGGTTGCTCAAATATCGAGATATGCATACCTACAGGTATCATAATATGTATGATACGATACTATGATAGCCACTGCTTTGTCTCCCTTTCCTAATGAGGTTTAGGCTACCCAAGGAAGGGTTTGGCGACAGTCAGCCTTTGATGGGCGGGCTGTGTGTGGACTCGAATGGTGGAGAAAAGCAGCGAGAAGGCACCAATGGAGCTCTCGCGGCCGGCCGGCACGCAAGGCCTAAAATATATCGATCCCGGATGGCTGCCCCAACGGAATTTTGCACCAAGAAGTGTCACCAAAGGAGTGCCAGCAGCAAGCAGCACGGTAGCAACAAGCAGATATATTATCCCCTTTTTTCCTCTTTTATTCCCTATTTTTACCAGGAGAAAATTCCCAATATGTGCAGCATTTTCCATTTCTCGCCATCTCCCCCCCCCACCCCTCCTACGATACCTTACTTTCCCTTACTCAGATAGCTCGGCATTCGGGGACATTCACGACGATACGGTATCACTCTTTACCGCATACTACCGTAAACTATACACACAGCACGGATTCTAATACAGCATCATACCGGCACTCGAGTAGTGCTATCATACCGCCTCCGAGCACCTCATTTCCCGGTCATGTGCATGTACGAGTACAGTACACGTACAGTACAGTACTGTGCGGTGTCCCATTGTGGCATATGCTGCGAATACTTGTAGATTGAGGAAACAGAAGTCACACCAGGCCACTTTTTCTGCCGAGTAATGGCCTTGGACGATTTAAACATTGTCACCAGTCACCCTTGGTCCTAATCACCATAGACTACTGCTCGAGTATGGGCTATGGGGTATTCATGGATCAGATCTACCGATACTTTATGTATGTATCGATATTATACGTATCACGGCTATCATAGGCCATTCCCCTCTTCGACGAGGTGACGCCTTCGATGAGGCGCCAGGGGGTTCAAAATCGCTTGATTGTTGTTGATATCGTAGTACGGCAGCAGTACTTACTCAACAGACAACGCCGTGGCTCACTCACTGAAGGGGGGGGACCCGGTCTATCTGCGCATAAGGAGGACAAGTCCTCACTTACTGTACTGTGCTCCTACACGCCTACCGTACATCTGTGTGAGCACAGTAAATTATGGGTCAGCGCATCGCGCACCTCGAAAAAAGATATGCACCGTTATTATTCTCAGGAACCCGCATCTGATTGGTCGGTAAAACTTTGACGGGGTTTTCCTTTTTTCTTTTCTTTCCTTTTCCCGGGGAATGTCCTACCGTACCGGGGTATGATCCTGTCGATTGCAGATGTTGGTCCTCCTCTCTCCCATTCGTTCCTCCCCTTACCTTCCCTTCCGCCCAGAAAGACCCATGCTATGGTAGCATACTGTACCTTCGGTACTTTTACTTTGCGGGAGCTCAAACTCTCACACAGCGAGGGCCGGCCGGAGAAGAAAAGAAAAGTAAAGAAGCTTGCGCTGCAATACATAATAGCATTGTGCCTACATACGATACCATACCATACCGTACTCGTACATGAGAGACAGACCGACCGACCGACCCCATGGAATCTTCCCTACCGATATGCACCGTGCAGTGCATGTATCGTACTCGAGTACGAACGAGTACAGGAACCACCACAATTGACACGGAGACGGCCTCCAGAATTGGGTTCGACCGTAAAAAACTACGGTAGTCCATCCGCCATACTGCGCTCGAATATCTAAGGTAGACTATCCATCTCCTACTGCTCAGCCAACTCAGCACCTCTTATCATATACCAGCCAACCAATCTCCCCATTTTCTTCTTCTTATTTTCCTCCACCCCCCAAAGTGTAAATTTCATTTTACTTGTACGATAAAGGGAAAAAAAACCCTTTTTCCCCATTCCCATTCATCCATGTCCGACAAATCCTCGATCAGCCACTAGGCTACACTAAACTCCAACAACGAACAAGAGGGTAAAAAGTGCAAAAAAAAAAAAGAAAGAAAGAAGGGGGGAAAAAAGCAAAAAGCAAACCTTCTCATTTTTTTTTTGTTCTTTCACTAAACTTCAGCCGCACCCGATGTCTCCATAGATCGCGATATCCCTTCGAGCTATCTACGATACCGGTACGAGTAGAGTAAAAAACGATACATACCCCATGTTTCCACGTTCTTTTTTTATTTTTTTTTATTTTTTATCCTTTCCCGGTAACAACGGGTTGGTCAGGACTGCCCTACCAACTTTGCCGTATTAACATACCGTATATACCGTGTCGGTATGATACGGCACGGTGGAAGGAAGGAAGATCCCAATTAGAACAATCGGGATTTCTGTTCCTCTTCTATCTATGAATAGTTACCATACCGTAAATGCTACCGATGGTAATGATGGTAATGATGGTAATGATGGGGTGGTTAAGCATTTGACCAAGCTGGCTAATCTCGGTGGTTTGGTATTGGGAGAGTGTTTTTATTTGAGTACGGTAAGAGTTCCTCTTTATTTACGAAAGGACCCCTCGGAATGATCAATTAGAGAGGGGCTTGATTGTACCGTGCAAAGTGATGCTGTAAATTTAGTCTGATTGAGCTGTTGCTCTGTAGAGGCAACGAGACGATTCATCATGGCACTGTATCATCATGGCACTGTATCGCTGCCGCCGTACGAGTAGTCCAGGTGTTTATATTCTGATCGGAGATGCACGATATGGGTAAACGGTGCTATCCCCTAAACCGCTGAAACATTCAGGCCCATTTAAAATGTTGAACACTAGCCTATTAGAGTAGTCAGGAGCAAATCTGCGGGGAGTATCTCTTTTCCATCACGGCCATGCTGAGGAGTCCTGACTTTGTGCAACTCTGAGAACTACGCCAATTGACCGGGACGAAGTTTTTCATATCACGGTTACTCAAATAGGCTAGTGTTCAACATTTTAAATGGGCCTGAATGTTTCAGCGGTTTAGGGGATAGACTTCTCCTGTTTTTCAATCGACGTTTGTGAAATGCGGCTGCTACCCTACTGCGCACCGCCAAAAATCTAGCTCTCTGGCTTGCGTCTTGGCGTACTGTAATGCGATAGATAGCCTTCGTGTTCGCAGACGTCGTTCAATTTTTACGACGCGATACCTGAACGAGTGCATATTTTTGCCGCATCGCGACAGCCCCCTGCTGAGCATACGAGTAATCACCAGCACCATGCACCCCACAAGGGATCCAATGCCCGTCCGCCAACCAGGAGGCAACTATCCCCATATTGCCAGCCAACATGATACCGTACTGCGCGATGCATATCCCAAACTCGCACGCCTTTTATTCCTTACATATTGATAACGGCTTCCTTTTTCAGCCAAGTTCACCTACCGTACCCTACCGGTACCCTGGCCACGCCGTTGCTTGAATGTGTTGTCACGGAGCTAACAGAGATCAGGGTCCAGGGGGGGGGACAACCGCTACGAGTATAATTGTGGACAATCATTTTCTCTCAGGAAATCACCTTTCGATATGGTACGCAAGCTCAGGTCTAACCTTGTAATTTGGAGTTGCTATCATGCAGAACTAAATACCGGTACTGCCATCAATGAAAATGAATGCAATCTAGACCCCCTGAATCGCCCATTCCGTCTCTACTACCGACAGTCAGGAAAGCCATTTTAAGCCAACGACAACGCACACATTTTCCTCGCATGAACCTTTATCCGATATGTACCTGTAAGAGGCAAAGCCAAATTAAAACAACCATCTACGGTAGGTCGGTAGGGTTAGCATATTTCTGAGTTGACATGTGGGGCAGTCACTCACTCTCACTCTGACTAGGCAATTAGTAATCTAGCCAACCAGACAAAGATTGCCCCCCACCCCAAACCTTTGCTCAAGTCAGCAAATCCAACACCGATAGCGGTGCTTGTATCGCTCGGCGACGCAGTCCCAGTCGCACCCACTGTGGTCCCGACCCCAGTAGTGGCAGTGGTAGAGCCTTTCGTGCCAGAAAACCGTTTGGTTCCAGAGCTGGTGGTCATATTGGTACTCGTGGTAGTCGAGAAGGCACCTGATGGGGCGGTAGTCAGGCTAGTAGCAGGCGGGGTATGAGTTTCCTTTCGGGTCCTTTCTGGTGCGTTCGGAACACTTGTCACAACCTCGTTCCCTGAGCTGCTAGCTATATAATTGTCAGAAAAAAAGAGAAGGAAAATCTTCGGTACATCATCAGAGGAACGGCTCTTACTTGGAGTTGCCGTAGCGGTTTGGGACCCGCTTTCTATGGTACTGGGGGTGGAGGAAGCATTTGTAGATTCAGATCTAGATCTGATGACTGATTGGATACCCTCGGAATCAAGGCAGCCATATCCAAATGAAGGGTCCCAGCGACAGTACGGATAGGCAGCCTTTAATAACCTTAGTCATTATAAATCATAGATTGTTAACCGACTTACGCTACAGCACAAGAATGAGTCGGCTTCTCCAATAGCGCATGCGGTGCTGCCAAAATCATGACACCTGAAAGGGCCAAGGCATTTCTCCCTAATGTACTGGTTAGCACTGTGAAAGGTCAAGTTTTTCGTAAATAATTGGAAACATACCCGTCTTTGCAACAGCCACGACCCCAAACTGCGCATTTCCAACCCTAGTGTCATCAGCACAAATAATTTGTTATGTCCCAACGCCGAAACAGAGCATGCTTACAATAGGACAACAACCCCCATTACCGCCACCATACTCACAACATTGGAATCCGGCCGAACACCAAGTGCGACCACAACAGCAAGCATCTTCCGGGATACAGAAGGGAGCAGCATCCTTAGGTTCGCAAAATTTATCTATTTTAGTCATAAAATGTGGTCAGTGTTTCACACCCAAGGAGTAACTTGGTTTTCCTGGCCAGTATTGTGTGGGGAATATTTGAGTAACACAAACGGACACAGAATGTCTTGGCAATATATAGTAGTCCGTCCTAGACAAGTATGGCACTGAAAAGAAAAATATTTTTTGGGGATGAGTATGGAATAAGCACGTACGGCCGGGTACACAGCTTCCGCAATCCACAGAGGCTCTAGCTTCAAGTGCACCTCCAGGAGGTATTGCCTTTTGAACGGAATAGCTTGGGCAAACACCCACCATGGCACTGTTAGACCATTGGGTCGCAAAGGCCCCAATCTTATCAAAGCAAACGTATAGGACCAAAAGGCCGACTAGGTTGAAACGCATTATGAAGGGCGATGAATAGGGGGGTTAAGAAAAAGTGATTGTGATTGAGGGAATGTGGGTCGGGTAAAAAGAATGTAGAGCTTTGAGCAGGCAAAGACCAATCGAAGGGAATGGATGAGATGAAGGAGAAGGAAAGGAGGACAGGGAAGAGATGAAGGGAGAGGGTGAGAGTAACAAACAAGGGGTGGGGGAGGTGGAAGGTTCTCGTTTGTGAAGGAAATGACGCGTATACGGGTTCTAAAGCCATCTCCAGCACCTACTACGTGGAATGGTCGCCAATGAGCCAGGGCAATATCAGAAGGTATATCTAATGTTCAAACAACATGTTCTACTCCCTCTTAAAGACGCCATACTAACAACAGGGGTTGTTGAGCTCTCTTTAACCAAATAGTGAAGCCCAAGTTCTTCTGAGTTGCTAGTTCGCAATCTACGGTACTAAGGCATTTCAACACCTCAAAGCACTATGCGGATATACTGCGAATCGGAAAAAGAAGCAGTCGGAAAGCTCTTCAACGATATATGAATTACAATGCCATATAAGCTAGAAATAAAAAGTCAGGAAACCTCGGCTGGGCTACATATGATATCATAGGCTATCCGTTTGTGGGGCTGGAGGCCTCACCCTTCCATACCTCGAGGCTTATCCGGGTATTTGTCACGACTTCCGTAGAAACCTCTTGCCATCCCCAAGGTTGATATTTCATACATTATATCATGAGTCCTAGACGTTGGGGTTTATCTAGTAACGGAGGTGAGACGAGGGTTAAAATTCTAAAGAGATTGTCGGATCCACGCACCAGCAGCAGGAAATAGAGAAGGAATATCTCCTGCTAGCCTAGTATAAGGTGGGTGTGAACTCCGTGTCGAGTGTGAGATATCCGCAATGCTAGCGTTTCTTGGCCTTGTTGGAAAATCTGGTCAGAGATTTACCACGGGGAGTAAAGCACTATCTATGATTCCAAAGTTTCATATACCCGGACTGGTTTTTTCACACAAATTTTTTCACACAAATTATCTTGTCCCGGCCTCAGCAGGATTGGCTTGGGGTCCTGAAGCCGGCAATACAGGCAGATACAGCAACCCAACCCCAAACGGGGGGGTGCTTTTATCAATGAACTGAAGGCTTCCCGGTGTGGGCTCACGATTGCTTAAGAAACTTTGTAAGACTTATGATACCCTCCCGGAATTATTTATCTACCAAACCTTACCATGAATGAGCATCACGCGCAGGCTTCGGACCTATGATACCGGAGATACGATATTCCAGATAGTCCGACATCACCGTGGAGCGCCAAGACGTGTTTCAAATACGGGAAAAATCCGAGATTGTTCTGAGAGGAGTATGCGTCTTCTCTTCGGTCCTCTTGAGCTCACCGCCACGGAAGGTTTTTTTTTGCTTAAAGGGTGTTGGATGGTCCACCCACCTGGTATCATACTTCCTCACACAGCGCTCTAAGCGGCGTACTGTACTATGGCAATCGTGTGATAGCTAAACAAGTAGCTTCACCTGCCCTGCATAAGTTCACCTTCGTTGGATGAGCTACTATATTTATCACCTGTTCCTTTATCCTTTATCCCTTTGGCTAGCACCTTATACTGGCAGTCTTCATGCCATTCCAGATTTATCCGGATGAATGAGTGGCTGGTCAAGTCGTGGATCCTTCCCTAAATTCCGTTGCCATCACTAAACCGCGCCCGCCCTCACGGAGCAGCGGACAAAAACCAAATAAGTTTGCTGATATCACGTTCTCGAACATACCCATTTCACAAAAGTTATTCATATCGGCACAGCCAGGAGAGCACCAACTATCATAATAATCGACCACTTGCATTTGCAGCGGATTCCATGACATTTATTATATCAGCCTCAAGGCGGTTCACGAAAAAAAAAAGTGCTTATTGCTGAATTGGAGGTTGGTTTTCCGGTTCACGCCACTCATGGATGAAATTATGGATTACCGTGCCTAAGTTAAACTCAAGCCAGCACGCAAACCCAGTCAGTTGGTCGGTCTTCTGGACCGCTCTTATTCGGCCACGGCAGCCCAGGGGCTCAAAAAAGGTCAGAGAACAGTGGTGAACGATAAGTTAGTTTGGTCAATTGCACTTTGAGGGCTGATTTCTAACAATAGTAACAATGCCTCACTCAGGCGGGTCTTGGCACCCGAGAAACGGTTATCCGAGCTATTCCACTTATCGTATAATGGTTTTTGGGTTGCAGTACTAGTACTGTTCTGTGTGACATCTGTCCGAATAAAGTTTTCAGCCCTAGGGGAGGCTGCTGTCTACGATATGATCAACAGCCCAGACCATCTTAGTTCAAGCTTCCGCAAAAAACAAAGAAAAAAACACAAGTTTTCTAAAATTAGTTTCCCAACGATAGGCACTTGGAATATACCGATCGTGCTGCCCATGAAATGGGGTGGCTCTAACTCCTATGGGTGCAGGATCCCACATCACGGCAGCAGTGCCCCAGAAATGTGATCGTTTTTTCTAAATACGTTTGAAAAAGATCTTGGATCAATGTTTCACAACTTTTTGCGCGGGATATCATACGCTTGGGAAAATTCTAAGAATGGCATCCCCCCCCCCTTCGGACCGAAGGGTGAATTATATGCAGGGCTCTTTGTGGGGATTCGGCGGGGAATCCTTGGGGCGATCAAGCTACGGTATGGGGTACACAACACTTAGCAACAGAGGAATTGGCCGTGCTGAAAGGTGTGTTGGTGAAGATATCAGAGACATCGAGGCGAAGCCTTGGGAAGAAATGCCACACGACTGACAGCACAGCACCAGATGGCATTCACATTAGCACCTGCAAGCTTGCTTAAAGTTGTGATATAGTTCCACGAGGCCATCATAGCCAGGGAAGAGTTAACTGGGATGGGGAACTGGGAGGTCAAGTGGCGAAGGGAAAGCTTCCAAGGAAAAGAAAAAGGAAAAGAAAAATGGATACGGTAGTGGATTATTGAGAAGACCGCCAGGCATCATAGGGGGTGTCTGAGACTGCCCCCTCTCCTTCCAAATGCGGCGGGTATCGTATGGTATCAGGGCACTTTGGGTCAATGATTCTCAGCCATCCCACAAGTTTCTTATCATGCTTCGAACCGCACAGTCGCCCAGGGACGAGCTACGGTAGATCTACATATCACCACCGAGTTAGTTTCCCGCCCTGAATTCCCGCTACTTCTCCGCCTATGGCGCGGAATAACTACTGTAACGGGGGGTTGGCGTGGCGGGGTGATCTCAAAACTCAATTTTAGGCAAATGGGATTTAATGGCTTAGCACACGGTTCCAAATAATAAGTTAGTAGCGGGGGTGCGCGAAACACTCAAGAGTATTGCACCATTTGTTTGGGCGTCGCCATTCCTAACAACTTGCTGATATTACTCTGTGATCCGGGCAGATATTGCTGAGGACGACGATTGAGAGGCGATATAAAACGACCACGTTATATCCCACTCGACACATAGGATGATAACCCTACTACTATAACTCGTACGAGTGCTCTACAACCCACTATCTCCGACGGGCCTCTGATCTCCGCGTTCTGAGGCAAAAACACCCGAAGAAGTATCAGTTGCTTTCCTTGGGCGGTGAAGTCCGAGTGTGCTGGGTGTGTTGGATCTTGTTAGTTGATTGGTATTCGCTATTCTAATAATCTGTCGGACTTGGCTCAACCCATCGTGGCTTAATGCGGGGGTTTGACGGAGGTCAGAGATCGGCGGAGATAGTGGATATAACGAGTACGATTTTAATGCGGTATTGTTGAACATATTTTTAAGTCATGGAATTTTCATCATCACACACACACACACGAAGATGGAGATTTTTCTCACTCGAGAAGTTTGTCTACTCGAGTATCATACAAGTACAGAGATGTTCTTACTATGGAAGGGCGGGTATGATAGGTTTCCTCTTTTGATTTAGTGTGGTATCATATCAAGAAGATTGTTCTTCTACCATCGCATCCAAAGATCACTCGAAGCACGCCTGTACTGTACTATACACCGTATGATACTAGCCGGACAGGTTCCCACGATCTCAAGCGAGTTGCATGCAAATGGTTTGCTACTTTTGTACAATGAGATAGCCGGTCCGACGCCATTGCCCCAATAACATCCAGCTCTTGGAAATACGGAGATCCCGCAAGAAGTTTTCTCCTGGATTTCTGACTGATTCGGAGGTATCTTTTGGTTCCATTTTTCTCCTCTTTCTTGCTTTCCCTTTCCCTCCCTCCTTCCCCCATCCCGCCCAGCTCGCCAGACATGCCTCGCCCTTTCCGAGCACTCGTGGTCGGGGCAGAAGCAGGAAGGAGAGAGAAAAAATGAGAAGCGCGATGTTCGGTCGTAGGGATTGGGCAGCGATGGTACTATCCGGACGTGCATGCATACATATGTACATACTTTCACTTTCTTCAAGAATGGTACGGCACTGCGTGGATGGGGGAATAAACCATAGTTGGACTGTCTCTAGCAATTGAATCATCGACCCTGCACCGAAATATCCCATCAAACGTTTGTTTTTCCCTGGGGGAATTCGGCCTTTGTATTATCCGCTAGGTCACTTGAGCGGCCAAGCACCGAATATACCAACACGGTATCTTAAGGAAAAGCCTATGATACATGAAAGGAGAGTGGTAAACCTTGGAATAAAAATGTTGGAAGTCTCACTGGATATGGGGGATGGGTAGAAGAGAAGGTGTTGGATGATCGTTATTAAGAGAAAGAAGAGAAAGGCAAGAGAAAGAATTGAAAGAGAAGCACAAGCGCAGGAACCGGAAGCGGCGAATACGGGTGGGCAACATTGGAGAAGAAATAAGGACATTAAAGTTTTGTGTTGGACGCGCAATAACTTTTTTCGAACAAAAAAAATCCAGATACCTGAGTGATGTGCCATGAAGCTGAACTCAGAAACATCATAAATTTTCACTCGCATGGAACCAATTCACCCCCCGCATGACCGGTTCGGAAGGGGGCCAAAATGTTTAGGCTATATCGCCACTTAGACGTTAAGGAACTGGTGTTCTTCTCCACTTACTTTCTTTAAAGATGAAGGGTTACCCACCCCATACATTCTTCTGCAGGGGAATTGTTTTACCCGGAAACTATGATACCAAGGTTGCCACAACGGCGGATCTGTCCGGCTCCCCCGAAGGAAATGATGTGCGGAAATTTTTCTTCCCCTTTCTTGTCGCCCATGGATGTAGGGATACCCCTATTGCTTAATTCATCAAACTTGTGAGAGCGGTGAAATGGTTGATTATATATTATCGTGTTAGTTGGGGGTTGATGGAGTATGGTGGGGGAACCTTTTCCGTTTATTCTTCTCAGACTGTATGTAAATTTAGCAGGAGCGAAGTGTTTAGCGACCTTCGACGGGGGAGGAAGAACCCGGAACTTGAACTCTGCGGGGGAGCCCGCGTTCTAATACCGTGCGGTATCCACACACAATCTTTTCTTCTCTATCTATTTGTTTAGTGGGTCATGGAAGGGTTGGCGACTACGAATAGTTCTTGGGCGAATAAGGTGACGGGTTCTCAGCTAAATACATCCAACCGGTCGAAAGTGTGCTATTCCGATGAGCGAGGTCAAGGTATATTATATGATGATGGCGATGGCGATGGTCTCATGTGAATCGTATATATACCGGTACACGGGAAGGGGTTTGTTTGCATGAGACTTGAAAAGTTGTCGAGCATCAGGGGTGGTGGTAGCGTTAAATATGGGCGGGGGGAAGGATAGATGAGGAGACTGATGAAGCCGTCACAGAATATGGTCCTGTAAAGGTTTCGATAACATCCATGGAATGTTTCTGCTACTAGTGTCCACCGCGCGCGGCTACGGATGAGCCCATCCGACTTGGCAGGAGGAGGAGTTCTTTGGTGGAATGATGATGCGAAGGATGTTTCGGCGCGAAGCGATGCTGGCATGATGGGCAATAGTGGCAGGTACGAGTACTGTACAGTACTGTACTCGTACCGGTACATATTGCACAAGCATGCAAGTGGGGGTAGTGAAGTCTCCATCCTGAAGAGCCCAATGGGAAGAAGAGTGATGAGTCGGTTAGAAGGGTGGGGAGGACAGACAGGCTCTTCTTATCATAGGATTCCTGGGTATCTCAAGTGGAGTGAGCACTGGCAACCCACTCGGGCGCACCCTGCTCGAGCAGGCAGTCGGCTCTGGCCAATACGGTAGGATACCGGTAGGCGCAGTGAAGGAAAAAAAACTTGACTTGTATTCAATCGTGGTGCTGTACTAGTACTGCACCATACTGTACCAGTACCGTGCTCCAGTACTCGGGTACCATCTACACTAGCAGGGCCCAGTTGCCTTTTAACCTGGAGGGCTTTGAGGATGATCGCTAAAGAATGAGTGCTTTGTCTATACGAGTACTGTCGGTGTACTAGTACTCGGGTACCTGTACGAGTATGGGGTAAGCGAGATTATCATAGTGCCCACCAGACCCCATAGTCTGCCCCATACCGTCATGGCATGAAGACTTTGAGCGAGCATGCTAACAATCCAACACTGCCCCGTTCCAGAATTCGGGGGTTGCTACTATCATAACCAGGCCCAAACATTATTACTGTAACATGCTGTGTCCTCATCCATCCACCCGGGAGTCGCTTGTGTGTGACTTTTTGACACAGCGCTGGAGCAAGTTACTGGTAGAGTGTCGGGAATCGAAAGCATGGGATAAGGCATTCAATGCGAATAGCTGTTTGTCACACCTCCGCTTTCTGGGATGGATGGATAGATGAAGCTCATTTGTATTCGCTCAGTACGAGTACCGTACCTGTACAGTAAACAAAGCAGTCGCGTCGCACGCGCTCGTAATAGCAATTGTAGCATACCTTACCGTGGAAACTGGAATGATTGGACCTCATGCCGGGATACCAGGAGCAGTACTGTACTCGTACGATATCTCCCATTTTACTTGTCTCAGTGAGGAGCCGAAAGCCAGATCCCTTTGCACTGTTTGGCCCCCTCGATCTAGGGAGGGGAATCCTAGACGTCTTGGCGCGAGGTCCAATTACCGGTGTTCCAGTTTCCGTGATATTGTCACTGTTTCAACTCATCAATCGATCAACACAAACAATTCCATTCAACCCACACTCACTCACACACACATACCAGTACGCACACATACTGTACCGGTACACATAAAGACAAGGGCCAATTCCCATCCATGTTTTACCATACAGCCAACCAGGCACGGCGGCATTGTGCCTGGAACTCTGTTTGCCTGATCTTCCAATTGCTTGCAGCCAAGGTACTCTGGGGAGCCAAGCAATGTTTCCTCAGCGTCACAGAGATCCCAACCACCCCTCTATTCGCCCTGATTACCTTCTCCCCCCCCCCAACCTTTCATTATTTCCTTCCCTCTTTTGCTTTTCACACAACCCCTCTCCCATTTGCGGCTCTCCGTGTCGCCACGTACAAAAAAAAACATTCGCCTTCTCCCATCAAAAATTGCCTTTCATCTCGGTTTTCAACCTCACCACCAACATTGGGTGACGGAACATTGCCGGGCTTCTCTCATCAGCCTTCCACGTTCTTTTTTCTATATATATATATATATATATATGTTCACACACACGCATATATATATATATATGTGCTTGAGTGAACGGCATGATAGAGATGTTCGGCTCCACGAGATGCGCCATAAATCGCGGTGGCTTCGGTTCCATCCCTTTCGCTAATCTCCTCGTTTCCCTCATTGCGATATCGGGTTTTAGTCTTGCCGACCAGATTGTCTCGGCGCAGGACAACGATAACCTCCTCAGCAGATCTGGTCTTGTTCTTGGAACCACGGATGAGGTGCGGCCTATCTCCGTGCCTATTACTCAATGGCTCGGGAGCTCAGGGGAGAATTCGCTCAAGGTTTTTTTGGCCCCTTCTCTACCCTTGCGTCCTAAGGCTCTTCTTATGTGCTCATCATACATAATATTATAACTTTCCTCCTTTCTACTTTTGCTTTTCCTGTCCTTCTCACGTGATTTTATTTTCCATACTACCGGGCTATGCCTTCATGTCACACCTGTTTCGAGCCTTTTTAGCTTATACCCGCCCGTGTATATAGGATACAGTAAGGGCCGCGACCCTCGCTGGAAATCTCAACCTCTACGATTCGAGCTCCAACACAGAGCTGACTGTTGCCGACTTTGCATATATCGACTGTGACAAGGAGAACGCTACCCAAGCTTATCAAAACCTTGTGTCAAACCGAGGCGTGCAGGGTGGAAGCATACCATATGCAGCAATATTCTTCACTACGAAACACGATTACTGCAAGTGGCAGGGTACCGAGAACTTCACATCTCCCTATATATTAACCACCCTGGAACGTCGAAGAGCAGCCGCTTTCCAGAACCTGCTATTGACGGCCAAGACGCCTGTGACCGTCAGTGTCTCCTACAACGAATCCGACGACGGAGCGATGCCGGACTCTAGAACCAATGAGCATAGGAACGATCCCCAGAATCCCCTCGGGCCAGCACCTTCCACGGGTGTTGCTTTGATAATCCTATACAGCATCACTGGTGTCATCACGGCCCTTTTCCTTTTGATAATTGTTACCGGAGCCATTCGAGCCCATCGTCACCCGGATAGATATGGACCCAGGTCGACGGCTCGCTTTGGTAGACCAAGGCAATCTAGGGCAAAGGGACTTGCTAGGGCTGTTCTGGATACACTTCCGATCGTGAGATTTGGTGGGGCCAAGGAAGGGGGCGTCAAATCGGATGTTGAATTACAAGAACCGGCAGCACACGCATCGGATGTGGATGGATTGGAGAGGTCGACAACCCAAGTTCTACCGTCCCAGGCTATCCCGGCCGCAGGAACTCTTGCGGCGGTACCACGGTCCGATGCACCGGCATCCGCAACAACAGCAACAACAGGAGAAGAGGAAGCGACTGGGGAAGTAGGAGTGGGGATAGGGGCAGGAGAATCCCAAGCAGAGCTTGATGTTGACCAAGTGCGCTGTCCAGTTTGCCAGGAGGATTTTGAACAAGGTCAAGACTTGCGTGTGCTGCCTTGCCGCCATAGTTTCCACCCGGACTGTATCGATCCATGGCTCCTAAACGTAGCAGGCTCGTGTCCATTGTGGTGAGTATTTATTTACTAATCCTCCCAAAGAATCTTTCCCCCCCCCCAGCTAACCCATCCCCCGAACAACAGCCGTATAGATCTCCGGCCGGATGACCAACGCCAGAGCTTCGAAACTCCCCCACCAGAACCGGACTCCCCACACCATAATCGGTATTCCCAAGGCTCCAGATCCACCCGCCACATTGACAACGCACGACAAGGACAAACAGGAGAAGAACGCATGGAAGCCCTCCGCCAGCTCCGTGAGGAGAGTGGGGCCAACGGAGGTAGGCACCGAGGTCGTACCCCGGAGCTGGGTCTAAGCCGGCTAAGACGCTTCCTGGGAAGACGCATGGCGTCAAATCGTGGATCTACTGTGGAGGGAGATGCTCTTGCTAGGGGTGGTGATTCGCCGCCTGGAGTCCCGGCTTCGGCTACGATTCCGCCCGAAGGCGGCGCAGCAGCCGCGGGTGATACGAGTAATCCGAGTGATGTGGGCGTGAGAGAGAGGAGGAATTAGTGATCTTGTCTTGCAAAAGTGCATTGCATCGCGTCACATTCGGATTGGCCCCGTACCAGTCATGCGATGGCTATTTTTAACCTGCACTTGAGGATATATCTACACAACAAACGTCCTCCGTTGCTTCCTTTCTCTTCGTTTCTTCCAAGGCTCTCTCCTTGCTTTCTCTCTAAGTAACACCTTTTCTCATTTGTCACTGTCGGCGCAAAAATTCGGATTGGTATGGTATTTGCTTTCATTTTTCTTCTTTCTTGCTCACATATCCATTCATTATTGTACAGCCCCCCTCCCGATACATCCCCACCCCTCCCAGCACTGTAATTTCCTCCTCCCTCCTTTCTTTGTATTATAACACCCGCATCTTCTTCTTTTTTTGGTTTTGCCTTCTTGTCTGGTTTGGTTCGGTCTGGTATGGTTCGGTCTGGTTTGGTCTGGTATGGTCTGCATGGGTCCACGGGTTTTGTCAGGTTTAGGGTTATAACATTAGTAAGGTTTTTTTTTTGTTACCCGGGATTTTTTAGTTCACCTCATTTTATTTTTAACGATATACTATCATATTATTATTACAATACAATGGGCTATTTATTTCATTTTATCTCATCTCCGATATCGCGATACGGACCTTCCTGATGGGCAGAGAGTAGGGCACCATGTCATGCGCTGGCAACCCGAGATTCTGAAGATTTTTTTGGGGGGGGATGGATTGGAGGTGTTTCAAGCTAGCCAGTGAAGGGTCACGGTAGTTGGAGGTACCCTGTCGGAAGTGTATGTATGTACAGTACAGTACAGTACAGTACGTGTCATTAGGCTGTCAGTTTTTTTAGTTCCAGTCCCACTGGCATGGAGCACGAGTACGATATGCAACGGTTGGATTTCTCGGGCGGGGGCCGGACTTGGAATTATCATACCTCCTACGATATAAATTACCGGGATGGAGGTACTATAATATAATTATGATAGCAGGGCAGGTGAATAAGCAAGAGGTGATTTCCCATGACGGGGATCATCGGTGACTACGAGTGATACTCCAAGATGGTACTGTAGGTAAGGCAACGTGTGCCGCACCGGGCTTGAATTCAAGATGTTGGGTTGGCACTCTAAATTATCATATCCAGCTAGCGGCTGAATTGGAGGAAAAAACGTGAGCCGCGGTGCATGCAGTAAGTGAGAAATTTGAGCACGCATGATATACGGCATGATGATTGGGCGCATGCGCTGGTAGTTTGAGAATTCCCTACGAGTATCATACTTGGGAAAAGAAAAAGAAAAAGAAAAAAAAAAAAAGTAGCGAAACATGGCAAATGGCGAAGACCTTGAGATACAAACCTAAAGAAAGTTACCTGGAGGTGGCGTGCCATTGGTTGGTAATTGATCCAATTATTTATTACGGTACTCGTACTCGACTCGGGTGTGGGGAGGAGATGGTTATGATAATGATTATGATAGCACTGGCCAAACTACCGTACTGTACTCGAGTATGATACATACCCCCTCCTCCCTTTCCTGTGAAATATATAATCGCAGAGCGTTCACTTATGCAAACCCGTTAACTTCAACCCAGCTATATAAAAATAAAAAAAACGCCCACGGAATTTCTTCTCTTTCACGAATCAAGAGGCTTAGCGGTGACCACGGGGTTGCGTTCCAGCTCAACATAAATCTCCCCCATTCATATGCAACTAAGCCTATCGATTGTACAAGTAAGGGAAGGATTTTCCGCTTGACGGAAAGGGGTACTGTAGGAGCACTGTAGTAATGGTGGTTTGACCAATCGCTGATTAGCCACCCCCCCCCTACCCGAGTTAAGGTCGCTCTATTGCACCCCCACCTACTGGCGTGGTAACTGGAGGTTCTAGCACTGTGAGAAGGGCGGGGAAGGTCGCTGGCGCCTATTGCGTCTATTTAGCCGATGGCGAGTTCCTCATGTTAACCCCCATTCACAAATTGCGCACCTCCACCCCCATAACCCACCAATCCATGTTGATCCTGCCCTCCGGTCATTGATCCCCACACAACCGAATCCAACCTATCATACGTGTACCTACCTGCCCCCCCCCCCACTTCTCTAAACAAGGCACAACTAGGTATTGTGCTCGTATGGTACATCCCCTACCGCTCCCGATCGCGCGGTCCCTCCACCGAGGACCACAATCTGCACCCCAACTGCACATCTCGTCCCGGGGGGCCTTAAGGGACCTCCGGTCGTTTGATTGGCATGCTAGATAAGGGCTTTTGCGAGTAGGTTAGGTATGTATCCGCTTTGAGGGAAAGGGAGGGGGGCGATTGGTGGCTTCTATGTTTGTGCAGTTGGCGCCATGGGGTAGGCCTGAGTTGTTTAGGTGAGGGGGTGTATGATACTCGCGCGGCAGAGTTGAAACCGGACACCTAAGATCACAATTCCGATACAAAGTGTCCGGCTTCAATTCGGCGGTGCGAGTATATAATATGCTTTTTCGCCCGGTTATCCCGGACACCGTATGGGAGTGGGGGGCTATCTGGCTTCTGATATTATACTCCTTCGCTGTCTTATTTGCCGCTCTTCCCTATCATTGCTACCCCCGGCGGTCCGTAAGTTTATTCTCGAACTTCAAGGTTTTCTATCACGACAACCTCTCACTAGAATTATGAGCTCGTTTCCAAATGATCCCCTAAAGGGTCTCCGAGATATCTTCTTCTCAACTCTGAGAGTCGTCACCTGCGGTCCAATATTGATAAGAGACCTAGCAAGCTCCCCCCCTCCCCCCACTTTCTCTCCCCAGTCCCACTAAAAAATCAGGTCAAAGCAGCAGACCCTGTCCTAGGGCCCGCCAGCAAGGGCTCCCGCGCCCTCATCCCGCTGTCCCTAACAATCTCCGCCCTCTGCGTACTAGCCGCGGATAACAAGATGGACGAGCTGGCGAAGCAAATATGTTCCGTGGCGCTCGGCTCAGCTGGCGCCGCGATCGGTAGCGCGATCGGTATACTCGGTGGCCCCGTCGGCATGGTCGTTGGTGCGGCGCTGGGGGGGATAGCGGGCGGGCTACTAGGAGACTTCGGGTACGCTAAGTTTAAGGAGTGGCTATTTACCGAGGGGGAGGATGGAGTTAGGCCCATTGATAGGATTGCAGATAAGTTGAGGGCCGCGACGGATATGCTCAGGGTTGTGGCGGAGATTTCGTCTATAATTATGCGTGGGCGGACAGAGAGGTGTTTAAGGCGCTTTTGGAGAAGTGGCGGAGGATGGGGGGGCTGGGGGGCGGTCGGGGGTGAGCGCTCCTTCTCACATATACTTGTTCTCTAGGGTTAGGCGGTTTGGATGAGTTGTGTTAACGCTGTGCAGGTTCGGGGGTATTCAATGAAGCTGTCGGAGGAAGCAAGTTATATTAGGAAATTGGAAGGAATAGATGAGGTGGGACGAACCAGAGATTTGATGGCACAATATTTTCTCTTTGACCCGGCTTCTGTGATAAACCTGGGCGTACACTTTGTCTTATCTCCCTACTTCATGTTTTTTTTCTATCAATAGCACTTCGGGACACAGTAGCTTGACTTAGAAGTCCCAATATATGATTGCAAAATAAAGGAGTGATGTTGGTGAGAAGATGGACAAGAGTGATAAGCCATGATAATTACCGGTAATCCACTAAAGACCACAGCCTATGCCCCCAACAGCACATCTCGTCCCGGGAGTCCCTATAAGACCTCCTGTTGTTCGATAAACATGCTTTACTTGCCGGTCTAGGAAGTGTTGATTGTGCCTGAGCCCCCGAGTGCAAACCGCAACCCTGCCCAAAGTTGACAACACCCAGTATGATACGAGGAACACAACCACAGTACGGCCTGTTATAGTGCCACTTGGTCCTGGCGCTGCGAGCACAGTACTGACACGCACAGAATGTGGGCGCCGCAAGCAAACCCCGACCAACCAGACTGCAAAGACTTGCCAATTCTCGCAGCGCCGGAAACGGGCTCCATCCCAAAGGGATCTCTTACCGGTATGAGCTTACCGTATATTTTGCCGTAATTAGAAAAGAAAAAAACAATGAAGCACAAACTCCACCTTTTGGTGGGTAGTTGGGAGTTGCTTGGGTTTAGGGACAACTTAAACTTTCTGACTCGGCCAATGAAGACTTTCATGACTAGGTTACCGTAGGCATGTACCCGCTTTTGGAAAGGAGAGGGGACGATCGGCGGCCCCCGCAGTGTTTGTGTAGTTGGTGCTATGGTGGTAGGCCTAAATCTTTTAGGTGAGGGGAGTCGTATATAATATGCTCTGTCGTCCAGAGCTGCACTGGGCACTGGACGAAAGTGGAAAGCTATCTGGCTTCTGGTACAATACTCCATTGCCGTACTATCTTATTTGCCGTTTCCCCCATCAATACTACCCCCAGCAGAGTCCCTAAGTTAGCTCCCGAACTCCAAAGTTTCCTACCACAACCATACCTCGCAGCACCATGGCCTCACTCGCCGTAAGAACCGCCAGCAGAAGCCCCAATGCCCTCCTCCCACGAAACCCGGCGGTGTCCATCCTCCGCGTACTAGCCGCAGAGAACAAGATCGATGAGCTAGCAAACCAAATCTGCTGCATGGCGCTCGGAACAACCGGCGCTGCTATCGGTGGCGCGATCGGTAGACTTGGCGGTCCCATCGGCATGGTAGTTGGTGCGGCGTTAGGGGGGATAGTGGGTGGGATGCTTGGAGACCTTGGGTACGCTGAGTTTAAGCAGTGGCTATTCACCGAGGGGGAGGATGGAGTCAGGCCCATTGATAGGGTTGCGGGTAAGTTAAGGGCCGCGACGGATATTCTCAGGGCTGCGGCAGAAGTTGAAGCCGTGATTGCGTCTGGGCAGAGGGAGTTGTTTAGTGCGAATAGGCGGGGGTAAGTATTCCTCTTTATATACTTGCTTTCTGGGGCTGGGCAGTTTGGATGTGCTGTGCTGACGCTGTACGGGTTTAGGGGTATTTAGCGAGGTTGTCAGGGGAATTAATAAGTTATTAAGGAATTGGAGAGAGGAGGTGATGAGGGAATGAATCAGAGGCTCGGTGGTGTAATTTTTCCATTTTTTCTTTTTGATCTGGCCTTTGTGATGAAGTGGGGACATGCACGTTTTCCTATCTCCGCCCTCCATGTATTATTTTTTCTTTTTCAATGGCAATTCAGAGTGCCATTGCTAGGCCTAGAAGTCCCAATAGAAAGATTGCAAAAAAGGAGGCACGATGTTGGTGAAAAACGGGCAAGAGTGATAAACCATGATGATAATCACCGGAGAGGGACCATAACCCAAAGGAATCTCACCAGTATAAGCTTACCGTATTTTGCGGTATCATGGTTAGAGGCAGCTGAAAGGGAAGAGAAAAAGCCCAAATTCCGCCTTTTAATAGCAATTGGGGGTAGCGTTCGCTTGGGTTTAAGGGCAGCCCACACTTTCTGACTCGGCCAATAAGGGCTTTCGTGAATAGGTTACCGTAGGCATGCATCCGCTTTCGGAAAGGAGAGGGTAATGGGCAACCCCGTAGTGTTTGTGCATTGGCGCTATGGTGGCAGACCTAGGTTTTTTAGGTGAGAGGGGGGTGTATATAATAATTATGCTGTCGCCCGGGGGTTGAACTGGGCACTGAATGGAAGTAGGAGATTATCTGGCTTCCGATATGATACTACACCTTACTATCTGATTTGCCGCCCCCCCCCCCCCATCGTTGCTACCCCCGACGAAGTCCCTAAGTTAGCTCTCAAACTCCGGGGTTTCCCACCACAATCATATCCCGCCAGCGCCATGATCTCATTCATAAAAGACCTGAAAAACTGCCTCTCAAAGAGCCACCAAGAATTCCGAGCCCTCTCCAGGCAGCCCCAGTGAAACCCCCCCCTCAGACACAAAAGCTGTTACCCGCAGCTCAATTCCGATAAGAAGTGTAGCAAGTCCCCCCCGCTAACAATTTAGGTCGAAACATCGAACCCCACCCTAAGAGCCGCCAGCAGGGGCCCCCATGCCCACCTCCCACGAAATTCGGCGATGTCCGCCCTCCACGTACTAACAGCAGAGAACAAGCTTGCCGAGTTGGCAAACCAAATCTGCTGCACGGCGCCCGGAACAACCGGTGCCGTAATCGGTAGCACGATTGGTAGACTCGGCGGCCCAGTCGGCATGATGGTGCGGCGCTGGGGGGGATGGTGGGTGGGATGCTTGGAGACCTTGGGTACGCTGAGTTTAAGCAGTGGGGGAGGATGGAGTCAGGCCCATTGATAGGATTGCGGATAGGTTAAGGACCGAGACGGATACTCCCAGGGCTGTAGCAGAGGTTGAGGCCGTGGTTGCGCCTGGGCAGAGGGAGGTGTTCAGTGCGCCTTTGAGGAACGGGCGGGGGTTGGGGAGCGCTCGGGGGTAAGTGTTCCTTTTTATAAATATGATACTCGCCTTCTCGGGTTGGGTGGTTTGGATGTGCTGTGCTGACGCTGTGCAGGTCCAGGGGTATTCAGTGAGACTGCCGCGGGAACCCATATTAAGCTTAAGGGATTTGAGGGAGGTGATGGGGAACGAACCTGAGGTTTGGTGTAATATTTTCTCTCCTTCTTTTTGATCTGGCCTTTGTAATGGAGTAGGATGTGTCCTATCTTCCCCCTCCATGTATTCTTTTCTCTTTTTCAATGGCAATTTGGGACGCCGTTGCTAGGCTTAGAAGTCACAATATATGATTGCGTGCGATGTTGGCGAGAAAATGGACAAGAGCAATGCTCGGGTAAGCCTCAGTAATTACCCGGCCATCCAATACCCCACCATCATACCAAGCGATGTCCACCCCACCATCCATCCACCCATCACAACTTCACCAATTCACCTCTACCAAAAGACACCACCGCCATAGCACCAACACCCCAACATCAATATCAACAAAAAAATAACAATGTCTTTAAAACCCCTCACCTCAGAAATCACCACTCTAAAATCCTTAATCAACCAAACCCGCCCCCTCCTCTCCACCCCTGTTCCTCCCTCCACCACTGCCACCGCCTCCACTACTCCAACGATCGCACCATACCCCCTCCTAAAAGACCTCTCAACCCTCCTCCGTGCGCACAGCACAAACCTCTCCATCGCTCTCCGTCCTCCAAACTTTCTATATCCCGCAGCCTCAAAAAGCATACAGGAAATCACCAATCTAATCCCCCAATACCTCCCAGCAATCCAAGCCCTACCCAAAATCCCATCATTACGCCGTTGGGTAATCCAAAGGGTCGAAGATCTTTTTACCTCCATAACCCACTCCTTCAACGAAGGCGAAGCAAGCAGGAACCGACTCTCCAGCACGGGCGCAATCTGGTCATCCTGCGATGCACTGATCGCGCTAGAAGCGCTGGGAACGCACGGCGTTGTTGCGGAATTAGTGCGGAGCTATGGGGCGCTTATTTCGGATGCTGCGGGGGAGCTACGGGTTTGGGTTGTGGAGGTTTGTGAGGGTGAGGATGAGGGTTTTGTTGATGATATGGCGAGGGAGGAGAGTTCACTGGAGTCCTGGGAGACGCTGGTTGTGGTGGGGGAGAGGAAGGTGGGTGGGGTTGTGGTAAAGGGTTTGGTTGAGGTTGCTTTAAAGAAGGTTAGGCTCTTGGAGATCTTGCTGGGGGCTGTGAGGAAGAGGAGGTTGGCGGGTGATGGGTTGGCTGCCGAGGGAGCGCTCGAGGAGGTTGTTGAGAGGGTCAAGGGGATTAGTGAGGCTGTGGATGATGTTGGCATGGGGTTTTATGAGGACGAGGTTGGGGAGGCGGTGAGTTTTTTCTTTCCCTTTCTCATACCGGGGCGGGAGAGACAGGCTAATTTGGGAAACCGCGTATAGGTCGGGGCGCAAAAAAGGTTCCAGGAGGAGGCGATAAAGTTGATCAACCTGGTGGCTCGTAAAGATGGAAGTGTGGAGGACAAGTACACAAAGTGGTTTCATAGTTGTCGTGAGGCGCTATTGAAAGAGGGTTGGGTGTAATGAACAGTATTGCAGCCCGGACGGGGAGTCATGAGCAATGATTCGTGACGGGCAGGATATTGGAAAATGACTACCGATATGATAATAGTAACGCTCACAATATATCTAGAGAGCATAATTTACCCACCGTATAACACAATATAAAAATAAAAGCCATACAACACCATATACTCCTTATGATTCCCTCTTCCAAGTACAAAAAAAAACTGCAATCGTAATACCACAACTTTTATCTATATATTTTGCTTCTCCCAAATAACAACTCCTATAAAACCTCAACAATAGCATCATCATCATCATCCTCATCCCCTTCCACCTCCTTAACCTTCTCCTCCGGCCCCTCATCCCTCATAAGTACCTGCACAATCCTATCGCACACTTCTTCAACGCTCTCGTCCTCAACAAGTCTATGCACCTCTCTAACAATGCAATAAACATTCGCCCCGCGCAGATACTCCCTTGCTTCACGAGTGGTGGTGAGCAGGAGTATAGTCTCTAGATGCGTGACGATGATATCCTTATCTGACTCGCGCTCCTTGTCGGGGGGAAGGAGTTGGACTTCTGATGGCATTTCGAGCATTTCCTGTCATTCGTCAGCAGGCGCCAGGAAATGGGACGGCAATAAGCAGGAGGTGTAGGTACATCTTCGGGATACTCCTCCGGCCCCATGATCGGTAGCAAGATGTATGGCAGTATGTTAATCCCGTCCTCTGCAAGGAAACTTTTGTGCGACGGTATGTCGAAACATGAATTCCTACAGCATCATCATCGTCACCGTTAGCCCCTCTCCACCCCACGCATACAAGGTCCGCCAGGGAACATAGAAAAAGAAGAAGAAAACCCACTTGATAGCGCTAGCAACACCCTTCCTTCTCACCAAACTCCCACACTCGGTGAAGACAATAACCTTCGAAATGGGAACAACCCCGTCATACTCCCTCCTCCTGACAAAGTACTCCCGCCCCTTCCCCAAGCGACTAACGTCTGCGAAGAAGTAGCTCAAAAAGTCAAAGCACGCCTGCTCATTCAGCTTCTTATCCGCACCCCTGACGAACAGATCCAAGAGTTGATCCATAGCGTTATCGCTCGTGCTGACCTCCTTCGCCAGGAGCGGGCGCGTAAGCGTTATGAGGGACTGGATGGAATCGGACTTGGCCAGGTTAGCCAGGAGCATGGAGGCCAGGTCCGCGTTGGGGCTGGAGAGATTGGTGACCTGCGAAAGCAGGGTTTCTAGGAAGGGCATGTCTGTCGCTAGGGATGTCAGGATTGGGGGGTCCGAGGAGAGGTTTATGAGGATTTTGAGGGCATTTTTGGCGCGGGGCTTGTGTTGCTGTTAGTACTGGGTGGGGAGGGGGGGGAAGGGGATATACGGCGATGTCATTCACGAGAACTTTCAGGTTCTTGATGGGCTTTAAGCCCTCTGGTTTGAATATTGAGTTTTGCGGACCTTGGCTGTAGCCGACTAGGTGCTCCAATGCTATCTGTCGAATCTCCGGCCGTGGAGATCCCAGGAAGCCCACCAGTTCTTCCTACGATTCCGTTAGCTGAGGGTGTGACTGTCGTCGGCGAAATGGAAATGGAATACTTACAAGTTCTGTAGGCATCGCGTAGCTACTTTTTTCGCTAATTGTTTGGCTTTAGGTATTCGGTGCGAAGAAGGTAGCAAGTAATTGTTGAATGGGAATTTCTATAGCACAAAAAAATTTTGTGGACGCCGAGCCCCGGTGGTGGGGTTCCAGTATCGTGGATTCGTCGTTGACTGTGGGTTGCTTGCTTGGTTGGTACGAGTACGAGTACAGTACAGTACCGTATCATACATAAATTTAAGGCAAGTCAGGGCATCGCTTGCCGGAATTCGACCCGTGGCATCTGCGAACCTCGCTCTCCACATTTACTCACTCGATTTGAAACAATCCGAACCACAACTCAACTCAGCTCAACTCACGCAAAACAGAGAATATCCTCCTTTTGCTAAGGAAAAAATAAATGATAGTAAAGGGAACAAATTATACACTTCTAGGGCCTCGCGTTTTCGCAATAAAACCTCCCCCCGCCTTTCTAATGATATCATAGGTCTCTCTTTTTTTTATGCGCGACTAACGTTACTACGTAACTTCCCACGCTCCCCCTAAATCCCAAGGGTGAATTCAACGCCAACATCGATATCGCGAGCCATCTTGACAACCTTTGAGAACTGAACTGCCTTCTCAGCAGCGTCTTGCAGATCCTCAAAAGAGAAGATCTTGAGACCTGACCCGTCGATCTAGAGAATCATCCCGGTCAGTAATTTCCGGGAGCCGGGAGGGTCAGAGGAGGGGACTCACCAGCCTCTGCGCTTCTTGCATGTTGGTTCCCTGAAGTCTGGCGACGATAGGGATTCTAAGGTTCATGTTCTCGACAGTAGCAATCAATCCCTTGGCAATAGCGTCGCAGCGGACGATACCACCAAAGATGTTGACAAAGATGGCAGTGACCTTAGGGTCATTAGTGATAAGCTGGAAAGCCCGCTCAATGGCCTGTGCAGTAGCTCCGCCACCACAGTCCAAGAAGTTGGCCGGTTGACCGCCGTTAAGCTTGATAATGTCCATGGTAGCCATAGCTAAACCAGCACCATTAACCAGACATCCGATATCACCGTCGAGCTTAATGAAGTTCAAGCCATGCCTACCACCCCGCCCGTCAGTTCCCATACTATTCGTAAATCTCTAGAACGACAGCATACTCAGCAGCTTTGACCTCATCCGGGTCCTCCTGGGTCTTATCCCTCCACGAGAAAATTTCCTCCTGCCGGAAGCCCGCATTGTCGTCGAACCCCAGTTTAGCATCCATAGCCAAAACCTTATGATCATTTGTCTCACTGAGCGGATTGATCTCAATCTGCGTAGCATCCTTCTCCACAAACACCTTGTACAGATTCTTGATGGTCTGCGCAGCCTCGGGAATGCACTGCTCCGAGAAACCCAGGCTGGTAGCAACCTTGGTAGCAACCTCGTCCGTGACGCCCTTGTGGATGTCGATGGGGGTGGTAACGATAGCGTCCGGATCCTCCTTAGCTACACCTTCGATATCCATACCGCCCTGGGAAGACGAGACGATGATGGGACCCTGCGTGGCCCGGTCCATCAGGATCGCCAAGTAGAATTCTCGGCGCGCAAACTTACGCTCGCAGATGTAGACTCCTGTGCAGAGCTTCCCCCCTGGGCCGGTCTGCTTGGTGATAAGTTTCTGGCCGATCATTTGGCTGGCGAAAAATTTGGCTTCGGCGGGTCTGGATCGTACATCATCGTTAGCCATCTTTGAGCCCTCATACTCTAAATATCAAGGGAAACTACGTACGAGAAAATCACGCGCACACCGCCCTTGAGTCCGTTATCGAACGTGCCTTTCCCACGACCACCAGCGAGGACCTGTGCTTTAATAACCATGTCCTCTCCACCTGTAAAAATCCCAATCACAGCATTAGCATTTCCTATCCCCCTTCTTCCAATCGCTCCGGGTTGACCCCCCAAAACGTACCAATGTCCTTCGCCACAGCCTCCGCCTCCTCCGCAGTCTTCGCGAACGCTCCTCTAGGAACTCCGACGCCATACTAAACCGCCCCCAACCCATCCACCATCAATCAACAAACAAGCCCACTTAACACCCCCCTCTGGGGGAGCGGTGCGGGAGAAAAAAAGAAATAATCCCATACCGACTTCAGCAAATTCGCGGAAAGGTATTCATGAATCGACAATTGCCGTTTCTGCGAAATTCCATTCTTCACCTGCGAGCTCTACCGTATTTTCCACGATCGTCAGCTTCACCCGAAACGACCCGACCAGCCAACCGACCGGCCCAGCAACCCCCCCCCCACACACGCACAACCAAAAAGAAAAACAAAGCAAAACAAACCTGAATACTCTTCAAAGCCGCCAAAAAAGGCCTACCCCCCGCAAGCCTGAGCATCTTGAGAATATCGGATGTATATAAAACCTCTAGAAAGAAGGGAGGAGCAGAGGAGGAAAGAGAGAGAAGGAAAAACTGATAATGAAAAGTAGTCGGTTGTTGGAGTCCTTCCCCTTCTCTCTCCGAAATTCTTAGCTTAAGCTAATCTGCCTTCCTTCCGTTAAGTTATGCCCCACTTGTCCCACTCCTGAAACTAGGGGCTGCGAGTTGAGGGGGATGGGTTGTTACCCGGCTAAACTCAATCCCACGACCAATCATCCAAACAAAATACCTCTCTACAATACTGGTATCATACTCCACACTTCAAACCATCATACGGCATCTCCTCCTCCTCCACCTCAACCTTCGGCATACCCGCCGCCCACACCCACCCACCCGATGAGCACCCCTACATCCACTTTCACACCCACATCCACCTCAGAAACCCACCAAGCCCGCATCTCCCTCCACCTCTCGCACACCCGCTCGTTGGTCTCGTCCTGGCTCCCACCACCACCACCAACAGACCTCGCGGCAGCGCAAAAGCCCGAAGAGGAAATATTCCGTGAGGATGAGGAATTTTTCGCCCCCATACCGCCGAGGTATACCCCCCCCCCTTCCGGAATTCGCGGAGCGAATACTAATGAAGAGGGATGGATGGATACGGCAGGCTCGGTCTCGGCGCACCAATACCGAGAGAATTCCTCAATGGGGAGAGTAGGGTCCGGACGAATGATTTGCTGAAGAGGAAGATTATGGGACGGGGCGGAGGTGGGAGGGGGGGGTCGAAGCCAATGCCTGAAGGGAGCAAGAGGAAGGAGGGTGGGGTCGTGTGGAGTGATGAGGAGGAGGAAGGGAGGTCTGCGCTTGGGAGGAAGAAGAGGGTGAAGGTTTTTCAAGAGGAGAAGAAGGAGTATTTCAATAACTCTGGCGTTACGATTGCTAGTTCTGCTACTCTTACTGCTGATACCCCTCCTCCTCTTGCTCCTCCAAAAGAGACATTCAATAAGAAGAGATCGCCCACACCCCCAACCCGATTTGGTACATTTCTAGACGCGTACCAAGCGCAGAGGGCGAAAAAGAAGAAAAAGAAAAAGAAATCCGCCAGTACCGGGCAATCATAAGTCACGGGGACGATAGAGCGATATTTTATAACGCTACAACAGTACATTAGCTATAAAAAGGGGGGGAGGGGGGCATAATTGAGATCGATATATTCTCCATTTAATTCATTAATACCTCTGGATATGTCATGTCAGATCCCCAGGAACCCGAACGCAGGATCAGCTTATTGTAGCGGAAGTTTTTTTCTGTCGCTTGCTTTCTGTATTACTTGTTGTACAGTACATACATGTAAGTGTTTTTGCTACCGTATGAGATTGAAGCTCCCAAAACGCCAACATAAAAAATAAATGAATATCTCCTAACTCGGGAAAAGCAAAAGAAGGAAAGAAGGAAAGTTAAAAAAAAATGTATAAAAAAAATAGCATTGCCACCCCTTCCCACCCATCCCTAACGCTCCATCCCTCAACTGGAAAAAGAAAAAAAAAGAAAAAATCAAGGAAGAAAGCTTCAAAGATACCACCGCATGTGCAAACCCCAATCACTCGTTCTTCTCAGCCCTCCCGTGCACGTATGAGGCCAACTTCCACTCGAGAAGAAAGGCATTGCTCCACCCAGTCAGCCAGCAAATATGCTCACCTTCCCACCAGGGGTATCTTCCAGGACATCATTACAACAATAATACAGTTTTGAACCCGTTTCAAACCTTTGAGTGCGAAAACAACATGAGAAGTGTTGGAATTTTTGAATTTTTCTTCCCCACCGGCTTCGGTTGACCGGCTCGTGTTATTGAAGCCGCTTCCGTTTTCGGTCATCCGGTTCGCAATCCGACATCCCATCCCTATTGGCTTCCGCCGACAAGTTTGAATCCGGCGGGTTTAATAGGGCATGCACACTGCTAGAAGCGAGACTAGAGCGTCGGGTCGGCGGAGCAGTATGCCCTGCTTCCCGTTGCGGTGGAAATTTCGGCCCACCTCCCCCGAAGCTCCAGCCTGAATCTGAGATACCATTGTTGGAGGTCGTTTCACTGAGAGGCGGGGTGGTTTGGGAAGTAAACACCGGGTTGTTCGGGGGCCTATGTTGCTGTATTTCGTAGTTTGCCAGAATTTCTCTAGTGTTATCATGCTGGAGATTGGAGCTGCGATTCGGTGACGGAGGCCATTGGTTGGAGCCAGACATGCCGCTAAATGGCGAGTTTGCCTGCCATCCGTGCAGCCGGATATCCGCAGATGTATGCCGACGAGAAAGGTGACTGGGGGGCGAGTGGAAAGACGCCAACGGATGCTGCGCAGGTGGTTGTTGGGACGGCTGCTGGGGACGCAGAGCATTCGGCGAAGAACCTCCAGCTAGCCCCACGGATCCAAAACGCCGAGGGGCATTCGATATCGGTGGTGCGGGTGCCCTAAAATAACCAGTTGGACGTAAAGGTCCGGTGATAGAAGAGCGTCGAGATTCATCCTCCATAGGGCGCTGCCGGGGCGATAATGGGGCCGAATTATCGATAGTCAAAGATGATAGGAAAGGCTGGCGCTCACGGAGCAACATCTCTTGTGGCTCTTCTAATAGTTGGGTGTGGCGCTCTATTTCTTTCTGCATCGAATTGACTTCACGGCCCGTTAGTCTCGTCTATCCCGGGGGGGACACCATTGATTTCTTACTTTCGCGAATTATCGGGGCATCGGGAGGGAACAAATTCGTCATAAATTGCGAAAGATCAATTGTCCACTATATATATACGTATAAGCGACCACCACATCCAACGAAATAGTCAAAGGCAGAAAACGCAAAAAAAAAAACAGAAGGAAAAATAAGGGAAAGTAAACAAGGATCCAATGACAAACAAAAGGGATAGAAATAAAGCGCAAGGGTTCGGGGCTTACCTGATGACATCTGGTCAACCCTTCAATAGCAGTTTGAAGGCGAATGCCTAACATAGCATTGTGATCCTCGGAGCGGGCAAGTCGGGAATTGATTTCATACAAAGACTGCTCAATGGATATAAATCGGCCATCAATTGAGTCTCCGGGCCGCTCATCCGGAGTCCCTGGAGCGGATGCAACAGTACTTTTGGGCCCAGAAAATGAATCCCGGTGAATAAGTGCGTGTCGTGACGCACGCCTTTTTATATCCCTGAGGCCAACAAGGTCCCCTCTTTTGAAGCTACCATTCCCATGCTTGAACTCCCACAAAGTAGCATCTGGCGAGCCAGTGTGAAATACATCATTGACTATATTATATCCGTCAGCGCAGTATTACCACCTCTCAGGTAAGAAATCTTGACCTTTGTGAAATCCGTACATGTTTAGCTGTCTAACAAATGATGATATATTTGTATGTTTAAAGTATTGACTAAATTCACGCAAATGATCAGTCCCCTTCCGGGATAATGATATCATGATGTTAATACCTCAAGACTTTCGAAAATTCCCCAGTGGGCGATACCACAAAGCTCTCGTTAGATGGTGACCAAGATATTAAATGTTGGATATTTGCATCCTCGAGCATGCTAGAACACGTTAGCCAGAAACATTCCCCCTCCCCATTCATCTTGCGGACAAAGAGTATGGGGTTCCGCACTTGTAGAGCTTGTGAATGAATGCCGTCTGCACCTTAGGCTGTTGAACCCCTCCGGCAGCACCCCCGAGCCCCAACCCTGACCCAGAATTTGGAGCATTCCCCATGGGCGTGTCCATAGAAGCAGACATCGACATTCCCTCAACTGAATCCATCTCAGGGCTACTGGTATTGTCAGTCTTTGGCTCGGACAAAGACTGAGCTGGCTGGCCCGGTTCACCGGAAAACGGATTCCTTGGCTCAGTGTGTTGCTGTTGTTGATCCATTAGTTTCTCGGGCAGGTTCCAGATCTGGTGGTGTTGCTGGACCGACCCCTAGCAGCAAAGGTTCCTGGTCACCAGGAAGCGCGCTCAAAAGGACCAGTAAAGGCCTTATTATAGGCTTCACGGAGAACAATGCAATGTGGGCAAGTAAGATAAAAAAGTAAAACGGGGCCAATCGGCTATCCTAGAATTTCATGCAGCAGTGACCGAGGCTTTTCGATCCCGTCGAAGACGCGGGTACCAACAGATCGGCGAAAGAGAAAGGGTGAAAGCGGCGAAATGCTTTTTTGCCTGGGCCCGTCAGTGACAGAAGACACCTTCGATTATGGTTCTCCTCTGGAAGTCTGTTAGATCCGTCTCCCGATCCTCTCTTCCCCAAACCTCTTCCTCAATAACTCTTCTGTTGCTTCGTTGGCGGGGCAACAATAACGTGCGCAGCTACCGTGACGTGTGATGAGAATGGGTGAAGCAAAATTTCCCCCAAAAGGGTAATACGAGAAGAAGAGAAAAAAGAGAAAAGACAGCCTTCTGTGTTCGCCCCCCCCCCGAAGTGTGCAGGGGCACTAAAAATAATGAATCTGAGAAGCAGCGACGAAAGCCACCGGAGTAAGAAAGGCAAAACAGAAACACTTGGGTCGTGGGAGTGGGAGTGGTCGCGGCTCTAGATCAATTGAGGGTTACAACCGAAGTGAAGGACGACTAGCCTCTAAAGAGTGAGTGACAGTTGACGGATTGACTACGACGGTATTAGATTGGGGGCGAATACCGGTAGGGCAGAGCGATAATTTTCTGGGTAGAGAAAGGAAAGAAAAGAAGAGGGAAAAAAAGAGGGACGATTGATAGACAGGTGATGGAGGGATATGAATTTTTTTTTTTTTTTTTTAATCAGATTCTTTCCTTTTTTTCTTTTTCCCCAAAGTAACGAAAGTCAAGTAGGGGGGAGGGGACGTTCGTTGCTTATGGCAGAGAAAGACGCAGGGCGTGCAACGTTCCAAGAAAACTAATAAGCAAATACCGAGCACAGTTCAGTAAGAAAGGTATGTGGAGCCAGAAGAAAAATATACACAAGCAGAAGCAGCGGCGGCAGTACGGTGACAGGCAACGATCCACAACCGCAACCAACCAGGGACCAAAAGTGCGGCGTCGGTGGCAGGAGGCAGTTAATCCAGGCAAAGTGAAAAGATTAGGATCAAACGGGTGAGACGAAAGGTGCGGAGAATAGAAAGAAAAGAAGAGAAAAAGAAAAATTGAATGGGAGGGCACAGTAAATGAGAAGTAGAGGGAGATTTCTTCTTCCCGTGCCACAACCCAGAAGCGGTAGATATCGTAGATATGTATGTATGTAGGCAGGGTAGGTGGAGAGAATGGCAGTAATGGTAAACCCGGGGAAATATAAAGGGAAGAAGTGGAAATAGAAAAGGAAAGGAAGGAAAGGAAGAGAAGTGGAAGCGGGAGAAGATGTGAAAAGATTTTTAGAGAGAGGCTCACTTTTTTTTTTTTTTTTTTTTCTCCGGGGACAATCACCATCAATAATTGGCGGGCCGATTTCACATTTGCATCGACGGGGGAAGGAGCTCGGAAAAAGGGGAGATCTAGAGTCAAGAAGTACAGTACTTCATCGTCTAATTTCAAAAGAATAGGGCACGCATAGTTGGCGGCCTGGAAGACTCTTTCTTATGCGGGTGTGGGTGTGGGTTGGATGGGGTGGGCTTGAGTGTGTGTGTGTGAGAGAGTGCAGGTGGAAGGTATGGGGATGGATGATTGGGATGAGGATTTGGGATGGGAGCCGATGGGGATGTGGATTGATGCTCATGCTCTGTGGCTCGTACTGCAAAGGGGAAGTTTTCATGTTGATCTGGCACAGTTCAGCGCACTGGAACTCGCCTCCGTCTACCTTCGTTCCTCTCACTCACTTACTCACTTACTTACTTACTCACCCGCCCCCTCTACCTCTCACTTGGCTCCTCCCTTTCTCCACGGGCACTTGTATTCTTCATACGGCAATCATACCTTATCCCTCTGCCCTATCCCCATCCTGACTCCTCCTGCTGCTTGCTCTGTGTAGCAGGTAACCTATATACTCGTACAACACCGACACCCTCCTCTAACTGCACAATGTTCCTCATCTATGATACGCCTCAATCCTTGCTCCCTGTCCTCCTTAATCACCCGGACTCGTGAATTTCCTTCCCTTCATATCCATCTCCTTCACGTACGTATGGCAAGATACAGCCATTCATGATACCTTATGCAGCCCCAACCCTCTGAGCCTACGACTCCCCCATACCTCTCTGACTCTCGTGAGACGAGAGAGTGCGGGTGCCACACGAAATCGGACGACCCTAACTTTCACTGCGCGTGCATTTCTCAAGAAGGGAGGTCGTTAAGTGGTGAAGGTATGAAATATGTGTCTCTGCCACCGACTTTTTGACCGCCAGCCCCCGAGGACGAAAAAGCAAGATGACTTAGGACGAATGTTGGAGTGGGTTCAAAAGTTGCAGCGTTAAAGGATAAAAATAAAAGCGAAAATCAATATGTGCCTGCTTGTCAAGGTCCGTCTACTCGAATACTGTACGCGCGCTCGTCCGAACCTTCCCGGTACTAACGAAACGGTTGTGATTTTCCGGGGGGGGAAGGGGGGTTGAGAAAAAGAAATTAAAGGGAGGGTTTTTTAGACCCGGGATCTCCAGAAACCCATCAGAATTTGTGCACACAGATGATGGATGGAGCCCGGCGTGTAACAAGATAATTGTAGCCCGCTCAGTTCCTGCGAAAGACTCATGATGGGCCCCTTTGAGAAAAGATATATAAAAAATAGTGATATTGGGTGTGACAAAAGTCTCCCTGCCATCTTCCAAGCATCGTAATCCATTCAAAAGTCCTCTCCCGTGACATGATCCCCCTTCACCAATGCAAGACAAAAGGTCGGGGACGAATCTCCCCCGCTGGAGCGTCGAGTGTACTCGAGTAAGGTAAGCTTCATGATCTGCGTGGTCCCTTTCGGTCGCATTGCTGCCTACTCGAGTATGCATGGTTCCCTCCTCTTCTCGAGCACTTTGTAGGTTCCAGAAGTGCAGAGCCCGAGCAGACTTCTAGGGCAATATCACGGGGAGATCGGGTGGTTAGAAACGTATCGAATAGTTCAATCAAATTTATAGTTCGAAAAGAGCATGCAGTAGCTCGCCAACATTGAGCCCTGGGTGAGGTCTCGATCTGATCGTCCTACTTCTTCGACTAATTTAGAGTACCGGTACCGTACTCGCACATAAATAATGGGTAATTTAAGATGTCGCAAGCGGGGAAGGAGCCCGTGCCCAAATCGACATCCGAGAGTGAGATTTCGAGCAGCCGGCAGCAGCAACAACAAGCGCCCAGCAGGCCCAAGGCAGAGTCACCGTGCTGTGGGCAAGAGGAGCAGGAGAGGAGGAGGATGGGGTACATAGTCTAAAAGTGGAAACGAAAGAAGGATAAGGGGACACTGGCAGTGACATAGGACAAGTCGGTCAATCATTATCGGCGCAAACTGTGCACTGTACCGTGTACGAGTGCAGTACTGGTACAGTTGTAACCTTACCGGTACTGTATGATACTTGTCCACCATATAAGTTAGATCAAAGAAGCTATCCGGATTATTAGCTGTGACCCATGAAGCATGATAGACTGGAGAATGCCGCGACCCCCGCATCTGCTGCCCCCCTCCCGCCGGGATGTACGAGTACTGTACAAGTACCCATCCGGAGGACTGGACGTATGTATGTCTACCGAATCTATCACGCCGTGGGAAGATATCTTTGATAAAGGCACTCGCGTATGCCGGTAGACTAGCTACGGTGCCCGTCGTTGAACCTGTCACAGCCGCGCGCGGTTGACCAACCTGGCTAGGGGATGAGTACTGAAAAAAGGATTATTCGGGTCTGAGGAAAAGGTGAAAAGGTTCGTATTCGGATGGTTCGAAAGTAAAATGAAAGAAGAGAAAAATAAAGGAAAAACAATTTCACAGAATTTGTATCAGTCGGTCCTTGCACTCTCAAGGAGAAGTCTTATCACGAGGTGTACTTCACTTGCACACTAAGACTAGTTCGGTTCGTTTCAGTTTCGTGGAGTTCAAGTTCGTTGTTTCGTGGTTCCCCTAGCTACTTCAAAAGACAGGTGGAGAAATCTCCCTACATACAGAGAGAAACTTTTCCCTTCCTCCACCCATGCCCTATCACTTCACTCTCAGAAAATAAAAAACCCCAAAGAAACAACATCTCTCTCTAACTTAAAGTAAAACAACTCAGAGGACTTCAAAAATCTACAAACCAGATTTTGAGCCTAACAGATGCACCCCAGTTTTCTTTGACATCGACCCGATGTTATTATCCCCCTAAATCTGACAAATCAAACCCTCTCTGCCCAACCTGCCAATTCCCACGAACATCTCCCATTGCTCCTCTTTCATATTCCACTGCTCCACTACCCACAGTTGCTTGTTCGATGGAAGGATAGTCTTTTGTTCTAGGAATGTAGAGGAGGAGATCGTCAAAATGAAAGCGTTTGGTAATTCCTGGAGAATCATGCAATTGCCGAACATGAGCCGATACGCCCGATTTTGAGACCTTTTCCAAAAGCCTTGGAGTAGACCAACGAGGCTCCAATTTTCTGCCTTTGTCTTTGGCCAATTGAAAATCGCGAAGAAGAACCAAATCTCCCGGTTTTGGTTTCCGATATCCAGCTGTCTTGTGTGTTTTGATGTTGTCTTGTTGTTTGGCCAAACGGTTTCCAGCATCAACTCGACCTTCCTCTCTGCGATTAATAAAGGCTTGGATGTCAACCTCTTGTAGATCGGGAACCTCTTGTGACTTCTGTTTGAGCCAGGTTTCAAGGCCAGACTCCTCATTCCTTGTAATCATAGGGTTAAAACCTAGTAAAATTTCTGCCGGAGTGTATCCATGAACTCGTATGCACCTTGTATTGATGCTGAGAACAGCATTCTTTATCTCTAGACCCCAGTAACGAGAAGAGCCAGAATAAATACAACTAATCCGGATTCGTCCCATTAACATTTGAACGTAACGTTCACTCAGGCCAACGGACTGTGGATGTGAAATTGCTGAGGGAAAGTGTATGACTCCGTGATCTTTCCACATTTTAGTGATCATTGAACCGGTGAAGTGACTGCCGTTATCGGTGTATACTGAAAGAGGCCAACCGACGATGGGGACAACATGATTCAGTAGGGCCTTCATTGTTGCCATCTGATCTGCCTTTTGAACACCAATAGCCCACAGGAATCGCGAGAAGTAATCGACAATAATGAGAATGTAAACATATCCAGTTGCTTGACAAGGAGGATTGATAGGGCCCACGAAATCCATTCCAATCATATCCATTGGTTTAAATTGGATGATTGATCGAAGTTGTCCGGCTTTCTGTATTTTTGTGACTCGTTGGCAAGATTCACAAGATGAGACCCAACGACCGATGTCATAAACTCTCGATGGCCAACAAAACTTTCCATGAGCTCTTCCCAGAGTTACTCCAGTCGCAAAGTGTCCATGACCTTCGTGAAGGTTTGTCAAAATCCTCTCCACATCTTCCTCCAAGATGCAAGTTGCCAGTTCTCCATTCTTTTCTCGAAAGAAAAGCTTTGGCTCTGGTCCTTCCACCATAACATACCTTCTCATCTCCCTTTCAAAAGCCTTCCTCTGGTTCCTTCCCAAATCCTTCCTTCGAACTCCAACAATACCATCATCCAGTTCATCTAACCTCCCCTTAACTGCATTTCCATACATCTTAGAACTCAACCACTTTCGCCATCTCCATCGCCTCAGTTCCTTTGCCCCCTCTTGCAGTCCACATACTTCACCCATCAACGCACAACAAGAATCTTTCATATCCTCACCACTTTCTTCTCTCCGTTCTTCATCTTCCAATACCTTCCAGAAATTCTGATCCTTTCTCAATGCAATGGCTAAAGACCCATTTACCATTACATCAGTTGCAAGGTTAGGCACAGGAATCACCACTCCCACCAGTGGTCTCAATCCCTCACAATCTTCAGCAATATATGTTGAAAGTAATCGCGTAGGTAATCTAGAAAGACCATCGGCGATTCCCATAAAGTGGACAGTTGCAGAGCGATGAAGAAGTTTGATGTCATACTCACTCAACCTTTCTTGCCACTTTGTGATTCTTCCATGTGCATCATTGTCAGGTCCAGTAAGAAGAGTTTTAAGTGCCTCATGATCCGTGTAAATAAAGATAGGATATTTAGAACCAACCACCATCCATCGTATTTCCGCAAGACATCGTATGACAGCCAACGCTTCTCTTTCGGAATTTGAATACCTGGTTTCTGCATCACAAAGTTTGAATGACATGAACAAAATAATTCTTTCTGCAGCTTGATGGAATTTTGAGTTTGTTGCTTCAGTCCCACTTTCAACTCCCTTTAGTTGAAACAAAACGCTACCTATTCCACGTTTGCTAGCGTCAACAGCAAGATGGTACTGTTCTTCTGGATTCGGTGATGCCATAGCATTGTTGGAAATTGCTTGCTTGATTGCTTGGAAAGCAATCTCCTTCTCACGGCTCCAGAAAAACTCTTGGTGGGCAATTTTTCTCTTACTTTCAGACATCTTGCCTTGCTTCTCATCTTCGAAGTCCTGGGATCCATACTTTAAAATTCGGACCAACTCTGCTCGGCCAGGGATAAAACGTCGCAGGAAGGGAGTTAAGTAACAAAACGCCTCAACTTCATCTTGATTTGTAGGAGTCGGCCATTCAATAATCATTTGCCGTTTACGTAAGGAGGGTCGCAGTCCATTCGGTCCAGCTTCAAGGCCAACAAAATCCAAGGAATCGCAGAAGAAATATGACTTGGAATCCTTCAAGTACATGGGTCCCCAAGCGCATCGTGGAAAGAATCTTTCGTGCAAAAATTGATACATCTCATCGAATGAAGTAGCACTCCCATAACTGTCATCTATCATTCCATCAAATGCCACACTTCCATGGTCCCCAATTAGTGACTCTAATCCTTCCAGTTTTATTGGAACTTCACCACTCTCATCTATGCCCTCAGGAATAGTACCAAATACAAGATCCCGGAATCGGCTATAGGTGTGAGTTCCACCTGTTAACCCTTGGCCCATAACATTGTAGCAATACATTCCATATGGTGTGACAAATCCTAGCTTCATTTCATCACCAGGCCGCACGGGTATCGCCCAGTAAGAATTTGCTGCATCGGTGGTGAAGAAAAATCTTTTTCCTTTTTTTAAAACAGTGTACACGATCTGTTCAAGTCGAGGGCATGGATATTGGGACTTCTCAGTAACACGGTTCAATGGAATAAAGTTATGTACCATTCGTAATCTTGACTCCTTCGGTAATGTTTCCCATCGAGGCTTAAATGGAAACTTTGTTCGGGCTCCCCATTCCGAATCGCAACGATAGATCAATCTAGCTTTCTCCATCTTAGGAATCAGACGACGGCAGAAAGCGATTTCTTCTTCTGTGTATAGTGGTATTCGAGCTCGGTGAGGCTTGGCATCAGGAGTAAGGATGATGGCATGTTCGATTAGATCGGTCTTGCGAATGCGTAAGAGATCGGTTTCAAAGATATCTCTCTAAGTATATAACATCCGTTTAGCTTTCTTTATTTCCACATGATTCAGGCCAGCTCCCAGGTGTAAAGAGGTAGATGCAAACCAATCCTCAACATCTTCTTGGGTTACCATCGACTCGTTTGGAACCTCTCGCTTCGTTGGCCTCCTTGTTGTTGGAAACAACTGCGCCTTATTCCTCGTCAAGGCAGTAGTTTCCAATACCTTGACCTCTTCCATTAGCATCAACCTATTCTCGCTTTCATTACCTCTTCCCTCAAATTTCCAAGGTCTCCCATCATCAACTCCTCTCTCTCTACTCTCTTCATTCAAGGTCTCCCGTTTTTCTTCTTCCATCCTTTGATCTCCCCAGACCACCTCTTTCAAGTCTGCCCTCTTACTACCCTCTCCAGCACCAGTCTCCTTTTCTTCCACCATCTCTTCCCCTTCTTCAAACATCCAATCTCTTATCTCATTATCACAGTCTTCTTTTCTTCCTCCCCCAGGGTTATATATGCGTCGCTCTGCACCCTGAAACCAAAGCGACGCGACTAGTTTTCCGAAACATCTACCACCTCCTCACTCTCCTTCCAGTGGTCAAGCTCATTCAGAAGAGTTTCGATGGCATCTTCGGCCTCGTCATCATCCACATCCAGGAGGGTTGGTGAGTCAACATTTTCCATTTTCATTTTAGTTGTATTGCTTGGGCTGCTGGGCACTTTTCTGCGGATTCGGTCACTGCCTTCGATGAATAAAGTACGAGAGTCATGGTATTCTACCGCACGGACCCGTTTCAACCACCGACGTGATAGTAAAAGTTGGTAGGTCTCTGATACCGCAACCTCATAGGCCTTGATTCTCGCAAGAACTCCTGCAACAACAATATCCAGCCACACATAGTTCTTTAAGACAACCAATCTATCATCAGCTAAACGCATTCCAAGACCCGAGACTGGAAACCGTTTCAGACAAAGCTTATCAATCAACTGCGTAGAAATCAAGTCCAACATAGCACCTGCATCAACAAGAACACCAGGTAACTGTATATGACCCATCCATGCTTCGATGTACAGACATTCAACATTGTCCTCCATCTCATTTGTGGCCTCACTCAACACTGCATTCCCAAACGAGGACTTTGAAGAAAGAAGATTAGCTGGCGGAGAAGACTTCAAAATACCAAGGCCTTTCTTCTTTCGTGTCCGGGGCACAGAGGATCGTAAAAGCTCAGCCAGGTCACGACGTAGGCGGGGAGAACAGTCAAGAAGTTGAGGAAGCGTAATCTTCAGCTGCGATGCCGGTCCATTGAGCGCATCTTGAATAGTAAATGGAATCTGACCCTTCATCCAGTTGATCGGAGCGACTTCGGTTTTTTCTTTGGTTTTCGCAGATGACCCAGCTTGTTTTCCAAATCGAGACACCTGAGGTTGTAGGCTCTCCATTGAATCTCTCTTATTTGTATCTTCAACTCTTGCTTCTCCATCAGCAATCGTGATAACACCAGGTCCCAATCCGTAGTCGACTGGAGGTACCCTCAGACGTAGTTCTCCATCTTCCATCTCGTCTGAAAGTCTTCGCAAGATCTTAGGTGGCCTTTGAACTGCAGCAGTCTCTGCGTCTTCCTCATCTACTCTAGCCCTCTTCTCCGCAAGAGCATTTTCGAAAATAGTTCTTATTGCCGGAATCCGAGTTAGGATCACTCAGGCATTTCCCAGTTCTTGTCGATTAACAGAGCAAGAGCGAACACAAGCAACCGGAGAAGACGTAGCCGGAAGAGCTTCGTTGATAGTAGTAGGACGGGGAGGAAATGATCTCGGATTCAGATCTATCGCATTTGCACCAGAAAGAGGGGATACAGTAGGTCTAATCGGACTTGGTTGATTAGAATCCAACATCTCACGTTCTTGACGAATTCGATTGCGTATTTGTTGCTGTTCATAGGCAGAGACTGGTGGGTTGGCACACGTGTCGGAATAATGACCCTTCATTCCACAATTAAAACATGTAACACGTGGGTTTCCACAACGGTTATTTGGTCCTCCACCTATTTGACCATACTGTAGTTGAGGTCTACGACCCATACTAGCTTCATAAGAGGACATAAAGTTGTTAAACTGTTCTTGAGTCATTGTTGCAGATAAACCAAGAGTACCAGAAGATTGGCCTTGAGGAACTTCCGCCTTCGCAACAGATCGAACTGGGGGCCGGGATGGCACGGTACTGTAAAGGTTGGCAACCGGCAATTCAGACTCAGGAGGCTTCTGGTTCGGTTTGAAAGGATCAGGTTCTCCAATTTCTTGATAGGCAAACTTGACAACTTCAAGTGCTTTCAGAAAAGAAAAGTTGGGAGACTCTTTCAGATCAAAAGTAATTCTTTGGCGACGTTCCTGATCCTTCATACCCTTGATGAAAGCAATTGCGAAAAGAGAATCCATATCCTTGGGAATCTTTCGCGATAGTTTCTCAACACGGTGGACATAGTCGCGAATGTGCTCCGTATCACCTTGGGCCAAGGAGAGCATCTCATTCTGAACCGCGAAAAGGGAAGATGCCTGAGACGCCTTGACTCCATAGCGGTTTCTAAACTCCTCAGCAATTTTACTGTAGTTCTTCTTATCCTCCTCTGGAAGAACGTAACACCACCAGTGCCATGCATCTCCATTACGCTCGAGATTTTGGCGAAAGAGACGAATTTTCGACTTGTTCGTAGCGTCCATGATTCCCGGAGTAATTGTAAGATCCCAAGAGAGTGCGGCGGTTTCGATATCATCCAGGTATTCTTCAACACTTTCGCTGAAGTCGGTATTCCCGCCATTAAACGGAGTAATTTTAATGAAGGTACTCATATTCACTATTAATTGGTGCGGTATAGAAGGGATACAATTGGAAGATTGATGCGGAAGGGTAAAAATAGATGATGAGGAAGGCGGAACGGAGAATCGGGAAAGTTGACGATAGCGGTGTTGTAGCTCGTAGTGTTTGTCGATTGCTTTGCTGAATGTAGGTGGAATCTCGCCCTCCAGGTCAGTATTGAGTTTCAATCAGTCTCTCTAGTATAGTAACCAGAGAATCCGTTTCAGAGCACCAATGAAAAAAGGATTATTCGGGTCTGAGGAAAAGGTGAAAAGGTTCGTATTCGGATGGTTCGAAAGTAAAATGAAAGAAGAGAAAAATAAAGGAAAAACAATTTCACAGAATTTGTATCAGTCGGTCCTTGCACTCTCAAGGAGAAGTCTTATCACGAGGTGTACTTCACTTGCACACTAAGACTAGTTCGGTTCGTTTCAGTTTCGTGGAGTTCAAGTTCGTTGTTTCGTGGTTCCCCTAGCTACTTCAAAAGACAGGTGGAGAAATCTCCCTACATACAGAGAGAAACTTTTCCCTTCCTCCACCCATGCCCTATCACTTCACTCTCAGAAAATAAAAAAACCCAAAGAAACAACATCTCTCTCTAACTTAAAGTAAAACAACTCAGAGGACTTCAAAAATCTACAAACCAGATTTTGAGCCTAACAGTACTGTACTCGAGTACCATACTCGTACAGGTAAATTTACCGGTAGACTACTATACCACCCACCCCGCCAGCTGCCAGTTGCCATCTGCCCCCCCTAATTTATCCCCACCACAACCACCACAACCACCAAGCCCCCCTCATGGCAGAAAACGCAATTTCAGCTTTAACCGAAAGTTTTGTCGCATATGATAAGTTATGATAGTATGTTTATTTTTTCTCTCTCCTTTTCCTCAATCTGTCCCTTCTTCATTCCTTCTTCTTCCTCCCTTTGCCCCTTCGCTTGTCAAGTGAGGCTTGAAAAAAAAAAAAAAAAAAAATTATGAGGATGAAAAAAAGAAAGAAAGGAAAAAATATATCTTCCACGCATTGGCTCCTTCGCCTCTAAAATTCTCCTCCGAATTGGACCATCACCGGTAGCATTTGGGCATGCAAGTGACTTGTGGAATGATTGGCCTTCGAGCTGCATCTCCGATGTTCCAAGCACGAATGCAAGAAATGGGAAAAGAAAAAAAAAGAAGGAAAGAAAGAAAAAAAACCTGGACTCTCGATTCCCGGACAGATTTTCGCCTTCCGTCGGCCGCTAAACATGATGACCTCCGTCGCTGGGGACGCTTCAGTTGGCACCCGGTTACAGAGCGCAAACACATTTGCAACCGTAGTCTAATTCTATGACAATCTTGGGGAATTTCCCTCAAGGATCAGAATATCGCGGTACGAGGCACTAGTACTGTACCCAGTACTGTACCATGCTAGTATCATATTACGGCGGGTTGACACCTTCGATACGGTACTGGTATTCGGTTCACGATACCCTGCCTCATTGCCCTTCTCCCTTGCGGATACATGCACTGTCTGGAGTTTGCGGAAGACTGCACCAGCGCAAAAGTAGCTTTATGCTGGGACCAATAACCACTATCAAGCCAAGGAGAGGGGAAAAAAATACGGCCCGTGATTCTCGCTTGCTCTCCTCTCCGCTACCTTACACTACCGGTATCATACTGGCACTCTACCGATCATATTTGTCCTGTTTGTGCCAGGGTAATCCGCTTCGCTACCGTACCGGTAACATACCCCAACATAATAACCCTGCACGACAGCTACTCGAGTACGGTACTGTACGAGTACTCGTACAGAAGGAGGGGGAGGGGGTGGGGGAGGGAAGTGAGTGGGCTAGTGAGTGAGATAAAGAGATCGACAATCTCAACGACCAATTGGTGAATACAGTGCCGAAGGCACCCTCATCATCTTCTCCTTCTTCTTCCACCTCCTCCTACCGTTATTCCCAGATCCCATGCGTTTGTTGTGAAAACGGGTAGTGTATCCTAACAAAATCAGAGTAAGTAAAAAGAATAAATTAAAAAGCCTCTGTCCCCAATCGCTCCGACCTGCTATATCTGGCGTTCGCATTCAGTGTCCTCAAGTTGGAGCAAAACATTTTGAAATGTTACCAAGGCCGGTAGGCCAAGGCGTTTCCGACAGCAAAAGCAAAAAACGGCCCGCTTCCTGCGTCTGGGAAAGGAACAGGTAGCACGGTCTCGAACAAGATATCATACTCGAGTACTCATCCCTTCCCGGCGCTGTTTTTCCTTGTTGTGGAGAATCACTGTTATTCCTGCCCTACATATCACTTTACCTGTATTCTGCTTAACTGTGCCTCCCCCGCACCCCCCTCCCTCTCCCGGCTACCCACTCATTCTTTTTGGGATCTTGATATTGTATTGTAACATACCTATCATATAGTACCGGTACTTGTACCATAGTGGACCGAATAGCCTTACCAAATTCGATGTCTGCTACTAGATTTCTTGGTGTATTATCCGATATCCCCTCTGTACTCCCCAATGTTGCCTTGTATGATATGAAAAGAAAAAAAGAAAAAAAGGGGTCTCGGTCCATTTTCCCAATTTATCAATTCCTCAGATTCCCCAGGTAGATGTTCATTCTGGCTTGGTGATATCTTACAATGGCTGTCCGAAACTGGTTCCTTGGATGCCTCTTTGGGGGGCGTTTAGGATCCTTTTTTTGATCCTCCTGAACAAATAACAAACAACCGGCGCATCGTTGTCGCCCCATCAACACGTATTTTATCGTAACTGTAAGCACAATAATAATTCACGGTGATTCCTAACTCTTGCAACCTGGGTGATCGCTAGATTGATTTGTTTATCTCGCAAAGAAAAGAAAGAAAAAAACGGTTGTAGACTATCTTAGATTACAATACCATTCCATCTCGTCAAATTGAGTATTTTTGTGCAGGCTATCCTAATAAAATTATTTATTCACTTTACTCTCGTACTGTGCTTTCGCATGAAATCGGTGAGGTTTTCTTCTGCAGCTATGATAATTCCCATTATACCGGTACTCGTAGAGCAACCTTTTGGTCTTGTTGAGACTTGATGCGATCCTCATTGAGGCGGTCAACTAGGTCGTCAAAGTCACTTCTTATGGTGAGGGAACTCTCTAGCCGGAACAGGCAGACATCCGCTCTAGCCTAGTAATAGTATGTTAATATGCCAAGAGCAGTATTTTCTACAGGTTGATACCTTGGAAAACACCTATTAATAGTGTTTCGCGGGGACATTAATTTTAATTAACATGGCGACTGGGATCTGATTGGTGCGTGCCAGCTGTCCCAAATATCTTCCAGGGACCGGTGAGGTAGCGAGCATGACAACCTCTGCGTAAACAATACGGTATTGGAGGTAAAAGCTCTCATAAAATAGTTATTTTATTAACCATAAACACTAGTTTTGAATTCAGGAGGACTTAAGGTGCAGCATGGAGAGTACGACTAGGATAGGGAAGCAGTGTACTTGTAAAGTATGCTATTTGAGCAAGAAATTAAGAATGGGTCAGTCGGAGATATATCGTGCCTAGTATTGAGTGGGAATCATGAATAAGGACACCTGGGCGGAGGGCGGTGGTGGATTCCGGAATAGGGGCGGGAGCGGGGGGGGCGGAGAGGGCGCAGGAATAGGGGAAGGAATAGGAATAAGACGGGACCAGGTGATATTGGCTCTGGAAGGACTCGTTCGAGAGCTAAACCTGGTTCCAGGAGTCTTTTTATGGCCTCAAACTACCGCTTTGGGGAACTCCGGAGCATCATCCCATATCAGTCGAGTGATAGGATATGAATTTGCCAAGAGTAGCCCATCACAGGTTGGTAATTCCTTGGCAAATATCTATTAACGGTTTTTCCGGGGGGATTAGCAGTGATTAACATGTCCTGGTCATTTCTTGCTCCTGCCAAATTTTGACCTATGATACCACTGTACCTCTAAACACTAGTATCCTAGGACACCTGTAGACTATTCCTACATTCTCTATTAACATGTAGAGGATCATCCACTCTATCATCTGCTCGAGTGATGGAGTCGTAATTCTCATCGGAGTGGTTGAAAATCCTTTGGCAGTTGAAGTTGGACAATGTTTTCTTAAGAAAACACCCTGGCTATAAGACGGGTTATCGCCCCGTGGAAATGACCTCTTGAGCCCCCATTCATACATTCTCTCTTTTTCGCGGGTTATCGTGAATCACGTGACAGTCACCGCTGAAGTGGGAGTAAAGCTGCTGACTAATAATATTCCCTCACTTCAGGTATATAGTGATGTCCTTGAAGTTGCATACGTGGAGGGCTCAGGAAACCATTTCCCGAACCCAATCCTTCCGAGCCCAACCCCGAGAAAAATCATGTCGGACTTTGCGACTTTCCTCAGTCAGGCTCCGCCAGTGAGCAGGTATGTTAATTCCCTTCATGTTCAAGAGATCCCCCCTCCCTTTGGAAAGCCCCTTCATTGGGAAGGCAAGGTTGGGTTGTGGTTCCAATGTGTTCTCCTCTCCCACGCTATGGCGGTGGTGGTGATGTGGGATATATCAAACTTATGTCAAACTGATGGATCGATGGAATTTTTAGGGTCTTCGCTGGACTTACGTTTTTATTATCGCTCTCTGCTCATGTCTTGAGGCTCCGAGCCGTACACCCGTACTACCTAACATGGTATGCGCCTATGGTGTTTAATACTACACGACCTGAAATATGGAGGATCGTGACCTCGTTTCTGATAACGAGACCTGGCATGGTATGGACCATGCCTTTTTCCTGTTGCACAGCGAGGTATATGCTGATTGTTTTTCATGCAGTCGATTATCCTGACACCTTTCTTCCGTGAGTAGCCAATCCTGATATTACAGTCGTTTTTTAGCCATAACTAACTGCTGTCTTTTTTTTTTTTCCTATGATGAAGTGTATAAATACTGTAGCGAGTAAGTGGCCACCACCTTGTGAGAGCCTGGCAGTGGGTCGCTGATATGTGGATTTAGCTGTGAGACAACAAAGTTCCTCAGGTCCGGAGACTTATTAGTATTTGTGCTCTTCTGTGGATTTGTGATTCTAGTGAGTGACCATATCAAGCCCTACCAGCAAATATTACATGCCACCCCCCACCCCGCGCACCCTAACATGACGCGCAATCGTACAACAAACACTAACCTAACCAATACCAAACCCATAGCTCCTAAACACCTTAATCCTACAAGGCATGCTCCTCTGCCCTGCCATGACTGCCGCCCTGGCATACTACTGGACCGCTCTCGAGAACAAAAACAACTCGGTCAACTTCTTCATCGTCCGCTTTCCGGTAAAGTACCTCCCTTGGGTCATGATTTTTGTCACTCTAGTGGCAGAAGATGTCGGCTCAGCCCTCGTCGAAGGAACCGGCATCATAGCAGCTCACCTCTACCTCTTCCTCACAAACATCTGGCCCCGTGTCGCCGGTGGTCGACACGTAATTTACACTCCGCAGTGGGTCCACGGATTATTTGAGGAGCGCGGTGATCCGGCTACTAGGGGCATTCGCGCTGGCGTCCCGCCTTCTGCGGCTGCGACAGGGCCTGCTGGAGGCGCGAGCGCTACTGGGAGGAGCATGTTCGCGCCGCCGGGGACTTGGACCCATAGGGGGCAGGGGCATCGGTTGGGGAGTTAAGCGGTTTCCTGAATTGGGGTTGGCGTGTGTGCGATGGGATAAATTAAGTAGATAATATTAGGATAGGTATTATGGGGATCGTTAGAAAATGTACCTGGCTTTCCCTCTTGATTTTGTTTCACATTTTTCTATATACCTCGCTGTATGTTGGTATGTCGGCATGCCGAGGTGGAAATGGGTCCTTTGTATTGCATTTCTGGGCACGAAAAATATATATAGCTATTGAATTAAATTGAATTGTGCATCATCTCTTCCACTTTCGTTACCGCATGGTATTAAACCCCGACTAGACACGGGTACCGTATTTGTCTGTCTACGGTATTCCTCAGCAAGACGGGTGATGTGAAAGCATCAGGATACTGTAGTTTACCCATCCCCTCCGAGACGGTTACGAAACGCCCACCGCTACCGTACCATTATAACACAAAAAGCAGAGGAATTACATGAGATTCTGTCATCACGCTTTTCTCAGTTCAGCGGGAGTACTGTATAGAACATGTTCAAGTCATCCCTCCTAGATTTTTGCGCGAGTGATTTTCTGTGAGTCATATCATTCCCAGCACCTTATGGGACGTATCGGCGATGGGACACTTTATTGAGGGAAAAAAAAGTTTTGTATCATAGATGAATGGATTATGACTTCTAGATAGATAGATACTCATCCGTGCGCCCATGACTAATAAACAATGAGTGGATGAATGAATGAATAGATGGATAAACGAAATACTTTAGGATATTTTCTAAGTTATAACGTGCAGACGAATCATTGGTATAATAGCTCTGTGTGGGTTGTTGGCTACCCGTTACCAAAATTCCGATCTCTCTCCAATTCCTCCATCATCAGCCTCTCGGTTTCCAAGTCGTCCGTTCCGGCATAGTCTTCTTCGGATTCTCTCTTCCTCTTGAGTCCCTCCCCCCCACCTCCAGCACCGTCACGAATCCTCTGCCTTGCAAGCACCGCCTCCCTATCCCTCCTCATGCTTTCCCTCCTCGCTCCAATCTCCCTCTTCAACCTCTCATCAACCCTAACCTCAGCCTCCCACTCCCTTCTCCCAACGCTTTCCCACCACTCTTTCACAGCCCTATAGCCCTCCACGCCACTCGCGTCCAGCAGGAACCACTCCACGGGGGTCGTTGGGAAGGCGTTGATGTTCCCGTGTCCCGTGCCGCGGCCGACCTTCACCATCTTGACCGGCGGGCCGATGCGTTCGTCCCAGTGCTCATCGTCGAGGATCTCTTTCCAGCTCTGGTCGGCCAGGGTGTCATTCCAGTGTTTGTCTATTGTGAGGTTGCGCAGGGCAAGTATGGTTCCTGGGGCGGGTTGGAATTTGGATTGGTCGCGCCAGACACTTAGAATTGTTTTGCGGCGGCGGTGGGGGAGATGTGGGGAAGTAGTAGTGGAGGTGGAAGGGGGGAGGAGTTTACTGGTGGGGTCCCAGAGGTACCAGTCTTGTTTTGTTCCGTCTCGGGATTTGTTGTCGTAAGGATGACGGCGGCAGAGGAGGACTGCGAGGAACGCTGTGGGTGTGTTAGATATATGTGTGTAGGAGAGGACTAAGTAAGGAGAGGAATGGATGTATATACAAGCTCTTGTACCATGAGTTGCAGCCTCTAGTTCGCCAAATGTCATTCGTCGGTCTATCCATGAAATTGGGTTATTCTGGGGAGTGCCCGGAATCGTAGGAACATGCTCGGTTGGAGAGCTAGAGGTGATATCTGGGTCTCTATTATTGGAGATCTTTTTCTGGGATAGAAATCGCGAGGGCGACAAATTTTTTGAGACTATCTCACCAATCGTCAAAGTTTCCAATTCAAGCGATTTAAAAATTCAAAATAGTTCATACCAGCCCGCTGCGACAGCGGCTTCATGGCCATTGCCGGAGGTGGCACAATCGGAGCCCTAACCTCACTATCCACCATTTCCTTCTTCACCTCCTCATCATCTGTGTTCTTCCTCTCTCTTTTCTTCTTCCCCGAAGAAAATACCTCCAGCCCACGTATCAGGAGACAACTACTCCTACCGTAGGTCAACAAGTCAGCATCCACCCATCCACTCACCCACGAAGGCAAAACATACGGCAACTCCGTCTCCTCACCCTCGAACGTCGGCCTAACAACATTAAATCCGTTCCCAACCGGACTCCTACACCTCCGCTTATTCGGTGGCGAGGACCAAATCTCGTCCCCGCCGTCCCGATTCTCGGCCTTAGATTGTCGCGCCTGCTTGATGACCTCGTAGTTTGTTAATCGCACGATGTGACCCTTGCAGAGTTTGTTGTTGGTGACGAGGTCGTGGAGGTCTTTGTCCTGGAGGAGGGCTGGGGGTAACCGAAAGATTAGTTTCTACCGAGTAGAGGGGAGAGAGAGCGGGAAGGTGATACCATGCGTCCAATGGGCTGTGTCTGATAATCGCAACTTTGCTGCGGATTCAACCTTAGCCTCCACAGGCTCATCCCGGGCCTGGGTAGGAGTGGTGGTGAAGTCTTTCGATCGGTGGTTGGTGCCGTTGTAGACTATACTTGCGTTTGTGACATGCAACACCGGCTGCGGAAATTCTGAAGATGGGTTTTTGGAATCGAGAATGTTTTTGAGAATGAGCTTGACAGCGGGAGGTTGCATCGCTGCGGCTGTGGCTGCGGGTAGTGGTGGTAGGAGTGGTGATCTACTCGAGGAGTGGAATGTGTGGGGGGAGTTGGTTGGGATGTGGCAATCAAAACGCGTGAAGTGTGGTGGGGTGCATTTACACGAGCAGCACAGCGCCGTAATTTACACGTGTGGCGGGGGAGGTTGTGTGGTATCATAGTAGGAGATGTTATTGTAAACCTATCTTACAGTACTGCACAGCGCAATCGGGCTTGCCTTATCGATAAACCCCTCGACCGGATCATTAAAACATTTACACTATGCTACAATTTTGATACCCATGTAGGGAAGGGGAAGAAGAGGAATATTAGGAACATCAACTGAGCACACCGAAGTCTAAACATCAATCTCCATATCATGCTCTATCTGCGCCCTATTCTTCCTAGTATTCTGTGCTTGAAACCATTTCTTCTCCCAGCCATTCCCCCGGTCGACACCATCCCACCTATGTCCCGGTAAGATCCCATACCTATTCGGCGGCGCGGCGCCCTGATACAGTGGCCTCCCCGTCTTGCTAACTCCCTTCTTCTTATTGCTTAGAAAGGCCATCGCAGGATCATTCCAGCGGTCCCGCTCCTTCAATTCCTCGTTGAGCTCTGTATCGTCGGCGTAACGCGCCATAGGCGCATACTTCGCGTCTTCGAGTTCCTTCTTCCTCTCGGCCTTCTGCACGAGCTGCACATCACCCTTCAAGTGCTCCTCCAACTTCCGCTGCTTGGCCTCTTCCTCTTCCAGTTTCTTCCTGGCCTCGGCGCGGGCCATAGCGACGTTGATTATTCGTCCTGAGGCATCGCGGTAGATGGTCTCTTGCCCCCTCCCGCTGGTCTCTGGGTCCTCCGCTGCGAAGCGTGCGGCTTCTGCTTTTCGCTGGCGCTCCATTTGGGCGGCTACCTGAGCCGCGGTTTGCAGACCGGCGTGGGCGCCGCTGGACATTTTTTGTATTGTTGTGGGCCTTCCACCATCTTCTTCAACGATTACCGGCTGGTCTTCTGGGTTCTCTGGGTTTTTTGCGGAAATTATCGCGTCGGCAGTGGCGGCGTCATCGTCGTCGCCACCCACTATTGTCCAGTTGGATTTTGTCGTCCGGCGGAAGGCTTTTGTCATTTCGCCAACTGTAAATCAAATTAGCAAATTGAAGGATACCGACTGACCGACTGACGGAGAGTAATTACCACCCGTCAGGGTTTATATATACATAAGAATAGTCATATCAAGATCATGTGTGTTTATATTTGGGCAGTGTGCAGGATAGGGAATCATACTGGTAACTGGATCATCCTCATCCCCATCTTCCTTGTTATTATTCCAACCCAGTACATCGTCGTCCGCGATAATCACGCCGGTATCTTTGCGCTTCCGTTTCTTCGCCTTCTTCTTCGTGGAGTCGTCCTTCGTTAGGTACTTCTGTAGGTATTCTGCTCGGGACATTGCTTGTTTTGTCGAGTCTTGGTTTGTCAAGGTGGGAAGCTTGTAACTTAGATTTTCCCGAGAAAAATGGGTGTATTAGTCAGCAATAACCATGTTCGTAACCGGCTGCTTCATGTGACGGCAGGGTACGAGTACAGTACCTACTCGTATCGTAGCTGTGTCACAAGCATAAACTACGGTATCATATTGAATCATAGACGGGGTTGTCACGCAGAACCATTCTAGCCCCGTCACTCGGTGCTGCGCATCTCAGTAGATCTATTGAGGGAGGAGTCACCGATTTGCCTCAGGGCCTTAAGTTAGGAGAAGAATCTACTCGTATACAAACAGACAAGGCCTGAAACTTTCTCCATACGCACCCGGTATCACGCGTTTCTGCATTCTCCTCTCTCTTCTTCTTTTTTTTACTCCGGGTTCTACCGTGCTCGGTTTCAGTCAGGCCTTGCTCAACAACCCACTGCATACCACACAGTGAGCTACCGTGGCTACCGGTACCTAACGGGACGTACTATATAATATGCCGCGCTCAGATGAGGCCACAGCCTTCTTTGTAGCTGTCTATGAGGCCGTCCAGGTACTGATCTCCTTCCCCCCCCCCCCGCCTTTCAATCTATGATACAGTGTAATGCTCTAAAGGTCTAAACTGCACCTCTCATTCGCAAAAAATACAGGAAATACCCTATGGAAAGGTCACTTCGTACGGCCACATCGCCCACTTAATAGGAAAGCGTAAGTAGAGTAAAAAAGGAATCCCCAAAAGAAAGCCAAGAAAGCCCCCCCCCCCGACCCCAGCATGGCTAACATCCGTCATACCTTCCAGCACAATGTCCAAGGTTAGTAGTACATACAATTATCACACGGTACCCTCCGAAACTCCCCAAACAGAACAAAGAAGAAACCTAGGGAATGGACGAACGAACAAGCCTCCCCAAACTCGGTGAAAGTATCATTCGTTCATTCATTCATGCTACAGACAAGTCGGTCAAGCCTTAAAACACCTCCCAGCGGATCCAGCGAACACGTTTCACCATGGAAACGTCCCGTGGCAGAGGGTTATTGCAGCTAGTGGGGTAATTCCTAGACGGTATGATACTTTCCCCCCCTCTATTCCCCCACAATTCTCACCTCACCCCTTACTGCTATCTTGCCTGACCTTACCTCACCCTGCCACGCCTTGCCTGTCTCTCTGTTCGTTGCCCCCGTTATTTCCCCCAACGAAATGCTACTACATATTGTACATATAGTACGGTAGTTCGCCCTGCCCTTTCCTGTATACTATCTGTATGTCTCTGTCTGCATACATACATACATACATACATCCTACAGCCAGGCAGACTGTGGGAGTACGATGCAATCGACCCGAGCCCCATTTCACTCATCTCTAGCGGTTACCCACGGCCCCCCGGTTCTACCACACCCTTCTCGAGTTTTCCCTCATTTCCCATGGGAAACTTGACACAAACCCCAAACCCTTCCTTCCTTCTATGATATGATACATGATACTGACTGATAATAACCGCCCCCAGAGATAACCCTTCCGGCGCAGCACGTCACGCCCAAGCCCTCCGCGGCGAGGGAGTGGTCGTGACGACAACAGGGGGAGGGGGAGGGCTTCACGTGGACTTGAGTGGTGAGCATGGCTGGTTTCCAAATGTGCTCCCATCTAAGGGTGGTGGTGGGGATTGGGTAAACGAGGAAACAATGTTTCCAGTCCTATTTTAGTCTTGGGTTTGTTTGTTGGTTGGCTGTATCGATACTACAAGTATGATACCGGGAGGGGGGGGGGTTTAAGATATGGTATTGATTGTACTCGTACTCAGCTATCGTACCGGTGTTCGTATAGTTGGTCCATCTGGGTTAGCTTAGCTATTTACTGTACGCTTTCTGGGTTGGATCTGGGTAAAATTTTGAGGTGAGGCGGAGTTTTGGATTTGTGAGCGAGTTGTGCTGTGCTGGAGTGTCAGGAGCTCGAAGCGATGATGAAGAGAGAAGGTACCGGTAAAGGAAAGTATGAAAACGGAAGTGAGTGAGCGATGAGTGTTCAGTGCCTGCTGAATTGATACACATTTGTTTCTCTTGTTTAGTCTAATTTGAGCGCGTGTACTGTACTGTACTGTACCCGGAACCGCGGCCCCGATTAGCCACTTTTGGGGCTCAGCTACAAGGAGAAGGGGTTGGAAAAGGCTGGAGGATACGTCACTAGGGAGGTGAATGAGGGGGAAAGAGAAAGAAAGGGTTCAAATTATTCCTTCATTCTTGCCGGAGACCACCGTATGATATAATATATTCTTGTTGCAGTGGGACAATACTACAATGTAATTCAGCTCCCGCCAACATCCCCCCTATGTTTCTATCGGTATTGTAAGTGAGCTAAAGGATATTACCCCATCTGCCGTATCTCTAATTCTACCTGTAATCGCCATCCGAAATCCCTCTACCCTTTGCCGATAATAAATGTCCTTCTCTCCAAAATACCCCTCCCTCCTAGCTCGGTCCCGCTACTCCTAATGTTGATCTAACCGGGGGAAACCGCGATCTGGTCCGGAAGAAGATAAGGTATGATTATGTGAAAGGGAAACATAGGGAGTAGCCTTTTTCCGATCGGGGGTAAGGAGTGGGGAGGACACTTCACAATAAACCCACCGGTGCTCTTCCCCCTACTTGTTTTGGCTTCTCCGGGTGTTCTTGGTTTATTGTATAAATGTAAAAAAAGGATGGATGTGTTGTTGTTGTATATGTAAGTTATGTAGGTCCAAATGCTCGGCTTGTCGGTTGCTAAACAGCGGTTGTTGTGCACGGGTGCTCCAGCCATTTCGTTGAGCCCAGCAAACCTCGTTTGTGCCTGTTAAGTCTGTGCTAGTGTATCGGTACGTAAAAGCGTGCCGGTACTCACGTCGCAGGATTGAAGTCGCTCCCATTTTTGGTGGTAACGCGGCTTTGATCTGGCGACATGAGTACGTTGTAGCTCACTTAGAGGTGGGTTGCGGTTAGCTCAGTTTTGGTGGCTGCCATAAGGCCGCTAGTACACCACATGTCGCACTTCGACTACTCATTAGGCCCATGAACAGGCGTCACCAGGATGATGAGAACCCGACTCAGAGCACGAAAGCTGTAAAGCGCCGCCCCCCCCCCCCCAAATCACAATCTAAGTTGGTGGGTGGGATGGGTGATGGGTTAGGAATGAATGGAAACAGAATGGCCCTGGGCCCGTTCCTTCTTGCCCCTTCCCTATTCCTCCGGATTCTCGCATGCAGCTGCTGCCGTCATCGTCTTTGAAAGCTGCTCGCACGTGTAGCTGAAGCTCTATAAAGCTCCTACCCACCCTCCCCCCCTCCCCTCTTTCACTCGCCTTTCTGCCATCCTATATTCAATCTTCACCAATCTGTTGTCCGTTTTTCATAGTCTGACTCATATTCACCCTAACATCACCGTAGCTCTCACCCGAAACACCAACTTTCGTTCATTGCCTCTTTCACCCTTCCCTGGTCTTCACAACACTCTTTCCTGTCTTAGCCACACGCAAGCTTCCATCCAACGACCACAGCACATCTCTCCAAGATCCTAGACCTCGAACGAAATCATGGCCAGCGACCTTCCTGTCAGCGATCTTACTGCTGATCTCAGAGGCCCGGCTGTCGAACGGCAACGAGGCAAGGAGGTAAAACTATCACATTCCCCTCGTCGATCAATTCCCATGGCTGACTTTGGTTTCCGTAGCGACGTATCAAGTACCGAAATGTCAATGTGGCTCTCCTTGGGCAGCCAAAAACTCTCTTTTGGCCAGATGGGACTAAACCTGCTCCCGTCTGGAACGATCGAAACAAGTAAATTTACATGCCCAAGCACAAACTGATAATTAGTACTGACAACCCATAAAGGTTCCGGATGCCTCAACAGGATTCTCGCAGTTGCCATTGCCATGGGTGCCGTAGCTGGCGTGCCAGAGAACAAAATAAGAAGAAGGCTGTTGAAAAACTCCACTGGGACGATGAAATCTGCACTGCTCGACAATACCCTCTCTCGCCATCGGCTGAAGAGAGGGAATATCTCTGGGACGATTCGTCTTCGGATAGTGGCTCCATCGAAGGTGTCGCTTATTCGTTCGACCGGCCAGGGCCCAGCACCGGAACGGATACCCTTAGTTACGCCGTAACTGAGGCCGTCAAGAAGTTCGAGAACAAGGAGTTGGCTACTTTGATAAAGAATGAGTATGAGGTCGTCGACTCGAGCGATTCAGATGAGGACTTCGAGTTCGTCTAGATTGAAATGAGAGGTCCTACTTCACTGTCCCAGACGTGCAACTGGATGGAGCGCATAACCGTGACAACGACTATCGACGGTGATGATTTTGATTTCTGTAGAATTTGAGTTTTTGCCGAGTATCAGTTTTTCCTGGTTAGCTGCCTTCTTAATCCCTCTTTTATTTCTGCCCGTGGCTTGACTGCCTTTGCGAGCCTCGCACTTGTGATGAATGGAGCATGTTTATCTTCCTTCATGGCTGCTTTTTTTTTTCGGTTCTGGAGTCTTTTTTTGGGGATAAGTCCCAGGGAGCGCTAGCACCTGTCGGAGATTGAGCTTTGGGTTTTCTTTCCCTTTCTTTCCTTTTCTCGATGGGATTTGATATTTTCGATGGTGTTTGTATGGTGGTTTCTGGTGCCAGTCCAGAGGAAGCTTTTTACCATGGAGCGGGGGGGCCTAATATGATTTTTATTATTTGTGTGCTGGGCAGTTTTGTGGGAGCAGTCCTATCATATCATAAAACCCAGCTTGGCTTAAGCCACCATTGGAATTACTCTCCTCAGATACCATTCCTACCGCAGTAACATGGGATGGAATTAGATATAGACTTTATTGACGCCTTTATAGCATTATTTCTCGAAATTTTTGATCATTTTTGAATATCTTGTAGTATCTGGCCTTTCTCTTTGGACATGAATCTCAGCCTCATCCATGAAAACGAGCTTCAACACAACTGAGGGCATGACGGTAATCTACAGTACTTGTGCTCGATGGTTTGCTAGTGAGCACGAAAGCACGGACCGACGGCCTTATCTTTCCATAGCTTCCAACTCTTGCTCTCTAATCCCGTCTCCCAGTGAAAAACCATTGTTTTACTGGGGCTCTATCTAATCGGGCCTCACCAAGCTCACTGTTCTCGTATTCTTGCATAATCAGAAGAACCACTCTCGTGGCCACATCTCCTGAAAACCCACGCAAAAAGAAACCCCTCTGAGCTGCAAATACCATCTCCCACCACCAACAACAACTACACAATCAAGAAAATGCGCACCCTGATCCACCTCCTATCTCTAACCTTTTCCCTAACCCTCTTGCTCTCCCACTTGACTCCCTGTACAGCATACCGAGACTCCGCCCCTAGCAAGAGCGAACAAGACGACAACTACTCACTTACCCGGGAGCTCTATCAATGGCCTATATCTGCCGAATCCCCGACACCGTTGTGCGAGCTGTGGTATCATGAGCGCTGGGAGGACGCCTCATGCCCCTCTGTCGGTCACAAGAACTGCGCTATGACCGGCGAGTGCGGTGATGACGAGATTGTTCGTGTCGGGATTATGGACGAGAGGGGCGTGTTTAGGGGGGTTGTTACTACTGGTGTATGTGTTCTATTCTCACATAGATCACGGATGGGGAAAGGGACTAATGGGGTATGGATGAATGGATCGGGAAGAACAGAAAGCACTCAAAAATCGTGACAAAACCCTAATAAACATCCGCCGGGACCGCAACAACCCGGCAAAGGTTTGGAGGGTGGAGTTTCAAATGGTTTACGATGTATCCCCCCCGCAATCTTCCCTTCTTTCATCGTATGGTGACTAATTGAGGGGTGAAAATAGCTCGAAGAACGCGACGTAAGAGCAACAAACCCAACCCCGGGCCCACAACCATTCTTGAATAAACCCATTGTGTTGAACGCCGAGGGGAAGTTGCCAGAGCCGAATGTTGAGAAGACCTTCTTGCAGAAGTACCCTATCCCCCTCCGTACCTCCAAATTGCGCACTGTGAAAGAATGCTAATGGATGACTGGACAAACATTAGGTACTGGTGGGTCCTACTAGCAGGAGCCTTACTCGTCCTATCCGGTGGCGGCGGTGCGGAATAATCGTTCCCCTCTTCGCGTCAAGATCAAGGGGCGATATGCCGGATGGATAGAAGGATGGTTGCACACTATACCACACAGTAATTCACGCTTTACCATTGTATTGTACTCACTTGTACTATAAACACAATTGACACGATAAATTTATAATAAAAAAACAAGTTTAGTACCCGGGTATCGGCGCCTTGCCTATCCCGTCTTGTCATGTTTACTCCTCCCCCTTCGGGTTTACCTTATCATGAACCACCAACTCTGCCTATCGGAATCACGTCATGTGATTCCCTTAGCCCGTAGGTTTCCCCCCGGAGATAACGTTCTCCACATTAACGGCAGCGCGGGTGTGCATCATTGACACCGGTGCTGTAGTAACACGCGCAGCAGAGCATTTACCGATACCGTACTTGTAAACGGGTAAACACGAACACAAACAAGTCAAGCACGTCATGATTCCGTCTCTACAAGTAGGTATAGATGTAATCACTGATTATCACTCGATCCGTTCACAAGCTCATTCTGTTGTAAATCGGGGTGAATAGGGACGGACGGTGAAAAAAGCGTACGGGCACAAGCGGTAGAGATCACTCGCTCAACCCCCCATAAGGGATATAACAGGTCCTTTAAGTATCGTTCACGAAAACCCCCTGGCAGACGTCACACTGCCAGTATGGTACGACACAGACAAACACCTTTTCGACGCAACTTGCGGCATAGTAGATGATTATATCCAACGCTTTTAAACGAATGGTGCGGTACGCGGCGGAAGGAAGGAAGAAGGGAAGGAAGCGACACAACTGGAACGGATGTGCAGGGTGGGAGAGGAGGGAGGGAAAAACAAAAAAGAAGAAATCGTTGCGTACTCGGGGAGTCGAACCCCGTTCTCCCGCTTGGGAAGCGAAAATCATAACCGTTAGACCAAGTACGCATGTTATTATGAGTCGGAGTATGTTTGAATTCAATAACCCCTTTGTCAGTGCTTTATAGCACAATCTACCGGTAGCTCCACTACCTACACGGCTCGGCCTTGGGAATGGCTTCCTCACGCGATCTTGTTATGACTTGGCGTTTGCATCCCGCAGTTTGGGCACTTCGTATGATGGTAAATTTCTCAGGGGGCGGTTAGCCTACTTCCATCACACAGCGGCTGTCAACTACCGGTAATATTACTCTGTCGAATCGTATCGTGTTGGGTTGAATTAGTGTAAATCTTGCCTTTCTTTCTTTCTTTCTTTCTTTTCTCTTCCTTCCTACTTTTTCGTCCGGATACGGTGCAGGCAATGCTAGACGTGTGGGCTGGGTTGTCACTCGTTTTTCTCGAGATAGAATGGAATAAGGTTTCAGTACCGGTACTGTACTTGTATTTATCATGGAGGGGGGGTTTCGAATTATGCATGTATGCGTGCCGTGCCGTTCGTTTGATGGGATGTTTGGTTCTTGGTTTGGTGGGGTATGGTACCGGTAAGTGGAGTGGCCGGATTGGGTTTTGTTGAGCGGGCTGATTGGGGAATGAGAGGGGGGATGTGATACCGGGGGGAGCGGAAGTGAGAATGGTGGGTTTTGTGATTGGTTTCTTTTGGTGAGGTCGTCGCTACCAATTTGTTGTGGTGGTGGCTGCATAGGATTGGGGGTGGGATGATGAGTTGGTGGTCAGGGAGGTTGTATTGTAGTGAAGTATCATGGGTATGATACCGGTAGGGGAAAAAGTTACATCTTGATTGTTTGCAGGAAGAGAAACTTCACAAAAAACGCTTTCTCTGGGTAGAAACAAATCTTCAAATCTCAATCCCAACATAGACATTCGCCAGTCTACACTTGACAATTCTTACAGGACTTTCTTTCCAGACAAATTATGACAGCAGAGAACTGCATCGTTTGCAACCCCAAGATTTCCTCAACCCCTCGGACAGCGCCCAAAAGTCGATGAAACCCGCCAGGGAATAAATCAAAAATTAAGCAACCCAGAAGGCCCGAAGACCTTTGGCAGAGGCTCGCGTCCTCGCTGTGCAATGAGGTCGGAGATCCCTGAGTCTCAACTATCCGTGAGCAATCAAGACTGTCGCCAGGTAAGTATGAGGAAATAAGAGGGGTGTGGGGGAGCGCGGGTTTAAATAGAGATTCCCGGGACTGAATGCCAAGAGAAATTTGGCCGATGGTAGGGTTTGGGGCTTAGGGTTCCAGAGTAGAGGGTTTAACGGTTCTTGGTGACACGAGAGATATTGTTGAAACAAATTGTGTTTTAGGCCCGAAATTTATTTGACTTTTTATGTTATAATTTGGCTTGCTCTACCAGTGGAAAGTGTAGAAGCCTCCGTGGAATGATATGACCTAAGCTTGGGTTGAATTGGGGAAGAAAGGGCCGATAATTAGCTACAGTACTGTACTTACCAGGTTACTCGCTGCAGTGTTTTGTTCGCTGCAGTGTTTTTGCTCATTCGGGTGTTTTGCATGTAAAATTTCCTTCCTTCCTGGCTTAAGCTCTCCCTGCCTTTCTAGAGTTATTGGTGGACGCCGGATAGGTACAAGTACAAGTACAAGTACTGCCGGGATAATACATTGTATAAAGCAGAGTTGCCGCGTTTCTGCCAGGCAAGCAAGAAATCGTAATGTTGGGGTTACGAGCACAGGACAGCGGCCTCGTCAGATATTCGGGCAGCACACGGGGGTTTTGGAAACAATCTGTTCCATTTGAACTGGTCTTGAGTCTGCAGCCTAATAACATGGAGATCTTGTAGGGAGCCTTGTTTTATATTTTCCACCATCAGATATATGTTGATCCTGTTTTTACTCTTTTCGTTTTTCCTTTCCTCTACTCGAGTACCCATTCCGCCAAGCCTTCCAGCTTTGCTTCATTGTTGAGAGGTGGGAGAAGAAGGAAGAAAGGGACGCAACAGATCTGATTAGGTTTTTTAGATCGTGGGTATTCGTTTTTCATGTTCCAGTAGATACAAGATTATTAACCTACATGCAGACTTCGTGGAAACTCAACCAGGCCTTTTCATTTTTCATTTTACCCTTCTTCTTGTTAGCTACTTCAGTGGTATTAGCACTGGCCACCCCGCTTGTAGCGCCAAGAGCAGCTTCTTCAACCGGTACTAGACGCTTTCGTCTGACTACTGGAAGTTCGGCCTTTGTCCCTCCAGTCATTTTATTGCATTTTGAGCAGGGGGTTGTGAATAATGAGGTGTATGTTCCAATCATTTCCTAGTTAATAGGGTTAGTGGTGTTTATCATCATAAATAAATCTGGGCCTATTACCAGCAGCATTTGAAGATTTCCGGCGTTGGGCCGCATAGTGATACTGCGCAGAAGAGCGGTGTAAAGATGGGGGGCTGGTTGTTGCTCGGGTTTTTTAGAATTGACGATGGAAGTAACGATGAAGCGGCGAGTGCTTGTAGCTGGATCCGACTTGTCCATCGATATTGAAGAATTAGTGGATAAGTTCATGTCGATGGTGAAGAGGAGATCGGTTGGCGTTGGTAATTTAAGCTATACCCGCAGGGCGATGGGTAAACAAACTTGAGCAATCGGGGTACGGAAGCCAAAGGTCTTACTTTGATAGTTCTCTTTCCAGACTCCTCTCCGTCGCCGACTTCAACCCCAATGCTCGGATGTCTCCCTTTGAAATCTCCGATCACTGTAGGGATCTCTGCGTCTGAGGTTTCTATTTCGTCTTCCTTCATTTCATCCTCCTCTTCCTCCTCGGGCTGATCGCTGGCATCTTTCATCTCTGTGTCCTCGGGTTTAGGGGCAACCTTCAACTCTTCCTCTTCCTCCTCCTCATCATCTGGCATGAAAGTGTCGTGGACTGAGAGTCTCTGTATCCCCTCAGGCTTCTTCGCTCGTGACGCGCCTGCACCATCGAAAATTTCCTTGTTATCGACCCACGATGAGTTAAAATCCAACACCTCCTGTGAGCTGCTTTGCGCTCTATTTGCAAGATCGGCGTAGAATTCTGCGGCTGTGGGGAAAAAATGGTCAGCCTTATCCGTCCCGCGGGAGAAATTTCAACTTACGGGAAGGATATTTTGTGGATAGCGGCAACGTCAGACGTGGAATAACCGTGCGAAGACTGATCAACTATAATGAAGGTAAAGAGGGAAGAGACAGAAGTTTAGATTGGTATTCCCTCGGCGCTGGGAGCCAATACGGGAACAAACGAACCTTATTGTGAAGATCGTCAAGACGTTTGAGCGAGTCGACTAGCTTCTCCTCGTTCCATTCCTCGGAACCTGCTGGCTGCTGGCTTTGCAGCTGTTGAAGCTGCGGCGGCGGAGGCGCGTTCCCATTCGGTTTCGACATAGAGAGATCAGTTGAAAAAGGGGATTATTAGTTGGGGGACTCAGGTGGGAATTTTTGTGGAATACGGTAGCACTGAGCGAGAGTTGAGGGTGGGATGGACTAGACGCGGGTAGTTGCTGAGGAGAGCGACAAGCACCCGCACCTCTATTCACTGAGGTCGCTCACAATGAAAAAAATATTATTGTGAGCATCGGAGCCCATCCCAGTCCCTTCCGCCAAATCCGTGATTTAGGTATGATACATGACAAGCACATCCTTGGGAATACAGCTATTGCAGATAAAAGAAACTCAGAGCAAAAGGCAAAGACAAAAAGGATACCAGTAAAAGCAAACCCAAAGCGGATGCTGGCCCTACAGGCAATCCTCAAAGTGAACATACGTCCCAATAAGAGAATTTGCTTGAAATACTGTGTCATCCTCCACAATGAGATCGTGATCTAACCTGAAAACCATCCATGGGGGAGGGAAATTTTATTCGATTTGGGGGAACAATCGAAACCAAAGTCTTCATGACAGTTTAATTGTGCCAAATTGTGCGATCAACTCTAATTGCAAGACACATTTCTCATCTGATTATCGTGTCGTGGTTTGTTTGTACATCAAAGTAGATTTTTTTGATCCTCATCTGATGAATTCTGTCGGGATAGAACTTTGGGGGAATCTTTAAAGTTTCACCATTCCTGATAAAGTGGCCTACATATATCTGTGATAAGGTGAGCACTCTGGGTCCACCAGGTCCCCATGTATCTCCTTATGAATCTATTCCCATTCTTTCGTGTAGAGGAGCCAAGACAAGCTTGTCTTGCTAGCTCAAAAAGGGCCGTGATTCCCATATGCTTGCAGCGACAGTTGCCTGTAATGGTCATTGCCCTTGTATTCCCTATCGTACAAAAGAAACAGCGACAGAGACGCTACAATATAAAGAGCCTAGATCAGGTCGATACCATCTCTCGGCCCCGTAGACAACCTATTCTCCGGCCCATTCAGGCTTTGTCCTATTGACAAACGCAGTCATCCCGGTCTTTTGATCCTTAGTAGAGAACAATGCATGGAATACCCTCCTCTCATACTTCACACCCTCACTCAACCCAACCTCGAAACTCTGATTGACAACCTCCTTGGCCGCTTTTACCGCCAGCGCTCCGTATCCCGCAATCGTCTCTGCGGTTTCCAATGCTCCCTCAACACATTTCTCAGGAGTCTCAAACACCCTCGCCACAAGACCCCATCTCTCCGCTTCCTCAGCGGAGAACGTCTTTCCAGTGAGAATCAATTCCATAGCCCTCGCTTTCCCGATAGCTCTAACTAGCCGCTGGGATCCTCCTGCGCCCGGGATAACTCCCAATTTGATTTCCGGTTGGCCGAATGTAGCCGTTGGTCCACAATAGATGATGTCGGCCATCATGGCGAGTTCGCAACCGCCTCCAAGAGCGTGCCCATTGACAGCAGCAATGACGGGTTTCGAGATTTGGGTGACGTCCGACCACAGCCTGATAAAGTCTTTACCGTACGCTTCCGAGAATGTCAAGTTCTGCATTTCCTTGATATCGGCGCCCGCAGCGAAAGCCCTTTCGCTGCCGGTAATGATAATTGCACCGATTGCCTTTGAATCGTCGAATGCGCGAAGAGCATCGTTAAGCTCGGACATAAGAGGAGTGTTCAAGGCATTGACTTTTGGGCGGTTGAGAGTAACTAGGAACTCAATCATAAGCAATCGGTCCAATTGACGTTCTAGGAGGCTGCTTAATACTTACCCTGCCCTACACCCGGCCTGGGGGAAGAAACCAGAATGTGTTCGTAAGATTTAGAGCTTAGGGAAGACATTGGACGGACAAGACGAGGGACTATGGGAGAAATAAGGCGGGCAGAAGTAGGTCGAATGAAACGAGCAAACATATTGTGGGGTGAACCGGAACCGGTATGATAGGCTTTTGAGGCACAGTACGAGTACGGTACGTATGATTGGAAGTGGTTCATGTAACATACTCGAGTAGTTCCGGCCGCCACCCGTAGCACCTCGGCAGATGCAACGGGGGACGCCTTGGCACAAAATCCCGTTTTAAAAAAGCTGCAACAAAGTTCAGTTCCCGTTCATGTTTTTTTTCTTGTTAATCAAAGAGAGAATGTTGCATGCTTTCCCTTACGGTACAATACAAGTACAGTACTTGTACGAGTACATACACAAATGCGGGGATCAAAAAAAGGCCATGAACTTAATTCTCTCCCCCACAATGCCCATCACTAGTAGTCCAAGCACGCGTGAGATGGAAGGGCTGTTTGGGGGAGAGGTTGGGGGTAGACGCCACACGCGAAGCGATGTCTGATGCTTTGTGCGTGATATCCTGAGAATTATTCTCGAAGAATCTCTGAAATGTGTGCAGGAGCATCCACAGTCCCTACCCATGCATGATCCTATATTGATCAATCATGGTCTGTAGGTTCCTCCTTGTTTCGCCAAATATAGATGCTACCCTGGGAAAGGTTACCACCTTTGAGGGAAAACGGGGGCTGAACGAGATGACCAGGGTCGATCGTTCGGAGGACCCACACAGGAAAACCCTAGCACAAATGAAGATGCAGAATGGGAGTATCGGTATATATCATACAGATTCTGGACGGAAGTCCTGATGATATTCAGCCCGGAGCGACTGTTACACACTAGCAAGCTATCCCACGCCACACTCCATGATAGTGGGGGTTTTCTTGATGTACCTCAATTTTACTGCGCCTGGGAACTTTCGCCAACCCTTAGTTTAGTCCCAATCACAGTGCCCTTGTCAGATATGCCTCTATTTTTACCCTTTTTGTTAAATCCGCGGTGAGTTTTTAGGTATGATATCTGACAAGAATCTCATAGGGTACAACCAGTGAAAGCGGGAAGGATGGAGTCTGATATGCCTCTAGTTACTATGGAAAGCATACAAAGGAGAAGATGGAGAGATTCTATTCGGTTTGCACTGGGGGTTCGTTGGTGGTCGCGAGCTTTGACAAGCGGGGTGGCCCTGAGGGTTTTTATCGGGCTTCATGGAGCGGCATTTCTCTGTATTGCGGAGATATGACAGTTGCCGCATTATTGGCGATGAAGGAATGGAATTTTAACGCGATAGATAATATGGGTAGAACAGCGCCCGCGTGAGCAGCCCTAGGAGGTCGTGGGGACGTCTTACAGATACTATTACAGCGGAGAGATGCCAGAGCCTATGCAGTGGGCATTAGGTATGGTCGGATACCGTGCTTGTGCGATGCGGACGGGGGGCATGAGGGAGCAATAAAGCTGCTATCAGAGCGATGCTGAGTGAGATTAGAGGTGGAGGAAACTTGATACAAACGAACAGAAAAGAAATGACAGACGCCACAACTTGGGGCAATTCCCACTCACACAAATACTGGTATGCCAGCAATGATAGGGCGGTTGCTCATACCCCATAGCACTCAACAAGCGAGAGGATATCAATTTCAAACCTGAAAACACCCTATATGGTCAAGCTCCACTCTTGTGGTCTGCAGAGAACGGGTATGAGGGAGCAGTAAAGCCGCTATTATAATGAGACGATGTCAATCCCGGTATACCAGACCCCAGCAACGAAACAGCCCTCGAATTAGCTGCCTCAGTTGGGCATACAAGAATTGTGGAGCTACTATACTACACATGCGGAGTGGGCGGAGGTAAAACTTTCTCCGGCCTAAGTTAGATATAATCGTGGGTTGAGGCACCAGCGGTACTGGAAATTCATGTAGGGGGTCACGTGGTGGTCTATGGCCCATAACCCATACTCTCCTACCATCAATTACTCCCTTCCCTCACCCACCTGCAATCACAACACCGTTTACCACCCTTTATTAAATAATAACTCCACACCCCCGTAAACCTCTAGTACAAATAGTACGGAGGGGTAGTGCTGGGAAGTTAATGGATTAGGGGAAGGGGGAGAGAAAGATACCCCATTGGAGAGGCTACTGGGAAAATAATATCATACATGAATCATTGTAACACCCGTAAGCAATACAGCAATGTGCCCTTGAGTCCCGATAATTAATTCTATAGAGGATCATACACTACGATACTTCTTGAATTTGTTTTGATATAATAATATGATAGATGCAAATTCCACCGGAGATTAGATGGAGTACCAACGGGATAGGAGATATTTTTGAATGTTTAACCACAATACTCTGCCAAGCCTGAGCATGGGGAAAGGAGTATAATCCTTTCCCACAGTACCGGTAGCCCATCAGGGCAGATATATCGCCAGCTGAAATTAGGATATCAGTTCTGAGCATCCGCAGGAAGCCACCTATCACAACACCCTTAGGATGTGGAATCCGGACCAAACACCATCCATCGGACCCTGAGTGACTCAGCTCTTTTCCTATAACCGCATTTCTCCCCTAATTTTTTCAAATTATCCATTATTATGATACTATCCTATGAATTAAAATCAACGCAAGAGTGTGCTTCGACAATCATGAGTTCCAACTGTGCGGCGCGGAACGCTCAGGGAGAACCGCTAGTCTCTCTTCATCAATCAACTCGCCCACCCCCACCAAAACTTACTACCGGCAAAGTGAGGCATCTAGGGTTCAATAAGTTTGATAATGTGATTCTTTTTTTTTCCCACACGCAAAAACAACGAGGCATTCTGAGCGAGTCGAGCAGAATGGAAGGATAAAGGAAGGAGAGGTGAAAATAGAAAGTACCGAATACAAAATCAATCTTCCTGCCGGAGCTCCCTTCACATTGGCAGGAGCAGAGCGTTTTCGGGCTGAAAATACCTCCATATTAGCCATAGAGTGGAGTGGGCAAATAGTTTCCAACCTGATGAGGTTCTCGAGGAGCCCATGCTATATACTGCATTGTAAATTTACAGTACTCGTACTCGTACTGGCACGGTACGTTGGGCTGAATTTGGGCGTTTTATGTCACGCGCCACCAGTATCACGGATTTAATCCGACTTGGCTTGGGGCAAGTCATGATTCATGTTGCTGTAGCTGGCCTTGATACTAATACACCTGGAATACCCTCAGCCGTGTGAGAAGTCAATTATTCTACAGTATTCTAGCTGCAGTAAGAGCCGTATCGAGTTCTACAGAGCCCACCAAAGTCGATTCTAATTGGAGCCAAGTAGACGGGAAGTAAGGGAACGGAAACAATGATTAACACTAAGTCAGCGCTCTACTATACCGTATAAACGGAAATTACCATTATCTCCAAATGTAATATATAATAGAATGGGGGCATATATGTGCGCCGGGGGGAGGGAATGAAGGTGAGAAAACAGAGCCATCAAGCACCGGACAAAACCCGGTATTGTATAAGTGTTATACTGTGCGGTTTTTGTAGCAAAATGGGGAGATAATATGATACACTAAGATTGGTAGGTAGCTGGAATGCGAAGGAACAATACACGTAGGATGGAAGGAGAGCTAGAAGCAGTGAATTGAGAGCGGAGTTTAGTAGTGACAGTGCAATGCTGCAAGTGGGAAGTTTGTCGGGTGGGGGGCATTTCTCGTAAATGTCAAAATCTCCGGATCCTTTTGAAAGGGCACTGAGATGTCTCGGAGGGAAGAGGTCTATTAAACTATTACTCCCGCTAAGGAGGAATGAGCCATGATCTCCCAACTGCCATTTCACAACTCCCCCATGTTTTTTCTAAAAACGTCTGTATATGGGCTGTTTGGCCGGTAAGGTCTGTCATCATCATGTCCTGGCCAACGCTACACTGCGCTAGGAGCATTTTCCACTACTCTGATGTGTCCGCGTTCTGCAGCCCACGAGAGAGGTGTTCGTCCGTCTTTATCCGCAGTATTGGGAGTGACATCTCCTCGCTCCAAAGGTATCTTGATGACGCTCTCATACCCCCTTCCCACAGTCCAAAGGAGAGGTGCCTGAGGCGACCTCCTCCGATATATCCATTTTTAGCCGATAAAGAGAGAGAGGTGCTCTGCCACCTTTACCGACTATGTCGGGAGCGACACCCCCCATACTAAAAGCATCCCCACGATTGTCCCATGCCAAAGCTCTTTAATAAAGTCAGCGCCCTGCCTCTTTTGTGCAGGTTGCTGAGGGTAGACTGTTCGGCCTACAGTTGACCACAACCGACAGTATCAATCAGGTTAAGGCCAATCGCATTCTCCAGCATACAAATTCTCAAAAAATCAGATTACAAAGGAGATGAATTAGATTGCTGTTGTAAGGCCTGGCCAACTGAGGGGTTTTACTCCAGAGCTCCTAAAGCCCGGGAGCAACTGAGATCCGTGGCCAGCTTGAGGTCATACGAAGGGCACAGTAAGTCTGTGAAGGGAGGTTTTAGGATAAGCTCACCAAAGAGACACTAAATGGAGTTAAACGATGGTGCCAACCAATTAAAGCATTTGTTTACTATCAACAAAACCGATTATAGTGCCACACTCTCTTACTGTCCACTATTGCAGATTATCATGAGCATTGACTCACTAACTCGCTAACACTACGGAGGTACAGCCCATAAGTTTTGTATGTTCCACAGGCAGAAAGTGCAACCCCCTAGGCGTGTGTAACATACAAAACTTATGAGCTGTACCTCCGTATGGTCTAGGGCCATTATCCCTACCGTTGTCCTGGTTACAGAGCTAGTTATAATGGGCACTTTATTCCAAAACCCCCCCAATTATGGCGCCTTATCTCATCTAGCCCTACGATTAAAATAAAACTAAGACCAAGCCCCAATAAGACATAAAGGAGCTTCTCCGACACATCCGCTCTGCAGATCCAAGGCTCAAATATGAAAACACGGGAGAGCAGAGGTGAAATAGAAAAATTACAGGTCGAATCTCTAAACTTACACCGGCGAAAAATTCGGAACCCAAGACAGTAAAAATAGACAACGTATGGCCCACTACCGCCCAACATTAACAAGTTAACAGTACACAGCTTTTCGTTCGTCATGACCTTTCCCTTTGCATTTCCAATCCTTTTTATTCAAGCAAAAGTACCATGTAAACCCAAATCCCAAACTCCTCAGACCGCATATCCCACCCAAAAGCATCCCTGCTGATAAGATGCCCTAGCAGTAGCCTGTTTGGAGCCTTCTTAAGACCTGGCGTACCTGGTCTTCCCGAAGCTGAAAGGAATATAACGGTACTTGATCATATGCTGGATTTGTCGCCTCACTACAATAAATCAATCGCGGTTAGCAGAATATCGTTAGCAAATGGGGAGATAATGAACACATACTAGTGAGGGTGAACAAAAGAATCCAATAAACAACAAGGACGGGCCAGAAGACTGTGTGATAATGGGTTAGCCTGTTACTCTGTGGCAAGATAGGGTAAATAGGGCTACCAACCGGGAATATCAGTTGCCCGAATCCAGGTCGCCACAAATGCGATGAAAATGGCTCGGGTAGCGCTGTGCCAGAATTTGAATTCGGGCAATCTCCTGATAAAGGGTCTGAATTCCTCATCCTGCTTTGTGGGCAAAGCACTCGGACCCCCAGACTCAAGCTCGTCATCTTGTTCAAGGGAGGGATCAAACTTAGGTGTGAGGAAAGCGATGAATAAGTTTAGAAGATAAATGCCGAGAGAGTAGCAAACTTTCGAGGCATCTGTCAGTGGTGATCAAAAGGGAAGAAAAGGGCGAGACATCCGAGAGGAGAGTGTCTCGGGGGCAAATTTTACCAATATACCATCCCTGAGCTATCAAGATTCTCGCCATAAAGATCAAGAGCAATACAACCGTTCCGATCCATCGATAGGGAGTAAACGGGGTGACCTTATCAAGGTATGTTTGGTACGTCTGTTGCAAGGGCTCAAAATCAGATGAGCCACGTTAGCATCGCTACCAATCCCCTGTTCATCAAATAAAGGGGGAGTAAAAACTGACCCGAGTGAAGCGCGAGGTATGAGCACTGAATGCGGCCGGAAAAGCCTGCTCCGGAGGTTGCGAATCCATGGTACAATGGCACTTGTGATGTCGAGGTAGTTGATTTCGCTGTGAATAGTGGTTGAAAGGAGCGACTGAGGTTGAAAAATTTCGAGATCAAGAAAGCTGCCGGGGGGCGAAAGGAATAAAAAACACAAGACCAGAAGTGTCCTTTTTGCGGCTAGTGCCTTGAGAATGCGTAGCCACAAGGTTCCAACAATAGGATTGTCCATTCCTTGAAAAAAGCAAAATGTTTCATTGTGAGGCTCTTATGCAGCAAAGAATGGCTTATTTTTTCATTGGAGTTTCCCATGGCCTTCGGGCTTTCCCCACAGTTTGTCCGCTTATTAAGTGTCCTATCCCCCGTTCCATGCTCCCCTCCCCCTCCGCATTTAGTCGCACGATTACTGTACCGGTACTCGAGTACTGTACGGCACTCCCGGGCAGTTGCGATCCCAGGATAGGAAAAGCTCTTACGAAGGTACGATGAGTACGATAGTTGCATCGCTCCTTTTCTTGGCAATGTTTGGGAATTTGCCGGTGTGATAGTACATCCGCAGGACTGGCGGATATAGGATCACGACCACATGACCCGCTCTCGTGGTCGTGGAATTGGTGTGAGGATGTGCATCACGTGATTACATAAAAAGAGGTCTTGGCATGGCAGTTACGAGTTGTGTTCACTTTGTTTGCTTCCTTGTCTACCATTCACTCTCCTTCTCTCCTTCTCCAAAAATCCGCTCTCCTTCTCTCGCGGCCCTCACGCCACCCTCGGCCCCCTTGTTCTTGCTTCTCTTCTTCCTACCCTCCAAACCCTCCAAACCATCGCCATCGCTGTGTCTGCGAACCTTTCCTCTTTGCTTTTTCCCCTCATTAAGCTTTTCACTCTTACTACCCTATAAAAAGCTCTTGAATTCTGCTATTAGATTAGTTGAAATCAGCTGCCAGCTCACGATAAGGTCCTGTTCGACAGTCAATAGAACTATAAACACTAGCCAACGAGGCGCAACCCGTCTAGTGGGCTGACCCTATACCCCGTCGTGAAAACAGCAATCCTTCTCAGGAGCTTCAACTTTGAATCAGGAGATTTCAGGGCTGTCGGAGAAAGTTATTTTAAGAGCTCTCATAGTGTTCTAGATTGCAATTATTGACGGTATGATTAACGGGCCCACTTTCTTTGATACTGTACTAATGCTTTGGATAACTAGTCCCAGCAAAGGCCCACCACATCTAGTTTTGCCCCTTGGTTGGCGGATTGAAAGACTATGGCTAACAAGCTCGACTTGCACTGCCTGGTGGCTTTTATGAGCTACGCACTTAAGGATAAGCAAGACGGTTCTCCCCGCCACTTGAACCCTTCACTTCACACTTTCATGGGCGGCATTGTCGATAACAAGGAAACAAACATTCGCACCTTTCCCATCCTTGATGCTCTCGCCCATATATCTATTTCTCAGAAGGAATCCCAGGTCGTCGCAATCGGTCTACAATTGAACTCTAGGCAAAGTGAAATTCGCCTAACGGTTGCCGAGAACAAAAGGGTTGCGGCTGGCTTGGTTAATCATCTCACCAAGATATGGAGAAAGTTGCAATTCCTATCGTGCGAGTATGAAAGGAATCGGAAAAAGGGCAAGAGAATGGACAAGTCCCAACTGGGGTCCCCAGAAATGCCCAAGGACGTGGGCCTCCCTTTGAAAATAGAGATATTTCGCGACATATACCGGTACTCTCTGGAAAAGCAGATGAATCGGATAGATAAGTGGTCCAAAAAACTTCGCGGTTTCATGAAGGCGTTGCTTGAACTGCGTGCACCCCTCCCCCTAGAAGGGGTTGAATCGAGCCTGTACAAGGTAGTGGTCGCATTGTCGTTGGTAGTAGAGGAAGTTTCCAAGCTTCGCAATAACCTCGGAGTCGAACTCACCGAGTCGGAATGGGAATTAGTGTATTTCCAGAGCATCCTGGCCAACAAGCATGTAAGAATCGTGCTTGCGGATGGAGATGAGTGCGGCTGTGATATGCTGGCTCGTGAGTTAGGAGGTATTCTTCTTCCCATTACCGTACTTATATACACAACCCATCCAAATATGCACTCACTACTGATTGGCCGAATCTTAGTAATAGTGGCCTATTCCACTAGCCAATCAGTGGGGACTGTGTATTGGGCAGGTCGTGGATTTTGGTGTTCCGCGATTATATGTTTTCTGTTCTGGCCGTTAACTAACTTCGCTTTTTGTGATAGCTCATCTTTCCAAACCCCCCTTCCGGCTTCGACGTGCTCTTGAAAAACTGACTGCCCTCCCCCGCCACATTGAAACTCTATATGGATTCGCCCATTCTCCCCGCCTCCAGCCTGCCCTACGATACCGCCTGTTTATTTCTGCCGTCCCGGAGAAAACTCATCCCGTAAAATTACCCGCATCATTGGAGGCCTGGGAGTCCTTCTTGAAAGCTGCATGTGGTGAGCACCGCAATCTCAAGAACACACATGCGGTGGAGCTTGCGAAAAGGTTTGGGCCAAGGAAATGGGTGTGCCCGATCCACTGCGAATGTGGGCTTATCCTGTACCTCCATACCAAGCAGGGCAATCAATGGGACCATGTCCCGCCATTTAGCTACATTGGGGTCTCCAAACTCAGTTGCGGTGCCTGCCACGTCTGGATAGAAACCTTCAATGAACGGAGCGGGCGGAAATTTTATACAAGGGGTTCACTTGGAAAGTGGTACTGGCCCTGGGGGGTACCCGGGGCGGGGGGGCCCTTGGCAGGGCGTATGGCACAAAGGGTTTTAGATAAATACCTCGATCTGGCGGTTCAGGAGCTTTCGAGAACAGTCTCGGAAAGCAGTGGTGCGTCCTCAGATGGGGCAGAGCATGGTCTAAGCGATGATCACGAGAGAGATGCTGTGGTTCTAGGTGCCGCGAGAGTGCAAGACCGTGGCGGGTTGGCGTTTTTTGTCGATACCTGAGAACGATGAGATGGTAATGAAGGGGTGCGGAGATGTAATGCGTTGATGACGTAAGAGAGGGAGGTTTGTTTAGTTTGGCCTGTTTGTGCCTCACTGTTTGTTGATCCCTTACCATATCTGGGCAGGTGGGGAAATGCTAAACTTTTTCTTTCTCTATTATTTTTTCTTCTCCTTCCTTGCTCTCGTTGGCGGAATTTGTGCTTAGTTGTAGTAGAGGGTACATTTGAAGACCGCCTATGAACTTTGTCTGGTGTTGCACCACCTGCACTATAGTACTTTCCACATTTCCACATCCGGAACCGACCCTCTTGCCCACCTTTTGGTGGAGTTGAGAAGGGGTGTGTATTTCTGCGATGAGGGAGATCTCCCTTGGTATTTGGCATTTATAATTATTTGATTTGCCAATCTAGGCAATCTCTTCGCTCTTCACCCATTTCTCCTACCATTCAAAATCTTGACTACTTTCCATCCACCGTCCACGTTCCCCTTGGGCTCTTGTTTTTTTTCTTGCTTCATCAACCCTCCATGGTTGCCATTTATGTCTTTTCCCCTCAATTGCTCAGTTACTCAATTACTCTTTCGTCGTAATAGCTTATGACACCTTTCAATGTTCTCACGCCGGCACCTACCCGCCTTGCTTGGCTCTATTTCCAATACTCTTCCTTTGATATATATATATTTATGTACATTGTGGGGGGGAGGGGGCATTTGGGGCCCCGGGTGGTGGTTGCTTCCGCGAGGGCCACGTTGGGGTGTGGGGGGGGGGGGGTCCATAATTATAGTATCATAGATTTATAGTTTTGTACTTTAATCATTGGCCCCTGTTTTTCATCGTGCGCTTCGGCCAGTACTCAAAATGCTTGGCTTGGGAGGTATGGCGGAGGGCTTCTTATATCGTAGTGATCAGGATGTACCTTCCGGGCAAAGAGGCATAAGCCGAACGCGGAGATTACAGGGGCAGGACGGAGACGGTAGGTTTCACGAGTTTTTTTTACTGTATTCCAGTTTTGGCGGTATTAATTGTCCACAGTTTTCTAAGCATTCCAGTTTCCCAGTCCACGAGGAGGAGGCATAATGTCTCGGATATGACATGGATGCATACCTGAAGTCTTTAAAATATGTTTGACACTGGGAACCCTGGAATCATTTCCCCCCTCCTCCACTGCTCCCTGGTTCAAGTCTTTAACTGAAACTGAATTCTGGAGCACTTTTTATTCCTTACTCCCCTCTTTCTCTTACCCACTGCCTTATCCTTATCATTAAACCAACCTTGTGAGCCCTCAGCGAGGCAGCACCCTCAGCGAGGCACTAGGAATCTTGGCATGCCTTGGTATCAACGAAGCCCCATAGTATTCCACTTTTCAACTTCGAGTAACCTTTTTTTTTTCTTTCTTTTTTTTCTCTATCAACACAAACAACCAACAACACTTCCCATATAATCACTTCCGAAGAGCTCATTAACTTCGGAGGCCTCAAATACAACCCGAGTGGCAGTTTTACAAATTCTCTTTAGAGAGCCGGGGCTAATATAGCCCCTGCTCACTCTCTGGAACTTGCTTGTCCTTCCTCTTCTTTGCTGACCTGTTCCTCCATTTGACCTACAACTTCTTCCAAACCATCCAACAATATTCCTGGCCCATGCTATCATGTTCCGCCATATCCTGCAGGTGCTTTTCAAGCCTTTTCACCTGCTGTTCTGCTTCCACAATTTGTATACCAAGATGTTCTTCCTCTTGAAGCAATGTTGTACCTCCCTTTCGGCGTTTTGGTAACTTCCCCTCCTCTTCCAATTTCTCTACCTCCTTTCTCTTATGTGTACATTCTGCTAACTTGGTCTTTCTTACTGTGATGAGATTAGTAGTGTTACGATACATTCTCCGGATGCTTTCCCATTCCTCACTCATTCGTGATTCAAAAAATTGTACAACATTATCTCAATTGATCTATGCTTTTCCTGCGGTTGGTATTCTTGTTCTGTTTATGGCTCTCTTGTGTTGAATTTGAGTTAATTGTTGTTTCAAGTTGTCAATCTGGCAGTCCTTCTCTTCAATTTTGGTATGTATTCTATTAGTACTTATTGTAATATTACTAACAATCTTTTTTAGTCTCCAATCAGTTGGATCGTTTGTGGAAAGTGTCGCAAGCGCAATCAATTCCTGTTCAATTTCGGCTTTGTTTTAAGGTATGGTAAGTGATTCAATCTGCTGTACAGACAAGCAACCTAATGGCTATGGACTAGATACTATCATTTGGGCTATGGAAATGGTTGGGCTTGTTGTATAGGAGTTATAGGAAGAAGATTCGGATCTCAGAGCTTGGATTTTGGACAATATAATGTTTCTGTTAACAGGAACTAATCCTGTATTATGAAATATACTTTGAATATTGTCTGGACTAAAGGATGCTTGATAGGCTATCATGAGAATCTCGTAAAAGTATTCTTTAGAGACACCATATTTATAGTTCTCAAATTGGTGTGTGAGTTCCATCTGATACTGATATTTGTAGAGACTGAATACAGAAACATCAAGTAGTTGTAGTCAGTGTGTTGTATGTGGTAGTAGATAGTAGAGAATGATCTTCTGCAATAAACAGAATTCCAAAAATCCAATATTGACGTGACTACTATACCCATCAAATAGTAGAAGTTAAGATTTACTTGCAGTCTCATGAGTAGAGTTACTACTAGTACTAAAGTTGAATTCGAGATATTCTTTCGCTATTTTTTCATCCATCCAACCATTATGTGAGTGGTCAAACAAGATATCACCCAGTACTCTGTTTAAGCATTTGAACCAATGTGAAATAAATTCTTCAGCTTTAAGAATAATCATTGGATTTAGGGTAGTTCCATTTGCACATATCCCTTTTAACGGTAACAAACTCTCTTGTACTATCTGCTTTTATGTAAGTATTAAGCTTTATATAAGTAAAAAATAATAAGACAACTAATTTTGTATTCGATACTTTAATTCTCTATTCTCTCTTGAATTTCTTATCACTTCTAGTACTTGTTCCGATGGACCTAAACCAAGAAGAAATCCAACTTCATCGATATTGTAGGTATTCTGAGGCTTTATTTTGTACTCGTGTACAATATTTTCTAACTGAATTTATAATTAATAATTATTTACAATTTCAATAAACAAATACAATTTGATAAACCTGAAAATTGAAAGTCTATAATTAAAAAAAAAAAAGAAAAAAAGAACCAAGGAACCAAAAAAAATATCTGATTGAAGAAACTATTCACTTATTGAACATCATTTCCACGAATATTTTGAATAAAGTCCAACTGCTTGCTAAACCTTGTCTTCACCTTTGGATGCCATCTTTTGAAGGCTTCTTTTCACCTCTTTCTCAGTATTTCCTCTGAATTTCTCTTTTAAATAATGGCAGTTAGGATTTTATACAACTGCCATATCGTTGGGAGAATTCCCAACCAATAGTGAAAGTAGCAATGGTCCATGACAGTTCTCTCCTCCTCTGACAGAAGCTTTTGCCTTCGCTGATTCTCCTCTTGACGATTATTTTGTCCTTGATGGTGATGCATAATGGTACTGGATGTGGCCCCAACCAGTGCTGCTGCGGTTCTGAAACTTGTGGTGGTTCTATTAAGTGCCATCTTGATGGCCATTTGCTCATGTACTCGTACCGGAATTGTATTATCTTTTGAGGACATGATGAAAATCTTGGAAAGGAGGTTGAATGATCTGTTTCATTTCTGCAGTTTTCCCAACCCAGATTCTATAATGAAATTCATTATACTAATTATTCTAAGATGCCAAGATTCCTAGTACCTCACTGAGAGTGTGTAACGTGTTCACAAGGTGCTAGTCAGGGTTTTATAGATGTACGATAGTTGACAGGTGGCCTGCTCTTCCAGAGAGAAGGTGAGAGCTGTATGAACTAAAGAAGGCTTCGGAGGTGTACTGGAGAAACTAAAGAGTAACCGTTCAACCAAGTATATTGAAATACTGTCTGTCGAAGTCTGTCCTTTCCATCGTAGAATAGGACGGTCTTTAAGTACACAAATTCGTTCATGTCTGGTATGAGTGAAATTAAACAAGGGTATCAAGCGATACACTTTGGTAAAACAACCTAAGTATCAAGACGATACTTAAAACAAAACATAAAACAAACTAAGTATCAAAACAATACTTCAAATAAACCAAGTATCAAGGCGATACTTAAAACAAAACATAAAATAAACTAAGTATTAAAACGATACTTCAAACAAATCAAGTATCAAGGCGATACTTAAAGCTTAACTTTGACTGCCTTTCCTTTACCATTCTTGATTGGGCAGCTTCTTGGCATATGTCCAGTTTTGACGCATTCAAAACATTCTCCCTTCTGTCTTCTCGCTTCTTTGGTACATTTGATTTTCTTCTTGTAAGATTGTGGGATTTCCTCTTCTTAGTTGCTGGAGGTGTTTTGTCTAGGGTGTCCATGGCTGCCAGAGGTAGATTGAGTCTTATAGGCCTTCATTTCACAGAGAAAAACATCTTTTCGCTCTGCTCTTGCAATAATAGTCGTCATGTCATCCCCATCCTGTTCTAAGGGTTCAACTTCTCGCCGGAGTATCAGGTGCATAGTGTCATAGGATTATCACTTTAGGATGTAGCCTGAGATACTTCCTTTCTTCATTCGGTTCTTGAGCATAAGGAGGTCTGTTACAATGTGTGTGATTTTCTTGACTTGTGTTCCATCAACTTGGTGGAGTTCATTGAACAATTTGTACAGGAGGTCATTGTTGTTGGATGACTGAAATCGTTTCTCAAGGTAATTGAGTATTGTTAATTCTTTAAGCTTTAGGTCTCCTCCATATTCTTAGTAGCATTAGTGATATGTGTCAACTACCTTGCCTTCACAGAATTATCCAATCCATATGCCAGTAGAGTGTTTATAGATATCTACCTTATTCATGAGAAGGTAGTGTGTTACTTCAGTAGCCCATCACTGGAAGGCTTCGGGCTTGAGGTCCTTTCCTTCATCTGAGAACTTTAGTGGGAGGTGGGTCTTAATTTTCGGCATGTCGGGTCACGGTATGACTGGTTCGCGGCTTTCTTCTTCTTCTTCTAGTCTTGACCTAGAAGGCCCTCCTCCAGTGCTCACCATATCAGATTTACTGCTGGAGTTAGAGTCTTGTGGAGGAACAAATGTAGGTTTCTTTGCTGGTGTGGGGGGAGGGAATTCACTTGGAGTTTGTGGAGAATCCATTTTGTCATCCTGTGGAGGACTCACAGGACGCTTAGCTTGCTTCCTCTTCATGAGGTCTTCTCGTGAGATTTGTTTCCTGCTTCAAGTAGTGAGTGACTCTATGTTGAAGGTTGAGCTGAAACTGAATGTACTGTGATTCTGCCGTTTAACTCCGCTAGCGTTCCAGGGTGGATGTCAATAGGTTGATCAGGCCTAAATCCAAAGACAGGTTCTTAACCACTTGCTGAGGTTAAAGAAATGTAACGTGTTCGCTAGGTGCTAATCACGTTCTGATAGGTGTACAATAGTTAACAGGTGGCCTGCTCTTCCAGAGAGGAGGCAAGAGCTGTGTGAAATAAAGGAGAATTCGGAGGTGTACTGGAGATACTAAATAGTAACTGTTCAACCAAGTATATTGAAATACTGTCTGTCGAAGTCTGTCCTTTCCATCGTGGAATAGGACGGTCTTTAAATACACAAATCTGTTCTTGTTTAGTATGAATGAAACTAAATAACGGTATCAAGCGATACTCTTTGGTAAAACAACATAAGTATCAAATCGATACTTCAAACAAAACATAAAACAAACTAAGTATCAGAGCGATACTTCAAACAAAACATAAAACAAACTAAGTATCTGAGCGATACTTCAAACAACTCAAGTATCAAAGCGATACTTCAAACAAAACAGAAAACTATCACGGATGTGACAGGTAGCTTAGGATTTCGCACATGACTCGATTATAAGTCATGGGTTTTGCACATATGACTCGCTCGAGTCATATGACTTGTTTAGGTTATGATTTATTATGTTTCGCACATGACTTGATTATGAGTCATGGGTCTCACGCATATGACCCATTTGAGTCATATGATTTTGATAAGGCTTTTCGGGAGGCTCACACTTGTGAGTCATCAGGGTTAGGGTTGGCGGAAGAGCACTATATAAGGAGGTCGAGACGACCGAGGAAGATAGGCTCTTCACGCTTTGTTCTAAGTAATTTCCTTACTTCTATCTTCGCTCCGCCTCGGTAGCGAATCTACAGTCGTCAGGCCAATCAGAGCCCTTGATTCCTATCTCACGATAGCTTCAAGTCTTTAGCTTCTATCACGATAGTTGCTTTCCCTCCTCCTACGTTCGTTTGAAGAACCCCGGTTCTTCATCTCGCCTATCTACGAGTTCCTCACCTTTTGCCTCGCTTCTTTACGGTCGCTATGGCTAAGCGAGCCTCTCCCCCCTCCGCCGCGTCCGCCCTGCGCTCGTCGGTGGTTCTGTCTCGTGCCGTCGAGAAGAACTTCGCCCTGGAGGCCGAAGTCTCTCGCCTTCGGCATCACATCTCTGTCCTTTCTCGGCGACTTCATCGCGCTGAGAAGGAGAACGCTGCCTTATCGGACGCCCTGAATTCTCAGGTCTTTTTCACTAAGGGCCTGATGTCTACGATGGCTGTGTCCGAGGCTCCTACGGTTATTCCTTCGTCGCCTACGCCCTCGGTCGCTTTGGTTGCTACGGTCGTTACGGTGGGGGATGGGCTGGACCCTGAGAATTCTCAGGGACTGGCAGAGGAGCTCCCGCGGGGAGTTGTTACGCCGGCGGTTATCCCACCACCACCCTCCACGGAGGGTGGTGTGGGTGGGCCCCCGCCTGATTCGTCGGGTGTGGTGGTAGAGGCGTCCTCTTCGGTGGGTGGGGTGGTGGCCCCTGTGGTGGCGCCGGCTGCGGTGGCATCGCCTCCTTCGGGGGGTCAGGTGCCTGAGTCCTCTGTGGCTGAGCCCGTGGCTGGTCGGGGAAGCGCCTCTAGTGGCGCCCCTCCTGTGGCGGTGGGTGGTGTTGAGGGTGGCCCGTCCACCCCCGACCGTAGGCCTGCGCCTGGGGGTGGGAAGAGGAGGAGAAACAAGAAGCGCCGGGTCAAAGAAGACCAGACCTCACCCGTGCCACTTGTCCCCGGTTCTGATGAATCGTCGCCCTCGCCGGTGCGCGCCCGAGCGCGCCCGGTACCTCGTGGCCCCGGCGGAATAGTGCTGTCGGAGGCGGAGGCTGAGTTGTGCCGTGGGGGTTGTCCTGACCCTGGGTGTCAGGGGGCCCTCGTGGGTGGCGTGGTTGGTGGCCGACGTGGGGCGCGCTGTGGTTCTTGCGACGCGTTCCGGGTGTTTGCCTATGACTGAGCCCTCTCGGCTGGGGAGCCCTCGCCCGGTAAGTCGGCTTTCCTTCGGGTCTACGCGCGCGGGTTTTGGGTGTTTCTTTTGTTTATGGGATTTTTGGGGGTGTTTGGCCGTGGCGGTTGGCTGGGGTGTCCCGAGATCATTGAGTGGGGGCGCCCGGGTGGGTTTCTACTGTGGAGGCGGGTTTGCGGGGTCATATTTAGATGACGGTAGTGGAATTTTGTTTTGTACGGGGAACCTGAGGGACTGGTACCTTGCTCGGCTTTGGCTACGCGAGGAGGTCTTGTGGCTTTGGCTGCTTGGCTTGGTCGGGCCCATACCAGAGGGTCTACGGTGTCGCTTTGGGGAGAACTTTCTTTACCGTTGATGGCTTTGTACTTAGTGTTCGTGTTGTGGGCATGGCGCGGGCATGTTGGAGGTTCGGGGTCGGAGGTTTGGACTGTTTGTAGATAGTGGTAGTTACTGGGGGTGCGCTAACCGGGGGGTCCTCCAGCCCCGGGCACGTCGTATGCCGGAGTCGGCGGTACGTGGTTAAATAAAATTAGATTGAATGTTCTAAGTACTTTCCTTACTTCTATCTTCGCTCCGCCTCGGTAGCGTTCCTTTCGCACCACGATGGTCTTTCGATGCCTTTGATTCTGGGGGAGATATCTGAGTTCGCTCAGTAGTTCCTGGGGTCTTTGGTGTTGAGGTTCTGTTGTTTGGCGGTTTCGCGTTGTGGTTACTTGTTTTCGCCTCCTCGTTGTTGTTTGATTCTCACGATGATTTCGCTTCGAGCCTCTTCACCTTTGGCGTCTACGAGCCCTCCTTCGGTAAAAAGACTTCGGCTTCTCTGTCTGCTCGTCTACTCGCAGAGTTTCGCGTTCGGAGGATGGGGGATTTGAACATTGCTGTGGGGGGAAACACCCGTGTCGTTCTTTGGGCCAGCTCATGTTTCTTGTTGGGTTTTAACAGAGTCCTTAGTGTTCACGATACAAAACGCCCTTGGGTTAGACTGATGACCTTCCCAAGTATCAACACGTTGTACCGATCGCATCATTCCTTAAGGGACGGGGGCCTCGCCGGCCCCGCCCTTCGTCTATCATATCTACAGTCGGAATCCTACGATGTCGTTTATCACCGTTCCCTTGGAGTTTACGTCCTTGTGGCATTTACGGTGGTTCAGTCAGGCGTCACCTCTCCGCTTCTTCGTGGGGATGGCTTTGACCCTGAAATCTGTTACCTCCTGGTGCGGGTGAACTTCTGCCCGGGGTGGTGTGGGGCGATTGGTTGCCGGGCCACGCTTGGTCTAGTGCAGGGGTCGGTGTGGTTACGGATGGTGGTTGGCGGTCACACCCATTGCAAGTGGGGCCTACCTTCTGTTTGTCTCGTTTCCTATCCTGGTACCCGCCCTCTCTGAAGCGTCAGTTTGGGCACCTTTCGTCAGTCTACGGTGTGGCCCTTTGGGGCCCACATTGGGGGGCCTCCGGGTTCCCTGGTTTCCCTCTCGGCTTGCTTGGATTTCGGTTCGGGCGGGCTGGGACTGTGGCCGGTGTCTTTGGATGCTGGCGCGTATGTTGTGGCCCCGGGTTCGTCCTGGTGGCCCCCCTTGGCTACACGGTGCTGGGGGTTGGGACTCTGCTGGCGCGGCCAAGATCAGTGGCTGCCTGGTGGGGTCAGGTATCGGCTGTCCTGTGGCTGTCGGGCGGTTGATCTGCCTGAGGGGCTGAGGGGGCTGGATGGGAACTGCGATGCCTGGTGTGCGGGGCTTGGGGGGGGCTGACTTGGCGGGGAGAGGCACCTGCGAGCACCGGTCGGGCCTGCGTCAGGTTGGGCGAGGTCTAATTAAGCGTTTCCGGCTGGACTGGGCTGCTAAGGTCAAGCTGCTGAGTGCTGTAAAGCTTCCTGGCGGACCGGCTGGTTGATGGCCACCTGTGCGGATAGTGGGTTGCGACCTCTGGGTTGGACTTGTTTGGGCTTTGTGTGCTGGGTTTTGTGGGGCTTGTTTGGTTTCTTTGATTTGGTTGTGGGTACGGCGGGCGGGGGCATGGCACCACGGGTAGGAGATAGGCCCTACTGACCTTCTCGGTCTGTCACCACCTCTATGTATTTCTTTTGTTTATTTGTGTTTTGTTTAGGGTTACAGGCAGCGGGTACAGGTCCTCCTCACCGTTATGCTCTTCGGAGGCACTCGGCAAAGTGGGTTCATAGGGTCGACGGCCTGGCATGCGGATGCGAGTTGTGGACATGTTGGTCGCGACCTCTCTGCCTTGGTGCCGCCTGTGTTGATAAATTGTTGTTGGTTTTTCTACTGTGGAGGAGGGTTTGCGGGACGGTATTCAGATCGGCGGTAGTGGAATTTTTTGTTTTTGTACGGGGAACTTGGGCGACTGGTACCTTGCTTGGCTTCGGCTACGCGAGGAGGCCTTGCGGCTTCGGCTGTTTGGCTTGGTTGGGCCCATACCAGAGGGTCTACAGTGTCGGTTCGAGGAGGACTTTCTTTACTGTTGATGGTTTTTTACTTAGTGTTCGTGTTGTGGGCATGGCGCGGGCATGTTTGAGGTTCGTGGCCGGAGGTTTGGATTGTTCGTAGTTCGTGGTAGTTCCGGTTTGCGTTAACCCTGTGCCGGCGGGGACTTGTCGTATGCCGGAGTCGGCGGTACAAGTATAAATAAATTAGATTGAATGTTCTAAGTAATTTCCTTACTTCTATCTTCGCTCCGCCTCGGTAGCGAGCTTCAACCTCACGCAACGCATTTCGCCTCGCTCACGATAACTTCATCGATACAATCCATCGTTTCCATCATCGTTTGCAGGGCTGTTGGTGATAGAATAGTTGTTCTCGCTTGAGAAGGTGTTCCAGAGGGAGATATCCGTGGTTGATCCCGGTAGTCTCTGGACACAGGCTTGAGTGAGGATGGCGACTTCGTCCGCCTCCTTCTCCACGGACTCTGTCCCCAACTCGCGGATGTTGTCCCCTGTTCGGCTCGACTCCAACCCCTCCTCCTCGCTTGAGACGGCTCGCGTCGCCTTGTCTCTCGCACCTGTTTCTGAGGCTGTCCGTGGCCTCGTTCCTACAACTACACGGTCGTACGCTGCGCCTGTCGGGGATTATAGTTTTATGTCCTTCGCCCATGAACATGGCTGCCCCAACGCAGTGAACCCGACGTTGGATGACTTGGTGAGGGGCTCGGTTGCTGCTGCCGCCCTGGTCACGATGAAAGAGGTGGAGTCTTTTGTGAAAGGTTGCCTGTTTGGGAAGGGATGTCCAGCCACATGTGGCTTGGACAACGCCTCTACCACGGGCCTCTTTAATCGGTTCAACTCCGATCACGGTTCGGTGTACTCACCGACCGTGCCCACCCCCTCTCCCCCTACCGACTCGCAGGTTGTCATTCCCGAGTCCTCACTCCTCCCGCCGACCAAGCAAGGCTCGACCACCGCCACGGTTGAGGCCAGCTCATGGTCCACCTCTCCCTCCGCGCATCGAGCGGCATTCGATAAAATAGTGGCTCGGGAACGCGCTAAGCGAGCCTCCACTACCTCTACCCCCTCTTTTCTGTCCGGCCTGTCTTCTGGAGAAAAGGCCCTTTACACCACTGGGAAGTTCAGATTGGACGACCCGGCCGATGAGGACTATGCCCCCCCGGCAAAGGGAACGCTCCGTCGTGCCCGCTCCTCCTCGCCCCGTAAACGTACCGCCCCGGCCCCCAGTCCCTTTTTTGAACCACGGTTTATGAAGGCGATCCATGTCGACGAAGGTCGGAAGAAACAGATCGTCCCCGATGAGGAGTTTTCCCATGTCCTGGACACCCACCGGAAGCGCCTGGCCCCCCCTGTGCTAGTTCCTTCCACCATTGAGGATTCCCCCCCTTCGTCCCCCCCTTTGCTGATCACCCAGGAAGTAGTGTCTTCGGCGGAGGTAATTATTCGGGACACCCCTATGGCCCTGGAGGAAGGAAGGAACTCGGAAGCGACCGGTCTGGGCGACAGTATCCACGCCCCCAGTCTTCCCGGTACGCCTGTCCCTGGATCGTCCCCTCCTGACTATGATTCCCTACCTCCCACGTCGCCTGGGGGTATTTTGGAAGGATCTTTAGGCATCCCTCGCAGCACGGACACTCCCTTGGGGGTGCCGCTGCTGGAGACCCAGCCAGAGGATGATGACGCGGCCATGGCTAGGGCTGACCAGATCTTGGCCGAAGTGGATGAGATGATGGCGGCTGGTAAGTCCCCCTCCCCCGCTCCCAGGTCTGGCAGTATTGTGGGGTCCATGTTGGAGGGCCTTGAGGATATCCGGTCCGGGAACACCCAGCCCCTCCTGTCACCTCTTCCCAGCGCGGACGGGTCCGAGGAACCTGACACGGTGGAGGATGTCCGAACGTGGATGAAGGATGAGATCGTGGAAACGGTTCCCATTATGTGGGTAGGCCGTCGGTTTCATCGTTTGGAGAATGCGGTCCGGACCTTGACGGATATAGTCGGCCGGCAGGAGGAGGAGATTGCCACCCTGAAAGGTAGGTTGGCCCCCCACCGTCGCTCTCCCTCTGTGACTCCTGAGTCCTCAGGGACTACCCCTGTTCCCAGCTCCTCTTCAGAGGAGTCTACTGAAGTCCCTGCCAAGGGCCAGGGTGCTGCTCCGGTGGCCCCTGCTACTAAAGCGTCCTTCGTGGACATGGTGAAAAAGATGGCATACGTGCCCAAACCCGCCGTTCCGCTAAAAGGCAAGACAGTTCCGGTCCGGTCCCCTTCGGCGGCCTCCTCCCACAGCACCAGCAGTGGCAGCTCTTCCAGTGATGGGGGGGTGGTCCTGAAGGTGGCAAAAGCCACGGGGGAGAAGAGGGTTAACTGGGAGGATGATAAAGAGAGGGAGGAGGAAGAGAAGGAGGGAGAGAAAAAGAGGGAAAGGAAGAGGGGTAGACGCCTTAGTGGTGCCGCCAGAAGGAGAAGAAAGTTGGCGGCTCAGGCCGGCCAGGAGACATACGCGACCCTGGCCAAGGCTCAGGGGAAGACTCCTGCTGACGGACAGGCTACACCGCCCGCTGCTGCCGCCCCAGTCCCCATGGTGCAAACCCTTTCGTCGGGGCCGGGCGCCATTAGGAGGATCTACAACGTGGTGCCTAACTTGATCCCTCGCGACGGCCCTCCTCGCAGCGCCAGTCAGCAGGGGCCACCACCAAAGCCGGCTCCACCCCAGTCCTCGCCTACCCCAGATGCCAGGGGAAGGCACATCACGATGCGGTTCGCCACCCGCAAGGAAGTGGCCCTACCGGAAGGAGTGACGATCGTGGCCATCCGGAATCGAATCAACATCGTCTTGTCCAACTCGCCTAGGATTAGGGGTGCTAGCCCTTACGTTCGGGCTGGGCATATCCGGAACGAGATTGGGTGCATCTTTCTCACCCTGGCAGCCCACTCTGCTGCTGAACTTGGAGACCGTCTTGATAAGGCCCGGCTGGCACTGTTGAAGGAACTTTCACTCCCGGAGTTTGTCTTCCAGAAGGACGTGAAGAAGGTCAAGATCATAGTGACGGGTGTCCCCCTTTCCGACACCAGCCGCGGTCCCGTTTGGAAGGTTGACGGGTGGATTGGGGAACAGGCTTCGGATGGCCTACGCACTGACTTGGAGCTAGGAAATCCTGGCATCGTCACTGTGTCCCGGCCCGATATCATGGGGTCCATTCATGCCATGAGGCAGGCCAACGCCGTGTCTTGCGGTATTCGCTTTGTGGTGGAGGAGAATGAGGCGGCTAAGGCTGCTTTGGAGGCTGGGAGGATCTGGCTTCGGGGAGGTACCAGAAATGTTAGGGTGTTCACCGAACACCGTACGGCGAAGGTTTGTGGTAAGTGTTTGCAGGTGGGCCACTTTCAGGCCACTTGTGCCCTCCCTTCCCGATGTCGATTTTGTTACGGGGAACACCTGTCCCGAGAGCACATGTGCAAGGCTCTGGGGTGTCCCGGGGGTGTGGGAGAGGCATGTGGGCACACCCGCAGGTTGTGTTGGTTGTGTGATAGGACCGACCACTTCGCTGGGTATGAGAGGTGTCCTGCTTTAAAGACTGACTCTAGGACCCCCGTATCCTCACCACCTATGACGACGACGACCACTGCCGAGGTCCCATCGTCCGAAGGGCCCGGCGCTACGGATAAGGGACCAGAGAGGAGGAGACGGCCACGACGCCGGAGCAGAGGGCGGTCGCCAACGCCCAGGGTGGTGGAGGTGAGTAGTGATGAGGAAGAGGAGGTTGTTCCGCGGGAGAAGTCTGCCAAGGCTAAGGGTAAGGAGCCCGAACGACCCCCCCCTTCTCCCTCCCCCAAGCGTGGTATTTTGAAGAAGAAACCTGTTCCCAAGAAGGGTGATACCATGTGGTTCGCCCAGGACTCTGAGGGGTTTCTTAGTGACTTTGGCCCATGCGGCCCGAGCGGATCTGTCGAAGCCCCCTTTTAATGCGTATCACGGCGATAGCATTGAATGTGGGGAGGAGCGGCAGGAATCGGGCGCTGGCGTTTGATTTGTTTTCCTTTGTTGATTTGTTTTTTGTTTTGGAACCTCCGGTTGATTCGGGGGGGCAACATGTGCCGGTGGAGGTTGATGGTTGGGATTTGTTTTCCTTTGTCGTTGGATCAGGGGTGGAGGTTTTTGTTCGCTTGCATTTGTGCGGGCTGTTTGATGTTGTTGGGCATGGGGGGGCTTGTGCTCAGATTGGGTCTTGGGAGAAGGGTGAGAAGAGGGTGCTCGCGGGCGTCTACATCCCACCTACACACACCAAGGCCGATTACCTATCAGGGCTAAGGGACGTCGGGGAACCGGATATCGCGTTTGGTGATTTTAATGCCAGACATCGCGATTGGGACCCACGGGCGGAAGTGGCCAGGCAGGAACATTGCGGGAGATGGTTGCGGGAATGGATGGCACCACGGTTGCTGAACATGACTCAGCCAGACCGGCCGACTTTCCGCGACATATCAATGATAGATCTCTGCTTGTACCGATGACTATACCTACAGTACAGGTACCTTGATGTGGTTGGCTGCGAACACGCCGCCCAGACTATTCGACTCCATGCGGACCTACCTGACAATCTCACGAGAAGGAGGCCTGCTTGGAAGAAGGCGGTGTGGGGAAAGGTTGGGAAAGAACTGGACGCCCTGAAAGAGGTGGATGATGAGCAGTTGTGGGGAGGAGTGAGAAGTGTGGTGGACGCACTCCCACGGGCTTCCGTTGGCAGAAGTCGGTGCGAATGGTGGACGCCTGAGTTGGAAAGAATGAGGTTGGATGTGGCTCGGCTGAAAAGATACTCCAAGCGCACGGCGGAGCGAACGGAGGACTTTAGGCTGGCAAGGTGCGTCTACCGGGCTTGCCTGTTGAGGGCTCGGTTCGACCACATTAGGACCAAGCTGGCGGAAAGCAAGGACCCCGACATTTTCAGGCTGGCAAGAAAGTTAGAGGCCAAGCGCACGTTGCCCTCGATGGTGGGGCCAGACGGCTCCTTGGCTACCACACACGCCGAGATCAGCGACCTAATTGCACAACAGCTTGATCCTGGTGATCCCGCCCGATGGACTGAAAGTGTGGTTGAGATGGACAGTGCCCAAGAAATGGAAACAGCACTGGCAAGATCTCCCACAAACACGGGCCCTGGCGAAGACGACATTGGCTATCCCTTCCTAAGGTTTTTGAAGAAGAGGGATGCCGCGACACTGCGACGCCTCGTTGACTATGGGCTGCGACAAGACATTCCGGACTGGCATAGGGCTGAGGTAGTACTCATACCCAAGCTCGACAAACCGCGGTATGATATTGTCAAATCCTGGCACATGATACACCTACTCCCGACCACGGCTAAGGTGGCGGAGAGGGTGGTGTTGCTCCGGCTGGCCGCCTCTCTAGACCTCGGCGGGACACAGTTCGGCTCCCGCAGGAGGCGGGGTGTCCATGATGCCATGGCGGTGGTTCAGGAATTCCTACGCCATAATGAGGGGTATAAGCGTCTGATTTTGTCAATGGACGTGGAGGGAGGGTTCGACAACATTGACGTCAACCTCCTGTCGGATTTCCTGGTGGCTCGAGGATGCCCTCCCAACCTGTGTCAATGGGTTCGGAGGTGGACAGGTTGTCGGTCTATTCGCTTCCGGTTCAATGGGTGTGTTTCCCGGGTCTACCATGTTAGCAAAGGGGTTCCCCAGGGGTCACCACTTTCCCCCTTTTTGTTCAGTACTTACGTGGCCGACATTTTCACACCGCGGATGCGTTACTCCCCTGGTGTCCGGCATTTGGTGGCCTCGTACGTTGATGACGGGGTTATCATGGTTGCAGCTGACTGCTTTGTTGCTGCCCGATACCATGCTGGAGAATTGTTGCGCGATTGTGATCGTATCGCGCGAGACAGGGGAATGGGGTTTAGTGCGTTGAAGACGCAGTGGATTGGGTTTGGTGATAGGGCGTGGGAAGGAATGGAATTGTTGGGAGAAATGGTATTGCCATCTGAGGACCTGCGGGTTCTTGGATATAGGTTTAATGTATTTCTTAACTTTTCTTCTCATGTACGTTATTGGTTGGACAGGGGGTTGGGGGTGAGAAGGAGGATTGCAGCGTTGGGGAGGAGGTTTGGGAGTGTTGGTGGATTGGGAGCATGGGAGACTTACCGTTTGGTGCAGGCAGCCTACCTTCCGACCGTCTACTACGGACTTGAGTTTGTAACCGACTACCCGTCGTATGTGAAGCAGATTCAAGTCCACGTCAACGACTGCATCCGCTCGGTGTTTCGGACTCCGATGAAGTTAGCTAACAACGTTTTGCTGGCTGAGTATGGGGTGACACCTGTCGCTGTTCAGGGCAGGTACTTACAACGGAGGTGCTACAGCCGGTTCATCAATTACCGATATTGCGAGGACCATCCTTGGTTCGGGCAGATCAGGCTGGACTGGAAGGAGGAGGGCATGGTGGCTCACCGGCAACATTCGGACAAGATGCTGTCCTACCGTCCCACAGTCACGATCGGGAAGGGGAAGAAAGCCATGGCCCTCAGACACGCCGGGGAAGTCAAGGAACTCGGTAGCGGCTCGGATCTGGTGGTGTACACTGACGGATCCAAGATGGCCGAGGGCGCTGGTATTGCTTGGGCCGTGTTCGAACGAGGGACCATGCTTAGGATAGGGGGGTGCTCGGTGCCGCCATCCTGGAGCATCGTCGAGTGTGAGCTGTTTGCCGTGGTCTGTGCCCTACGGGAGGTCAGTGGTATGTGTAAGAGACGAGGGGTCCATGTGTTTCGGGACTGCGTCCCCGCCCTGCTTCTGGTTGAGAACATGTTGCCCGAGGGGGACTCGGCTGAGATGTGGGAAGTCATGGCGCCTTTGTTGGAGGCTGTACGACCACGCCTTGGCTGGGTTCCGGGGCACATGGGCATTCAGGGTAACGAGTTGGTCGACAGGAAGGCCAAGGAGAGTACCCGCCTGCCATTGCAGCCATTCCGGTGGGAAGGGGTCAGCTTTGGTATAGGGCACGCTGCGTTGGCCCGCGAGTTGAGGAAGGAGGAATGGGAGGCTTGGCATGTCAATGAAGGCCATGGGTATTATGCTCGTGGGCCTAAGGCCCCCAGACACCTTCGCGGACTGACAAGGATGGATTCCTATGTGTTGACTAGGATTCGCAGTGGTACTGGCCTGGTTGGACACGACGAATGTGAGGGACGCGAGGAGAGACATCACTGGACTTCTTGCCAGCGGTACAGTTGGAAGCGGCCGGCTATGGAGGACTTGTTCAAGGACTCGGCGATCGCGGGATGGAAGGACTGGTGGTTGGAACACGGGTGGCTGGGACTGGGGATCCCCCGTCATATTAAGGAGGTGGATGGGGAGTTAGTGGTCGCAGGTAACCCGTTTGATGGTACACTGACGGTGGAGAGGGACGGGAGGCGAGCGTGCATAGGGACGCCTGACAATTGTTTGCGATGTGAAAAGAAACATCCTGGGGGGGAGTGCGTGCTTCCGAGTAAGCATCTTCCTACCAAGTGGTTTTTCCTTCCGAACTCGGTCACTGTGCGCTGTCCGCGCTGCGACATGGCGATTACCTACCAGGGCACCTCCACACGGCCCTCCTTCTCTGCTCACTTCGATGACAACCTGGGATGCCTCTCGGCAAGCCTTGACCGATTTTGGCAGCGACATTGGCTTGACTGGGACGATCTTGTGCTTTCTTTACGGACGGCCGTCGTGCTCAGGTGGGCCGGGCTGTTCGGGTTTATCGAACGGGAACGGTGCCCCTTTTGCGACCAACGGCGGATTGCTGGTGCGGTTAATAGGATGGGGGAACACTATCGGAAGAAGCGTGGATGTTGGGACAGACTGTATGTTTCCTTTGTTGAGTATGTTGATGAAATTGTGTTGCAGGCGGGATAAATTGTGTTGGTATGTTGTTGGTGGCTGGGTTGCGGGAAGGGGAAGACGCGTTAATCCGGGATGTTGCTAGTCGACATGAGCGCCCGTGAGCCCCTTAGGTAGTGATTTTTGGATTTATGTTTGGGTGGAGCGGTCGCGGGACGGGATTGCGCCCGTGGTAGTGTATTTTAGTTTGTGATTTTTTGGGGCGCGGGGGAGACTTGTCGTATGCCGGAGTCGGCGGTACAAGTATAAATAAATTAGATTGAATGTTCTAAGTAATTTCCTTACTTCTATCTTCACTCCGCCTCGGTAGCGTTCCTTTCGCACCACGATAGTCCTTCGATGCCTTTGATTCTGGGGGAGATATCTGAGTTCGCTCAGTAGTTCCTGGAGTCTTTAGTGTTGAGGTTCTGTTGTTTGGCGATTTTGCGTTGTGGTTACTTGTTTTCGCCTCCTCGTTGTCGGTTGATTCTCACGATCATTTTGCTTCGAGCCTCTTCACCTTTGGCGTCTACGAGCCCTCCTTCGGTAAAAAGTCTTCGGCTTCTCTGTCTATCATCTAGTCGCAGAGTTTCGCGTTCGGGGGATGGGGGATTTGAACATTGCTGTGGGGGGAAACACCCGTGTCGTTCTTTGGGCCAGCTCATGTTTCTTGTTGGGTTTTAACAGAGTCCTTAGTATTCACGATACAAAACGCCCTTGGGTTAGACTGATGACCTTCCCAAGTATCAACACGTCGTACCGATCGCATCATTCCTTAAAGGACGGGGGCCTCACCGGCCCCGCCCTTCGTCTACTATTATCACGGTTGGAATCCTACGATGTCGTTTATCACCGTTCCCTTGATTTCGGTTCAAGTGGCATTTACGGTGGTTCAGTCAGGCGTCACCTCTTCGCTTTCATGTAGGGATGGCTTTGACCCTGAAATCCTTTGCCTCCTAGTGCGGGTGAACTTCTGCCCGGGTGGTGTGGGGCGATTGGTTGCCGGGTCACGCTTGGTCTAGTGTAGGGGTCGGTGTGGTTACGGATGGTGGTTGGCGGTCACACCCATTGCAAGTGGGGCCTACCTTCTGTTTGTCTCGTTTCCTATCCTGGTACCCGCCCTCTCTGAAGCGTCAGTTTGGCCACCTTTCGTCAGTCTACAGTGCGGCCCTTTGGGGCCCACCTTGGGGGGCCTGCGGGTTCCCTGGTTTTCCTTCTCGGCTTGTCTGGACTTCAGTTCGGGTGGGTTAGGGCTGTGGCCATTGCCTTCGGGTGGCGGCCCTTTATGCTGTGGCCCCGGGTTCGTCCTGGTGGCCCCCCTCGGCTGTCGGTGCTGGGGGTGGGGGCTCTGCTGGTGTGGCCGATGTTAGTGGCTGCCTGGTGGGGTCAGGTATTGGCTGTCCTGTGGCTGTCGGGCGGTTGATCTGCCCGAGGGGCTGAGGGGGCTGGATGGGAGCTGCGGTACCTGGTGTGTGGGGCTTGGGGGGGGCTGACTTGGCGGGGAGAGACACCTGCGAGCACCGGTCGGGCCTGCGTCAGGTTGGGCGAGGTCTAACTAAGTGTTTCCGGCTGGCTCGGGCTGTTAAGGTTAAGCTGCTGAGTGCTGCAAAGCTTCCTGTCGGACCGGCTGGCTGATGGCCACCTGTGCGGATAGTGGGTTGTGACCTCTGGGTTGGACTTGTTTGGGTCTTGCGTGCTGGGTTCTGTGGAGCTTGTTTGGTTTCTTTGGTTTGGTTGCGGGTTTGGCTGGCGGGGGCATGGCACCACGGGTAGGAGATAGGCCCTACTGACCTTGCTGGTCTGTCACCACCTCTATGAATTTCTTTTGTTTAGGGTTGTTTGGTTTGGGGTTACGGGTAACAGGTGCAGGTCCTCCTCACCATTACGCTCTTCGGAGGCACTTGGCAAAGTGGGTTCATAGGGTCGATGGCCTGGCGTGCGGATGCGAGTTACGGACAAGTTGGTCGTAACCTCTCTGCCTTTATGCCACCCGTGTTGATAAATGGTTGTTGGTTTTTTATTGTGGAGGAGGGATTGCGGGACGGTATTCAGACCGGGCGGTAGTGGAATTTTGTTTTTGTACGGGGAACTTGCCTTTGTCGGACACCCTTTCGGCTTTTGGCTTCAGCCTGGGTCCTGCCTATCGCCTGTTTATCTTGGTATTCGTGGGTTCGCCCCTTGTACTCCTTGTTCGGGAATGATGCGGACTCGCTACAAGGGCTGCGGTTTGTGACTAACAGGCACGCTGCTACGTTCTTGAGGTCGAAGGGCTTCTCGTTACGCATGGGGTTAAGGCAGTGTGTGTCACAGAGAACTATCCGACTTGTTGTGTGCTGGGTTCAATTCCCAGATCCCCTCCTCGGAGGTTGTGACTGGCCATACGCAAGACAGGACACCCATGGGATTCTGGATCTGTAAGTCACTCGGCTACGCTGAGTGGACTGGGTTCGTGGGTCTTGGTTAGTCGTTCGGGCAGGTGTAGGACCACCCTATCTAGACGTGTTATCAGGTTGATTGCCTGGCGTCATGAGAACGGCAAGACAGTATGGGCCGCGCCTGAGATATATCTTCATCAGACGGGATGCCACTACGGTGGTAGAAGCGGTAACGGGAAGCTTGTCTCATCTTCGGGTGGGGGGATGAACCGTAGCCTTGAGTAGTACGTTGCATGTCGACTACTTTGGTGGAGTTATGCCTGTCTCTTCGTTTTCCCTCATTGGCCATTGGGGCCCTCCGGCTTCGGCGGGGGTGGGGGACTTCGTCTGAAGATGCTGACTGAGACTTGCCTCGGAAGGAAAGTTGTGTCCCAGGTAAAGCTGTATATACACAACGGTACTCAGGGGCTCGAGAGGACGGAAAGAGTTGTAAGCCTGGTGGATGCCGAGTATGCTTTCCCGCCGCTGCTGTCGGTCATCCTTTCTTTGGATGGCTTAAGGTGCAAACGCCGGATTCTGGTTTTCTCCCTTGCCCTTAAGGCCTTGCGATTAGCGCATGGTGGCTGTGAAAGGTTGGTCACCTGGAGCCTGGAGAACGGTGCCATACCAGAGGTACTTCGGATGCGGGGGTGAGGAGGACTTTCTTTACCGCTGATGGCTTTGTATTTAGTGTTCGTGTTGTGGGCATAGCGCGGGCATGTTTGAGGTATGGGGCCGGAGGTTTGCTTTGTTCGTAGTTAGTGGTAGTTCCGGTTTGCGTTAACCCTGTGCCGGCGGGGACTTGTCGTATGCCGGAGTCGGCGGTACAAGTATAAATAAATTAGATTGAATGTTCTAAGTAATTTCCTTACTTCTATCTTCGCTCCGCCTCGGTAGCGTTCCTTTCGCACCACGATGGTCCTTTGATGTCTTTGATTCTGGGGGAGATATCTGAGTTCGCTCAGTAGTTCCTGGGGTCTTTGGTGTTGAGGTTCTGTTGTTTGGCAGTTTTGCGTTGTGGTTACTTGTTTTCGCCTCCTCGTTGTTGTTTGATTCTCACGATGATTTCGCTTCGAGCCTTTCACTTTTGGCGTCTACGAGCCCTCCTTCGGTAAAAAGTCTTCGGCTTCTCTGTCTATTGTCTACCCGCAGAGATTCGCGTTCGGAGGATGGGGGATTTGAACATTGCTGTGGGGGGAAACACCCGTGTCGTTCTTTGGGCCAGCTCATGTTTCTTGTTAGGTTTTAACAGAGTCCTTAGTGCTTACGATACAAAACGCCCTTGGGTTAGACTGAAGACCTTCCCAAGTATCAACACGTTGTACCGGTCGCATCATTCCTTAAGTGACGGGGGCCTCGCCGGCCCCGCCCTTCATCTACTATTATCACAGTCGGAATCCTACGATGTCGTTTATCACCGTTCCCTTGATTTCGGTTTAAGTGGCATTTACGGTGGTTCAGTCAGGTGTCTCCTCCTCGCTTCTACGTGGGGATGGCTTTGACCCTGAAATTCTTTGCCTCGTGGTGCGGGTGAACTTCTGCCCGGGGTTGTGTGGGGCGATTGGTTGCCGGGCCACGCTTGGTCTAGTGCAGGGGTCGGTGTGGTTACGGATGGTGGTTGGCGGTCACACCCATTGCAAGTGGGGCGTACCTTCTGTTTGTCTTGTTTCCTATCCTGGTACCCGCCCTCTCTGAAGTGTCAGTTTGGCCACCTTTCGTCGGTCTACAGTGTGGCCCCTTTAGGGCCCACCTTGGGGGGCCTGCGGGTTCCCTGGTTTCCTTCTCGGCTTGCCTGGGGTTCGGTTCGGGCGGGTCGGGGCTGTGGCTGTTGCCTTCGGGTGGCGGCCCGTTATGCTGTAGCCCTGGGTTCGTCCTGGTGGCCCCCTCGGCTGTTGGTGCTGGGGGAGGGGGCTCTGCTGGTATGGCCAAAGCCAGTGGCTGCCTGGTGGGGTCAGGTAGTGGCTGTCCTGTGGCTGTCGGGCGGTTGATCTGCCTGAGGGGCTGAGGGGGCTGGATGGGAACTGCGGTGTCTGGTGTGTGGGGCTTGGGGGTGGCTGACTTGGCGGGGAGAGACGCCTGCGAGCACCGGTTGGGCCTGTGTCAGGTTGGGCGAGGTCTAATTAAGTGTTTCCGGCTGGCTTGGGCTGTTAAGGTTAAGCTGCTGAGTGCTGCAAAGCTTCCTGTCGGACCGGCTGGCTGATGGCCACCTTTGTGGATAGTGGGTTGTGACCTCTGGGTTGGACTTGTTTGGGTCTTGCGTGCTGGGTTCTGTGGGGCTTGTTTGGTTTCTTTGGTTTGGTTGCGGGATTGGCGGGCGGAGGCATGGCACCACGGGTAGGAGATAGGCCCTACTGACCTTCACGGTCTGTCACCACCTCTATGTATTTCTTTTGTTTATGTGTTTTTGGTTGGGGTTACGGGCAGCAGGTACAGGTCCTCCTCACCATTACTCTCCTCGGAGGCTCTTGGCAAAGTGGATTCATAGGATCGACGGCCTGGCATGCGGATGCGAGTTGTTGACATGTTGGTCACGACCTCTCTGCCTTGGTGCCGCCTGTGTTGTTAAATTGTTGTTGGTTTTCTACTGTGGAGGAGGGTTTTAGGGACGGTATTCAGACCGGGCAGTAGTGGAATTTTCTTTTTGTACGGGGAACTTGCCTTTGTCGGACACCCTTTCGGCTTTGCGGCTTGGGCCTGGGTCCTGCCTGTCGCCTGTGTATCTTGGTATTTGTGGGTTTGCCCCTCGTACTCCTTGTTCAGGAATGATGCGGACTTGCTACAGGGGCTGCAGTTTATTCCATACTAGAGGGATTTCGGATGCGGGGGCAAGGAGCACTTTCTTTACCGTTGATGGCTTTGTATTTACTGTTCGTGTTGTGGGCATGGCGCGGGCGTGTTTGAGGTACGGGGCCGGAGGTTTGGATTGTTCGTAGTTAGTGGTAGTTCCGGTTTACATTAACCTTGTGCCGGCGGGGACTTGTCGTATGCCGGAGTCGGCGGTACAAGTGTAAACAAAATTATATTGAATGTTCAAAGTAATTTCCTTACTTCTATCTTCGCTCCGCCTCGGTAGCGAGCTTCGACCTAACGCAACGCACTTTCGCCTACTCACGATAACTTCATCGATACAATCCATCATTTTCATCTTTGTTTGTTGGGCGGTTGGGTGACAGAATTGTTGTTCTCGCTTAAGATGGTGTTCCAGAGGGAGATATCTGTGGTTGATCCCGGTAGTCTCTGGACACAGGTTTGAGTGAGGATGGCGACTTCGCCTGCCTCCTCCTCCTCGGACTCTGTCCCCACTTCGCGGATGTCGTCCCCAGTAAAGCTCGACTCCAACCCCTCCTCCTCGCTTGAGACGGCTCGCGCTGCCTTGTCTCTTGCGCCCGTTTCTGAGGCTGTCCATGGCCTCATTCCCACAACTACACGGTCATATGCTGCGCCTGGCGGGGATTACAGTTTTCTGTCCTTCGCCTATGAACATGGCTGCCCCAACGCGGTGAACCCGGCGTTGGATAATTTGGTAAGGGGGTCGGTTGCTGCAGCCGCCCTCGTCATGATGAAAGAGGTGGAGTTGTTTGTGAAGGGTTGCCTATTCGGGAAGGGTTGTCCAGCCACCTGTGGCTTGGACAACGCCTCTACCCCGGGCCTCTTCAATTGGTTCAACTCCGATCACGGTTTGGCGTAGATGCCGACCGTGCCCACCCCCTCTCCTCCCACTGACTCACAGGTTGTTATTCCGAAGTCTTCCCTCCTCCCGCCGGCCAAGCAAGGCTTGACCACTGCTACGGTTGAGGCCAGCTTATGGTCTACCTCTCCCTCCACCCATCGTGCGGTGTTCGATAAGTTTTAGGCTCAGGGACGCTCTAAGTGAGCCTCCGCTGCCTCTACCCCCTCTTTTCTGTCGGGCCTGTCTTCTGGAGAAAAGGCTCTCTACACCACTAGGAAGTTCAAATTGGACGACCCTGCCGATGAGGATTACGCCCCCCCGATGAAAGGGACGTTACGTCGTGCCCGCTCATCCTCCCCCTGCAAACGTACCGCCCCGGCCCCTAGTCCCTTCTTTGAGCCTCAGTTCATGAAGGCGATCGATGTGGAAGAGGGTCAGAAAAAACAGATCGTCCTGGACGAGGAATTTTCCCACGTCCTGGATACCTACTGGAAGCGCCTGACTCCCCCTGTGCTTGTGCTTTCCACTATTGAGGGTTCTCCCCCATCGTCCCCCCCTATGCTGATCACCCAGGAAGTGGTACGGTCGGCTGAGGTGATTGTTTGGGATACCCCTATGGCCCTGGAGGAAGGACGGAATTCGGAAGCGACTGGTTTGGGTGATAGAATTCACGCCCACAGCGTTCCTAACGCTGTGCCATGCTCCTCCCCTCCTGATGTTGACTTTGCTCCCCCCTCTTCACTGGGCGGGTGGCTGGAAGGAACGCTTAGGATCCTATGATGCACAGCCACCCCCTTGGAAGTGCAGCTGCCAGACACCCAGCCAGAGGATGCTGATGCGGCCGTGGCTAAAGATGACCAGATAATGGCCGAAGTGGATCAGATGATGGCGGCTGGTAAGTCCCACTCTCCTGCTCCTAGGTCTGGAAGTATTGTAGGGTCCATGTTGGAGGGCCTCGAGGATATTCGGTCTGGAAACACTCAGCCTCTTCTGTCGCCCACCCCCAGTGTGGGTAGTTCGGCTGAGGACGACACGGTCAATGATGTCCGGACCTGGATAGAGGGAGAGATAGTGGAATCGGTACCCATCATGTAGGTCGGCCGAAGGTTTCATCGTCTAGAAAGGGCGGTTAGAACCTTGACGGAGATAGTTGGCCAGCAGGAGGAGGAAATTGCCACCTTGAAAGGTAAGTTGGCCCCCCGTCGTCGGTCCCCCTCCGTGACTCCGGAGTCCTCTGGGACCACCCCCGTTCCCCGCTCCTCATTAGAGGGGTCTGCCGAAGTCCCTACCGAGGGCCAGGGTGCTGCTCCGGCGGCTCCTGCTGCTAAGGCATCCTTCGTGGACATGGTGAAGAAGATGGCATACATGCCCAAGCCCGCCGTTCCACTGAAGGCCAAGACAGTTCCGGTCCGCCCTGCGTCGACGGCCTCCTCCTACAGCACCAGCAGTGGTAGCTCTTCCAGCAATAGGGGGGTGGTTATGAAGGTGGGAAAGACTACGGAGGAGAAGATGGTGAGCTGGGTGGATGATGAGAAGAAGGAAGACGGAAAAAAGAGGGAAAGGAAGAGGAGCAGGCGTCTTAGTGGCGCTGCTAGGAGGAGAAGAAAGATGGCGGCCCAGGCCAGCCAGGAATCATCGGCGACCCCGGCCAAGACTCAGGGGAAGACCACTACTGACAGGCAGGCTACACCCCCCGCTGCTGCCGCCTCGGTACCCGTGGTGCAGACCCTCTCGTCACGACCAGGTGCTATTAGGAGGATCTACAATGTGGTGCCTAACCTGATCCCTCGCCACGGCCCTCCTCGTAGCGCCAGTCAGCAGGGACCGCCACCAAGGCCAGCTCCCCCATAACCTTCGCCAACCCTGGATGCCAGGGGAAGGCACATCACGATGCGGTTCGCCACCCGCAAGGAAGTGGCCCTACTGGAGGGAGTGACAAATGAGGCCATCCGGAATCGTATCAATATCGTCCTGTCCAACTCGCCAAAGACTAGGGGTGTTACCCCTTACGCTCGCGCTGGGCATATCCGGAACGAGATCGGGTGCATCTTCCTCACCCTGGCTGCTCACTCCGCAGCTGAGCTCGGAGACCGCCTTGACAGGGCCCTATTGGCTTTGCTGAAGAAACTTTCACTCCCGGAATTTGTTTTCCAGAAGGATGTGAAGAAGGTCAAGATCATGGTCACGGGAGTCCCCCTTTCCGACACTGGCCGTGGCTCCATCTGGAAGGTTGATGGGTGGATTGGGGAACAGGCCTCCGATGGCCTACGCACTGACTTGCAGTTGGGAAATCCAGGCATTGTTACAGTATCCCGCCCCGACATCATGGGGTCCATTCATGCCATGAGGCAGGCCAACGCCGTATCTTGCGGGATTCCCTTCGTGGTGGAAGAGAATGAGGCAGCTAAGGCTGCTCTGGAGGCTGGGAGGATCTTCCTTCATGGAGGGACCAGGAATGTTAGGGTGTTCACCGAACACCGTACGGCGAAGGTTTTACGGTAAGTGCTTGCAGGTGGGCCACTTTCAGGCCACTTGTGCCCTCCCTTCCCGATGTCGATTTTGTTACGGGGAACACCTATCCCGGGAGCATATGTGCAAGGCTTTGGGGTGCCCCGGGGGTGTGGGCGAGGCGTGCGGTCATACTCGCAGGTGGTGTTGGCTATGTGATAGGACCGACCAGCTCGCTGGGTATGATAGGTGTCCTGCCTTGAAAGCTAATTCTAGGACTCCCGTATCCTCTCCTCCTGCAACGACGACAGGCACAGCCACTACGGCCACCTCGTCTGGCCAAACTAGCGATGCGGGCAAGGAACCCGAGAGGAAAAGAAGGTTGCGCCGCAGGAGCAGGGGGCGGTCACCAACTCCTAGGGTAGTGGAAGTAAGTAGTGACGAGGAAGAGACGGATGCCCCACGAGAAAAGTCGGCCAAGGCCAAGGGTAAGGAACCTGAACGGCCCCCTCCTTCCCCCTCCCCCAAGCGTGGCATCTTGAAAAAGACCCCCGTTCCCAAGAAGGGGGACACCATGTGGTTCCCCCGCGACGCAGAGGGCTTTGCTAGTGACTTTGGCCCCTGTGGTCTTAGCGGATCTGTCGAAGCCCCCTTTTAATGCATATCATAGCGATGGAATTAAACATGGGGAGGAGTGGTAGGAATCGGGCGCTGGCGTTTGATTTGTTTTCCTTTGTTGATTTATTTTTTGTTTTGGGGCCTCTGGTTGATTTGGAGGGACAGCATGTACCGGTGGAAGTGGATAGTTGGGATTTGTTTTCCTTTGTTGTGGGATCGGGGGTAGAGGTGTTTGTATGCTCGCACCTGTACGGGTTATTTGATATGGTTGGGCGTGGAAGCGCTTGTGCCCGGGTTGGGCTTTTTGAGAAAGGTGAGAAGAGGGTGCTTGCAGGTGTCTACATCCCACAGACACACACCAAGGCCGAATATCAGTCAGGGCTGAGGGACGTTGGGGAACCGGATATCGCGTTTGGTGACTTTAATGCCAGACATCGAGACAGGGATCCTCGCGCGGAGGCGGCCCGGCAGGAACATTGCGGACGATGGTTACGGGAATGGATAGCACCACGGTTGCTGAACATGACACCCCCAGACAGACCGACATTCCGCGACATATCCATGATCGACCTCTGCCTGTATCGACGACCGTACCTACAGCACAGATACCTTGACATGGTTGGCTGCGAGCATGCTGCCCAGACTATCCGACTTCATGTGGACCTTCCTGACAATCTTATAAGAAGGAGGCCGGCTTGGAAGAAGGCGGTATGGGGGAAGGTTGGGAAAGAGCTGGACGCCCTGAAAGAGGTGGAGGATGGACAGTTGTGGAAAGGTGCGAGGAGTGTGGTGGACGCACTCCCACGGGCTTCTGTTGGCAGAAGCTGGTGCGAGTGGTGGTTACCTGAGTTGGAGCGGATGAGGTTGGATGTGGCCCGGCTGAAGAGATACTCCAAACGCACACCGGAGCGGACGGAGGACTCTAGGCTGGCGAGGTGTCTCTACTGGGCTTGCCTGTCGAGGGCTCAGTTTGACCATATCAGGACCAAGTTGGCAGAAAGTAAAGACCCGGACATCTTCAGGATGGCTCGGAAGTTGGAGGCCAAACGCACGCTGCCTTCAATGGTACGATCAGACGGATCTTTGGCCACTACACACGCCGACATCAGCGACCTGATTGCACAACAGCTTGACCCTGGTGACCCTGCGCCATGGTCCGAGAGTGTGGTCGACATGGACAGTGCTCAGGAGATCGAAACAGCACTGGCGAGGTCTCCTACCAACACAGGTCCCGGAGAAGACGATATCGGCTATCCCTTCCTGAGGTTTTGGAGAAGGAGGGATGCCGCGACGTTGCGACGCCTCATCGATTATGGGCTTTGGCATGATGTTCCGAACTGGCACAAGGCTGTGGTGGTACTTATACTGAAGCTCGATAAGCCACGGTACGACTTTGTAAAGTCCTGGCGCATGATACACTTGCTGCCGACCACAGCTAAGGTGGCAGAAAGAGTGGTGTTGCTCCGGTTAGCTGCCTGCCTGGACCTTGGAGAGACGCAGTTTGGCTCACGCAGGAGACGAGGGGTCCATGATGCCATGTCGGTTATCCAGGAATTTCTCCGCCACAACGAGGGATACAAGCGTCTGATACTGTCGATGCATGTCAAAGGGGGGTTTGATAACATCGACGTCGGCCTGTTGTTGGACTGCTTGGTAGCTCGAGGGTGCCCCTCCAATCTGTGTCAATGGGTTCGGAGATGGACAGGTTGTTGGTCAGTTCACTTCCGGTTCAATGAGTATCTTTCCCGGATTTACCTTGTTAGTAAAGGGGTGCCACAAGGGTCGCCACTCTCACCCTTTTTGTTTGGCTCCTATGTTGCAGATATATTCACACCACGGTTGCGGTACTCCCCTGGTGTACGACACTTGGTGGCCTCCTATGTTGATGATGGGGTCATCATGGTGGCTGCGGACTCCCTTGATGCTGCCTGGTATCATGCTGGGGAGCTGTTGCGTGACTGTGATCGCATTGCAAGAGACAGGGGGATGGGGTTTAGTGCGTTGAAGACGCAGTAGATTGGGTTTGGTGATAGGGCATGGGAAAGAATGGAACTGTTGGGAGAAATGGTGTTGCTGTCTGAGGACCTGCGGGTTCTTGGGTATAGGTTCAATGTATTTCTTAACTTTTCTTCTCATGTACGGTAATGGTTGGACAGAGGGTTGGGGGTGAGAAGGAGGATTGCGGCGTGGGGGAGAAGGTTTGGGAGTGTTGGGGGGTTGGGAGCATGGGAAACTTACCGTTTGGTGCAGGCAGCCTACCTTCTGACCGTCTACTACGGACTTAAGTTTGTAACCGACTACCCGTCGTATGTGAAACAGATTCAGGTCCACGTCAATGATTGCCTCCGCTCGGTATTCCGGACTCCAATGAAGCTGGCTAATAATGTTTTGTTGGTGGAGTATGGGGTGACACATGTCGCTATTCAGGGTAGGTACTTGCAGCGGAGGTGCTACAGCCGATTCATCAATTACCGATATTGCGAGGACCATCCTTGGTTCGGGCAGGTTCAGCTTGACTGGAAGGAGGAGGGTATGGTGGCCCACCAGCAGACCTCAGACAAAGTACTCTCCTACCGACTCACGATTACGATCGGGAAGGGGAAGGAAGCCATAGCTCTGAAGCATGTCAGGGAGATCAAGGAGCTTGATAAGGGCCTGGATCTGACGGTGTACACGGACGGGTCAAAGATGGCTGAGGGTGCGGGTGTCGCCTGGGCAGTGTTCGAAAAGGGTGTCTCGTTCAGGTTCGGGGGCTGTTCGGTGCCGTCGTCCTGGAGCATCGTCGAATGTGAGCTGTTTGCGGTAGTGTGTGCCCTGCGGGAGATCGGAGGTATGTGTAAGGGGCGCGAGGTACATTTGTTTTTGGACTGCGTCCCTGCCCTGCTCCTGATCGAGAATATGCTACCTGAAGGGGACTCAGCTGAGCTATGGGATGTCATGACTCCGTTATTGGAGGCTGTGCGCACGTCCTTTGGATGGGTTCCCGGACACATGGGTGTACAGGGCAACGAGCTGGTTGACAGGAAGGCCAAGGAGAGTATTCATCTACTATTGCAGCCATTCCGGTGGGAAGGGGTCAGCTTTGGTATAGGGCACGCTGCGTTAGCTCGCGAGCTGAGAAAAGAGGAATGGAGAGCCTGCATACTAATGAAGGCCACGGGTATTATGCTCGTGGGCCTAAGGCCCCCAGACACCTTCGTGGGCTAACAAGGATGGATTCCTATGTATTGACTAGGATTCGCAGCGGTACTGGCCTGGTCGGGCATGATGAATGCGAGGGGCGTGACAAGAGGCACCACTGGACTTCATGCCAACGGTATAGTTGGTGGCGATTGGCGGCGGAGGATTTGTTTAAAGACTCGGCGATCGCAGGGTGGAAGGACTGGTAGTTGCAACACTGATGGCTGGGACTGGGGATCCCCCGTCATATTAAGGAGGTGGATGGGGAGCTGGTGGTCGCAGGTAATCCATTTGACGGTACGCTGACGGTGGAGAGGAAAAGGAGACGAGTGTGCATAGGGACGCCCGATACATGTCTGTGGTACGAGAAGAAACATCCTGGGGGGGGAGTGCGTGCTTCCGAGTAAGCATCTTCCTACCAAGTGTTTCTTTCTTCCGAACTCGGTCGCTACGCGGTGTCCGAGCTGCAATATGGCGATTACCTACCAAGGCACCTCCGCACGTCCCTCCTTCTCTACTCATTTCGATAACAACCCAGGGTGTCTGTCCTCGAGCCTCGACCGGCTATGGCGACAACACTGGCACGATTGGGACGGTCTCCCGCTTTCCTTGCGGACGGCCATCCTGCTTAAATGGGCCAGGGTGTTTGGGTTAATCGAACAAGAACGGTGCCCCTTTTGCAACCAACGGCGGATCGCTGGGAAGGTCAACAGGAAGGCGGAGCTCTATCGGAAGAAACAGGGATGTTGGGATAGACTGTATGTTTCCTTTGTTGAGTATGTGGATGAGATTGAGTTGGGGGCGAGATAGGTGTGTTGGTATGATGTTGGTGGCTGGGTTGTGGGAAGGGGAAGACGCGTTAATCCAGGATGTCGCTGGCCGGCATGAGCGCCCGTGAGCCCCTTAGGTAGCGATTTTGGGATTTATGTTTGGGGGGAGCGGTTGCGGGACGGGATTGCGCCCGTGGTAGTGTATTTTAGTTTGTAGTTTTAGGGTGCGGGAGAGACTGGTCGTATGCCGGAGTCGGCGGTACTAGTATAAATAAATTAGATTGAATGTTCTAAGTAATTTCCTTACTTCTATCTTCGCTCCGCCTCGGTAGCGAGCTTCGACCTCATGCGACTCATTTTGCTTCGCTCACGATAACTTCATCGATACGATCCATCGTTTCCATCTTCGTTTGTCGGGCTGTTGGGTGATAGAATAGTTGCTCTCGCTTAAGATGGTGTTCCAGAGGGAGATATCCGTTGTTGATCCCGGTAGTCTCTGGACACAGGCTTGAGTGAGGATGGCGACTTCGTCTGCCTCCTCCTCCTCGGACTCTGTCGCCAACTCGAGGATGTCGTCCCCTACCCGGTTCGACTCCAACCCCTCCTCCTCGCTTGAGACGGCTCGCGTTGCCTTGTCTCTTGCGCCCGTTTCTGAGGCTGTCCGTGGCCTCATACCTACAACTACACGGTCATATGCTGCGCCTGGCGGGGATTACGGTTTTCCATCCTTCCCCCATGAACATGGCTGTCCCAACGCGGTGAATCCGGCGTTGGATGATTTGGTGAGGGGGTCGGTTGCTACAACCGCCCCTGTCACGATGAAAGAGGTGGAGTTTTTTGTGAAGGGTTGCCTATCTGGGAAGGGATGTCCAGCCACCTGTGGCTTGGACAATGCCTCAACCACAGGCCTCCTCAATCGGTTCAATTCCGATCATGGTTCGGCATACACGCCGACCGTACCCACTCCCTCTCCCCCCACGGACTCACAGGTTGTCATTCTGGAGTCCTCCCTCCTTCTACCGGCCAAGCAAGGCTCGACCACTACCACGGTTTAGGCCAGCTCCTGGTCTAGCTCCCCTTCCGCCCATCGAGCGGTATTCGATAAGATAGTGGCTCGGGAACTCACTAAGCTAGCCTCCACTGCCTCCACCCCCTCCTTCCTGTCCGGTCTATCCTCTAGAGAAAAGGCCCTTTACACTACTGGGAAGTTCAAACTGGACGACCCTGCCGACGAGGACTACGCCCCCGCAGCCAAGGGAACGCTACGCCGTGCCCGCTCCTCCTCCCTCCGTAAATGCGCTGCCCCGTCTCCCAGTCCCTTCTTTGAGCCTCAGTTCATGAAGGCGATTGATGTTGAAGAAGGCCGGAAGAAACAGATCGTCCCGGATGAGGAGTTTGCCCATGTCCTGGACACCCACCGGAAGCGCTTGGCCCCCCCTGTGCTAGTTCCTTCCACTATTGAAGACTCTCCCCCCTCGTCTCCCCTTCTGCTGATCACCCAGGAAGTGGTCCCCTTGGCTGAGGTAATGGATCGGGACACTCCCATCGCTCTAGAAGAGGGACGAAACTCAGAAGCGACCGGCTTGGGCGACAGCATTCACGCCCCCAGCCTTCCTGACGCTGTCCCCTGCTCTTCCCCCACTGACCTTGACTTTGCCCCCCCCTCTTTGCCGGGTGGATGGCTGGAAGGGACGCTTGGGATTCCGCGCAGCACAAACACCCCCTTGGAGGTACAACAACTTGAAACCCAACCAGAAGATGCTGACGCGGCCGTTTCTAGGGCCGACCAGATCATGGCTGAGGTGGATAAGATGATGGCGGCTGGTAAGTCACCCTCCCCCGCTCTGAGGTCCGGAAGTATTGTGGGGTCTATGTTGGAGGGCCTCGAGGATATCCGGTCCCGGAACACTCAGCCTCTTTTGTCGCCCCGTCCCAGTGCCGCCGGGTCTGAGGAACCAGACACTGTGGAAGATGTTTGGACCTGGATGGGGCCTGAGATTACGGAAACAATTCCCATCATGTGGGTAGGAAGTCGGTTCCATCGTTGGGAAAATGTGGTCTGGACCTTGACGGAGATAGTTGGCTGGCAGGAGGAGGAAATTGCCACCTTGAAAGGTAAGTTGGCCCCCCGTTGTCGGTCCCCCTCTGTGGCTCCCGAGTCCTCAGGGACTACCCCCGTTCCCCGCTCCTCGTCAGGAGGGTCTACTGAAGTCCCTACCAAGGGCTTGGGTACTGCTCCGGCGGCCCCTGCTGCTAAAGCATCCTTCGTGGACATGGTGAAAAAGATGGCATACGTGCCCAAACCCGCCGTTCCACTGAAGGCCAAGACAGTCCCGGTCCGCCCTGCATCAGCGGCATCCTCCCACAGCAACAGTAGTGGCTGCTCGTGCAGCGATAGGGGGGTAGTACTAAAGGTGGGGAAAGCTGAAGAGCGGAAGAGGGTAAGCTTTGATGATGACAAGGGAAAGAAGGATGGAACGAAGAGGGAGAAGAGGAGGGGCAAGCGTCTTAGTGGCGCTACCAGAAGGAGAAGAAAGATGGCGGCTCAGGCCGGCCAGGAAACATCGGCAACCCCGGCCAAGACTTAGGGGAAGACTACTGCTGACGGACAGGCTACATCGCCCGCTGCTGCTGCCCCGGTACCCACGGTGCAAAACCTGTCATCAGGCCCAGGCGCCATTAGGAGGATTTACAATGTGGTACCTAACCTGATTCCTCGAAATGGCCCACCTCGCAGGGCCAGCCAGCAAGGGCCACCACCAAGGCCGGCCCCCCCACAGTCCTCGCCAACCCCGGATGCTAGGGGAAGGCATATCACGATGCGGTTTACCACCCGCAAGGAAGTGGCTCTGCCGGAAGGAGTGACGATCGAGGCCATCCGGAATTGTATCAACATCGTCCTGTCCAACTCGCTAAAGATTAGCGGGGTCCGCCCTTACGTTCGTACTGGGCATATCCGGAATGAGGTCGCGTGTATCTTTCTCACTCTAGCGGCCCACTCCGCTGCTGAACTCGGAGACCGTCTCGACAAGGCCCGCTTGGCACTGTTGCAGGTACTTTCGCTTCCGGAGTTTGTTTTCCAGAAGGATGTGAAGGTCAAAATCATAGTTACGGGTGTCCCTCTTTCTGACACCGGCCTTGGTTCCATTTGGAAAGTGGACAGATGGGTTGGGGAACAGGCCTCGGAGAGCTTGCGTACTGACTTGGAGCTGGGTAACACTGGCATCGTCACCGTGTCCCGGCCTGACATCATGGGGTCCATCCATGCCATGAGGTAGGCCAACGCCGTGTCTTGCGGTATTCGCTTTGTAGTGGAGCAGAATGAGGCGGCCAAGGCTGCTTTGGAGGCTGAGAGGATCTGGCTCCAGGGAGGTACCCGGAATGTTAGGGTGTTTACTGAGCACCGTACGGTGAAGGCTTGTGGTAAGTGTTTGCAGGTAGGCCACTTTCAGGCCACCTGTGCCCTCCCTTCTCGGCGTTGGTTTTGTTATGGGGAACACTTATCCCAGGAGCACATGTGCAAGGCTCTAGGGTGCCCCAGAGTTGTTGGAGAGGCATGTGGGCATACTCGCAGGTTTTGTTGGTTGTGCGATAGGACCGACCACTTTGCTGGGTATGAAAGGTGTCCCGCCTTGAGAACTGATTCCAGGACCCCCGTATCCTCCCCACCCACGGCAACGACGGATACTGCCGCTACGGCTACCTCGTCATCCAAGCTGCCAGACACGGCGAATAGGGAGCCTAAGAAGAGAGGGCGGGTACGACGCCGGAGCAGGAGACGTTTGCCAACGCCTAGAGTGGTGGAGGTAAGTAGCGACGAGGAAGAGGAGGATTCTCCACGGGAAAAATCTGACAAGGCTAAGGGTAAGGAGCCTGAGCCATTGGCCCCCTCCCCCTCCTCCAAGCGTGGCATTTCGAAGATGAAAAACCAGGTTCTCGAGAGGGGTGATACCATGTGGTTCGCCCGGGACTCGGAGGGTTTTATTAGTGTCTCTGTTCCATGTGGCTTGAGCGGATCTGTCGAAGCTCCCTTTTAATGTGTATTACGGCAATAGCATTAAACGTGGGGAGGAGCGGCAGGAATCGGGCGCTGGCGTTTGATTTATTTTCCTTTGTTGATTTGTTTTTTGTTTTGGAACCTCTGGTTGATTCAGAGGGGTAGCATGTACCAGTGGAAGTGGATGGTTGGGATTTGTTTTCCTTTGTTGTTGGATCAGGAGTGGAGGTGTTTGTACGCTTGCATTTGTGTGGATCATTTGATGTTGTTGGGCATGGGGGTGCTTGTGCCCGGGTTGGATTTTGGGAGAAGGGTGAGAAGAGGGTGCTCGCAGGCGTCTACATCCCACCTACACACACCAAGGCCGATTACCAGTCAGGGCTGAGGGACATCAAGGAACCAGATATCGCGTTTGGAGACTTTAATGCCAGACATCGAGACTGGGACCCACGGGCGGAAGCGGCTAGACAGGAACATTGCGGTCGATGGCTACGGGAATGGATGGCACCACGGTTGCTGAACATGACACCTCCTGACCGGCCTACGTTCCGTGACATATCAATGATCCACCTCTGTCTGTACCGCCGGCCATACCTACAGCACAAGTATGTCGACATTGTCGGCTGCGAACATGCTGCCCAGACTATCCGGCTCCATGTGGATCTTCCTGACAATTTGATGAGAAGGAGACCCTCTTGGAAGAAAGCCATGTGGGGAAAGGTTGGGAAGGAGCTGGACGCCCTCAAGGAGATGGATGATTAGCAGTTGTGAGAAGGAGTGAGAAGTGTGGTGGACGCACTCCCACGGGCTTCCGTTGGCGGAAGTCAGTGCGAGTGGTGGACGCCTGAGCTGGAAAGGATGAGGCTGGATGTGGCCCGGCTAAAGAGATACTCCAAGCGCACGGCGAAGCTGACGGAGGACTTTAGGCTTGCAAGGTGTGTCTACCACGCTTGCCTGTTCGTGGCTCGGTTCGACTACACTAGGACCAGGCTGGTGGAGAGCCAGGATCCAGACATCTTCAGGTTGGCACGGAGGTTGGAAGCCAAACGCACACTGCCTTCAATGGAGCGATCCGACGGCACTCTGGCTACCACACATGAGGATATCAGTGACCTGATTGCACAACAGCTCGATCCTGGCGACGTTACTCCATGAGTTGAAAGTGTTATCGACATGGACAGTGCTCATGAAATGGAAATGGCACTAACAAGGTCCTCCACAAATACGGGCCCTGGTGAAGACGACATCAGCTATCCTTTCCTGAGGTTTTGGAAAAAGAGGGATACCACGACACTACGATGCCTTGTTGACTATGGGCTGCGACACGACATTCCAGACTGGCATAGAGCTGAGGTGGTGCTTATACCCAAGCTCGACAAGCCGCGATACGATGTTGTCAAATCCTGGCGCATGATACACTTACTCCTTACCATGGCTAAGGTGGCGGAGAGGGTGGTGTTGCTCTGGTTGGCCGCCTGTTTGGACCACGGAGAGACACAGTTCGGTTCCCGTGGGAGACGCGGTATCCATGATGCTATGGCGGTCGTCCAAGAATTCCTCCGCCATAATTAGGGGTATAAACGCTTGATCCTGTCGATGGACGTCGAAGGGGGATTTGATAACATTGATGTCAACCTCTTGTCGGACTTCTTGGTGGCTCGAGGGTGCCTCTCCAACCTGTGTTTATGGGTTCGGGTATGGACGGGTTGTCGGTCTATTCGCTTTCGGTTCAATGGGTTTGTGTTCCGTGTATACCATGTTAGCAAAGGGGTCCCGCAGGGTTCGCTACTTTCCCGTTTCTATTCGGAGCATATGTTGCGGATATATTCACGCCCCGGATGCGTTACTCCCCTGGTGTTCGACACTTGGTGGCCTCATATGTAATGATGGGGTCATCATAGTTGCAGCGGACTCCTTCGGCGCTGCTCGATACCACACTGGGGAACTGTTGCGGGATTCTGACCGCATTGCTCGTGACGGGGATGGGGATTAGTGCGTTGAAGACGCAGTGGATTGGGTTTGGTGATAGGGCGTGGGAAGGGATGGAATTGTTGGGAGAAATGGTGTTGCCGTCTGAGGACCTGCGGGTTCTTGGGTATAGGTTCAATGTATTTCTTGACTTTTCTTCTGATGTAAGGTATTGGTTGGATAGGGGGTTGGGTCTGAGGAGGAGGATTTCGGTGTTGGGAAGGAGGTTTGGGAGTGTTGGGGGATTGGGAGGGTGGGAGACTTACCGTTTGGTGCAGGCAGCCTATCTTCCACCGTCTACTACGGACTTGAATTTGTAACCGACTACCCGTCATATGTGAAGCAGATTCAAGTCCACGTCAACGATTGCCTCCGCTCGGTATTCCGGACTCTGATGAAACTGGCCAACACTGTCTTGCTGGCTGAAGATGGGGTGACACCTGTCGCCATTCAAGGCAGGTACCTGCAGCGGAGATGCTATAGCTGATTCATCAATTATCGATATTGCGACAACCATCCCTGGTTCGGGCAGATTCGGCTTGACTGGAAGGAAGAGGGCACGGTGGCTCACCAGCAGGCCTCAGACCAAGTACTCTCCTATCGCCCCGCGATTACGATCAGGAAAGGGAAGGAAGCCATGGCTCTAAAACACGTCAGGGAGGTCAGGGAGCTCGATAAGGGCCCGGATCTGACGATATACACGGATGGGTCTAAGATGGCTGAGGGTGCTGGTGTTGCCTGGGCAGTGCTCGAGAAGGGTACCTCATTCAGGTTGGGGGCCAGTTCGATGCCGTCGTCCTGGAGCATCGTCGAATGCGAACTATTTGCCGTGGTCTGTGCCCTGCGGGAGGTTGGAGGTATGTGTAAGGGGCGTGAGGTACATCTGTTCATGGATTGCGTCACTGCCTTGCTTCTGATTGAGAACATGCTGCCTGAAGGGGACTCAGCTGAGATGTGAGATGTCATGGCACCATTATTAGAGGCCGCACATACATCGTTTAGCTGGGTTCCTCGACACATGCGCATACAGGGCAACGAGTTGGTCAACAGAAAGGCCAAGGAAAGTATTCGCTTACCATTGCAACCGTTCCGGTGGGAAGGGCTTAGCTTTGGTATAGGGCACGCTGGGTTGGCCCGCGAGTTGAGAAAGGAGGAATGGGGGGCCTAGCATGCTAATGAAGGCCACAGCTATTATGCTCGTGTGCCTAAGGCCCCCAGGTACCTTGGTGGGCTGACAAGGATGAATTCCTATGTGTTAACTAGGATTCGGAGCCGTACTGGCATGGTCGGACATAACGAATGTGAGGCACGGGAAGAGAGACACAACTGGACTTCGTGCCAACGGTACAGTTGGAAGCGAGCGGGGGTGGAGGACTTGTTTAAGGACTCGAAGGTCGCAGGATGGAAGGACTGGTGGGTGGAACATGGGTGGCTGGGACTGGGGATCCCCCGTCATATTACGGGGGTGGACGTGGAGTTGGTGGTAGCAGGTAACCCGTTTGATCGTACACTGACAGTAGAGAGGGATGGGAGATGAGTGTGCATAGGGACGCCTGATACATGTTTGCGCTGCGAGAAGAACCATCCTGGGGGGGAATGCGCGCTTCCGAGTACGCATCTTCCAACCACATGGTTCTTTCTTCCGAACTTGATCGCGACGCGATGTCTGAGCTGCGATATGGCGATCACCTACCAAGGCACCTCCGCATGGCCCTCCTTTTCTACTCACTTCGGTAATAACCCGGGTTGCATGTCCGCGAGCCTTGACCGGTTTTGGCGACGGCACTGGCACAGTTGGGACGATCTCGCGCTTTTCTTGCGAACGGCCGTCGTGCTCAACTGGGCTGGGATATTTGGGTTTATCGAACGCGAACGGTGCCCCTTTTGCGACCAGCGGCGGATAGCTGGGAAGATTAATAGGATGGGGGAAAACTATCGGAAGAAGCGCGGATGTTGGGATAGACTGTATGTTTCCTTTGTAGAGTATGCTGACGGAATTGTGTTAGAGGCAGGATAGTTGTGTTGGTATGTTGTTGGTGGTTGAGTTGCGGGAAGGGGAAGACGCATTAATCCAGGATGTTGCTAGCCGACATGAGCGCCCGTGAGCCCCTTAGGTAGTGATTTTTGGATTTATATTTGGCTGGAGCGGTTGCGGGACGGGATTGCGCCTGTGGTAGTCTATTTTAGTTTTTGTTTGTTTGTTGGGTATTGGGGAGACTGGTCGTATGCCGGAGTCGGCGGTACTAGGATAAATAAATTAGATTGAATGTTCTAAGTAATTTCCTTACTTCTATCTTCGCTCTGCCACGGTAGTGAGCTTCGACCTCATGCAAGGCATTTCGCCTTGCTCTCGATAACTTCATCGATACGATCCGTTTATCTTTACTTCGTTTGTCGGGCGGTTGGGTGATAGAATAGTTGTTCTCGCTTAAGAAGGTGTTCCAGAGGAAGATATCCGTGGTTGATCCCGGTAGTCTCTGGACACAGGCTTGGGTGAGGATGGCGACTTCGTCTGCCTCCTCCTCCTCGGACTCTGTCCCCAACTCGAGGATGTAGTCCCGCGTTTGGCTCGACTCCAACCCCTCCTCCTCGCTTGAGACGGCTCGCGTTGCCTTGTCTCTTGCGCCCGTTTCTGAGGCTGTCCGTGGCCTCATCCCTACAACTACATGGTCCTATGCTGCGCCTGGTGTGGATTACAGTTTTCTGTCCTTCGCCCATGAACATGGCTTCCCCAACGCGGTGAACCCGGCATTGGATAATTTGGTAAGGGGGTCGGTTGCTGCAGCCGCCCTTGTCACGATGAAAGAGGTGGAGTCTTTTGTGAAGGGTTGCCTATTTGGGAAGGGATGTCCAGCCACCTGTGGCTTGGACAATGCCTCAACCACAGGCCTCTTCAATCGGTTCAACTCCGATCACGGTTCAGCGTACACGCCGACCGTGCCCACCCCCTCTCCCCCCACGGACTCACAGGCTGTCATTCCGGAGTCCTCCCTCCTTCCGCCAGCCTGGCAAGGCTCGACCACTGCCACGGTTGAGGCCTGCTCCTGGTCTGCCTCCCCTTCCGCCCATCGAGCGGTATTCGATAGGATAGTGGCTCGGTAACGCGCTAAGTGAGACCCCACTGCCTCCACCCCCTCCTTCCTGTCCCGGCTATCCTCTGGAGAAAATGCCCTTTACACCACTGGGAAGTTCACACTGGACGATCCCGCCGACGATGACTACACCCCTCCGGCCAAGGAAATGCTACGCCGTGCCCGCTCCTCCTCCCCCCGTAAACGTGCCGCCCCGGCCCTCAGTCCCTTCTTCGAGCCTCGGTTCATGAAGAAGATTGTTGTTGAAGAAGGCCGGAAGAAACAGATTGTCCCGGATGAGGTGTTTGCCCATGTCCTGGACATCCACCGGAAGCGCCTGGCCCCCCCTGTGCTAGTTCCTTCCACTATTGAAGACGCTACCCCCTCGTCCCCCCCTTTGCTGAATACCCAGGAAGCGGTCCCCTCGGCTGAAGTCATGGTCCGGGACACCCCCATCGCTCTAGAAGAGTGACGAAACTGGGAAGCGACCAGCTTGGGCGACAGCATTCACGCCCCCAGCCTTCCTGACACTGTCCCCTGCTGTTCCCCCCCCTGACCTTGACTTTGCCCCCCCCTCTTCGCCGGTGGGGTGGCTGGAAGGGACGCTTGGGATTCCGCACAGCACAGGCACCCCTCTGGAGGTACAGTTGCCGGAAACCCAACCAGAGGGTGCCGATGCGGCCGTTGCTAGGGCCGACCAGATTATGGCTGAAGTGGATGAGATGATGGCGGCTGGTAAGTCCCCCACTCCCGTTCCTAGGTCTGGAAGTATTATGGGATCCATGTTGGAAGGCCTCGAGGATATCCGGTCTGGAAACACTCAGCCACTTTTGTCGTCCCTTCCCAGTGCCGCCGGCTCTGAGGAACCTGACACTGTGGAAGACGTCCGGACCTGGATGGGGCCCGAGATTACGGAAACAATTCCCATCATGTGGGTAGGAAGTCAGTTCCATCGTTTGGAGAATGCGGTTAGGACCTTGACGGAGATGGTTGGCCGGCAGGAGGAGGAAATTGCCGCCTTGAAAGGTAGGTTGGCCCCCCGTTGTCGGTCCCCCTCGGTGGCTCCCGAGTTCTCAGGGACTACCCCCGTTCCCCACTCCTCGTCAGAGGGGTCTTGTTAGGCGGAAGCCGACTCTAAATGACTGTCGAGAAGACTTAGGCCTGAATCTTTCGTAATAGACGGAGATTTGTCTAGGAAGGCTCGGTGTCGTTCTTTTCGTTTATGACTACTAAGAACCCGCTTAATCGAAAGGGGAAAATATTTCGATAAAGATTCGTAGGTAAACAATGTTATATTGTTAAGGTCTCTTCTCCGTTGCTTCCTGATGTCTAAAAGCTTTGGAGGCACTTCGATATTTATATCCCGCGCCTGAGCGTTCGCGGACTACATCTAATCCTCTTATAACTAAGTACCTATCCAAAACTGTACGCCAACCTCTCATAGTCTTAACAAGTGCGAACACTGTTTGACCCTGAATTCTCACACACCATCTTCGTTCTCATAAATTCTTTTCCGTCTAATCGTAGGATGCGTGATTATCCTCGAATGACCGGTCTTCAATTTGTAGAGACGAGTAGACTTCTGTCTGAAACTGCAGTCGTCTTAACTAACGTCCCAGTAGTCTCTTCCGAATTCACATAGTGGCCAGTGTATGCGTCGGGTACCTATGCATAATGCAGGCTGCGTAGACGGTGTGCCAACACTCTTAGGTCTACCGCCTATTAGGTGTTCTGAGTCTGAGCAGCTTCCCCTCGGTCCGCCCCGCCTCAAAGAGAATCACCTCTTGAGGGATCCTGTCTCCAGGACCAACCAACATACAGCGGCCTTCAGATAGGTATTGGTGTCATATCTATCTCCTATGGCCTCCGGGGCTCTGTAGGAGTAGTTGCGGATTCTCGAACCGAAAACGTCCCGTTACTTTCGGCCCGTTGTTAGGATGCCTAACTTTGAAGCCTAGTAACTCAATGCGCCTCCGACGGATTTCCTCCGTTCCACTTCTCAGAGGTACCCAGAGGTCCCCTCTTATATATCCTGTGAACAGCTTCCGGTCGGACGGACGGCAGCGACGTATATGGTGTTATGAAGTGGGCTATATTGAAATAACATTATAGTCGCGGGACGCAACTCTTCGAAATCTCGCTAAGGACGTGCGGGCCACAGAGCGGGGCCGGAGGGGGGTGTTAGGCTCTCGATAAATGAGGGTCTGTGCGCAGTTACCCTACCGTGAGGTCTGTGCATTTTCTATATGCCTAACAGGTCTACTGAAGTTCCTACCAAGGGCCAGGGTATTGCTCCGGCGGCCCCTGCTGCTAAAGCATCCTTCGTGGACATGGTGAAAAAGATGGCACACGTGTCCAAACCCGGCGTTCCACTGAAGGCCAAGACAGTCCCGGTCCGCCCTGCATCAGCGGCCTCCTCCCACAGTACCAGTAGTGGCAGCTCTTCCAGCGATGGGGAGGTAGTCCTAAAGGTGGGAAAAGCTGCGGAGGGGAAGAGGGTAAGCTTTGATAATGACGAGGGGAAGGAGGATGGAAAGAAGAGGGAGAGGAGGAGGGGCAAGCATCTTAGTGGCGCTGCCAGAAGGAGAAGAAAGATGGCGGCTCAGGCCGGCCAGGAAACATCGGCGACCCCGGCCAAGACTCAGGGGAAGACAACTGCTGAGGGACAGGCTACATCGCCCGCTGCTGCCGCCCCGGTACCCAAGGTGCAAACCCTGTCATCAGGCCCAGGCGCCATCAGGAGGATTTACAACGGGGTGCCTAACCTGATTTCTCGAGACGGCCCGCCTCGCAGGGCCAGCCAGCAAGGGCCACCACCAAGGCCGGCCCCCCCACAGTCCTCGCCAAGCCCAGATGCCAGGGGTATGCACGTCACAATGCGGTTCGCCACCTGCAAGAAAGTGGCCCTACCAGAGGGTGTGATGCTTGAGGCCATCCGGGCCCGTATCAAGGTCACCTTGTCCAACTCGCAGAAAATTAGGGGTACCTGCCCCTATGTTCGTGCTGGACATATTCGAAATGAGATTGGGTGCATCTTCCTCACCCTGGCGGCCCACTCCGCTGCTGAACTTGGAGACCGTCTCGACGAGGCCCGGTTGGCACTGTTGAAGGAACTCTCGCTTCCGGAGCTTGTTTTCCAGAAGGATGTGAAGAAGGTCAAAATCATGGGTACGGGTGTCCCTCTTTCCGACACCGGCCGTGGCTCCGCTTGGAAGGTGGACGGATGGATTGGGGAACAGGCCTCAGATGGCTTGCGCACTGACTTGGAGCTGGGTAACCCTGGCATCGTCACCGTGTCCCGCCCTGACATCATGGGGTCCATCCATGCCATGAGGCAGGCAAACGCCGTGTCTTGCGGTATTCGCTTTGTGGTGGAGGAGAATGAGGCGGCCAAGGCTGCTTTGGAGGCAGGGAGGATGTTCCTTCACGGAGGCACCCGGAATGTTAGGGTATTCACAGAACACCGGACAGCAAAGGTTTGTGGTAAGTGTTTGCAGGTGGGCCACTGTCAGGCCACCTGTGCCCTCCCTTCCCGGTGTCGCTTTTGTTATGGGGAACACTTATCCCGGGAGCACATGTGCAATGCTCTAGGGTGCCCCAGAGGTGTAGGAGAGGCATGTGGGCATACTCGCAGGTTGTGTTAGTTGTGCGATAGGACTGACCACTTTGCTGAATATGAAAGGTGTCCGGCCTTGAGAACTGATTCTAGGAACCCCGTATCCTCCCCATGCACGGCGACGACGAATAGTGCCACTACGGCTACCTCGTTGTCCGAGCTGCCAGACACCGCGGATAGGAAGCCTAAGAAGATAGGGTGAGTACGATGCCTGAGCATGGGACGTTCGCCAACGCCTAGGGTGGTGGAGGTGAGTAGCGGCGAGGAAGAGGAGGATGCTCCACGGGAAAAGTCCGACAAGGCTAAGGGCAAGAAGCCTCAGTGGTCGGCCGCCTCCCCCTCCCCCAAGCGTGGCATTTTGAAGAAGAAAAACCCCGTTCCCAAGAGGGGCGATACCATGTGGTTCGCCCGGGACCCGGAGGGTTTTATTAGTGTCTCTGGTCTATGTGGCTCGAGCGGATCTGTCGCAGCTCCCTTTTAATGCATATCACGGCGATAGCATTAAACGTGGAGAGGAGTGGCAGGAATCGGGTGCTGGCATTTGATTTATTTTCCTTTGTTGATTTGTTTTTTGTTTTGGAACCTCCGGTTGATTCAGAGGGGCAGCATGTACCGGTGGAAGTGGGTGGTTGGGATTTGTTTTCCTTTGTTGTTGGATCAGGAGTGGAGGTGTTTGTACGTTCGCATTTGTGCGGGCTATTTGATGTTGTTGGGCATGAGGGTGCTTGTGCTTCGGTTGGATTTTGGGAGAAGGATGAGAAGAGGGTGCTCGCAGGCGTCTACATCCCACCTACACACACGAAGGCCGATTACCAGTCAGGACTAAGGGACATCGAGGAACCAGATGTTGCGTTTGGAGACTTTAATGCCAGACATCGTGACTGGGACTTACGGGCAGAAGCGGCTAGACAGGAACATTGCGGCCGATGGCTACGGGAATGGATGGCACCACGGTTGCTGAACATGACACTTCCTGACTGGCCTACATTTCGCGACATATCAATGATCGACCTCTGTCTATGCCGCCGGCCATACCTACAGCACAGGTATCTCGACGTTGTCGGCTGCGAACACGCTGCCCAGACTATCCAGCTCCATGTGGATCTTCCTGGCAATTTGATGAGAAGGAGACCCGCTTGGAAGAAAGCCGTGTGGGGAGAGGTTGGGAAGGATCTGGACGCCCTGAAGGAGGTGGATGATGAGTGGTGGTGGAAAGGAGTGAGAAGTGTGGTGGACACACTCCCACTGGCATCTGTTGGCAGAGGTCAGTGCGAGTGGTGGACGCCTGAGCTGGAAAGGATGAGGCTGGATGTGGCCCGGCTAAAGAGATACTCCATGCGCACGGCGGAGTGGACGGAGGATTTTAGGCTGGCAAGGTGTGTCTACCGGGCTTGCCTGTTGAGGGCTGGGTTCGATTACATTAGGACCAGGCTGGCGGAGAGCAAGGATCAGGACATCTTCAGGTTGGCACTGAGGTTGGAAGCCAAACGTACACTGCCTTTGGTGGAGCGATCCGACGGCACTCTGGCTACCACACATGAGGATATCAGTGACCTGATTGCACAACAGCTCGATCCTGGCAGTGTTACTCCAAGGGTTGAAAATGTTATCGACATGGACAGTGCTCATGAAATGGAAACGGCACTAACAAGGTCCCACACAATTACGGGCCCCGGAGAAGACGACATCGGCTACCCTTTCCTGAGATTTTGCAAAAAGTGGGATGCCGCGACGCTACGACGCCTTGTTGACTATGGGCTGCGACACGACATTCCAGACTAGCATAGAGCCGAGGTGGTGCTTATACCCAAGCTCGACAAGCCAGGATACGATGTTGTCAAATCCTGGTGCATGATACACTTACTCCCGACCACGGCGAAGGTGGTAGAGAGGGTGGTGTTGCTCAGGTTGGCCGCCTGTTTAGATCTCGGAGAGACACAGTTCGGTTTCTGTAGGAGATGCGGTGTCCATGATGCCATGGCGGTTGTTCAGGAATTCCTCCGCCACAATGAAGGGTTCAAGCGGCTGATCCTGTCGATGGACGTCGAAGGGGGATTTGATAACATTGATGTCAACCTCTTGTCGGACTTCTTGTTGGCTCGCGGGTGCCCTTCTAACCTGTGTTTATGGGTTTGGAGATGAACGGGTTGTCGGTCTATTCGCTTTCGGTTCAATGGGTGTGTGTCCCGAGTATACCACGTTAGCGAAGGGGTCCTGCCTGGTTCGCCACTTTCCCGTTTCTGTTCGGAGCATATGTTGCGGACGAATTCACGCCCCGGATGCGTTACTCCCCTGATGTTCGACACTTGGTGGCCTCCTATGTTGATGATAGGGTCATCATGGTTGCAGCGGACTCTTTCGACGCTTCTCGATACCACGCTGGGGAACTGTTGCGGGATTGTGATCGCATCGCCCGAGACAGGGGGATGGGGTTTAGTGCATTAAAAATGCAGTGGATTGGGTTTGGTGACAGGGCGTGAGAAGGAATGGAATTGTTGGGAGAAATGGTGTTGCCATCTGAGGACTGGCGGGTCCTTGGGTATAGGTTTAATGTATTTCTTAATTTTTCTTCTCATGTACGTTATTGGTTGGATAGGGGGTTGGGTGTGAGGAGGAGGATTGCGGCATTGGGAAGGAGGTTTGGGAGTGTCGGGAGCTTGGGGGCGTGGGGGACTTACCGTTTGGTGCAGGCAGCCTACCCTCCGACCGTCTACTATGGACTTGAATTTGTAACTGATTACCCGTCGTATGTGAAGCAAATTCAGGTCCACGTCACCGATTGCTTCCCCTCGGTATTCCGGACTCCAATGAAACTGGCCAACAATATCTTGCTGGCTGAGTATGGGGTGACACCCGTCGCCAATGAAGGCAGGTACCTGCAGCGGACATGCTATAGCCGATTCATCAATTATCGATATTGCGAGAACCATCCCTGGTTCGGGCAGATTCGGCTTGACTGGAAGGAAGAGGGCATGGTGGCTCACTGGCAGGACTCGGACAAAGTACTCTCCTATCGCCCCGCGGTTACAATCAGGAAAGGGAAGGAAGACATGGCTCTAAAACACGTCAAGGAGGTCAGGGAGCTCGATAAGGGCCCGGATCTGACGATATACACGGATGGGTCTAAGATGGCTGAGGGTGCTGATGTTGCCTGGGAAGTGCTCAAGAAGGGTACCTCGTTCAGGTTGGGGGGCTGTTCGGTGCCATCGTCCTGGAGCATCGTCGAATGCGAACTGTTTGCCATGGTCTGTACCCTGTGGGAGGTTGGAGGTATGTGTAAGGGGCGTGAGGTACATCTGTTCAGGGATTGCGTCCCTGCCTTGCTTCTGATTGTGAACATGCTGCCTAAAGGGGACTCGGCTGAGATGTGGGATGTCATGGCACCATTGTTGGAGATTGTGCGTACGTCCTTTGGCTGGGTTTCTGGACACATGGGCATACAGGGCAACAAGCTGGTCGACAGGAAGGCCAAGGAAAGCATTCGCCTACCGTTGTAACCGTCCTGGTAGGAAGGAGTCAGCTTTGGTATAGGGCATGCTGCGTTGGCCCGCGAGTTGAGAAAGGAGGAGTGCGGGACCTGGCATGCTAATGAAGGCCACAGCTATTATGCTCGTGTGCCTAAGGCCCCCAGGCACCTTCGTGGGCTGACAAGTATGAATTACTATGTGTTGACTAGGATTCGCAGTAGTACTGGCCTAGTCGGGCATGACGAATGTCAGGAACGGGAAGAGAGACACCACTGGACTTCGTGCCAACGGTATGGTTGGAGGCGACCGGTGGCGGAGGACTTGTTTAAGGACTCGAAGGTCGCGGGATGGAAGGACTGGTGGGTGGAACATGGGTGGCTGGGACTGGAGATCCCCCATCATATTAAGGAGGTAGAGGGGGAGTTGGTGGTCGCAGGTTACCCGTTTGATGGTACACTGACAGTGCAGAGGGATGGGAGGCGTGTTTGCATGGGAACGCCCTATACATGTTTGCGGTGCGAGAAGAAAAATCCTGGGGGAGAATGCGTGCTTCCGAGTGCGCATCTTGCAACCAAATGGTTCTTTCTTCCGAACTCGGTCGCGACATGATATCCGAGCTGCGATATGGCGATCACCTACCAAGGCTCCTCTGCACGGCCCTCCTTTTCTACTCACTTCGGTAACAACCCGGGTTGCATGTCCTTGAGCCTTGACCGGTTTTGGCAACGGCACTGGCATTGTTGGGACGATCTCCCGCTTTCCTTGCAGACGGCCGTCGTGCTCAAGTGGGCTGGGATATTTGGGTTTATCGAACGTGAACGGTGCCCCTTTTGCGACCAGCGGCGGATAGCTGGGAAGGTTAATAGGATGGGGGAACACTATCGGAAGAAGCGCGGATGTTGGGATAGACTGTATGTTTCCTTTGTGGAGCATGTTGATGAGATTGTGTTGGAGGCGAGTTAATTGTGTGGGAATGTTGTTGGTGGTTGGGTTGCGGGAGGGGGAAGCCGCATTAATCCGGGATGTTGATAGCCGACGTGAGCGCCCGTGAGCCCCCTAGGTAGTGATCTTTGGATTTATGTTTAGGAGGAGCGGTTGCGGGACGGGATTGCGCCCGTGGTAGTGTATTTTAGTTTTTGTTTGTTGGGGTGCGGGGGAGACTGGTCGTATGCCGGAGTCGGTGGTACTAGTATAAATAAATTAGATTGAATGTTCTAAGTAATTTCCTTACTTCTATCTTCGCTCCGTCTCGGTAGCGAGCTTCAACCTCACGCAACGCATTTCGCCTGGCTCACAATAACTTCATCGATACAATCCGTTTGTCTTTACTTCGTTTGTCAGGCGGTTGGGTGATAGAATAGTTGTTCTCGCTTGAGAAGGTGTTCCAGAGGGAGATATCCACGCTTGATCCCGGTAGTCTCTGGACACAGGCTTGAGTGAGGATCGTGAGTTCGTCTGCCGCTTCCTCCTCGGACTCTGTCCCCAACCCGTGGATGTCGTCCCCCGTTTAGTTCGACTCCAGCCCCTCTTCCTCACTTGAGACGACTCGTGCCGCCTTGTCTCTCACGCCCTCTTCTGAGGCTGTCCGTGGCCTCATTCCTGTAACTACACGGTCATATGCTGCGCCTGGCGGGGATTACAGTTTTTTATCCTTCACCCATGAACATGGCTGCCCCAACGTGGTGAACCCAGCGTTGGATAATTTGGTGATGGAGTCGGTTGCCGCAACCGCCCTTGTCACGATGAAAGAGGTGGAGTCGTTTGTGAAGGGTTGCCTATTTTGGAAAGGTTGTCCAGCCACCTTTGGCTTGGACAACAACTCCACCACGGGCCTCTTCAATCGGTTCAATTCCAATCCCGGTTCCGGGTATACGCCGACCGTGCCAACTCCCTCTCCCCCTACTTACTCACAGGCAATTATTCCTGAGACTTCCCTCCTCCCGCCAGCCAAGCAAGGCTCGACTACCACTACGGTTAAGGCCAGCTCATGGTCTACCTCTCCCTCCGCCCATCGTGTGGCTTTAGATAAGATAGCGGCTCAGGAACGCGCTAAGCGAGCCTCCACTTCTTCCACCCCCTCCTTCCTGACTGGCCTGTCTTCTGGAGAAAAGGCCCTTTACACCACTGGGAAGTTCAAACTGGACGACCCCGCCGACGAGGACTACGCCCCCCCGGCCAAGGGAACGCTACGCTGTGCCCGCTCCTCGTCGCCCCGCAAACGCGCCGCCCCGGCCCCTAGTCCCTTCTTTGAGCCTCGGTTCATGAAGGCGATCGATGTTGAAGAAGGCCGAAAGAAACAGATCGTCACGGATGAGGAGTTTTCCCACGTCCTAGACACCCACCGGAAGTGCCTGGCCTCCCCTGTGCTAGTTCCTTCCACTATTGAGGTTTCTCCCCCTTTGTCCCCCCCTTTGCTGATCACCCAGGAAGTGGTCCGCTCGGCTGAGGTGATGGTTCGCGACATCCCTATGGCCCTGGAGGAAGGACGCAACTCTGAGGGGACTGGCTTGGGCAACAGCATTCACGCCCCCAGCCTTCCTAGCACCCCTGTTCCTGGCTCGTCCCCTCCCGACTATGATTCTCTACCTCCCACGTCACCCCGGGGTATAATGGAAGGTTCGCTGGGTATCACTTGCAGTATGGGCACCACCTAGGAGGTGCCACTATCGGGAACCCAACCGGAGGACGCCAATGCGGCTGTGGCTAAGGCCGACCAGATCATGGCCGATGTGGATGAGATGATGGCGGTTGGTAAGTCCCCCTCCCCCGCCCCAAGGTCTGGTAGTGTTGTAGGGTCCATGTTGGAAGGCCTTGAGGATATCCGCTCTGGAAACACTCAGCCTCTTTTATCGCCCCTTCCCAGTGCCGCCGGGTCTGAGGAACCAGACACTGTGCAGGACATCCGGACCTGGATGGGGCCCGAGATTACAGAAACAATTCCCATCATATGGGTAGGAAGTTGGTTCCATCGCTTGGAGAACTCGGTCAGGACCTTGACGGAGATAGTTGGTCGGCAAGAGGAGGAAATTGCCACCTTGAAAGGTAGGTTGGCCCCCCGTCGTCGGTCCCCCTCTGTGACTCCCGAGTCCTCAGGGACTACTCCCATTCCCTGCTCCTCGTCAGAAGTCCCTACCAAGGGCCAGGGTGTTGCTCTGGTGGCCCCTGCTACTAAAGCGTCCTTCGTGGACATGGTGAAAAAGATGGCGTACGTACCCAAACCCGTTATCCCGCAGAAGGATAAACCGGCTCCGGTCCGCCCTGTTTCAGCGGCCTCCTCCCACAGCACCAGCAGTGGCAGCTCTTCCAATGATGGGGGGGTGATCCTAAAGGTTGGAAAAGCCACGGGGGAAAAGAAGGTGAGCTTTGACGATAGGGAGGAGAAGGCGGAGGGAAAAAAGAGGGAGACAAAGAGGGGCAGGCGTCTAAGTGGCGCTGCAAGGAGGAGGAGAAAGTTGGCGGCTCAGGCCGACCAGGAAACATCGGAGACCCCGGCCAAGACTCAGGGGAAGACTACTACTGACGGACAGGCTACACCTCCCACTGCTGCCGCCCCAGTACCCGTGGTGCAAACCCTCTCGTCAGGGCCAGGCGCCATCAGGAGGATCTACAATGTGGTGCCCAACCTGATCCCTTGTGCTGGTCCACCCCGCAGGGCCAGCCAGCAAGGGCCACCACCAAGGCCGGCTCCCCCACAGTCCACGCCAACCCCGGATGCTAGGGGAAGGCACATTAAAATGCAGTTCGCCACCCGCAAGGAAGTTGTCCTACCGGAAGGAGTGATGATCGAGGCCATCCGGAATCGTATCAATATCCTCTTGTCCAACTCGACTAAGATTAGGGGAGTCAGCCCTTACGTCCGGGCTGGGCATATTCGAAATGAGATCGGGTGCATCTTCCTCACCCTGGCGGCCCACTCTGCTGCTGAACTAGGGGACCGTCTTGACAGGGCCCGGTTGGCTTTATTGAAGAAACTTTCACTCCCGGAGTTTGTTTTCCAGAAGGATGTGAAGAAGGTCAAAATCATGGTTACGGGTGTCCCCCTTTCCTTCACCGGCCGTGGCTCCATTTGGAAAGTAGACGGGTGGACTGGGGAGCAGGCCTCGGACGGCCTGCGCACTGACTTGGAGCTAGGGAATCCTGGCATCGTCACCATGTCCCGCCCTGACATCATGGGGTCCATCCATGCCATGAGGCAGGCCAACACCGTATCTTGCGGTATTCGCTTTGTGGTGGAGGAGAATGAGGCGGCCAAGGGAGCTTTGGAGGCTGGGAGGATGTTCCTTCCGGGAGGTACCCGGAATGTTAGGGTATTCATGGAACACTGTACGGCAAAGGTCTGCGGTATGTGTTTGCAGGTGGGCCACTTTCAGGCCACCTGTGCCCTTTCTTCCCGGTGTCGGTTCTGCTTTGGGGAACATCTGTCCCAGGAACACATGTGTAAGGCCTTAGGGTGCCCCGGGGGTGTGGGGGAAGCATGTGGGCACACTGGCAAGAGGTTTTGGCTGTGTGACAGGACCGATCATTTTACTGGGTATGAAAGATGTCCTGCCTTAAGAGCTGATTCTAGGACCCCCGTATCCTCCCCACCAGCGACAGCGACTACTACCGCCACATCTGCCTGGACCTCCGGGCTACCAGAAGCGGCGCGTAAGGAACCAGAAGAGAAGAGGCGGGCATGACGCCGGAGTAGGGGGCGATCACCAACGCCCAGGGTGGTGGAGGTAAGTAGTGACGAGGAAGAGGAGGGTGTCCCACGGGAAAAGTCCGCCAAGGCTAAGGGTAAGGAGCCTGAACGATCGGCCCCCTCCCCTTTCCCCAAACGTGGTATCTTGAAGAAGAAAAACTCAGTTCCCAAGTAGGGCGATACCATGTGGTTCGCCAGGGACTCGGAGGGTTTTATTAGTGTCTCTGGCCCCTGTGGTTCGAGCGGATCTGTCGAAGCACCTTTTTAATGCGTATCATGGCGATAGCATTAAATGTGGGGAGGAGTGGCAGGAATCGGGTGCTGGCGTTTGATTTGTTTTCCTTTGTTGATTTGTTTTTTGTTTTGGAACCTCTGGTTGATTCGGAGGGACAGCATGTGCCGGTAGAGGAGGACGGTTGGGATTTGTTTTCCTTTGTTATTGGATCAGGAGTAGAGGTGTTTGTACGCTTGCATTTGTGCGGGTTATTTGATGTTGTTGGGCATGGGGGTGCTTGTGCCCTGGTTGGATTTTGGGAGAAGGGTGAGAAGAGGGTGCTCGCAGGCGTCTATATCCCACCTACACACACCAAGGCCGATTACCAGTCAGGGCTGAGTAACATCGGGGAACCAGATATCGCATTTGGAGATTTTAACACCAGACATCAAGACTGGGACCCACGGGCGAAAACGGCTAGACAGGAACATTGCGGTCGATGGCTGCGGGAATGGATGGCACCGCAGTTGCTGAACATGGCACCTCCTGACCGGCCTACGTTCCGCGACATATCAATGATCGACCTCTGGCTGTACCGCCAGCCATACCTACAGCACAGGTATCTCGACATTGTCGGCTGCGAACACGTTGCCCAGACTATCCGGCTCCATGTGGATCTTCCTGACAATTAGATGAGAAGGAGGCCTGCTTGGAGAAAAGCGGTGTGGGGAAAGGTTGGGAAAGAGCTGGACGCCCTGAAAGAGGAGGATGACAAGCGGTTGTGGGGAGGGGTGAGAAGTGTGGTGGACGCACTCCCACGGGCTTCCATTGGCAAAAGTCGGTGTGAGTGGTGGATGCCTGAGCTGGAAAGGATGAGGTTGGATGTGGCCAGGCTGAAGAGGTACTCCAAGCGCACGGCGGAGCGAACGGAGGACATTAGGCTAGCAAGGTGTGTCTACCGGGCTTGCCTGTTGAGGGCCCAGTTCGATCACATCAGGACTAAGTTGGCGGAGAGCAAGGACCCAGACAGCTTCAGGTTGGCTCGGAAGTTGGAAGCCAAACGCACATTGCCTTCGATGGTACGACCGGATGGCACTTTGGCTACCACGCATGATGAGATCAGTAACCTGATTGCGCAACAGCTCGATCCTGGCAACGTTACTCTATGGGTTGAAAGTGTTATCGACATGGACAGTGCTCATGAAATGGAAACGGCACTAACAAGGTCCCCCACAAATACGGGCCCTGGTGAAGACGACATCGGCTACCCTTTCCTGAGGTTTTGGAAAAAGAGGGGTGCCACGACACTACAATGCCTTGTTGACTATGGGCTGCGACACAACATTCCAGACTGGCATACAGCTGAGATGGTGCTTATATCCAAGATCGACAGGCCACGATACGATGTTGTCAAATCCTGGCGCATGATACACTTACTCCCGACCACGGCTAAGGTGGCAGATAGGGCGATGTTGCTCCAGTTGGCCGCCTGTCTAGACCTCGGGGAGACACAGTTCGGTTCCCGTAGCAGACGCGGTGTCCATGATGCCATGGCGGTTGTTCAGGAATTCCTCCACCACAATGAAAGGTACAAGCGGATGATCTTGTCAATGGATGTGGAAGGGGGATTTGACAACATTGATGTCAACCGACTATCAGACTTCTTTGTGGCCTTGGGTTGCCCCTCCAATCTGTGTCGGTGGGTTCGGAGGTGGACGGGTTGTCGGTCAATTCGCTTCCGGTTCAATGGGTGTGTGTCCCGGATATACCACGTTAGCAAAGGGGTCCCGCAGGGTTCGCCACTTTCCCTGTTTCTGTTCGGAGCATATGTTGCAGACATATTCACACCCCGGATACGTTACTCCCCTGGTGTTCGACACTTGGTGGCCTCCTATGTTGATGATCGGGTCATCATAGTTGCAGTAGACTCTTTCGACGCTGTCCAATACCACACTGGGGAATTGTTACGGGATTGTGATCGCATTGCGCGTGACAGAGGGATGGGGTTTAGTGCATTGAAGACGCAGTTGATAGGGTTTGGTGATAGGGCATGGGAAGGGATGGAATTGTTGGGAGAAATGGTGTTGCCATCTGAGGACCTACGGGTTCTTGGGTATAGGTTCAATGTATTTCTTAACTTTTCTTCTCATGTAAGGTATTGGTTGCATAGGGGGCTGGGTGTGAGGAGGAGGATTGCGGCGTTAGGAAGGAGGTTTGGGAGTGTTGGGGGATTGGGAGCGTGGGAGACTTACCGTTTGGTGCAGGCAGCCTACCTTCCGACCGTATATTACGGACTTGAGTTTGTAACCGATTACCTGTCGTATGTGAAGCAGATTCAGGTCCACGTCAACGATTGCCTCCCCTCGGTATTCCGGACTCCAATGAAGCTGGCCAACAATATCTTGCTGGCTGAATATGGGGTGACACCTGTCGCTATTCAGGGCAGGTACCTACAGCGGAGATGCTACAGCCGGTTCATCAATTACCGATACTGTGAGGACCATCTCTGGTTCGCACAGATCCTGCTTGACTGGAAGGAGGAAGGAATGGTGGCCCACCGATAGCACTCGGACAAGGTGCTTTCTAACCGTCCCACGGTTGCGATTGGGAAAGGAAAGGAAGCCATGGCTCTCAGGCTTCGGCATGCCAGGGAGGTCGAGGGGCTTAGTATGGGCTCGAACCTGGTGGTGTACACTGATGGGTCTAAGATGGCCGAAGGTGCAGGTGTCGCTTGGGCAGTGTTCAAAAGGGGTGCCTCACTCAGGATAGGAGGGTGTTCGGTACCGTCATCCTGGAGTATCGTCGAATGCGAGCTGTTTACGGTAATGAGCGCCCAGCGGGAGGTCGGTGGCTTGTTTGCGGGAAGTGCGGTGCATATGTTTTTGGATTGCGTCCCTGCCCTGCTCCTGATTGAGAACCTGCTGCCAGAGGGGGACTCGGCTGAGATGTGGGATGTCATGGCACCGTTATTGGAAGCTGTACGTACATCATTTGGTTGGGTCCCAGACCACATGGGCATGCAGGGCAACGAGTTGGTCGACAGGAAGGCCAAGGAGAGTACCCACTTGCCATTGCAACCGTTCCGGTGGGAAGGGGTCAGCTTTGGTATAGGGCATGCCGCGTTGGCTCGCCTGTTAAGAAAAGAAGAATGGGAGGCCTGGCATGCTAATAAGAGCCACGGGTATTATGCTTGAGGGCCAAAGGCCCCCAGACACCTCCGCGGGCTGACCAGGATGGACTCCTATGTGTTAACTAGGATCCGCAGTGGTACTGGCATGGTCGGCCATGACGAATGTGAGGAACGGGAAGAGAGGCACCACTGGACTTCGTGCCAACGGTATAGTTGGAAGCGAGCGACGTTGGAGGATTTGTTTAAGGACTCGGCGGTCGCGGGGTGGAAGGACTGGTGGTGGAACATGGGTGGCTGGGACTGGGGATCCCCCGTCATATCAAGGAGATGGATGGGGAGTTGGTGGTCGCAGGTTACCCGTTTGATGGTACACTGACAGTGCAGAGGGATGGGAGGCGAGTGTGCCTAGGGGCGCCTGATACATGTCTGCGGTTCGAAAAGAAACATCCTGGGGGGGAGTGCGTGCTTCCGAGTAAGCATCTTCCAACCAAATGGTTCTTTCTTCCGAACTCGGTCGCTACGCGATGCCTGAGCTACGACATGGCGATTACCTACCAAGGCACCTCCACACGGCCCTCCTTCTCTACTCACTTCAATAATAATCCAGGTTGCCTTTCTGTGAGCCTTGACCGGTTCTGGCAACTACACTGGCACGAGTGGGACAGTCTTGCGCTCTCCCTATGAACGGCAGTCGTCCTCAAGTGGGCCGGGGTGTTTGGATTTATCGAACGAGAACGATGCCCCTTTTGCGACCAGCGGCAGATTCCTGGGAAGGTGAATAGGATGGGGGAACATTATCGGAAGAAACGAGGGTGTTGGGACAGACTGTATGTTTCCTTTGTGGAGTATGTTGACAAAATTGTGTTGGAGGCGGAGTAGTTGTTAGTATGTGGGTGGTGGCTGGGTTGCGGGAAGGGGAAGACGGGTTAATCTGGAATGTCGCTAGCCGACGTGAGCGCCTGTGAGCCCCTTGGGTAGTGATTTTTGGATTTATGTTTGGGAGGAGTGGTTGCGAGACGGGATTGCGCCTGTGGTAGTGTAGTTTAGTTTGTGATTTTTTGTCGCGTAGGGGGAGACTGGTCGTATGCTGGAGTCGGCGGTACTAGTATAAATAAATTAGATTGAATGTTCTAAGTAATTTCCTTACTTCTATCTTCGCTCCGCCTCGGTAGCGAGCTTCGACCTCACGCAACGCATTTCGCCTCGCTCACGATAACTTCATCGATACAATCCTTTTATCTTTACTTCGTTGGTTGGGCGGTTGGGTGATAGAATAGTTGTTCTCGCTTAAGAAGGTGTTCCAGAGGGAGATATCCGCGGTTGATCCCAGTAGTCTCTGGACACAGGCTTGAGTGAGGATGGCGACTTCGTCTGCCTCCTCCTCCTCGGACTCTGTCCCCACCTCGCGGATGTTGTCCCCTGTTCGGTTCGACTCCAACCCCTCCTCCTCGCTTCAGACGGCTCGCGTCGCCTTGTCTCTCGCGCCAGTTTCCAAGGCTGTCCGTGGCCTCATTCCTACAACCACACGGTCCTATGCTGCGCCTGGCGGGGATTACGGTTTTTTGTCCTTCATCCATGAACATGGCTGCCCCAACGCAGTGAACCCGGCATAGGATAATTTGGTGAGGGGGTCGGTTGCTGCAGCCGCCCTTGTCACGATGAAAGAGGTGGAGTCGTTTGTGAAGGGTTGCCTATTTGGGAAGGGATGTCCAACCATCTGTGGCTTGGACAACGCCTCTACCACGGGCCTCTTCAATCGGTTCAATTCCGATCATGGTTCGGCGTACATGCCGACTGTGCCCACTCCCTCTCCTCCTACCGAATCGCAGGCAATCATTCCCGAGTCCTCCCTCCTTCCGCCGGCCAAGCAAGGCTCGACCGCTGTTACAGTTGAGGCCAGCTCCTGGTCCACCTCTCCTTCCTCCCATCGAGCGGTATTCGACAAGATAGTGGCTCAGGAACGCGCTAAGCAAGCCTCCACTACTTCCACCCCCTCCTTCCTCTCTGGCCTGTCTTCAGGAGAAAAGGCCCTCTATACCACTGGGAAGTTCAAGTTGGACGACCCTGCCGACGAGGATTACGCCCACCTGGTCAAGGGAACGCTACGCCATGCCCGCTCCTCCTCACCCCACAAACATGCCGCCCCGGCCCGCAGTGCCTTCATTGAACCTCGGTTTACGAAGGCGATTGATGTCGAAGAGGGTCGGGAGAAGCAGATCGTCCCGGATGAGGAATTTTCTCATGTCCTTGATACTTACCGGAAACGCCTGGCCCCCCCTGTGCTGGTTCCTTCCACCATCGAAGACTCACCCCCCTCGTCCCCCCCTTTGCTGACCACAAAGGAGATGGTACCTTCGGCCGAGGTAATTGCTCAGGACACCCCCATGGCCCTTGAGGAAGGACGAAACTCGGAAGCGACTGGATTGGGTGACAGCATTCACACCCCCCGCCTTCCTGATGCTGTCCCCTGCTCTTCTCCCCCCGACTTCGACTATGCTCCTCCCTCTTCACCAGGCCGGTGGCTGGAAGGAACGCTGGGGATCCCGTGCAGCACGAGCACCCCCCTAGAGGTGCAGCTACTGGAGACCCAACCAGAGGATGCTGATGCGGCTGTGGCTAGGGCCGACCAGATTATGGCAGAAGTGGATGAGATGTTGGCGGCTGGTAAGTCCCCCTCCCCCGCTCTAAGGTCTGGAAGTATTGTGGGGTCTATGCTGGAGGGCCTTGAGGATATCCGGTCAGGGAATACCCAGCCTCTTTTGTCGTCTCTCTCAAGCGCAGCTGGCTCTGAGGAACCTGATACTGTGGAGGACGTCCCGACTTTGATGGGGCCCGAGATGACGGAGACAATCCCCATCTTGTGGGTAGGAAGCCGGTTCCATCGGTTGGAAAAGGCAGTCAGGACCCTGACGGAGATAGTTGGCCGGCAAGAGGAGGAAATTGCCACCTTGAAAGGTAGGTTGGCTCCCCGTCGTCGTTCCCCCTCTGTGACTCCCGAGTCCTCAGGGACTACTCCTGTTCCCCGCTCCTCGCCAGAGGGGTCTACTGAAGTCCCTACCAAGGGCCAGGTTACAGCTCCGGCGGCCCCTATTGCTAAAGCCACCTACGTGGACATGGTAAAAAAGATGGCATACGTGCCCAAACCCGCCGTACCACTGAAGGCCAAGACCGCTCCGGTACGCCCTGCATCGGCGGCCTCCTTTCACAGCACCAGCAGTGGCAGCTCTTCCAGCGATGGGGGGGTGGTCCTGAAGGTGGCAAAAACGACAGAGGAGAAGAAGGTGAGCTGGGTGGATGAGGAAGAGAGGGAGGAGGGGAAGAGGAGGGAAAGGAAGAGAGGCAGGCGTCTTAGTGGCGCTGCCAGGAGAAGGAGAAAGATGGCTGCTCAGGCCAGCCAGGAAACATCGGCGACCCTGGCTAAGACTCAGGGGAAGACTACTACAGACGGACAGGTCACACCTCCCGCTGCTACCGCCCCAGTACCCACGGTGCAAACCCCCTTGTCAGGACCAGGCGCCATCAGGAGGATCTACAATGTGGTGCCTAATTTGATCCCTCATGACGGCCCGCCGCACAGCGCCTGTCAGCAGGGACCACCGCCAAGGCCGGCTCCTCCACAGTCCTCGCCAACCCCAGATGCCAGGGGAAGGCACATCACGATGCTGTTCACCACTCGCAAAGAAGTGGCCTTGCCGGAAGGGGTGACGATCGAGGCTATTCGGGCTTGTATTAATGTCACGTTGGCCAACTCGCGGAAAATTAGGGGTTCATGCCCTTATGTTCGCGCTGGGCATATCCGGAACGAGATTGGGTGCATCTTCCTCACCCTGGCAGCCCACTCCGCTACTGAGCTTGGAGACCGTCTTGACAGGGCCCAGCTGGCACTGTTGAAGGAACTGTCACTCCCGGGGTTCATCTTCCAGAAAGACGTAAAAAAGGTTAAGATCATGGTCACAGGTGTCCCCCTTTCAGACACTGGCCGTGGTTCCATCTGGAAGGTTGATGGATGGATTGGGGAGCAGGCCTCGGATGGCTTGCGCACTGACCTGGAGTTAGGGAATCCTGGCATCGTCACTGTGTCCCGCCCCGACATCATGGGGTCCATTCATGCCATCAGACAGGCCAACACCGTATCTTGCGGTATTCGCTTTGTGGTGGAAGAAAATGAGGCAGCCAAGGCTGCTTTGGAGGCTGGAAGGATGTTCCTTCGTGGAGGCACCCGGAATGTTAGGGTGTTCATGGAGCACCGTATGGCGAAGGTCTGTGGTAAGTATCTGTAGGTAGGCCACTTTCAGGCTACCTGTGCCCTCCCTTCCCGGTGTCGGTTTTGTTATGGGGAGCACTTGTCCCCAGAGCACATGTGCAAGGCTCTAGGTTGTCCCGGAGGCGTGGGAGAAGCATGCAGACACACCCGCAGGAGATGCTGGTTGTGTGATCGGACAGACCATTTTGCTGGGTATGAGAGATGTGCCACCTTGAAAGCTGATTCCAGGACTCCTGTATCCTCCTCTCCTACGACGACGACGGATACTAAGACCACCTCGTCTGACCAGTCTAGCGATACTGGCGAAAGGCCTGAAAGGAGAAGACGGCCAAGTCGCAGGAGTAGGGGACGGTCGACGACTCCTAGGGTGGTGGAAGTTAGCAGCGATGAGGAAGAGACCGATACCCCGCGGGAAATATCGGCTAAGGCTAAGGGTAAGGAGCCTGAACGACTCCCCTCTTCCCCTTCCCCTAAGCGTGGTTTTTGAAGAAGAAAAACCCCGTTCCCAAGAAGGGCGACACTATGTGGTTCGCCCGGGACTCTGAGGGTTTTGCTAGTGACTTTGGCCCATGTGGCTTGAGCGGATCTGTTGAGGCCCCCTTTTAATGCGTATCACAGCGATAGCATTAAATGTGGGGAGGAGTGGCAGGAATCGGGCGCTGGCATTTGATTTGTTTTCCTTTGTTGATTTGTTTTTTATTTTGGAACCTCCGGTTGATTCGGAGGGATAGCATGTACCGGTGGAGGTGGATGGTTGGGATTTGTTTTCTTTTATTGTTGGATCAGGGGTGGAGGTGTTTGTACGCTCGCACATGTGCGGGTTGTTTGATGTTGTTAGGCACAGGTGTGCTTGTGTCCAGGTTGGGTTCTGGGAGAAGGGTGAGAAGAGGGTGCTCGCAGGCGTCTACATCCCACCTACACACACCAGGGCCGAGTATCAGTCGGGGCTGAGGGACGTTGGGGAACTGGATATCGCATTTAGTGACTTCAATACCAGACATCGAGACTGGGATCCACGGGCGGAAACGGCTAGCCAGAAACATTGCGGACAGTGGTTGCGAGAGTGGATAGCGCCGTGATTGCTAAACATGACGCCTCCTGACCGGCCGACATTTCGCGACATATCAATGATCGACCTATTTTTGTACCGACAGCCATATCTACAGCACAGTTACATTGATGTGGTGGGCTGCGAACATGCCGCTCAGACTATCCGACTCCATGTGAACTTTCCGGACAATCTTATAAGAAGGAGACCTCCTTGGAAAAAGGCGGTGTGGGGGGAAGGTTGGGAAAGAGCTGGACGCCCTGAAAGAGGTGGATGATGAGCAGTTATGGAGAGGAGTGAGAAGTGTAGTGGACGCACTCCCACGGGCTTCCGTTGGCAGAAGACGGTGTGAGTGGTGGATGCCTGAGTTGGAGAGGATGAGGTTGGATGTGGCCAGGCTGAAGAGATACTCCAAATGCACGGCGGAGCGGACGGAGAACTTTAGGCTGGCAAGGTGTGTCTACCGGGCTTGCCTGTTGAGGGCTCGGTTCGACCACATTAGAACCAAACTGGCGGAGAGCAAGGACCCGGACATCTTTAGGCTGGCGATGGGGCTGGAGGCCAGGCGCACATTGTCTTCGATGGTTCGATCAGACCGCTCTTTGGCTGCCATGCATGCGGACATCAGTGACCTGATTGCACAACAGCTAGACCCTGGCGAGCCCGCCCCTTGGGTAAGAGGTGTTGTCGACATGGACAGTGCTCAGGAAATGGAAATGGCACTAGCAAAGTCTCCCACCAATACGGGTCCTGGAGAAGACGACATTGGGTATCCTTTCCTGCGGTTTTGGAAAAGGAGGGATGCCTTGACATTACCGAGCCTCATCGACCACGAACTTCGACATGACGTTCTGGACTGGCATAGGGTTGAGGTGGTACATATACCTAAGCTCGACAAACCACGGTACGATGTTGTCAAATCTTGGCGCATGATAAACTTGCTCCCGACCACAGCTAAGGTGGCGGAGAGAGTGGTGTTGCTTCAGTTGACCGCCTGCCTGGACCTCGGTGAAACCCAGTTTGGCTCCCGGAGGAGGCATGGGGTACATGACGTTATGGCGGTGGTTCAGAAATTCCTCCACCACAACGAGGGCTACAAGCGGCTGATCCTGTCAATGGACGTTGAGGGAGGGTTTGACAACATAGACATTGACCTCCTGTCAGACTTCTTGGTGGCACGGGGTTGTCCCTCCAACCTGTGTCAATGGGTTCGGAGATGGACAGGTTGTTGGTCTGTCCGCTTCCGCTTCAATAGGTACGTTTCCCGAGTCTACCATGTTAGCAAGGGGGTGCCTCAGGTGTCGCCACTCTCTCCATTCTTGTTCGGTGCATATGTTGTTGACATATTCACGTCCCGGTTGCGGTACTCCCCGGGCGTCCGGCATCTGGTGGCCTCTTACGTCGACGATGGGGTCATCATGGTTGCAGCTGACTCCTTTGATGCTGCCCGATACCATGCTGGAGAGTTGTTGCGGGACTGTGACCGCATCGCACGTGATAGGAGAATGGGGTTTAGTGCGCTAAAAATGCAGTGGATTGGGTTTGTTGATAAGGCGTAGGAAGGAATGGAACTGTTGGGAGAAATGGTGTTGCCATCTGAGGACCTGCGGGTACTTGAGTATTGGTTCAATGTATTTCTTAAGTTTTCTTCTCATGTAAGGTATTGGTTGGACAGAGGGTTGGGAGTCAGGAGGAGGATTGTGGCATTGGGGAGGAGGTTTGGAAGTGTTGGGGGATTGGGAGCGTGGGAAACTTACCGTTTGGTGCAGGCAGCCTACCTTCCGACCGTCTACTACGGACTTGAGTTTGTAACCGACTATCCGTCGTATGTGAAGCTGATTCAGGTCCATGTCAATGACTGCCTCCGTTCGGTGTTCCGGACTCCGATGAAGCTGGCCAACAGTGGTTTACTGGCAGAGTACGGGGTCACGCCTGTCGCCATTCAGAGCAGGTACCTGCAGCGGAGATGCTACAGCCAGTTTATCAACTACTGGTATTGCAAGGACTATCCTTGGTTCGGGCAGATTCGGCTTGACTGGAAGGAGGAGGGGATGGTGGCACCGGCAGAACTCAGACAAAGTGCTTTCTTACCGCCTCATGGTTACGATCGGAACGGGTAAAGAGGCCATGGCTCTGAAACAGGTCAGGGAGGTCAGGGAGCTCGATAAGGGCTCGGATCTAGTGGTATCCACTGACGGATCCAAGATGGCCGCGGGTATTGGTATTGCCTGGGCTGTGCTCGAGAAGGGTGTTTCGCTTAGATTGGGGGGATGCTCGGTGCCGCTGCCCTGGAGCATCGTCGAATGCGAACTGTTTGCCGTCGTTTGTGCCCTGTGGGAGGTCAGGTATGTGTCGGTAGGTCATGAAGTGCACCTGTTTTTAGATTGCGTCCCCGCCCTGCTCCTGATTGACAATATGTTGCCTGAAGGGGTCTCGGCTGAGATGTGGGATGTCATGGCACCATTGTTAGAGGCTGTGCGAACGTCCTTTGGCTGGGTTCCAGGACACATGGGTATACAGGGCATTGAACTGGTCGACAGGAAGTCTAAGGAAAGTACCAACCTGCCATTACAGCCATTCCGGTAGGAAGGAGTCAGTTTTGGTATAGGGCACGCTGCATTGGCCCGTTAGTTGCAAAAGGAAGAATGGGACGCCTGGCATACTAGTGAAGGTCACGGGTATTACGCTCGCGGGCCTAAGGCTCCCAGACACCTTCGCAGGCTGACTAGAATGGATTCCTATGTGTTAACTAGGATTCGCAGGGGTACCGGCCTGGTCGGACATGACGGTTGTGAAGGACGAGAGGAGAGACACCACTGGACTTTGTGCCAACGGTACAGTTGGAATTGCCCAGCAATGGAGGACTTGTTTAAGGACTCGGCGATTGCGGGGTGGAAGGACTGGTGGACCGAGCATGGGTGGCTGGGACTGGAGATCCCTCATCATATTAGGGAGGTGGATGGGGAATTGGTGGTCGCAGGTAACCCGTTTGATGGTACACTGACGGTGGAGAGGGATTGGAGGCGAGTATGCATAGGGACACCCGATACATGTTCGCGGTGCGAGAAGAAACATCCTGGGGGGGAGTGCGTACTTCCGAGCAAGCATGTTCCAACCAAGTGGTTCTTTCTTCCTAACTCGGTCGCCACGTGATGCCCGAGCTGTGACATGGCGATTACCTACCAAGGCACCTCCACACGGCCCTCTTTCTCTACCCCCTTCGATAATAGTCCAACTTGCCTCTCGACGAGCCTTGACAGGTTCTGGCGACAACACTGGCGAGGCTCGGACGACCTGGCACTATCCTTACGGACGGCAGTCGTGCTTAAATGGGCCGGGGTGTTTGGGTTTGTCGAACGAGAACAGTGCCCCTTCTGCGACCAACGACGGATTGTTGGGAAGGTGAATAGGATGGCGGAGCACTATCGGAAGAAACGCGGATGTTGGGATAGATTGTATGTTTCCTTTGTGGAGTATGTGGACGAGATTGTGTTGGAGGCGGAATTGTTGTGTTGGTATGTTGTTGGTGGCTGGGTTGGGATAAGGGGAAGACGCATTAATCCCGGATGTCGCTAGCCAATATGAGCGCCCGTGAGCCCTTTGGGTAGTGATTTTTGGATTTATGGTTGGGCGGAGCGGGTGCGGGACGGGATTGCGCCCATGGTAGTGTATTTTAGTTTGTGATTTTGGGGTGTGGGGGAGACCGGTCGTATGCCGGAGTAGGCGGTAGTAGTATAGATAAATTAGATTGAATGTTCTTAGTAATTTCCTTACTTCTATCTTCGCTCTGCCTCGGTAGCGAGCTTCGACCTCACGCAACGCATTTCGCCTTGCTCACGATAACTTCATCGATATAATCAATTGTTTCCATCTTCGTTTGTCGGGCGGTTGGGTGATAGAATAGGTGTTCTCGCTTAAGAAGGTGTTCTAGAGGGAGATATCCGTGGTTGATCCCGGTAGTCTCTGGATACAAGCTTGAGTGAGGATGGCGACTTCATCTGCCTCCTCCTCCTTGGACTCTGTCTCCACCTCGCGGATGTTGTCTCCTGTTCGGTTCGACTCCAACCCCTCCTCTTCACTTGAGACGGCTCGAGCCGCCTTGTATCTCGCGCCCGTTTCCGAGGCTGTCCGTGGCCTCATTCCTACAAACACATAGTCCTATGCTGCGCCTAGCGTGGAATACAGTTTTCTGTCCTTTGCCTACGAATATGGCTGCCCTAACGGGGTGAACCCGGTGTTGGATAATTTGGTGAGGGGGTCAGTTGCTGCAGCCGCCCTTATCACGATGAAAGAAGTGGAGTCGTTTGTGAAGAGTTGCCTATTTGGGAAGGGATGTCCAGCCACCTGTGGTTTGGACAACGTCTCTACTACGGGCCTCTTCAATCGGTTTAACTCGGATCACGGTTCGGCGTACACGTTAACCGTGCCCACCGCCTCTCCTCCGACCGACTCGCAGGAAGTTATTCCAGAGTCCTCCCTCCTGCCACCGGCCAAGCAAGGCTCGACCACTGTTACGGTTAAGGCCAGCTCATGGTCCACCTCTCCTTCCGCCCATCGTAAGGTATTCGATGGGATTGTGGCTCGGGATCGTGCTAAGGGAGCCTCTACTACCTCCACCCCCTCCTTTTTGTCTGGACTATCTTCTGGAGAAAAGGCCCTCTACACCACTGGGAAGTTCAAGTTGGACGACCCTGCCGATGAGGACTACGCCCCTCGGGCAAAGGGAACGGTTTGCCGTGCCTACTCCTCCTCGCCCCGCAAACGCTCCGCCCCGGCCCCCACCCCTTATTTTGAGCCTCGGTTCATGAAGGCGATTGATGTTGAAGAGGGTCGGAAGAAACAGATTGTCCCGGATGAGGAATTTTCCCATGTCCTGGATACGCACCAGAAGCGCCTGGCCCCCCCTGTGCTGGTTTCTTCCACCATTGAGGATTCCTCCCCCTTGTCCTCCCCGTTGCTGATCACCCAGGAAGTGGTTCCCTCGGCACAGGTGATTGCTCGGGACACCCCCATAGCCCTTGAAGAAGGACGAAACTCGGAAGCGACTGGATTAGGTGACAGCATTCACGCCCCCAGCCTTCCTGAGGCTGTTCCCTGCTCTTCCCCCCCCGACCTCGACTATGCTCCCCCCTCGTCGCCAGGTGGGTGGCTGGAAGGGACGCTTGAAATTTCGCGCAGCACAAGCACCTCCTTGGAGGTACCGCTACCAGACACCCAACTAGCGGATGCTGATGTGGCCATTGCTAAGGCTGACCAGATTATGGCTGAAGTGGAGGAGATGATGGCGGCCGGTAAGTCCCCCTCCCCCGCTCCTAAGTCTGGAAGTATTGTGGAGTCCATGTTGGAGGGCCTCAAGGATATCCGGTCCGGGAACACCCAGCCTCTTTTGTCGCCCCTTGCAAGCGCCGCCGGGTCTGAGGAACCTTACACCGTGGAGGATGTCCAGACCTTGATGGAAGGAGAAATTGTGGAAACGGTCCCCATCATGTGGGTGGGACACTGGTTCCATCGCTTGGAAAATGCAGTCAGGACCCTGACGGAGATAGTTGGTCGGCAGGAGGAGGAAATTGCCACCTTGAAAGGTAGGTTGGCCCCCCCGTCATCGCTCCCCCACTGTGGCTCCTGAGTCCTCAGGGACTACCCCTGTTCCCCGATCCTCATCAGAAGGGTCTACTGAAGTCCCTACCAAGGGCCAGAGTGCTGCCTCAACAGCCCTTGTTGCTAAAACGTCCTTTGTGGACATGGTGAAGAAGATGGCATATGTGCTCATACCCGCCATCCCACTGAAGGCCAAGACCGCTCCGGTCCGCCCTGCATCGGCGGCCTCCTCCCGCAGTGCCAGCAGTGGTAGCTCTTCCGGCTATGGGGGGGTGGTTCTGAAGGTGGGAAGAATGGCGGAGGAAAAGAAGGTGAGCTGGGAGGATGAGGAAGAGAAGGAAGAGGGAAAGAAGAGTGAGAGGAAGAGGGGCAGGCGCCTTAGTGGCGCTGCCAGAAGGAGGAGAAAGTTGGTGGCTCAGGCCGGCCAGGAAACATCAGAGACCCCGGCCAAGACTCAGGGGAAGACTTCTACTGATGGACAGGCCACACCTCCCGCTGCTGCTGCCCCAGTACCCATAGCGCAGACCCTCTCGTCGGGACCAGGCGCGATCCGGAGAATCTATAATGTGGTACCGAATTTGATCCCCCGTGACGGCCCGCCTCGCAGCGACAGTCAGCAGGGGCCACCGCCAAGGCCGGCTCCCCCACAGTCCTTGCCAACCCCGGATGCCAGGGGAAAGCACATCACAATGTGGTTTGCCACCCGCAAAGAAGTGGCCCTACCGGAAGGGGTGACGATTGAGGCTATTTGGGCCCGTATCAATGTCACCTTATCCAACTCGCCCAAAGTTAGGGGTTCGTGCCCTTATGTTCGGGCTGAGCATATCAGGAACGAGATTGGGTGCATCTTCCTCACCCTGGCGGCCCACTCTGCTGTTGAGCTTGAGACCGTCTCGACAGGGCCCGGCTGGCACTGTTAAAGGAACTTTCGCTCGCGGAGTTTGTCTTCCAGAAGGATGTGAAGAAGGTCAAGATCATGTCACGGGCATCCCTCTTTCAAACACCGGCCGTGATTCCATCTGGAAAGTCGATGGGTGGATTGGGGAGCAGGCCTCGGATGGCTTGCGCACTGACTTGGAGCTAGGAAATCCTGGCATCGTTACCGTGTCCCATCCTGGTATCATGGGGTCTATCAATGCTATGAGGCAGGTAAACGCTGTGTCTTGCGGTATCCGTTTTGTGGTGGAAGCAAACGAGGCGGCCAAGGCCGCTTTGAAGGCTGGGAGGATCTTCTTACGGGGAGGCACCCGGAATGTCAGGGTATTTACAGAACACCATACGGCAAACGTTTACGGTAAGTGTTTGCAGGTGGGTCACTTTCAGGCCACCTGTGCACTCCCTTCCCGGTGCCGGTTTTGTTATGGGGTGACACCTGTCCCGAGAACATATGTGCAAGGCTCTGGGGTGTCCCGGAGGTGTGGGAGAGGCATGCGGACACACTCGCAGGAGGTGCTGGTTGTGCGATAGCACCGACCACTTCGCTGGGTATGATAAGTGTCCTGCCTTGAAAGCTGATTCTAGGACTCCCGTATCCTCCCCACCTGCAACGACTACAGCAACCACCGCCACCGTCTCCTCAGAAATACCCGGCACTACAGATAAGGAGCCTGAGAGGAGAAGGCGGACGGGACACCGGAGCGGAGGACGGTCGCCAACTCCTAGGATAGTGGAGGTGAGCAGTAAAGAGGAAGAAGAGGCGGTCCCACGGGAAAAATCCGCCAAGGCTAAAGGTAAGGAACCAGAACGACAGGCTGCCTCCCCTTCCCCCAAGCGTGGTATCTTAAAGAAGAAAAAACCCATTCCCAAGAAGGGTGACACCGTGTGGTTCGCCCGGGACTCTGAGGGTTTTGCTAGTAACTTTGGCCCTTGTGCCTTGAGCGGATCTGTTGCGGCCCCCTTTTAATGCGTATCACAGGGATAGCATTAAATGTGGGGAGGAGCGGCAGGAATCGGGCGCTGGCGTTTGATTTATTTTCTTTTGTTGATTTGTTTTTTATTTTGGAACCTCCGGTTGATTCGGAGGGACAGCATGTACCGGTGGAGGTGGATGGTTGGGATTTGTTTTCTTTTGTTGTTAGATCAGGGGTGGAGGTATTTGTACGCTCACATTTGTGTGGGTCGTTTGATGTTGTTAGACACGGGGGCGCTTGTACCCAGGTTGGCTTTGGGAGAAAGGCGAGAAGAGGGTGCTTTCAGGTGTCTACATCCCACCTACACACACTAAGGCCGAGTATCAGTCAGGGCTGAGGGACGTTGGGGAACCGGATATCGCGTTTGGTGACTTCAATGCCAGACATCGAGATTGGGACCCGCGGGCAGAGGCGGCTGGGCAGGAACATTGCGGACGGTGGTTACGGGAGTGGATGGCACCACGGCTGCTAAACATGACTCCTCCTGACTGGCCGACATTCCGTGATATATCAATGATCGACCTATGTTTGTACTGCCGGCCACACCTACAGCACAGATACCTGGATGTCGTGGACTGCGAACATGTGGCTCAGACAATTCGACTCCATATGGACCTTCTGGACAATCTTGCAAGAAGGAGGCCGGCTTGGAAGAAAGCGGTATGGGGGAAGGTTGGGAAAGAAGTGGACGCCCTGAGAGAGGTAGATAATGAGCAGTTGTGGGGAGGAGTGAGAAGTGTAGTGGACGCACTCCGACGAGCTTCCAATGGCAGAAGCCGGTATGAGTGGTGAACGCCTGAGTTGGAGATGATGAGGTTAGATGTGGCCCGGCTGAAAAGATACTCCAAGCGCATGGCTGAGCGAACAGAGGACTTTAGGCTGGCAAGGTGTGTCATCCGGGCTTGCCTGTTGAGGGCTCGGTTCGACCATATCAGGATCAGGCTGGCAGAGAGCAAGGACCCGGACATCTTCAGGCTGGCAGGGAAGCTGGAAGCCAAGTGTACATTACCTTCAATGGTCCGACCAGACGACTCTTTGGCTATCACGCACGCAGACATCAGTAACCTGATTGCACAACAGCTAGATCCTGGCGAGCCTGCCCCTTAGGAAGAAAGTGTTGTTGACATGGACAGTGCTCGGGAAATGGAAACAGCAGTGACAAGGTCTCCCACCAATACGGGTCCCGGCGAAGACGACATTGGGTATCCTTTCCTACGGTTTTGCAAGAGGAAGGATGCCTCAACATTACGACGCCTCATTGACCATGGGCTGCGGTACGACATTCCGGACTGGCATAGGGCTGAGGTGGTACTTATACCTAAGCTCGACAAACCACGGTACAATATTGTCAAATCTTGGCACATGATACACTTGCTCCCGACCACAGCTAAGGTAGCAGAGAGAGTGGTGTTGCTACAGCTGGCCACCTATTTGGACCTTGGTGAGACACAGTTCGGCTCCCAAAGGAGACGTGGAGTGCATGATGCCATGGCAGTTGTCTAGGAATTCCTCTGCCATAACGAGGGTTACAACCGTCTGATCCTGTCAATAGATGTTGAGGGAGGGTTTGACAACATCGACATCAACCTCCCGTCAGACTTCTTAGTGGCTTGGGGTTACCCTTCCAACCTGTGTCATTAGGTTAGGAGATGGACGGGTTGTCGGTCTGTCCGCTTCCGGTTCAATGGATGCGTTTCCCGGGTCTACCATGTTACCCAGGGGGTTCCTCCGCGGGTGCCGCTCTCTCCATTCTTGTTCGGTGCATATGTCGCAGATATATTCACGCCGCGGTTACGATACTCCCCTAGTGTCCGACACCTGGTGGCCTCCTACGTTGATGATAGGGTCATCATGGTTGCAGCTGACTCCTTTGACGCGGCCCGATACCATGCTGGAGAGTTGTTGCGGGACTGTGACCGCATCGCACGCGATAGGGGGATAGGGTTTAGTGCGCTAAAAACGCAGTAGATTGGGTTCGGTGATAAGGCGTGGGAAGGAATGGAATTGTTGGGAGAAATGGTGTTGCCATCTGAGGACTTGCGGGTTCTTGGGTAAAGGTTTAATGTATTTCTTAACTTTTCTTCTCATGTAAGGTATTGGTTGGATAGGGGCCTGGGGGTGAGGAGGAGGATTGTGGCATCGGGAAGGAGGTTTGGGAGTGTTGGGGGGTTGGAAGCGTGGGAGACTTACCGTTTGTTGCAGGCAGCCTACCTTCCGACCGTTTATTTTGGAATTGGGTTTGTAACCAACTACCCGTCGTATGTGAAACAGATTCAGGTTCACATCAATGATTGCCTCTGCTCGGTATTCCGAACTCCAATGAAGCTGGCCAACAATATTCTGCTGGCGGAATATGGGACTATGCCTGTCGCCATTCAGGGTAGATACCTGCAGCGGAGATGCTACAGCTGGTTCATCAATTACCGATATTGCAGGGACCATCCTTGGTTCGGGCAGATTCGGCTTGACTGGAAAGAGCCGCGGATGGTGGCCAACCGGCAAAACTCAGACAAAGTGCTTTCCTACCGCCCCCGGGTCAAGATTGGGAAGGGGAAAGAGGCCATTGCCCTAAGACACGTCAGGGAGGTCAGGGAGCTCAACGGGGGCTCGGATCTGGTGGTGTACACTGATGGGTCCAAGATGGCCATGGGTGCTGGTTTTATGGGTATGATGCTCGTGGGCTTAAAGCTCCCAGACAACTTTGCAGGCTGACTAGGATGGATTCCTATGTGTTAACTAGGATTCGCAGCGGTGCCGGCCTGGTCGGACATGACGATTGTGAGGGACGGGAGGAGAGACACCACTGGACTTCGTGCTAACGGTATAGTTGGAAGCGGCCGGCAATGGAGGACCTGTTTAAGGACTCGGCGATTGCGGAGTGGAAGGACTGGTGGATGGAGCATGGGATGCTGGGACTGGGGATCCCCCGTCATATTAAGAAGGTGGACGGGAGGTTGGTGGTCGCAGGTAACCCGTTTGATGGAACATTGACAGTAGAGAGGGATGGGAGGCAAGTGTGCATAGGGACGCCCGATATATGTTTGCGGTGCCAGAAGAAACATCCTGGGGGGGAGTGCGTGCTTTCGAGTAAGCATCTTCCTACCACATAGTTCTTTCTTCCGAACTCGGTCGCTACGCAATGTCCGAGCTGCGATATGGCGATTACCTACCAAGGCACCTCCACACGGCCCTCTTTTTCTACCAACTTCCATAATCCTCCAGCTTGCCTCTCGAGAAGACTTGACAGGTTCTAGCGCCAACACTGGCATGGCTGGGACGACCTTGCGCTATCCTTATGGATGGTGGTCATGCTCAAATGGGCTGGGGCGTTTGGGTTTATCGAACGTGAACGGTGCCCCTTTTGCGACCAATGACGAATTGTTGGGAAGGTAAATAGGATGGCAGAGCATTATAGGAAGAAACGCGGATGTTGGGATAGATTGTATGTTTCTTTGGTGGAGTATGTGGACGAGGTTGTGTTGGAGGAAGAATAGTTGTGTTGGTAAGTTGTTGGTGGCTGGGTTGTGGGAAGGGGAAGACGCGTTAATCCGGGATGTTGCTAGCCGGCATGAGAGCCCATGAGCCCCTTGGGTAGTGATTTTTGGATTTATGTTTGGGCGAAGCGGTTGCACGGCCGGATTGTGCCAGTGGTAGTGTATTTTGGTTTGTGATTTTGGGGCGTGGGGGAGACTGGTCGTATGCCGGAGTCAGTGGTACTAGTATAAATAAATTAGATTGAATGTTCTAAGTAATTTCCTTACTCTTATCTTCGCTCCGCCTCGGTAGCATTCCTTTCGCACTACGATGGTCTTTCGATGCCTTTGATTCTGGGGTAGATATCTGAGTTTGCTTAGTAGTTTCTGGGGTCTTTGGTGTTGAGGTTGTTGTGTTGTAGAGTATCGTGGTTACTTGTTTTCGCCTCCTCGTTGCTGTTTGATTCTCACAATGATTTCACTTCGAGCCTTTCAACTTTGGCATCTATGAGCCCTCCTTCGGTAGTAAGTCTTCGGCTTCTCTGTCTATCGTCTACTCGCAGAGTTTTGCGTTTGGAGGATGGGGGATACGAACATTGCTGTGGGGGGAAACACCCGTGTCGTTCTTTAGGCCAGCTCATATTTCTCGTTGGGTTTTAACAGAGTCCTTAGTGTTCACAATACAAAACGCCCTTGGGATAGACTGATGACCTTCCCAAGTATCAATACGTCGTACCGATCGCATCATTCCTTAAGGGACAGGCGCCACGCCGGCCCCGCTCTTCGTCTACTGTTATCACAGTTGGAATCCTACGATGTCGTTTATCACCGTTCCCTTTTTTTCGGTACAAGTGGCATTATGGTGGTTTGATCAGGCGTCACCTCTTCGCTTCTACGTGAGGTTGGCTTTGACCCTGAAAATTTTTACCTCCTAGTATGGGTGAACATCTGCCCGGAATGGTATGGGACGATTGGTTGCCGGGCCACGCTTGGTCTAGTGCAGGGGTCGGTGTGGTTACGGATGGTGGTTGGCAGTCACACCCATTGCAAGTGGGGCCTACCTTCTATTTGTCTCATTTCCTATCCTGGTACCCACCCACTCTGAAGCGTCAGTTTGGGCACCTTTCGTCATGCTATTGGTTTCGCCGTTCGGGCCCATCTTGGGGGGCCTTCAGGGTTCCCTGGCATTCCTCTCGACTTGTTCGGACAGTGGTTCGGGCGGGTTGGGACTGTGGCCAGCACCTTTGCGGTGCTGGCCCGTATGTTTGTGGCTCTGGGTTTGTCCTGGGGGCCGCCCTCAGCTACACGATGCTGAGGGATGGAACTCTGTTGGTGCGGCCAAGATCAGTGGCTGCCTGATGGGGTTAGGTATTGGCTGTCCTGTGGCTGTCGGGTGGTTGATCTGCAGGACGGGCTGAAGGGGCTGGATGGTTACTGCGTTGCCTGGTATGTAAAACTTGGGGGGGGGCTGACTTGGCAGGGAGAGGCACCAGGGAGCATCGGTCGGGCCTGCGTCAGGTTGTGTGGGGTCTAACTAAGCGTTTTCGGCTAGCTTGGGCTGTTAATGTTAAGCTGCTGAGTGCTGCAAAGCTTCCTGTCCAACCGGCTGGCTGATGGCCACCTGTGCGGATAGTGGGTTGCAACCTCTGGGTTGGTGTAACTGGGGCTCCCTCTGGGAAGATGGATCCCGAGGTTGCGACCACACTGAAGTATTCTTTCAGAAGTAAAGATAAAGATAATCAACTGTAGAGTTGAAAAAATAAACGGTAAAACTTAATATCGTTAAGCCGCAGCTTTACTCAATTAAGTCCTGATCTCGAGAGGTAGTTGATTGCCAGAGTAGAGGAGAACTCGCATATACTTAAGTAGGTTTTAGTATGCTGCCAGTTACTCCCCATCACTACCCTGCGCTCGTGAGCACCCAACTCCCTTGGGCTGTCTAGCCAACCTCTACGGATCGGACCAAAGATCCTCCGTAGCGAACTAGACTACTCCGTGGTTTTCTAACATCAACCCGATAGAAGTGTTTTAGCCGCTGCATCTCCATTACAGCCGCAGGAGTAAAAAACTCTTCATATCGCGGACATGTCAGTGGCGAGCTGTCATGCCCGTGCGGATACTTTACCAACTATGGAACTCTCTACCCATATACACTTAGCCCTCTGCAAGCATTCGCGGCTCCTGAACATCTATCCGGTTCTACTCAATTCCATATCATTCCGGAAGACAGCCACGTAGCTCCCCCGATAGACTACTTCGGAGGTTGACTACCAATAGGCGCTACCCACAGTCAACCCTCCTAGAAGCAAGTCTTATCGTGACCTTAGACTAGTGTCTTAGAGTCCTTAACGATTCTCCAATACTATTACACTTTCGGGGCAACGGACTTCGGTTACCTCGCCTACTGGCCTCCGGTAACCTCACATACTACTCTTTACTTCAAAGTGGTATTACTCCGTCAGTTCTGGTCCGTTTTACACGAAACCACCTGGAGGCTATTCTCCAGGTTCTCCTCTGTCCCCTCATATATCCTGCGGACAGCTTCCGGTCGGACGGACGGCAGTGACGTATACGGTGTTATGGAAGCATCTCCACCGGGAGACTTTTGCTAGACTTACAGCAACTCTTCAGGCTGTAGCCCATGACGCCAGGGACTTATAACGGGGCCGGAGGGGGGTGTTAGCCACCACACCTCCAAGTTACAGCTTGTTCGGAGCTCAACTAGTTGTGCTGGAGTGATCCGCACAACCTGAGATTCGAACACCCTATGTAGTTTCGCGTGACAAACGATCTAGTAACTTCCCCCGAAGTCCTGCGTAACAAGTTACTTTCAAGGTAGGGTAACTTGACTCCATAGCAGGGTAACCCGTGGCCCAAGGTAGGGTAACCCGAGTCCAAAGGTAGGGTAACTCTACCTGGACTCTCCGTTGAGTAATTCAGGGTAACTCCCAAATTGACTACTTGGGTTACCCTACAGAGTAGGGTAACCCCCAACCTTTACTAGTACCTATGTACCTTTGATATGGTCTAGTATGCCCGACTGAGGTACCTAACCACCAGTACCTCCGCTCGGTAGACCTAAGTCCACCGCCATCCCTACCACGGTAGTCTCTTGATACCGGTATGGGTATAGGTTTGGCTACTTGTAATAGTACTCAGTGGAGTCTCGTTACAGTACCGATCCACAACTACCATAATTTGTGTACAACCTTGTGATTCCAGTAGTTGGGTTATGAAGTCAACTGATATTGACCACCATGCTGTAAAGGGAGTCTGTAGTAGTTGCAGCAGTCCGTATTTCGCATGTCGTGGTGACTTATTGTGTTGACATTCATCACAAGACGATATGTAGTCATTGATCCATTCAGCTAATCCCTTCCAGTAGAAATCTCTCATGATGATTTCAAGGGTTTTTTCTTTTCCGAAGTGACCAGCTATCTTTGTATCATGGCATCCTTCGGCTATCTTGGTATACAAGGCCTGGTCGTCCGGGACGAATAGACGATTCTTATAGTATAGAAGGTCGTCAATTAGTGTCCAGTTCTTAGGAAATTCCTTTCCTTCATTTCGGAGTTTCGACAAGTCCTCTCGTCATTTTAGCCAGCCTTTATCTGACCGTGTGGCCTCAAGAAGTTGTTCGAGGAACTCCGGGTTAAACTGTTTCATACTCTTTTGTTTTAGCATAGCCGTTGATATTAATATTTTCTCTGGTATTTCCTCGATGTCGTACCAGGATGAATTCTCAGCCGCTGTTGCTTCTAATTGACATATGATGGGTTCCTGTTCCTTTAATGTCAAACTTCTTGTAGCGATGTCTGTACTTCCGAAACCTTGGATTCCTCTTTCTGTCTCGCCTAGTTCATCGACTTCCATTAAATCGGATGTGTCGATTTTTTCCACGATGAGCTGTGCCATTCTATCCCCTTCTCGGATTTGGCAATCAACATTTTTATGGTTGTAAAGCAAGACCTTGAGCTCTCCCGTATAGTCGGCGTCTATTGTCCCAGTACCAACCGAGATTCCAGAACGTACAGCGAGGCCGCTACGAGCTGCTACTCGTCCGTATGTCCCTATTGGTAAACCTATCGCTAACCCAGTATCGAGCAGTGCTTGTCCTCGCTTGGGGATAACGACGTCGCTTATGGCGTAGAGGTCATGTCCGGCTGCCATCCTTGAACCTTTAGTAGGCAGTCTTACCTTGTGGTTCAATCGTCTTATTTGGATATATTTATCCAAATAGTTTGCTTCTGACCTTAATGCCAGATCTTCCTCATCTTTCCAACCCAAAACTTCCTTTCCTAACCCATCTTCCTTTTCTTCCTGTAGCGCTAGCAGCATTACCTGGAAGTGCTCTGGTTTTAAAACGGTTTGCTCGCGATGCGTAGCTCCCTCCTCAGGACGGTACTCCGGTCGTCTACTCAGGGCATCAGGCTTTCCGCACTTAGTTCCAGGTCGGTAAATGATTTTGAAGTTATATTCTGCCAGTTTCTGCACCCAACGGATTTGGCGTCCGCTCCAAACCTTAGAAGTGAGGAAGTATTGTAGGTTTTGGTGATCAGTATAAACCGTTACTGGCTTCTCCGTACCTACTAAGTATTGCCTCCATTCTTTGAACACTTCCAAGATAGCGAGCAGTTCTTTGTCATGAATCTCGTAGTTTCGTTCTGCCGAGTTCAATTTCCGCGAGTGGAAAGCGACTGGATGCAATTTTTTGTCCACAAATTGTGACAAGACGCAGCTTAAGGCGAAGTCGCTTGCATCCGTTTCTACCACCGTCTCACGGTCTGGGTAGAAATGTTGTAATATGGGCGCAGTCGTGAAGCGATGTTTTAGTTCTTTGAACGCTGCTTCTTGTTCCGCGCCCCAATGGAAATCCTTTGGATTTCCTTTTAGAGTTTCCGTTATAGGTTTGCAAACTCCGGAAAACCCTTGTATGAACCGTCGGTAGAAGTTGGCAAATCCAATAAATATCTGAACTTCCTTAACCGACGCAGGTGACTTCCAGCCTAGCATGGTGTTGACTTTCCTCGTGCTCATTGCTACCCCTTCGACTGATACCATATATCCTAAGAATTCTACTTCTTGTACATGAAAGACTGATTTCTTTAGGGATACCGCCAGTTGGTACTCCGCGAGCCTTTGCAAGACCTGGTGTACCAACTCAACGTGGCTTTTTTCATCCTTTGAATATATCAGAATGTTATCCAGATAGCAGACCAACCCGTAATCGAGGAACTCATGTAGGACTTGGTTCATCATGTCTTGGAAGGTTGCAGGAGCATTAACGAGTCCGAAAGGCATTACTTTGTACTCATAGTGACCGTATCGAGTTCGGAAAGCTGTTTTCCATTCATCACCCTCCTTGATCCTTATCAGATGATATCCATCCTTCAAATCAAGTTTTGTGAAGATTTTAGCCCCAGCCACCTGATCTCTTAATTCAGACATTAATGGTAGCGGGTGTTTGTTCAAAACCGTGATACGGTTGAGGTTTCGGTAGTCTACCACTAACCGAAGCTTTCCGTCCGGCTTTGGCACGAACAGTACTGACGCTCCCGCTGGGGATTTGCTTCTTGTGATCTTTCCTTGATCCATTATCATCTTGAGGTATTCTCGTAGGGCGGCAAGTTGTTTTTCTGACAAGGGATATATTGGACCCCACGGCGCTTTCGCGTTGTCTTTTAGTTCGATTTCATGATCGAATGTCCTCCAGGGCGCCAATTTTTCCGCTGTTTGAGGCAAGAATCGGTCCTTGTGTTGCCAATATTCTTGTGGTAGTGATCCCAAAACTATATCGTCGGGACTTTCGCTGGTTCCAATTCTTCCAATATATAGTACTAGGACAAAAATATTTCCGAAAAGTGATCGCGATGGCAACCCCGCGATACCACCCCATAACCACGATCCACATTATGCCATCCAGAAAGAAACAGAAGACTCCAGGAACTGGGCACCTTTTGGACATTGAGAAAGGGGAAATTATATCACTGTGGAATGTGTATCAAAGTGTTGCAAAAGTCTTGCCTCGCTTGACTTATCCAAGGCAAGACTCCGTTGTCTGAAAGTTCATCCAGCGGTGGCGAAGACGGGGTGACCATCGCGATCGCACAACTCCCGGCCGCCCATCGAAGGTCAGTCAGCGAGATCTCCGGCGACTACTATGCACAGCCAAGGGAAATTGAACCCAGCCGCTGCTGCAGTTAACCCAAACGGTGACTCCGAATGTTAGTGTTCGGACAGTCAAGCGTATCCTAGCAAAAGAAGGGATCAAAAAATGGAGAGCAAAAAAGCGACCAAAATTGACTGAGAGTCAGGCTGTTCAGCGTTTGTGCTGGGCTCAGAGATATGCAGATTGGACAGAGGAGGATTGGAAGCGGGTGATCTGGAGCGATGAGTGTAGCGTGGAAAAGAGTAAGGATCCACGCACAGTGTGGGTCTTCCGTACTCCATATGAAAAGTAGAATAAAGAGTGCATCCAGACCTATGAAAAGGGCCCAGAGGTGAAGCTCATGGTGTGGGGATGCTTCTGGGGTCCATATCGGGGCACCTTTGTGCCCTTTATTGTCCAATCAGTGGATCGATTTGTCTATCAAGATTTGTTAGACTATCTTTTACCCCCGGTACTGCAAAGGGTCTGAGAAACTACTGGGCAGGATCCTATCTTCATGGAAGATAACTCCAGAGTTCATAAGAATGAGGTGGTAATGGAATGGCATGATGCGCATGGTGTGGAAGTCATGGAATGGCCAGCATGTTCACCCGATTTAAACCCAATTGAGCATCTCTGGCGGCGACTTAAGGAAAGAATGCAAATAATGTATCCTGATATTGGGGATACAAAAGGAGGACCAAAGGAAGTTAGGAAGCGCCTTGCTGAAGTCCTTCCACTGGTATGGGATACTTTGGAGTCAGAATATCTGGAGAATTTGTGGAGAAGTATGCCATCTAGGGTTTGTGCAGTTATCGCAGCAAATGGCTGGTATACCAAGTATTGAATTCTTTTTTTCAATTTTTTCTACCTATACATTATCTACTATGTATGATTGATCTTTTCAATATTTATTGTATGGTCTCGGTCAATGATTGTGGTGGGTGGGTGGGGAGTATCGTGGTTGTCAAGACGAGTCCGGACGGCTTTTTCACCTTTCGGAAATATTTTTGTCAACTGACTGTATGCAGCATTTTCGTCAAAGACTACCGTCTCATCGTATTCGAACATGTAGGCTATTCCCTCGTCTTCCTCCACACATTTCTTGCAACATTTTGCGTTGAACGAACACCTTTTTGGGTCTTCGATGTGGGATATGGGATGTTCCTCATGCCACCACCTGAATGGTATGATCATCCCATAGGATCCCAGTTCTGCTATTTCGCAGGTTATCTCAGACAGATGTTTATTTCTCCCAATTTCTAACCATAAAGGATGGGTGTAAAACTTTCCTCCGGAGCTTGCTGCAGTTCCATCAAATCCATAAATTTTGACCGCATCCGGTCGTTGCGTGAAAGGTAACCGGTGTTCTTGTACCAATCTTTGATTGATGACGAACACATTAGAGCCTGAGTCCAATAGGACTTTAATTTTTTGTCGCCTATAGTTTAAAAAGAGGTAGGCGTCTCCCTCAGAGCAGGAATATCTTTTAGGTAGGGATGCGTAAAGCTTGCGTCGTTGCGGTTGACCGCGATCATCTTCAGGTTTTCGTTTAGGCATTGTGTAACAAGGTGTTTGTTACCATGCCCGCACGGTTTCGACCATTCAGGTCTCCTCAGACAAACTGTAATTTTTCTTGGTATATCGGGCAGCCCACTACTAGCGGTCTTTACCTCCTGCCAAGGAGTTCCCATACCTTCCACTTTTACTACCTGTGGAACCAGACTTGGGTGTCTCTGCTATCGTCCAGATATCATGGGGACAAAAGCCGGGTGCGTAGGGCTGGTCGGCTGTCCCTTTGATATCCTTCCCGGGCTTATTATCCACCCTCGCTTAACCATAGACAGTGTCATCATTTTATCAAGTGCCCGGACAGTACCATCGCGGCACCAATGAATTAATAGATAGAGGTGAGGTCTAGAGCTCTTGTACCTATTAGTCGAAGATATGCCTCACTCGTCCTTCTATTTCTTTCATCTTAGCCCTACTGTCGCTCCCGTCGGTACCCTTGGTGCTGTCTGTTTCCTGTCTAGGTTTTGGTCTTTATTGGAGACCTTTCTGATTCCAGGTCACGTGCCTGACTACCCTGACAAACATGTGTCCGGATCATTGGGGCTAAACATACAACTACCTTGGGAAGCATACAGGCGCCACCAATGTAACCATTGTCCTTTATTAATCCTCCTGTCTCAGCGGGAGGGACGCGTGTACTCCCACTCAGGTCGTCCCGTATGGTTGCTATCCTCGCTTCGATCTTCTTGTACAGTTATTGATTTCGACTCCTAGAGACTATGTGTCTGCTAGACTACCTGAACACCGTCGTTGTCGGTACCCTTGTGAAGACATATGTGATTTCTTCATCTTCTCCTAATTCCCACAGTCGGCTGGTGGTCCTAACCTGTCCGGCCTGCGCGGGTCTTCGAGGAGGTCTAGGTGGCTTGATAGACCTTGCTCGGTTTGGGCCCATTCGTAGTGGCCTTCGGCTAACTGTGGCCGCTGACACCTGAAGGTTCCAGTAGCACGTCTTATATATGTGGTTCTTTTTTCCACATCTTATGCAGTGGTTGTCCTTCTTTCTCACATCAATGATGCTTTGCGAGATTCCTTGACGTGCTTCAGACCAATTTGAGTGTGTGATCTTAGCACTTCCTCCTAATTTTTTGGCCGGCCGTTCCGACATGTGGTCTTCCCGTTTCCTTTTCCATGAGGGTCCCCCTCCTCCCTTTATATAAGCCTTATCCCTTCGTGGCTTATCAGACCTATCTTCCTTTGAAGACTTATCTTTTATTTCCTTCGAGGAGGTGTGTCGGGTATTTCCTTCCTTCAGTAACTTTTTTCGGTACTGATGGTCTTCTTCGGCCTAGCCGGCTTCTATAACAACATTTTCCCATTCCTCGTCTGTGTCGAACTTTTGGAAGGAGATGCGGGTGAGAATTTCTTCAGGCAGATTTCTTTCAACTGTCTCTCTCCATGATTCACCTGTCATATTGGCTTTATTGTTCAGGTTGTGCATGATTCGGAGGTAGGCTTGAATTCTGCCTTTATATTTCACTTCCTTCATGTCCCGCAGGGCTTGTCGGCCTTCTTGTAGTGGGGCGAAGGCCTTTCCAATTTCGTAGGAGAAACGGGTCCAACTTCGAAAATTCCGGTTCTGGGTTTCGCCTTATAGTCCGTCCATCTTTCTGCGGTACCATATTGTATACGGTGTTACCAATTTTCCCTTGTTACGGTTCAGGGCGTATATGACCTGTTCTCGGTCATCTCTCCAAATATGTGGGTTGCGATCGGAGAAGTCAATACATTGTTGTAGCCAAATGTGCACGTCTTGGTGCTTTTCTCCTTTGAAATGTGGCGGTGCCTCTGCGGGTCGCTTTGTGTTTATCGCGAGAGCTTCGGCTAGGACATTTGCCACTTCCGATTGTTCGGGCGTTAGACCCCTGCGGCGTCTGTCCAGTCCGCCGCCTTTTCTCCCTTTTCCTTCAGCGTCGTAATCGCTGCCATCATCGTCGTCATCACTAGGATATCCTCCCCCTACCTGTCCAGGTGGTGGAGTTGCGTCTGAGGTTCCTTCCCGACTATACTGAGGTCTTGCAACTGGTTTACCCTTTTCTTGTCTAGTGGGTCTGTAATAATATTCCTCTTCGTCCTCTACCAATTCCATCTGTACACGCTTGCTGGCCTCCGGTTTTTCTTTCGGGGCTTCTTTCTTTCTGAAGGAAATGAGAAGTTCTTGGACCACTTCGCTTATTTTCTTAAGCTCTCCCTGTTGAGACTTGAGGGACTCTCAAGTCGTCTTTGCCTCTTTGTGGAAAAGCGCGTCTCTTTCTTTGAAGGCATTATTTACCTTCCGGTCTCGATCCTTCATTTCTTTTCTTATTTCTTCGACTGCTTGTTGTAGCAGAAGATCTCGTTCCAGCGTGGACTGATGTAACTGTGAAGTGACTCCTTCGTGATGTTCCTGTCTGGCCGCTTGTTGTGCCAGATTTTCCGCAATTTCCCTTACTATCCTTTCTTGTAGAGACCTTACTTCGTTCTCTACTCCTTGACATTGCATCAACAGGAGTCCTATGTCTTGGTTATGGAGGTCCTTTCCTTCGGCAATTTGTCTTTGAATATCAAATAGCCGGAGTGCATTTTCCTGTTGAGCTCCCGTGAGCTGGGCGAATGCTATGTTTGCAGCATCAATGGAGGAGGTTATGTCTCTCCGGACATCCTTTAATACTACTCCTACTCTTGCAGCTAACCTTGCCAAGTCGGCCGCTTGATCCCACGGTCTCGGAGTAGATGAGCGGGATGAGCTAGGGACGCTGGATGCCTGTGATCCGTCTCTTGGTGGACGCCTCAGCCCAGCGGGAAGTGATGAAGTTGACTTGGTACATTTTCTCCTTCACTTCCGGTGTCCATCGCATCTTCATTTTTTATTCTCTTGGGAGCTTCTCTCCATGGTACCGGGTTCTCGGACCTCCAGGTACCCACGATGTCGATGGTTCTGTCATTTTCTCCCTGTTTACAGGGTGTTAAAAGAAATAGTATAGGGTCCTGTCTTTAGTGAGAGTTTGGGTGATTTCCGAGTCTCCACACTAAGGGTATAGTAGGCGTAAAGCTACTATCAAGGGATCCCTCTTCACTGATGTCCCAGTCGAGGAAGGGTTTCCAAACGAATTCTGGGCCGTACCAGGTTTCGTAAAGCTTTTGAAATTGTTTCTCCGTAGGGACAAGAGTTGGGTTGGTATACCACGATGGAGCTTCTTGTTCCAGGAATAGTATTTCTGGGAGCTCTGGCGGACTAGATAATACAAGACTAATAGTAGGGTAGTGTATCTTGGTCGGTGGTTCGAATATTGAATTAGTTCGGGAGAGTTCCCTTAGGGTGTCTAGCCCGACCGTATTTTCAGTAATCTCGTCGTTGGCGTGACTCAAACCCATGCGCTTATTAAGTGCAAAGTGGTGACTGACTTGTTTAGTGAGCCTTGGTAACAAGGAGAACTAACAATATAGTGTTAGGCGGAAGCCGTTTCTGAATACTTATCGAGACGACTTAGGCCTGAATCTTTCGTAATAGACGGAGATTTGTCTAGGAAGGCTCGGTATCGTTCTTTTCGTTTATGACTACTAAGAACTCTCTTAATCGATAGAGGAAATATTTTTATAAAGATTCGTAGGTAAAACAATGTTATATTGTTAAGGTCTCTTCTCCGTTGCTTGATGATGTCTAAAAGCTTGGGAGGCACTTCGATATTTATACCTCGCGTCTGAGTGTTCGCGGACTACTTCCAATCCTCATATAACTAAGTATATTCCCCAAGATCGTACGCTACGTCTTATAGTCTTAACAAGTGCGAACACCTTTTGACTCTGAATTCTTTCACACCATCTTCGTGCTCATAAATTCTTTTCCGTCTTGTCGTAGGATGCATTATTATCCTCGAATGATCGGTCTTCGATTTATAGAGCCGAATAGACCTCTTGTCTGAAACTGCAGTTGTCTTGACTATAATTCCAGTAGTCTCTTCCGATTTCACATAGTGGCCAGCGTATGTGTCGGGCACCTATGTAAAATGCAGGCTTCGTAGACGGTGCGCCAACACACTTATGTCTACCGCCTATTAGGTCTTCTGAGTCTGAGCAGCTTCCCCTCGGTCCGCCTCGCCTCAAAGAGAATCACCTCTCGAGGGATCTTGTTTCCAGGACCAACCAACATACAGCGGCCTTCAGATAGGTATTGGTGTCATATCTATCCCCTATGGCCTCTGGGGCACTGTAGGAGCAGTTGCGGATTTTCTAACCGAAAACTTCCCCTTACTTTTGGCCTGTAGTTAGGATGCCTAACTTTGAAGCCTAATAACTCAATACGCCTCCGACGGATTTCCTCCGTTCCACTTCTCAGAGGTACCCAAGTTTTTTTTTTTCTTTTTTTTTTTTTTTTTTATATCATGTATTCATTGTTTGTTTAAGGTACAAGAACTTGCATGCAGCGCTAGCTATGGCGGAAACAAAACCCCTAAAGCCAAATAACTAACAAAAGAAATAACCAAAACCTATTCCTCCGATGGCGTCCAATAACCGACGCATTGCCTACAAAGGACTTATAAAGGAAAACTACTAACTAAACTAGCATCGTAACAAAACAACTCAAAACTCGCAAACAAGTAATGAAATTAAACAGGAGACCTTCCACCACTTAGACCATCTGGCGACCCAGCCAGCGATAACCGAGGCGAGGCAGGAAGGGAAGGGGAGGGGGATAAAGAGGGCAGGCGGGGGGCATAGTGTGCATACATTTCAGGGGGGAAGCCAGTCCTAGTGGCTGTGAGGTAGTGACCGAGGCCAACCAGCGCAGTGATCGAGGTCCATAGTGGGGAGTCAGGCCCGATATCTGTTGTCCCCTGGAGGTGGCGACGCCGGGCGGCAGACTTGGCTGAACAGTGTAGGAGGGCGTGTTCGAACGTCTCGTCACCTTCCTCGCACCAAGGGCAGAGGGGGGAAGGGTCGTTGTCATGCCAGGAGGGGTAGGCAGCTAGATAGCTCTTATTGGCGTGCATCTGGTGAAGCCTGCCGGATAGGAAACACCCCAAGCCCATAAAGGGGTGTGGGTGCAGGGTGGGGCCAAAGAGGTAGTATGGCGGGGGTGGTGAGAGGAGGCGCCAGGAGGTGAGGAGTTCTTCGCGGCAGCGAGCTTTAAGTGAGGCATAAAGGGCAGGGGACCCAAGCGGGGCGACCTGAAGGGGCGGTAGGAGGAGAGAGTTAGCTGGGGGGAGGGGGTCACTGCGGTTGCCGATAATAAAGTGAACGCGATGGGCGACAGCATCTACGGGGAGGTGACGTCGGTTAGGCGGGGAAGGCTGTTTGGTGAACCACCGGAGGGGAGTGTAGTTGGGGCCGGCCCACGGGTGGCAGCCACGGACAGAGCCTGGGAGGAGAAGGGGGTCGGAAGCCCGGAAGGGCGATGTGGTTGGGACGGAGTGGTCAAGGCGAGCGGTTGCTGGATTGATTTCGGGCGGGAGGCAAACGAGGCGGACTGCCCTCAGGCGTTGTAGGTGTTTGATCAGGAGGTCTATGGGGGGGAGGGAGGCCTCACAAGGGAGGATAGCGGTGTTTGTAGAGCTGAAGCAGTTGGTAACCCACCTCTGAACCCAGTGCCAGAAAGCTCTCATCTTGTCAAGCATTTTGGAGTTGGAGGAGAGTAAGTCACAGCCATAGAGGAGGATGGGCCGAACCAGAGAGGAGGCCAACCGGTGACATAGGTGTGAGGCGAGGCCCTTACCTGGACAAGAGAGGCGATCAATCGTAGCGAGAGCCGCCTCAGCAAGCGCGAGGCGCCTCGTGAAATGGGAGGAGGTGGCGCGATCCAAGGCAGGAGTCGCAGGCTCTAGCCAATAGCCCAACCACCGGAGTACTTGGGCAGGCTTGTAGGGGACGGAGTCCACTGAGACGGGGAGAGGTGAAGGGGGTCCTCTTTGCTGAGGTGTCCTCCAGTATATGAGTTCTGTCTTGGGGAGGGAGAAGGCGACACTTATGCGCCTTCCCCTCGATGTGAGTGAGGATGCAACTGCCTGGAGTTTCTGAACGTTGCGTCGGTAAGAGGGCAAGGCCACAGTTATGGCGAAGTCATCAACGTAGGAGAGGATTATTCCGTTAGGGACTGGGAAGTGGAGAGAGGAGACGTAGATTAGAAAGAGAAGGGGGGAGACTGGCGTGCCTTGAGGAGTGCCAACTTGAACCAGAGAGAGGACCTTAGGAGACCGTTGGTAGAGGAGGTGGCAGTACCGGCCATGGAGGAAGGATCGGACCCACGAGACAAGGTAGAGCTGAACGCCTTTTTCTCGAAGTTTGCTACACAGGGTGGTCGAGTCGACGTTGTCAAAGCCTCCCTTGACGTCAAGGAAGAGTGTAGATGAGCAAAGGCCCATGCTATGCGCAAGCCGGACTTCATGAGATAGAGTAGCTAGGGCATCAAATGTGCCCATGCCGGAAAGTGAACCGCATTGATTAGAGTGGACGAGTCCAAGAGCCCAAGCAACTGCGGCTAGCCTTACAGCTACCACTCGCTCCAAGATCTTGGATAGGGTCTGGAGGAGGACGATGATACGGAAGGAGGCTGGGGTGTCGTAGGATGCGTTGCCGGGTTTGTCAAGAACAATTCCGTTGGCCTGCTTGAGGGAAGAGGGATGGAAGCCATACAAAAGGAGGGGGCCTAGAAGGGAGGTGAGGATTTTTGGGTTGGTGCCGTGGACTCTTTTCCAAACGGAGTATGGGATGTGGTCGGGGCCAGGGGCAGATGAGCTTGAGCTGGAGGCTAGGGCCTTGGAGACTTCCTCTTTGGTGAGGACATCAAGATCCTTGAAGGGGCGCAGGATAGCAGGAGGAGAGGAGGATTCTCTGGGGAGGAAAAAGTGTGTCAGGAGGGCGGTGTTGACATCAGAGGGAGTGTCGGCATCCGGGAAAGATGGAAAGCGGTCAGGTGGACGCCCCATCGCAAACCGTTTGGCTGTCCATACTGTTTTTGGGGTCGCGGAGGAGAGGAAGTCGTCCCAGTATTTGCGCTTAGCCTGCTTGAAGGTCTTGAAATAGGCGTTGCGGGCCAGGCGAGCTTCAGCCCGAGAGGCCTCTTCCGGAGCTTTGCGGGCTCGACGTGTGGAGGCGTGAAAGGAAACCTTAAGAGAGGAAAGGAGAGGCGACCACCAGGGCTTAGATCGGGCCGACATGTGGTTGAGTGGGGTGTGAAGAAGCAGCGTGGTGCGAAGGCGGTCAACATTTCTATCAAACCAGGCAGTGGCAGAGGATAAGGTCGGGAGTGAGGGAGGGGGAGAAATAACGAATAACTTGAGAGAGTCACCTAAGGCAGACCAGTCGGTCTTGGCCCAGGCAGGTGTGGGGGCAGGGGGGCGTAACAAGGGGGTGGAGAGTAAAATACAAATAGGGACATGATCAGAGCCAGTAGACAGGAGAGGGGTAGTCCATTCTGCAAAGAGTTGGGCTGCCATGCCGTTGGCAAAGGAGAGATCAAGAACAGAGGATCTGCCTACAGAGGCGAAGGGAAAATAAGTAAAAACACCAGGGGTGTTGAGAAGAGAAAAGCCATGTAAAGAGGCCAATTGAAAATAAGGAACAGAAGTCCTGAGCTCGTTAGACGAGATTACCCTTAGCGGGTCAGAAAGAGGATGGTGGAGGTTAAAGTCACCCATAACAAAAACAGGGTAATCTAGGTCCGGGAAACAAAAATCTAGAGGAACGATACGTGTGTGGGTAGTAGTGCCTTGAGTGTTGTACACGTTGTACACCCTAAGGCGGGTCTGTGAGGAGGAGCAAAAACCCACATCGGAGAACAAGTCGACCGCCATCACGTTAGCTGACTGGTTCACCCACACAGGTAAAAGAGAAACAACTTCAAGAAAAGACAACAAGGCATAGCAAGCTACACGTGGTTTGCCAAAAGAGGAAGGCGGGAAAAAACATTTGTAACCAGGAAAGGAAGGTAAGCGTGCGCGCCATACAGGGGGATCTTGTATAGCCACAATCGCAGGCAAGGAAGGCAAAGTAGAGAAACTCTGAAACAAGGAAAGAAAAACATCCCAGCTACCCAAGCTGTTATGTTGAACAAAGGAGAGGTTCAAAAGGCCAGGATTCCTTCCAGAGGGCCTGGGGGAGGAGATGATAGGAGAATACATCTACCCGGACAAGCCGGAGGGGTTTTCTGCGGTACGGGCTGGGTCATAATCCCCATGGGTTGGGGGGATGCTGGCCCTGGAGGAAGAACGAGTGGCTGTTTGGGGTGTCTCGGGCGGGACGCGAGGACGGGGGCGGCGAGGGGTTGCAAAGGGAGGGGCAAGGGTCTACCTCGGGGTAGAGGAGCCAGCAGCACTGTCGGCACCATCGGGGCCGACATCCATGCCATCTTCGTCATCGTGGTCTTGTGGTTGCGATGTGGGGGGGTGTTTGGGGGTTGGGGTGGGTCGTTCCGGGCAGTCTCTGTCAGTGGCCGCGTGCGGCTCCTTACAGTTGGGGCAGGAAGCAGTTGAGGTGGGACAGCAGTTGAGGAACGCCTTGGTGTTGCCCGCTTTAGGGCAGGTGGAGTTCTGGCAGCGATGCGCCGAACGTGTGTGCGAGAGGGAGCAGATTGGACATACCGGGTGATCCAGCTTACATCTAGGGGCCTGATGGCCGAACTTCCAGCAGTTTCGGCATTGGGTGAAGCGGTTAGAGGAGAAGGCCCGCTCTACGCGGCGTCTTTGGGAGAAGAGGTAGATTGAGGTTCCCATGGCATTAACATCTTCGGGAGCGACCGTGACAACAACGGAGGTAGCGGACTTGGACATCCTGGACTCCAAGTCTCGGTTGAGGTAACGGGCGGAGAAGATCGTAACGCCCTTGGCGTTGTGGATGGACTCCTGGAGGAGGGGGAGGAGGTCGTCTTGGTCTTCTGGGAGGTAGGCGAGGGGGAGGGAGTGGATGGCGAGTTGGGTCTCGTTAGGGGCAGGGCGGAAGGGGAGGTAGGCATTGTCGCCCACCGGGAAGATTTGGTTGAGGCGATTGGCGAGAGCTTGGTAGTATGGGGCGTAGGCGGTGGTGGGAGCGTAGGGGTCGAGGACTGTGAGGGTGACAGAGCCTCTGTCGTTAACTCGAGCAGAGAGGGAGAGAGGGAGAGGGCAGTTGACTTCACGTAGAATTGATGCAGCGATATCTGGGAAGGTCGTGGAGACTCTTTCGGCTTCGGGGTGGAGGGCAGGAGAAGAACGAGGGGCAAAGAAACGACGTTGTGCTGCTGGCAGGATGGGAGCCGCTTTAACAGGAGGAGCCAACATGCCTGATGCGACTTGCGCAGCAGAGGGGGGTTTCGGCTTTGGTCCCTTATTCTTCTTACGGCCTCCAGCAGCGGCAACCAGGGCGAATGAGCGAGGAGGGCATAGGTAGGTCGGATCCATGTTGCCAGGGGTCCATTCTGAGAGGGGGGGGTATTTGCCATCACGGAAGGTCCGAGCCTCCCACGTGTTGGGGTACTTGACCGCGTAGGCCTCTGGGTTACTGCAGTTTTTACCGGTGACTGTATCATAGCGGGGGGTGTCGAGGTCGTACCCGTCCACGATTGCTCCTACCTGGTATAGGGGTGCGCGGGAGGGGGCCTGTTGGGGGTGTGGGACGGCAGGAGGTTGTGCCATGTTGGACTGGGGGGGTGGGGCCGAGGGAGGGACTTCTTTCCCTTTCCGGGTAGGGAGGGGAGCTGGTGGCACTGGGGCTTGCTGACGTGGGGGTGGTAGTTGGGAGAGTCTTTGTGACAGGTCACGCAGGGCTGACTCGAGGGGGCAAGGGAAGAAAGCGCAGGGGCCTGAGCAGCAGAACCACCGTCAGACAGCCCTTGGACTTTGGCAGAGAGGAGGTCGATTCGTTCGTTGGTGGAGGCCAGTCCGTTGAGGGTAGCTACCAGGAGGGGGATGAGGACAGTCTCGCCGTCACTGAGATTGCAGAGGTCCGACGAGATGAGAGGAGGGATAAAGGAGAAGGCGTCTCCCAGAACAGACTGAAGAGACTGTAAAAGGGTTGGGATTGCGAAAACCGCAGGGTGGAGGGGCTGAGCAGAGCTCGCCCTAGAAGGGTGGACGGAACCAATGTCAGACATTGGAACTCAAAGCAGAGACTTGAAGCCTAAGCAGGAGGGAGGTAGCCGTGCGAAAGTGAGGGGTCACACCAGACGCAATGGTGTTGAGAGTGCTTGAGAAAGTTGTGGTCAGGAAAATAGGGGGCGCGGAGCGTGTTCTCAGAGGTACCCAGAGGTGCCCTCTAATATATCCTGCGAACAGCTTCCGGTCGGACGGACTGCAGCGACGTATATGGTGTTATGAAGCCGGCTTCATTGAGATGACATTATAGTCATGGGACGCAACTCTTCGAAATCTCGGTAAGGACGTGCGGACCCCAGAGCGGGGCCGGAGGGGGGTGTTAGGCTTTCGATAAATGAGGGTCTGTGCGCAGTTACCCTACCGAGAGGTCTGTGCATTTTCTTTATGCCTAACACTTAGCAATAGAGCCTCAAGGCCTCCCTACTCCCCACAGAGTAGTTAAAGAGGTAGATGGCACAGAGGACCACTCCCGACACCTAGAGCCTAAGGAGCGGAAGAAGAGTGCGAAGCAAGGCCCCTTTTATGGTAAGTTGACCTGTAGCTAAAGGCTAGTTAACCGGAATCTAAGGGTGAGAGACCAGTTGCAATCGGCAATAATCCCTGCACGGTAACCGGAAAACCACCTCGCTCCAAAGTTTTTCTAAGCGAGGCAACCGGACCTCACCTCAGATCTAAGAGGCAACTGGACCTCAGCTCACCTCACCTCAGACTAGGTGGCAACCGGAGCCACACATTAAAAAGAAAAGAAAAGGAAAAAAAAAAAAAAAAAAATTTTAATGGAAAATTTTGGCATCCACCTAGAGAACTGGTCGTGCACTAGAAAGTGTATTGGTGAAACGCCAAAGGCTATGTATTTTCCCTATCTTTATTTAAAAAAGCTAACAAAAGATAGTTTGTCTGAGGAGACCTCAATGGTCGAAACTATGCGGGCATAGTAACAAACACCCTAGTTACACTATATCTAAACGAAATAACGATGATGAACGGGGTCAGCCCCGAAGGCGCAAGCTATACGCGCCGTTACCTAAATGATATACCTGTCCGAAAGGCAGTGCGATCCTCTTTATCCATTCCAAAAGACAAAAAATCAGGGTCCTTCTAGACTCGGGATCTAATGTCTTCGTCATAAACCAACAGTTAGTTCAACAACACCGATTACCCTTTACCGAAAGACCGGTAGCCGTGAAAATTTATGGCTTCGACGGTGCTGCAGCCCCTTCCGTAGGAAAATTTTATACCTATCCTCTTATACTGGAAATCGGGCGAAACAAGCACCTTTCCGAAGTAACATGCAAAATTGCCGAACTAGGTGTCTACGACATGATAATACCATTCAGTTGGTGGCAAACTGACCACCCAATATCTAATATTGAGAACCCTGAAAAATGATCCTTCGACGCAAAAGGCTGCGAGAATTATGTGGAGGAAGATGAAGGGATCGCGGACATGTTTGAATACGATGAGACTGTGGCAAGGGATGAGGACGCATTGAGAATAGGAAAGATCAGTATAAGGGATGATCAAGAGGCAGTCGAATTAACCTCTGTCCCAGGTGTTTATCACGAATACAAGAAGCTCTTCCTGCCACAGACAGCGGCTAAGCTACCACCGCATCGAACCTACGATCACGAAATCGAAATAAATGAGGAAAAGGGCAAACCATGGGGACTAGTATATCCTTTATCGGCAACACAACTCAAGGCATTACGGGAATACCTGGAAGAGATGTTGGCTCAAGGCAAGATATTACCAAGCAAATCACCATATGGAGCTCCGATCCTGGTTGTTCCTAAACCTGATGGAAAAATGCGGCTCGTCGTGGACTACCGAAACCTGAATAAACTAACCATTCTCAACAAACATATTTTACCACTGATGTCAGAATTACGAGATCGAGTAGCTGGAGCAAAAATATTCTCCAAGCTCGACCTAAAAGATGGTTATCACCTTATCAGAATGAAACAAGTCGACGAATGGAAAACAGCTTTTCGAACTCGATATGGCCATTACAAGTATAATGTAATGTCTTTTAGATTGGTGAACGTACCAGCGACATTTCAAAAAATGATGAACGAAGTACTTCAAGAGTTTCTAGACCGCGGAGTGGTCTGTTATCTGGACGACATATTAATTTACTCAGAAAATGAGGCCGACCACATATCGCTAGTCAAGAAAGTCTTAAAACAACTCCAAGAATACCAGCTCGGCATATCGGTTAAAAAGTCAATATTCCACGTCGAATCTGTCGAATTTTTAGGCTAGATCGTAGCGGTAAAAGGAGTATCCATGAGTAACCGCAAGGTGGAATCAATCATAGAATGGATACCACAGAGATCAGTAAAAGAAGTACAAATTTTTATTGGATTTGCTAACCTCTATCGACGGTTTATTAGAATCTTCTCTGCCAACTGTGGACCGATAACGGAGCCGCTGAAGGGAAATCCGAAGGATTTCAACTGGGGACCCGAATAAGATGCGGCTTTTGAAAATCTCAAGGTCAAATTCACGATGGCCCCAATACTACACCACTTTTTTCTGGATCGAGAGACAGTTGTCGAGACCGATGCAAGCGACTTTGCACTAGGTTGTGCGTTATCTCAGTTTTTAGACAAAAGGCTACATCATGTAGCTTTCCACTCAAGGAAGTTGAACTCTGCTCAGCGTAACTATGAGATACACGATAAGGAACTTCTTGTAATTCTGGAGGCCTTGAAGGAATGGCGGCATTACTTAATTGGTACCGAAAAGCCAATTATAGTATATACCGACTACTAGAATCTACAATACTTTCTGACGTCAAAAGTTTGGAGTAGCAGACAGATCCGATGGGCTCAAAAATTGGTTGACTACGATTTTAAAATTGTTTATCGCCCAGGAACCAGGGGAGGCAAGCCAGATGCACTAAGTCGACGGCCGGAGTACCATTCTGAAGAGGGAGCTACGTATCAAGAACAAACAATTTTGAAACCAGAGCACTTCGAGAGAGAAGGAATCAGGGTTTCATTAGTCGCAATTGCGGGAAAAGATAAGATCGCAATAAGGATCTTGACACTCCAGAATACTAAGTCTTCAGAGAACCTTAATATTTGGAACCCTAAGCGTGACATATACCAAGATCGACCATCAGATGAGACAGCTGTCCAAGTCAGAAGGATGAACCCAAAAGCACGAATGCCGACAAAAGGTTCTAGGATGGCAGCGGGACATGATTTATATGCTATGGACGACATGATCATACCAAAGTTGGGACAACTGTTAATAAAGTTAGGTATCACAATAAAGTTGCCGGAAGGGATATACAGTAGAATAGCACCTAGGAGTGTTCTCGCAGTTAGAAGCGGAATTTCCACAGGAGCTAGAGTTATCGACACAGATTATAGAGGAGAATTACAAGTCTTCCTATTTAATCATAAGGATCTGGACTGCCAAATACGAGCAGGTGATCGAGTGGCCCAGCTCATAGTAGAAAGAATCAATACCGCAGATCTCATGGAGATAGACCAGCTTGACGACACAGAAAGAGGCAATGCAGGGCTCGGAAGTACAGATGTCACTGTACGCACCCTGGTTGTAAAGGAACAAGAACCAGTCATAACGCACCTTCAGGCTTTGGCTAGCAATAACGAATACTGGTATAATCTAGACAACATACCGGAAAAAGTCTTAATGTCTAATACTATATTATCGAAAGCAATCATGAAGACATTTAATCCAGACTTCCTAGCCGCAATTCACATAGCCATCGATAAGGACCAAGACTGGAAAGACAAAAGAGAAAAACTAAGAAAATTACGAGATGATGGAAAAACGGTTCTAAAGGATTGGGCAATAAGCCAAAACCTGCTTTATTATAAGCAAGGCCTATATGTACCAAAGGACCAGCCCCTCTATACTAGGATTGCCGAAGCATGCCATGACGCAAAGATAGCTGGACACTTCGGACAAGAAAAATCTCTCGAAATAATTATGCGGGACTTTTACTGGAAAGGGCTAGCCGACTGGGTAAACGACTATGTAAGGTCATGCGACAAGTGCCAACACAATAAATCACCAAGGCACGCTAAGTATGGACTCCTACAACCACTACAGACACCATATACCACTTGGAGTTCCATATCAGTAGACTTCATAACTCAACTGCTGGAGTCTCAAGGACGCACCCAAGTCATGGTAGTAGTCGACCGGTTTACAAAAATGGCACATTTCCTCGGCCTACAAGAAAATGCAACAGCTAAGGATGTCGCAAATACCTTTGTGAAAGCAGTATGGAAGCTACATGGGTTACCAACCGAAATCATCTCGGATATGGATTCAAAGTTTGCGGGAGAATTCTGGGAATCGCTATGCAAGAGCTTGGACATCAAAAGAAGAATGTCGACAGCCAATCATCCTCAAACTGACTGACAGACAGAACGGACCAACCAAGTGGGGGAAGGTTACCTTCGAAGTTTCGTCAACTACGATCAGGATGACTGGTATCAGTTATTACCACTCGCAGAATATGCTTACAATAGCTCAACAACAAACGCTCATGGAATGTCTCCTTTTTATACAAATCCCGGATTTCATCCCCAGACAGAATAGATGAAAGAACGCGAAGTGCAAAATCCCAGTGCCTTACTATACGCGAACTGGATCAAGACGATACACGAACAAGCTAAGGAATCACTAGATACGACTCGGGAAGCCATGTCTAAATACTATGATTTAAAGGCGACTAAACAACCAGACTTTAAGGTTGGAGACAAGGTTATGCTAAATGCAAAAAATATTTGTACACGACGAAAATCCAAGAAACTTAGTCCCAAACTATAGGGTCTTTTTCGAATCCTAGAAAAGAAAGGCAATTGGAGCTTCCGACTCGATATATCAGCCCGGTGGAAAATCCATCCAGTATTCCATATATCGCTACTCGAACCATATCGCGAATCGGTTTTCGAAGACCGGAGGCAGCCACCTCGCGAACCTGAGGAGGTTGAAGGAGATCTTCAATGAGAAATTGAAAGAATTGTAAGGAGCGAAGTCCGCACTTACAGAAAGAAAATACAAGGCCGATACCGACAGTTAAAAGAACTATGGTATTTGGTGAAATGGCAAGGCTGTTCCGAAGATGAGAATACGGGGAAGCCAGCCAAAGGCATGGGAAATGCTGAAGAATTAGTGGAAGAATTCCACAGAGATAATCCGAAAATGCCAGGCAGGGCAGAAGCAGGACGATAAGGAAAAGGTTTTCCTACCGTGGCCAAGCAAACACGGGAGGTTTTTTACCCTAACCTTATCGGGCCCTGAAAGGATCTATAATAGAAGGCATTCGAGGCGAAGCCTTAAAGGAGGGAGCTAATGTTAGGCATATAAGACCTAGCATAGTGGTACTGTCACGCTTCTGACTATAAAGGTCAAGTGACTGGATAAGATGGTTGTGGCAAAGCTATATAGGAGTTATAATAATTTCTAATCTATATCTCCCTGACTGTAAACCATATAAGACCACTCGTAATGTGTGAATAGCTGACCGAGAGATTTTCTATCAATTAGATACAAGACATCCAGCGCTATCAGACTACACCAATACCCATCCAAGATTAGGTGTATGTCGGACGTCTCCAATAGGAGTCCCTCTTAGAGGCAGGAGGTCCGAGGGGAACCATACTTGGATTGGAAGACTGGAGATACTTGAGCCTCTCTATGATACTAGCGTGTCGAGACTCCTGCATGCATATATTAATTATGCACCAGTTCCTGACAACGGACTTAGCTAGTTCTTGATCAGAAGGGACGATTGGAATGATAGCCATTCGGACTACATTTACATACTTAGTCCATTCAAGCCTAGAGATCGGAAAGAGATCATTGGGAGATAGGACGCTATCATCTCAAGATAAATATCTCGTCTCAACTAAGGTTGAAGTGGTGTTCGAGCTTTCAGGGTCAAACGGTGTTCGCACTTAGTAGAAACTAAAGTTAAAAGCTCCTCGGTACAAGTTAGTATAGGAATACTAAGTACCGGTAGATTAGTATAAATAGGTTTAAGGTCTCCGGGTTAGTTAGAAGAATCAAGCAACGGAGAAGAGACCTGAACAATATAATAAGTTTATAATTACGAATCTTTACTCTTTTATTCCTTATTACTTTACGAGTCTTTCTAGACAATCTCTGATCGAAGATTCAGGCCCTAGTCCGACCGATAAGATTGACCTCAGCTACCGCCTAACAGGTACCAGCTGAACGAACCGAGGAGAGAGTGGAGGAGGGGTAGACCCAAATGCCGAAACAACTATCAGATACGTGTTCGTGTCTTAACTAGGCAGTCTCCTATGATCTTCAACATCCAAGGCTGCCAGAGCACCCATAGAGGGCGGAGAGGAGGGAAGAGGCGAAATCAACCATAGCTTATTGAGAAGACCAACCACCAACCCCCGACCGTGGGACTGACCCATACCCACCAGCAGGACAAAACCAGGACCCAGTAGAGGGACTAACTCAAACCAACCAGAGACAAGCAGAAGGAATCCACTGTAATCGCGTACTGCAAACCGTATTCCCAGCCATCTGTTGTAGGGAGAAAGGAGCCGCCCGACCATGCTGATGCTAACTGAGGCAACAGCAAAAGCGGAGAAAGAGTAAGAAACTAACATCCAGAGATGTAGGAAAGGAGGAAGGATGGGCTCAAGAGGGTAGACCTCAAGAGAGAAGGCAGGAGAGAAGATCCACTGTGGTGGAAGGATAAAAAGTAATGGCCTGGCCCCCCCCTAAGGGGAGGAGGACCAGACGCGAAACAGTTGTGATGATTCCTGTGGTATTGAGATTTCAATCACCGGAGGTGTAGCCAAGACGGTCATTGACTAACTAACTCATCCCAGAGGCCTCCTTATATAGTCCTTCTTCCAACCCGCATATCAATCAATCCATAGGCAGTCTGCCTTGCCAGTCTGCCTTGCGCAGCCCCCTCGCGCAGCCCCATGACCTCTGAATAGATTATATGCGTGAAATATAATATAAAACATAACATAAACCTAATGAGTCTGCCTTGCACACAGCCTCATTGCATAGCCTCCTTATGCAGTCCTGTGACTTTTAAATAAGTCTTGTGTGTGAAACATAACAATAAAAACCCAACAAGTCTGCCTTGTAGTCAACCTCATTGCATAGCCTCCTCTTATAGTCACATGCCTCTGTATAGGTCATATGTGTGAAAGTAAATCATAACATAAAACAAACTACATAAATCAAACTACGTAACAAAGGAAACTCATAAATCAATTTCATAACAAAGGAAACTTACTATGTCAGATTAGAATCGTGACAATACACTATTATCAAGGAAATATAGTTATGAAACAAATCATGAAATTTCAACAACAATTTATTTAAAAACTATCAGAATAGACATACATTTTAACAAGTTCATTGGTGTACTAGTATGTTGAGTTCCAGACTGATTTTTGTCCAGTTCCATCTAACAGTATCATGAAGAATAATAATCTTTACCCTCTCATCACATGTAGTTTCCCAATACCATACTCCTTGGAGATTTTGCTCACGAGTGCCTTTTTGCTGCATAATTTGAGAAGTTCACAAATTAAAGGTGTGTAGGACAGAGGCGATATGTTGTACTAGGGGAGAGAAACAAATAAACAGGACCTCCTCAACAGGGATAGAAGCCCTTGTATTACCAGGCCCCAAATACCCTTAAATCCGAGTACTGTGGGAATGAGCAAGGTTGAGGGTTAGCTTATCCCGAGGAACATAATGCCGCTGTAGGGGGCGGAGGCCATATGCCTGCCTACTAGTAGGTAACTATTCGGATCACCAGGACTCCCACCCTTTGGATGCGAAATCGCAAAGCCCCACGGTATGATACCGTAACATGGAGAGCCAGAGAAGGAAAACAAGTAAGCAACAAGGGTCACCTAAAATACCACATTGTACTCGAGCACAGTGCCTGTAAGGTTCCTTTTTATAGCACGAAAAACCATGAAAGATAAAAATAGCCAAAACCCCTCGACATATATGGAGATGGAAGAAAGATTGTCATAATCCGAAACAAAAACCCAGTGGGGGAATTACCGTATTATCTCACACAAGAGCCCCCCCCCCCCCAAATAAGGTTAGCGTCAAAATAATTCCAAATAGGGTTAGTGTCCTTGGCAAAAACCAACGTCATGTGACAGCTATTCTGGCAGAAGAAGTAGCAAGGGGATACCTGCCGGGATAGAATCAAGTAAACTTCTGAGATACTGTAGTGTCACTTCATGCTTGTGGGGGGTTTAGAGTGGCCTGGGCAGTTTTGTTTTATCTTCAGAGGCTTGTCGTCTCGCTGCGCACCGGGCGTTTTTGATATTGAACTATTACAAGACTAGCTTAGCCCCAATTTTAATATGCGCTAGCCTAATCTGAGGCGGGGGCTCTTGGGTGAGATAATACGGTACTACAATACGGTACTGTACTCGTATCATGTCATTCGCTTCCCCCTTTTCTCCCGGCGGTTGGGGTTGTCCGGCTGGCTAAGGGGACGTTAGTTGGCTTGTACTCGAGTACTCGAGTGCTGCACGAGTATGGTATTATATCATACTGTGGTTGGTGATTGGTGATAGGTTGTGATGGGGGGTGCGGGCACGGCACTTTTTGTTTCTTTGCATTCCATTGGCTTTTTAAGGTTAGGATTTACTGTGCTTGGGCTTATATACCGTAATATTATTATTTGATTTGCCCTGCAGGATGGGTGGATGGATGGAGAAAGTTTCTGGAAGGGAGGGAGAGGGGATGCTGGATGTTGCGCATGTATTTACACGAAGTCAAAGTAGTTTGAGCAAATGGGATGCTGGTACTGTACTGCATAGCGGGAGCATATAGCTTTTAGCGTGGGGTACTTTAGATCTCTCTCTCTACGAGTACTCGTACAGTGTGCTGTGCTTGTGCTCGTATGGTATTATGTATGATAGCCGTTGGAAGTCTCGGAAAAGTGTGGTTGCGTGCGGTGATCGCCCCGTAGCTTTCTCACGGGCCACAGATCAGGGGGATGTACTCGTACTACTGTCCTGTGCAAGTACCGGTACTGTAGGTGTCACGATTGGCGTCATATGTGGTTTACCGGTACTGGGGCAGAGCTCTGGAGGGGTGGGTGTACAGTGGTAGGGATGAATGATAGTAATGTCCATCAAACCGTGGGCCTAAGATGTACCCCTGCTTCTTCCTGCGCTCCGTGCTGTGTACGATTCTGGTTCGCGATAAATCTACGTCGTACACCCGGAGGTTCAAATTATCCAGCATGATTGTTAAGCAAATCTTAGGGATTTTTGCTTATTGTTTCCAATTTTGGGGGTGGTGATTCTGGTTTTCTTAGGGATTTCTCCTCCCACAGGAGCCTTGAAACTCGTCTTTGGTGATAAAAAAGAACAAACTGTATCATAATAATATTTATCATACCAAAAAAAAAAACATCAGGTAACACAGCCAAATTTGAACTAGTGCCATGTCTCACAACCAAAATTTGTGCCTTGGCCTATTTTTGCTTATCATACATTTCGCAGGACACACATTTTATTCGAGGCTCCCATCCAAAATGCCCAAACTTTGGACCCAAAAATCATGGTCTTCCAGTCCATATTTCCAGAAACCAAAGTCGTAGATCGATGCAGTAGGTGTCTGGTTACATTTCCATCATCTTAGAAAATCAATGAAATCTTTGCTGGCTGTGATAATTCAATCTGAAACCAGACGATTATTTCCTCTACAATGGGCAGGTTTATGGCGGCCGGAACCTAGCTGTATTATACGTTCAGGTACGGTCGTCAAAACGGGCGAAGCTTTCTCATAGCTTAAGAAGGGCTGCGTTGGCTGGCTTACTGCTTGTTCTCTCCACGTCGCTCTCTTTCAGCTTTCGTCCTCCATCCCCCCATCCCCACCCCACCTTAAAGACTCGGAAATAGAAGGAAATAAATACTAAATACTACTCGTACAGCTTCCGGTGTGCTACAGCTAGGAAAGAAACGGCAAGTTTGCATAGAGACTACCGTATCCATACCGAGATCCTCCCAATTCCACTGCCGTTTGACACATTTCAAAGTGACGGAATCTCTTCAGAGTAAATCAGGACTTCCCCGAGCGGATCTGTGTGTGGTCAGGGACGCGGCAAGAAAAGAAGTGGCGGTCGTGGTTTCCTCAGCAAACTTGGGCGGAAAAAACCAAAACGAGAGCTAGAGTCAGGTTTGCGGTTTCTCATCCAACCCAACAACATCGCACACTATTTCTCTTTCTCCTCTCGTTCCCTGCCTCGCCCCCCCCCCCCGGCCCGCACCTCTGACAGCTCGCGATCTCTACTCAACATAGCCCTCGACATCCGGAAATCCGCAGCAAAGCACAGCCAGTGCAACACAAATCTCCGACCGCTACGACAAAAATATAATTTGTCCTCGCTGCACGCTTCCTCCTCGCCTTCTCCTCCTCCCTTCCATATTTTCTTTCAGTAACTCCGTTACCTTGCAAGCTGTTGCACGTACGCACCTTCGCAAACTTCTTGTCCACGTCGAGTCCGTTCCCTGTCTGAGCTCTGGTCCCCCGGTATAGATACATTAAAGATGCCTCTTTGCGGCTCAAACAAGGTTGCGAATACTACTTCCTGTTCTGTGTTTGCTTTGATTTTTTTCTCTTTCCGGTTTCGCTCCGCGAGTTCTTCAGCTCGACTTTGCGAGCGTAGGCAGGCAGACAGGATGAGTTCTTTTGGATGGGAGCAATTTTTCGCTAATAGTTTTTCTCTCTCGTTTGTGTTTGCAGACTACCCAGCGGAAGATCGTGCTACTAGGTTCGTTTGTCGGTGAGCGGGTTGCTACGTGAGCGAGAAGGGTTGGTCCACTGATCGGGATGTGTATAACTTTAGGCGATGGTGCTTGCGGAAAGACATCATTGCTGAATGTTTTCACAAGAGGGTGAGCAGTTAGTCCGTTCAATGCTTTGGAGGGACGGCGAGAATACACTCGGAGAGGCCGATAGGAGGAGGACAAAAGCTGATCGGGCTGTGGGGGTTAGATATTTCCCGCAGGTTTATGAACCAACGGTGTTTGGTGAGTCGATTCCTTCTGTGGATAACACCTCTTTTGGGGATCTGTGGGCTAATTGGTTGTTTGTGAAACAGAAAATTACGTACATGGTATGATTCCACTGCTGCAGGGACAACCCTGGAATGTTACTTCTAACATCAATTGAACGGCATTAGATATTTATGTAGACAATACGCACATTGAACTCTCGCTCTGGGATACCGCCGGACAGGAAGAATTTGATAGGTTAAGATCATTGTCATACAGTGATACACACACTATCATGCTATGTTTCAGTGTACGTCGCAATCACCATTTATTGGGGGCACCTTGCTCGCCATTCCCCCTATATTTGTGCTGATAGTTATGCACAGGTCGATTCCCGCGACTCCCTAGAGAACGTAGAATCAAAGTGGGTGGGCGAGATCGCTGACAACTGTCAAGGTGTCAAGCTCGTCTTGGTAGCACTGAAATGCGACTTGAGAGAAGCAGGTGATGGTGATGGACCGGAAAAAACTGTTCCTGGTGGTTTCATTCAGTATCCCGAGGGGTTGGCTGTGGCTGAGAGAATAAAGGTGAGAGTCGCTGGGGGACGCCCTACATGTTTTTGAATGATCCGTGCTAACTTGTGCATTCCAAAGGCATTGCGCTATCTAGGTAGGAAGAAGTGACTCGATATATATATATATATATTGACGCATAAACTAACCACAAAATTAGAATGCTCTGCGAAGATGAACAGAGGAGTCAACGAAGCGTTCACAGAAGCCGCCCGAGTAGCCCTGAGCGCGAACGCTAAGGGTAGTAAGGAGTCGGGGCACAGGGCGTGTGTCATAATGTGATAAGCATGGAGGTATCATAGTAGTGGTAGTGAGGATGGATGTGTTGTATGAAAAGAGAAGGGAGGAGTTGGGGTTATGGGACGGAAGAGGAGGGGGGGGGTTGTCAGAACCGGAGGGAGAAAGAAGGAAAGAGTGTCAAACTTAGAGAGTTGGGAGGGGTCGCTGTCCTATCCTCAAGGTTTTTTTTCTTGTCTATTGAGGAGAAATCTGGTCGTATTGGCAATACGAGAATTCGATATGAGTAATGATGGGGATGTCTCGTTTACTCCCATACCTTTTTTTTCTTTCTCCCCTCCAAAAAAAGCCCCTCTTTTGCACCAATCGCTCTTCTCCCTACTTCCCTACCCCTGTTTTTGTCTTTCTTCACAACTTGTGTCGACAGGAGTTTCCTCTTTTTTCCAATGTGCTTTTTTTCTCTTATGTCTTGCCACTATATTTTCATAATTTCTCACGGTGGATTCTTGGTGCTTTACTTTTTCCCTCTTTTGCCTTTTCTTTCTTTCTATCTCTTTTTAGGAGCGAGCGAGGTTGCTGGTATGCGCTTTTTTTTTTGTTTTTGTACATTATAGGTATTAGTATTTTTCCCACCCTTCTTCCACTTCTTCTCTCAGCAGCAGCTGCAGCAGAAGCACGGGATCCCGCGTCTCAGCTCGATGGATCGGAAAAGGAGGGGAAAAAAGCGTCCCATGACAGACAGGCAGAAGAGATGCGGTTTTTTTTTATTTTTATGATCTAGGTTCGATGGTATGGCGAGGGTGTATACTGCGCCGTAAGGTAGGTAAGATAATAAGGTATTGGGAGGTGAGTGAGTGGGTGAGTGGGTGAGTGGGAGAGTATATGAAATATATATGATCTCTATCTGGCGGAACAAATCTGATGTGTATTCTGGCTGCTTGTGCATGGCATTGCATGGCATGGAATGGGTAGGCCGCCGTGTGGGAGGAGGGCAAGGGAAGATCTGTCTAGCTACTGCTGTAGCCAAGCTAGATAGGCAAGCATGGTGGACTAAAAAGAAAAAACAAAGGGGAAGGAGAGAAAGAAGGGAAGGGAAGAAGAAGGGAAGAAGGGAAGAAGGGAAGAATGGAGAAACAGGCAGAAGCAGGTCATTTACTCGAGTACTGTACCCCACATTAATCTTCCATCCATCATATTTCCGTCCCTGAGTTACTATTGGCCAGGTACGGGCTCGGGAGTACAAGTATTGCACTGCACGATACGGGAGTTGATCACGAACGAACGGACGAACGAACTAATGTACAGTACATATTGTACGAGTATATCGGATATTATCATTAGGCGGGGGCGGGGAGGGGGAGGAGGAGGGGGGAAAGAAGGGGGTGGGGGGTTTTTTTTTAATTTTTTCTGACTGATCAGTCTTTTGGGGGAATATCGGGGTTTGAGTACCAATATCGTATGTATCCTTATTTTATTTTATTTTTTGATTTTGATTCTCTCTTGTTTTTTTTTGACTTGCTTTTTTTTTTTTTTTTTTTTTTTTTTTTGGACAGGGAGGGGGGTACAGTAGCGTAAAGTTGGTGCCTTTGTAGGGGGTTTACTGCTATTCCTCTCGGCCTCTCTTAACTCGGCTTTGTCTTTTTTGTTTGATCGCTCGTTCGGTGCAGCATTGTACAAGTACTGCACACTACAAGCACGGTTACACTGGATCGGAGGGAAGCCTTTCCCTCAAGCTCTGGAACAGTGGTGTGGAGGGTTTGTGAAGTGAGCTCACGCACATTCTCCTCCTCCTCCTCCTCCTCCTCCCGGGATTCATGGAAACGGAATGGGATGTGGTGGGGTTATGGAATAAAATAAAATAAAAGGTGGGTATTTACTTTATTCTATTCTATCTCACCTACGTTTTTTTGACGGGGCGGGAGGGGGGAAGGGGGGAGGTAAAAGAGGTTCAAACGGAACGTAGGTGGAAAGAGGAAAATGGTCACGGTTCAAGTATGGTGGACATGGTCACATATAGGTTTCGCATTTGTTTTGGGGGTGGAGATTTGATTTCTTGCTGTATACTGCGCAGCAGCAAGCAGCAGGAAGGAAGGAAGAAGGATAATTAGGATGAGGGTTTGTATGGTAGGTGAGTATGATAGGTAAAGCGCCATACAGTACGAGCACAGTACAAGTATGTGGGAAAAGGAAGATTAATTACTACCGGCAGCTTCCTACAAAAAAGTCTCAAAGAGCGCCAGAGATTTAGGGGGATAATTGCCGGAACCATTTCAAATTTGGCTTGCAAACAGCGGTGACATGATCCCCCCTCCGTTCTCCCTCTCCGTCTCTCCTCCCCCTTCCCTTTTTCTCTTTGGCTCTCCTCACACCCCCTACCTTCTACCAATTCCCGAAGGGTTGCAGTCCATGTTTCCCCCCGTACACGTGAACCATTCCCTTTGTGAGGAGAGGAGAAGTAGAAGACGAAGAAGTGAGCCTATCTATCAAGCATTCCTAGTCTTGCTCATCTTCTCTCACTTCTTATCTTCTCCCCCCCCCCCACAACCCTCGCAACCTACCTTCGGAACATTCATTCCACCCTCCCTCCCTTCTTCACAAAAGCTCCCCCTTCTCCGTCCCTTCTATCGTCCTGCTTTCCTTCCCCCTCTACGATATAGGAGGACGATAGAATAGACGTAATGGGTGAACTTTATCTTCCGCTTGAGATCTTGCAATACATCGTTTGGCAGGTTGGTACTTCCCGTGGTTGTTTCTCTCACTTCTGCTTTGGGATAATTTCCTTTCCTGGAAAGGTAACATGGGGCTTACATTCCGCTTCTCTCGCTTTCTCCTTAATCTAGGTGCCTTCTGGGGATCGTGTCACCCTTTCCCGTCTATGTCTCGCATCTAGCTCTCTGTATCATTTTGCGGCGCCGCGACTGTACCGTTCTCTATACCTCAATTTTGAGGAGAGGGGAAAGTCCGGACTTTACCTGCTTAACACGCTCTTGCGGCCTGGGTATGACGCTAGATGGAAGAAGTGGATCAAGTCCGTCAGTGTGACGGCGCTGAAGAATCCTGTTGAAATACATGAGAGGCAGAATGTTTGTGGGTCTCTGGCGAAGGTTTTGAACAAGATTGAACGTGGTAGCTTGGACAAGTTCAGGTTTGTTTGCTTTTACCCTCTTCTGCTTTCTGGGGGTTGGGTGGGGAGGGTTTTGAGGTATCTATGGGAAATTATCGCAGATGGTTAACAGGCATGCTCCTGGGCTTGGGGTTGGTATAGTTGGGGTGCTTGCTTTGCGCCTCATAAGCAGGTCGTTGATGCGCTGGTCAAGCATAAGAAACTGCGGTGTCTCCAGGTTGCTTTCCCCTTCGATCCTCATCGCAGCTCGGACGATGGGGAGGAGACGGACACTATTTTTAAGGCGCTCCCGGAGGAGAATTGCCATCATCTGGAATCGCTGGAGATTAGAAAGGCCTGGACCAAAGAACAGATGACTGCTGCTGCCAAAGCTATAGGTTCCCCTGGGTTGAAGAATCTAACGCTTCATATGTCCTACTTTTTCGACTGGGATTTGGAGAATGAATTTAGCAGACTGCCTCCTAGGCTTAATGACGAAAGCTCGAAGCTGGCCTTGATTGACCTGTCTGGGATTAGCTTGTGCAATGCACTGCCAATCATTGATAGCTACTTTAATCCCTCGACACTGCGTAAGCTAGAGCTACGAGACTGTGTTGGTTACGAGAACGTGTGCCTCGCACTCTCGCAACACCTCGGCGTCCTTGGCGTTGAGGAGCTGGTGCTTATCTCCTGGGAAGATTGTGGTGATGTCTCCAATATTATACGATTCGTCGCCAAATGCAAACGTCTCAAGGTCTTATGCCTGGACTTGAGCTCTTTTACCGATGAAGGGATACTAAAGTTGATACCTGCGTTTTCGGAATCCAGCAAGACATTGGAGGTCCTGTCTCTCTGTCTTAGAAACAACCAAAACTGGCATGGTGAATCGCTATACTACCCCCTAAAGGCCCTACACGTCATGGGGAGCTTTGAGAACCTTCGAGAGATAGGAATGAGCTACGCCATTCATCCGAAAGATGTATGCAACAAACCCTCCATCTAACCTTTTTTGTTGATTTTTTCTCTCGTTCCCGCTTTTTCCGTTTTGTTTTTTTAACACTCACAAATGAAATCTACTTCATGAACGTTCTTGCTGAGACTTTTACCCTTTCCTCCCCGTCTTTCCTTGGTTCCTCTCGATTCACTAGCTCTACAAGATCGTCCCGACTCTTCCGCCTAGCGTGCGCGCTGCTGACCTACGCTTCCCGTGGATCCACTGGGACGCCGAGAGCAGAGGGCTCATGATCTCTTACATCTCCGCCCTTGCCGAAGCTCTCCCTGCCGGGAATAGTCTTACACACGTGATTGTCGGTGATAATGATGACTCTACTGATCCGCTTGCGTTCAAGACGATTCCTACTGTACATGAGATGGCGGGGAAGGAGGTGAGGGAGTTGAGGGAACTCAGGCTTAAGTGTTTTCGCTCCGATTGGTTTTAGTGGGAAGTGGTTGGTGGGTGGATTCCGTTGGGGCAGCGGTAGGTTGGGTAGGGTAGCCATTACTTTTTTCGTGTTGTATGATAGATATTATTATTTCTCCCTTTATCCCCCTTTCCTTTTTTTAGCTAGCTTCTGTTCATTTCCGCTCTTTTCTTTCCCCTTGACCTCATCATCTTATTTTTCCGCCGTGGTGCATGATGGGGCCCAGATCGCCAGGGGCAGATGCAGAGATTTTTAGGGGCAGGGGCAGGAGAAGGTAGCAGATGCCCGTTTCTTCGCATAGAAGCAGCAGAGGAAGGGGGGACACATGAAGTCGATCTGGAACGGACGGGTAATGTCATAAGCAGCAGCAGGCGTGCATTGCATTTTCTCTTCATTTTTTTCACTTTTCACATTTTTCACATTTTTTCACCTTTCAATTTTTCCATTTTCATTTTCATCCTTTCCCCTCATCCTCGCTTCTCTCCGCTTGCTCGCTTGTTTCATTTTCTCCCATTTCCATTGTTACTCATCACATTACATACATTACCCTGGGCGTAATCATTCATCCATTCATACATACCAATACCACATTGCATATAATATGGAATGAGTTGACCCTTCTGGCATTTTCAATTGGAGCAGGTCCATTCATTCGCTCGCATTCATCCACCCATGCACTAATGCAGAGCACGGTACTGTACAGTACGGCGGCACTGCACTGAAGCGGTACTCGAGTACTCGTAGTGTCGAAGCGTTTTTAGAAAGGACTGCTATTGCATACCACCAAGATCCCAGCAGAATGGCCAATTTTTGGTGGTATGCAATAGCAGTCTTTTCTAAAAACGCTTGGACATTACGAGTACTCGTACTTGAGCACTTTAGCCCGTATGATACTGTAATGTAATTGCGCCATGCACGCATCATGCACTCCTGACGCCGGACCACGGAGCGACCGCGATACAAATATGACAGGGCCGACTCGCGAACGAAGCGCGAGCAGAGTAGCGTATCGAGGAGAAGCGCTGAGAGGCATTATTTCCTGGAACATGGAATTCGCAGCGCGCGAGTTCCGTGCTCGAGCGTTTGTGTATTGTACCATAGTTAAATTCATACGTTTTACCTCTACTCGTACCGTACCGGCATCACACTGGATCATTGAATGAAAGAAAGGTGGGGTCGGTGGCTTGGCATTGGATGACATAATATTATGATGTATGATAGGGTATGATATGATAGAGGGATATGACAATTGGACGTGTTTGTGGCGCCAGGCGCGACCAGCAGTGCGCGTCTACAGTATTGGTACGATAACCACTCGTAGTTAACCGGGGAAGGAGAACTCGTACTGTACTCGTACTGTGCGTATGGTAGAGAATCAACAGCGCACCCTAATGACCACGAGGTTCCAGCAAACCGTATGATACTCGAGCAGATTCGCAGGTATCATATATCATAAGGTAATTATATTATATCACGCGAGCTTCGTTCAAGTGCAAATTCACTGTTGAACTTTCGATAAAATATAGGATCGCACAAGCGCCATTCCACCCCTGGAAAAAAAGGAAGAAAATAGCGATTTACCCCCCCCCCTCATCGCTCCCACCTCCGCGCCCGGACCATACACCGAATATATCATGGTATCATACCAAGTAAGTCTAGACTACGTCTAAGTCGACGGGTCAATAGACCAGCGCGATTCGGTCAGACGGCCGCTTTCGTGGGGTTGTTAATATCATAATTGAGTTTCCTTTTTTCTTCTTCCTTTTTGGTTTGTTTTCCCATAACTGTTGTGACAATGCTATCATACAGCATCTATCGTACTCCAAAAAATCGCCAAGATTTGCCAAGATTTGCTCTCTTTATTAATTTTGTTATGGTTTATCATACCAAATTTTTATCATACCAGTTGGAACAGTTCGCTTGACTTATGCTCACCCCCCCCAAGTATGATACCGGTATCACACTCGTACAGGACATACGACCTGCACGTCATCCCGCCTTGCATGCGTGCATGCGAGTAAGCGCTAGGATGTAATCATGAAATATCACTCGGTTGTTGGCGTGGGTGATGATGTTGGCTTCCTGGATGGGATGGGAAGGGGCTTGCAGGGAGGGTAGGGGGGGGGGGCGTTCGGGGGGTTTCTTTTTTGGCTTTGTTGATTGGTTGGTGTTGGGGGTTTGGGGTTATGGTCAGTGATTGACTCGGTTGGTTTAGCTATTGGTTGATTGGTTCCGGCCGGTTGGTTGGTCGGTTGGGACTGGGCTTGACGTGGCCAATCATGTAACTGTACTAGTAGGTTGTATCATAGCTAAGGGGTTTTATTGTTGAAGCTTGGACTATTACTGCTTTTGTTCCAGCCTCTTAGCGCTGCATTTTCTGGAATGACCAATGCTCGTGCTAGTATGGCACTTGGCTGACTTTCGTTCGTTAACATTGCTCTTTTTATCCTATGATGCCCTGTCTTGATGACCTTCCTTCTCCAGTGCCGCTTCTGGTTTGGCCCGTCTGCGGCGCCAACTTTTACACGAGAGAAATAGCAGATAGACGGAAATATCGCGCCAGAATAATGCTAACAATACAGTGCTGAGGAAAGGTTTTCGCCGTGCCCCCCCCTCTCGTGCCCTGCCCCGGTAAGCGATTCAAACAGCACCTGTACGAGACCCCTCAGACCGCTTCTCCACCTCGTCCCACTCCCTCTCCTTCTGTATCCTCCTCCACTCTTCTAAAATCCCACGATAATCTCTACTAGAGTAGGGCTGAAACAGCTCCTTTAACATCCCCCCTTTGCGCTTGTGATTGATTCCTAGGTCGCGGAGTAGCAGTGATACGTACTAGCCAAATCACCAAAAAACAAAAAAATCATCAGTATCATCACATAATCTCACTCGCAAGATTGGGAGAAAAATTACCGCCAGCTCATCATGCGTAAAGATTGGCTTCCGCTCTCCAGCAGACAAGTACCGCCTCCTCCTCCAAACATTAGTAAGGGCAATGTCCATCTCCATCTCCTCCATGCTCGGCAGCTTAAGCTTTCCCATGAGGTACGCGGCCGCCCAGATACTCTGCGTCTCGGCGATCTGGAAGCTTTGTGCCACGCCTACTTGCCCCAGGAATACTATCGAATTTTCCCCCCCGCTGGCCTCCTGCGGTGAGACTATGCCCCGGTACACGTAGAATTGCGTCGTGTTCATCGGATATCGGTCGAAATTCGGAGGTGTGGCGAGTTTGGGGAACTTACTGAGAATGGTGCAGTCGGCTGCTGCTTCTAGGGTTTGCCATTTTTTGCTGTCAACGAGGGACTGGTGGGCTATTGGTACTGGCAATCCGAGGCTTGAGGCGTCGGCTGGGGTGAAGAAGGGGAAAGTTATGTCCCAGCCAGTGGACATTATCAGTAGGTCACAAGGGAGGATGGTGGTGTTTGCTAGGATTACCGAGGAGTTTTCAAGGAGGTCTACGGAGGAGCGGTGGACATTTGCTTGGCTCATAGTGTTCCAGAAGTTGGGGGAGTTGGATACGCCGACATTATCGGAGCACCAGAACATGCTTTTCCCATTTCCTTAGTTGTCGATGGATTGCGACTTGGGGGGAAGGGGGACTCACGGGAGTTGGGGTCGGGCGCCGGACGCATCGCCACTGTGGCCACATCTCGCTGCCTTAAGCCAGGCGGATTGCATAGTGTTCCAGACCATGTCAGTGGCCCATCGGCCCACCCTCGTCTGGTGAAAGAAGTGCATCCAGTGGTCGTGCGGTTGGAATATACAAGGGCTCATCTTGGACATCAACCTCGTCGACAATATCTGATGCGAATTCTTGTAATAAACTGGGGTACGCTCCGCCAGGCCGACCCCGGCATGTGCCGATCCCTTATCCCTAATAATCCAATCCACTCGCTTCCCGGCAGAAATGAACATATGGACCGCATCAAACGCAGATTTCGACCCCCCAATCACAATCACATTCCGCACGCCCTCCGACTCCATGAACATCGGTGCCAGTCTCGCTAAATCCTTCGTGTGCAGTATAGGGGGTGTAAAATCTAGAGTATTGAAGAAGGGAATATACGGCCTCGACGTGATCCCAGTAGCAATCATAAGCTTCGAGCAAACCATGGTCTGTCCGCAATCCGTGCCAACAACCCAAGTATTCCCCCTCCTCCTACTTTCGCTGCCCGTTCCATCCAGCGGACTGCGCAACTTCTGGACACTAACAACGCGGGTATCTAGGCGAATCCTGTCCTTGATGCTCTTTCCATCATATATATGCGTTGCAGCGTATGACGCCAGGTACTCGTGTACGTGGTGTGCGGGAACGTAATTCTTATAGTGCTGTGGCGTTGGTTTCATTGGCACATCGCTAAACTCGATCATTCCCAGTGGGGACTGTGAGTACATGCCAGGGTAGACTCGATTCTTGCTCCATGCTCCCCCCAACGAAGTATCGGTTTCCAGCAGGGCTAGGGTCGCCGTGGGGTTCAGTTCTAAGTAGGTTTTTGCAGCGATGATACCGAAGGGACCTGTTCCAGAATTTTTTTTTGGGAAAGTCTCAGTAGGATGTAACATTTGATCAACGGGAGGGGGGGGGGGGTTCAATGAGGTAGGTAGGTAAGATGGGTGGGGCAGGTAGTATCTAGATAAGGGGAAAGGGAGAGGGCAAGAAGGGAGAGAGTGAAAGGTTTTCACACACCGGCCCCAACTATGATAACGTCAAAGTACGTGCTAGTCATTTGTGGGGTGCGATAAAAACAGAATGGGAAAGAGAAGGAAGGTGTTTAAGAAATGCTCTTGGTTATGGAAATGTAATGTATGGCTATGGTTCTAAAAGACACCATACTAAGCAGGTAGTGGCAGTATCAGGAATTCAACTTTGTCTCTTCTTTCACTTTCCTTTTTCTTTCTTTCTTATTTTTCCACCGTGCTTCTTTACCGAAGGAAGTCCGGCCAGAGGATTCCCACAAAAGAGGGAGAAAAAAGGGTTTTTTTTTTTTTTTCTCGACTGCAGGTTTGTGTGTGTAGGTGATAGTCCTGAAGAAAGTGGCGCCATATGGTCTTATATGTGCTGCCCCTTCCTCCTCCTTATCCCCCACCCGCCAATACTAACTCAACCCACCTACTACAGTATTAACGACATGAAATCCATTAGCGCTACGCTCCAGGTGTGGAACGAGGGCGAGGATGAAGGGAGGGCAAGGCTTTTTTCCCGTGATGGGCGGGGAGGGGACTTAGAAAAAAATTGAGTGAGGCCAAACAGGTGAGATACACATTAAACAAGACATGCGATGGCCTTCTTCTAAATCCGGCGCCGTCCAAATAGATTAATCGGAGGAATGGGGGGGTGGGGGAGGAAAGAAGTCCAAGGAGAGCGAGCAGAAATCTTGTCGTCGAAGGCTTGGTGCAGCAACTAGAATTGGAATCGCAAATTCCGGACTCGGGACAAGCTCCCGGAAAGCCTTATGACAGTATATATTACGGGAATTGATTACAGATATGGGTATTTTTTATGATACTCTTTTCCTTCTTGTCGAAGGTGGTGGTTAGATATAGGGTGGCGTTGAACGTGACTGGTGGTGTTGATGCTTGGAGTATGATGCCGGTACTCGAGCACGAGTACGAGTACTTTGTACCTGCACTATGATACCTAGCAGCAGGGTGGAAAAAGCAACACCATTTGGTCAATAGATCGGGGTCACTGCGATACTGCAATGCTTAGGGCTAGACTTGGAATCGAACTATGATACCGGTGCTTGAACCGCAGTGCGAGTTGGGATCAAGCAAGGTGCTCCGATCCTACCCTGGATCGCTGCATTACTTCCACCATGGTCCTTGATCGGTGAAGACAGCTTCCAGTTCTCTAGTTTATTCCTAAACCTACCCATTGCAGCCTACCTACCGGGTTTAAATTAACTTATGTTCTCTATCATATCATACTCGGACGGCTCTTCTGCTACAAACCCACTGCATGATAACATACCGGGCAAGTATCATAGTTCTTTTTTTTTTTTTTTACCTATATCCTTCTTATAAACCTGTAATACAGACAACTATAACCAAAAAAATTAAAAAATACACTTCCTCTACAGTATCATAGAATACCCGCTTTAAAACGCCGAATCATGCCATCTCACCACAAGCATTAAAAAAGGCCCTGAAATCCCACTCACCACACATGCATACATCCATCTATCCATCTATCCATCCATCTACCCATCTGTCACACCAGAAAACTCTAGTAAAAAAATAAAAGCAAAAGCCTCAACTGCCGATAAACTCCATGACAGCAACCCCCCCCCCCAAAAAAAAAAAAAAAAAAAAAAAAAAAAAACACCAATAAAACGCCAAACTCACCTCGAATCACTCGTCTTTCCAACCCTAGAAGAAAGAAACGAAAACGAAAATAAAATAAAAAATATATAAAAAGCCCATCCACCGATACGTATGATAAAGGGGGGAGGGGGTAAGTTAGGGAGGCAGGGGGGATAGCTGGTCAGCCCAGCCTCCCACATCCTACTCCCGGAAAACGCACACTCCCTGTAAATTGACCTGTCGAAACAACTCGGTACGTGTATCATAACGAGCGCAGTGCCGGTGGTATTTCCCCATCATTACACGTTTCAAGCCTTGTACGAGTACGTTCGCTCGACAGTCCAGGACAGGAACCTGGTTCTATTAGGAAGGCGAGAGGATATTTCCGGAGCCCCATTCCAGGGGGGCTGGGGTGGCAGCATGTACGACGAGTACTCGAGTATCAAAGAATCAGAGATTCGACCGTTTCTTTCCCTGCCGATTTATCTGTCTCCCACTCTTCTCCATTATCAGGAGGCGAGAAAAAGAAAGCGGATAAACAGGGAAACACCCGCGCAATCCCGTCCACGGCACGACCCGGCAACCCTCAACAGCCGGCAAACCAGATCTGTACCACAGACACTCACACACCAACTGTTAGCCGAGTTTCCCTACCATTCCCCTTCACCAATACGATAACACCAACCCATTGGTCCACCAAACAAGCGGAACCGAACCCAGCCAACTCATTCACTTACCCAATAAGCGTCAACTCAAAAAAAAAAAATCCTTCCCGCCATGTCTCTCCTCCCTAGACCTTGCTCACGAAGCCATGCTGCGAAAACATGTGCTCGGGGAATAATACTTTGGGAAGCACAGCAGGAACGCCAATATGCTAGATACGAGTATCCAGATGTGAACCGCGCTGACCAGGAAAGGCACCGACTCGGCGGACCCGTATGTTGAGATGTAGGAGAGGATTGAAATGTTTAGGAGGACGAGCTGCAAGGAAGAGTTGAAGGGGGTGTTGGTGGGGGACATGGCGGTTCTTCTTTTCCCTTCTGTTCCTCTTTTCTCGCTGGCTCGCTATGAGGCGAGGTGAATCAGGGGAAAGGCTTGGTAGGATAGATTGTGGGATTGACTGTCTATGGAAGAGGAACGAGGAGGAGAGGATTCTTCGCCAATTCTGCCTCTACTTCTGCTGGATTGAATTGGGTTGAAGGGGAGGAAGACATTTCCTTTTAACTCTGCACATCACGACATTCTTCTCCTCTCCTCTCCGCTCCTCCTCAAACCAACAATTTCAAAACCACCCTGACAACTGGAATCTCTGTCCGTCTTTATTTCGTCCACCTACCTGTGCACCATTTTCTGGATACACGTTTCCTCCTCCATCCCCTCATTTTTCATCTCCCCACTTCCTTCCCGTCACTGTTCCTCATGCTTCGAAATATACTGGTAATGTTTATGATTGGTGTTTGACCCACTAATGCTTTCTTCTTTTATTACGGGCGGTTACTATTTTCCGCTCGTAATTCTCTCTACTCGAGTAGGTCTGGCTTGACTGGCTGGTAAGTAAGCATGGGCAGGGCAAATAAATAAATCCCATTGATTGGACCTATAACAAGCAAGAATGCACGTCGCGAGTTACCGTGCCGTGCAGTTATAGAGCACAATTCACATTTTGCTTCCTGGTGGCGAGAAAGTGAGGGAGTCGAAACGTGGGCTTCCACGTCACGTCAGAAACATTGCGGGGAGGTTATCAGAGAGGAGAAAGGGGGTGGATTGGGGAGGTGCTTGTGTCGTTGATGATTCGGAATCGTCAATTGGGGGATTGAAATATTGGGCGGTTTTTGAACTATTTGAGGGTTTTTTTTTGTTGCTATGATACTTGCGAGAATAGAAGTAATAATGTAATAGGCCTAAACTCATTAGTCAAGTATCCTACAAGTACAAGTACACAGTAAGGGTATTCAAAGTTGAAAAACTTGAAAAAACTTAGCTTACTTCACTGTTTCATGTAAGCTTGGCACACCCAGAAACAGTTAATTTACCATTACTTTACTTTACCATACCATACTTTTTTTTTGAGTAGATACCGATGTCAAGAGGTCCGTATCTACCTCAAAACTCAGTATAACCGAACTCTACCAGAGCCTAGACTTGATACATAATATGAAAAGAAATTTTTAAAAAATCAGAAGAAAATTCTAAAATATTAGAGTATACATTGAAAATAATTCTCTACTTTCTCTAGCAATAAAACTCTTTATTTTGACTTTTTCTTAACAATAACAGAGATTTTACGGTATCGGTAAGATTGGTGAAAATATCTATACTTTACCCTCAGTTACCTCAATACACTCAAATATGCTACCCAAAATGTGTGGATGCTATTGGCTAACACCATAAAGTAACCTAATGCAACTTCCCGTATTTACTCGTTACTGAAAAATCATCTTTTCAACTTTGAATACCCTTAGTACTCGTACTACCGGTACCGGTACCGCTGCTACAGTCTTGGTGGTAGGCAAGCGAGCACACTGCCGCATGTAGTACTAGTACTCGAGTACAGCAGCACGGGTAGGTACCTAACCTAATAGTACAGTACAAGGTCCGCTAATAATAATTGTGATAATAATAATATTATTATGACAAAAACGTTCCAGAAAACACACTCGCACACACATTTCCCCTCACTTCAAACCTTTTTGCACTCGAGCAGTGAACCCAAACGCCACAGGAGAATGTTGGTGCAGCATGAGATGAATTGTCCTCCTTTCACAAAACTTGTTCGTCCGCCGCTGCCAACTGTTTACACTTTCCCCAATCGGTTACATTCATTCGCCCAGCCTATCATAGGTCCGCCAGGCCCAGTCAGTCACCAACTCGAGTATTTGGAGAAAGGCACAGTATCGACAAAAAACTAACGGAAAAAAAATAATGAACAATGAACAAGGGAAAAAATAAAATAGGCGGGCGGGGGAGAGGGAAAGGAGGATATTCGCGGGGTTTTTCTTGGGAGGCTACTGTAAAGTATACCGTACAAGTACAACATCATACTCGAATGTGGGCATTAGTCTATTCCCGCCGGCTCGATCCTCCCGCCCCGGAAGGAAGGAAGGAAGGCCCGGCACTCTCCAGAACGCGCAAGTCGCAGTGCGTAAATCTCCGACGCCGAACACTTCCCTCTATCCCGTGCCGTACCACCACCACCGACCCCGCCCAGCTCTCACCTCTTCCATTTGTAGGACGTCACGCCTTACCAGAGCCTGTACTAGTACTTGTACCACCGAACATGACACCCATTCCACAGTCACAAAACAAGTCCTGTATGATACTGTACTGTACCCACCTACGGTATCCTACAAGTGCTCATACGGACAAAAGTATCATAACTTGCCACCCCCCTCCCCCCGCGCACGAGACATGGCAACCAAAAATTTCCCCCTTCTCCTTCTCCCCTTCCCCACAAAAAAAAAAAAAGAAATTCCAAGATCAGCGGGACCTTCCCCTCCCTTCTACCATTTTCCCTGCCGAGGAAAGATGCAGGGTACGGTATGATTGTGCTAGTAAGGGCATGTCTTGTCTTGGCGGAAGCCATTGGGCACAATCACTTACGGTAATTGCTTTGTCTTTGCTTTTGCCGTGGTGTTCAGTTATGGTGAGGATTGGTTGGCGGATATGCAGTCCCGGGAACCGGGGGTGATGGATGGGGGTCGAGACAGCGGGGTAGGGCAAGGAAGTGGGGAGAGTTGTTTGATCTGGTTGGTTGGGTTGGGTTGGGTGCGTCATTGCCGATCACTCGGATGATCGGTGGATGCTTGAAGCGGTCGTGAAGAGGGCTCCCGCTGCCGTGGGCGTGCTGTATTGTATTTGCCTCTACGCGCAGGAATGGCGCTCGCCAGTGTTGTGAAATGACAAGGCTAAAATCTGCGTAGTAATCCCCTTCGCGAGGTACGGTATACTACAGCCCGGCCGTGTCCAAAGCTGGAAGGATCGGACACTTGGATTCACCGGAATTATCGTGCACAGAGGTGAAACCAGATGTTGAGTGAGACTGGCTGGCCGTGGTATTGGATCATGCTGAACGGTAAGACCGGGTAAGTTTCCAAGAGCCTGACAGGGGGCTCTGATGAGTCGAGCGGCTCTGGCGAATGGCGTCTTTATCGTTTACTGGGATCGTAGGAGCGAATTTTTGACTGCTAAGATGCTGCATACTCGTTGTTGCCGGACGTTGTGGGTCAGAAGAAATGCGGAAGGGGCGTCATTGTGAAGGCGCTTTTTATAATAATTATTACAGTAAGGTATGATACGGGTTTGTTACTCTGTATGTGTCTGTGACCAGTTTAGCTTACCACACCATTGCATCTCACCTGGCTGTATGATAGTTGCTCTTCTTCTAACTCCAGACCCTACACCCTAGATCACCGGTTACAGAGGAGGGTTGTGAAAGGCACCTAGCCACCAAGCATGGTATGATATCACATGCTACAGCGTGGAGAAGTAGTTATTTGCTCATAAAAGACTTCCAAAAAGCCATCGAAAAGGCATTAAAGGCACTACTCTGTGGCTCCAGTCGTAAAATATCACTCGATGAGCTGATTTGATCGCTTGGTGGGTTGACAGGAGAGGGCTCTTAGTTTTTTTTTTTTGTCACGGCTCAGCAACGGGTAAATATTATAGATCGTTTGAATACGGTAGTGATAATTTTTTGACTTTTCCGCGGTGTGTTTTCTATGGGGGGGGGGGGTTCCAGGGAACTTTTTCAGCTTGCTAGCGTATCGACGAGTTTTTATCATAGTAAGTGCTTTCCAGTACGTGCTGCCTGCGCCGGTGTGGCATCATACCTACTCACAGCTTGTAGCCTACATGTACCTGTGCGTGGGATTCGTTGCTTTCATCTCCGCACACGCCAGTCAGAGAGCTAGCCAGCCGGCATTAGAGGATATATCCAACACGGTGAGTACCCGATCTACTGAGATTAACAAAAGTACGAGTTAACAGACGGGAAAGAGGCAGATGTGAAGTAAAGCGAGATGCGATGACCCACAAGAATTCTATTGCGCTGGGGGGATCTTGTAAGCCCGAAAACGGAGTTGCCAGATCCACCGTGCTATATGCGGATCGGAAAGGCGCTCCTTCCCGTTTGATAGGAAGCTCAAGTTGATGCTGTATGGGGGGGATCTATTCCGATAGGTCCTGGTCGTGCATTTGGATGGTGGGTTTGATGTCCACCTATCGTGGAGAGGGTGTGATGTTCATGTTGGCCCGCTGAGTGGAATAACTTGGTGGTTAGCCACCACGATAGGGAGGAGCGCAGGTCCTGCTGGAAACCTTCCGGAAAGGGCCAAACACCATCTACACTCTCAATGCCGTTAAATGCTAAATGTCGAAAATCGGTGAGCTTATATTGGGGGAGGAAGGGTGTCGGTGGCCGAGTGATAATCCAAGGAATTATGTAATAGAATTATATAATAATATTATTATGGAACACTATGGCAATCAGATTCTCTATTCCCCTATACACCCCTCCCTACTATTCACTTCTTACACCCTGAATAGCTCGCCGCATGGGATATATAAGATATAAGTATATAAACGTGAAAGCCGAGAGGTAGTGGTCGCTGTTGGGCCGATTTTCCAAAGTGTATACTGTTGACTTGTAGCCGATCCTTTGGTTCATGTGCAATCATTTCTCTTTAGAGCACGATCATTTTCTTTTCCCTTCTCTCGTATATGCTAGAAGCACTCGAGTACTCATACATGTGCGGTAGTCCAACATTTTAAGCCACAATGTGGTCGTCTGTCACACCCAGTGGCTATATCTGAGTAATATATTATGTAAGTGCTGATTCCCGTTTGGGAATAGTGGCCGAAAATGACGATATCGCCACGAGCCTGTGTGCTTCCTCCTCCCAACCACCTTTTACAAGTATGACTTGACTTGACGAATGAATCAGCTTTGCCCCCATTCAAAAGCTGATGGAAAGGGAAGTGACAAAAAAGATTCTCTAGCCAGGGCAAAGGGTGATTACTTCAAACATAACACCTTTTTTCTTCTTTTTTTTTTCTCTCTCTCGTCTCTCTACGATAGAGTTCCATATCATTGGCGCCAAAAGGGGAAGCGATGGGCCTTAAGGCCCAATACAGTACTCGAGTATTCGCGGTTTTGGCGAAGATCTGGCCTGGCCAACCGGTTTCGGATATTATTACAGCTTGGTAAGTAAGGCAAGGCATCCAAGCGCTGTGACGATCCGCAAGAGACTGTAAGCTAAATTGTTTTGTGCCTCCCCCGAAAACCTGGTCTCGGTGGAAGAAAGGGCGTAAAAGGGATCTATTTTCGCCGCTGTTATTGCTGAGGCTGTACAAAGAGTACCGTATCTGTGTATATATCACCTACGGTAGCAGTAAGTTAGGTCATACTTGTATATAGTAAGTGGCTTCATTATGCTTTTGGTGGCCTTTGCTGTGCCCTTTTGCTTACGCTAACCGCTTCTGACCGACAGGAGTGTGGGGGCATGGGCATTGGTGTTGCTTGCAGACCCCTTTCGCACAGAGGCTACGATGTGCTGGTGCTCGCACTCAAGTATCATATTATAGCAAGCTGGGAGTCGATCGTAGGCTAACCGTGCCGTACTCGAGCAAAGTAGAGAGGACGCCGCTGCACCGCACGAAGAGACATTGTTCTCTTCCTCACGAGAGAAAGCGATCTGGAAACGGGAAGAAAGGCAATTGAAGCTTCTGGAATCTATTCTATAATAATATTATGATACCTGAAGTGCTCGGCTCCGATGGCTGAGGGAATTCAGTTGACTGGAGTTCTCTCCCTTTTCAATGGGTTGGACAAAGCTGGGGCCAAGGCTATTTTTTTTGAAGCTGTCAGACTTTAACCCGAGCCCCTTTCCAATAGCGTCATCGGTGGGCTTATTTGTGACGCTCACCGCACCAGCGACAACGGCAGTAAGCCACGCGACGGAACCCAACGAATAGTATCAACACTGTCATAAATTCACCAGTAAGCAAGACCTCTCACAATTCGTACGAGCATGGCAGTCAGTTTGCCAAGAAAAGTACTGGTAGAAGGGAATAGGGAGGAAGGAAGCAGTCCTCGAGCATCCGGAGCCTCTACGATAGGACTAAGGCCACAAGAGTCATGGACTGAGGAGTTTGCTCTTGTAAACAGCAGGAATCATATGATCCAGATATTTTCATCTCATTTTCCTTACATTTTTTTTACTATTACGAGTACTATCATGCCAGTATTGTTCTTGTGGTACCGTAATACCGGTATGATAATGGTAGCCTCCTGCTCTTCTCCCCCTTTCACCTCTGCCGGCACTCTTCAAAGCAACCTGGCTTGCTCCTTAGACCCGCGGATCATAACTTGTAGTCGATGGTGATGGTGATGGCTACGGTATTATCCTTCACTGATTTCGCGGGAATCGGGATTGCAACTCGCAAACGGGTGTTTTCCTTTGGGGAACTGAAGCCAGAGTCTACAAGTAGACACGCCCCGCGCCCTTTACCCATCTCGGCCTGTGATGTAAATCCCCCACCTCCGCCGCCACCAGACGAGTATCATAGTACGGCAGTCTAGTGGCACTCGTTTTTTTCGCTCCTTCTTACAGGCATCCCTGGGCTCTGGATAAATGATGCAAAAAAAAAAAAGAGGACAATCTGGGCTCTGTGTGATACATCCTCCCTTCCCTATTCACCTCTTTTCTCCACGCTCAACCCAGAACCTCCTTCCTTCTCATCCCTCCTTAAGCGTGTGCTCTCTGCCCTCCTTCTTTGTTTGCAGTCAGTCCCATTGAATTTAGACCCTTTTCCCGTTCTCCGCGATCCTTTAACAACCCCCCCCCCCCCAACCTATCGCTCCATTCCCCTGGCTCAAAACTCCTCCCCCCTCTCTCATTCCTTATCCACTACCCGTATACGTGATTTTTTGTATTTCGTTGCCCGCTTGTTCTCTTACGCTCTCTCCTTTCCCCTTCATTTGCCTTCGTTTGCGTTTGGCGTTCGGGCGGGAAAAAAAATTCTTTCGCAAGCAAGCGACATTCGCTGCTTCTCGGACAATTGATTTGATCCGTTTTTCACTTGCAGCGTCATAACGCCGTCGCCGCTTCCAAGATCTCGGGCGAACACGTTGTTATTGCATTGGTAATAATAGTTACATCTCACTTTCTAAAGGAAAGTGTTTATAATCAAAAATCACACAGGGGAGAATAAAAACGGACGGGGAGAAGGATTCAGAGAGCAAAAGAAAGAAAATTCGAAAGGCGAGCTACCTAACGGGAGACCAAACTTTGACGAACCGATACAAACGCCACCCTTTTCTCCTTAACTTACACTAAGAAACACCCCCTTTCAAGGGTTTATCACGCCCAGTGATCATGAGCTTTCGATACGCATTTGGAATTCTTTGACGCCTCTCTCCGACTGGTTCTCGATCTCGCTTGTCTGGCGACCTTTCGTCATAGTCTGCTAGTTTCCCCTTAAAGCCTCCCCACCTCGCAATTTGGACCGGATTTCCATAACAGCAAAGTATAAACAACACAGCATTATTACTCAATAATACCTCTCAGCATGTCGGTAACGACCTCAAGACCGTCGCCACGGTCGTCTCTCGATTTTCCAGTTCACAGCCCGCATTCCCAAGTACGCTCACAGCATCCTCTTCCTGCCATACAAACGTCTTATACCTCAACGGCCGCGCCACCTCCGTCAGCTGCGCCTACGTCAGGAACAAAACAGGGTCCGAAGCAAGGGAATCCCAACCCCCCAAGTCCCGCCGGCTATTTTGGGTTGGTTCTAGATCCTGCCGAGGGTCAGCACGCTAAAAGCAATTGGTCGTCTTCTGGATCTTCTGTTCGTTCGACAGCTGCCAGGTCCCCGCGTCCGGTTCAATTTGACCACCTATCTACACCGTTCCAGATGCAATCAGAAGCAATCGCTCTTAGCCTTAAGCATCCGAACGGCCGCATTGCATCGGAGCCTGAGCATTTGTCGAGGGAAATCACCGAAGGGGAAAAGATTGGATTCCCACTGGGATCATATCCATCTCCAGAATTATTGCACCATATGCAGAGGGAACGTCTTGGAGCCATGATACCGGGATCAAGCTTTTTGAACGGTGCAAGAACCGCTTCTCTAACTGCGTTGGGCAGCGTTCGAGAAACATGTTCCCGTTCGGATGATAGCCCCCCTCGGCTTTCCTTCTCCTCATCTCCATCGTCTCCAAATAAGGCGTCTCAGGATTCTATAGCACAAAGGATCAAGGGCCAAGCTCAGGGGCGATCTTCTACGTCACCGACCCCCCCAAAGGAAGGGGACCCAGTCCTGTTATCTACGTCGCACCTGGTGGAACTTTTGAACGCCAACACTTCGAACCTTCTCTTACTCGATGTTCGAACCTATAATTTGTACGCCGAGTCTCGCATCGAGAGAGCTGTCAATCTATGTATTCCTACAACTCTTCTCAAAAGGCCCTCGTTCAACGTCACTAAGCTATCGGAAACGTTTGCAAAAGATGAGGATAAAGAAAAGTTTGCCACATGGAAGGATATGAAATACATTGTGGTGTATGATACCGATCTCAAGGATCTCAAGGACCCGTCGACAATGACATCCTTGCATACTCTCAACAAGTTTGTGCGGGAGGGGTGGAAGGGGCAGGCATACGTTCTTAAAGGTAAATTGCCTTCCCACAATTCATCTAAGTTTGTGTCACCGCTGATTACGATACCCAGGCGGCTTCAACGAGTTTTTCTCAAAATACCCAGAAAAGGTGGACGAAAATCGCCTTGCCCAGGCATCATCCCCTACGAATTTATCCTTGCCAAGTCAGCTGCCGGCTCCTGGAAAGCGGGCTCCCGGGGCTCTTTACTGTCCCATGCCTACTTCTCAAAAGTCCGTGGTCAATCCATTTTTCTCGAATATCAGGCAAAACATGGACTTGATCGGAGGTGTTGGAGAGGTTCCTATTACTCTACCTCAAAATATTGGATCCGAAGGGATCGCCACTTTGCCTACCTGGCTCAAGAAAGTTGTCTGTGAGGAAGGCGGCTCTAAAATTGTGGCAGACCGGTTCCTTCGCTTGGAGGAGGCGGAGAGAGAAAGAATGCAGGATGCTTTGAATATCTCAGTGGTCTATGACTCCCCTACATCGACCGCTGTGAAGCCACACACCTTGGCCGGGGTTGAAAAAGGAACCAAGAATAGGTATAATAATATCTGGCCATACGACCATGCTAGGGTTAGGCTACTCGATTATCCCCAGGATGAGTGCGACTATGTAAATGCTAGTCATGTATCGGCTCAATATGCACCGAAAAGGTATATCGCTTCTCAGGCCCCGTTACCGACGACCTTTAGGGTAAGTTTCATTCAGCGATTTTATCCTACCTGTGGTGCTGACTTGCGTCCAGGATTTCTGGAGTATGGTTTGGGAACAGGATGTACGAGTGATTGTTATGTTGACGGCCGAGGAGGAAGGTGGCCAAGTCAAAAGTCATAAATATTGGGAACCAAAAAATTATGGTCCATTAAAGCTCACATCCCTATCGGAACGTCGTGTCTCACTTGATCCATCGTTTTTAAAAACAAGCCCAAAGAGGCGATCTGTTGGAACGGCCTTGAACGGACCTGCTTCACCTGACCTTAACGTGCCATTTATTCTGGTTCGCAAGTTTACACTTGAACACGTCGAACATCCCTTTTCTCCCATGCGCGAGATCACTCAGCTTCAGTATTCATCGTGGCCAGACTTTGGGGCACCTGCCCATCCTGCTCACATTCTTGGACTTATTGAACACACCGATGCTGTTGTCAGGTCCTCGCAGCCGACGACCAACTCCCCCTTTTCCGCAGAATCTGCTGCAGCTGCTCAGCGTAGGCCTATCCTAGTGCATTGCAGTGCCGGTTGTGGCCGCACGGGAACATTCTGTGCGGTAGATTCAGTGCTTAGTCTATTGCGGCGTCAACGCTTGCAAAAGAAGAGAAATAAGGAAGAGAGTTCTTCTTCTGGGGGTTCCGATGGGGAGGGGCAGGTTGGGATGAGGAAACTAGAACTTAACGATGAGGGCGATAATGCTTGGCTGGATCGCGACGATGAGGACTTGATCTGCAAGGTCGTTGGTGACTTCCGTGACCAAAGGCTATCAATGGTGCAGAGCTTGAGACAGTTTGTACTGTGCTACGAGACTGTCCTGGAGTGGTTCGCAAGGCAGAGCCCCCTGGATTCTGGGAAACGGAAGGCGTAGGTTTTTCTCTTGGGCTGGTTTGTTTGTGTTTTGGTGTACATTGGCGGGTTTGCATTGCAAAAAATTGGGCATTTTTCGTTGAGACGATTGGTTTTTTTTACACAGTTGCGGAGGAGGATGTATAATCCTCGTCTTCGGTTTTCCGTTTACGAATACAGTTCTTTTTCTTTTTGGCGACGGCGTTGTTTAATACAAGTTTCTTTATGCTTCCTATACCATCTCCCTTGTAGTGGGAATTCTGACCTGGTGGCATCCCTGGTTTCTTGCATCTTGTGTTCATGGTTTCCGCTATTGCTTTCTATTATATACCTTCTTCCTTATGTACCCATGGATCGAAAAAAGTTGCTCATGCTACTCTTGATTCTTGAAGGATGTGAATTCCGGCGAGAACATACTATTATGCCTATTGACTGTCTGATATTTTTTTTGCTCGTATCTCGATACCACTTTTGTCATGACAACCTTAAGCCATCCAATATCATGCATTTTCCCTTGTATTTGCCTGTTGGATAATTGCGGCTTCGTAGTGTCTTCCAGGAGGAGTACTGATATTTTTTCTGATACGCGGTAGAACCATCCCGAGGGAAACGAAGGTGAATGCCCTGTTGTTGTGGTAGTGGGCGAGAGGTGGGAGGTAGAATTTTTACATTTTTCTTTTGATTTCCACTTTCATTTTCACCGTTCCTTTCTAGAGGTGGATCGATAGTTGGACAACCTGTTCCGGTCTACCGGCACTAGAGCAGAAAGTGCATATTCGTTGTGTAGAAAAAACCTCCTACATACACACAGCGCACTAAGACCAAGCCACTTAACGACACCTCCTTGCGATCGCTGCTGTGCTCTCCCGTGGTGTCAGTGCGTCCTTGCAGGACCCTCGGGATATATTGCATGATGCTTAACGCCATTACAGATAGTGTACCGGTAACTCTATGAACGTCACGATTGGTCACTCGCCGAGTCATGGTATTCTATTATTTCGGGGGTGCAATCCAGACCCCTAGGGTTTTGGCGAGTGACGCTTCAAAATATTAAGGAATAGGCAACACGAAATTCCCCCCTCCTCTAAAAAGACAAAAAGGAGGTATGGGGAGGCTGCTACTTCATGGATTACCGTGAGCACTATTACGATGGGCTGTGGGGACACCCCCTTCTCGGTCTCCATCTGTTGGTGTTTAGTGCTCTCCATCAAAATTTAATAGTGTATTTGGGCATCTCTCTAAGAGGCATTTTCCACTTGCACGGTATATACACTTGTATTCTGGGACATTTTAGTCGTTGTTCTTGATCTCGCTCTGATGCGGTTGCCTGGCTACCGGTAGTAAGTATGGTGGCGTTGGAGGCGGGGTTATGAGCGTTTTTTTCAGATGGAATCAATCTTCCCTTTCGATAGGAGCAACATGAAGTCGTGACACCTCTGGAAGGGCAGTGAACGAATCTCTTGATTTCAGGCTAATCGGGGGGGGAGCTGTTTAGTCTCGTCGGATTTTGGTCTAGGGTTAGACATGCTGTTATTGTGCGAGGAGCAGATCCATGGCGTAACCCCGCCAAATAGAGGGCTGATTTTGCCAAGGCTTTTTTTCACGAACTTTCAACGCCAAGGATTAGGCTTCCCTCAACGCGTCTCCCAGCAAAATTCCAAACCCAACATCTCGAGAGACGTGATAGCGCAACGATACTTATTGACAACAACGGGGTGAGAACGAAGGAAGGAGGAAAACACCAGATTTGCTTAAATGTCCGCCCGCAGGAAACGAATTGCTGCTGTGGGCGCTATGGCTCCGCCACCTGTGCCCATCGCTGACTACGTCTCCATTGCCGGGAGCTCGCAACAACAGCCCCCATCCTCCATCGCCGTCATCTTCCAAAACCTCCCAAAGACTGGAAATGGCTCTCCCGGACCTGACTTCCTTCAGCAGCTATTTGCGGAAGTGATTTCTCACGAAGTCACTGACCCGACTGGGAGCTCGTCCCTGGAAGATACACTCTTGGTCAATTACAAAGTTATCACGGCGGTCGTGGACGCCGGTGTCAGCGTCCTGCTGCGAGAAGATCCCTTTGCCCCCACCCAAAACCTGACCGAGCAAGCGAGTAACAGTCTTCTGGTCCTACGTTTGACCATCAAGGAGACTCCCCTGGTGCTGTTTAGACCGCCGCCCGAGTCTACCGCTGAGTCGGAACAGCCATTGCTGTATCTATGGTTGCTGTCCAAGTTACTCCCGCTGCTTGGGCATGGACCTGCCGAATCGCTTGTGCAGGAGCTACTTGAAACCATTTGTGCCGTCTTCTATGCAGCTGCAAACCTACCCAAAGAGTGGAAGAGTGTCATGGTCATGGTGGGGTATTTTCGGAGCTGTGTAAATTGTAATCATTTCTCTTTCTTTTTCCTTTTCTCTCTTCTCTTTCCCTTTCTTTCTTTCCTTCACCTCCACGAGAACGCGTTTACGAACATTATAATAAAACTTGAAACTAATCTGTGCGAACTGTGAAATTCATTGAAACGTTAAAGGTATCCTCGAGTCTTTCCAAAAGGCATCCGGTATAACCGCTACCCTATCTAAGTCCTACAGGCTTGAATTACCGGAGAAGTGCTTTACTGTTGATCCCTTAATGCTACCGGAGGGTTTCAAACGCTTTTCTCGCCAGATGGTTAGTTTTGTTATTCGGGATGCCGACCACGCGGCCTTTTTGGTTGTCCATCTGTTTTCCGCAATCTCTGCGTTACCCGCCCAGCATAGTGATATACCTCCATTCAGAAGCGTCTCAGATAGCTTGATATATTTTGCACAGGAGATGCAGAATCTCTGGATGAGCCTCAACACCTGGGAGTCGCTCCCGGTGTTGTATGAGAAAGTGGGCACAATCCGGTTAAAGATGCTGGAGACACTGGCGAATTCTCTAGGGGATGTCGTGAAGACACGCTATGGAAGAAGCAGGATCAAGGGTGTCTGCCTACTTGCTGTCCGCTGCGTTGGTGATGTCTTGACCAAGTCGATATCCCAAATAAATCAGAGCGCAGAGAGTACCTTAGCAAAGATAATATTAGGGTTGCTATGCGCTGCAGAGGTTTCCACTACAATTCATCAGGCATTGCGAGAGAGAATATATCCCCCAATTATCTTGATTATGAGCGATAGGGGAGAAGACGGTTGGGGACTTTTGACAGATGACCTCCGGGTAAGTACATCAAAGCTAGCGCGAATGAATACATTTACCTAATCTAGCCGGTAATAGGTGGCGATGCTTCGATTGGTCATTAGTTTCGCCGATGACCTAGTAATCCTAGAACGCGCAAATAAGTGTCTTCAATTAGCTACTGAAGGTAGATGGGTATTCAAAGATGAGAAACTGCAAGAATTCTCGCAACATCTCCATTCAATCAGAGACACCAGGCCCGAGGAAGAACCAGACAACAATGTTGGCCCTAGAAAGCGACCCAGGTTATTCAAAGGCGAGCCCAGCACCGAAGCCTGCACTCTGACATTCGACGTGTATAAACTACTCGGACACCAAGACGCGGACGACCTCCAAGGGTTAAGTCTTGTCGCTGTCGAAGGTTTTAAAAGGCTAGAAGAAGAAGAGCGCTGTACAGCTCTAAAGTCCCTCGGCTTCTTATCATGCGCACTCGCTGGAACACTTACTCGGGTATCCGAATCATTTGGCGTGCGAAAAGGGTTGAATTTGTATAAGTGTTCATACTGCGATGCAGATACTCTCCAAGCAATAGCATCGGAGAGGAGCTATGCCCAGGGGGGCGAGGAGCTGTTTAAGACTCTAGAGGTGATTCAGAAGCTCGAGGCCTTTCAGGCATCGACCTCCGTTCGTGTGTGGGCCATGATCAGCCTCCGACGGCTGCTGAACCACACGCGGGATTTGGCGAGGTTGGATTTGGCGGAGACAGCGATGGGGAAGTGGTGTTTAAATGCTTTGCAAAGTTCCAGGAGGCTTTTAAGGGTCGCTGCTGGGTATGCTGCATTATCTTTTAATAAGTGATTGACGTTTGGGAGCTGATTTTGTTGACGTTTTTGTGCTTAAGGCGTACCTTACCGTCGTATGTTACATTTAAACATGGCGAAGAGCTTCTTAGGACGAATCGGATTATGATTATCGAGTTCTTGAGGACGTTGTCTGATAATGATGAGGGGCAACTTCAAGAGACCTGTGTGCTAGCGTGGAGTCAGTTTGGAAGGTATGTACCTTAATAGCTCCTCTCACTATATGGGCTATGAGTGTCCCATACCTAAGCTAACCGATCCACAGAGTGTCATCTGATGAAGAACTCAACCTCGCGTTAATTCGTCTGGTGGAGTATCTTGGGCATAGTAGCTCGTTCATTCTTGGATTAGCATTTAACGAGGTAAGTAGCCCTTTTGATACGTCGCTATGTAGTCACATTGACGGGTTTAGATTCAATCATTGGCTCGAACGCACGGCGTTACGCCTGGCAAGATGTTTTCGCCATTCTGGCCCAGCATTAGCGTCGGTGTAGTCAAGCAGCTCCAGTCGAAACCTCAGATAGCCCAATTACTATCAGAAGTAGTCGGAATGGAACTTTCGGATTTTTTGAAGACGACACAGGGCCATACTGTACCATACCTCATCCTCTGGAAGAGGCCAGAGCTTGTCGAAAGGGTTGCCCAAGCCTGCAAGACAGATGTGGTGTCTCTAGCACTGTCGAATATGGCGCACATATTAGCTCTACTTCTAACACAGGAAGCAGACAATGTCGAGGCGTTTACGTTGCATTTGCTGGCGCATGCTACTGCTGAGTTTAAAGATATATCGCTAGGGGAGATTGCCAGGCCTGATGCGATGTCTCTTGCTACGGAGTTATTAAAGGCTGCTGTAGACGCGGATGAAGACCGGAAAATTAGAGTTTGTTTCTACGCCTTCGGTTCGATAATTCCTGGAGATGGCAGCTGATACCTGATAATAGATCTTTTATGCGTTGAGACTCGTGGCGGCTCTGACATATAAAAAAGTGGCGGGCACAAGGAGAAATAAAGAGATTGACCACTTAGAAGTATTCTTTGAAGCGAACGTACTTGGTATATTTGCTACTTTTAATGATTATCTTAAGGATATTAAGGGGAAGTTATCAACCCTAGAGAAAATTCGAATCATGAGGGCGATTGAAGAGATGATGGAGCTAGCTAGAGGCGGTGTTAGTAGCGCAGTACCACAAGTACGTTCTGGTTTCCACTTGTCCGATATCTTGAGAAATGCTAATTAACTACTTGAGATATGTGCCTGCTTACAAGAAGCACTAGAATTCGAGCCATTGAGAGCTAGTGCATTTTCGGCTTGGGCCGTTATGATGAGAGTCCTAGAGCCCGCTGAAAGCGCACCCTTGCTTGGTCAAACATTCTCTGTGGTCCTACAATACTGGGACAGTCTTGAGCAGACTTCACAGGCCAAGGCAGTGGAAATGGTAAAAGAGCTGTTCGAGAAGATTGGTGTCATCGGGCAAAGTCTGGACATCATACCTTCCCTGGCAGCAATACCAGCTCTTGCTCCATTCGAGGGGAGACTTAGGGCCATGCGAACCTTAGAAATCCGAGACCACTATCACTTACTAGCTCGCCGATGTCGACACGAGAACGTATCTGTCGTCGAGCAGGCGTTGGCAGAGCTTTCCGAGTTTCTAAAAAAGCATCAGGACTTTATACACACCGCGGCGATCAACGAACAGCCCGACGTGGTAGTTCCCGAGTTGATCCGGACACTCCTAGACGTGATTGTTTCCTTTAAAGACTCGAATTCGTCTTCGAAACCTAGGATTGAGCACCTATGCGCAGAATGCTTGGGACTCATTGGGGCGGTAGATCCTAACCGAGTAGAGGCCCCGCGGGACAAACGGGACATGATGGTTCTACACAACTTCAATCGCGCAGATGAGAGTATTGCGTTTGTAACTTTCTTTCTGGAGGAGAGGCTCGTCAAGGCGTTCTTGTCTGCGACAGATACAAAAGCTCAGGGATTCCTTGCCTTCGGAATGCAAGAACTGTTAAAGTTCATCGACGTAGAGTCTACAGTGATCCTACGATCCCGCCATGATGGCCCCGGCCCCACAGCGCAGACGGGACAGCAGAGATGGGACTCCTTTAGCCAGACGGCCAAAAGCATACTCACACCATTCCTGAGGTCGAGATATTCTCTACAGATCAATAACTCTGTACAACCCTGCTCATATCCAGTGTTTTCGCTGAAAATCACTCACCGCGCCTGGCTTACGAAGTGGCTATTGGACTTGCTTTCCAAGTCGACGGGGGATAATGCGGCAAATATATTCACGGTTTGTAAGTCCATAGTCAAGGGACAGGATATCTCAATTTCAATGTTTTTGCTTCCGTATGTTACGCTGAACGTCATTATTGGCGGGAGGGATCTGGATAGGGAGAATATTGTCAAGGAGATTCACGCCGTTCTTGCGCCGGCACACAAAAATCCATTGGAGAAACAGATGGCTCGGGAGACTTTAAGGCAATGTAGTGATGTGGGCATTCCTCCCTCCATCAGGGCCACAAACGGGAGACACTGACCAATAGTGATTGTTGATATAGACCGTATTCCAACTCGTCGACCACCTAACCCGCTGGCTTCGCGACAAAAAGCAGTTCAATCTAAATTTGAAAAACCAACAAGCCAGACAGCGGAACGGAACCTTCGGGTCTGAAGAAATATACGATCAAGACATCGCAATATCACGGGTAGAAGATGTCATCTCCGCCATTCCCCCAGACACCATGAGTTTGCGGTCCGTCGAATGTAACTCATATGCACGAGCGCTCTTCTATTGGGAGCAGCACATTAGAAAGGTGAGGGCTGCAGAGGAAGAGGCGCCAATGGATCCATTGTACGAGCAGCTTCAACGGATTTATACGCAGATCGACGAGCCTGATGGTATCGAAGGGATTTCTACAAAGTTCCACGTCCTCAATTTTGATCAGCAGATACTTGAACATAGGAAGGCTGGGCGATGGACCGCGGCGCAGAGCTGGTATGAAATTCTCTTGAGCGAGAAGCCTGATGACTCTGAGGCGCAGATAAATCTTCTGGATTGCTTGAGGGAGTCTGGACAACATGGTAAGCTCCACTCCATACCGCCCATGTATCACGCTGACCAGGTCTCCAGAAATGCTCCTTAGCCAAGCCGAAGGCATGATGGAAAAATACCCCAACACCCAACCCAGAATCCTACGCTACGCTGTCGAGGCAGCCTGGATATCCGGTAAATGGGATGTCCTTGAGAGAAACCTTGCGAAATCCAACGAGCACACAGAGAACCTCTACGAACTAAGGGTTGGCAACGCGCTACTTGCTCTGAGTAGGCACGACAGTGGGACATTTGCGAAAGCAATTTCTCTAGCTCGGGAGTGTGTTCTGGGTGGGCTGACGGAGTCCTTTACGGGTTCTTTGCGTCAATGTCACGAGTCTATGGTTAAGTTGCATGCGTTGTCAGAGCTTGAAGAGATTAGCACTGCATTAGCAGGTAAGGATTTTGGGAAGGATGTGCTTGCGTCGAATCTTCGGAGACGCCTGGATGTTTTGGGGACATACTCGAAGGATAAGCAGCACCTCTTGGCTCTAAGGAGGGCGGCATTTGTGCTTTCTAGGTGATTGCGTGTCTTTTTCTATTGATTTAAGTTGATCTAGCTAACGCAATTGCAGTGCTCCTGAACTTGTTAAGGACAGTATTGCCTCTACCTGGCTCATAGGAGCACGTTTGGCACGAAAGAGCGGTCAGATTGCTCAATCGTTTAATTCGGTACTTCACGCTTCCAGGCTCGGTGCTCCACTTGCGACGGTTGAGCACGCGAAGTTACTATGGCTTGGTGGGCAACATCGAAAAGCAATTTCCAACCTTGAAGGGGCAATTACCTCCAATCTTCTCCAGGGCAGCTCCCAGGAACAGCTTCATGATTCTAGCGTTCATAATTCGGGTGTTCACCCACAGCCCCAGAGCTATGTCAAGGCAAAGGCTTCACTCTTGCTTGCTCGATGGCTGGATGGTGCTGGTCAGACGCATTCCACTGAGATCGTCTCCAAGTACTGCACTGCTAAGGATTCACATGTAAGATGGGAGCAAGGACATTACTATATTGGACGGCACTACAATAGGTTGTACGAAGTTGAAAAGGCACTCCCGCCGATTAAGCAAACGCAGCCATTCATATATGGCGAGTATGCAAGACTGGTCTGCCAGAATTATTTGCGTGCCCTGATGTTCGGGACGAAATATATCTTCCAAACAATGCCCAAGCTCCTCACCCTCTGGCTCACATTGGGGGAGATCGTAAACCAGAACATCGACGCCAAATACGGCAACGAAGAATTCCGCAGCCATATCCAAAAAGAGCGTGGCAAGTGCTTGAAACTCCTACACACTTCCATAAAGAGATACAGCGAGCGCTTGCCCCCCTGGGTATTCCTCACCGCCCTCCCACAAATGCTCTCCCGAATCGCCCACCCCCAAGAATCGGTCTACGAACTCCTGCAAAGCATCATCGTCAAAGTGGTTGCTGGAAATCCACAGCAGGCACTATGGTCCCTCACGGCGGTCTGCAGGTCCACTGCCCGAGAAAGGGCCCAACGTGGCTCACTTATCATGACCCATCTGAAAGACGCTCTGAAAAAAAACCGGGAAGAAAGCGATCTAGACGTAAGAAGCCTAATCCTCCAGGCGACTAAATTAACAGACCAGCTCTTGCATATTTCCAATGTGGAGTTAGCGGGTTTGAAGGCCCCCGCAACCATCAGCATTAAGGAGCACGGCTTCAATCATAAATGTGCGCCTTGCGCACTTGTGGTTCCGACGCAGGTTCTGCTTGCGGTTACGCTCCCGTCCGTGCCGGATACTGTGAAGACGCATTTACCATTTCCGAGCCACCAGCCGACTATTTTGAGTAAGTCCAATTTGCCCCTTTTCTGTGTTTTGGTGGCTGGCCGGCTAACTTGCGTCGCAGAGATTGAGGAGGAGGCCGATGTCATGAATTCTTTGCAGAAACCCAGAAAAATCAAGATTCGGGGGACCGACGGAAGGCTTTACGGCTTCTTATGTAAACCGAAGGATGACTTGCGTAAAGATGCGCGTTTGATGGAGTTCAATAATATGATCAATAGGTTCTTGAAGAAGGACCCTGATTCTAGCCGACGCCGGATGTGTATGTTTTTGATTCTCTCTTTATCCTTGCGTGTGAAGCCCTGCTGACAATTTCGACATAGACATCAGAACATACAGCGTCACTCCCCTAAATGAAGAATGCGGACTAATCGAGTGGGTAAACGGTGTCCGAACATTGCGTGAGATATTACTCACCTACTACAAATCTAAGAAAATGATCGTGGATGTACGTTCCCCCTCCCCCGCCCACTACCCCCGACAAACCCCGCCCACTAACAAGCGTACCAAGTACCCCAAGATTCGTCAGCGCCTTGAAATCAACGGCTCACAGGCAACAAGAGTGGCTATCTTCACCGACGAAATCCTTCCCAAATTCCCCCCAGTCTTCCATGAATGGTTTGCGGAGCTCTTTTCCGAGCCCTCGGCCTGGCTCGCTAGCCGGCTCGCCTACTCGCGCACGTCAGCCGTGATGTCGATGGTCGGGTATGTGCTGGGGCTCGGGGACCGGCACGGCGAGAACATACTCTTCGACGAGTCTACGGGCGACACGCTACACGTCGACTTCAACTGCCTCTTTGACAAGGGCCTATCCTTCGAGAAGCCGGAAAAGGTGCCCTTCCGCCTGACGCAGAACATGGTGGACGCGCTCGGCGTCACCGGCTATGAGGGCGTGTTCCGCAGGACATGCGAGAATGCCATGAGGGTGCTCAGGATTAACGAGGATACCCTCCTCACGTTACTCGAGACGTTCATACATGATCCCGCTGTAGACATGGTCAAGAAGGCTAGGAGGAAACCAGTCAACGCCAAGATTCCAGATACGCCGAAGGCTGTGCTTGAGAGTATCCAGAGTAAGTTGCAGGGGCTGTACAGGGACGAGACAATGCCGTTGAGCGTTGAGGGGCAGGTGGAGCAGTTGCTAAAGGAGGCGGTTGATCCAGCGAATTTATGCGCTATGTATATCGGTTGGTGCGCTTTCTTTTAAGTTGACGTTGGATTTTTTTTATATTTTTTTCTCCTACGGCAGTTGGTGGGTTCGATTATATATACCCCTTTATCGCTATCATTATCATCACCATCACCACTATCGCTATTATTATTAAAGCACTGAAAGTTTGGGATTGCAATACATGTATGTATTCACGGCATATCACTCGGTGTCTTCAACGGTCTTGTTGCGCTTATTTGAGAGGTTGAGAGAGACGTAGGTGTGGACCGGGTTTGCCAGGAGACGTAAGCATCGCAGTAACACGGTTAGGCGGGCGTTTCCTGAGATTCGGGTCGAGTCCTTGTATCATAGAAACTTGGAAGCAAGTATTTCTGAGAAATCATGGGGATGATTCCTACAACAAATGCACAAACAAACAATAATGCAGCTCCTCGTTGTGATATCAAAATTCATAGTTTCATGGTATCGCCCACCCAATATTATTTACTACGCCCCCACTATTTGTCTATCTATGATACCTTGTCAACCGCATGCGCCTTTTTCCCCGCCCCCCTTCGATCATACATTAGGAACACGATATCCATCTTTAACCCCAGAGACAAAAAATAACGCCCCTTTCCCCAACCCTATCATCACTTGCCCAATCCCAACCTGCCAACCCACTCCTCGATCCCAACCCCCATTCCACCCCACCGATCATTATCCCCTAGCAGCCCCGTCCAGCCTAATATTGTCTGACTCGCAACAGCCCTGACCACAGCTCCAGCTCCCGCAAGCCCCGCGGCGCGAAAGTAATCTATCCCCAGCGAGATCCGCAAGGCCTCGACATTATTAACGACGACCGCCCAACCCACCGACTTCGCCGCGGCGGGGATCTCGTAATTCCATATCACCATCAGTATTGGGAAGAGCTTTGTGCAGGAGGATACTATCAGTGCAGTTGAGACGGCGTTGGGGCGGGTTGCGCCGAGAAGGTACTGACTGATTAGGCGGATTGTGAGGTGGAAGAGGAGGGATTCTGTGAGGCAGAGGAGGACTAGCAATGGTTAATATTAGGAGAGGGAAGGGGGAGGGGAGATGGTGGGAAGAGGTGGGGGGGAGGGGTAGGTACGGAAGAAGAGGTATTGTACGACTATTGGTCGTTGAGTTAGGATTCCGAATGCGGAGGTGTTCAGTGGGTCAGTCGGTATATTCTTTTCAATACGCGCCCAGGTTAGGTACACGTCAAAGAGGAGGAGGAGGAATCCGAGGCGGACGATCGACGGCTAAGAAAGAGTAAGCACTAATTATTAGCGAAGTTCCTTCCTTCATAGCCGAAGTCTTACATGCCTCGAATCTGTCATCTTCCCTTCCTAACCGGTTGAACAGTAAGTGTCTATAGACCTAACCACCCCCAAATCAGCTACCCGTCAATCCCCTCATACCCTCCCCAGGGCCATGAATCATACCTGAGGCTTAATTAATACCAGGTCAATGAACAGCACAACAAAGTCATGCTCAACATACTTGTCAGCAAACCTCTTACACCTCGGACACTGCGTGAGCCTCACACCGCGTCCCAAGGAGCGATCATCGGCGGATGAGTAAGCCGTGTAGAGCGATTGCACGGGCGACGAGCATTCGATACAGATGTATAGGTTCTTTGGCGGTGTAGGAGGCGTAGATGACATTGAAGGAGCGAGAAGGCTCAGGAGACGGGTGATGCTGCAAGTCATTGGTTTAGGGTTTGAATTGGGGGGGGGTTGTCAAGGTGGGAGGCTTGGCGGTGGGTTTGTGATGAAGATGCCACATTTGGGGGGTAGGACCAATTTAGGAAACTTTAGGGTCTGCTTTACCATCGTTGCTGGAAACAAATCCCCCCTTTGTGTTAGCGGTGTATGATATATATGTCATCGTACAAATTTACAAGATAATAATACCGTAGTTTAAAGGTCCCTTACGGAACACCTTCGTATAGTCACATGATCAAATAAAAATTATCCCGTAACACTACTCGAGTACGGTACTCGAGTATCATGCTTCATATCTGATCCCTCTATAACTTGGCATGATCTCTATGTTTTTTTTTTTTTTTGATAAGAATCTGATGATAGTAGACCTGTATGATAAACCGCTAAAAGAAGGGGGGGGGTTGCCCCTAGGGGCTGCCCAGCAAGGCTGGTAAAACAGACCCTTGCGGTACTCGTAGAATAGGTTTCCTAAGTTGGGGGAAGGACGATGTGATCTGTGCGCTGTTTTGCGGGTTCCCTCAGCGGGGAGGGGGGGAGGGTTTGGGATTTAAAATAGATGCTCCAACTTGCAGGAACGGATGGTGGGAGGAGGAAATGGGGGGTTTTGTTCCATTGATTGGAGGTCACTGCATGAAAAGGCGGCCGGGCGAGATCCGGGACCGGGATGCTATGGGACTTTTATCCCCCCCCGCTCCGGCTGATGGAGACGTAACCAATCAACTCTGAACTCGGACTGCACTATACAAGTTACCGTACCCCCGTTTGATATGTAAGGGTTTCTAACCATTCGTGATGTTTGACGTTATCGGACGTATCATATACCATACTGCTCTAACCCCAAGACCCTATCTGGCCATGACGAATAGCCCAAGTCTGCCCCCCCACCGGTCTTTAAACAACCAAATAACCCCGCCTATGGAGTAAAGTGGTTGGTGCCATAGCCTACCGAGCCCGAATGACATTGTTCAAGTCAAACTCTACTCGTAGTAGGAGAGCCTTCTCCATAGTGGTACCGCAGCGCTCCACTTGAGTTCTCATGTACCAAATCATTAACCCGGTTTTTGTGTAAGGATTCACCGTCACCGTACCCCGGGTGCTCTAGATCTAGGTACCACCAAGTGGACTGCTGTACTGGTGCTCCTAAAATACCGGTGCTATATGGTTCGTGTCTTCTTGCTCCACGTGCCCAACTATTTAATCTATGTTCCACGCTCGATCACTCGGACATTCGATCACGGCGGTACTGTAAGTAATATCATATGATAACTATGATACTTGCAGCTTGCTCGATCAGATAAATCCCGGCGCCCGGCCATTGAGGGTTGAGGACTACCCAACATATTCGTATTTGGTCCTGGCCAACCAGATGGCTGAAGCCGTTTCGTTCGAACATGTTGGTACCCCCCCGTCTGTATCATGATGAGTTGGACCCCGTGACGGGGTTGTTTGGATAGAAGCGTGACAACAATCACAAAACGCGATTAATCACGCTTCGGCAATCAACCATCTTTGTCCACCATGAAGCATTGGCCCGTTGCCACACCGCTATCACGGTCACACCGCAGGAAACGTTCCGCTGGTGTTGGGGGTGAGGTTTCAATGAGATAAGATCTCTGATAAGTTCCGGGGTGTTGATAGGATGACAGGGTGCTTTTGCGTCCCTTGCAGGATGACTTCGCGGTAGCTCCTAACAAAAGGTGGTATCATGTATCATACCGGCACCCGGTACCTTACCAATAAACAGACAAGTGGGTAGGAGTAGAAGAGTCTTCCTGTGCCCTTAGATTACAATTCCCATGATGCGCCTTCCCGTGGTCAAACTTGGAACCCCGATCCCTCCTTCCTTACCCCAGCAGAGGCCCTGGGCCTGGGGCTTGGGGACGGTATTCCGCTTGCTGCGGTGGTTCGGTTTGTATTATGACATTGTGTGATATATGCTATCTATGGTACCGGTGGGGTTAGCCATCGATAGACTGGACACCGCACAACGGGAGGCATCGACTTCAGCAGTCAATCGTAGAATGTGAAGAGGGCGGCGAGTATGTTGTGATTGTGAGGGAGTTTCAATTGAACGGTATTTACTCTCGCCATCCCGGGTGGGTGGGGGGAGGGGGATAGAGAGACGCAAGGCGCCGTGAGAATAGCCAAACATCACTCCTCGCAAGACATATCATATGAACTTTCAATTGATGGTTATCGCAATAAGCAACCCCTCCCTCGCTTTTCTCTCTCTTTGCCTCCTTCACCACACCGTTTCCGTGGTGGACGGCCGCATTGGCAGCCGTTACGAGTATTCGAACTCGTACCATAGTCTCTTTAGTTCTCGACTAGGGGGTTTGACTTGTCACTTTCGAAGAAGGACTAACGGTCCGTTTTTCTCACCCTCTATTGGGAACCCTTCTTTCCATCAACTCCTCTCCTGCTCGTGCTTCCCGGCAAACCCTCTGTCTCGCATTGTTTACTCGAGTACCTAGCCATCCTATGATAGATAGACCCTTCTTCACCAATAGAATATCCCTGGCTCACATACGCCTTTTTGTGTGCAACTATCCATACCCCCACGGTAGTCCACGGAAGGGGAAAAAAACGAAACACGACAACGCCATCCTCGCCACACCCTTTCTCTCTTCTCTCGTCTTGGTTTTCTGCTACATTACTGCCCTACCTTTGCGTCCCTTTGGCAATCGATCCAACCCAATTGCTGCGGTTTCCCCGGTTCCCACCTTGCGCTCTCCCTCCTTCTCTTTCCCTACAGTTGAGTCTCCTAGGCCAAGAATACCGGTAGGTCATTCCACGCTCGAACGGCTCCCTTCTACAGTACGGTACATACCTTACCCCTGTCCTGCAGTTGCTTGTTTTGCTTCTTCTTGCTTGTTTGCTCTGCGCTAACAGTTCCGACAGAGCTTTTACCTTACAACACCTCCCTCCTCCACCCACCACCACCGCGCCCCCCCCCCCCTATCACTCACCAATTCCTCTGGAAAGGGAAAATAAAAAATAAAAATAAAAAACCCACCACACCGGTTCAATAAAAGAACGGAAACAGCTCGATATAATGCCGCCATCCACCAGTATTCCTCACCTTCAACTTCCGACACTCACTCCCCTCGAACCCCTTACCTCAGGCACAAACCTGCCCCACGTCCCCGCTGAAGAGCTAACTCCAACCTCTTCCTCCTCCTCTCACGATGAAAAGTCGCCAGTGATCCCCTCAAATTTGGAAGCTTCGTCCGCCGCTGCATCATCCACTACCACCCCGCCTCAATCTCCTGGACGTCCCACTTCAATGCGTCGATTCCTATCTCGCGTCTCGTTGAACTCCCCTTACCACGGTGAGGACGACGACAAAGCTTCTGTCCTTTCGGGCCCAATGTCGCCAACGGGCTCTGTCATGTCTCGCGATAGCAAGAGGAAGACCTCCAGTGGGTCAATCAAGTCAAAGACTTCCTGGTGGAAGAAGCCCAAGACCCAACCCGCTCCTTCCCCAGTCCAGGAAGTTCCACCCCCGAGCAACATCAACGCCTCCTCGTCTCTTCACCAGCCAGCCAGGAAGCAAACCGTACAGTCGATTGCTCCCCCGCCGAAACTTCCTGATGATCTCTTCGGAAGTGGGTTCTCGAGTCTTGATAGTGACATGTTCAAGAACTTCAAATAGCTCTTCCAACTGAAGCCAAAGCGAACGGAAACATCTGGGGTCAAACATGTCCTGGCTTACACAAAACGGGAATAAAAAAAGCTATAACAAAAAAAAAAAAAAGAAACATCCTATTTTCTCTTCAGAAACCTTTTTTCTTTTTCCTTTTCTCCTCCATTCTCAACTTCTCCAAAACTCTTCCAAGCAATTGCCTCTCTGAGCCAATCCCCCAATGACCCTTCTTCACATGCTTCCCGAGCGTATTCTCCGAGGAAAGAGGGGCACCAATCGAAATAACCAGAGTAATGGATAACCCTATGATGCATCTATCTTTTCGTTTTGTTTCTTCTCTCTTTCTACTGAACTGTTGCGTTGATAACTATCGTGCATGCCCTTTTCTTCTTCCCCCCAACACGTTCAATTCATATACGCTTGTGGTATCCGATTGGTTTGGTAGTTTTTTTCCCCTTTTTCTCTCTCTTTCCTCTTGTGATGGTTTTTTATCTTATCCTCATGGGTTCCGGGAGGGGGTCTTTTTTATTGTTTTTTATTTTATTTTATTTTTAAAGTATCATAGTTACTATTGTTGTTGCGGATTGTCTTTGTTATCGGGTTTATAAATATATTTTCTCTTTTCTTGATTGTGGATTGGACGAGTAGGCAGATAGGAAGGAGGGGTATGATGGGATAGGACGGGAGGTGATGTTGGAATGATGGGCAGGTGACTGGTGGTTCTTATATTATATTTGTCCATTTTTTTCTGCCACCTTTCTTTTGTTACAAAACAGAACTTCTTGTTTTTCCAAAACCCTTTCCTTTCCTTCTTTTCTTGTATTGCGTTTTTCTTTGTTTGCTTTTGAGGGGGATTTGAATGGACCGACCGAAGAATGGAGAGTCAATTTCGTGGTATGATATTGGCTTGAGCGAATGACTGAAACGTGATCTCTCGTTTTCAGGATGCTGTCTATGATATTGAAACCCCCTTACTATCCTACTGGTACTACTACCGGGGCCGAAGATCTCCTATTATACATTTATAATATACTTGAAGGGAAAAAAATCCCCCCCAACCAACTTACAAGTACTGTAGGCGTTATATTCATTTCTTCTACCCCAAGCTCAAAAGAAAAGCCCTCCATATCCTACAAGTATGATACTGTCCATCAAGCTTAACAATCACGCCCCCAATACTTGGCAACATAATCCAACAGCAGCTTTGTCATCGTATCCTCCTGCCTCATGTAGGGCAAAAAGTCATTTGTGGAGTAATCCTCGGTGCCGGTAATTTCATTGAGTCCCGCCGCGACGTGCCAGGCGATGAAGTCGAAGAAAACAATGTCGATCTTGGCCGGGGGGTAGGATTCCCAGTCTTCAGGGAAGGAAGCGTTGCCCTGAATCACATTCGGGGTCGGGTAACGTTTCAGCGGGATGTGGATCGTGTCGTCGCCGTCGGTACCTGCATCGTCTATTGTTGCGTAGCCAATCACTCTGGAGTACTTGTGGCGAGGTTGGGAGTGGGTGAGTGGTGCCTGGTCGTGGTTGACTAATGGCGAAGATTGGATGTCTACCTCTGCGGTGTCTTGTTGCCGGTTTTCGAGTGGGTTCTCGGATTTGTCGGAGGATTTGTAGGGGCCCGCGTCATTCTCGAAGAAGTCTCGGAGGTGGATGGCTATGGAGTAATCGATGTCCTTTGCATAGATGAATTTGCTGGTGAATGGGGAAATGAGGAAGCTGGAGTCGTATGTGAAGGGCCCTGGGTCGTTTATTAGGGTGGGCGGCCAATGCGGGTGTTGGTATACCTTGTGCTTACCCTTGAATACATCAGACCTTTGAGATCCAGTGTTGATGAATATAAAACGTGGGACTTGACTCCTTTCCTTGTTGTAGACCATGGCTGGAAGTATGTGCTCTTCCAGGTAGCTGTACCAGTTCTGTGGACCAGGATATATATGTCTGGCGAGTGTCTGTTGATATCAAACCGCCAGAGCTTAAGTAAAAGCGATCTAGGGATGAAACCTACTTGCTCAATGAAAAGTCCTGCGGGGCGCACCCAATAAGGCGATCAAGGCCCAGACCGGCGCGGTACTTGGCAAGACGTTCTGTCATTAGCAATCCCTGAGGAGTATCAAAGGTGGTAGCATTCTTCCCCGAGTGGTGTTGATAGCCAGCCCTGTTTACATCGATATACCTCCTAGAAACGACCATTGAGGTATTATCTGTGCTATCGGGGGCCTCTCGAGCCTTAATTCCGTCGATGCTGAGCCATCCCACAGTCTCGAAGTACTTGCCTGATTCCAGTGCGGTAGACTTGTTATCCAAAATTCTAAAATTCCGGATATGCGAGTGGCCACCAAAGAACTGGATCGGGATGTTCGGGTGAACTTCACGAATTGCTTCGAAAATCTGGGTGAACTCAATGCTGTGGATGTCCACGTGCCCGATAATCACGAACAAATCCACGTCTATGTCATGGATAACTTCCTGGAACCAGGACTCCTTGATCGTGTCGGCAGCCTAGTTCCACGCCATGTGAGCTTCACCACAAGCACTGGAAACCATAATTATCCATACCGTCTTCACTCTTGTATTTTTATAATTTCTGGTAAAGTTGAATAGGAACCCAAAAGAAATAATTCTGAAGCCCTGCCGCTCAGTAACAAACTTGCGGCTTCTGGCGGCGAAAGGCTCCCAATCTCCGCTCACGTTTATATCGACATTTGACTAAACCCCTGGTCAGTATACAGGCTTTATGCTCCTTGGGGGTGCGCTCTCACCGCAATATATCTTCCCTTTAAATCCCAAAAGGCATTAGCATTTAGCCATATCGTCGAGGGCCAATGAATATCACCTCGTAATAAGAAACCATCTCCAAAAACTCATTTTGAGCTGTAGTGCCGTTATACAACTCATGATTTCCCAGAGTAAGGATATCCAGAGGAAGCTCTCTGTAGAAGTTCCGGGTGTATTTTCCCATGGGATCGGTAGCATCCCATAGCCCATTCCCTGTCATAATTGCGTTAGTAATACTTTTAGGTGTCCTAGATAGATTGTTACCTTCGGCGCGATCACCAGTATCCAGGACTACTAAATCCACGCCATTCTCCTCCGCAATATTCCTCAGATGCGAGGTGAACGATAGATAATCCCCAAAGTCCGCAGAATACTGAGGCTCCTGAAGATGTCCGGCATGCCAACCATGACTATTTATCCCCTATGTTAGGTTCATGAAGCTTCAAAATAGGAGTTGGAAACGAGCTTGTCTGTTGTGTGCAAAAAGTTAATCGAACCCCATTTAAGGTGTCGAAACCTCTGCCCTGGCACTGGATCTTGTGCTGAAGGCTGTATAGCTGCTGCCAATGGCAATAAAAGAATAAGAAGCTGTAACGTTCTCATGATACCCATGTTTGAGACAACTCCAGAGTCGTGATCAGGCCCCAGGGTACAGATACTCGTACGAATCGGAACCTCGGCTGACTAGAGCTAGAATGTTACTGTCACGTGGGATACGGGCCTTGGCATGTAAAATCGTAGCTTGGAAAGGATGGCAGGGGTAAGTTACTCGAGTAGAGAAGAGGGTGCACTGGTACGGTAACTCGCACAGTAATTTACCGTGCTCGTTTCGTAAAAATAAATTAGAGGAAAAAAAGATGGATGCAGGAGTCGAACTCGCTTCTCTGCGACTGGGTTTCCAAAGATTATATAAGGATCGCTGGTGCTCGAGCGCATGGTTATCTCTGGTAAAAGGCAAGAGATAAATTCTGTTACGCCGAAGCCGATCCATGATAATCCTCAACAACTTTTCCTCCAAGAACCCCTCGCTTTCCTACAGCACTCGGCGCTAGCCCTCGATTAGACGATACTTTTTTTCCTTTTTCTACCCAACCCACACGGAATTTTCTCCCCACCCAGTCAATAATCCATTTCTCTGTCTTCATCTATCCAACAACCCCCTCGGCTCCTTCTTTTTATCACAACCAAAATGGCCTCTGTGAAAATCCCGAAACCGCTCCCCGCTCTTCCAGAAGATTGGAACTCTGAAAGCAACTTTATTGTCCACGCACCACTCTCTCCTGCAGTTCACCGAAATCTCTCACCAGCGGGGCCCCACTTCCTTGCCCACGCCCGCAGAGTATGTGTTTCTCGCTGCAACTTGCCCTCGCATATCTTTCTTTAATATCGCTAACAACCTGTCTTAATATTTCCAGAAGCGTCATTCTCGCACTTTTAGTGAAGATGACCGAATCCAAGCTCAGCAGAATGTGAAGAACGTTGAGGATGAGGACGCTGGGGAGATCAGTGAGGCTGAAAGCCCTGTGTTGCTTTCTCGTGATCCCAAGGATTGGAAGGTAACAAAACAATTTGAAACTGCATTCTAAAAACTGGATAGTTCTAACCATTTCACTCTAGAACCAAGATCACTACGCCGTTCTCGGTCTCTCTAAATACCGCTACAAGGCTACCGAAGAGCAAATCAAAAAGGCTCACCGTAAGAAGGTTCTCAAGCACCACCCCGATAAGAAAGCCGCCGTTGGAGCTGTCGATGATGATTCTTTCTTCAAATGCATACAAAAAGGTTTGCTTGAGATCACGATGTTTTTTTCCCATCTCATTTCTAATACCTCCTATAGCCATGGAAATTCTCTCGGACCCTGTCAAGCGCCGCCAATTCGACTCTGTTGACGAAGGAGCCAACCGTGATCCACCCAGTAAGAAGTCTAAGGGTAATTTCTACAAGGGATGGGGACCAGTCTTCGAGTCCGAAGGTCGTTTCTCTCGCAAGCAGCCGGTGCCCAAACTTGGGGATGACAAATCCATCAAGGCTGAAGTCGAGGAGTTCTACAATTTCTGGTACAATTTCGATTCCTGGCGTACGTTTGAATATCTCGACGAGGAGGTCCCGGATGACAATGAGAACCGTGACCAGAAGCGTTACATCCAACGCAAGAACAATGCCTCCCGCGCAAAGAGAAAGACGGAGGACACTGCTCGACTACGCAAGCTTGTTGACGACGCTCTAAGCCTAGACACCCGAATCAAGAAATTCCGCGAAGAAGAGAAGAAACTGCGAAACGCAAAGAAGGATGCCAGGGAAGCTGAGGAAAAGAGACTCGCAGAGGAGGCCCGTATCAAGGCCGAGGAGGATAAGAAGCGAAAGGAGGAGGAGGAAGCTAGGGAGAAGGCACAAAAAGCCGACTCCAAGAAGGCCAGGGAGGCGGCCAAAAACGCTGTCAAGAAGAACAGACGCGTTCTCAAGGGCTCCGTCAAGGATGTTAATTACTTTGCATCTGGGGACGCAACCCCCGCCGTTATTGACAGGGTCCTTGGCGAGGTCGAGCTTGTCATCTCGAAAATCGACAACGAGGATCTCCAAACTCTCGCTAGGAACCTCAGCGGTACGAGGGGCGCTGACGCCATTAAGAGCACATGGGTAGAAGCTGTCGGCGAATTGGTTAAGAAGGGAAATGCAAAAGTGGAGGATTTCAAGGTTTTTACATCTTAACGTACACCTATATTTATATCTATCGGGGGTATGATGATGATAATGATGATGATGATGATGATGAAGTCCTTTGGGTTGCTCCAAGAAAAAGCAAAGCTACATAGAGCCCCGCAAGTTCGTGTCCTAAAAAGCGTTCATCCCTTTCTTCGTTATTGTTATTATTTTAGAGTTTATGTGGAGTAGAAATGGATGGATGGCCTTTTGATTCTGTCAGCTATATAAATTTGTGCTCAATCCACGATATCCATATCCATTCTACACAAGTACTCGCTGGGTATATGCGTGTATCCAAGGATTGGTTCCTGTTGTGTTCACGGGATAAACACCTAGTTAGTTGTGCTTGGATTAATCCCAAGCTAGCGACACCGTATGCATTTGTGAACCATGATTCATCACTCGGTAGAGTGGGGCTGGCGGGGGGGTTAAGTGGGTCAGGTGTCTTGGGTGTCCAAATACTAATTAATTGTTACTGTAGCAAACGAAATTTACACAACTATTATAATAGGTAGGTAATTTTGTTCTGCCTCAACATGTAACTGATTGAATCAATATACTTGTAGCGTAAGGCTGGTCGATAGTGTTTGAGATAGGCATTGAAGTCATCTGGTGTAAGAAAATACAACATCGGGATAGCGCCGCATTAAGTCCAATTCCAAGAATTTAACTTAGTACAGTGAGAATGGGAGGCGGCAAATTTTGTTCCATTAACCCGAGTTTATTACTCCAGAAAAAATAAAATAAAAACCCCAAACAATAGTAATGGATAAATGGAATATCATGATAAAGGAAGAAATTTTATTATACGTGACTGTGGTGAGTCATTAATATTTTCTAGAGACCATTGCCAAAACACCTTTTATCCCCATCCCCCCCCCCGAGAGAAATATCCCACCATTTATCTAATTCATAGGTTTGCGGGCAACCATTAAGTACATGGGTGTGAAAAGGTTGAGCTAGAAATTGTTAGTCATACCTCAATAATTAAAAAAAAAAAAAAGTGTGTGGGAAGGGAAAGGTACCTGAGCTCCAGCGACTAGAGAGTCGGCGGCAACAGCAAGAGAATCAGCAGTCTTCTGTGTCCCCCGAGGGGCGACCCCTATGGTCTCCAGTCCGCCAATAAGTTTGTGAATTGCCCCACGACCAAGTTTGGTCATGCGGAGGACAGTGAAGAAGTCTCCGAGGCTACGGACATACTTCATTTCGCCGGCAATCGGGTAGTACCAGGGGATGGCATCATCTCTCTGGGCAAGATCCTCATGGAATTCAAGCTCGAAACCCGCTGCTTTGATGGCGCACAGAGCTTCTGAGATCCTGACCATCTGTGAAATACCATCGCCGCTAGTGATTATTAACTTTAAACCCTTAAAAATCTTACCAACAAGCTGGGGGGGGGGGTAACGTACACTTCAATGCCGTGGCAAACCTCGCGGTGCTTGGCGTTGGAAGCATCATAATTGTCGGTCATGAGCCATTCATACACTCCAAAAACACCGCCAGGCTTCAACACTTTGAAAATTTGAGAATAGACACCCTCAAGACTAGGAGCATGTACGGTGGCCTCAATGGCGTATACGGCATCAAAGGTTCCAGGTTCAAAAGACATTTGCATAAAGTCTCCTTTGACAAAGTCCTGGAACTTGCTGTTAGCAGACGTCGGTTGAATGGGTTGGAACTGTTTGAAACATACCAATTTGTGGGACAATCCAGCTTTTGCTGCGTACTGTGTAGCTCTATCGATCTGGTAATCATTGTTGTTCAATCCGGTGACATTGGCATCCGTGAATCTGACAATCTCCCTAGCAGGACCACCAACTCCACACCCAACATCAAGAACTTTCATTCCCGCCTTCATGCCCATCATATGAGCCAAATAGTGTTCATGACGAGCAATGGCCTGGTAAAAGGGTTCTCCAGGGTAGAAGCGGCAGAAATCTGTCAAGAGATATTAATACCATTCTCGAGTTTTTCCAAAGAAGCAAAGAGTAGCTCACGGAATGATTGACCCCAGCCATTCTCGTACAGATCCGTAGCAAGATTATAATAACTACAGAAGATGACATTAGTTCACAATTCCCGCATGTGCCCAGTGGATTTGGAACATGAGGCGAAATGTTGAAACATACTGTCTGGTCAAGGTAGCATAGCTCTCAACACGCTCCTGAGAATGTCAAAGTTAGAATTGCAACAGAGCCATAACCTACTAGGAATTCTAACCTTCATGTCCTTCTCAGTCTCCTGGCCGGCACCCTTTCCATCCCAGAACTTGAAGTACTCGTCGACAGCAGCACCCTGAGCTTCCTTATCCTTCGCGAGCATAGCCAAGAAGCCGGCTTTTTCTTGAGCCGACTTGCCGTGCATGGCTCTGTTGAAAGCAGCATCACGGCCGTGGTCTTCAGTTTCGAGCTTTGTTGATGCCATTGCCGATATTTTATAAAATGGTTGGAAAACAAGTAGAAGGGATAAAGGGGAAAGAATTCTGGGGAATTGATGTAGCGAAAGTGTAGGCGTTGAACCGTGGAGAGGGAAGAAAAACGGCGGGTAACGGTGAAATATAAAGACGTGGGTTTATGCAATGGCGGAAAGGGGTTGTGACCAGGGGACAAGGGGAGAATCCCTTTTTCTTTGGCAAAGACAGAAATTAGGTGACCTTTTTAGGCAAGACGGCGGAGCCTCTTGGAGATCGACGGTGCTAATGGGTAAAGGGCGAAAGCTTGGCTTTCACGAATACGGTCTACGAATACGGTGGCGAGTACGGAGCTTCTTCACCAAAAGTTCTACGAACACGACGGGAGGCAGCACTGTAGGGGCCCTTTTTGCCCGTGTTACTATAATGCTGATTCTGATGTCTAAGAGTAAATACTTGTAGGTATTATCAGGGTACCGGTAGCGAATTAAGTGGAGAGAGGTATAGTACAATGCCTGTACTCGTACTGCGCATTGCTGGGGAAGCGGCCAGATTTGAAGCTGTAGCCAATTGCCTTGGATGATGCAAGGACATCGGAAATCGGGGACCAGACGTGCATGATTTCGTTCCTGGCAGATATGATTACCTCAGCGGCTTTATCGGGGCCTCTTTGCTCGAGTACCGTACCGTACTCGTACGAGTACTGTACATGTACAGTACCTTTTTCGCTTGGCCAGCTTGGGACTGCACATCCTTTGCTCTCTCACTCCCAGGGTCTGATGCGCGTGACCAAGATGACGATTACTGTGCCTGTTTGTAGTTCCCTGGCCGGATAACAAATCTGCGGTTTCCTTCGGTTTGCCTAGGAGGTCCCCAATAGACTACTGCCGGCAGAGTCCAGCTGTGAACGTCAGAACAGAATGACTGTGGTCTACATCGTACTGTTCTCACAGTGTTGTCTACAAGTATAATAAATCCCCCTTTGTCCCCCCCTCGTACTGGTACTTCTAACCGTCCACGATAAGTGCAGTCGTCACCTGGGAACTATACGACTCCCTGTACTAGTACATACATGAATCACGCCCGGCTGATTCTGCGTCTACCTCACTGCTCAACACAGGAGGAGAAACCTACATAACCACGCCCATTTTATTATATTCACTGGTATTTCTGCCGCTCTGACCTCTTACCCCCCCCCTGTTGCACGACTTGTGCTTATCCACTACCGGTACTTATCGTCTCGGGGGCCGGTACGGTGCGCTATCGGTGGCGGCCAACAACTCATCACTTCGTTGGGGTGGTCTTGGGTTTTCCCCATTTTCCCCTTGAGATACCATACCGTGTCTGAATTCCGGCAGCTTCAAGCGCATTAACTCTCACATAGCCAGCCGGATAGCACAAACCACCATTCCTCAACAGCGATGACCACTAGGTAAAGATAGTAGGCTCTCGTGTGTACTGTTTTTGAAGCTCAGCTAACGACTTGGTCTCACGTGTGCAGATATCGTGTGGAATATGCTCTTAAGGTGAAATAATGCTGCTCCCCCCCCCCATATCCAAATTGCTCCCTGTTTTTCCTCTCCCGACTGTCGGATAGTTGTACTGATTTATGCCCCTCTCTGCTTCCTTTAAGGCTCATCGCCGTGATGCCCTCATCGAATTTATTAAAGGCCTATTGGCAGTGCCCTTTGTTCTGCACTCCCAGCCCACTACCGTGGCCGGAGATGCTTCATTCCGGGTCATGGCAGTCGAAGCTGGCCGTCGCTACCGTGAAATCATGAAAGATGTTGAGGAGCTTATTAATGACCATAGTAATGAGAAAACATAGTCTCTCCCTCATTCACTATTTGCCCACTAACAGCTTTCAAGTTACCTATCAAAGAGCTGGTACCCCCGAGCGATCGAAACTTCGGTTTCTTGTGCCTTCTGTGGGAACTTTCTTCACACCTCTGCTTCTCGAAAAGGCCTTTATAGCACAAGATGCTCGCAGATCTATATCAAATCGCCGCTTCGTTGCCCCTTCATTCAATGATATACGGTTGATTCTTAATACCGCTCAAATCATGTCTTTGACAACCTTGGATGGGCCTTTGAAGCTTGTTACTTTTGATGGAGATGTTACTCTCTATGATGACGGTCAATGCCTCGTTCCTACGAACCCAGTCATACCACGGATACTTCAGCTGATGCAGAGGGGACTCTACATCGGCATTGTGACGGCAGCTGGATATACCGATAGTATGAAGTATATGGAACGTCTCCACGGCCTTCTAGATGCCATCAAGTTTTCGAAAGATTTGACAGAAGGTCAAAAGAGCAACCTCATTATTCTTGGTGGGGAGAGCTCCTACTTATATAAATCTTGTCCCACGTCTCCAACACTCCTTGTTGCCGAGCCACGGGAGAATTGGGAGCTGGACGAGATGCGCACTTGGTCAGAAACAGATATTCAACGCCTCCTTGATATTGCAGAGACCGCCCTCAGGGAATCCGTATCTACTATGAAGCTGGAGGCTATCGTCCTCCGAAAGGAGAGAGCTGTTGGGATTATACCTGCTATTCCGGGTGTTAAGTTTGAGCGAGAGCAACTGGAAGAAGCAGTGCTTGCTGCGCAAAAGACCTTGGAGCTCAGTGATATCGGACGCAGGCTTCCGTTTTGCGCATTCAACGGTGGGAACGATGTATTTGTTGATATTGGGGACAAAAGACTTGGTGTTCGGTGCTGTCAGAGATTTTTTGGGAATATTACTGGCAGTCAAACTTTGCACATTGGCGGTGAGTACTAAAGATGGAAAATATTTCTGTTAGAAATACTAACCTTCCCAGACCAGTTCTTATCGGCCGGACACAATGACTTTAAGGCACGTATGGCCGGAACGACTGTGTAAGTGAAACACTCTCCTTTGTGTGGATGACAATGAGCTCACCAATTATCTATAGATGGGTTGCGAGTCCAGCAGAGACAGTCAGTAGTCTCGACGAGCTATGGGACCTCCTCGAGCACGGTGTGCCTAAAGGATACGACGGCGACGACGAGTGATAAATTCGTGTCGCACCTTTGCATTTTATGGCGAAGGCTACTTTTTTGTGCTGCATGTTGGAAAATAGGATATCCGGCGTTTTATTTGTCTGTTTTCTGCTTCTCTGTTTTCCGCAGCCTATGTGGTGCATTCTGGGAGCGAGGGATGGGCGAATACCGACGGGTATTGGTTTAGTTTAGGGTAATCAGCTGTATGCCATACGGCCAGACACCATCGCAATCCAGACGAGTTTTGAGGCTTCAGACCACCCCCTCTGTGGTCATCAAATACCCAGGCCTCAAATGTGCAAAAGTGAGTGATAATGCATGAAAATATGGATATACAAGCAATCAGCCACCAACCACCGGCAGATGCATGTGGAATTCAAAAGGTTCAGAGGGTATCTATACCCAAAGAATCTGCCGATGTGTACATCACGGATTCTCAGCCGAGTTCTTGAAATGCCAATTCATGGTTGATAAGAATGGTATAAATTGACCTAAGACAAACGCTATCGGTAAGGGCGTCTCGTCACAAGGAAGTATCATACTGGGGTAGTTTTGCACTATACATACTTGATGTTAGGAGTCTTTACCCCGCCTTCTCTGCAGCTCTCCAAATGTTCCCGCACAGTACCTCAACCTCCGTCTGGGTCCCCTTCCGTGCATCCTGAAGCATGCTAGGTGCGATGGGTAGAGCTTGAAGCGTCCGGCCCCCAAGATCTTCGATCAGAGGGTCAATTTGATCTATCTTAATGCCCACTGCCACTGCGGTTGCGACAATCTCCCGGAGCAAATCAATAACCAATTCCTTCACCCCGGGTGAGCTCTTAATCAGGGACTGGATGTCCGACCCAGTAGCGGCGCAAACTGTCTTCCAGGATCCGTTCCAGGTAACCTTACACCAGCGCTCGTATCTGATATATTTACAGACAGTGACTTTACATGACGCCCCAAGGGCGTCGCCGAAGAGTTGTATCTTCTCCTGCTCCTCCTCGAGGAGAAAGTGATCCGGGCCAATGCGTAGATCGTTCACCTTGCCTTCCCGATAAATCTCACCTGGCGCCGGCTGCGAGATGGCGATGTAGAGCATCCCCAAGGCAATGGGGTTCCCGGGGAAAGGCGAGGCGGTAAGGAGGTTCTTCGATACCATCTACACCGTTCTGAGTCAGGATTATCGGGGGGTTCTCCAGCAGGGATATCGCTGCGAGCGGGGGGACTTGCTGCCAACGAAGGTTCCCGGGTAGTGACTTTGTCGTGTCCAGGATGTAGTCGTAGACCGAGGTGTCCTCGATCTCGTCCAGGGGGGAGTAAACTTTCGCGGCCCGGAAGGCGTGGTCGCCCCAGAGAGCAGTGCGCAAGGTGAAGCCCGCGGCCGAGACCATGGGACACAGTAGTTGCTGCGACACACAATTGTGGTGTGGACTCTTGCATAGATTAAGATGGATAGGAGGCACCGACGGCCATTGAAAAAAAAAAAAAAAGTTAAACTAATAAATTTAGGGCGCGAAGAAAATGGAGCTATGATTATGATACAACGTACATCCCCCGCCAAAAACGAGGACATAAATCTCTTTCATTCCCTCCTCCATGTTGATCTAATTAGTCTAACAGCCAAGGATTGGATTGGGAAGGTGGGGGAGGGGCTGTACGATGCAGTACGGTATGATCGCAGCAGTAGCAGCAGCTGAAGCAGCGGAGAAATGATTGTGTTGTATGCCGGTACCCGCAATTGGTCTTATCCTACCTAGCGTGTCGCTTGTACTTTTTTACAAGTACCTGTAGTCCTGCGGAAGCGGAAGGTGGAGTAGTCGAGTAAAGGATCCTCTGGATGAAACTCTGCCTATCGATAGATCGGTATGATATTATATGACAGAATCTGCCTGCCGCACAAGGCTGGTTTAATTGCCGCTGATTGCGTAGTGTGTGTGTGTGTGCATCTGTGTTGCCAAACACTTTCAGGTGGATTGATCGAAATTTTTAATACGATAAAAGAGCAAATTATGATACTGTATTACAAGAGGTTGAATTCCAATCAAGTGAAACACCGGATGGTAATACCCAGCAGGAAGGAAGGAAGAAATCCGCTTTCAAATACTCCAATTGTCAACCACTACCTGTGTAGATCTGATTGGTGTGTGTGTGTGTGTATGGTGTGTGTGTATGGTGAGGATTTGTTTTTTTGTCTGGATGAGCTTTCCACTTAAACATTACTCTGCCAAATAATCCCCAATTTAGTATTGGGCTATCCCCCCCCCCCTCTCCCTCTATTAGCCATGTAATATTATTGTATCATATTACACATACTTTGTTGGAGACAAACGGCCCCTCCAATCCGACTTTCCCTGTGTCACCATGTGCAAAATTGAACGTCAGCTCGAACAGAATAGTTGACCGGGCTAGAAGACTATTGGATTCGATTCTAGTGTTCCACGAGTGATCGCTTGTGAAGGCTAAGGGCTTGGATATTTTCTCCAATGCCAAGCGGGCGGATAAGTATGATATAGTGCTGGTAAGGCACAAGGCTTGTTGGGGGCAGGGTTCTTGCAACAAACCAAATCGGGCCAAACCGAAGGGAATCGGGTGGGAGGGGATATAAGCCCAGGGGGGGGGTTTTTTGAGAAAGATGTTGACTTGTTTTCCATTCCTCCCGCAACGGTCATTTGGACTCACCCGTTTCATTTTACTTTTCACTGTACTTTTCATTGCTGTGTGCTGCGGTATAGAGTTATCCCCGAATTGGTGAATACGGTAGCTCGTGAAAATCACACGGCCACGGAAAACTGCTAGATGGCGGGCAGGAAGGATGTTTTTGTGGGGATTATCGGGATGGGGAATATGGGGAGGTTGTACGCCAGGGTGATTGCAGCGGAAGGTTGGAGGTTTGTCGCACATCTTCTTTCCTTCCCTTCTGACTTTTCTCCCTTCCCCATCCACTTTCTTTATCGGAGCACCCCCCCCCCTCCTCTCTTTCGGATCGTGCTAAAGCGGAGCTTTGAAGCGTTAACGCTTGCGATCGGGAAGACAAGTTCGAGAGCCTGAAGAAAGAGTTTGCTGGTACGTAATTCAACTCCCCGTAATAGTAATAGAGATGTCTGGGAGAGGGATGAGGAGTAGCTAATCGAGGATCTGACGGGTGGGAATTAGGAATTGAGAATATACATGTCTATGCAAATGGCCTTTCGGTTTCCCGGATTAGCGATTATATCATATACGCTGTCGAAGCGGAGCTACTTGATACGGTTGTTGCTGCTTATGGACCTTGTACCCGCCCCTCTCAAAGAACAAAGGAGGGGTAGCTGACTTTGACCACAGCGACAAAACTAGGTGCTATCGTCGGCGGCCAAACATCATGCAAAACTCCCGAGATCAAGGCCTTCGAAAAACACATTCCTCCTGATGTGGACATTGTTTCCTGTCACTCTTTACATGGCCCAACGGTTGATCCTGCTGGGCAGCCCTTGGTTTGTCTGCATTTCATGGAGCTATGTATGGTCAACTGATGTGTTATAATTCATAGGTTATCATAAGGCACAGGGCATCGGACAGAAGTTTCAAGCTTGTGCAGGATATTCTCTCCTGCTTTCGTTCCAAGCTGGTTTACTTGAGTGCGGAGGAGCATGACAGAATCACAGCAGACACACAAGCGGTCACACACGCGGCGTTCCTCAGGTCCCCCCCCCCTCCCAAGGCCTTTTTTGCACAGACGAGAAATATCTAACGAGAAGTTTAGCATGGGGACGGCCTGGGCAGCAAATAACCAATTCCCCTGGGAGGTAACCCGCTGGCAAGGCGGCATAGAAAACGTCAAGATAAACCTTACTTTAAGGATCTACAGCAATAAGTGGCACGTGTATGCAGGTTTAGCGATTCTCAATCCTGCCGCCCAAAAGCAGATACGGCAATACGCAGCCTCGGCCACGGAGCTCTTCAAGCTGATCTTGCAAGGCAAGAAGGAAGAACTGTCTAGAAGGATACGCTCCGCTGGAGAATTCGTTTTCGGGAAGCAAAAAGATCAGGAGCTTCTGTTACGGGATGATATCCTGGACAAGTTTAGTCTCAGTGGGGTGCCTCTGCATGAACGAAAACCAAACAGCCACCTGAGTCTGCTGGCAATGGTGGATTGCTGGCACAAGTGCAATATTGTGCCATACGACCATATTATTTGCTCTACACCTGTGCGTCTCCGTTGCCCCCACCCCACCCACATGCTTATGCGGGGTAAATTTAATTGTTTGTCAAAACTAATCCCCTGTTCAATCCTCGGAAAAACAGTTATTCCGGCTCTGGCTCGGAGCAACAGAATATCTCTTCCGCCAGCCCGATCTTCTCGACGATTGCATCCGTTTCGCCATAGAGGATGAAACATTTCGTTCCGACGATCTAGAATTTACTTTTGCGGCCAGGGTAAGAGAAGCACCAAACCCAAAATCCCCATATAAACGTACTTTTCACCGCCCCCCACCGAATCAAACTGAACTAAACCAAATACTTATCCTCCATCGCATCGTTATCATCATCCCTGAGGAAATGAAATAGAGTGGAGCACTCCCAAATACAATCCATCACTAACGGAGTAAAATAAAATAGGGCTGGAGTGACGCCGTGAGTTTCGGTGACTTCGATACATATAGAAAGCGCTTCGAAATGCCCCAAGAATACTTTGCACCACGCTTCGCGGATGCGACGGAGGTGGGGAACCAGATGATTAGCACTATTCTGGAGCGGACCAAGGATATAGAGAAGGCGAAGGAGTAGTGGCATTGTTTCTGACGTATCAAGGTCAGGTTTGATCGCTATATTTTTTCTTTACTTTGCGCTTGTAGTCGAGTAATTGAGCATGGAGGAAGAGGAGCATCAACACGGGTATCGTATCGTATCATGGACTACCGGTACATTGTCCGTAGTAACTTATGCCATGTCATGCAATGCAATGCAAACCCTGAAGATCCTCACGTGATCATAAAGTTAAATGGGAAAAAAGTAAAAAAACGAAAGAAAAAAAAAACAACCTTCACCTCTCCATAAGCTCCCGATATGTGTGCAAATGTGGTATGATAGAGACCGTACACAACTACCAAAAAAAAAAAAAAAAGGACAAGAATGATAACTTAGTCCCAACCCAACCCATATACCCATCTACCCCCCGTTTATCAACAAGCCAAACCAAGCCAAACCGGACCAAACCTCAACGCCACTACCCACCCCCCTACGAATGATACTCCTTCGCATCCCCTCGCCCGTAATAATCCTACAACTCGTATGGATTATCAGGCCGGTACGCCGTCACTGGCGTTGAGAAACTGGAAGTGTGTACAGCACTTGCACGGGGGTTGCAGTAGGGCCACGTGCGCCGTGGAGGCTTGGTTCATTTCCTATTTTCAATAACAAGTGTGGATTGGGGAAGGAGGAAAGTGGGGGACGGTATCCGGGTATTATGGGGGGTGATATCAAGAGTAAAGACGGGTCAGATTAGATCGGACTGATTCCTACTATCATATGGTACTCTGTGGGGGGGTGGGGAAAAGGGGAGGGGAAGAGAGGGAGGGGCTTAATGAAAAAAAAAAAAAAAAGGAAAAAGGAAAAAGGAAAGAGGAAAAAGGAAAAAGGAAAAAGGAAAAAGGAAAAAGGAAAGGAAAAGGAAAGGTTAGGAAAAGGATATCATATCGAATCCACCATCGCCAATTGCGAAACCCATATAACACAAGAAACAAAGACCATCATAATAACCACAACCATATCCCTTCCACCTCACCCCAAGCGCAAACACAAATTCGGGAAAGCCAAAAAAGAAAAAAGAAAAAAAATCAAGGAGAAACACCAACCTCCTTCCTCCTCTCCTTCAAGAAATAAAACACCAAATATCCCACACCGACCACACCCGCCACCACCGAATACGCCACCACAGCACTCTGAGGAGCATCAGTCCTTGGCAGCGACAATCCGATCCCGCCATTGACTATACCAGCGACAATGACGAAGCGTCCATGCCAGATGTGAGCGTAACTCCACAAGCTCCGCTTCTGCGTCTTGAGGTAGACGTTGTGGTGGAGCTGGCCGAGCATGGCTTGCACGAGCAGGAGGGCAACTATGATTGTTCCAAAGTACTGGTGGAAAACTTTGTAGTGCTGTGTCATTTATTGTTCGTTGTTAGTCTATTGGTTGTCTTACTCTTATTCTTCATCACTAGGGGGAGGGAGGAGGGAGGGAGGTACAGAATCGGATATCTTGCTCCGCCAAATGCCCATTCCCATGCCCACCACTGCGAGCATGAAGTTTAGAATTTGTAAGCCGCGGTGGAGGGCGAAGGCGTTTGGTATGCGGTTGTTTAGAAGGCGCACCAGCGCCGCGCCGAAGGGGAAGAGGAGGATGAAGACTACGCCCATTATGACACCTGTATATGTGCACCATGGTTTTTGATTATTATCTGGTTCTCTTCTCTTCTTCTTCCTTTCCTCTTTCTTTTGATATTGACGTTTTCAAAATGCAAGCAAACACGGGACAGGCAAATTGGGAAGTGAATCAGTGGAGGCTTTTCCCTTTCTGTAATTGGCTTGAACAAAAAGGAAGTTCGCCTCGGGTATTATATGACTGAAACGAATGTGTAAATGTGCGGTAGTGATGGAAGAAAGAGAAATAAAAAGGACAATTAAACTCCTCGACAGTAAAGAGTAGACACTATGGGATAAGGTTGGAAGAAAGGTGCAGCTGTGAGCGTACAATCCAGGCACAGAGACGAGTATCGTACGGTAAAATCCTATCACTCCCACACCAAGATAGAGAGGAACAACCAAAAAACCCATCCTACAACAACCAAGAATAAATAGCATAACTCGCAAGACTGAATACCATACCATGCGCAATAAGAACCTTATCACCCTTCGTCATCGGCGGCGAAAAGCTAGTACTACCTCCACCCGAACTCCCAGTGGCACTCGCACTCGCACCACGACCCGAGCTCGAACCACTCGAACCCGAACCCGAACCCCCAGTCGCTTCCGCTCCTCCGGACGCGGTACCGCTGGCCGAGCCGCCGTTCACAAACGGGTTCGGTGAGTCGCCGCCAGTGACCTGTGTCATGTCGAGGCGATAAAAGCCATTACGGACGTGCTTGCTGAGGGTCTCAGTTTGGGATTTTGAGGTGACCGACTGGTCACCGACGGCCCAAATGAAGTTTTGGTTTGTCGAGGTCACGGCAAGGCTACCGCCGTCCCAGGTTCTGCAATTGCTGCCTTTGGAGCGGTTAGTACATGATTATGGGAAGAACAGATAGGGGGGGGGAAAGGAAAGGGGGGGGGAAAGGAAAGGAACATTTGATGTTTGCGGTCATTAACTCCCCCTGGACCCCAGTGCCCTCGAGCAGTTCAAACTGGATTGACGATTCGAATTTCGGTTCGACTTCACCCCTAAATCATCCCCGTCCTCATCGTCAGCACCTAAACCCCCTCACCCTCCATCTCAAAAAAGAGCTGCGTAAAAAAAAAAAAAAAAAAAAAAAAAAACCTACGTCCCAAGTCTAGGCGAAAAGGTAACGTTCCCTTCCCCGTTCTGGTAAATAATAAACATCAAGGAACCCTTCATCGCCGAGCCAATTCCCGTCGCGATCCATCCTGCGCTCGTAGGCCCCCGGATATGCAGGAAGACATCCTCCCCAGAAGCAGGGAGGTTCCAGTTGGTAACAAAGGTCGAACTCCGGTCGGTGAAGCCTTGCGCTGGCGACGAGCTTTGCGCGTATGTGAGTGTCGCTGCAGCAAGGTGAAAGCAAGTTCCGTTAGCAATCTACGCTTACTCATCTCGTCTTGTCCCCGTGTGCATTGTCGTGCTGCGGTCCGGGCAAACGGCAGGCGGGCAAGGCAAGGCAAGTTGAGGAAGGAAAAGGGGAGAAACAAACCAGCAGAGATCACGGCCGTAGCAAGAAAGCTCTTGAAAGAAACCATTTCCCTAACCTCCGTTCTTCTTCGCGTAAAGTCGTGTGTTACCGTTATAGTCCGATGAATCGCGTTATGTATTCAGCACAAGTAAAAAAAACTTTCAACGAACCGGACAGATGGACGGACGGACGGACAGAGCTAAAAGATCAAAGAAGCTGAAAGGAAGTCAGGGAGAAGGGACACCGCTTCATATATATATCTATCGGAAAAGAAAAGAAGGGGAAACCAAGCTGGAGTATGATGGGTAGGTAGGCCGAACCTTTCCTCCGCCTTATGTATTACCAATACCAAGTTAAACTCCCTCTAAATTTTCCAATACCGGTAAAGCACAATCCTTCCCACACACACACCCACACACACCCGAAAAGCAATTATAACGATATGAACAACGAGACGAAAAATCCAACCAAGATGACTGGCTACTACAGTATACCGGTATGTGAACCAGCCTTCTTCTTCTTGGTCACCTTGGCCTTACCCGCCAAGAAAGAAACACACGGCAAGAATGACAAGGGGGGGGGGGGAGGGTTACAGTTAGGTAGGAGCGGGGGAATAGAACCAACCGTGAGACATTGAAAATGACAAGTACGAGTACAGTACAAGTGAGAACAGTTACAGTAACCGGTATCCCTTGGGGGGTCTGAAACAGTAAAATTCGTTGCCGGGTGGCTGGGTGACTTGTCCACTGTTTTAATCAAGCTCTCATTGGAGGAAGTAAAAACCCTGCAGGTGGCCGAGTGACTTGGCCTCAATGGCGAAGTCACTCATCCACCTGGCAACGAATTTTACTGTTTCAGACCCCCCAAGGGATACTGTACAAAAAATCCTTTTAAATTTATATCCCAGGGGGAACAAGACAAACCAAAACCTGAATTCGTACTCGTAGATGTAGCCAAGTCAGCACTTATCTTACAAGTGCACTACTGTACCGCAGCCCTTGCTAGAAGAATAACCCTTGTTGAAAAGAAATGGTAGGTACAGTACCTGTACTAGTATCATACTAGTAACTTTGTCAAACCCCCCTTGCTCACGCACGGGGGAGATTATTGGCTGACTGGGGGGCTGGGTTTGATTGGGGCTGAGTTGAATGATGCGAGCCGCAAAAGATATAAAAATTTTCTTGGCTTCTTTTATTTTACTCTCTTCAATTGCTTTTTGTGCGCGGGGGGTGACATTTTACTTTTTTTTTTTTTCTTTTCAAAAATTCTTTTTTTAGATTCACGTCAAAGTGCGGAAAACAGAAAACATCTCGGGCTGGGCTGGATATGGGCTTGGTTAAAGTGACGATTTGATTCCGATCTGTGCCTTTTTTTTCGAAAAGTGAGTGAGGAGGTCGTGATTGACTTAACCTATATTTGGAGGAACGTGGTGCGAATTCGATTGATATCATACCAAGTTGCCAGCACAGTTTATCGTACTGGGTTTACTGGGTTGACTAAGTTTGAGGTGAAATGGTTTCTCTCTCTCTCCCTTTCTCTCATTGGCTTTTTCATGAGTCAGTTTGCTGGAAGCTAATTTTTTCCCAAAAAAAATCGCCAAGAGGTCAGGCAGGCAGGAGGTATGATACCGCCAAGAATTGGGTTGTCTCTATGATTACACTTTACAGAATCCTGACCAGCGAATACCCCCCCCCCCCCCCATTTCGCCTTACTTATGCTCATCCACCAAGTACGGGTAAGTAAGTACAGTACCGGTATCTTGACTATCGTAGCCTTACGAGGTATGATACAATAGTTCTTCAACAAGAAAAAAAAAACTCCTGGGGTGTTGAAGAGTTGTTATTACCTTTCTCTCTTTCTTTCTTTCTAAGGCGATGTGAATTTGATAGACGGTCTCTCGCCATACAAATTTCCCACGAAGTGTGCGGCTGAGTAGACTACGACTACAGTACCTTAAACTAGACTATCTATCCGTCCATCCCATCCATCCATCCATCCATCCCATCCACCCAACCAACCACCAAAAAACCGATATCTCGCCAAGCCGGTCCAGTCCAGACCAAAAGGAATGACCATCATAGTAACTATAATTAAAAAGGGCATCATCCACATCGACAACAATCGTTAGCCGCCCCAACAACAACAAAAAATAAAAAAAAAACCCCTTTTTACCGTAGATATTGCACCTTTCCCACGGTACATTCCACTTTCCAACCCTTTTGCACGACAACAACAACACAGCAACATGAACTTTCCAAGAAATGAATTACGGTATACAGTTTACTCGAGCACAGTAATAAAGCCAAGCCCGGTATGAAGCGGGGGTGGGGGGAAGGGAAAGGACCGTACCGTAATTTAAACCGACTTGAATTATCATCAGATTCCCAATCGCATGGCCAAGAAAAAAAAAACAATCAAAGGCAAGAATGAAAAGAAAGAATAAATGAATGAAAAAAACGCTCACACACAATTGAGATATCAATTTCAGCTCCTACTCCTCCTCCTCCACCTCGTATTACCACCCTGTTACTCTTTTCTTGGAGACGTGAGTTATCGGTATGGGAGGGTAAAAAAAAAAAAAAAAAGTTCCATAACGAGTTCGGGTCGGGTAGAGTCGAAGTCAAACTCGTGCAGTGCACGACGATAGATAGATAGATAGACACAGCCAGCCAGTTCATGCAGCGACCGATAAGGCACGGCCGCAAGTATACGTACGTACGTACGGTAGTGCTTGTAGAGTGAGTAGTAAACAGTTAGTAAAGTAGGGTAAGTAAAGTAAGTAAGAAAGCACCCGGTAGCGGTATCGGTCCCGTCCCGCTTTTACCGTTCGTGGTCCCTGACGGGCGGCGGACAGATCCGCGGGTAGTGACAAACACCCCTCCCTCCCCATTCCAATTCATACGTCAGTTAAACAGAGTTACCGGTAAATTTACTACCGTAGTACGAGTACATGCGGAGTAGGAGCAACAAGGCATGAACTGAATGAATGAATGGACCCAAGTGCAGCTCAATACGCGTACTGTACATACCACACACCCCGCAAACGCCTTGCATAGTCTACCTCTCTTCCCTTCCAACGCATAAAAGGATTATAAACCATCCGAAATGTGCAAAACTTTCACTACTACAGTACTTGGCATTTTTGCACAGCCTACCGGGCGATCATGATTCGATACCGGGAGTCCCGAGTCCCGTGTATAAAACTTGATGATGATGGATAATAACTGGTTCTATTGTATGTATCCGAAAATAAACTTTCATTCCTCCTTTGCCAAGTCTTCCCCCCCGGTCATGGATTTGTAATTAATGGGACGGACGCGATCCCCATATCTTGCGAATCCTTGTTCTCTCTCATTCCTGGATTCCGGTAGGAGTATCAAAGTCCAAGTTGTATGATAAGTTAAAATTTGATTTATCATAATTACTTATTGCTACCTGTCCGCCAAGACTTCGAGTACCGTACAAAGTACTCGGTACTGCACGTCGCGGTGGTTGACCCCTTCGGGATTATGATGATGACGAATGATGATGAGAGATGGTAGGTAACTCGTAGTACAGGTATTCGGTCGGGCAGGTGCTTGAAACTGTGCTGATAAATGTCGGGAGATATGATACTGTACTGTACTGTACTGTACTGTACTGTACGAGTACGGTACTTGCACGAATATAACCCTTGTATTGATGGATAGAGATTTGAATGGGGTTAGCGGAGATAGGTTTTTACAATACGATTATTATATAAAATTCATGGTGCAATAAGATATGATTCGCACCTTTGTTTCCATCCGTCCATCCATGATATCCATCTGCGGAGGGCGGAGGTCTACTGTACTCGTACCCTGGTAGGATGGAAATTGAAGGAGAACACAAACACGGTAAACTACCGGTAGTTGTTTGATCACTGCCTGTGATACTCCTATCATACTTGGTAGGATAAATGTGTATCGTCGGGTACAGCGCCTACCGGTAGTATTGGATGAATCCCGCGGCCTCCGCTGACAAAAAAGTAATACCGAATCACCAAACTTCACCAGCATCATGTCTGTTCTTCTGTTCTTCGTTTCATTTCACTTTCCTACAAGCGCTCGCCAAGTACTCCCACTTGTATCACACCAAGCTGCGCACACATACACTTTCTCCAACATTCCATCACTCCGAGTACCCCACCTTTAGAAGGGGAAGGGAAAAAAAAAGGTCCTTCATGTATTGCACGCACTATATCTAGGCTACCGTAATGTATCGCGCATTTGTAGAAGGAATGAAAAAAATTAAAAAAAGGCCATTGCAAACTTTTGGACTTGAAAGAAAGTTAGAGCAAATAAGAACTGATGTTCAGTGAGTAAGTACTCTAGGCACCAGGACACCATACAGCTAGAACATCAGTAGAAAGGTGAAAGATAAAAAAGGAAAGAAAATGAAATTAAACCTATAAGGAGTCAGATTAGGCCAGACGACATCTATCCCGCATGTAAACATTCCCTTACCTCTTCGTCTGCCCCTCTACCCCGTCCAACCAGCCATTCTCCCGCAAACACCGTCCTAATCCCCAACACAAATATTGCAAACTCCAACAGACACCGCATTTGGAAGCAGAGAGAAAGTAAGCAAAATAACAACTAGGAGAGAGTGGAGAAAAAAAATACAAAACAAAACAAACAAAAAACAAAAGACTCCAGCCCAATGATAATGACAACGTCTTTGCCAGCCATTTATATTCCCTGCCAAACGGTGAAGAACCGTTTTGTTTCTCAACATAGTGACTTTGTACAATCCCGCCATTTTGGTTTACCTCCCTGCATTGCGCTGCATCTGCTTTTCTCTTTTTGGAATTGATAGGAATGGCGTGCTCCACATCAACCTAGAGACCCACCCTCTGGGAATAGAAGTGGTGGTTCATATCATGGGTGAGGATATGCTCCTTAAAGCTCCCTCCCGCTTTTGCTTTCTTTTTTTTTTTTTCTCATTTTTTTTCCTTTTTATTTTTCTCTAACCAGAGTCAAGTAAGTGAAAAGCACAGCAAGCGTAGAAATTGGGTTTTTTTTTGTTAGCCTAGAAGATGCGTTAGAGCACACATCCGATGGAATATGGGGGAGAAAGAGTCCTCACCTTCAAACTCTGCATTCCGTTAACGCAGGGAACTTGCCAGCACTGCGACCTTTGTCGAGGACGTTCTTGAAGAAGGAGGATGAGCGGATATTCTCCTGCTTCACACAGTCATGGTAGTGGACCGGTACGATACGGCACCGTTGCAATTCGCGGAATCCGTCTTGCCACAAATGATGACATGCAAGAAAGATCTTGATGTCCATATGCTGGAGACTCTGGCCGTATTTACTCAGGGCATGGCAGAGGTCTACACCAATTTCCTGCTCTCTCTTGGATACATTTCCGTAGTGATTGATCCAGATCCAGAATGAGAGGCGTGTCAACTGGTTGGGCATTTTTTCCAACACCCGCGCAATACCTATAAAAAAAACCCCCCCCCCCTATTAGTCATGACAATCCTAGGGTAAAAATCAGCAAAACAGGAAGGAAAGTACCTCTAGATGTAACTAACGGACAATCGACAATGTCTAAATCATTTAGATTACTAAGTTTCCGGCAGAGTAGGAGGAGAATGTCATCACTAATCTGGTAGGACCTAGTGAGATGAATCTGGGTCAATTTGAAAGTGGACGCTTTTTCACAGTGGAATATATTCCCAGGGATCCTGATATATGTGGGAGCATTCCTTAGAGAAAGGTCCTGGTCTTGAGTAATCAGAAGCCTCCTCAGCTCAGGCGCATTCCTGATAATGTTTTCCCAGACTCTCTCTCCTGTTGCGATCTTCTCGCCCCTATCCTTCATACGGATCTCCCTAAGGTTTGGGAACTTCTGCACCGAGACTAGTTTGTTGAAGACAGGAACCGCGTTAGGCATATCAATGGACATGACGTGGATGAGAGAGCATCCCTGAATTATGTCCGGCAGCAAATGGAAAGCATCGACCTGCTCTGCGACAACGGCCCTGGAGTTGCGATCACGGTTGTTGTAGCTTTGGTAGCTCGTCCGTAAGCCAAACGGAGGCACAGATACCCGCAGAGACCGGACCAAGGCTCCTATATCCCGATCGCGGGATAAAGTGCGTGCAAACAGTTCCAGATTCGACCACTCATTCAAGTTGACGTATTTATACAGGATCTCTTGACCAAGAGTGCGCCAATGGCGGCAAGTCCTGAGAACGCTCTGAAGGCCTTTATATCGAGTCTTGTTGAAGGCGGAGGGGACCTCAAAGCTGGATCCGTATGTGAGGTCCCTGGTCTTGACCTGGACTTCTGGTAGAACACCGTCCGCGGCATAACTAAATATCGCATGTAGTATTTCCTCCGGTAACTTTTTAATGCCGCCACAACCCCCAGAGGGGCGCCCGCGAAAAGTGGGTGCGCCAGCATCGCCGTTATTACGGGACCTAGGTGGGTCTCTACTGTGGCCCCCGGATGCCACCAGATTGCCATTGACCCCCGCGGACACGGTTGACTCATTAGCTCTGTTTACCGGCACGGGCGGTTTGCTGACTTTGTGATGCGATACGAACGGTTTTCTAGATTTATTTTCTGGCGCAGGTGGTTTGCTAGCTTTGTGTTCCGGTACAGGTCGTTTGATAACGTGGTCTCCTGGGGCTTGTGGCTCACTAGCGTGGTTTGCCAACATAGGTGACTCGCAATCTTTGCCTTCAGATGCCCCAGATGATCCCTTTAACTCTTTTACCCTATACTTTTTCGCACAGCGCGATTTCCCGGCTTCCTGGTTCCGGGGGTTTGGGACGCTGCCTGGGTCTTCGGGTAGTTCAAATACGCGCTCTCCAAGCGACACCGGGGATTCGATTTTGTTCTCGGCTGCTCCATCAAAGTTCTCAATAATAGCTCGATCGAGAGGAACACCCACATTCCACTCGTCATCGGTGAGGCCAGTCTGGGAGGATTTCTTATCCCATTCCCATTCCCAAACACTTGGAGTCTCGTTCCCAGAATCAGACTCATTCATCCACGAAGGGACTTCTTGGATCTCCGGGTCACTTTGCTGAGGATCAGGCTCTCCTTTAGTTGCAAACTGGCCAGGCTTCTGCAGACTCACGGCAAGTGCCATCTTGGCTTCCTTAAGCATTGTTAGTGGAGAAAGGCTTGGAAGGAGAAATACACATACATCTCGAGATGCGAAGCAAGACCCCCGCGAGCCGCCGGGAGGCCCGAGGAGCTTTTCCGATATTTGAGGTACTGCCATCCCAGCATATAGTCAGTAATTTCTCCAGTAGAGAATTCCTTAGCAACACTGGATCTGCTCTTGAGTAACTCACCTGCTGATTCAATACAATCCCTAGTTTTCCCAGCAGTGAGAGACCCTCCGTCGCCCGGTCCAGTAGGTTGATGCCTCACCTCCAGCGGAGGGGCAGAGCCGCTCGGTGGCGAAGAGGGCAGGGAGCTCGGACCAGAACTAGTGGAAGGCGCTGAGTCTTTGGGGGAAGGGGGCAATGCCGCCCCCGCAGCAATACCTGGTGCCCCGCAAGAAGTATAGACATCCCGTGCGACCTGTTTTTTGACAACGGGGTCAAGTTGAATTCCCCCCTCTTCACTCTCCTTAGCAGATTCATCGTTCACACGCTCAGGGGCTCTCGCATTGGGATAAAAGGTGGCGTTACTTTCAGGAAGAAGCCCCTCGTGCTGCGGGGTGGTTAAATCTAAGGATTCAACAGTCGAGGCTCTATCTGTATCCGTCAAGGTCCTTGTAGAGACCACTGTGGTAGCCCCTGAGTAGTCACTAAAAGGACCACCCTTCCTCCCAAGGGGCATTCTATCGACATCCATTAGGATCGCCTGGGATTGGCCATTACACCTGTTTCCTGAGTGGGCGCCCCTGCGGCCACCTGGGGTGGCGCATACGCGGTCGTCATGGCTCGGTCGGTTCTTCGATGGATAGCCTCCTTCGTGCTCCTTGGGAGCAGCTTCTGCAGGACGGGGAGGAGCTCTGCCGGTAGAGACAGTGTATTCACTCGTGGTACGAACGACCTGATTGTGAGAACGGTGCAGGTTCTGAGAAACATCCCTAGATTCCCACCCCAAGGAATCTTGATCCGGATTAGAAATTCCACTGGAGGTTTTCCGAACAAGATCGCCGGTTGTCTCATCCCTCGGGTTGGCCTCGGGCTTAATCTTTCCAGAGTCAACCCCGCGTAAACGAACCGGATCTAACTGCCAGAACATAGACCGGTGTGTTTCGACAATGTAGCTAAGCCGGGGGAAGCCCCGCCCCGGATCGGCTCGAAGGAGGAAACACAGACGGCCGTATTTCCTCTGGATAGCATCTGGGTCTGATGCGTATTGCCTCGCGAAGTTGTCTAGGAGGCGGACACCGCCGCTTGATCTCTGAAATAAGTCGCCCTCCTCCATGTTACAACCAAAGCCCTCGGCGCACGGGGTTTTTAGGAACTCTTTGAGCGAGCTCGAAATAGGCGGCTTCGGCCCAATAACTCCACCAATTGTCCGAGATACTTCCATTAAATGTTTAGAGTCACTGGTCATCACTCGTTCAGGATCAGCCGTTGCAGACGGAAAGGCCCTGGAGTTGCGAAAACCGCATCCGCCGCTCGACGAACTCCCATACCCGGAACTATCCCGAGTGGCAGGCCTGGCCTGACAGGCAGTTATAGCGGGCCCGGTGCTAATAGATCTAGCGTTATTATCTACTCTCGTAGCGTTTGAAGTATTGCTAGCGACGTCAACTTTCGGCCCCGTAGCGTGAAAATTCCGGGGTAGAGTATCGGCAACCGAAGCTTTGGGACCCGGGATCTCCAAAGACACGCCCCCACCATGCTTGCTGTCACCAGCTTCATCACATAACTGGCTCAATTCAGCCTTGGCCTCCCTTGGAGCTGTCCGTGTGCCGTGTGTAGTGAGCAGTGGTCTTCTGTTTCTCCAGTCGTTTCTCTCCTTGGAATGAGCGATACTGTGTACGTGGTCCGAGTATGCGACAGGCGGCTTGGGAGAAGGACGCGGTGCGTTTACGGCACCAGCCTTGTTGTCTCCCTTAACTGTCATGGACCTTTCCTGAGTCAAATGAGAGCCCCTGTTGTTCTCCCGTCTGGAATCTCTCGCGTGGAAAGCGGGGCCTGTCGGAGCTTGAGAAACGATGCCACCGCGCTCTCCGCCACTTGGTCTCCCGGACGAATCCGGCACAGTTTTCGACTTGGCGATGGTGGAAGCCTTGTCATTCTCACGGGCCTTTGGCTTTTCTGGAAGTATAAAAACAGGACGGTCAGAGGGCAGAAAGGAGCTACCGCCGTTCCCACCGCCTCTAGATCCTGAGACTTTTGGAGCACCCTTGACCGGGACAGGTGTAGACCCCTTAGTATGAAGGAGTTTGCAGTTAGTTCCCCGGGAACATTTATCTGTACACTATGTCAGCATTTCGCTTTTAGCTCGAAAACGAGGAAATCAATCATTACCTTTTAATGTAAAGAAATCGTGACAAGGCGGAATAATATCTTTTCCCGGCAAAGCATCACGATGGGCAAACCCACAATCCGAACGGCTACATTTCCCTATATCGCGCAGCTGGGATCAGTAAATGCAAAAGGAGATCAAGTGGCGTAGAGTTATAGTGGCTGCTATAAAACTTGTCTCATCCCCAAAGGATCTTTTGTGAGGATGAAGGGATATGGGGCTGCGCAAAAAGCCGTTACGCTTGGCTTACCGTGTCTATACCACTTATCACAGAGAACCGAGCCATTTGAATGTTTTGAACGAGGACCGCCGGCAGCGGCTCCTGAATTTTGAGCCATGACAGATTGAATGGCGCTCGAAGAGTGTCCTGACAAAAATATGTTGGAGACAAGAAGTAAAGAATTTGAGGCCGCGATGCGAAGGTAATATAATGAGAATAGAAGGTTGTTCCAGATGTTTGTTGAACACCGCGGAGACTTGGAGGTTGATGATGATATATTGATACCACCCCCAGAGAGCGCGAACCGGGATGCGGTGAACAAGAAAGGAAACAAAAAGAAGAAAAAAATACAAACCTTCTGGTATAGGTATTTTTTCTTCTTCTAGACGCTTACCCAATTTATCCCTCGCTTACGCAAAGTCGCAATCAAACTTGTGACAGTCAATGTTCGAATTTGATAGGAAAAATGTGGGGGGGGGATGTGGGGGAGGGGAGGGGAAGGGAGAAATTTATATTCAGAGAAAATAAAGTAGAGAAAATGAATTGGTGGGGAAGATGGATATGAATTCTCTCCGCAAAGAGAGCGGATGAAAGCGAGGTATGGAAGGGGGGGGAGATGAAAGAGTTGTGGTGAGGGGATGGGGGGAGAGTTTTATAGAGAAGATGGATGGGGATGAGGACACCGTAAGGCAGCACCAACAAGGAGGGGCGACGAATTTTATGCCGAGGCGGAGAACGAAGAGGAGGTAGGAGGGTTAAAGACAAGATAACAATTAGGGCTTCCCTTTTCAATTGTCTCTTTCGGAGAGGGCAAGAAGCGAAAGGTGAAGTGCTTCGTAAGGGTAAATGAATGTGTAAAGCTACGAAGCTGATGGAATATTTAAGGTGGGAAGTTGAAGATTATGATGGAAAAAGAGGGTGAAATTGTGGGGGGGAGTTACGGTGGGACCAACATAGTACGGTAGTCTAAACCTGACTTGATGTCGACTCCGCTGAAAGGGGAGAAGCGGGAAGCGATGGTGATCGCGCCTTCTCACTCGTTACCTGACTCGATCAACAGAAACTGAGGCTCTGTTTGGGGGAATGAAGTAAGGTTTTCTTCCTGAGGGGAGATCTCTTTGGACGAGGAAGTTAAGGCCAGGATAAAGGAAAGGCTCGGCAAAGCTACGGCAGTACCACTAAGGGTCGGTATCATAGGATGGTCGACCTGTCAATCGCAAAATGTCTGACAAGGATTGTCGCACTTGTAACTCCGGGCACCAAAGGGAACGAGTGTGAGACAATGGTATACCGGTAATAAATTACTGTGATATCGCTATACATCGTCTCCAGACCAACCTGCAACTGCCCACGGGACAATTTACTGTGAAAAATCCAGTAGAGGCATGAATAGGTCGTCTGATTGTTGCAATACCGCTGGATTCGAGCGCCGGTACTGTACTCCGCCGCAAGCAACCCAGCGTGCCGTAGATCTGATCCCTAACACAACACGTGTGAAAGTCCCGGGAACCATAAAGGTTCCCGCCAGTGCAGTGCTTTGGTATCGGCGTCCAGTACATTTGCAGTCCACACAACAAGCCCAAGACCACACGGTACCTTGTGATAGGATACTCGACGTATCGTCTGTTCCAAAAACCTAAGCAGAAACTAAGCTAGCCTTGAAACGAACTACGATATCCTAGTTCCGAATTCCTACGATACTCGATTGCCTGAGTACCCTATGGTACCGCATCGACGGACCCAGTCCATGCAATGTACAGTACGGTAAGACGGTACGACAACTGAGTGGTGTCTCGTTCAAGCTTGGTACCGAGCAGTGCTAGCATACCGGTACCCAGTTTTCAAAAAACACAAGCATAGTACAGTGTAATGTGGGTCTGTCAAAACGCATCACTCACATCACTCATGACCATACTTAGAGATACCTATGCGAGTACCGGTAGTGTACAGCGCTGTACCGAAGGATACGTTGAAAAATTGGGTGCGGAGAAGGACTTCCCACACCTGTCATTTTCCCCTTGTCCCCACAGAAGCAGCCCTCTTTACTCGCACATCGGCGTTTCTGGTGTGCAGCCGGGTGCTGCCTGCACGATACATAAGGCCTCGAACAAAAATAAAAAATCCCCGCTCTGTCTCACCACCACCAACCGCCGACAACACCGGTGGACACACGCTGACCAGGAAAAAAAATGGAATTACGCCATTTCAAACATAGTCTATCGGCACAACTCCCTCCACCACAAAATCGAAGGTGATCTGCCAGTACCATTCCAACATAGGAGCTCCAGGGCTAAAACCCCCCACCAATTCATCATCACCCATCGACCCAACTTTTTTGCTCCTCGAAAATGATTCCATACCCGCTCTAATAGACCACCTCACGCACCGGTATCGTACCCACGCGCATAAATAGAAGTCCGACAACGTATCAGTAAAACCAAGACCCGGAAACAGAAAAGCCTGCTCGCCATACAACGCTAGCACCTCGATGATGATTAAATTTGTTACTATCATGGAAGATGAATTGCACTCCGCATGATACGAGTGCGAACTCTATCCCTCTTTGCATCGATACCAGATGAAACCCCATTGATATTATCGGTCACCCCCTCTTCTCAGCTTAGTGGATAGAGCACGTACGAGTACTTGTACAACGGGCAGATCATTTTAGTCCTTCCCATGTTTTCCCCTCCACTCAACACCACCAATGTGAAAAATGTAGACTATTTGTTTCTAATGGACCGATAACGTGCTCTGAGAGTTATCAAAGCAGAAATTTAACGTGACATCAAAAAATGGATGGGTGCTGGATGAGACTGAAGCGATGAAGGTGCCGTATCTCTTTAGGTTTGGCGTGCACCTACCTCACCTGCAGATTGTCACCCCCCGTGCAGATCCGCAGACGATACCAGGAATGCCCTGGTACGGCAAATCCCCCAACTTCGTCGTTAGCACCAAGAAAAAAAGCTTGGTACCGGTAGGGAGGCTGCCACTGAGCCGAAACGACTGGGCGCCGCCGAGACTGTTGGTGAGCTGTGGACCAGCCTGTTATGGTTGCTGCTGCCCTTCCCGACGACACCAGACGATTTCGACAATTCTATTTTATTTTTCCCTCCCGCCCAGCACCCCACCGCCTCCTCCCCCCCTCTCAGGATTTCTCTCCTGATCCGATCCTCCCTCGATCACTCCTATTTGTTAAACGCCCCCCCCCCACCCCGCAATGTCTGCCACTGTTACCATTGATAAAACCTACTTTGAAACCCTTCTGCGGAAGGCAAATGTAAGTGGGAATACTCTCTCTCCATCCAAGAGTTTGCTACCATATTTTAAGCTTTGTCGAATCGTGAGGCAAAGTGCAAACGCACGGAAAAAAAAGGAAAAAAAGAGGCTGATTCGGGTTGAGGCAGGTTCATGGGAGTGGGCCTGACCACAACGAGAATACGAATATCGTAGCAGTTACAAGAGATTACCTCGAGGACTTGGTCAAGACAGCAAAGGAGTACAGTAATATCCCCTCTCTATTGTTTGCTCCAGAATCTTATGGCGGATTGCCGGGATGTGGGTTGCCGAGAGGTTCGTCGCTTTCCAACCAGGGATGGCTGATAACATGGCTATTTAGAGGCCCTGCGTACTGCTCTTATCCGCGGGGGTGTTACAGTCGAGAATCTCGAGGTTTCTGCTACCTCCTCCTTTTGCACGTTTGCACTAACATTCTGCCCGACAGCTCCTTATCAACGCGGGATTTGACGAGACAGATGCCTACGACCCCAGTGGACGGAATGGTGATAGAGATTCTCAACCCTTACCAACGCCCTCTGAGAATGGCGGTGTCAACTTGAACTACGATCAACTTAGCTCCTCCGCAATTCAGAGCTATCCAACTACATCGTCGACCTCCTTCCGAACCCAGCCGCAACATTACACGAGTCAGTCCTCCCATGAATACATTAGCAGCAGGCTCAGTCGTGGTAGTTGTCGAGAACCGGATGATTATGCAGGTAGCGATGGAACTGAAAGGCAGGATACTTCAGGACCAAAACGGGGAGGTGGGGGTGGGGGCAGCAATGGCTATAAAGATGATTCCGCTGGAAATAGAACACTGTTCTTTTCACGTCTCCCCGAAAAGGTCACATATACCAGCTTTCTAGGGGCCATCAGGGGCGGAATGGTTGTCGATGCCTGGATGAAGCCAGGCGATCACTGTGGATCCATTTCATTTTTGCATTCCCAATCTGCTGAGGCCTTTTATAGATATGCAAAGAAGAATGATGTCTACATTGACGGTCGCAGGGTAAGCTTCAACACTTAACTCAAGAGTTTGATACGTCAGAAATGGCAACTAACGGCAGCAGGTCAACGTCGAATGGCGTGAGCAAGCCCGCCAATTTGTTGTATTACCAAATATACTTCGTCAAATACATTCTGGTGCCACCCGCAATCTCCACTTGAAAAACATCCCCCCTACATTGACCGAGGCCCGCTTGAGGGATGACCTCGACCACATCGCCAACCTTTCCATCGAAAAGATTGAATTTGACAAGACCAGGAACTCTGTTCAAGTTAACCTTAACTCTGTCTGTGTAGCCTGCTTCGCTAGGACATGCCTCAAGTCCAGGGCGTATTACAAGGGCACTAAAATTGAGTTTGGTGCGGATGAATGTGCAAAATCTCTCCCGGATCTCAAGGCGTACAAGCCAAAACAGGAGCCTAAAGCGAAACCGGAACGAAAGATATCCAATCGTTTCGACGCACTTGCACTTGATTGCGGGGAAGGAGGTTGGAACGCCGGCGACGATGCGGGGGAAACAGAAGACTGGGCAGACAGTGTTACTAATGGGATTGGAAAGGATGGCGATTGGTGATTCCCGATCGAATTGGGGTGCCGCGGATTTTGTCGGGGCACTCTTCGCATTTTTTATTTTTTTCTTTACCCCAACTTATTTTCTCCAGTTTACGCCTGGACTGACAGTTAGTCACCGCGCTCTCCTGTCACAAACCAGATATCTATCTTCCGCTCTTGTTGGTGTCCCATTTTCGGTACTTGGAGGACTTTGTCTTTTTTTTATTTTTTTTTATTTTTTTTAAACCTTCCTTTGCTTTTGACGCTCTGTTTGCTTGACTATACCACTTTGACACGTACCGCCGAAGTACGCACCACCGAAATATTTCTTGCTTTCCTCCTTTCTCTCCTTCCATTATATGTAATCCCAATTCGCCATTTCTCCCGTCTAGTGTACTTGTATTGTAACATGGGGTTGCCCATATCATAGCTTCAAGCCATGCCAATCCGTCCATACATGCCTTGGCATTTTGCATTACCTTTCTAGCCTCTCGTCTGATACCTTGCTTTCTAACACTTGTCTCTGTCTTGGCTTTGCTGAAGCAATTGTGGGGCGTTTTGTAATTGGATACTTGACGTAATTGTGCACCAGTAATCACTCGAAATTTAACTGTCTGTGAATACCACGGGACAACCAGTGCATCTCAACAGTCGTATCGTATGATAATGCTCCTCGTTATAGAGTCCCCCTTTCGTACGATAGCCGGTGAAATAGACAAACCTATCTAACACCAACAACATTGGACCATGACCCTCCACCCCCCAAGTCGGTCATCATCACCTCATAGCCAGTGATGAAACACGACTGATACAGGCACAACAAATTTGTCCCCCCTTCCAAAAAAAAAAAGGAAAAAGGAAAAAGGAAAACCTTACCGTATTGTAATAAATTGCCCGCGATCGCGCGTGCGGGTACAGTACCCGAAATTATCATTATCCCTGATTCTCAAATGAAAAAAAATGAAAAAAATTCAACAACAAAAAAAAAAAAAGTCTAGCAACAGCACGTTTCGATCGTGCGACCTCCGGGTTATGAGCCCGGCGCGCTTCCGCTGCGCCATGTTGCTGTTTGTGTCAAAGGCCATTGGTTTTGGATCCCTTGACTTTGTTTTAATTATTATTATTTTCGCGCGCGCGTAAATTAGTATTGTCTGGATTAGTCATGACATAGCAAATCACTCGTTTACGGTATTGGTGGGTTTCAGAGAGGGAAGCCTAATTCTGATTACGTGGTTTATATTCTCGATCCGGGGGGAAAAGGGAGAAGAACAAAATAAACAAAGTAGGGAGAGATTGGCGACATGGTCTGAGAGGTGAGAGAAGCAAAAAAAGAGGGACATATCACAGTTGATGTCGAGAGAGGAACGAAAGTACAGCCGCACCCCTTTGTCTAGGATATATCTTCAGGATTCGCTCAAGATACATAAAAACACACCCCACAAAAATACGTTTAGCGTCCCGGATGTTTTAACCGTCCTAATCTAAAATGCGATACTACATGTATCCTACCGAGTACGAACACCGATCAAGCGTTCGCCCACCTCACCATCAACGGACCCCTCCTTCCACTCCCATATGTATGTAAGCTGGCATTGGGAGGATTCCAATCTGGCAATTTTAAATCAAGACAGCGCATCGAGCCCTCACTCAAACCTCAGCTCATTTCTTCGTGCCATCCATTTTCCACCCAGCCCTATATCTGCAACGTATCGATCGCTACGCAACCACCACTCGATTCTCTGTTCACTAGAATACTGTACCCATAAAGTACCCATCCGTCCGTCCGTCCGTCCGTCCGTCCGAACGGCCGTTGTTGTTGTTGTTATTATCGGGTACTTGCATAGGTGGTTTGCCCACTCCTTCCTTCTTGCGCTGGCTGCATCGCGGGAATTATATCACTTTTTTTTCCCATCCTGGGAATTACACCGTACACTAGTATATGTTAGAGAGATGTCGGGTGGCCGGGGACATACATATACATGCACACGTCGCACGGCGCGGGAACCTGTGGGTAGGCAGAGTACGATATATAAGTAGTGGGTATGCTGTCTCGATCGTACTTCTCCGAGGGGGTGGAGATGATGTGCGATAATCTGTTTTGCCCGTATCGTACGGTGTGTGGACGGGATTCCCATCTTGTTCGGGGAGTGTATGTGCTGATGGTCGTCTTCGCTGCGCTCCGCACACCCAGGGCAGGTTTATTTATTTGTCTGATTATTTATCGTACGTGGACAGGTATTTAGAATATAACGGCGAAGAGACTCCTCAATAAGGCAGAGTATGATGTGATGAGCTAGGGTGGAGAAGGGTGATTGCAGCGCTGCAGCGCGGTATCATAAGTAAAGTAGAGTCACAACAACTCACTCGCACGATTATCCAAATTTTTTATATTAATAATAATATTATTATGATAGTTATCATGGAGAGGGGGGAGGATATCATACAATACGAACGATCGGCAATTTAAAAGCAACCCTCCCCCCTCCCAAGTTTGTGATATCATACCTCTCTTCTTCACTGTAGCGCAATCTTGCAATCGGAAACTTCCAGTAAAGTACCCACGCGGGGGGGGCCAAAATCGACATAATAATATTACAATTAATATGATACTTCCCCTCGCAGAATACTTGTATCTAATATCGAAAAAGACGTTGCCCGGCCCCCACATGCGGGAACATAAAATCAGCTTGTGACCCCCCCAACGGAAAAGAACAAACCGACTACCCACCACACACCTTCCATGCATTTTCCCCACTTGCTCATAGAACCCGAGTATGATACGTGCCTACCGTAGTGCAAAAAAAAAAAGAGGGAGAGGGGGTATCATAAATGAAAAAATCACCAGAGGACCAAAAGCTTAAAAAGTTAAGGTCCCAGTTGTTGGTCAGTGATATCTTCCTTCGGGTGCGCTGTGCTAAAGGTGGCTCTTGCATGCGTGCATCTTACTGATCTGAGATTGGCCTGGCGCCGCATCACATAATATCCTCGCGTGGGTTGGGTTGGGAAAGTGGTACGGAACTCGGTACTGCACTGTACGGGCCGAGTGGATCTACTCTGCGGTAGAAGGTGGAGAGGATTTGCCTTAGGGGCATAGACGTACGAGCACGGATACGGCTTTTTTGTGTTTTGCAGTTTGCGTGTAGCGCGGGAGTTTCTTTCCGATCATCTCATGTATAGACGAGCGCTCACCTACCTTTCCAACTAGGCTACTCGTACCCACCTGCGTGGCTGGTATAATAGTGCGACTCGTTGATATGAAGAAATCACGCCATCATGGAGAAAATAGAGTGCTTCCATTCCCTTCAAATGCAAGTCATCTAACAGCCATAGGGTTACTGTAATCATAACCGTAAAAAAAAAGTAAAGCAGGGAAACCCTCCAAGCTTGATACAACCAATGCAATCCTAGACTCTCAAAGAGAGGGAAAAAATTGAGAATACTTTGACAAAGGAAAACCCAGAACCACCAACGATGAAAAGCGCAAACACAAACATAACCAGGAGAGGAGAGAAGGAAGAAAAAATATATAAAGTAAAAACAAGCAAAAACAGGTATAATGATAACAAGAAGCACCAACCAAAAAAAAACATCCTCAGACTAGAATAGGGAAAGAGAAAATGAATCACCTATCCTCCTCCGCGTCAAGCTTAGCGCCCCCACCACCTAAGCATTCAGAACTAGGGGTCGGCGACTCGGACGCAGGTGAGTTCCCGCCTTCCCCTCCACCATCGGGGGCCAAACTTTCTGGCGAGACATCGCCCCCGGGGCTATTCTGACTGATGGGTTCACCCAGGGAGCTAATTGACCTGTTGGACATGGCCTCAGTGACCCCGGATACACTCCTGTGACTGTGATTCCCGTGATTCGTGAAGGCAGTATCGGAGTTGTGTACCATCTCTTGGTAAACCTTCCTCCCTGGATCCGCTTTTCTCTTGGCCTTCTTCTTGTCCCTCTTTGAGGAGGGCCGAACGACAATGACCGGGACCGGGGAGTGCTGGAGGCAGTACTTTGACACTGACCCTGGGAGGAGGCCCTGAAGGCCGCCGAGTGATCGGCCGCGGGTTCCTACGATTAGTATGACGGGCTCGTAAATATGAATCTACCAGCAAAGGGTTGGGTAAGCAAAGTTCGGAGACAATGATAAAATGTCAAAAAGCCTATAGAATAGAAGTAACCCACCATTTTCTGAATCGTCTCATGAACCTTGCCTACGGCGAACTCCAGGATGATGGATATAGTCTTATCGTCCTCATTCTTTTCAATGATCTGGTTCAGGAGGTTCTCGGCTTCATGTCTATACTGGCGCTCCTGCAAGGCCGCATCGCTGCTGATCTTGCTGTCCTTATCGACGACCCTCAAGCAGACCACCTCGTCACCATCATCAACGAGCTCATCGATCAGCCATTCCAGCGCAAATTCAGAATAGTCGTTCTGGTCAGTTCCGCAGAGAAATGTCCGGGACCTTCGAGTGTATGCGTAGTCCCTGTGTTTGGACTTTAGCGTGAGGGAAAAGTCAGAGGCATCTTTATTGTCGAACGTATCGAACGAAACCCGCTTTAGAAAGGTACTATCACCCCCCACGTGAAGAGACGTTAGTCCGGAGTCACTCATGTTTTAACCCTCAAGAGGAGGGGAAATGATGGTGAAAAAGAAAAAACAAGAATGACGGTTAGATAAGGAAGGGGGTCTGAATAGGGATGGGGATGGAAAGCATAAAAAGTCGAGGATGTGGGGTAAAGATTGTGGGGGTGGGAGCTAGGGGAGGGGCAGGAGTAGATGGTAGGGCAGGGGGAAGAAGGGTTCGATGAAGGGGAAAGGAAAAGGAAAATATGAATGCGAATTGGGGGAAACTAACGGAGGCGGAGGAGGAGATGATAACGATCTCGGGCGGTCTCCCCGGACAGATCCGCTCGGTAAGCTAACGCTTCCAGCACTGGAGGCTAGAGACAGCTGGCGGCGACGACCTTCTGAGGCAGGTCGCTCAGGAAGGTTTGCCCTCCACGCGATCGACGTCGGACGAACTTCTTTCTCGGCAAGTGGAGCTGTAGCGGAAGAAGGGGAAGTCATCCAAAATGACTATAAAAGCCTCTTGTTCCGCGCAGTACAAACTTATTCCTTTTGAAAGGTGGGGGTGGTGGGGGTGGGTGAAAGTGGGTGGTGAACGAAGGTTATGCTGTGAACAAGTCTTTTTCGGCGTTGCGAGGTTTTTTTTTTTCGTCCCCCTTTTCTGAAGCTGCGATTTGCTACCGACACCCGATGTTTCGGGAAGGAGGGGGAATGGTGGGGTGTGGGACTTTTGGTGTATACTGTGCGGGGAGGTTTTTTTGGGGGATTTAGAGATGGGGAAGCCTTTTTTTCTTTTTTTCCGCTGGCCTATCGGTCAAAAAAAAAAAGATAGATAGATAGGAACCGGGGGGGTAATAGTATTATGACAAACTCGGTTCAGGAACGACTGACAGAGACGGATGAAGAAGACACTGTAGCGCAGTGGTAGTAGTAGTAGTGGTGGTGGTGGTAGTTGTAGTACCAGCAGTAGATCAAAAAAAAGGCTTGACGGAGAAATAGTCTGTAGATCACCGGAGGTGGGTGTCGAAAGTCCTCTTGCTATATTCTCTCCCTCCGTTTGCAGAATTTAGAGCGGATGTTTACGTGCCTTAGAGCGCGGGGGGATTAGGTAGCGAGTGTTGGAAGAAAAGATCTATCGACAAAGTAGGTGAAGTAGAAGAAGGCAGGAAGTAGGTAAGCAAGAGCAGACAAACCGAAATATGCTAATGACGGGGAAAAAAAAAAGAGAAAAAAGGAAAAAAATACTTCCTTTTCCCCCTCTGGAGCTCTCCTCCCTTCCAAGAGATTTTGTGCGAAAGTGGTGGTGCTGCACGGTACTGCCCTGCACAGTACAGTACGCGTACGAGTATGGCATAACTATACGCACAACGATTAATTATATACCAATCTTCACAAATTTATAATATCATACACAATATATTCCACGGTTTGAATCCCTCCCCTCCCCAGAGAAAAATAAATAAACACAAACACGCCATCATCGTCAGAGCTCGATGAGGGCTCCGAAGGTCCATTTGTTGTGTTGTGGTCGTTGTGGTCGTTGCTGTTGCTATCACTCACAATCTTGGCGTGCCGAGAAACCGCGATGCCAATTATCGTCACGACATAATTTCCGAATCATGGGGTGATGGGTGGAAACAATCCCGGAATCCACAGACGGAAAAAAAAAAGACCATCCCCGTCAGCCCCACGATGGGTATACGGTAGTTTGACGGGTTAACGGAATTGCGAATTACCAGTTAACGAGATCCGAGCGGGCCGATCTTCTTCCATGCCGGGTAACAAAAACGCCAATCCTGCTATTTATTGTATTAATCCAAACATCCCCGGCAATAACTTACATCCTGTAATCTCCGGACTCTGAGGTCAAAAGCTTCCCGAGAAGGACTTAGCTACGATACGATAGCGTTCTCCTGACAAGGTATAATAAGATCGGCCATTTGGACGCGTTGTTAACCTACGTATGATACCAAACTAAACCTATCGCGCGGGTTGACGCGCTGATCTTCTCAGATAACCTGATGGCTGATTTCGGGAAAGTCTTGACGGCATTTATCTTTCCAGGGTGGAACAGAAAACCAGGAGGTAAGGAGAGGAGATATGATACCGGTATGATATCCTCAACAAAAACAATAGAGCAAAACCACCTGAACAAAACCTGTGATACTAGTGCATGACAAACAGCACGGGGCTGGCGCCAAAAAAAAAAAAAAAAGGGCAGTGTTGCAGTATCAAACCTGTAAGGGTTTTTTTTTTCTCCCACAGAAAACAGCCACAGATCCAGTGAAAAGCAAAATTCAAAAAACAAATCTTCATCTGCATTTGAAACTGCATATCTTACCCTTTACAATAGAACCTTGTACGATAACTACGAGTACTGTACGCTAAACTAGTTGAAGGGATTGTTTGGGAGAGCCATGGGCAAGTCGACTCGAGGAGACATTCGGAATGTAAATTATTATCAATTTTCTCAACAGCTCCAGGAGGAGCTTTATATAAAGTACTCGTACCATATCACTGTACCGGTACTCCAAACAGTCGTCAAAGCCAGTGATAAAAATGAAACAAAAGCGGAACCACCCTCAATCTACAACCATGATAAATAACTACGGTACCGGTAGTCTACAGTACACACAACCTGCCAGATCGATCACAAGCGCCCCGAGCCAAATTCGAAACCCTTAGCAACTCGCAGATCTCCAACCAACCAAAAACATAGACTAAAGTTAACCATCACACAAACCCCCCGAAACCGAATCCGAATCGATCAGATAGCGCACCCGATAGTTATCAGTTCAAAAACCGTCCGAGCGTTCCCTCTCGGGAATCTGCCGTATTTACGGTTTTCCTTCCTGGTGGGCATAACTTTACGGTACTCGAACGGTACGGTACGGTACGATACGATCCATCTGTATCATCATATCACCGCGGCATAACTCTACTCTACCGCCTCATCCCTACCTACCGTATCATCACCAGCACACGGGGGGGGGGGAGTGATTTACAATTTGTCCCATCCAATTTACTGTACGGCACTTGACGACGTGTGGTCTAAGCTTACTGTAGGATTCGGATTGGTTCTCCATCCGAGTGTGTAAAAGAAAGAAGAAGAAGAAAAAAAGAAAAAAGAAAAAATCGTACAGTACCGTAGATGAAGTGAAGAACGGGTAAAGGATATGATAACAGAATGATCCAGACCAAGACCAAGCCAAGCCAATTCCACCAGACCCTAAACCCTCACTCACTCCACTCTCTCTCGGTGATCTCTGGTCCCAAAACCATGCCACATCGAACCTCCTCGGCCGAGAAAAACCCCCAACAAACCTCGGGCGAACCAACTGAAATCGTATGATACGAGTATCATAACAACGATATTCGTATGTAACAAACCAGTTTGAACAAACAAACAACTCCACAAGTAACTTAAAAAAACCGGAATCAACAATCACATTACAGTATGATACCAATAAAAAAACAACCTCTCAACAACCACCCCACTAGCGACCCGCCGATCCCCAGCCGAGAGAAACCCTCAGCTAAGCGAAAGCTAAGCTAAGCGCTGCGAGTGCATTCCTGTGACGGCTACGGTTTGTGTGCACAGTACTAGTACTCGTACTCGTAGTGAGCGCCCTGACAGGCGTTAGTTATTTACCGTAGTTGGGTTAGTTACTACTGTACCTGTGCGGTACAGTACAGACCGTGTATCGGCGGGCGTTACAGCAGACAGGGCAGGACAGGCGGACAGGACAGGAGAGGAGGGGGCAGGCAATTATTACGGTAATTTATATGGCAATGGGTGCGTCGCTTAACACTCGGCGCCGAGGAAGGAAGGAAGGAGCGGTGCGCTTTTCCGAAATCACAAGACGGATAAGGCAGCCAGGCAATTAGAGCGCCGGCATGGCATGGCATGGCATGTACTCGTAGGCTCCAGTGACGGACAACAACAACGCACGACAAGCAAGCAGGGCAGGGCGCGGTGGGGGAACCTTTTTTTTTGCATCACTTTTTTTTTTTTCAATTCATTTCATTTCTGCACTTTTGCACTCGAGTCCGCATCATTGGGAGAAGAAAAAAAGCCTTCTAACTAATTTATTTTCCATCTTGGACCCTTTTTTCCTGTCTTCTCTCCACCATCCATGCTAGCCATGGATGGGGATGGGATTTCCTCTTGTAGGGAAAAGAGGAAATTCTGTAAAGAGTAGGATAAACATGACATGAAAAATATACCCGATGACACCATGATTTCCCTTGATGAAAAAACAAAAAGGTGAAAAGATGACGAATGTTGTATCATAGGAAGGAGAAAAGAAAAAAGGGAAAACCCCGCCCAATGCAATGTATCCATCACCCAACAAAAAGACACAGAAACAAACGCTAATGATGAAATGAAACTGTACGGGGTGAAGGGAGTTGTATGCAAGAGGCGGCTTAATAACACAATGAGAGAGATGGTTGAGGAAAAAATATAGACATTCCAAGAAAGAAATAACGCCGGCTGGTCATATTGAAAAAAAAAAAAAAAAAAAAGACAAATCCCCGCTCATAAACTGATAAAATATATCCTACCCATAAAAAAAAAATCTGTACAAATGAGAAGCGAAAAAGGAGAAAAAGGAAACCCCAACTACCCCGCCTAATATGAGCTTATCATCCCAGGTGTTCTTTGAGGTTCGTAGTATTCGAATAGATTCTGAGGTTCCGAGCCATGGTGCTCGGAAAAGTATAAATGTTGTTTGTGCGACAGTGGGGGATGTTGGATTGTCGGTTGTGGGGGTGATGGTGGATTCGACTCTTCCTCCTCGTCATCGGAGTAGTCGGAGCAAAGTGATGGTGGTCGTCTTGATCTTGTTCGTGTAAGAGAAAACATGCCATCCTCATCAACATCATCCTCGTCCTCTGTCTCTTCGCCCTCCTGGTAGTCTTCCTCAACCTCTGATACACCGATGATGGTCTCCTGTGTTTGGTAGTATTTGTACGATGGTTCCCGGGTAAGGGTATATGTAGCGTCGACGTCCTCCATCTCTTCGTCGCCCGATTCTTCGCTCGAGTCTGAATCCGAATCGTAATCTGCTGCCAACGATCCATACTCCTCTGGCTCCTCCTCGATTGTCTCTGGCAGATCTCGGTATTCTCGCGACTCTTCGTTTCCTCGGACCACGGTGTTGAACCACCTTTCTTGATCCCTCTCCGCCTCGGACAAGTGGATCATTAATGTGTCCAAAAGGTTTGCGTGCCCTATCAAGAGTATAAAGTCAGTAACAAAAGCTCAAACCGATGACGAGCGTCCGATCTAAAGGTTGACTTACCAACTAGCAGACGCAAGTTGTGGTCTTGTCGTGAAGCCTCTGATGAGAGCTTGCCTCGGGCCTTGTGGGCGAGATAAAATGTTTGTGTGATGCTCATCTTTTCCGGATTCTGTCGCAATCGTAAAGATTGAGGTGAATGTGGGGAATGGTGCGAAGGGTGGTAGGAAGTCATTGTATTTGTAGTAGTGATGCGGGAATTGGGGGGGGAATCTATGCGCTTTTAATGAGTCAGTCCGATTCAATTGAAGGAGGGGAAAAGCAGGGAGCGGCAAGGTTAACATACCAGTTTGGGGAGACGGGATCCGGTTGGTTGGGTACAACGCTATGACTCTTTATCGAGAGGTTGTGGCTGTAGAAAAAATAGCGGGTATCAAGTTGAGTTTTGAGTCTTGTTGCTGTCCGTATGTCGGTAGGTGGATAGCTATCTGAGTTGTCTTTTTTTTTTTTTTTTCCCTCTCTCGACGGGGGAAAAGTGAGGAGAAGGTGGTATATTCGGCAAATGATCTTCAAGCTGATTGCTGTCCTCTTTGTAGATGCTCGGAGTCGTAAGTTGAAGAACTCGATGGGTGGGGGGGGGAAGGGTTGTGGAGAGGGGGGGAGGCGGAGGTCTTTAATATTGACTCGTTGGGTCTTTGACGAACTTTTGTTGTTAACACCATAATGGGGGGGTGTGTGTGGGTTGTGGGATGTGCGGGACCCAGGCCAGCTAGCTAGACTGACTGACTGACAACGACTGGACCACAAGAGTGTCGCAGTTAACGGGGCCATCATAAGGCTCATCCGCCGAGTCGGGATGACTGTAATTCCACATTCGGAGAACGGATGTACGGGCTCCTTAATCCCACACACACACCCACAACCTTTCTCTCTCGCTCACACTCACACGCACCCACCACTACCACAGTGATCAACCACTAACTCAGGCCCTCCCCCCTGTCCATCCCATGATCCGGGCTGAGACTTTCCCACTTTTGCTGATACGCCTCATGGACAATATTCTCATGGCTAGCTGGATTCACTCACTTAATTGCTGAGGTTACAAACGAGAGAAGTGTCCGAACTGCGCTGGAGTACCGGTACCCGTACTGGTAGGTAGTTGTTGTTGCAACGACGACGACACAACACGCACTACCCACACACTCAACCTGCCCACCCACCCACACCCCCCACCCACACACACACCCGCATTCACGCCTAAAATTCCTGACAAACCAAATAACCTTAGGTGACCGAAGAAGATTGAGGAGAGGGAAAGCTTTTCTGGTCCGCATCACACCCTATTTATCAGCAAGGGGACGATTACATCCGTAGCGGCACCTATCTCCATCCGAGCATGGGGTTTGGCGTAAGGTTAAGCTAAGCGCACTCATTCACATTACAGTACCGGTACTCTACCTGTACAGTGCTACAGGTATTCGGAAGAGTACATGTACCGCACGAATGATTACGGGTTTTAGAGTTTTAAGACGATGGGCGGAAACGAGTACAGGTAGGTATTAGGCAATGTCAATCAAACACTCCCAAAGCAACTTGTATTCCGTGCTCGAGTAAAAAATGTGCGAATCGTAACTCTCGCACACCTGTGCCTCTCTCTCCGCCTCTTGATCAGGGTCGCCCTGGCTATTCACTTGGTTTTACCGGTATTTCACTGTGGCCGTTATAAAACTACGACAGAAAAAGGCCCTTAGGGGGGGGGGAACCAGACGGACACAATCAGAAGGCATAATTTACCGGTGAATGATTTGAAAGACGCGGTGCCCAAAGTTTGACCTTGTGTGGGAGACTCAGGACCCTCGCCTATCGCTTTCCCTCGTTACCTCGGCAACACTATAACAAGCCAAGTTAATGATGCACACAGCTTCGCTCTGGTCCGTTGGCACCGACGGAGTCCGACTCGTCCGAGGGCTGGGGGAGAAGGGGAAAAAGCAAGTATAGAGTCCAAGCTCCCTCCCATTTTTTACCCTTTTCTCTCGTTTCCCCTCATCAAGTTACTCGATTCGTCCAGGCTGTGGCATATCTAAGCATGTCCGTTGTCGACGACGGCATGGGACACACAACACTCCGGCGCAGCAGGACCCAACGGAGCAACCATATCCCGCTCGGGAGTGACAGACACCCAGCAAGACGGAGGAACACGTATTGAAGGACTCCTGGGGCGGACGGAGAAATGATCAGCATCCATTGGTCTTGATAAAATTGAAAAAGGGTGAAACCAATTCCGCTCCACTTGAACAGCGTTGCCGATTTGTTTGAACGGGAGCTGAGGTTTCCGCTCATTTGAAGGTGAAAAGGAGGAGGAAGAATGTCACCTTGTCTGATCGGCAGCTATCCTACCTAACCTACCGGCCACGCCGATGCCCAAACCATGGGCCAAACGATTGACCCACCACCACTGCTCGAGAAGTCAGTCAGCCAGCCAATACTTGGCACATCACCACAGCCCCGCAACGACACCCGAAACCCTTCAACTCAAACCCAAAACCCTCGCTAACAAAAAAAAAAAAAAAAAAAAAAAAAGTCAGGTCCCACGATGCTCGTACCCACTCTATGACAGTCTTCTCGCACTCTACTCCACGCTTGAACGAGACCCAACTCGCATCCCCATTCCCAAAGACCTCCATCATGTTCCCACCTCCCCCATTTCCTCCAACTATGCTCCACAGCACAGCAAAGTACTTCCGAGTCATCATCCACGAGTATCGGTATCCATAACCTTTTCAGAAAGTCCACCCCAACCAACCGACCAAGTCATGCACTCCAACCTGCATGCCCTCAATACTCGAGTATAGTACTTGAGTACATTCAAGGCTGTGACCCATTCAACCAGCCTGCATAATATCATACTGCACACACACTCGCTCCCAGATACCCCCCAGAACCGATTCGCATAAATACCCTACTCAAAAACCTCCGCGATCACCGGCAGACACGACAACGCGCGAAAAACAAGGAATTCCCCAATCCGATCCAAGGACCGGTGTATGCAACACATTGCGATAGCGATTCGATGAGAAGGCAATGATTCCAATCCCAAACTCCTTTTCCACGAGCAGAGTTAGGTATCAGGCCCGTACGTAGGCGAACAGGCGTACATAAAGCACCTTAACCCTGACACTTCACAATGATATTATTACAAGTACTATCATATTCGCAGTTATCCTTATCGTATGATGTATTACGCCTAACAAAACCGAGCTCGCTAAACAGGAAGGGGAGGGGGCCTTTGAGCCTTCACATAAACTACTCGAGTACTTAATACACTTTTTAATAAAAAAGGGCACAAAAGGGCTTGCATTAGGCCCACCCACTTCGCCTGTAAGGCTGGAATACCTGAAGGCCATGTTATGCGAAGCACTTTGTCGTCGTATCGATAGGTCAAGCTAGGCACCTTTTATCATACTTTTTAACCACCGGCGCAGGCCGACCACCGTATCATACACGTAAAAGGGGAAACAGGATACAATACCCCATGCGGTAAAAGAGTCCGTCCCTTCCCCCCCACAAAAACCGTAGGGCAAGAGCACCGTATCATAAGTTAGGTACTATACTGTACTCGTAGACTACCATCATTAAAACTACTTACCGATATCGGTAAGATAAGGCCGTCAAGTTTGTTAGTTAGGCGTTCAAAACCATGATAACGAGGCGGGTGGTTCCCCGCAGAAAAAAAGGGAGCAATAGTCTAAGGTTTCAAAAAATCCTCGGGTATGATAATTTATTACGGTACAGTACCAGGTTTTGTTATTGTCGTTGTTGTCCTAATCGCCTAAAAAAAAAAAAACTAAGTATTTGTGATAACGGGAGGTAGTAATACCATACCGGCGACATCTTGAGAGCTATGTATCATAACTGTACTCGTAAATTGGGGCGTATGATAGGCGAGCATGTACTAGTAGTACAAGTCATTTCTTCACCGTGCCCGACGAGATATATCATAGATAAATAAATAAAATAAAACCGACGATGAATGACAAATTATCATAACACCGCACGAAGCCTTAGTCATACTTACTCGACCAGCAGAATACAAAGTACATTATAATATTATACAAAGCGAGCGCGAGAGAAGAAAATGTTTTTTATCCTTATGATAAGGCTACGAGCACGAGTATTTCTCGACTTGAACTTCTAAAAGCACCGACCGATACTAATTTATAGTACGCACAATTCCCCCCTCACTCGCCTCACCCACGGTAGCAGTTATCGTATATAGACGGTAGATAGCACAGCAGGTGGCCGAATTTCCCTTTCGCTAGAATTTCCGTCCGTCGAGAACTTCTTCTCGAAGGGACGTACGGTACTGTACAGTACTGCACTGTGGATACCGGTTAACTGATTATACATATACATATACATGTACATGTACACACAGAACCGTTTTGATATGGGGTACGGTACCGACCGGTACTCGAGTAAAAAATAATAATAAAAAAGTACCATGGGGTGTGTGTGCGATAGATACAGGTGCGTTCCGCGGGGGATTCGTCTGCGCCCCCCCCCGTTGATCGGAGAGGGCGAATTGGTCGGTGGGTATGGTGCAGCGCCGGTAACGTAATAGCGTAGGTACAAGCAGCTCCTATATAACCATGCCCTGCGGAGTTTGTCGTAACCTATCGTGTCGTGAGGAGCCGAGCTGGCTGGCTGGCTGGCTAGCTTACTACGCAGTTATGGGACGGGGTTGGGATGGGGTGAGGGTGAGGCTGGGTGAGGCTGGGCTATGGCACAGTAGACTATCACATCATTGTGCTCCCGTGAGCTTAACTTACATTAATTACCCCACATCACTCACCCTATTATATCTTGCGAGAGTGGCATCTGGCACGAGGTTCGGGAGTTTTGGTATTGGATTAGCAAAGGTACTTGTAATACCGGTAACCGCCCGGTTGAAATAGATCAAGTGAACTGCGGATTTTAGGGATAAGATGGGACGGAAAATAAAATAATAAATATGCTTCAATCTAAACTACTGTAACTTATGGGGCAGGCGTGCCGTTCTTCGTCAGGGCATTTCAACTGTCTGAGGAGACTACTAGAAAAAAGGTAAAAAGTATGACAAGTGAGAAAGAAAATGAAAATGGTGTCACCTCGCTGGCTGCGGCGACATACAATACAGAAAAGGAAAAAAAAAACACAAATTATGGGTGGAGGGCAAACAATTGGAATAGAGAACGAAAAAAACAAAAAAACAAAACACTCAATTGAGGCAACAAAAAGGAACACCCTAGATTATCATTCTTCCAGAATTGTGGTCATCGATGGAAATTGGATATCGAGAGGATCCGGTTTTGCATATGCAGTTCAAATGACTCCTGTAGTAGGATAGTCATGCAATATAAATCCCAATAAACGACAGGCAGAATAGGAAATAAAAAAAGTTTGTAGGGCTGAAGGTATATAATATTTAAGATTGCCCGGAATGGATTAGTGATAAATGAGAGTAGCGAAGCAAAGTCAGCCGAGGTCGGTCAAAAAAAGAAAAGAAGCGGAAGAAAATGGTTCCGATGGTGCAGAGGTTGAGAATTTGATCCGATCATGTTTCTGTGACCCAAATCTGTGACAGCAACACTTTTGTCAGCACACGGAACTCGAACCTTCGGATGCGGCGAAATGACGTCTTTCTTGAGGGGCAGCGAGGCGGAGGAAACACCCCCATAAAAAAGCAAATAAGCGAAAAAAAAAAAAGACAGGAACGAAAATTGAACGGGCGGACAAAAGAAGCGCCGTTCAATGTCGGGAATCTATTGGATGAGTGATCCTTTTCTCTTCTTACCTCGAGCTTTCCGACGTCGGTACGGTCGCGCCGCGCGGCCTTTTTGCTTGATGATATGGCCATATCTAGATCCTCTTGATCCGAGAGACTAATCATACCATCACCATCCTCGTCCCGGATTTTACACCTAACTTTGCGTCGGAATCCGAATTTGTCCTTTAAGCGAGTGACGAATTCATCAAAGTCCGTCCCTGTCGATATCAAGATCATGCGTGTGTCATCCTCGTGATGAGCTTTAACTTTAATCTGGATAACCAAATTCGTAAAAAGTCAGCAACCTAAAAAAATAAAGTAGACGAGACCACAAGCCACTCGGGCACCCCCCACTCGGACAGATGTTGATTGGTTGATTTTTTTATGAGGAAATCACCCGCTGATCTCTTCGGTTGTAATATTTTACCAGGCTTACTAAATTTCCCGTAGGGAAGTTCCCAGTTCAAGTTTAGCTGTCCTAGTGGGGGGTGTGTCTAAGGGACTTGTGGTTTTGTCTAAGCTGAAACCAGAAACCAAAAACCCATAGAATGGCTCGACAAATGGTCATTCCCCATCTCGGGCATGTGGTTAATTTATGGTTCAGGGTAGATCCTCACCTTTTTCACATCTGGACGACGGGACGATCCACTACGGATGCTGCGGGCATCAAGCATTTCAAATTCGTCCTCATCAAAAGATGACCCTTCGTACGCCTCACTGGCGTATTCGTCCTCATCTGCGTAACGATCCCTAGTTGTTGGGCGGCGCGCAAGGCCCCGGTTTCTGACTGAACCACCTGTAGGGCCTCCTCTTCGTGGGGCTTCACGACCATCAACATAAAGGTCATAGACCTCATTGCTGTATGGATTACCTTCGATTTCATCCGCGTACTCCGCCATACGGTCATCCCGGCGTCGGGGCGCTTCGCGAACAGTCCTCGATCTTGACGCGACTGAGGCCGAAGAGGAGGAGGAAGGGGCACGTGTTGAGTAGGCACGACGAGGTTCTAGTTGACCCCGAACAGTAGGTCTCCTTGGTGGGGGACTATAACGTCCTCCGGCACCCTCGTCGATCCTATCACCGCCTCTGTCACGGTCATGGCTTCTGGCACGTGTCGGTGCCGCCCCACGCACAGATAGCGATCTACCAGCTGATGGTCCACCAACTGTGTTACTACGGGCCGGCTTTTGTGCAGACGGTGAAAACTCGTTCTCGGGAGGTGGCGTGGGCGGAAAGACTTGGCGCTCTCCCCGCAATGCAGGTTGAGCTGACTTCTCTTCAGATGCAGTATCTGACCTTCGGCGGGGAATCAGCTCCGATTTGACAAGTTTTGTTGCAGCAAATGAGATGTCCGTTCGATCGTCTATTGGAGCGGTTTCCGACATATTTTGCTGCGGACCAAATTTAGCTTAAAGCTTCACAGATATTCACGATTTTCGGACACACCTTCTTAACCTCCGTCCCTGCAAAGCCTGTGAATGCATTCTGGGCATCTGATGCTGCAACCAATCTTGGCTTTCCTAGGTAATCCTTGGCCTTCACATTTTTGACCTTGGCCTCATTAGGTCGATATAAAATACCAACACCGACGGAAAATACGGTATATCCCTGCATCACAGATTCTCATGTCAGTTCTCCGACAAAACCACCAGCCGAGAAGTTTTCAATACCTCAGCTTGTTCCTTGATAGCCTCGTCAATCACACTATGGTCATCGACCTGTTTCTCCTTTGCAGCATATTCCAAATCCTTCATCCCCTGTTCGATATCCTGATCGTATATGTAACAAAGACCCCTATTAAACAGCACCTCGCATGAAAAGAGTTTAAATTTCAAACCGAGTTGATCGTAATCGATGTAGGTATTGCCCCGCAAATATAAAAGGGCCTCATTGAAGTTCGCCATAGCCTCTGTAAACTCTCCTAGTAAAAAATTTGATACGCCCTGTTGGAAATATGCAACGGCAAGGAACTGATCGAGCTTAGTAGCTTTTTGGTATGCTTCGACCTACAGCGGGACCCAAAAACAAAAACAAAACCACGATCAGTAACCATGTTTTTTTTTCCTACAAGAAGTATGCTGTAAACCCCAGGACTTCCCACAAACAACTTACAGCCTTATCATGTTCACCAAGTGTCGCATGGATCATCCCAATATTGAAGTAAATTTTAGATGTGTCAGCATTGGCCTCGAACACCTCCAAGGCCTTCTCGTAGTTCTGCTGGTCATAGTAGTTCAAAGCCTCAACCCAACTCTCAATCTCCTATTTTCGTCCCCGAAAAAGTTAGCAAAAATGGACTCTTCTCACGAAAAAAGAAAGCCCCAACCCTCCATACTCCGTGAACGTACTTGTTTGAGTGACATTTCGTGTTAGTAGCTACAGGCAGTAGCAAGCAGTTGTTTGTTCGTTGGTTGTGAAGGTCCTCGGATGATGAGGGGGCCTTCGGGAGCCAAGAGAGGGGGCTGGTGAACACGAAGAAAGAAAACGGTCGCCGGCCAGCTGGCGATTGGTAGCTGGGTTAATTCGCAGGAAAGTAATTGGATCTGCTCAAGGTGCGAACCAGATAATTTCTTATTGGAGAAACACCACCACCAGGGCTCTTTGGAAAGTGTGCGCGTCGAGTGGGATCAAGAGGACTACCGTATTCCCTCACTTTTTTCCAGCCTTCTCCTCCTCTAAGCGTCCCCGGTTCCGCTTCACTCGCTCGCAAGATAATAGGGGTAACAAATAAAATAAAAATGAAACACTGGACTAGCGTACGAATTAAAGTCGATCGAAGAGATCTGGTAAAACGCTTTCGACCGAGGGACGAAAAATGTGTTGGTAAAACAAAGATGTTCAAAAGCAATAGGAAGGGGGGTGCGGAGATGAAGGATCAAAAGTAGTAGCTGCAAAAAATGAAGGTGATTAAGGGCCCAGTGCTCTGTGAGCCCGAATTAACGAAATGAGTGAAAAGGAAGGTAGAGAGGATATGGAAGGAAAAAAGAGAACGACTGCGGAATTTACGACCAACACACAAAGAATTCAACAGAAGGGAAGGGGTCGACACAAGATGTAAGCCGGAGGGGCCGTTGCTCAATATGAAGGTGAGAGATCTGGTGAGCAACACGCAAGGGGGCGCTTACAGGGCAGAGCCAGGTAGCCGTGGGAGAACTTTGGGGGAAGGTGCAATGTGGGGGGGTGTGTGTGGGTATCCCTGGGTTGAGCGAGGAGTTTGAAGATTGGGAAGGGGAGGAGGGAGGAGGGGTGTGACGTTCGAGGGGGTGGTATACAGTATGAGATATTCTGCTGAAGCCTGTATCTGTCTGTAATATGGGGTATAATGGTCGTGTGTTTATGGTGAAGATGGGTGTTGGGGGGGGAGCGGGGAGTGATGATGTGGTTTGGGTTGAGATGTTGTGTAGGGCAAAGCAAAGCAGCGGGTGAAGAGAGTAGGAGCAAAGCGAGAAGGTAAAGAAAGGAGGGAGATTGTTGGATTAATAGGGAGACTGAAAAGGGAAAAATAAGGGAAATGAAGAATGGCTGGCGCTTGAGGGTAGCTACTATTTTACTCTCACTTACTGTACTCACTCGCAATCTTTTTTTCTTCCCTCTATTTCCACTTTTCCATTTCGGCAGACCTCAAGCCGTTATATATTATTAGACACAAACGGGTTGAGAGACAGCACAAAAATGTAGCACAGAGAAACACCCCCATAGTCGGAGCAGGCAAGCAGTACCCAGAAACAGGGATTGTCAAAATATATGGCAAAAAATCCGTGCACATCCGAGCGTCCATACAAATTCATAAGCCCTGTTTTCAGGTACAAGTGCCTCCCTTGCTTTCTACGGGTACTCGAGCATACGAGTACAATACACACCACAATTCTGGCCCAAGGTAAACAAGTCTTTCAGGTTCACCCCCTCAAGAAGTAAGAGAGGGCAAGATAACAAGACAATACAAGAAAGCCGTATCGCAATACTTTCTCCTAAGAAGAGTGCTCGAGTACAGTACATAACGGACCCAAGTTCCAATCGCCTAACAGGAATGAAACGAGCACAGCTTCAAGGCATACGGTACGGGTGCACCGCCGTAGCTAGGCCGAGTGCGAACAGGAACCGAGAGTCATGTAATGTCAAAAATTCAACCAGAAAGAGGTACCGGTAAGAAGCGGCCAGTTGTAGTTCGTTTGCTCACAGCGCGAAATGGTCGAAGGGAAGGAAAGGAGAAATCGTTTACGCACATCCGCTAGGTTACCAGCGGGATTGATAAAAATGAGGAGAAGAGTGCGCGTTCAGCAAGTAGCGTGAAAATCATAAAATTAATGATGATAAGAATGATAATAAAGGATTTGCCCCCCCTCTCTATCACCGCCGATTCATGGTTTGGTTGGTCGGTCGACTGGTCGGAGAATAGGATAATCTAGGGGATTTAATAGAAGTGCAGAAAGAGCAGGTGCGGATCTACCGGTACTTGAGTATGTGTCGGTTCCTTAAAGTGTAATGGGAATCATAGTGGCCGTTCTGCCCCTTAAAGATCACACTGAGGACTGTAACATTTCACTTACACCACCCAATTATCATCATGATATCCAACTCGTTGGTGCTTTTTCGGAGCAAATAATCCAATTTAGGATATGGAAAAGAGAAAAAAAAAAAAAAGTCTCCGACCCGCCACGCTACTGTAACTCAGGGGGATCCACTGTGGCAGTATCTGGCTACTGTAACTGGCTGGTATTGAGGTTTTGTTTGGCACATGCTGGAGAAGGTGTGAGAATGTGTGAATCGATGGGCTCCATCCCTGCTCTCCCTATCGTACTGACAACTGGGAGACAAGGATAGAAAGGATAGAGCGAACCAACAGACCAAGGCCCTCCTCCCACATGCTTTCCAACTTTGAGGGTTTACACCCTTTCCACTCCTGAGCCATTCTAGCCCGGGAATTGGCTAATACCGGTAGCTATCATAATTGATCCGTTAACCCCGTGATAGTAAGGGAAGAGCTGTATTGTACTCGAGTAGGGTAGGGTAGGGTATGGGACTGCACGTTCTCCTTTGTCAACTACCGTAAAGGGGGTATTTGGCTCGTCGATATTTGATTTTGAAATCAACATTTGGGACCAACCAATCACAACGCATAAAACCAGCTAGCTCAGCTTATATAATCGATTTGTGCCTTGTGATTAGTTGGTTCCAAATCGTGATTTCAAAATCGAATGGCAGCGAGCCAAACGCCCTCTAAACTAATGTGGTTTTATCATTTCAAAATTTCTCCGGATGGTATTCTTTTTGTCATGGGTTAAGTCACAGCCGATGTGGGGGAGAAACAGAAATATATGCAAACGAGAGGAAAATTGGACATTGGGGGAAACTCATGGCCGATACGTATGATACCAAGAAAGCCTAACCGATGAAGTGCAAACGATATGACGGATACATTGGACGCCGTCCAGAAGGTCCGCACATCACAAAAGTGGACAACTGGGAAACTCCCCCTTCTACCAATACCGTGTTGTGGGTGACCCGCCACTTCAAGTTGCTTGCGCATGAATCTCGCGTTCGGAATCCGAAACGCTGGCAGGCTTGCACTAGTACCGTACCGGTACTGTGCGAGCGCAGCAGAGCACAGTGATTATTTGTGAACCTGCCGGTACTGTACCCAATCTGGGAAAATCTTGAAACTGTCATCTAGTGATAACTGTCTGGGCACCGCCCCACACACCACCCCCCACATCCCATAGCCTTTCCAAGACGATCCTACTCCAAAACACTTGTTACATCTACGAGTACGGTAGTACCGGGACTGTTACCGTACATGTCAGATGTCCCTACTCGTACAAGTACTGTACTAGTACTTGTATAAGGTGGCTCGGCACCGTATCCCCATCTACTTGCACTGTATCTTCCCCTCAGAGATGAGCACCGACCAATAAAACAGGGCATCTTTCGCCTGTGATTGTGAGAGCAAATCAAGCCACAACATCCCCATCCCATGCGAGTCCTGCGAGGTTAATCATAAATTTATGCGTTCCGATACTCGGGCATATACTCGAGTAATATGATAGATTCTTCAACCCCCCTTTGTCTCTGCTATGACGAAAACTTCAGGTCTTCCAGGCCACTGAAGCCATATCCGTCTCATGAACCGTTTGATATTCATTTATGTGGAAGAAAGAAAAATAAATAGAGAAAAAAAAACAAAGTGAACTCCACCCCGCGGTTACAACTTCCAGACCATTCGCGCATCTATCGTAAACACTTTCCGAGCCAACGGGATTGTTGGGCGATGGATGCATTGTGTGGGTGTCCGACCTAGAGCTGGTCGGTGATTTAAAGGTGCATTAAGAGAGCGGGAAGTCAGCGGCTGTTATGCAGGTTCCCGGGTTTTATTCAAGATACTCGAATGTCGGGTGTTTGTGGTGGTGGGTTATTTTCTTTTTTTCCTCTTTACTTACTGGTACTTGGATAGTTGGTTGAGTTACGAACGTGAGGGGGGGAGGTGGGGGGGCAATACAAGTGCATATCGGTATTGGAGGAGTTCTTCGCAGGCTTTGCTTTGAATCCCATAGGTGCCGCACTGTGCTCTGCATGTAGCTCAGAGCGAAATACAGTACTAGTACTGTACAGGTTGGTAAGGCTGTGTTAATAAACCGGTAACCTGTATCTTGTATTTAAGTACGGCACACTGCGGGGACTGGTTACTACCGTATTCAATGAACACTATCCACTCGTACCCTTAACTCAAACCACCCATAGCACTCCTAATCCTCCAGCAACTGCAAAACCGATGACTGCCAACACCTTATGATGATACCGTTACCAGCATCTCCAACCCGTTGCCGTGCTAAGAAGACTTGGGCTCTACTATTAATATATGACAGACCAAAGTCCTGACCCGCTGTCTCCTTGAAACCTGCCTCCGGATCGCTCTTCACCCAGAGTCCATCACGGATTAAATACCGGTCCTAGCACGTAAGTTCGAGTGGACCCTGTGGGTGAGTGGGCAAGTATGAAGTGATTGCCTGAGATGGTGGTGATGGGATTCATTGAGATTGCAGGAGACTCTGAGTGGAACAGAGAGAAAAAACTCGTTATCATACAAAGGAAATGTATAGGGACCGTGAGGCTGCTTCACATGGAGATAATACTTTGTCCTCTGCCTATCAACATGCCTGTGCTGTAAGTGGTTGTCCGGCTTTCAATACACCGTTTTTGAATGCCTGCCATTTTTTTTCATGTTACCAGCACGAATGCAAGAAAACCGCTTCACCATTTACCGAGGTACCATCGAGCTAGGCCACGTTATATCATACGACATCAAACGATCCCACGTCCCACGTTTTCCTTCCTCTCATCCCATATGGTTTTGCCTGAGCATGAACAAACCTAAAATGCAAAAAGCGTATTAGGGGCATCCGGTATCTCTGGTAAGGTTTGTTTCGAAAAGAAGCGGACGCAGCGGGCGTCAAAAGCCCCAACCCGTGAGGAGGATAGGTGGGGAGGGGTGGGGGATCTGCGAGATATGCAAGAAAACTTATCCAACATACCGTCTTCTCGTTTTCCCATACACCAGCACTTCTGGCAATAACACCAACAACGGTATCAGGATCATCCTGCCTAAAACTTCCGTCCCGCTCCTTTGAAACCACGAAGCTACGGCCAATGATTTCCCAGGCCTCGAGAGGTTTGTCCAGTAGAACGCTAGCGGAACCGGACTTTCCAACATCGATTGACGCGATCTCTCCTCTAAGAGGCATATTGGCCTCCTCTTCCTTTCCAGGTTCCTGACTCCCCCAAACGTGGCCAGTAGAAGCGGCTCCCCTTGATATATCCCCAGCAGCGCGTATAGTAGCATGATATCTGCCGGGTGAGAGACTTTGAAGGGTAAGGTCTAGTATGGTAAGTTTCGGTGACACTTGCACCATCCTCACCAGACCACGGACAGGGCTTGGTACGTCCTTTGCATGGGTTTCTAGAATCGCTACAGCAGCACCTGTTTCACAACCCAACACAGGTGTTTAGCAAGCCACACTTTAAACGTTTTTCTTCCCGTGAGAGAGAGAGGGGGGGGTAGTAGCCCGGTATAAAGCAGAGGATGGGGAAACAAGTACTATTTGGCTTCCCACTGCCCCGAAGAATCGCATCACGACCTGTATCCTGAATCGCAGAAGCAATCACCGAAGGAGCGGCTTCCTATTTGTCAGTATCACACCTTTCCCATTTTTTATGAAACGAATATGTAAATGTAAATATACTCCTTCTCCTTCCTCTAGGTGTCTGTGAAACAGAAGGAAATAAAAAGGAAGTTAAACCGCACCTGTCCCCTCGACGGTGACGAGCTGTTTTTGGAGGTCTGCATCTACGCTTAAAATGCCTTTTCTTATGCGTTAGTAGGAATGGAGGCGGAGTAAGGTTATTCCTTGCATACCGGGCAATTTCTTCAAAGAGTCCGAAACATCTTGTACACAAGAGTCACATTCCAATGGAACGGCGAAGAGAGTCTGGAAGGTTATGGAGAGCCAGCGCCGGTTAGTCAGTCAACCTCCAGTACTTATAGCCGCTAGTCTAACAGAGAAGGTGCTTCAAACCTGGAAGGGATCAATCATAATGCACAAGTATATTTGAGTTATGATACGATAGAACGGCTTTTCAGAGCTACCGGTAGAGTGTCTCGCTCGCACGGAGCAAGTCTAGGCAAAGAAGTCGTGGGTGGAGGTTTCGTATTCGCATTGTGAGGAATCATGAGTGGTGGGGTTGTTTGGTTGCTGGGGACTGGGCTAGTCACAGGAAGCCTCGATGATTAATAATCCAACCAAAAGAGGTCTCGCTAGTCAAATTCGGGATTCATTTTCGGGGAACCCAATCCCAGAAATAATCATCTCATCCCCCCCACTAAAACAGCCCGACGACATCTGGAGCACCCCCCGAGACAACAATGTCTACCAACATCGGAAGGGTACGACAAACCCCCGTTTTATATCTCCTGAGATTGGTGAACTGATTGGGATGGCTTTCCTCACTTCCAACAGACTTCCTTGGCCTACAGTCGGTCATGGCATCTCGTCGATATGGGCCATGACCAGCGATCCTTCGGTCGTATTGCGACATCAATCGCTACGACACTCATGGGGAAGCACAAACCAACCTATGATCCAAGTAGTCAGTCCCCGCACTCTGCTCTCCCTTGGTTTGTGACTGTTGGCACGGGATCTGACACTTGGGGGGGGTTTTTTTTAATATAGCGGATTGCGGGGATTATGTGGTGGCAGTTGGGTGCACCTATCTTAAGACCACCGGTGACAAGCGGATGAAAAAGAAATATTACTCGCACTCAACAAGACCCGGTCACCTCCAGGAAATCACGATGGATAGGATGATGAAAAAGTTCGGGGGTGCGGAGGTGCTGCGTAGGGCCGTCTCCGGTATGCTTCCGAAGAACCGGCTAAGAGAAGTTCGGTTGGCGAGATTAAGAGGTTTGGTTCCGGGATACTACGGTGATATTGCTCGTCGTGACTAATTGTCTGTCTGATAGCTTTCGAGGGATTCGGTCATCCATACAAGGAAAATTTGGTTAGATTGGATGGTAAACACCATGTGAAGCCCCGGCCTGCGGCAGGATATCCATCAAAGACACCAGTACAGGACACTATCAATATGGAACAGTCGAAACCTGAAGCCCTGGTATCATAAAATTTTGTAAAGTTGTGTATATATAAATTTCGATTCAAAAACAATCATCCACAAGCCAAGCACCTAGTATATATTATTAAATGAAGAAAGATGGGAGAGACAAGGAAATGGAATACCCGCATAGCTTTGATACACAGTTCGGGGGTGTCGGTTTGAAATCAAAGAATGAAAATTGTAATACACAGGTGGGGGGAAAGGCGGGTTTATCAAACATGAAGTCTAGTAGCTGCTATATACATCTAGAGCTTTGAGGTCTTGGTTCTAGAGACCGTGCATTTGATCAAACCATTGGGATCGGATTGAGGTGCATATACCTCGGCATCCTTACCGGTGTTGTCGAGCTTATTGTGCCATTTCATATCTGGTATTACATCGAGTAAGTTCGACGATCCACGACTGACAACGGACTAGATATCTAGAGAAAGAACTTACCAATCTCAAAGTAATGTTTGTTCGGCAAGGAGTAATCAACGTTATTCACCCCGGGAACGGCTTCAAGTATCTTGTTGGCCATTTTATACATGGTAGCCTGGACGCTCACGCTGTAGTCATTTGCGAATGTTTGGAGAGTGATATTTCGTGCGGATTCCCAACCCATGTCGAAAAGAGGGATATTTCTCTCTACGTCACCCAATGTGTTGAATAGGCCCCATTCCCAATTGGCATCCACCTCTGTGCTGAGAATGCGATCAGAGGTTTCACCCAAAGAAGTATAATCGTTCTTAATGAAGCCGTAGAAAGCGGAACCGGTGCTTTTGAGGACTAGCAATCCCTGGATCCCTGACCTCACGAAAATACCTGCCCCTCGCTTGCAAACAACCTCAGCGTTGCGAGTCTCTGCGCCGTCCCGAAGGAACGAGTGCGGGTGCGGCTCGCCGTCGATTGTCATACGTGTCCATCGGTGCGTGATAACCTTTACACGGGCAACGTGAATATGGGGATATAGTTCGATAAAGTGGGAGGCTATAATTGAGCAAAAAAGTTCTGGTGGAGTTACTGGGTACTGCTTGGCGAGCACTGGAAATCTGGAAGTTAGCTGACGCAAGCCCAAGGGTGAGCTCGGAATGGGGGACTCACAGTAAACAGTGTTCTTCATTGAGTCCGTAGCTACGATGACGCTATTGTCTGCGCGTGTGTACCTAGAAACTTTGTAAGTAAACGCGAAGCTTCCTTGGAGTTAGGGGGCTTACGAGGAGTTGATATCTCCCTCCACAAGTACACAGACGGTCATTTCAGTGACAGTATGAATGTTTGTACTTTCATCACGGTGAACTTTGCAGAGACGAATGTTATCCTGTCTCCATTTTCAGCTATTTGTCTAGCACAAAGGATATTTCGTTCTATGGACCTTCCCATATCGAGCTGCAGACAACTCAGACATGTTTATGATGCAATCTCCGACTTTATAGAGTGGAGAGTTATGGCTGGAAGCAAAGGAGAAGGACAGCAACTGTATTGAGTAGGTAGACGGAGGTTGCAGATTGACAGTGAAGAGTCAAGCTGGAGGGGGGCAGCAAGGTACTTTATACCTTATCTGAGTTATCTTCTTGGGTGTTTCCGGCGGCAAAGAAACGGGACCCGGGATCAGCGGGGTGAGCGGGAAAAAGGGAAGAGGCGCAACCATAATATTCCAGTGCTGGGGTACTGTACCGGTATAGTACGGAGGTTAGTGATGGGATAACCGTGGGTTTTTGAGTCCGGGCACTGAATACCACTAGAGGTAAAAAATTATCTAATGTGGTAGGAATGATGCTAGGAAGGGTAGGGAGCTTTGACATCACGAACCTCCATCCCCGAGTAAGACTGACCTCGCCGCAATGGTTCACTCAGCTCCCGACCAATAGCCGTTCTGAATGTAGAGACTGGTGTGCTAGGTACATAATAGTTGGTGGGAATGGAGGACCCGAAAGGGGTGGTATCATAATACAAGTTATTATGATCATATGGCACAATGGCACTCTTTTAGACTAACATCCGGATATTGCCCTTCCAAATGGCGGAGGTAGCCGCACGGCGACCACCGCCCTTTGTGGGACGCTAAAAATCCCCGCCGCCTGTGACCAGGAGCCAAGCACTGTGGGTTCCGACCCCTTTTGAGAAAACTGCATACTGTACTAGTGCTGGAGCACATATTCCCCGTCGGATTCCACCTCCTTGAAGGGGTGTCTTTCCGAAAGATCTGTCAAGCATGGAGCTTCCATCTGGCCATGTCATGCATAGCTGTGTAGTAGTATTCACCGCGCGCTTTTCGATAGAGAGATGATCACCGTGCTCGGGGAGATGCGATCTCGTGGCGTTTTTAAGCGTGGTATGGTGCCGGGCACTTGAAATCAGCCCTCATGGGTAATTCATTTTGCTTACATAATACACACAAATAAGTGGGCTTGACAAAAGTAATTTCAAAAACCATCCTACATGGGTAATTCGAAATTTTACTATCTCCACTAATACCGCCCTGATTAAAAATTTGAAAAGATAGAATTAGACAGGAGTGTCTTCTGAGCACTTCTATGAAGCCATATCTTCTTAAAGATGTGGTTGTGGTTGAAAATTTTTGAAAATTATTCTTGTGTTGGTTTTTGGTTGATTTCAAGTGCCCAGCACCATATGCGTTTCCTTGAGGAATAATTGTGGCTTGACAAAAAGTAGGGGCTAACTCCATCAGTATGGGTTCCATTCAGTTCGTGACTAAACCAAATTAGGAAATTCGAGTGATAACTGTGATTATGTTGGCGATAGGGTAGCAGAAAAGTCGGAAGGAGAATTGGCTGTTACTCGGGCAATAAACTGGGCGAGGACATGTGTTAGTGAGCCAAAAATACGAGGACAACTTAGTATTATGTAAGGATCAGGTGGTGGGAGAGAGTGTGATCTATCTCTTTTTAGTCAACAGAAACTTTTAAGAGATATAATTAATAGATAAACATATAGAATTGAATTTGATACTATGTCTACTTTCCATAATGGGTCTGTGAGGACGATTATGGTAGTTATAATACTACTAGGTAGGCTTAAACAATTGAATTTTGTAAGAAAACATATAGAATTTCCTACATTAGCAAATATTACTAATAGTCAATTCCCCTCCTATTTCACTTTACTTGTAGTTGACTAAAGCAAGTACTCAGGAGTAATTATAAGTCGGGGGCACTACCTAAATAAGCGTCCTATTTATATAGGAACTAAATCAAAGGAGGAAAGTCGAGTGATATCTGATGATAACAATATATGAAGGACAAATGTCAGGCTCACTTTTGCAATTTCCATTCTATTTACAAACCAATAAACCGTGGGTCCTCCTTCAGTATCAATTACTACCTATAATCATTGTAGCATGCTGTGAATCAAGCTCTCCAATTGTTCAGCGGGAATTCTATGTCAAACAGTACCCAATACTGTTTCCAAGGTAAGAATATCACCAATTCGTTCCCAAGTTTCACCAAATTCCATTTTCATTTCTAGCCAAAGTGCTTCAATAAGATTTAGATCCAGTGACTGTACAGGCTACTGAATATGTTCTATCTCATTAAGTATCTTGTATCGATTAGCTGCACCCTTATAGCTTGCTGCACCATTCTCAACCACTCTAACCCAGCCATATTTCTCACAACATTTGTGCCATAAGGATACCAGATGCAGTTCCATCACGGTCTCCATATAGTGTGCTAAATTAATTTTTGCCTTGCCAGGAATGAAAGCCACTGGCAGATTCAATTTTAAAGTACCACAAAATTTCTCCACATATCATTTTCGATTCTCTTCCAGATTCAAATATAATATCAGTACAGTCTTTGTGATACTCTTTGGTAACCTTACGTGTTACCCATGGACGTGACCTTAAGCCAACCATAGAGAATGCATCAGCAAAAAAAAAATCCTGTGTCAAATGTGTCAGCTGTATGTTTTGACACAAATGTACGGTTACTGGTATCCCATGCGTCCTGGACGTCCTGAAGTGTCTGGTAGCGTCTGGGGTGTCCGGAGTGTCCGGTAGTGTCCAACCCACCCTGAGTTCATCCTAAGCGAGGATGCAATAATTTTCGACTCACAATTTGACTAGGTTGACTTTGATCCTTGCTGACATCCTGACACAAGACGGCAGAGAGTCTCAATCCTTGTTGATGTCCTGACACAAGATGGCAGAGAGTCTTGATCATAATACTAAGCCACATACCAGCTATCGGTATATCTACTAGACTCTACGACCAAATCTAAAATTATCTACAGAAATAGGAGATGAGACGTACTAAATTCTATTTTAGTCTCTTAAAGGATCTGGGAGCTAAAATGGCCTACTGGTGGAATGTAAAAGTAAGTGATAGTTGTGATCGTGGGAGTACCTGGTAACTTGGGTGTTTTGCTAAGATTTTCTAAGACTGCAATACGTTGAGTAACAACACTTGGACAACCACGCAACATCACGGTCAGTACATCAACAACAGGTCTGTCAACTACCATTGCTCTACAGTCCCTATACCATTAAAGCTAATAATTTAGGGCAACATTCTACTTGATTTTAGCTTTCCATTGCACCAAAGAACATCTGCCTCTTGTGAGTTTACAAGAAGTTATAGCCTGTTTTGTGTCCTGGCGAAGTGCTGACTTTGACGTCAGATTCCTCAGCCATCCTTTGGGCGCAGTACTCGATACTTTACAGCAATAATCTACTCGACGCCAGCATTCCAATGGTATAAAGAATGTCTACTCGGCATCAGTATTGGTGGAGATACAGGCTATTATAGAGTTGATGTTTATCTTGGCGAAGTGCTGACTTTGACGCCAGATTCCTCAGCCATCCCTTGGATACAGTACTCGATACTTTACAGCGATATTCTACCCGACGCTGGCATTCCAACGGTGTAAAGAACGTCTACTTGGCATCAATATTGATAGAGATACAGGCTATTATGGAGGTGATGCTTACCCTGGTGAAGTACTAACTTTAATGCCAGATTCCTCAGCCATCCCTTGGGCGGAGTACTTGATACTTTAAAGCAATATTCCACTCGACACCAGCATTCCAACGGTGTAAAGAACATCTACTCGGCGTCAATATTGGTGGATATACAGCCTATTTTCTGTCCTGGCGAAGTGCTGACTTTGACGCCAGATTCTGTCCTCAATACTCTGACGCCCAAGCTGACGTTTGGTGTCCTAGACCTACTCGACACTGGCTTTCCAACAGTATAAAGGACGTCTTTCCAGCACGAATATCCGTGAAGTTACAGCCTATTTTCTGTCCTGGCGAAGTGCTAACTTTGACGCCAGATTCTGTCCTCAATACTCTGACGCCCAAGCTGACATTTAGGGTTCTAGACGTACTCGATACCGGCTTTCCAACGGTATAAAGGACGTGTTTCTGGCACCAATATCCGTGGACCTACAGCCTATTTTGTGTCCTGGTAAAGTGCTAACTTTAACGCCAGATTCTGTCCTCAATACTCTGACGCCCAGGTTGGCATTTGGTGTCCTAGATGTAGTTGACGGCAGCATTCCAACGGTATAAAGGACGTCCTTCCGGCACCAATATCCGTAGTGCTACAGCATGGAAGACAGACAAGGGAGAGCTGAACCCCATTATTGAAGCGGCCCTCCGGAGTTTTTGTTAGGCTGAGACAACCGGTATAGACTTAAGGTTGTCTAGGCCAATCGAGATTCTTTCGTATAGACGGAGATTGTCTAGGAAGGCTCGGAAGCAACTCGTTTCGTTTATGACTACTAAGAGTGTAAGAAAGTTGAATAGAATTGTAAGAACAATATTATATTGTTAAGGTCTCTTCTGTGTTGCTTGATGATGTCTAAAGCTTAAGAGGCACTTCGATATTTATATTCCGCATCTGAGTGTTCGTGGACTACATCTATCTGTTAGGCGGAAGCCGACTCTAAATATTTGTCGAGAAGACTTAGGCCTGAATCTTTCGTAATAGACGGATATTTGTCTAGGAAGGCTCGGTGTTGTTCTTTTTGTTTATGACTACTAAGAAATCGCTTAATCGATAGAGGAAATATTCTTATAAAGATTCGTAGGTAAAATAATGTTATATTATTAAGGTCTCTTCTCCGTTGCTTGTCTTCTCTAAAAGCTTGGGAGGCACTTCGATATTTATATCTCGCGTCTGAGTGTTCACGGACTACTTCTAATCCTCCTATAACAAAGTACCTTCCCCAAAATCGTACGCTATGTCTCATAGTCTTAACAAGTGTGAACACCGTTTGACCCTGAATTCTTGCACACCATCTTCGTCCTCATAAATTCTTTTCCGTCTTATCGTAGGATGCGTTATTATCCTCGAACGACCGGTCTTTGATTTATAGAGCCGAATAGACTTCTGTCTGAAACTGTAGTTGTCTTGACTATCATTCCAGTAGTCTCTTCCAATTTCACATAGTGGCCAGCGTATGTGTCGGGCACCTATGCATGATGCAGGCTTCGTAGATGGTGCACCAACACACGTATGTCTAACGCCTATTAGGTCTTCTGAGTCTGAGCAGCTTCCCCTCGGCCCGCCTCGCCTCAAAGAGAATCACCTCTCGAGGGATCCCGTTTCCAGGACCAACCAACATACAGCGGCCTTCAGATAGGTATTGGTGTCATATCTATCCCCTATGGCCTCTGAAGCACTGTAGGAGTAGTTGAGGATGTTTGAACCGAAAACGTCCCGTTACTTTCGGCCTGTAGTTAGGATGTCTAACTTTGAAGCCTAATAACTCAATGCGCCTCCAACGGATTTCCTCCGTTCCACTTCTCGGAGGTACCCATTTTTTTTTTTTTTTTTTTTTTTTTTTTTTTTATATCATATATTCGTTGTTAAGGTACAAGAACTTGCATGCAGCGCTAGCTATGGTAAAAACAAAACTGTAAACACGCGCATCCCCCCTCTGTCTGAGGTAAAAACCAAGAACCCCAAGCCCCTCTGGTGTGGAGCCAACCGCACATCTCGCCCTGAATCAAGCCCCCCTTACAACCCAGACGAACTAAGCCCCAAGAGAAACCCAAAACAGGAAAATCAGGAAGCCCAAGGAAAAATCCCCCCGGAAATCTCACCACAAAAGAAACCAAACCCATACCCACCAAACCATGCCCATAGCACGGCCGGCCGCTGAAAAGCTAACCCTTGATCGGGCCCAAGAGGACCAGGTGTACCGATTCATGGCGCGACCCCCACTGAGGGGGAAACTTGATAAGGATGGATCCCGACCGACCGGAGACAGCGCAATACCAATCGGAGGGAGAGGAGCCAGGGCTGTGGCCCCCCAGAGAGAGGCAGCAGTAAGGTGCCAGTTGGGGGAGCAGTAGGGTGCTAGCCGAAGAGGTGGTAGTAGGGTACCAGCCGGGGGGCAGTAAGGTGCCAGCTGGGGGGGCAGTAGGGTGCTAGCTGAAGAGGTGGTAGTAGGAAATCAGCGGAACGAGCCGAGGAAGGAAGAGGGAGGGGTAGACCCAGATGCCGAAACAACTATCGGAAACGTGTTCGTGTATTAACTAGGTGGTCTCCATTAATCCCCGGTGCCCACAGTAGACAAAACCACCATAAAGGGCAGAGAGGAGGAGAGAGACGAAATCGACCGTAGCCTGTTGAGAAAACCAACCACCAACCCCCGACCGTGGGACTAACCCGTACCCACCAGCGGGACAAGACCCGGACCCAGCAGAGGGACTGACCCGAACCGATCAGAGGAAAGGAGAAAGAATCCGTAGGAATCGCGTACCGCAAACCGTATTCCCAGCCCTCTGTTGAAGGGAAAAAGGAGGAACCCGACCGTGCTGATGCTAAGCGAGGCCAAAGCAAAAGCGGGGAAGGAGAGAGACTCAGTGACAAGGACGCCAGGAGGGAGTAAGGAGGGGTCTCATGAGGGTAGACCTCAAGAGAGAAAGCAGGAGAGAAGTTTTGCCGTTGCAAAAGGATAAAAGATGATGGCCTAGTCCCCCCCATAGGGGGAGTGTTAGGCGGAGACAACCGGTATAGACTTATGGTTGTCTAGGCCAATCGGGATTCTTTCGTGTAGACGGAGATTTGTCTAGGATGGCTCGGAAGCAACTCGTTTCGTTTATGACTACTAAGAGTGCAAGAAAGTAAGATAGAATCGTAAGAACAATATTATATTGTTAAGGTCTCTTCTCCGTTGCTTGATAATGTCTAAAGCTTGGGAGGCACTTCGATATTTATATTCCGCGTCTGAGTGTTCGCGGGCTACATCTATCTAGCATACAAAATATGTACCTCTTCAAATCTAATGCGCAACATCGAGTTCTCTATAATGGTGCGAACACCGGGAGACCCTGAAAACCATCACACCATCTTCGGTAATTACTATTTCCTGCCTGGGAGACATACTTGTCACCAGTAGTAATTTTCCGATCCTCAGAGTCTATAGACCTGTAGCCGAGTTCTCAAGTCGAACTTTGTTGGCTCCAATAGTTCTTTTCGTTACCAAGAGGATCAGTCTTGATACGAGACTGCATATGCAGATATGCCGGAGTCGATAACTTCTAGTTGTGATAACTCAACAACTAACCAATAGAATTCATTCTGATAACTCTCTTCTCGTAGAGGAGAGGCCATTCTATTGAATAGTCTCATAATTCCTCGGTCGGCAACTCCTGATTGTTCTATGTAGAGGGGGTGGACCTTCGTGTTGTGTTGGTTGTAAATCCCGCAACTGCGGTACACCTCTTATCATAGTTGCAACACTCCTCGAAGCTCGCTGGCTTCTTTGGTAGTGTTTCCAGGAGCTCTAAACTCTTTCTGATCGTTGAAGGGTGGATGTGAATGCGTTGGTTCGTTATCCCGAACCTTCTAAAATTCATCTCATGACCTTGTGCGAAAACGTCCCGTTACTTACGGCCCGTATCAAAGATGTTATATCTTTGAAGCCTTGTAACTCCCTGAGTAGTTGACGGATTGACTTCGTTCCACTTCTCAGCTCTTGCCAGAGGTCCCCTCTTATATATCCTGCGAACAGCTTCCGGTCGGACGGACGGCAGCGACGTATACGGTGTTATTCTGACACCTTTAATTCTGTGACCATATAGTCACAGGACGCAACTAAGGTTGATGTGTGTGATGACGCGCGGGCCCCGTAAGGGGGCCGGAGGGGGGTGTTGGAGACTAAGATTCTCGGTTTCGGGTAAAGTTACCCTACCTAGGGTACTCCTAGGCTATCGGAATTGGGTACTCCTAACAGGGAGGACCAGACGCGAAAAGTGGTGATAATTCCTTGGTGTTGAGATTTCAATCACCGGAGGTGTAGCGGAGACGGTCGTTGTTCTCAGAGGTACCCAAAGGTGCCCTCTTATATATGCTGCGAACAGCTTCCGGTCGGACGGATGGCAGCGATGTATATGGTGTTATGAAGCGGGCTTAATTGAGATGACATTATAGTCATGGGACGCAACTGTTCGAAATCTCGCTAAGGACGTGCGGGCCCCGGAGGGGGACCGGAGGGGGGTGTTAGGCTTCGATAAATGAGGGTCTGTGCGCAGTTACCCTACCGAGAGGTCTGTGCATTTTCTTTATGCCAAAACAGATATTTGGTTCAAGTAGTTCTTAAATTGAAAATGTGTTTTGGGTCCAAAACGCATTTTCAATTGATGGTAGTATTTGGCTCACTATTAATTGAAAACAGATTTTGCAAATTATGTTTTGCAGAAAATATTTTTGAAAATTGTAAACTAATATAGGACAACCTGTGTTAACATATTAATTATATTAGATTAATGATAACTATTACATATTATTCTCATCAATGAATATCTGCTCTTGTACTATTTGAAATATAATTTGGTTATATAGCTTTGATTGCTAAGCATTTAGGTATGCTTTTGTATAAAGGTTTTTAAAAGTTATTGCTTGTATATTTCAGATTGTAAGGTGGTAAGTACAGAGATGGTCTGCAGTGCAATTGTGCCAAATTCAAATTGTTTCTGATATCTCTGGTATAATATCATGCATAATTGAAGAAAGATGCTTGTTGAGTTAGGAGAAAATATTGTGTATGTTCGAAAACTGAGAACTTGAAAGTTTTTTTTTGACGAGACTTTGTAGTGGATATAAAACTATTCTATAAATTAATTATATACAGAATAGAGGGTTACAAGTTATAAATTTTATATATTTACATGTGCTCGTCAGATTAATTTTTCAAAAATTAATGGATTTTGGGAAACATTGATTCTAGAAGTGTTTGGCAAACTGTTGCTTCCAAAACACATTTTGTGAACAATGTTTTGCAAAACGCGTTTTCAATTGATCAACTTCTCGAGCCAAACATCTCCTTAGAAGGCATCTGCCCAAACACCAAACCAAACCGCCAAAGAAAATAAAAAAACATTCCCAAAAATCTTAATCACTTTAAATTTTTATGTGGTACTGTTGCTGGGCCTGAAGAGAACTTATTAGTTACAACTGTACCTGTGTCTGGGCCGGGTGAGCCGTCCACATCGCAGGTATTCTGTGGGCATATGTGTAAGAATATCATAAGGAAAGACAACTTAGAATCTTACACTGATACAGCCTGTAGTGCTGGCGTGCACCCCCTTGTTATATTCGTAAAGGTACAGAATACGGGGGTCGCCGCTCATCGATAGCAAAATGACTTGGTTTCTGCTGGTAGCCGTCCTGATGGAATCTCGCGAGATATCCTGCAGTACAAATACAACTTTTGTTGTAGGGGCGTCTAGCCCGATGTGTGTATGCACTTGTCTGTCGCTATCAGTGTGGAGTACTGGTATGTTGGTGTGAGTATGTCGGATAATATCTGCCAATCTCTTGGATTGCTAGAATCCTGCTGGTCCCGGTGAAGGTGATATCTCGGAATTTGTTGATAACGATACACGCCTATTACGGTGAAAATGTTTATACACACCTAGGGGGACTCTCAAATATTGTAGCGATAGCTGTTGCGTGCCATATTGAAGAATGGGCCAGAATTGATGGAAGTCGGGTGATAATGGGTGAATTGAATGGAAACCCTTTGTGTTACCAGTGATATGATTAGGAGTGGTCGAAGGGTCGAAATAACCAGCGGGATCCCTGACGACCGTGGTTCGTTGCGCGCTGAGACAGCCCTCAACTCAACACTCCACATCCAAACCCCCCGCGATAACCCCCCATCAGAACTTGCCCGCTCAACAATCAACCCCGCCTTTTCGTTTCAAGCTTTTCTACTGCCGGGTTTCTTGGCTGCGGGCCTGTACCCCTGCTGCATAGATTTTGCCCGCCACAGGAAGCCTCATTCGAATTTACCACCCGTTTCTTGGGTCACTCATCTAGCTCCGAAAATCTCCCTACTACATCATCTCTATTTTGCGTTCTAAACAGCAGAGAAATAAACGCCCCATGCTCAACTTTCGATCTGACTGTTGTCCCAAATAGGTCCGGCTCGTGGGAGTTCACGCCATGTCCAACGCCTTGACAACTTCCCCAAAGTCTGTGTCGGGTGCCTCGTCACCAGGGCCTAGGGCTCGTGGGGCAAGCGGAGGAGATCGAGATGGCCTACTATATCCACGCCAGCCCAATGGTAACCGTGCGGGCTCGAGCTTTGGGGGGGGCAGTGGCACTACCATTGTGAATTCTACGCTGAACGGCCCCGGGAGCTTTAGCGCAAGCTTACGAAGTACGAATACCATTGTGGTCATGACACCGAACGCTTTTGTCGAGGAAATGTCGAACCCCCCAAGCCCAATGTCTTCCGAAAGGTTAGTGGAAGAGCTCACCGATCAACTTAACAAAGCGATCAAGTATAAGGAAGGAGCCGAGAATCTTTTACAGGTGTTAGATACGAAGAAACCCAAGGAAGCAAAGCAAGCGAGAAATCAAGCTGAGAAGGAGTACAATGCAAGGAACCAAGAGATATCGCAGCTCATGAACCGTATCGAAGCCATCACAAAGCCTAGGGAGGTCACAGGAGCAACAAGAGCAGCAAACAAGTTCAAAGGAGAGCCGATAAGACCGACAGCTGCCAACAACGGACTTGCTATCTCTGGTGCCCCAGAATGGGACCCTGGAAGCGAATCACCAACACTATCACTTACTGAGTTATTAAAAGATTTGGAGGAGGTGGGTCGGAGGCCAGAGTACTACGTTGAGAAGGCCAATAGTTTGGTGGCATTGTTTAAACGACATCCTAACCTAAAGTATGAGTTAGCTTGGAATACTTTTGGGAGCCGGGTACAAAATATGCTTCTCAATGAAAACAAGGAAGTTGTGGCGGCTGGATATCGTATTGCAAGATATGCAATGACCGACCTGCAGTCTCTTAAGACCATTAGAGCCTTATACACTGACGAAATTACCATCATGTAAGATCTGCTTGCGGTCCATCTTTTTTGTTTGTGTTCTAAACTAATTGTAACAGTTCTTTGGTTAAGGAGTCCAGGGCCAACGTTGAACGTGAACAGGCGTTAAAGTTTGTACGTGCGTTTATTGAGATTCCTGGTGGCGTACAAGAGATATCACGAGGGGTCGTCAGGGCGATTGTTGCGTGCGCGGAACAGGTTGATGATAGGTTACGAGGTGTCTCTATGGAGACGTTAGCAGAGATCTGTTCGTATAACCTGTCTGTTTGGTTTTTGCTCCACATTACTCCTTTTTTTTTTCCGGGCTAACAATTTAGTGATTCTCAATCCGTCACTCGTTGTATCAGCAGGAGGCGTCAGAGTTCTGACCCAGGTCCTGTCTGAAGGACCTTACGAATTATCTGATACTATTTCTTTGGCGTTCTTATACTTATTAGATTTGCCAGCAACCAGAAAATATATCCGACCTGGCAACGACTTGGAGGTAAGATCTTTTTTTTGCTTCAATTAGGCCCTTGGTTTTACTGACTAGTTGACGCTAGATCGTGTTCTCTGTTTTTACAGACTCATACTCGGAAAAATCTCCTGCGTCAGAGGAAAGACTGAGATCGAGTGCAAAAGTAATTAGTTGCATGCTGAAATCGTGGCCAGGTAACAATCTCTTGGGAACTTTTGGTGTACACAGTTTTTCTTTCTAATCGCCGCGATAGGTCTTTTGGTATTGTCCATGTATGACCTCCGAACCCCAAAATCTTTAGTCTCGGCCTTATCTATACCATCTTCAAGTGTTCGGGTAAGCAGGACAGAGCCCCGTTGGCCCTTCCTCATTAGCTTAATACCGAGTTTTAGGATATTATATTGGAATTATTCTTCGATATATTTCGGATAAAACCTCCTTCCTGGTCATCTAGCTTTCTTGCTGGACGTAGGCTTACAAGTATGTACATTTTGTGCCCACCAAACTGTCACATTTCTCGTACTCTTGCTGATAATTCTCCCCCCCCCCGCCCAAAAAAAAAGCTTATGGGAGAGTAACAAACCTCAAGTCCGAATCTGATGCTCCGAAATCGCCAAGAGCAGATGATGCATACCAAGGAAATCTGGTGGAGCATTTCACGGCCTTGCTTCTGGCGGTATTCTTTGAGGCTGACTTGTTGAGGGTATACCATTTATTTAAATACTTTCTGTCATGGCAGCCCTTTCTAACCGTTCACGCAGTCTTTAATGGCGCTTGTAGAAGATAATAGTGATCCAGCTATTGTACGGAAAACAACACTTTTGCTTGGAGAGATTCTCAAGCTCGCAAGTCGTCTACTACCGAGCACTTATAGCGCCCGCTTACAGCTCCTCCCGGAACTCTTTATATCAGCAGCAAACTTCCGTGTTCCGACGAGGTTTGCCGCATCAGCTGCAGTATACCAGATAGATAGCCTCAACCGGACATTGCACCGATCTCTAGCCGCTACACAAGCACCACAGCGTGTGTCTGTTGACGATGAAAAGCGAGGGCAGAGACAAGTTGAGCAAGCAAAGTTGAAGATATATATGGCGATCGATGATCGCCATTTTTCTGGTCTGATAGTGGATAGTGGGGTTTTGAACGCAAAAAGCCATACAAAGTGGAATTGGGATGCTCTCAATGAGATGATTCAAGGCCCGTTACTTAATCCCAAAAGACTTGATGAAGCGATAAAGGGGACAAAATTTATGAAGAGATTGATGTCCTTCTATCGGCCTTTTAAGTACAAATTTTCGGACGTTAAGAACACCAAGCCCAACCAGAAATATGTCAGGACAGGATGTGCTTTATTCCACACTCTCCTCCAAACACCCGAGGGTGTTCGATATCTGAGTGAGAATAAAATACTTCGACAAATTGCTGAATGCCTGGCTCAACTGGACCGAGTGAGTTTTCGTCTATTAGAAGGGGTCTTGGATGTAAGTTAACATTTTTGATAGATGAGCGGAATAACATCGCCCGAGCCTCTATTTTCTACCTCCAGATTGATCGGTACCCTCAGTTGTGGATACTTTGCCATGTTGGGCGTGCTAAGTAGTGATCCGAAAGGCCTTGCGTATGTATTCAAGGTTGGACTTGTTGGAGTTCAAGGTTCTGACATATGTACAGAATGATGGAGCGTTGGCGCATGTTCAACATGCTGTATCACATTAGCGATTCTCTTGATAGGCCAGATCTTCTGGAGCTATTCGTGTCTAACATGGATTTCACTTTGTAAGTCTATTCAAGGTCCAGATCTAAGCGGCTGTTCATTTATGAATCGCGATCTCATGAACACGATAGGGAAGGGCATCCCCGCATCATTTTGTCCAAAGCATTGACAATGAACCTTAAGGTGGGTTCTGCCCGACCGGTGCTTTTCAGTGAGATCTTGCTAAAGAGTCGTAGAATGTTCGATTATTTGCTACCAGCCACCTCCGCAGTCTTATCTCAACCGCGCAGTCGTCACAGACCCCTATAGATTCCAAGACAAACGAGACCGCCGAATGGGCCATACGACTTCTCATTACTCAACTCTATGATCCCGACGTGGAAGTTTGTGAAACAGCGGTGAAAATCCTCGAGGAAGCATGCAATATTACACACAGTCTAGAGTATGTGGTGAAGTGTCGACCTGCGCTGGACCATCTTGGCGAGATTGGCGCCCCGTTGCTGTTACGATTCCTGTCGACGTCTGTTGGGTACCATTACCTTAATGAGCTTGATTATATTAATCGGGAAATGGACGATTGGTTTCACGTGAGATACGCTAAAAACCGCATTTTAGTCTATGCAAGTGTTGACATCTCGACAGGGCAGGAATGATTCATATGTTCTAACAGTCGAGGCATCCCTGGCTAGGGCGTTTGCTGATGAGGAGCCGCTGAAGAAACGGTCTGGCGATATCAACACGATTGACCGAGACATGATGGGGATAGTGCCACCACATTTCTATCGTGAGTTGGCAAGGACAAGCGAAGGATGCATCTTGCTAAGAGAAAAGGGCCACTTTAACGATTTTGCATGGTATATCCGAGAACATGGTCAAGAGGAGGAGGATGCAGAGATCGTTACCAAAGTCAAGGGATGCCTTTGGGCGGTTGGAAATATTGGTTCAATGCCTTTCGGGGCGCCATTCTTGGAAGAAGCCGACATAGTGGAGTCTATTGTCAAGATCGCGGAGGAATCCCAGGTATTAACGCTTAAGGGTACAGCGTTTTTTGTTCTTGGCTTGATATCCAGGACTATGCAGGGTCTGGAGATCCTTCTTGAGTACGGATGGGATGGCACAACGTCCACCATGGGAGAATCGCTAGGGTTCTGTATCCCTTTGAAGCTTGGACGTCTTCTTTCCGTAAGTTCCGTATCTGCAGAAACCAAAGCCTTAGCGAACTACTACCATAGTATCGCCACACGCACACAGGAGTCAGTGAGTAGTGATATAATATAACTAACTTCTTTCATTTCATTTTATCCTACACAGGTAGCACCCTGGTACCATACAGGAGACGAAACGAACCAGATAAATAGACCATCACCACTTTCCTCGGTGATCGGAGATGACCCGGTGGATGCAAAGATATTGACGGCAATCGCGAACCTAAATAACCATATCCTCGAGAGCGGTTCCACCAAGGAATTGAATCGGTAGGGATCCGGACGAGTTTTTTTTTTTTTTTGTGACCAGTGATACATACAAAGGCAAAGGAGAGGTAACTAATGCAGGTAATAATAGGCTCAAAGCTAGTCACGTGATGCAATTCCAATCCCCAGATCTCTTCCGACGAGTGATGACGCTTATTGAGTCGTTCCGATATCGGCAGCACGTTCGGCGGTATATACTTGACCTCTTTGAGAAGTCAGTGGTGGAGAGGGTTTTTGCAGAGGGCCGAGCTGACCCGGAGGTTGAATCTCCTGATACTCCAGAGGGATTCAGATAATGAGGCTGCCAGTGGCCAGAGCGGGGGAGGGGGAAGCGGAATCGGAGTTCGGAAGATATCATATGCGGCAGCGAGGTGGGAAAGAAATTTCTATATATTTCTTCCCTTTTCCTTTTTCTTCGTGATAATTTGCATTGTCTTGCCTTTTGCTGACCTCTCTCTCTCTCTCTCTCTCTCTTTCTGCCCAATTGGGTGCGTTCCATTCCGGTTTCAATTCCATCCCGTTTCTCCTCTTCTGGATGGTCACTTTTTTCTTTCTCTTCCCATTTTTTCCATTTCCTCTTGATGACATCTGATATGTCCATGTACATTAAATTACGAGCCCGTTCATCTCTTTCTTGTATTTTTATATAAAAAAAGGCCACACCGGTACTGTAGGTTATTTCTGTGTTGCTTGTGGCTGCTTGCTAGGTTGGGTTAAGAAGCATGGTGGGGCGCTGGACCGGGTTGGGCTGAGGCTATTAACTTTAGTCTACCTTGTTTTGTTTCGTTCTTTTATTCATTCCCTTGTTTGTATCGGCATAAAATACATATCATATCATAATTAACATCTCGCACCGTATCCTCGATATGTGGGGTGGGCGTTTTTGCACGAGTATGCATGTATGCAGGCAGGTATGCACGAGCAGAAAAAGTGCGCTTCGACAGCGGTACGTTATCATATCGTCAAGTGCGTGGGTTATCCTACCGCACCGTAAGTCTCCGATGGATGCATGCAATGGAAGAGAGATGAAGATAAAGAAAAAAGCGTGCCGAGAAGAGAAGAGCGATAGAGACGATATGATATATACGGCAGGGCAGTACCACAGTAATTGGGATACATATTATACATGATACAGAGTAACTCCTCTTGATTGCTGGAAAAAAAAAGAAAGGAAAAAAAACAAACAAGGAAAGAAGGTCCCTCAAAGTTTCGATGGACATTCTTAACTTTCGTTCCCAAAGAATGGATGGATGAACGAGCACGGGACGACACCTTTATCACAATGCCCCCCCTCCCCCCCCCAAAAAAAAGCAATGCCTGTTTGTTCGATGAAGACTTGGACGACTTGCTAGATAAACTATTCGGATATCACATATCGTACCGTACCGTCCGCAGCGGTCGGCAATCCCCCCACGCCGCATGCGCGTGCGGTAGAGTGTCAAGTGTTGTGGATGTTTGGTGATGATGATGATGAGTGGGAAGGCGTGAGGAGAGGGGGGGGAGGAGGAGGAAGAGGAGTGAAGAGGAGGAGCTAGCGCGGTGGGGGGGTTTAGCGAGCGTGGTGGATGTTTATGATATTAAATTATGACGCACAAGGCGAAGTGGATTGGGGTTTTTTATTTTTACAATCTAGTAGATATGTATCGTCTCTATCGTCTGTATTTACTGCAAACTAGTGCAGTGCTTCGCAGGTGAAGGGTAAAGGTGAAGAGGTTATTTTGACCGCGCAGTGGAGTTATTGTTGGGTGGGGGGGGGGGCTTATCATGGTGGAAGCGTATTATCGTAGTTAGAACTATCCGTCCAATCAATTCGCAGGAGGAATCGATGAAGAGTACGAGGGTTTCCCACCAAAAGCTTTTTATCAGACCCACGTGACGAATAAATCTATCGGCTGCACTCGTACGGTACCCGTACCGGTTATCGTAAAAGGTTTTTGACACCTTTTCAAAAAAAAAAAAAATCCTTAACCTACCTGCTCGTGCGGGCCGAGTTAAGGTTGCTCTCCTCTCTTTTATGACGCATACTGTAGCTCTTTTTGAAGCTTCTCATCAAGTGCTAAGGACTCTTTAACCAATCGCAGCGTGAGGAAGTGCTTGCCCACGAGTTCCTATTCGACGCCAGACCTGTAGAAATGCGAGGCAACCACTCATTCTCTACGATAATAATAATGTTTCAATCACATCACTCGGCTTGGCGCCTTATTGGCCGGGTGGTTAACTGCGCTTTGTGGAGGTGCAACTTCAAACTGCGTCCGAGAGAGCTTCGTGAGGTGGATGCTCGGCGCGAGAAAGCGTATCCGGGTGTGAACTTACAAAGTGTTCTTTTGAAGAAAAAAAAAAAAAAAATCTTGGCAACGGGTGGCAATTCCGACGTTTTGCTGTCGTGTCTGGAGTGTTTCTGTGCCCTTTGCGGCAGCGGTACTACCATGGACTAATGAATGATAATAGTATTGATCATGCGACAAGAATGATGTCAGCTCAAGCCTAAACTAGTTGATATCATAGTAGAGATGGAAGAATACCAGTTTCCTGATGCTACCACTTTGTGTGACTGCTACCTACACCCAATACAGCTTTAAGTTGGAGTCTCTGTGTCATTCTCTGAACCTATTAATACTTATGATAATAATTTATCCATAGAGGAATGAGATTTTATTCTTACTAGTATTTTATTGCTTAAGACAACTAAGTAGTATTATAATATGAGATATTCCTTCTATACTTGAGTATTACTTTCAAAGGATTCTTCTAAACAAGTATTTAGAAATTATTAATAGAATTAGAATTTAATAAGATGAGAAAGTAAGTTAATTTTTAATATTCATAGTAGTTCTATAACTTTTTACTTTCTACTCTACTCTATGATCATACTTTACTAATTAACTTCAAGTTCTATTTTATACTACCTGCTAGCAATCTTTATAAAAATAGTCCTATTATAGTCTAACTTATATCTTACTAGTAGAATATTTAACAATCTCCAATACCTATTACTAACAGATAGCATAAGTTTTAATTATTTTAATGCTAGGTTATAGCGGATTTTAGGACACATAAAAACTAGCTAAAGTCCAAAATCTTGTATGTAATACCTTCTAGTAATATAACTTACTAATATTACTCAAGAGTGTAAAAGATTTTCTGTGTAAATATTTTATAGATATTTATAATAACATTATATTGCTAAGACCTCTTTCCTTTTGCCTATCAATTCAAATAACTAATAAAGTACTTTGAAATTTACATACTACATTGACATTTGAGTATTTATAGGCTATATTTATTTATTGCCAGTATGTTATCAAAGTACCTACTAGTTAAATCAATAAGGGTATACTAGTACAAAATTTAATATAGTACAATTTTGAAAATGTTTTCTACTATATACCAAGTACTGAGATTTTTAAATACTCTTATTATTTTAAAAGTAGTATCTACTATTTTTCCAGTAACAAATTTTCAATTAATATATTAAATAGACTTAATTTAAGCACATTACTTTAATATAAATATATAAATTACCTTTTTAAATATGGAGAGACTAGCTTCAATATCTAATCATAGTACAGTAAGTACATAATATTATATAAGTAGATTAGGTTTACTAATTTAATTAATACTTATATTAATAGTTTCTAACAGAACCTTATTATGGCATCTATAAACCTTTAAGTACTTGCGTCTCCGTGCCAAGAATTGGGGCCCATTTGGGAATAGTGATACCAGACATATAAAAGGTCTAGTATTAAAGGTACTTTGCGAGGTACTTGTCCTATACTGCTACTGGTCCTAGTTCTTCCACTTCATGAAAACTCTTCATTGGCAGTATATTACATATGAGCAGCTTAGTGGTTCATAAATTATTACCAGTAGGTATTAAATCTATTATCTACTCTACATACTCAAACTTGTAACAAATTTACGTAAAAGTTCATAAAGCTAAATGATCAATAAGCTCCTGTAGCATGCACTATCACATATCATATAATATCTCTTGTACATACCACTTAGTCTCCTCACTACTTCCAATAAAATTATATTGTGCTATAGAGTCCTTTAGATAGTTCTAATAATATTAATATGGTTCAATTTTATTTAAATCAGGTGAATTTAGACTCGGAAGCTAGTAGAGAATTTGCCTAATGCTTTACTCTTAAACTTTTAAATCTATTTATACAACTCTGTTATCATTTCCTGCTTTATCTTCCACTGACCAATATTGGCAACCAGTTTCACCTTGGATCATTTTAATAAAAGGATAAATCCTCTCATATAATATATATTTTCTATAGAGACACCAATCCATACCCTCTCCTATATATTGAGTGCATGCTTCTTCCTTAAATTCCCAATAGCAATGACAATAGAAGTGGCATGGCTGGTGCGATTCCTATCAGGTATTGTATTTATTAATTTCTCTATATAGTACATTGATGTATTGGTATTCCTCAATAGATAGTATAAGTTCATTGACTTGTTTTCATACAATATATTCCATTTTTTGCCTGTTTTCTTGTTCAGGTTCTTTTGCATCTTTTTATTTTTACTTAAGTTTTCTTTTATCCTGATATAAATAGGATTGGTGAAGCCTAATAAGATACTTCCTGAAATCCTAATTCTAAACATATTGCTTTTCTTGTCATCATGAATTGGTATCTGATAGAGGCCTTAACTTTTTCCTCTACAAGTGACTTTCTTAAAACCTTAAGATGCTCCTACTTCTAATATCATTTCATCAGAGTTGACAAAAGACTCTTGTGGCTGATTCAATGTCCAATTAGCCAATTGTAAGCAGTTTTCCTATACAATTGAATTAAGAGGTAATTTATAGTAGAGACAACTTGAATAGTAATATCGTTGGTGATACTGTTTTATAATTTTGTAAATTGTTGAATTGGTAATATGGATTCCAGCTTTCAAAGTAATCTGAAAAAATGTTCAAAGGCAATACTCTTCATCTTGAAATGCCAGAGCTTTTAGTCTCTCAGAAACCTCACTACTAAGAGTGTAGTATTCCTGGGGCACTGCTGGCTCCTCCCTCTTCTTATTATTCATATTAGCAGAAGCAAGCAGATCCTTGATTTTATAACTTTAAGAATGGTTCTTAAAATTATGTTTCAGTTATTAGCCTTAGGCTTTCTCCAATTTATCAATTAACTACTATCACTTGGGCGGTCCTAAACAGTAAAATTTGCAGCCAGGTACACAGCTGCTATTATAAGTAATACTATACTATAATAGGATAGTGCAAGAAGTAGAGAGACAATATCAGCATTAAACAACGATAGTAAAGATCAACAAAGTTCTTTAATTACCAGAATATTGCAAGCAAAGCTATTCTGAAAACCTTTGTTCACAATTTCACACAATCAAATAATTCAGAAAAAGTTAACACATGCCTGAGCACGCAAGCCAAAGTCTCAGCAATTAGGCAATGTACCAGCCAGTCAACCAGTTTATATTCCTCTCAGTCCCCAGTCAGAGCACATAGGTCAGCCGTTATTACCATAGGGGGATAATGAGAGGAATGTGGATATTGTACAGATATTTGAGTTGTTTTGGGATAATAAGGCAATTGACATAGTGGTTGAGGAAACTAACCAGTATGCAGATGTAAAAGGTGTGGGGAAAAGATCTGTGGAGGGAAGAGTCTTTGGTCATCTATAGAAAAAGGTGACTGGGAGTGAGATCAAGCTGTTTTTAGCTATACTCATGTATATGAGAGCTAAGAAGGGAGGTGGAATTGGGCTGGGAAGCTTTTAAAATCAAAGAGAAAATTAGTGTTTATTATGGGGCCTCTGGGGGCCCGAAAAACCCAGGTCCCCAGCCAAAAATGCTACCCCAGCCTGCTCCCCAGCCCTGGGCGGAATGGAGTTTTTTCTCTTTTTTGACCCCCATCTCCACTCCGGCTCATGCCTTCAGCGGGCCCCTGCCAACTTTTGGTAGTACGGGGTGGTAGGGTTGGGCCCCAGAGGTCAGGCGGGATGGGGAGGAGAAAATAATATGGGCCCCAGGCCTAGTAACGGTAGGGCCTCCGAGAGCAAAACCCGCCCTGCTCCACCCCGTAACGAACACTAGAGAAAATACCAAATCCATCTTTCAAGCATTATACTTTAAGTGTTTTAATCAGATTAAAAGATATCTTCATATCTCTAACCCACAGCTACTAGTACTGCTTAGCTACTCAGGGTAATTTGAGAAACTATAGCCTTAAATACCATGATTTAGTCCCGCTGTTAGCAATACTACCAACCAGCATCAAACGTAGTGATTGACAAAATGATAATTTGTTTTGGTGGCCAAAGCTATCATATATACCAAATGCCAAGTAAGCTGATCACCAAAGGGTACAAGGTGTTTGCCCTCTGCGATATTGGATATACATATAGCTGGATGTTTGTCTCACGCTTGAATTCCTTTGTTGGACTTATTCTTCAAGAAAATCTCACACCAACTGGTTCCATAGTATTCCAGCTCTCCTCTGCTCTTCCAGCTACCTCAGAGCTGCACTTTAATTTCTATATAGATAATTATTTTCCCTCGCAGCAGCTTCTGACAAAACTGAGGCGGAAAGGAATTGGGACTTGTAGAACCGCATGTGTGAATTCTGGTATATTTCCACCAGAGTTATATGATGATCGTAAAGATATTCCATGGAATGAGATATCAGGTAGACCAGTAGGGCATGAGGGAATGGTACTGGGAGTTCAGTGGCAGGATAACCAGGCGATACATTTCTTAATAACAATTCACATACTACACGAACGTGTCATTACCGAATGGCAAAAGCCTCACTTGACTAGCAGCAATAGGCTTACTATTAGGCGTGTATTTGGCCATATTGAGTGAGCAAAGGTTCCTATTCCCCTCATTACCAACGACTATAATAAGTATAAAGTAGGTGTTGATGTGGCTGATCAATACCAAAGTTATTATTTTACGCAATTAAAGTATCTTCGGAACTGGCCATCAATATTCTATTAGCTTCTTGACGCTACAATAATCAATAGTATCTTTCTTCTTGCCTCCCGCCTCCCAGCACTGTATCAGTATACTGGCTTCTCCTGTACTCTCCACCTTACCCATACTGAGTTACTTGTTAGCCAGTACAGACAAAAGACTACTACCACGCAAAGCCTACTATACACCTAAAACTACCTTACCCCACTACAGCAAACTACAACATAAGATCTTGGTTTCTCCTATTGGTAAAACAAAGGCAGAATACCAGTTCTTCTGCAGGGGAAATCCAAAGCTAAAATGTGCCGAATGCCGGCTTACACTTTGCCGAGCAAAGAAAAAGGATACCCATGGAACCTTAACTCGTTTTGGGTGTCATGGCCCTAGTTGTGGATTTCCCCTTATTTACATTACTATAATAGTAGATATGAATGTTTTACATGATAGATTTCTCTTTTGAATTTGTCTTCTTGCCAATTGAAACTGTGTAATTTACTCACCAGATCTAATATCAGGAATTGTATACTTCCCTAGCCTGTTTAGGGGATATATACAAGTGGAATCACTGTGCTAAGACTGTACAGAGTAGATAAACAGAGTTTTGAACTTGAATTATACTTAAACTACAAAGCACTATTCTGTTAATATCTTGGATTTTCTTGTGTACAGTCAATTTTGATATCACTCATATGCTTAATAAGTGCCAAGTATCCCTTTTTGGAATCTGTGTACCTAGCTGCTAATTTTACTGTTTCAGACCACCTAAGGGATATTAGCTACTTACCATGATCCACCAATGTTAGGCGGTAGCCGAGATCAGACTTATCGGTCGGACTAGGGCCTGAATCTTTGATCGGAGATTGTCTAGGAAGACTCGTAAAGTAGTAAAGAATAAAAGAATAAATATTCGTAGTTGTAAACTTATTATATTGTTAAGGTCTCTTCTCCGTTGCTTGATTCCTCTAACTAACCTGGAGACCTTAAACCTATTTATACATTTTTACTGGTACTTACTATCTCCATACTAACTTGTACCGAGGAGCTTTTGACTTTTAGTTTCTACTAAGTGCGAACACCGTTTGACCCTGAAAGTTCGTACACCACTTCAACCTTAATCGAGATGAGATATTTATCTGGAGAAGATAGCATCCTATCTCCCAATAATCTCTTTGCGATCTCTAGGCCTGAATGGACTAAGTATGCAAATGTAGTCTGAATGACTATCATTCCAATCGTCCCTTCTGATCAAGAACTAGCTAAGTTCGTTGTCAGGAACTGGTGCATAATTAATATATGCATGCATGAGTCTCGACACGCCAGTATCATAGAAAGGCTTCATGCATCCCCAGTCTTCCAATTCAATTGTGGTTCCCCTCGGACCTCCTGCCTCTAAGAGGGACCCCTATTGGAGCCGTCCGACATACACCTAATCTTGAATGGGAATTGGTGACTTCTGATGTAATCTGATAGCGCTGGAGGTCTTGTATCTAATTGATAGAAAATCCCTCGGTCGGCTATTCACTTTATAGTAAGTGGTCTCATATGGTTCGCGGTCAGGGAGATATAAATTAGAAATTATTATTTTAATTTCTATATAGCTTCGCCGCAACCATCTTATCGAGTCACTTGATCTTTATGGTCATAGGCGTGACCTTACCACTATGCTAGGTCTTATATGCCTAACAACCAATAAGTTATACATGCTATTTTTCCTGTCAAATTAAGGATTAATTCAATTTTCTCAAACTGCACTTCTGTGCTCTAGTAGAGTACCATAATAGCACTCCAAGTTATACTTATAAGACATTTTCCACATGGTATACTATTAAATTTTCATATTGGGACTTTATCTTAATTTTTGCAGACTGGCTCTAGGATACTCAGTATACATACCTTATAAGAAAAAATACACTGAGCCTATTACATCTCATAAAACATCTCACGCATATCTGGTATTCAAGTTGTATTATTTATCTATATTCCAATATATCACTATTACCAAGTACTAGCACTTTTTACATACTTTTATCTTTCAAGTAGCTTGAACACTAAACCTTTTATGTGTTTCATGTTACTTTCTCCAATTAGACCCCAATTCTTGGTATGGAGACACAAGTATAGTTGAAATCATGAATATATAAATTACTATAAACAAGTACTAAGACCTTGTTTTACCATATACTAAGAAATATACTCTCAATATCTTTTTTTTCGACTTATTTATTGCTTCATTTTTATATACAGTAAGGTTAGAGGTCATTTTTTTTTTTATATATCATATATTCATTGTTTGTATAAGGTACAAGAACATGCGTGTAGCGCTAGCTATGGCAGAAACAAAACCCAAAATCAAATAACTAATAAAAGAAATAAACAAAACCGGTTCCTCCGATGGCGTCCAATAACCGACGTATTGCCTACACAGGACTTATAAAAGAAAACTACTAACTAACTAGTATTATAACGGAAACAAATCAAAACTTATACCAATAAGCAATGAAATCAAACAGGAGACCTTCCACCACTGAGACAATTTGGTGACTGAGCCAACGACAACCGAGGCGAGGCAGGAAGGGAAGGGGAGGGGGACAGAGAGGGAAGATGGGTGGCATAGTGTGCATACATGTTGGGGGGAAAGCCAGTTCTGGTGGCAGAGAGATAGCGCCCTAGGCCTATGAGGGCCGGGATCGTAGTCCAGAGTGAGGAGTCATGCCCTATATCTGCGATCCCTTGGAGGTGGTGACTGCGGGCAGAAGACTTGACAGGACAGTAGAGGATGGCATGCTCGAAGGTTTCATCACCTTCCTCTCACCAAGGACAGAGGGGGGAGGGGTTATTGTCGTGCCAGGATGGGTGGGCGGCCAGGTAACTCTTACAAGAGCGCATCTGATGGAGACGGCCAGAAAGGAAACGGCCCAGGCCCAGAAAGGGGTGCGGGCGTAGGGTGCCGGTAAACTTATAGTAGGGAGGAGGGGGCGAAAGAAGGCGCCAGGAGGAGAGGAGCTCTGCACGGCACCTGGCCTTCAAGGAGGCGTAGAGGGCCGGGGCCCCAACTGGGGCCAGCTGGAGGTGGGGGAGGAGGTTAGAATTCGTAGGAGGAAGGGGGTCGTGGCGGTCACCAACGATAAAGTGGACCCGATGGGCAACCGCATCGACCTGTAGGTGGCGGTGATTCAGTGGAGATGGCGGTTTGGTGAACCACCTGAGGGGGGTGTAGTTTGGGCCGGCTCATGGATGCCGGCCTCGAACAGAGCCAGGGCGACGGAGGGAGTCCGGCGCCCTGAAAGGCGATGTGGTTGGGACTGCGTAATCGAGACGCACTGTCGCAGGGTTGATTTCTGGAGGAAGGCAAACCAGGCGAATTGCCGCCAGGCGTTGGAGGTGCTTGATCAGGAGGTTGATAGGCGGGAGGGAGCTTTCACTGGGGAGAATAGCTGTGTTGGTAGAGAAGAAACAGTTGGTGACCCATCTTTGGACGCTGTGCCAGAACGACCTGAGTTTGTCGAGCATCTTGGTACCAGGTGACAGCAGGTCGCAACCATAAAAGAGGATGGGACGGACAAGCGAGGAAGCAAGTCTGTGGCAAAGATGAGGGGCCAGGCCCTTACCGGGATGTGAGAGACGGTCGATTGTAGCCAGCGCAGCTTCTGCCAGGGTAAGCCGTCTTGTAAAGTATGCGGAGGTGGCCCTGTCCAGCGCCAGAGTTGCTGGCTCAAACCAGTAGCCAAGCCATCTGAGTACATGGGTGGGTTTGTAGGAGACGGAGTCTACTGAGATGGGGAGGGGAGAGGGGGGTCCCCTTTGCTGAGGGGTCCTCCAGTGCATGAGTTCGGTCTTAGGGAGGGAAAAAGCGACGCTGATACGGCGGCCCTGTGAGGTGAGGGAGGTCGCTGCCGCCTGAAGTTTCTGGACGTTGTGGCGGTAGGAGGGTGAGGCCACAGTGATGGCGAAGTCGTCAACATAAGAGAGGATGAGACCATTGAGGATTGGGAAGTGGAGGGATGAAACGTAGATAAGGAAAAGAAGGGGGGAGACAGGAGACCCTTGGGGGGTCCCAACCTGTACCGGGATGAGGATTTTAGGGGAGCCTTGGTATAGGAGGCGGCATTTGCGACAGTGTAGGAACGAGCGAACCGTGGAGACGAGGTAGGGCTGTACACCCCTCTCGCGCAACCTGCCGTATAGGGTGGACGCATCCACATTGTCAAAGCTTCCTTTCACGTCAAGGAACAGAGTGGAGGAGCAGAGGCCCATGCTGTGCGCAAGTCGGACCTCGTGGAAGAGGGTAGCGAGGGCATCAAAAGTTCCCATACCAGAGAGTGAGCCGCACTGATTGGAGTGGACGAGGCTGAGGGCCCGAGCAACTGCAGCTAGCCTTACAGCTACCACACGCTCCAGGATCTTGGACAGCGTTTGAAGGAGGACGATGATACGAAAGGAAGCTAGTGTGTCGTAAGAGGCCTTGCCAGGTTTGTCGAGGACAATTCCATTAGCCTGTTTGAGAGAGGGTGGGTGAAAACCGTAGAGGAAGAGGGGTCCTAGGAGAGAGGTGAGGATCTTCGGGTTGGTAGCATGAATTCTTTTCCAAACCGAATAGGGGATATGGTCTGGCCCCTGGGCGGACGAGCTAGAGCTTTGGAGATTTCCTCCTTCGTGAGCGCATCGAGGTCCCTGAAGGTGCAGAGGATGGTTGGGGGGGGAACGGAGGTCCTAGGTGGGAAGAAATGGGACAGGAGGGCAGCATTGACTTCAGTCGGGGTATCTGCATCGGAAAAGGATGGAAAACGGTCTGGGGGGCATCCCAGTGCAAAGTGCTTGGCAGTTCAGAGAGTTTTGGGGGTGGCGGAGGAGAGGAAGTCATCCCAGTATGTGTGTTTAGCCTGTTTGATGGCTTTGAAATAGGCATTGCAGGCCCGCCGGGTCTCAGCGTGGCTGGCCTCGGTAGGAACCTTGCGGGTTCAGCAAGTAGAAACATGGAAGGAAGTCCTTAAGGAGGAAAGGAGGGGAGACCACCAGGGTTTGGAGTGACTGGATAGGAGAAGGAGAGAAGTGTGGAGGAGGAGAGTGGTGTGGAGGCGGTCAACATTCCTGTCAAACCAGGTGGAGGCGGACGAAAAAGTAGTGAGGGAGGGGGGAGGAGAAACCACAAACAACTTGAGGGCATCACTGAGGGCAGACCAGTCGGTCTTGGCCCTCGCAGGGGAGGGGGAAGAAGCACCTAACAAAGGAGTAGAAAGCAAAAGACAGGCAGGAATGTGATCCGAGCCCGTAGACGGGAGCGGGGTGGACCACTTAGTAAAAAGCTAGGCAGCCGTACCGTTCGCAAATGCAAGGTCAAGGACTGAGGGCCTGCCCACTGAGGCAAAAGGAAAATAAGTAAACACACCAGGGGTGTTTAATAAGGAAAAACCACGCATTGAAGCCAACTGAAAGTAAGGAGACGACAAGCCAAACTCAGTAGAGGAAAAAACCCTCAGCGGGTCAGACAGGGGGTGATGAAGATTAAAGTCACCCAAAACAAAAACAGGAAAATCCAAATTGGGGAAACAGAAATCTGGAGAAACAATACGGGTATGAGTGGAGGTGCCTTGAGTGTTGTACACATTGTAAACTCTGAGGCGGGTTTGGAAAGATGAGCAGAAGCCTACGTCAGAAAATAAATCTACTGCCATGATGTGGGTAAAGCTGCCTGACCACACCGGTAGAAGGGAAACAATCTCGAGAAAGGACAGTAGGGCATAGCAGGCTACATGTGGCTTGCCATGAGCAGGTAGGGGGGAAAAATACTTATAACCGGGAAAGGAAGGTAAACGCGCACGCCACACAGGAGGATCCTGTATAGCGATCAGTACAGGCATGGAGGGCAAAGAAGAAAAACTCTGAAACAAGGAAAGAAAAACATCCCAGCTACCGAGGCTGTTATGCTGAACAAAGGAGAGACTTAAAAGGCCTGGGCTGTCGTTAGAGGGCCTTGTAGCAAATCTGATGGGGACGGACATCTACCCGGACAAGCCGGAAGGATTGAAAAAGGTTTGGGCGGGGTCAGCATCCCCCTAGGAGGGGGGGAGGCTGGCCCTGGAGGAGGAGCGTGTAGCTGTGTGTGGAGTTTCCAGTAGGGCTTGAGGGCGGGGGCGGCGGTGGTTGGCGAAAGGAGGGGCGAGGGTTTGTCTAGGGGTTGAGGGTCCTGGGTTTCCTTCAGCTCCGTCAGGGCCAACATCCATGTCGTCCTCCAACTCGTTGTCTAGCGGGAGTGGGGCTGTGGGGTCTTTGGCGATAGGAACTGGTCTTTCTGTGCAGTCTCGGTCGGTGGCGGAGTGCAGTTCCTTATAGTTAGGGCATGAAGCAGTTGAGGAGGGGCAGCAGTTGAGGACCGCTTTGGTGTTGCCCACTTTAGGGCAGGTGGGGTTCTGGCAGTGATGCGCCGAACGTGTGTGCGAGAGGGAGCAGATTGGACATATCAGGTGATCCAGCTTACATCTAGGGGCTTGATGACCGAACTTCCAACAGTTACAGCACTGGGTGAAGCGGTTGGATGAGAAGGCTCGCTCAACGCGGCGCCTTCTGGAGAAGAGGTGGATAGAGATTCCCATGGCGTTGACGTCATTGGAAGCGATGGTGACAACGACAGAGGTAGCGGACTTGGACATTCTGGATTCCAGGTCGCGGTTGAGGTAGCGGGCGGAGAAGAGAGTGACGCCTGTGGCGTTGTGGACTGACTCCTGAAGGAGGGAGATGAGGTCGTCTTGGTCTTCAAGGAGGTAGGCGAGGGGGAGGGAGTGGATGGCGAGTTGGGTCTCGTTGGGGGCGGGGCGGAAGGGGAGGTAGGCATTGTCGCCTACTAGGGAGAGTTGGTTTAAGCGGTTGGTGAGAGCCTGGTAGTATGGGGCGTAAGGTTAGAGGTCATATCAGCTTTATTCTATACAGACCTGCGCCTCCACACCTCCTTAATTTCAAACAGCTAGCAGAAGAACTATGATCGCTGAAAGGCTAACATCAACTGCCAGGACCCAATCCTAAGATTCTATGACTTGAATATGGAGGAGTCTCACTTAAAGCTACTAATATCCTACCAGTTCTTGATTTAAAATACATCCATAAAAAAAAAATCCTGTATCAGATGCTTCAGCTGTACATTATGGCACAAATGTACGGTTGCTAGCATCCTATGCGTCCTGGACATCCTGAAGTGTCCAGCAGCTTCCAGGACATCCTGGGTTCATCCTAAGCGAGGATGTAATAAATTTCAACTTCCAATTTGACTAGGTGGACCTTGATCCTTGCAGATGTCCTGACACAAGATGGCAGAGAGTCTCAATCCGGGCTGATGTCCGGACACAAGACATCAGAGAGTCTCAATCCTGGCTGATGTCCTGACACAAGATGGCAGAGAGTCTTAATCATGATACTATGCCACATACCAGCAATTGGTGTATCTATGACCAAATTTAAAAATATCCACAGAAATAGAAGATGAGATGTACTAAATCCCATTTTAATCTCTTGAAGGATCTGGGAGCCACTGGCAAAATGGCCCACCAGTAGAATGTAAAAGTGAGTGATAGTTGTAATTGTGGGACTACATAGTAACTTGGGTGTTTTGTTACGATGCGTTGAGTAACACTTGGACAACCACACAACATCACGGTCAGTACATCAGCAACAAGTCTGTCAACTACTATTGCTCCACAGTACCTATACCATCAAAGCTGATAATTTGGGGCTATATTTTACTCGATTTCAGCTATCCATTGCACCAAAGAACATCTGCCTACTGTGAGTTTAGAAGAGGTTACAGCCTATTTTGTGTCCTAAAGAAGTGCTGACTTTGACACCAGATTCCCCAGCCATCCTTTGGGCGCAGTACTTGATACTTTACAGCAATGTTCTAATCGATGTGGGCTTTCTAATAGTATAAAGAACGTCTACTCAGTGTCAATATTGGTGGAAATACAATCTATAAGGTGTTCCGATGAAGCGCTGACTTTGACGCCAGATTTCTCGGCCATCCTTTGAGCATAGTTCGCGACACTTTACAGCCATGTTCTACATGACGCAGGGTTTCCAACGGTATAAAGTATGTCTACTTGGCATCAATATTGGTGGAGATACAGCTTATTGTGTGTCTTGGCGAAGTGCTGACTTTGTGTTAGGCATATAAGACCTAGCATAGTGGTATGGTCACGCACATGACCATAAAGGTCAAGTCTCTGGATAAGATGGTTGCGGCAAAGCTATATAGGAATTAAAATAATAATTTCTAATTTATATCTCCCTGACCGCAAACCATATAAGACCACTCACTATAAGTGAATAGCCGACCGAGGAATTTTCAATCAATTATATACGAGACATCCGGAGCTATCAAACTACATTAGAAGTTACCAATGCCCGTTCAAGATTAGGTGTATATCGGACGGCTCCAATAGGAGACCCTCTTAGAGGCAGGAGGTCCGAGGGGAACCACACTTGAGTTGGAAGACTGGAGATGCTTGAGTCTTTTTATGATACTAGCGTGTCGAGACTCATACATGCATATAATAACTATGCACCAGTTCCTGACAACGAACCTAGCTAGTTCTTGATCAGAAGCGACGATTGGAATGATAGCCATTCAGACTACATTTGCATACTTAGTCCATTCAAGCCTAGAGATCGCAAAGAGATCATTGGGAGATACGACGCTATCTTCTCAAGATAAATATCTCGTCTCAATTAAGGTTGAAGTGGTGTACGAACTTTCAGGGTCAAACGGTGTTAGCACTTAGTAGAAACTAAAGTCAAAAGCTCCTCAGTACAAGTTAGTATGGAGATACTAAGTACCGGTAAAAATGTATAAATAGGTTTAAGGTCTCCAGGTTAGTTAGAGGAATCAAGTAACGGAGAAGAGACCTTAACAATATAATAAGTTTACAACTACGAATATTTATTCTTTTATTCTTTACTACTTTACGAGTCTTCCTAGACAATCTCCGATCAAAGATTCAGGCCCTAGTCCGACCGATAAGTCCAATCTCGGCTACCGCCTAACACTTTGACACCAGATTCCTCAGCCATCATTTGGGCGCAGTACTCCATACTTTACAGCAATGTTCTAATCGATGCAGACTTTTAAACAGTATAATGAACGTCTTCTCGGCATCAATATTGGTGGAGATACTGGCTATTATGGAGGTGATATTTACCCTGGCAAAGTGCTGATTTTGACGCTAGATTCCTCGGCCATCCTTGGAGCGCAGTACTCCATACCTTACAGCAACGTTTTACTCGACGCCAGCTTGCCAACAGTATAAAGAATGTCTACTCGGCACTAATATTAGTGGAGTTATCACTTGTGATATCTATTAGACTTTGTATTGCTCGGATATTCTCACTAGCTTTTTGTAACCTAGCCCGGGCCTGTGTATTTATAAAAATAAATCTTGTTTACTGTAAAAATATAGCTTACTTTGGAGTAACTTAGGCATAAGTTATGCTTTGTATTGGTTGTATCCATTGAATTCTGAATTTTAAATGACGTATTCTGACATCAATTCCGATATCCAGTTGCGTCCTGTGACGTCTACTTGCATCCTGAAATTGGTTGCCATATCCTGTTGCACCCTGATATTGGTTGCTATGTCTACTTGCATCCTGACGTCGGTTGCCATGTCCACCTGTGTCCTGAATCGCGATTTGTATTCCGACGTCCTGTACGTCAGACGCACAGGACACACTGGAGGCAGGTGATAATTTTTGCTGATGTACTCTCCTGTATGTCTCCCATATGGCCACTATCTGTAAGCAGTAAAGACAGACTCCACAAACTATACTTTAAAGCAAGGAAATCCTCTTAACAGTACAAGTTCCTGCCTTGAATGGACTGAATAGCAGGGGGGTTCCAGGAGCTGAAAGTCCCTTCATAAGGATACAAAATCTAGTGTTTGTTATGGGGCCTCCGAGGGCCCAAGAAACCCAGGTCCCTGGCCAAAAATCCTGCCCTGGCCTGCTCCCCAGCCCTGAGCGGGGTGAGGTTTTTTCTCTTTTTTGACCCCAATCCCTACACCCACTCATGCCCTAGGTGGGCCCCTGCCAATTTTTAGTAGTATGGGGTGGTAGGGTTGGGCCGCAGAGGCCCACTGGAGCAGGGAGGAGAAAGAAATACAGGCCCCTGGCCCAGTAACTGCGGGGCCTCTGAGAGCAAAACGTACTCTGCCCTACCCCGTAACAAACACTAACTAAATTATCCCCGTAAATAGCAAAAGTAGTTAGTGTAAAAGTAACAAAAAAGGGGTAAATTGTCACGATTCTAATCTGACATAGTAAGATTCCTTTGTTATGAAATTGATTTATGAGTTTCCTTTGTTACGTAGTTTGATTTACGTAGTTTGATTTATGTAGTTTGTTTTATATTATGATTTACTTTCACGCACATGACCTATATAGAGGCATGTGACTATGAGGGCTATGCAACGAGGTTGACTGCAAGGCAGACTCATTGGGGTTTTATTTGTTATGTTTCACGCACGAGACTTATTTAGAAGTCACGGGGCTGCATAAGGAGGTTATGCAACGAGGCTGTGCGCAAGGCAGACTCGTTAGGTTTATGTTATGTTTTATGTTATGTTTTACGCACATGATCTATTCAGAGGTCATGGGGCTGCGCGAGGGGGCTGCGCAAGGCAGACTGGCAAGGCAGACTGCCTAAGGTTTGATTTGTAAGCGGGTTACGGGAAGGACTATATAAGGAGTTCTCGGAGGCGAGTTAGTTAGTTCTTCACGCAATCATCTAAGTTATTTTCCTACTTATTGTTTTAAGAACGAATTGACTTTATTCTATCTACCTCACGATAGTTACGAGAACTTAGTAGAAGAGGAACGCCTCTACGACTACTAAGTGTAACAAGAGAAAAGGTAATAGTGTGAACGTACACTATACGAGAACGATGAAGGAAAGTATAAGTGTGAACGTACACTATTAGTACTAAAAGATATAGTGTCATAGATACTATAAGAGAAGTATCGTTGCCTGTCGCGTGAACTGATATAGGAACAGGACCCCTTAACATAAATTTAATCAAAAAGCGAATATTGCACTAAGCATTACATATTAGCAAGAAGTATGATATCAACACTGTTCAGTATCATGAACCCAAACAAACTATGAAGAGAGAAAAAAAACATCAACAGTAAGTAAATTATATCTAATATACGCCAATCATAACAGATCACTTACCAAAATATACAAATTCAGAAGAATAGAAATACAAAAGCGTAAATGTGTATCCTATAAACAGTATTGTGCTGTTCAAACTTTGCCCTTTTCGGCAAACTGGACCTATAGACAGATTACTGAAGAGTAGAAACTGTTTGCAATTGTGACTTTAGAGGCGCCATCGTATATCTATCTTGAATAAACTACACGATATTAAGAAGATATTGCGGGCATATTTTGTAAGGAGTAGTACGGTTTGAAGGTAGATTGGTAGAGGTACTGTTCCTTATTTCTTCTAAGCGAGATATGTGAGCAGTAGTACCTATATATATACAGGAGTGTGCCAACTCGTAGTAAAAGAAATATAATTAGGAAAAACATAAGTAAGAACCTGTTTGACCCTGAAAACCTGCCAAGAAAAATCCTAAAAGTGCACATAAATCTAAGATGGTGTGAGGAAAATATTAAGGAAATATCACAAATCTAATAATATTATGTAATCACCATGCATAACTGTACATAAAAGATAAAGAAAAACCCAATTTTATCCCATAACCAGATAAGAAAATACCATATAAGTTTCCTGCCCGTATTCAATGAAATATCTATGAGATTAACGTAAATATGACTCAGCTGTAGTAATGTCTGCAGTGTACAGGTATTAACCGAAACATAACTAAGTGAGTAAAAATACAATATTTATTATTAAATATATTGAAACGTAACATAGGAAAGAAATTTCAACAGAAACTGCCTCTCAGTACTGTCTTTGATATCTGCCAAGCACCCTCCACTCCATAAAAGCCCAAAGGAAAAGCCTTCTCACTTGACACTCTTACCTGCTACTGGTTAGTAGCTATTAGGCATAAAGAAAATGCACAGACCTCTCGGTAGGGTAACTGCGCACAGACCCTCATTTATCGAGAGCCTAACACCCCCCTACGGCCCCGCTCTGGGGCCCGCACGTCCTTAGCGAGATTTCGAAAAGTTGCGTCCCATGACTATAATGTCATCTCACTGAAGCCTGCTTCATAACACCTTATACGTCACTGCCGTCCGTCCGACCTGAAGCTGTTTGCAGCATATATAAGAGGGCACCTCGGGGTACCTCTGAGAAGTATAACGGAGGAAGTCCGTTGGAGGCGCATTGAGTTATTAGGCTTCAAAGTTAGGCATCCTAACTATGAGCCGAAAGTGACGGGACGTTTTCGGTTCGAAAATCCGCAACTACTCCTACAGTGCCTCAGAGGCCATAGGGGATAAATATGACACCAATACCTATCTGAAGGCTGCTGTATGTTGGTTGGTCCTGGAAACAGGATCCCTCGAGAGGTGATTCTCTTTGAGGCGAGGCGGACCGAGGGGAAGCTGCTCAGACTCAGAAGACCTAATAGGTGGTAGACTAAGAGTGTTGGCACACCGTCTACGCAGCCTGCATTATGCATAGGTACCCGACGCATACGTTGGCCACTATGTGAAATCGGAAGAGACTACTGGGACAATAGTCAAGACGACTGAAGTTTCAGACAGGAGTCTACTCGTCTCTATAATTCGAAAACTGGTCATTCGAGGATAAGCACGCATCTTACGATTAGACGGAAAAGAATTTATGAGAACGAAGATGGTGTGTGAGAGTTCAGGGTCAAACAGTGTTCGCACTTGTTAAGACTATGAGACGTTGGCGTATAACCTTGGATAGGTACTTAGTTATAGGAGAATTAGATGTAGTCCGCGAACACTCAGACACGGGATATAAATATCGAAGTGCCTCCTAAGCTTTTAGACATCATCAAGCAACGGAGAAGAGACCTTAACAATATACCATTGTTTTACCTATGAATCTTTATAAAATTATTTCCCTTATCGATTAAGCGAGTTCTTAGTAGTCATAAACGAAAGGATCGACACCGAGCCTTCCTAGACAAATCTCCGTCTATTACGAAAGATTCAGGCCTAAGTCTTCTCGACAATTATTTAGAGTCGGCTTCCGCCTAACAGTAGCTTAGGCTTTGTTACGGGGCCTGTGGGGCCCCAAAAAACATGGGCCCCTGGCAAAATTCCCTGCCCTAGCCGGCTCGACAGCCAGGGGCGGGGACTATTTTTTAGCAATTTTCTGCCAAGCCTCTGTGCTCCGCCCATATCCCGAGTGGGGCCCCATCAAATTTTGGCATAACAGGAGGGCACAATCAGGCCCCAGATGGAGGCGGGGTAGGTGTTAGGTGGAAGCCAACTCAAATTATTTGTCGAGAAGACTTAGGCCTGAATCTTTCGTAATAGACGGAGATTTGTCTAGGAAGGCTTGGTGTCGTTCTTTTCGTTTATGACTACTAAGAACTCGCTTAATCGATAGAGGAAATATTTTTATAAAGATTCGCAGGTAAAACAATGTTATATTGTTAAGGTCTCTTCTCCGTTGCTTGTCTTGTCTAAAAGCTTGGGAGGCACTTCGATATTTATATCCCACGTCTTAGTGTTCGCGGACTACTTCTAATCCTCCTATAACAAAGTACCTTCCCCAAAATCATACGCTACGTCTCATAGTCTTAACAAGTATGAACACCATTTGACCCTGAATTCTTGCACACCATCTTCATCGTCATGAATTCTTTTCCGTCTTATCATAGGATGCGTTATTATCCTCGAACGACCAGTCTTCGATTTATAGAGCCGAATAGACTTCTGTCTGAAACTGTAGTCATCTTGACTATCTGTTAGGAGTACCCGATTCCGATAGCCTAGGAGTACCCTAGGTAGGGTAACTTTACCCAAGTTCGAGAATCTTGATCTCCAACACCCCCCTCCGGCCCCCTTACGGGGCCCGCGCGTCATCATACACATCAACCTTTGTTGCGTCCTGTGACTATATGGTCACAGAATTAAAGGTGTCAGAATAACACCGTATACGTCGCCGCCGTCCGTCCGACCGAAAGCTGTTCGCAGGGTATATAAGAGGGGACCTCTGGCAAGACCTGAGAAGTGGAACGAAGTCAATCCGTCAACTACTCAGGGAGTTACTAGGCTTCAAAGATGAGACATCTTTGACACGGGCCGTAAGTATCGGGACGTTTTCGCACAAGGTCATGAGATGAATGTTAGAAGGTTCGGGATAACGAACCAATGCATTCACATCCACCCTTCGACGATTAGAAAGAGTCTAGAGCTCCTGGAAACACTACCAAAAAAGCCAGCGAGCTTCGAGGAGTGTTGCAACTATGATAAGAGGTGTACCGCAGTTGCGGGATTTACAACCAACACAACACGAAGGTCCACCCCCTCTACATAGAATAATCAGGAGTTGCCGACCGAGGAATTATGAGACTATTCAATAGAATGGCCTCTCCTCTATGAGAAGAGAGTCATCAGAATGAATTCTATCGGTTAGTTGTTGAGTTATCACAACTAGAAGTCATCGACTTCGGCATATCTACAGATGCAGTCTCGTACCAAGACTGATCCTCTTAGTAACGAAATGAACTATTGGAGCCAACAGAGTTCGACTTGAGAACTCGGCTACAGGTCCATAGACTCTGAGGATCGGCTAATTACTACTGGTGACAAGTATGTCTCCCAGGCAAGAAATAGTAATTACTGAAGATGGTGTGATGGTTTTCAGGGTCTCCCGGTGTTCGCACCGTCATGGAGAACTCGACGTTGCGCATAAGAATTGAAGAGGTACATATTTTGTATGCTAGATAGATGTAGCCCGCGAACACTCAGATGCGGAATATAAATATCGAAGTGCCTCTCAAGCTTTAGATATCATCAAGCAACGGAGAAGAGACCTTAACAATATAATATTGTTCTCACGATTCTATCCTACTTTCTTGCACTCTTAGTAGTCATAAACGAAACGAGTTGCTTCCGAGCCTTCCTAGACAAATCTCCGTCTACACGAAAGAATCCCGATTGGCCTAGACAACCATAAGTCTATACCAGTTGTCTCCGCCTAACACTATCGTCCCAGTAGTCTCTTCCGATTTCACATAGTAGCCAGCGTATGTGTCAGGCACCTATGCATGATGCAGGCTTCGTAGACAGTGCGCCAACACCCGTATGTCTACCGCCTATTAGGTCTTCTGAGTCTGAGCAGCTTCCCCTCGGTCCGCCTCGCCTCAAAGAGAATCACCTCTCGAGGGATCCCGTTTCCAGGACCAACCAATATACAGCTGCCTTCAGATAGGTATTGGTGTCATGTCTATCCCCTATGGCTTCTGGGGCACTGTAGGAGTAGTTGCGGATTTTCGAACTGAAAACGTCCTGACACCTTCGGCCAGTAGTTAGGCTGCCTAACTTTGAAGCCTAATAACTCAATGCGCCTCCGACGGATTTCCTTCATTCCACTTCTCAGAGGTGCCCTGAGGTGCCCTCTTATATATCCTGTGAACAGCTTCCGGTCGGACAGACAGCAGCGACGTATATGGTGTTATGAAGTGGGCTTCATTGAGATGACATTATAGTCATGGGACGCAACTCTTCGAAATCTCGCTAAGCACGTGTGGGCCCCAGAGCGGGGCCGGAGGGGGGTGTTAGGCTTCGATAAATGAGGGTCTGTGCGCAGTTACCCTACCGAGAGGTCTGTGCATTTTCTTTATGCCTAACAGTAGGGCTGGGAGGGAAAATTCTCACCCTGCCCCTGCATAACAGAGGAGCCTCAGAGCCCAAAACCCACCCCCCCCGCCCCGCAACAAATACTATAGTAGCCACAACTACAATGAGTGCAGCATATCGAAGAATGCCCCTCTGTGAGGTTGCTGCAGCTTGCAGTATGCAAGTATGTGAAAAAACCCTCTGGAAAGCCTTCCAAATGGAAGGCTATTCCTAGAAGGTGGCTTACCGAAGACCTTTCCGGGACGAGTGAAAGTGGAGGCTATGTTTAGCCTTCACAATAGCACATCAACATTGAACAAAGAATAACTGGTGTTGAGTCATCTGAACCGATGAGTGCTATATGGGTGTTGATAAGGATAAATTGTACATGTTGCGTTTTAACAAGTGTAAGAAATAAGAGTTTGACATTTACATAGCAACACAGGGAGAAATGAGAAAACAAGAAAAAACAATTTCAAAATAAATTTCGCTATAACGCCATCATTCACAATCAAGGAGATATGAAAGTAATAAATAAAGCAATAGAATTTCATATTAAAATGTGTAATGAAAAGAAAAAAAAAAAAATTTAATTTAATTTATTCTAAAGACTAGGAATTTTTTGAACAGCAGTTATTTTCTTTTAATTGAGTTAAGAGGACTAAATTTCAGTAAGTAGAAGTTCTGATAATTATATAAGATCTTGATAACTAATGTTACATAATATGATTCTACTACAGGTTATTGCAAAGAGTTGCATTCATGAAATACTTTGTAAAAGCTATAAAATCCTTAATAACGATTTATTCTGCTACTATCCTGGCCTCATAAATAGTTTATAGATAGCTTGGATCTGTAGTTATCAATTTATGTAAAAAAAAAAATTTGACATATTTGTAAAATTCAATTTTCTGAGACTATATCAGCTTCAATTTACATGAGGAATATTTTTTAGAATCATGACATGGTATTCTATCAGTCTAGCAAGCACTATATGATGAAAAGCAAATTTGTTATGTTTGTTAAATTGTACACTTTATGCTTATTGACACCCATATTTGGCTCTTGGAGCACTCAAGTCGAGTTTGGGTAACTCAGTAACTAGGGAAGGAGTTTCACGATAATTGCCTCCTCCTAAAGTTTGCCAAGCAGGATATGGTGATGGCGTAGGGAGGCATTCTCAGGGGCACAAAATGTGAGGCTGTTCCCTGAGATAAGGACAATTGGGGAACTATAACCTCAAAAAGGTATGTCGACAATGTCCATATCCCAGTAGTTCAGCCTTTCTAGGAAAGGGAGAGTGAGTACTCTGCTCATCCTCTCTGGTTTATGGAGAATGGAGCTGCAGTACACCGGGCACATCATACTCGGAGGATCCGGGAACAGTTCGGCATTCCTAAGCTTGATTGACTACCTGCTTTCCTAGATTGTAACCTGATTGAAAATGTTTGGTTCCTTCTAAAGAATAGGCTAAATAAGAGGCATTCACGGCCTTAGAGATTGGAAGGGATGAGGGAAGCCATGAAGGAAGAGTGGAATAACATTTCAGAAGTTCATCTTCTGACTTTTGTTGATCCAATGCCGGAAAGAATACAGGCCATTATTATGGCATCTGGGGGTCATACTCGTTAGTGAACTTCATGTCACCTTTTTTTTTTTTTTTTTGTATTTAATATTATTATCACTATTTTATAATTTTTAATTTACACATCCAAGTTCTATGAAGAATACCTACCTTTTTTTACTTTTTGACTACTTTCATGCTAACTACTTTCACTATTTACGGCTGTGATTTAGTGTTCTTGGCAAAGGACTTTCCGCTCCCAGAACACCCCTGTTGTTTGGTCCGTTCATGGCAGGTATCATACCTATACACATTCAATTAAATAGAAGAAAACCCCATTCCAACTACGAAAACCCCTAGGCAAAAAGTGAAGACAACCCCTCACCTAAATCCAAGGCTGCTACAGCAACTCCGCCTCACCTATAACCAGAGGAGAAATAATAAATAGGCAGCACAGTGTAGGTGCATAATAGTATACTAGGGCATCTAGCCTGTAGACAGCTCTGTTAATTGTACTTTTTGTCAATTGTACTTTCTGAGTCTATATGAAGTTATAAGAATATCTTGATTATAATACTTTGACATAATCATAGGTAATTCTTCATAATACTACTTATAAAAGGATTAAAAGAGGATTTTAAAAACCATACTTCCAAGATATAGCATTTTTGTTACCTGATTACTTATAATGAGCCTGTATAAGTTAAAACCTGACTATCGGACCTCAACCACAAAACATTTATTTTTGCTTAACTATATAGCTAGACATATAAAGTAACTGTACAGTAGTTCAGAAAATATTCTACAACTCTAGATGACCTCTGTAGCATGTTTTATGTCCAAAAAACTAAAAAATTCACAAATACACTTTTTACCATCTAAAATAACTTTTACACTCTGTATATCAGTAGAATCAGAAATCATAGGTAACACATAAGTTGTTGTTATGTTATAAGGCTTTGAAGTTCAATTTAACTTGTGCAACATTGATGTCTCGCTTATATAATATCATAAGTTGCTCCTAAGATGGAAAGTTTAATCGCAACCTATTATAACTACAACATTATCTGAGGAGCCACAAGAGCCAGAAAAGAGCGTGGAGGAAGAGGATGAAGTGGTTAAAATACAACTCTCTGGAGTACAAGTGATTCAGAGGAGTAATTTGCTTAAAAGGCATGGTTATCCACTGGGTTCTAAGAACAAAAAATTACCTAAAACTATGTAGTTTAATCATAATAGCAAATTTGAAATCATAGTTGTAAACTAGAAGGTCTAAATAAAAGTTGCATAGTTATAAAAAAATTTTAAAGTTTTTTTTAAGGGTACAGTATTGTGTTATGTATGTAGTTAAGATAAAAGTTGTTCTATCTCCAAACTTTTTTTGGAGGGTAATCACGGTTGTAATGCATTTTTCTCCATATTTCAAAAAAACCCGATAGTCAGGTTTTAACTTATACGGGCTCTAATAATATTATGAGAGTTATTTGTATAATATGGGATTTTAATTACCTATGTTATTTTACATGCTAAACATTTTAATAACTTTTACAAAATCCTCTTGGTACCAATCTTGGCCTTAGTCTTGTTATCTGTAATGTTATTCTCAAAGGATTATTACCTTTAGCTATAGTAGTTTTTATCGCTTGTATTAATTAAATCTATGCAGAATAATTTATCACCCTTAACACAATTACTCTACACCTGAGAACCTGAAATCTGAGCTATCATCTTGACCACTGCCATTATACTCATACAAACTGCTACAAAGTTAAAAAATAACTTCTTTTCCAATAAATTAATATTTTTCGCAATATCTGGATTTCGTAAGAAAAATTTTGCCATATCCGCTCTACCACGCCTCTTAGTTCCATTTATTACCTTTCTCAATTCAATTGTAGACACCAAACTTGATGCGACCAGCGGACCAGATTGCCAAGGGGTATCGACACAAAAACCTTCTGAACACTCCACCATCCCCGAGCACGACACTCCTACCGTACGTTTCTTCAGTCCACGGCAAAACCAGGTTGACGGAAAGTGCAGAGCAGAATCACCAGATGAGTGATGTTTGATGTCCAGAGCCTCGGATGGGATGAGGGCAACCGCGGCCCTCGGTTTTGTTTTGCCCCTAGGTTCACGGTTGGATTGATGGATTAGGCTCTCGACTATCCGGGTACAGCGTTCACTATCATATACCTCCTCATAGAGTAGTTCGCCTTAACATGGCTAGCTGCAATTTACTGGCCAATTTAAGCAGCATCCGGAGATCGGCTGCCGTAGTGCGCCTGCTTGGATACTGGTAGACCGGAAGTGACGGTTGCCCCCATCGAAGAGCCCATACCACTCGTACAACTAGCTAGTATGATCCCGGTTATCCTCCTCAAGTTCGTTTTAGTCTGGTCTCGGTCAGTTCGGTTTGGGCGGGAGCGACGATGCGATAACCGTACTCGAGTAGATTTATTTCATCGATGACGGCGGAGGGGGGCTAGGGTTTTGTATTGTGGACTTTGAAGACTTTTTTTTCTTTCTTCTTCTCTCCCTTCTTTTCTTCTTTCGATTTCTTCCGGTTGTGGGTGTCTGGTTGCATAGGTTGTACAGTGGCTTGATATTAATATTGACGAGTAGATTTGGATGACGTTCGTTATTTATTTATTTTTTCCTTGTGGGAAGGAAGGAAGAAAGGAAGCTTTAGTTCCATCGTGGAGTTTGGAGGTACAAGCACTTGTACTTGTGATATTGCGGTCAACCGCTCTAAACTCGACGCCTGTCCATGAGGCTTAAGGGGACTAACTTCGACAATGGTAGAAGTGCGCATGGATTGCATATGATACACGCTCGAGTATACTTGTACATATTCGTACATACATCTACCAAGGGTCTAGGTACTCAACATCACTCAGAGAGTGCAGAGGCCAGTGAAGATAAGATTATGAAAAAAAAAAGAAAGATGGGCGTAAATTACATTCAACGAATGAATCTTTAATTTTCCTTCCCCGAGAAAAAAAGAGTGTGGGAGCAAAAATATTTCCGGGGGAGAGAGAGGTGAAAGAAGGGAGGAAAGAATGGATGGATGGAGGAATGGATGATAGGGATGGGTGATGCTCCCAAAGTGTGATCTCGGATTCACCTCGATGTGAATTCGTGGATCAAGAGTCAGTGCTGCGATCGAGAGTTTTTATGATACCCTGTCAGCGGCTGCCTTTTTGGAACCACACAATGCTTGACGACTTATTTCTGTGATCTTGACCAGGGCTGCTGGCCCCGGTCGGTTTCTGGAGGGATTGATTTTTTTTTTTCTTTTTCCCTCTCCTCTTCTCCCTCTCTCACTGGAGCACTTTTGTGGCTCGTAAAATGCTTGAGTGCAAGTAACTCGAGCACATCAATCAGAGCGTTGTTGTTGTTTGTTGATGTCGTCCCGTTTGGAGTCCAGCCTTCTGGTCATGGGCGGTTAGTGGGCTGCTGAAGTACGGGGTGATGGATGTACACTTCTTGTATGTATGTATGGATGGGGGGAGATAGGGGGAAAGTGCAGCCCGTGGTAAGGATATTATGCTGTTTCGGCATGCCTTCATGCTTGTGGAGTGGGTTAGACTATAGAAGGGATTGCGCAAACAAGTACCCGAGTACAGGTACAGTACGGTACCCTATTGACAAGGACCGGAACAGATTTTGAAAAGGAATAGAAGACAAAGGAGAGGAGTTCAGTGATCAACTCTACTGTACTCGAGAGTACTCAACTCTGCTCTACCGGCCTCTCAACCTAGGCGTCGAGCTCTTGTCCAGCTTGCGCCACTCTTCCTTCAAGCTGCTTACCGGCATCATACAAACCGACCTGCCTTTGATGAGCTACGTTACCTTACATTACGTTATGATACCTACCCGTCTGCCTCACCTCACCTCACCTCACTTGGCTGACAGACTGGGTGACTGGCTGGGTGAGGAAAGGGGAATCACTTCCTTTGATCTGTCAGTCGGCCGGTCAGTCAGGTCTGCAAGAGGGACAGCTTGACAGGGACGAAACATAACGCCTTATGAGCCGGGGAGTGGGCAATTGGTGTAGCAATTCCGTCAAATTTCAGTCAGTGGAGAGATTCCCCCCTTCGTCACCACTGCTCACTGTATCCAGTTTTAGAACAGGAGCTAGGAAATATAGTACGAGTGCCACTGCAAAGTTTCCCTTCAAAATCGAGTACCATCCATACCAGTGCATACTAATATCATACATATCGGTATCGTATCTCTTCGTCTCATCTAAATCTTTAAATTCCTTTGCCCCACCATCACCACCTTGCTCCCTTCCCTCCCCCCACCCATCCACCCCCGGTCAAAAGTCGGGTCAAGTCCAGTCGAGAGTTGAGAAAAGGTTAAGCCGAAAAAGTCAAATCAAGGCCGAATCGGTCCATTCGCCCAGGAGAGTACTGCTTCGACAGGAGTCATCAAGATTTCACTTGTTTGCTTTCCTTTTTCTTCATTCTACCATTCCCTTTGGAATTTCAAAATTACACGTTGTTTCTTTCATTCTTAAGTTGTTACGGTATCTTCCCATACCCGTATTTCATCCATTCCTTCCAGAAGGTTGATACAGAGTCAAACTGAAGCAGCAGAGAGTGAGGAAAAGAAAGAAAGGAGAAGAAGGGAAAGCAAAAAAGAAAATAACCTAAACTTTGCCCTCCTATCCTGTCCAACACCCTTCCCCCTTTCAAGAAGAGTCTACCGTACTCGAGTAGATGTTGGTGTAGCCTTGGGTTTTAACATCTCGACTGGGTTACAGGAAATAAATCGTCCCCTTCCAAAGCTCTATCTTGCCTCTTCTTCTCTCTCCCTCTCTCCCTCTTCTTTCTTTCTATCCTCTCTCTCTCTCTCTCTCTCTTGCTGTCGTTGTTGCTCGTGGTCAGCGCTGGCACGTTCTCCCATTCCAAGTGTACATGTACACCGTTTTTGCCATCATCGAGAAATCAAGGAGCCGATCATCAATCGAGATCGAAGCATTGAATCGGCCTCACGTTTCTCTTCGGCCTTCCGTTTAACTCTTTCTTCCCCAAATTTCTTTCTTCCCTTTCTCTCGCCCACATCACTCCCTTTTCTCTTTTCCAACCCCCTACATCCCGGTCACTCACTTACTCACTCGCTCACTCACTTACTCACTCACTCCTTCGCCCACTCCGCTTGAGCTACCTCACGCGCCGACCCTTCCATTTCACTTTCCTCCCCATTGCTCCTCCTGCCAACTGCAGTGCAGAACCTAATATTTCTCAACCAGTCCTAGAGGGAAATTCCCCCCAGCTTAGAAACAGGACAGAATTACCTTGCAGGAGCTGCGGAAAACGGCATAGTTCCCGAGGAGTGGGCGCCAGGATTTCTATCCATTAAAAGGGACCTGGATTCCACATACTCCTGCCTCCTTCTAGAGCTGCTGGCTGTGTGTGGCGAAAAAAGTGGGTTTGCCTCAACCCGAATCATTTCCCACGTACCTTGCGGCTGGCGTTCGTCCACCGCAGGATCACCAATCGGTGTTCCCAACCCGCTCCGCAATCGAACGGGGGCCCTTTGTTCATTTTTCCTCCCCGTCCCCTGCTGAAAGCCTGTCTCTTTTTTTTTTTTTTTTTTTTTTGTATATTTTTTTTCCCCTTTCCCTTTCCCTTTCCCTTTCCCTTTCCCTTTCCCTTTCCCTTTCCTATTTCCTTCATCCCACCCCACACATAAGCTCTTGCATGGATTGACGGCAGGCAAGAAGTACTATCTACCTTTCCTCCCGACCCTTCCTATTATAACGCCGTCAAGTTGGAGCCGTTACACCTTTTCATAGATGCCCCCGAGCCCAAACCGGGCGAGGGGCGCACAACAATTCTCGAGCCAGCCGCGGACACTGTCATGGAGAAAGCTCTACCTTCCCCCGATATCTCGCCGCGACCAGGACTCGATGCCTTCCAAGACGCGCGCGCTATCATACGGCTTACGCAATGCTCCATCTGTTCTTTACCTCTGAGATCTCCTAGGACCTTACCTTGTGGCAACTCACTCTGCCACAAATGTATGCCTGAATGCTACATTCGCCAAAACATCTCATACCCTAGCGTTGTCGGTCGACGGGAGGGATTTTCGTGCCCTTTTCCAGATTGCCGGAAGGAACATTCTGCTGCCGACTGTAATTTGGATGTTACACTGGCGAAGGTGATGGAGGTTGTGGATAAGGAGCTGGGATCACAGACACGGTTTCCGGAGGACACGGCGTTGGAGGTGGTTGTGAATGTTGATTGCACAGGTGGTTATGAAGAGCGGAAAAGGCGGATGTATGGGGGACGGTTGGCTGCTATATATGCCCTTTCAAAGCAGGGGGAATTGTACTATGACGAGGATGCAACATGCACTCCGCTGGTGGGCGACAACTTTGGTCCCTCCTACCTCGACTACGACGCTCTCGAGAGATTAATGGACAAGGCTCGAGCGGATTTGGAGTGTCAGGTTTGTTATGGAATGCTTTTGGATCCCGTCACCACTTATTGTGGCCATACTTTCTGTCGTGGATGCTTGGAGCGGGTTTTGGACCATTCTCGACATTGTCCTTCCTGCCGACGGTTGATGCACCTTCCATCTATCCTACCGGCACAGTCTAGCAATAAGAGGCTAACAGAATTACTGGTGGGGTTATGCCCGGAGGCTCTGTCCCAACGGGCATTAGCTGGGGCTATGGAGTCGATGGCTGGGAATGGTGACGGTGGACTGTCGACTCCAATATTTGTCTGTACGGCCTCTTATCCTGGAATGCCTACCCCTCTACATGTTTTTGAGCCTCGCTACAGACTCATGGTGCGACGAGCTTGTGAGAGTGGCGCAAGGAAATTCGGAATGTTGTTGCCGAACCGCACGGGTGCACCGCAGGGTGATCTTGGTGTCACGCCCTTCATGCAGTATGGGACCATGCTGCAGATTGAAGAAATAAACATGTATCCAGATGGCCGCAGCGATGTTTGGACCGTTGGTGTTTCACGTTTCAGGGTCAAGAGATGGGGTATTCGAGATGAGTATATCGTGGCGGACGTGGAACGCGTAGACGACATCCCGATCATCGAGGAGGAGGCCATCGAAGCGCTGGAGACAGCTCTCTGCCTGTCTGCTGCTCAGGAAGTGCATGCCTCTTGGATGGGTTTGCCCACGCAGACCCTATTACATATTGGCCACCAATTCGTCGACCAGATGCAAGCGATATCGGCTCCATGGCTCCATGAAAACAATATCCTGGCCTTTGGACAACGACCGGATGATCCAGCTCTTTTTCCGTATTGGCTCGCGAGTGTTTTGCCGGTGACCGAAACGGAGAAATACCGCCTGTTGTGTTCCACTAGTGTCAGAGAACGACTGCAAATTGTGGTAGGCTGGATCAAGAAAATCGAAACTCATCGCTGGTAATACTCTACCCAATCATATCCCATGCGGGCCAATTTGATATCCACCGCATCTCTAACGTATGATAGGTTCTCTGCTAGTACTTGCGTTATTATCTGAACTCTACCCACATAAACCAAAACGCGAAATCCAAAACATTCATAGACAGACACGCACCCAGCATTACTTTACTGCACTCGTACATTTACTCTTCAACCTCGTACCTCCGGTCTTTTTTGACTATTTTTTTATATAACTTCACCGCTTGTTGTTTGTGTTTCTCATTACTACTTTTTTTTCTTTTCTCCTTCTCGTTCCATGCAGGTGGCATATTCTCGCATCGCCAATTGTACTTGACCGTGTTTTTCCTGTCGCTTTTTTTTTTTTTTCCTTCGGCGCTTTCTGGAGCATTTGTTTTTTTTTCTTCTTAATCCAGTTTGGGAGACTTGCACGATACATTTAACGTTTTTTCTACTTATCGTCTTCACCATCGTCATCACCACCATTCCTTAACCAAAACTGTGGATACTTCGCTTTTTTCCTTTTCACTCCCGGAGGCACAATTGCTTTGTCGATGTTAAACTTCAGATCTCCTACTGTACTTTTTGGTCTTATTTTCGGAAATTTCCACGTTCGGCATGGTACTTTACTTTTCTTGGGGTGTTATGCATGGCATGGGTGGGCGGATCAATTCAATCAAGTTGTTCAAGCACAAGCGGGGTTATTCAGTCCGTTGAGGCAAAACGTAGTGTGCTCGCGGGATGGCCATTTCGAACCCGGATATGCCGGGAGCGGCCTAACTTCCTTTCACCTTTACTAAAATCAGTTGGAGAAATCGGGGCTGTTTCTTTCAATCTCCACATTTTCTCCCCACAAAAAGATCTGCATCCAACCCCCTCTCCCCAAACTAGCGAATGATATCCTATGATTACTTACCTACTCAACCAATTTAGGTGATTTCCCAGGCCACTAATGCGCAGCTCGGTTTAAGCATTGGCATCGAGTGGGCGGTTTAGGGTTAAAACCATGGAATTCCGAAGTACACACCCGTCCAAACACACATCTCGAAACTGACTGGTCCAATCTTGGTAATCAACTTCTGGGCTAATAAGTGGAAACCATATATTTGGACGGCCCGCGCATCTGGGTGTTCCGCGACTGTACAGTATGATATGATATCATACCTCGCAACGTGCGGTCCGTCTGGGGGCCAGGGTGGAGTGTTTGTGGCGCCCCCCTGTTTCTCTGCGGGCAAGGTGGATTCGGTGGCCGGGGAACTGCCCTTCCCGCACCCCGCACGTGATGTCCCAGAGCCCGAAGTTACCTCATCCCACCCGCGCACGAGTGGGACATTCTGAACGATCCATCGATAGTTATCCTGCCCACCGTGGCCCGTGTTTGAGCGCTGTGGCTGTTTGGATGTAGGTGTTTTCTCCTGGGGGCGGGCGCCAGCCGGATATACTGTACCAATATGATACAGTACATGTCCTGGTAATAGCGCCCCTGGGAGTCACCACATGAATACATTATCCATTCATCCCATCCCAAACAACCTACGAGTCATAAATTAGCTTACCGTGGCCACCCCACCGCACCGTGCAGTCGGGTAAACCTTCAGCCCCGCACAACGCGCTCTCGAGTGAGACATTGTGAATGTTATCACGGTTTGTGATACCTACCGCACGCACTTGTCTGTACAATTCCGGTGTCGGGTCACGCTTGACGAATGTCCATTTCGAGGATGGGTGGTGTATCATGGTTTGTTGGGTACCTGCAGTGGAGATTGTGGAACACCGCTAACGTGGGGGATGGATAAGACATTTATGTCTCCCGGGTGTCCACCGTCGGTTCAGGAGGTAGTTGTAGTCTATCGCATCGCATCATACCGTATTGTCTCCGGTGGGGGAGCGCACTGTGCCCTCAGGTGTAGATCGATATCATACCACCAACAGCGGCGGCGCTTCGAGATCTAGGTTAAGAATAGTTTCCCTCGCTCGTGGATGGCGGGCCTTGCCTTCGCGCACATCTCTAGGTGATTGGAGATCGCGGTTGGATATTTTTGTTGACTGGGTTTTACTTTCTCCTCCCCTTTTCGTTTGTCCTGGTTATGAGAGGCAGAAGGTGTGTTTTCACGATTCATACTCGCTGATGTGGTGATGGATACTTGCTTAACCCCATCACGCCCGAGGTTTACACTAGCCGGAGACAATGGAGGGTCATTCTTGGATCTATTTCAGACTATGTATGGCTGTACGGTATCCGCCGTGATGCCCATAGAAAAAATATGTATGAACTACTTTAACCGTGTCCTTCAGCACCCCAGGCCTGCACGTCTCTTGGTCTTGCGGGTTTGGTGCGCATGATATCTCTACTCGGGAGGGGGAGGTTTACCCACTCATACTGGTTCTAGTGTTGGTTGTGCGTGTGCAACTTCTGTGCCGTGGAAAAGGTATCATAAATGAAAGGGGGTAATCTAGATTATCAGTATCACTCTCCTTCCCCCAGGTTCGCGCATTGGGGACTGTACAGTACATGTCTGCCAGCATCCCCCTTGGCAAGTTATGGTGTGACTTGGTATGACACCTACCCCAGTCCTGTATTCTCCGTCTCAACCTCTCACTCGCATTCCCACCCCTCAACCCCCCCCCCTCCGTGTTGAAGTCACTACCGTAGGATATAATTGTTTTTTTTGTTTTTTTACCCGGCTAAGTTATCATAGTAAATCGGGATCCCAATTGTTTTCCCGGGACAAGGTGGGAGCTAAAACATAATTTTCGTCAGCAATTGCTGTAAATTTGTCGTTGATGGGATTTGGTTTCGTGACTTGGTATGATCTTGGAGGTTACGTTCCCGTATGTACTAGTACAAGTACTGTATATATACCCCATTTTTGCTCGGGGGGGGGGTTTGGTTGCCTGTTCAAATGGGGGTTAACTTATATGCCGTCTCGGCGATACTAGAATAATTAACATATGATATTTGGTTGATGAACTCCCTCCTTGAAATAGTAATTGAACCCCCCTCCCCCCCAATACTTGTAACATCGTAGGTATCGCATACAGCCGAAATCGGCAGGAGCGCTAGGGTTCTGATGGTACGCGAAAAATATCATAATAGTCCACTAAGATCACCAAATTCCCGCCTGCCCGCGAGCCCGCCTGTCCGCCTTCCTGGAAAGACATACATCGCAGCAGCACTTCACCACAAAACACCACATACGGTATTATATCTCGCCACTGCGCACGGGCCATACCCCCTAAAAGAAAAGAAAGAAAAAGAACCCAACACATTGCAGCGCCTGCAGCGCCTGTGAACCGAACCGGCCAATCACAATATCCGTTCGTATCCGAATCAGATATTGTGATCGTGAGAGAGCAGAGTCTTCTATGATATTTCTAGATGCGAATGGATGGAAATGGAAATCGTGTGGGTGATGTGGGAACCTTGTCGGTGATGGGTTGGCTCCACTATCGTGGGACATTTTACGATCCATCGAATGTTTTTCAGTTTTTTCTTTTTTCAGAATTTACGAGCTGGGGTCTTGAGAAATTCCGAGGAGTTGGGTTTTAGTTGGTAGGACTAGCGTTTGCTATCGTAGCGGGGAGGTTCCGAATGGCCTCGTGAATGGGGTGTGTATCGAGTTGTTGGCCTGTGCCTGTCTGCTCCGGTGAACTTGGGTGACGAGTATGGTACTTAGCTAGGGCGTTTAACTTAGGTACCGGTGGTAGAGGGTGGCGTTGCACAAGTATCATATCATAGTGGGGTAGCTTTTTCTTGCCTGTTGTGGGTGCCAATGATAGTTTTTTGTCCTTCCCCGCAGGTAGCATGTTCTAGGTCGGGGACGTTGGCCGTGACTATAGACGAAGTGGGAGAGGGAGAGGGGGCCTATCGGCCTAGATTCGTGTGCTTCGCTTGAGGTCTGCTAATCCGGGTATGCCTGGTTGCCGTCTTAGCACTTATCTATCGCGGCGCCTGTAGGAGTTCTGGGAATTGGTGTTGTTGCAGGACTTGGGTGTTTGCTTTCAGGCTTTAGACGCGGCCTCTGGGGGTTGGTGTGTGAGAAGTTTCATCACTCAGGGCCCAATTGTACAATTTAGTAGCCCTAGGAGCGCGTGTTGTGTTTGCCTGTCATGCCTCCGTCAGAATTGAGACGTAGTTCGACAGCGGTTTGATGTGCGTTGCGTAAATATCTGTTCCGAGTGGCTATCGCCTTGGTGCGCTAAGACTGTGTGCCGCTGAATATTGCTTGAAAGCACTCGTATATAGTCGTTTTGGTATGGTGGGATGATAGCAAAACACTATGAACTGGTTGATTACTAGATGTAGCAAATACAGTAGCTATGAATAATAGAGAACTGCGAAGTCCTCTGGACATCATGGTGTCCGAACATAACTACAGGTAGAAAAAGCTGGCAACCGGGATCTTGTCCTCCTATTGCAGAATAAGAGCTAAGCTTCTGAATTCGTCACTCACTCAATGCGGTACGAGGGAGGACTGTCTGAATAAGAACTCCAACAGTCAGTCATCTTAAAACTGGTCGGGTCGAAACGTCTTGGGGGGGGACGAATAACGAAACCGGTCGCAATGAGCGCTTATCGCGTCAGAGAGTTGCATTTCTATGTTTTTTGTTTTTGTTTTTCTTCGGAACATATTGTTTGTCTGGTGGTGAGCTCTATTGGGGGAGAGTTATGTCTTAGAGGGCTGCTGTGCCTCAATGATATATGCCCTTGAGCTGAGTGAGGTATCCAACGGGCGGCTTGGACATTCTCCTTGCTTGACCTGCGCTCCTGCCTTGTGGTCCTGGAATGGCATCGATTATTAAGCTTTGGCATGAGGCATATTGGTCAAGATCTGCTGTTCGGGTTTAATCTTGGGAGTATTAAATAACCCCAAGATTTTTTTCCTCCTAGCACCTAATCTATCGGTTGATCATATGTTTTTCCGGCGCCAACAGCTCGTATATGGTGGATGGGTTTGTAGGCCTGATGCTGCGGTTGAGGTTTGTTCCTCGATTTCAAGTTCACGGGGTCGATGATACCTGCCAAGTAAGGGGTTAAACCATATAAGCCTTATCCACGGGCTGAATTGAAAGTGGCCTGAAGCGCTGGGCACCTTGGGGTCTTGTTGGAGGGGACTGGGTTTATTATGACTACCACCTGAGCTAGTCCGTCGAATTGACGACCTCTTCGGCCTGAACATGGCCTTACTGCACCCTCACCTCAGCTCAAAACATTCCGACTGGTATATCAAGCGATCACGCGCTTGCGCCGTTTAAACGCCAATTCCGTTGCGCGGTTGGTCCTGCAGCTGATCGAAAACAAGTGTCCCCTGAGGTCCAGGGGGCACTTGAATCCAGTAGCACGAATGCATTGACTACTCGAGCGCTCGAGTGGTAAAGTCAATAACACGATTTACCTTGTCTTGGCGTTCCGACTCTACTTACCTTGCCAGCTGCCCCCAAGTGAATGTCACCCGCGCGCGAGTATTTGAAGCAAATTCTAGCCGCTTCTAGTATCACGGCTTGCCGATGATTGCTAGGCTACCTCGGGGGATGAGCTGAGACTTGGGATTTCTGTTGATATGCTGAGCCCCTTATGTTGAAACATGCTGAAGCTTGTGTGTGCTCGGTGTGGTGGTTGACGGGTTATAAGCAGAGAGAAATCCCCTCAATCGGGAGCCCTGAGGTTTGTTCGGATTTTGACCTTTTTTCTTTCTTTCTAATCCTCAATCCTCGGGAAGCTGCGGCCGATCCTTAAAGTCTGCCGGTTCCTATCGTACGATAATCTATTGTGAGGTTTGCACTGGTACGGTGAGTGTTGGTGCTTCGCTTGGATGTCATGTTTGCCTGGGTTGAGTTCTTGGTACGGCATCATGTCCGGAGGAGGAGCCGGGGAGAAGGGGGGGAAAAAAGGAAGGAAATTGCTCAGTCTCACAGCGCACCGACACAATAGGGCACCGATGAGAGGAGGAATGGGCCAAACAGCTGTTGGGTTGATGTCTCTAACGAAGCGCTGAGTTCTACACACTAGTGAGTTCATACAAGACCCAGACTCCGCCTCTTTTCGGTTTCCCACCTCTGCCACGCGAATCCGATCAATGGCGGAATAAACCCCCTCTTTTCAGTTGTACCTACTACTTTGAACAGAGAACCTCAGACTTGTCATGACTATGAGCACGGCGAAGCCTCTTCCAGAGTATACCTTAGTTAGGTGCATAGTACCTAGCGTAAGAAAGAGGGGGGAAAAAAACAGTACCTTAATTACGATTCGACATTGAACGAAAGAGCTCGAGCTGACTGCTGGCCAGTTGTTTATTCCCCTTTTTTACCACTAAAGGCGGGCGTATCTGTGGCCCTCAAAGTCTCTGGCGTGCAAGGCACACTTTGGTCCACCACCAAGTTTTGAGCCTGGACATCTCTCCATTATTTACGCTATGGCGGTTGGGGCGTACGAGTACATAACGCATGACTCGAAAGCCAACACAAAAAAGAATCGCCTGGTTGATCTCTCTCTAATTGAAATGAAAGGGAACAGTGATTCAGAATTTACTTCTGCGCACGCCGTTGTGCTCTTAGAATTTTGTGATATTCTGACGGTCTTTTGCTATCGGAACCTCATTTAGTCGGCGGCGGGCTCCGTGAAATCGGAGGGGCATTTGGGGGGCCCGGAGGTTGCTGTGGGGAACGCAGTACCGGAGGGTTACCAATGCAGTTTCGCTGAAACACCGCCAAGTGACAGAAGAGGCTCAAGTATCACAACACTGGCACCCACGCACAAGGGCAACTTTGAGCTCATACCATAACCCACCAACTCGTCTGATTTTTCGTCTCAGTGCCACCTGGTGAGGCTTCTTTCTGAGTGCGCTTGCAACCTCCATGGACTCTGATAGCTTCCAGTACACCTGAGGTGCTAACTCGGGAAGACAAAATGGACGATTTTCAACTTCCCAGATTATGACGTCGGACGGAGCTGTTGCGGGGGGTGATGGGGTAGTGGGGTAGCTTGGATTTCGTGCCCCATCTTGTGCGAGAGTAGTGCACCTTCTAGGCCCTGGGATACGTTCTATGGGAGGATGCTGGGCGCTGGGTGGGATCTGGCACTTATGTTGTCTCCCATCTTGCTGCTTGATTGCTGCAGGTACTAGTCGTTGAAAATGCACAGCGTGGTGGGGCGGAGGCATATGATTAGGGCTCGGTGGTGCGGTCTCAGCACAGCGGTGGTTAGGCAACAGAAACTGTTTGTACCTGCGCCGTGACAAGCCTTAATCTTCCTGTGAACATGAAGTATTTCCACTTCCCACTAACACTGGCTGTGCTTGCCAACACCCAATCACGATCATAAATGAGACCTGAGGGGAGTGCTTTTCTACCACTTATCGCGTTGTCCAACCTTTCCACTGCCCGCGAACCTACGGCGGCCACCCCGCGGTAATGTGGTCCATCTTATGGATGTTGGTTTCGCACCGGGTTCGGTATCGGTATCGCGCACTTAATTGTGGGAGATGAGAGATTATGGCGGTGTATCAGCATTGGTGCTTTGGGATTTGGGAAATGTAGCCTTACGGTCTTCATACACCCTAGGTTCTACTCTTACGCCTGGAAAAGTTTAAAAGGGTCGGTATCTCCTTCTGGTCCCCTCTTCCAAACACATCCAAGAACAGACAGTCCACCACGGTCCTCCAGAACAACCGCTGCTTCCAAAGCTATATATACTGCTCAACCCCCCCCCCCCCGATCTCAAAAGCATTCAATCCTACCATACTCTTCATTAAGTCTCTTTCCGCGACTTCACAAACTACTTTTGCCATTCTACTTTGCTACTTTGCTGCTGCCCCAAACATGGCCTGGTTTTGTGTAAGTTATTCCTTGCTCCGCTTTACTCATTGTAATCATCTGCTAATACATTTTGCAGAGCTTCTGTGGCTTTGGTCCTCACAACCCCGAACTACATCTCGCATGTATCGAATGTGGTAGGCGCGCGAATGGCGAGGCGTGCGACGAACAGCGCCCTGGCAGCCGCAGCTACCCAAACAGCCAAAACGCAGACTCCGCAAACGCTTTTCTTGTGCCCGACACCATCATGAGGAATCATTCCACCTAGGAGGGCTTCTCGTCTTGAGATCCTCCCTGACGCACGCATGGGCAACAAACGAACGGCCACGAACCATGGACGAATACCCACCGAGAACATCGATGCCTTCTCCTAGAACACGGGACAGCAGGCAAAACATCGGGACCTTCTACTGATGGATCCCTAAACAATTCATTAGACGAGGATAGACATCTTCCCTTGGCGCTTTTAGAATTTCTTCCTTTCGGAACAAATTGGGCTCTTTTTTAAAAAACTTTCTTTCTTTTCTTTAATGGGCGGGAATATCAAAAGCTGCGTCACTATTGGATCGCATTCTGACAGCAATATGGTGGTTGATGGTGGTTTTTCCTGGGGTCTCATTTTTTCAAACACTTGCTGTTGTACCTGCACTTCCTGTACTAGTACTAGTACTACTGCTACCGGTACATACCGGGACGCTTCACGGTCTTTACTTTCTTTTGTATCTGGAATTTGTTTTTCGATCTGTACCATCTTGGACTGCTTTCTTTATATTATTAGTCAGTTATAGCTCGCAATCATTGATCTCTATCACGCGCTTGATTACCATGTGTAACCTCTTTTTATCACGAGTATTTTATTAGGGTTGAAAAGATAGAACTGTTTGTGGATTACTAGTTTCCAGGTGGTTTATGGATTCATATCTCTAAGCCTCTGCGGGTGCCAGCAAGGTAAGTTGCTCGTGCACTACGAGTACCGGTATTCGAGTATTTCCGTTCGCGTAGCGAGTGAACGAGTAACGTGATGACCGCTGTCTGGGGTGCTTGATAGCACTTCAAATGCCTTAGACTACTGGTTGTCATCTGCATCCTAGCCTCAGCTAAATTAAATTACAACCTTTCAACACCCTCAGCAATCATAATACACCTTTGCAAAAGAACCAATCGAGTGGCACGCCTTTAACCGAATCTTGCGGTACGGTACCGTACTCGAGTAGAATCCTCCGGTCAATCATCTCTAGGGAAAGCCGCAGTTGCCTTCACCGAAATGCTACCGGCGGAAGCTCTCGCTAAGCCGGACCTTTGCGATGACGACTGTGTACCGCATTATGTGAAGCACCACTCAACATCACATCTAGCGTTCTCGTCGCTCCTGTTCACCGCTACCTTCTGCATTATTTTCCTAGGCGTCCTACAGCGGCTTTTTCCGGTACTATGCGGGGCAGGCAGGCGCCACGCTCACCACGAGAATAGGGGGCAACGAAGGATCGCTGCGATAACCTTCTCGACCATCTTTGGAGCGACGGGGGTACTGGCAGAGTTGATACTATGCGAGGTGAGCGAGTGGGGAGAGGCTTCGGCTCGGAAAGCTGGCTTTCAGAGTTGCGTGTGGGTCCTGATGATTTGTTTGGTTGCGGTCGCGCCGTTGCTTGAATTTCACAGCTTGGTTGAGGGATCAAGGATATCTACCTGGCGAAGGCGATATGTTGTTCTGTTCGAGATGGCTATTTTCGGTGTATGGCTTTGGGTCTTCTGGAGCTTGGGCGATCGGTTGCCGATAAGGAAGGCGGATCAGAGCCTCTGGAGAAACTGTAAGGAGTTGCTTGCCTTCTGGCACCGTATTCACGTTTTTGTCTGCCTGCTCACTAATACGGTGTTTGGATTTCTAGCAACCAGAACCCTGAGGGAAGAATGTCTAGCAAGAGTAGGCGTGATAGGTGTCTCAGTGAGTGTAATCTCCGGATATTTGGCTCGCTACAGTCCTAACCGTATATTTAGTTGATGGCATTATTATGTGAGCTTGCATTGTCTAGCTAATTTCAACTTCGAGCATTTGTATCTTGGGGAAGCATTCACTGACTAGCGCTTTTCAGCCGGGTTCGGTTGTGTTTCTTCGCCGTGGCATGACTTTACCGTCAAAACGAGGCCTATTACCGAGATTGACATCTCGCGTGCTCAAGGTGGCCTGGATGCCACTATTGAGATGCTTGAGACTAAACGCAGCAGGATGAGGCTCTTGGAGAAAAAGATCCGAGATAAGAAGGTGGGAAGGCTTCTGTCCTTAATGCTTGGTTGTATCTTATTTTAGGACCCTGCTGATGAGTGACTGTCTATAGGCTTCCCAGGAAGGCTTGATGAGCAAAGTTCTTTCTTCAATTCGTGGAGATGCCGATGCTCAGGGTTTGTTCTCTGGGCCGCTGCTCTTATTTCAGGATACTGATCGTGCTAATATATTTCTGCAGAACACGCCATACTAGCTAAGGAAGTTAGTGGGTTGGAGACAATGCGTACTTCGCTTGCTGCAGAGCTTGCGGAGCTTCAACGCCGTCTGTCATCGGAGCAGCAGGCCAAGTCTTTATTTGGGCGTGTACTGCAAGCTATTTCCTACGGCTTCTCTGTTTATTGCGTCTACAGGATCATCGCAACCTCCCTCGCCCATATCCCTCATTTACACCGAAACAAATCTTCCTTCTCGCAGAGTGATCCCATAAATAACGTCCTGGCAATCATCGCGAAGCACTGGGACCCACACCTCGATCGTGTTGCCTGGTCCCGCCAAATTGGATTCGCTCTCTCAGGAGTCATTATTGCCGGCTCGTTGAACTCTGCCATGACAACCTTCAATATGCTCACCCGTGCGGCGCCAGGAGTCATGGGTCATGCTGTCAAAGGCGAGAATCCGAACCTTGCACTCTTCGTATCTCAGATCAGCGCTGTCTATGTCCTCGCCTCCGCACTTTTACTCAGGAGCAATTTGCCCCCGCACATGAGTACTGTGATCAGCGAGGCGTTGGGCGCGCCCCTCGACCCTGCGTTCGTGGATAGGTGGTTTGATGCACTATTCCTTGGCGCGGCGGGCCTCACCTTGGTTGGGATGATTATCGGCAGAAAGAGTGGGTGGTGGGGAGGTGCGGGTAAGCATGATCCATTCTGTGATGAGATGGAGCAATTGGAGGCGGGGAAGAGGAATTGATTGTTGTTTGATGTGTTTTTTTACATGTTTGATAATTGACGGGTCTTCGCCTCTCCCCTTTTATTGATCCACTATTGCTGGGTTTTTGTCATTATTCCTTCTTATTGTTACCATCGCTACAGGCGTTACTTGGATTTGAGTTTCTTGGACGGAGGTTAATTTATTCATCCTCCTATATTGTCAATTTTGTCTTCTTTTTTTGTTACTGGCCTTGCTTTCACTAATCATTTTTTTGCACTTTTATTCCCTCCATTTCTCCGGATCCCCGTTCGCACCCTTCCTTCCTTCACTCATTCTTCTACCCCACTTCCCTCTACCTCACCTTTCACAAGCTAGGTTGCAAGACCTCATATGTTACACTCTCATACTCCGCACTCCATAATGCTTCTCCCCCCTCCCTCTTACCTATTATTGCCTCTCACCCTAGCGGCGTCAGGCGTGCAATCTCCCTCACTCAAGACAAAATAAAAAAAAATAGGGCACCAGTTCTATAGGCGTTATTACTTTGTCATCTCGCTTTCATAATACCATACCTGGTAGATATGTTTTTTCCCCCCAGGAATTAATCAGAATACATATCCTAAAGAACTATCCTATGAGATTGTTTGACTTGGATTTGTCGGTGCACGTTATTGTAGAAGTTAACCTAGTAGATAACTTCCCGGTGGAATTTAGAAAATTTTGGAGCTTAGCAACCCCCCCCCCGGAGCGCAGACTATCCCCGCAGGAGCAGCGGCTTTCTGAGTGGTGGTATTATAATTGCAGTAAAGTGGAGTTGCTCGTGGGAGGCCTGATAAGTGCAGCTTGCGGCAAGAGGTGGGGTTTCGCAGAATCATATCCTCCAGTATGGTGGAAAGCGTATATCACTCGCGTAGTGCGGTTTCTGGGAGCGGTTATGAGGCATTACATTTTGAAACAGCATTGGTAGGGGCTACCGAGACTTCGCACCATCATTAGGATTTTTGCATCGTCGGCATGGCATATTGGCTTATGCGGGTTTAGACACTTATGCCTCCCGAGAGTTCTTACGGCGGCTGTGGCCCAGGTCTGGTTTTGGTGGGGTTTACAGAGTAGGCGGAAGCTGGACTTAATGGTTATTCATGGGGTATGGAGGGGTTTCCCCTGCTTTCCGAGAGTGCGCTTTCCAGTACAATTATAACTGTGCTTTCTGGTATATGTGTTTTTTGTTCGTTTCACCTCAGCTGGCGCCGGAACTTGTTGCAGCAGAAGCTTGGATACCGGGTTTTTGGGAAGTATCATACTGTTCCTGGTCTAGGACTTTACTGGTATGATAGCTCTAAGATTTTTGCAGGGTTAAGACTTTGCAATCTCTTGCGGTGGAGGGAGGAGAGGGGCTCTCGGAACCACTTTACTCAAGTACTCTAACCTGGACCTCTATGTCGCCGTGATAGAGCACCTATTAATAACTTTGAACACTTTTTTTTTTCAATTTGTGTTCAGAGAATCACTTTTAATCTAGGCAACCAAGCTCAAGCGTTGAATAAGTGCACACAACCCCCCTCCCCCCACCAACTCGAAGTTCATTTCTACCGGGGAAATTACCCCCACACCAGCTCCCGGTGACGGATCTTGGTTGCCGATCTTGCACGTTTCACCTGTATTCAGTCCGGCGAGTTTAAGCGCGGTCACTCACCCGTACGAGTTCTCATCCTGCGCTTACCCGCCCGACACGGGTACCTGTATGATTACAGTATACTATACTCGTACCATACTGAAACACCTTTCCTACACCACTTCTTTAAAGTGGCCGGGTACAAGTTCTCCTTTTACAGATACGCACCACGGTACGGCATTTTCTACCCGGGCCAGGCTATCTCGTGTTCCACTGTTGTTTGAGCCAAAAGCTTAGCATGTACGACCATCGTACAGCACTCGAGCACAGTACAGTACCCGCGCAGCCACGCACAGGGAGCCTCGGGGGTTATTGCCGTGGGTGATATTTTGTGAACGTGATTGTTGGAAAGGTTATTGGCAGGTTTCGATTGTTTGAGGGAGGTTACCTAGATGGCTCTATGATAGCCAACTTTCGTGCCTGGCTGAAAGGTTACGTACATTACGGCGTAGTCCAGCGCAGGATGATGATGATGGCGAGGCAAGGTTGGGGGTGGATTGACACTTCTCACCCCCCTGTACTTGTAGCTTCTGGCGCATAAGGGGTATGTACTCGTATGTATCATAATAATATTATGACATTGTTCTCCAATTTTTCCGTCAAAGAGCGAGAGTAAGATACCCTACTGTATACAGTAGTCCCCCCCCCCCCTTGCTACACATCGTGCACAGCACATTGTGCGATTTTTAGTGTGCGTATCATACCGGTATGTGTGAACAACGTTATGATACCTCCCCGAACTCCGATGTAAGTTACAGCTGTAATACCATACAAGTACTGTATCATACCAATGATAACGCCCATCCATCTTATCCACGTTACGAGAATGTTTTGAAACCCAGAACTTGGTTTTTTCCCTTTTTTTTTTCATTTCTTTTTTTTTCCGGTTCTCCGTTTGGGTTAATACCTGGTGCGAATGAGTCAGTGGAACCCTCCCTCCTCCCTTCTGTTTGTGCATTTTCGAGGATGCAGAATCTCTCCAGCCCACACAACCGACCAACCAAGCCTTTTTACATAAGCTGGGCGTTGCGGTGGACAGTACGAGTAATATGCAGTGCATGCGTCCGGAATAATTAAATATCAGAGTACCGGTGCTACTGGTACGCATGTTACGGGCGGAGGGCTGAAATGGTAAGGCCATCCGGTGGTACTGTGAGGGAGGTTAGTTTCTTCAAAGGTGTATTTTTCCCCCCCTCGGGTTGGGGAGGGGGCGAGGTATGATAGTCTAGTACTGTACGAGTACTGCTGTGGATGGTAGAACTATGGTATTGTGCTGATGCAGAGCCCCCTCCAGCCGTTGCCATTCCTGTTAACTTACCATATATCATGACTCACGGGTTCACTTACCCAGCCTCCCTTCGTGATGGTAAGTCCTGTACGGTACGTCGGATGTTTCGCCGAATGATAACTCGTGAATCGACCTGGGCTGTAACTTTTTATCGTACCGGAGGGAAGTTATTCGTGAAATTGTGTCGTTGAAGCTTGCATGTGATGCTTGGTTTTTCTTCTTCTTTCCTTCTTCCTTTTCTGTTTGCTTCCCACTCTAACGGCAGGTTGGTCTTACCCACCCAGCCCCTCGGTCTGTTACACCGAGAATAACAAGGCGGTGTTTCTTTCTGAATGGTATGGTACAAGTGCTCGTACAGCGCTGCTATCGTCGCTTTAGTGGTTAATAGGGGTGCTGATATGATTGTAGCACGACAACAACGTTAGCTTTGTATCATCCTTGCTTTTTCTCTCTCATGAATTACGGCAATGGGCGGGGGGAGGGGGGGGTTGCTCCGACAGGTTCGATTCTGGGTCGCACGAGGCACAAGCACAAAGGTTCAATCCATGTAAATGTAGTGGTTTTTGTTCTCCTAAACATGAAAGTGTCGAAAAATGTTCTTGGAAACTCCCCTTTCTTTGTATTTTATTCTGGTTGGGGGGTTAGCCTTGTGATGGTAGGGAATCAGAGCTGCCACCCTGTGTGCCCCACGCCGGGAAGAAGAGGTATCATACAACTTAGCTCACCATAAATGATGAGTTCGGAGGCTTATGATATACTGTACCCCTTGCACGTCCTACCTATCGTGACTGCGTCGGAGTTGCCCGTCGAATGATACTCTGTGAATGGCTCTGAAATTTAAGCCCTCTCCTAGGCTCCCTTGCAACCCCCCATCCCCCCGAGGAAGTTTTGAATCAATTGTTTTTACGTCGTTTTTCGCCTCGTGTGTGTTCCTGGGCTGATTGGGCTAAATAGCGTTATCCAGCGCCCTAAGAGTAAGTAAGCTCCATACCGTAAGATACCTGGTGGAAATTACGGGGCTTGTGCTGTATAAGCACACTTACAACCTCCGACCCCGGCACCGCGCTTCGCAAGCCCCACTAATCACATTTCCTCCCGATTGATACTCTATGAATGTCTTTAATCTTTGAGACATTGTTTTCCTCGCTCATAATCGTTGCCCTGGTTCCATCTTGGTATCCACGCTTTTCCCATCCGGGTATAGTACTTATAGCGGATCGGAGTGAATCGTGCGTAAGGCTTTAGCTTATCTTTACGAGTAGGGCGGTATCCCGGAACGATGTGTTTGGTTCGTGTGCGGTTTCGCTATCGGATGGTCGCTGACCTCGTGCCCAGGCCGCTGATATCCGAGAGCTGCCTAGGGGTGCTCCGTGCGAGCTCTGAATCGCCGCTTTGTCCGAGATTTCTGACGGGGCTACAAAAGTTCCTTGGAGGCGGGACCATGTGCCCCTTGGAACTGTTACCGTTTTTGTTATCTGGCTTGGCCAGGCGGCGTAAGGACACCGTGACTTTGCCATCTTTCAAAAAGACAATTCCCTGCTTTTACCTTCACGAAAACACTTTAAATATTTCCACCAGCTGGATAATTACTATGTATTTAAACCGAGGAAAGCAGAACTGCAAGGGATTGAAGCTGTGTCCATAGTTTACAATTGTGATGACCGCTCTGAAAGTGACCTAAATTCTTGTATGGGGGGCCTTACAGAAAGGTACTGTACAGTACTGTACTGTACATGGCAACCAAATACCTCAGACTTAAACAACACTCCCTCCACTTTGTTACTATAATTGAAAATTCTGCAATTTCCTCCATGCTGTCAACAGGCTTACCGATTCACTGCAAATTTTGGCAAATTTCCATTGGCATTGGGCTGTGGGAGAGGGTGATGAAGGTTGACACTTCCTAATGGTCAACCGGGGGATATAATCCATTGTTTTGAAGTTCAAATCTGGAGGAGAATGGTATGTCGGAAGGAGTTGCCTGTGCTTTAGAAATGATCTATTAGAGAACGGCGGCCAGAACTGAATTACCCCCCCCCCACACACGCGCGCGCGAGATGCGGTCGAAGAGATCGTGCTTTAGTCACGGGTAAGGAAAAAGAGGGAGGGGGATGGGCGAACAGTCGCATATATATCTCTTCAACATGGTGAATGTCCAGAGACCCACTCGGTGGCAATCTGCCACGGGTGAGTTGGTCTAAACGTGGGAACCATTTCCATTCCTCATGTACTCGAGTAGTGTGGAGAGGCGAAGGAGGCAACACTCAATATCTATCGCCATTCCGGTTCACTAACATGTTCCAATTGACGCCATCGCCCCTGGGCGGGATCATTATCTACTTGTATCTGCCCGTGACGGAATGCTTTAAGAAAAAGTGTGCGTGATTGCGCCCATAGGAAACCTTCCCTACCGTAATGGGTAGCTACGCTATTAAACAGTGTGACTTTGATTTGGTAGGGTATTGCATGGAACTCTGCGATGAGTAAAATAGCTGGTATCATAAGTATCATATCGTAATTTTACAAATACCCTCCTGCCATGCTTGGGTCTGGAAGAAAATTGCGAAGGTCGTGCAGCATTTTTCTAGGTTGATCGTTAAATTATCACCACTACAATGTGATATCAGAGGGTTGGTTGACAGGATAGAAATGTGTGGTATGAGACCAGTGCGATAAACCACCCCTGATCTTCCACGGGAGCTAGTCTAGCCCTAGCGCGGCTCCACCAGCTTGGACTAGCAACTCGACTCCACCTTTGTTGCTTGTTTCAACCACACACTGCAACCCATCCACCACCTACCCACGGGGATCATCTCCTCTCACCTCACAAGTAACTAATTCGCCCGAATTCTACACTAAGAATACCTACAGCCTAAAACAACCTCATACCCATAATGAGTTCCAATCAACTTCTCCTCTCCCTCAAATCCTGGCCGGAAGACGATCCAGAGTTGAAGTCGGTCTCTTCGCTAATTACCCGAATACAAGCTCAACGCGGACACTTCCGAGACGTCGACGAGAGCATTCTAGAAAATGAGATAAGGGAGGGAAAGGACACCGACGCACTATTCGATGATTCTCCAGTAGAGGAGAGCGAAGGAGGCGCTAGCAATTCTGCCCTATCAGCGGGAGAGGAGCCCGATAGGGCGACGCAGTTGAAGAACGCAAAAGCGGAGATTGTGGCATTGGTTGGGTATTGGCTGCGCTTAGTTGGTCCCTTTTACCGGCGGTTGCTAACTGTATGAGATGCGGGAGGATAGACACGCACTAAACGAAGCTCTCTTCGGCCTCGACTATGTTTCCCTCTTGGTGTCGCTGCAGAATCCCGAAGCCGGCTCTTCAAGCATGTCCCCGGAACTCAAGAAATCCGTACCAGTCGGAAGTCTCGGTTTCAATAAAGTCCAGCGCAGGGCAGATCCTGGGTCCGTTAAAGAAGATCTAGCCATATCCCACGCATGGAAGGTCGAAGGTCTGAATTCCGCCGCTGACACACTAATGGGCGCCTCCAAAAAGCTCGGCGATGATGTGGGGAAGGAAGCACGATACTGGGAGCAGATATTGGCCATTCGAGAAGATGGTTGGGTGGTGACACGGATGCCTAATGAGCGAAGAACACTAGGTGTGAGGTTCGGATTCGCGGAGTCGGCAGCGGAGTACAAAAACAAGGGTGTGGGGGCGTTGAGACGTGGGGAAGATGGCGATGTTGTCATGGACGATGTAGCTACCACTGGCTCACACGGCAAGGCTATGCTCCGGGTTCGTGTTCTCGAGAACGGGGAAGTGAAGGGATCCAGTGTACAGAGTGGGAATAAGTGCTCGGGGTCAGTTAAGGATATGATTCAACGGGCTAGGAACTTTATCTACGAGGATGAGCTCTTCTTTGAGATCACAAGGGAAGCTAGGCTCATGGCGAACTATGGTGTACGAACAAGTGAGGATGCGGTTACGATTGATCTAGGGGGGGGTAGGAGTATAGTAATTGATATGGTGAGGATTTTCCGCTTTTTTGTATGCACTCGGATTTCCAGAGCTAACGGCCTAGCAGGCACCTTTGGATGATGGCGATATTGTTCCAGATATACACAATCCTGACAGTAATCTCGCGCAGGGGGTTGTCATGGCATTCCGTATCCTCCTATCATACAATCACAAGATGAGCCTAAGGAAACGCAGCAAGCCGCCACCACCTCTAACGCAGCGTAAAATAGTCCCTCCCGCTCTCCGTATGGTTGCACCGATCACCACACACCTCTTACATCACCAACATCAGTTGAATCTACAAAATCTACTCAGACACCTAATCGAAGTTGTCAAATCTGCCGGAATGAGCGCAGCGTTTGTGACAAAACCCCGCCACAATTGCCTCAAGCCCGTAATCAAAAACGTAGAAACCGCGGTGGAGGCCTTCCTGGAAAGGATCGAGAGCGAGGCTACGGTAAAGCTTCCTGGTGGCTGGAAAGTCGAGATCAATATGAAGACTGCCCTTGGGCCCCCACTTTACGGCACTGCATACATCATTGGTACATCCCACGACGGAGTCTCAGCGCGGCTGATGGGCGAGAATAGATTTACCTCGTCCAAGGAGATGGAGATGTACCTTTTCTGGTGTCTGGAGCGGAGTATCGTCAATGAGGTTAGGTACACGAATGGTAAATGGGAACAGATAGCACAATCTAACGAGATGTGGTCCATCGATAAATCTACTCGGCGGATAAGAATTTCCGTGGATAGGACTGGGTTATCAATTGTCACTGGAACTACTGGCGGGAAGGATGATAGGGTGGTGTGGGATGGGAGTGATACGGGCAGAACTTTACAGGATTTGTTAAACCATCCTGTAGGATAGGAGGGGGATGGGCTGGGGGAAACTTGTTCCTTGATATGTATGCTTTGTATATTTACACATATACCAATAAACGCTGCCGGATATGGATGCCTAGGATGTATATTCCTGTTTTTTAGAGTAATGTTTATTCTCCTCTGGTGAGACGTTCCCTTTCCAACTCTTCTTCCGCAGCACGGAAGTACTTGGTTGTATCCACACCGTGCTAATTCCCGAAAATCAGATACCTCCATTTTCCATGATCGACAAAAACTCACCTGGTTGTGATTAACAAGGTTAAACCACGGTAGGACATGGAAGAAGATCTGGGAGTAACGCGAGTTACGGGCGGCGACTCCCTGCATATGTGCATCAAGCATAGAAACCCCATATAAGGGCTCTTTGTTCTTGACCTTCTGAACCATCTCTCTCATGTCCATCTCTACCTCCCGCTCGTTTTCCGACCATCCCCAGAATCGCACTGCAAATACCAGCCATCAGTCTTCCGCAACCTCCCTCTCTTGCCATTGGCATACACATAGTCAGCAAGGCTTACATGAGGATCGCTTGTAGTATCGTAGAAACCCCGCGGTAACACCGATAGCCGCAACAAGACGCAAACTCTGTGCCATGGCAGCTCTGGGCAAGAGCGATGGATGTGCTCTATCCATCGCCAGAAAGAGAATTGGACCTGCCACGGCTGTTCCCGCGCCAACCGCATAATCAGATGGACGGGCGTAACGAAGCACGCGGAAGAAGTGTCTGCGATTCGATATCAGTTTTTCCGCTTATCGGTAGGTTTTGACAGGGTTAACATTTGGGGGGGGATTGTGATCTTACGGGTCGGTGTCGATAACCTAATCTCACCATTGGTTACTACGACTTGTGTCTTCGATTCTTGGGGGAAGGACGTACCGGAAAATCGGTATGAACGGTCTTTGGCGGAACAACGTCCATAGTGGTTTGCACAAGTGGGAAATTCGAAGGTTTACTTGGTCGTTTATGTTGTGGAGGTGCGGGATTGTTAATGGTGAAACGAATGGTGGGTTGAGCCGAGGCGCTAGTCTACTTTGGAATGACTTCGGTATGCATGGTACCGTGGTTGGGGGAACTTTCAGGGCTGGGACAATTTGTCGCGCCAAACGCGTCTTGCGTTCTCCATTACCTTTGTTTCGCGTGGGCGAAGTTTTGGTCGCGCGTTCCTAGCACTTTCATGAATTTTAACGAACAAACAAACAACATTGCGCAACATGCCGGGAGACGCTTCTAACACTGCGGGTGAGAACTACATGGATGACGATTTGTTCGATTACGATGCGGATATTCCAGATATCGACACGACTATCAGACAACCCACCCCTGAGAAGAAGGATGGGACCAAGGACAATCTAGGACTTGAGGGAGAAGTCAAGATCAGGAAAAAGCGGATCAATGTTAAACTGGATGAGGCAAGGTGTGGACTGGAATGGGAAGCAGGAGTTCTGCGATTGTTGGCTAACAGGTTTTCTTAGGCTCCTGAGAGAAGACATTGGGATTCCCAAACTCAGAAGGGAGGCTCACAAGAAACTCAGGTTCAAGGGGAAAGGCTATGAAGTAATCAATACTCAACTGCTGCTTTTAACTGTTTGCTAACGTAAAAACTTCTAGTACCGAGATGCTACGAGACTACTTTCCTACTACCAACTCTGGGCCGACGACCTCTACAAAAAAGCCAAATTCCGAGATACCCTTCAAATCATCGAGAAGCTCGGTCACTCTCGGAGAATGAAAATGGAGAGGGAAGCCTGGATCATGGATAGTAAGAAAAAGGCAAGTGGCGATACACAAGATAAGAGTTTGGATCAAGGCTTGGATGAAGGGAGGCCAGGAACCAGCGCTACACCAGGGGTCCAAGGCGATGAAGTTCCACCCAACGATGATGATCTATACTCAAGACCGACAGGCGCAGTTGCTCCTGCTGCAGGCAATGATGGAGCTTTGTTCCTTGGTGGAGTCCCTAGTGATTCTGAGGAGGAAAACTTTGGGCCTAGTGACGTTGACCTAGATGCATTGATGGATGAAATGGCTGCCGCGGGTGCTGCAGGTGTCCCTGCTATAGGCACAACTACTGTAGCAGCTAGTTTGATTGATAAAGGGAAGGATGTTCCTAAAGTTACCCCTATTGCCCCTCCAATCGACGAATTCGCAGACGAAATGGAAGCTATGGCAGAGTTGGAGGGCGATTGGTAGCTAACCTGGTTCTTGGTTGCTACTGTACACATTGTTATATACCTTATAATAACAAAGCCCTGCACTGTGGAATATTAAGGCTCCGCTCGGCGCGTGCCAATAAAAATATATTGCGATATTTTTGGTACGTTCCGAGCAGAGCCTAAATGGCGTAGAGAGTTGAGACTCATGCCTAGATATGGTTCCGGACATATAAAGCTTACCTCAAGGTATCATAATGATAAAAAGAGAGAAAGACACGAATGGCAACAACACCGGATTATTGTAATAAAAAACAAAAGAGTATTGAAATGATGAGGAAGCGAGCAAGTAAAAAACCATGAATGTATTTAAGTTCAAGTTATTTTTGGATGAGAAAAAAGGTGAACAGCCGGGATTGCCCAGGCTGGCAATCGAGTGAGTATCCATGATGGGACTCAAAGATATCTGTCAAAGGATATCCTTTTTATTGCAGAAAAACCTCTGTTCAAACCCGCCGAAAAAAGTGTAGGTTTTGGATGTCCAGAACTATGTGTTAGTTTTTGTATTCGTGCAGTACACGGCTCAATGATCCCGCAACTGTTCTGTTTGGCTCCTTATCGATAAGACACGTGACCTTAGTAGCTTATTACATTGACCACCCCGCCTTAAAATTTGGTTAAGCACATAACCCCACTAAAAGTCGCTTTTGTCGTCACAACCTACTATTTACTTACCACCCAACCGGTTCATTCCCAATACGATAGAAAGACGTCTTTAGTATATTAAAGGCCAGTGGCGCTTCTACAATGACCTCTTCCGAGAGCCTCGCGGATGCCATCAACCAGATGTCCCTAGTTGATTTCGACAAGCCTGAGGGATGGATCGAGGGTATACTAAACCAACAACTGCCCCGTAAACGGGTTAAGCCTGATCAATCTCAGCTTCGAGAGCAGCTTCAACAGGAGTTTCTTACACCCTCTCCAGTGTTTTCTACCGAGTGGCTAAATAAGCTTCAGAAGTATGTATTCCGGGCCTAAATTTTGAGCCAAACCTTACTCTGATTGTTTGCAGACGATGGGACGACCCACCCGACTACGTTTCCCTTATGGGCCTCGCCCCTTCAATGTCTCGTACTGTTATCCGGTTCACCCGCGAGGGTCTCGAAGGTCGTGTCACTGGCTACAAGGAGGTTACGGTTCCTGCTCACTCAATTACTGCAAAGAACTCCACCTCGCTATTAAGAAAACCTGCTTCAAAGGCAGATTTCGTAAGAGGCAAGGCAGGTTTTTTTCCATTTAGTCCCGGCGGGGTCGATATCGGAGCTGCGAACGAAAGACCCGAGGAGTTGGAGCTCCAGGAGGCCCTGGTGGAGGAAAATATCGGCAAGGATGGACTACTGAGGGTTGCGCCGGGTATGGCGCGCGGCCTGATATTTGATGAAGCTCCGGACGAAAATTCGGTTGAAGAAGAGGTTGACGATGATGGTTTTAAGTTTGGGGATGTTGAGCCTAAGAGGAGGCGAAGAGGAGAGGCCGATGATGGCGATGGGATGAAGGCTGATAAGCCTCTTGCGGAGTTGGATACTATTGACGATTTACTACCCATTGAGGTGAGCTGCTGCGTTATTCGTTTGAATATTGAAGTACTAATAGATTGTAGTTTCCTATGTTGGTACCAAAAGGAAATTTGCCTTCGTCATTGAGGCCAAAAGCGAAGGAGTGGGCTCACATGGTTGATGTCAACCAAGAAATTACCAATTTCCGTGAATTGGTCCCCAACTTGGCGAAGGAAGTAGGTAACTCGGACAGTAATTTGAGCAGCTTTAGGCTAATGGCTTATATAGTGGCCATTCGAATTAGATACTTTTCAGAAGGAAGCTGTTTATCATTTGGAAAATGGTGATTCGGTCTTTGTAGCTGCGCACACTTCCGCTGGGAAGACTGTGGTTGCTGAGTACGCAATTGCACTTGCTACGAAGCATATGACCAAGTAAGTTAATAGCCACCAATCACAAAAAGTTTGGTGCTTATAAAAGCCCAGAGCAATTTATACATCGCCGATCAAAGCTTTGAGCAATCAAAAGTTTCGAGATTTTCGTCATGTTTTCGAAGATGTGGGCATTTTGACTGGAGACGTGCAGATAAATCCTGAGGCCAGCTGCTTAATTATGACGACAGAAATTTTGAGGAGCATGCTTTACAGGGGAGCCGATCTGATTCGTGATGTTGAATTTGTTATTTTTGACGAGGTTCATTATGTCAATAATCAAGAGGTGAGTAAGAGCGTTTGTTTACTTATAGATCGGTGTGTTAACTTAGCAATGATAGAGAGGTGTCGTATGGGAAGAGGTTATTATCATGCTCCCTGAACATGTCAACCTGATTCTCTTATCGGCAACTGTACCCAACCCTCACGAATTTGCCAGTTGGGTGGGACGCACAAAGAAAAAAGATATTTATGTAATCTCAACGCCTAAGAGGCCAGTACCACTGGAGCATTTTATATGGGCGAATAAGGCTATGTATAAGATTGTCAATTCAGAAAAAAAGTTTCTTGAGGAAGGGCTGAAAGATGCAAACAACGCACTTAGGAAGAAGGAACCCGACAGGCCACAACAGGGTGGAAGCCAACGCGGTGGTGCCCGGAATCAGCGTGGGGGTCGTGGTGGACCCCAGAGAGAAGGCGGGCGTGGTGGTCAACGAGGTGGACAGAGCACTGCGGGTTTTTCAAGAAGCGGCAGAGGTGGCATGAGGACAACTACTGCGCAAGACAAGAATATTTGGGTTCACCTTGTGCATCATCTGAAAAAAGAGACCTTGCTTCCCGCGGTTATATTCGTCTTCTCTAAAAAGAGGTGTGAGGAGAATGTTGATGCCTTGAGCGCTGTTGATTTCTCCAACCAAACAGAGAAGAGTGCGATTCACATGATAATTGAGAAGAGCGTCGCAAGGTTAAAGCCTGAAGACAGGTTGTTGCCACAGATACTGAGAATGCGAGAGCTTCTGGGTAGGGGATTGGCTGTGCATCACGGCGGACTTTTGCCAATTGTTAAGGAAATTGTCGAGATCCTATTTGCGAAAACATTGGTTAAGGTTCTGTTTGCAACTGAGACGTTCGCAATGGGTCTTAATCTACCTACTCGTACCGTGGTGTTCTCTGGATATCGAAAGCATGATGGAAAGTCATTCCGTGATCTTCACCCAGATGAGTATATTCAAATGGCTGGCCGGGCTGGGCGCAGGGGTCTTGATGAACGGGGAATTGTAATCATTATTTCACCTATGGATGAGGCACCTCCGGTAAGACTTTATGGTGAATCTTGTTCTGGGGTCGAAGCTGACGAATCCAGGCCGCTACTTTAAAGCATATGCTTCTTGGACAACCTACAAGGCTGCAGAGCCAGTTTCGCTTGACGTATAATATGATACTGAACCTTTTCCGCGTAGAAGCTCTGAAAATTGAAGAGATGATCAAACGGAGTTTTAGCGAAAACACGTCACAAACCCTTCTACCAAAACATGAACAAAAGGTACAAGAATCGCAAGAGAAACTAAAGAAGTTGCAGAGTGAGGATTGCGAAACATGCAATCTAGATATCGACGCCTTTGTCCTGGCTGCTGAGGAATTAAAAGAAGTCTCAAAAGAAATAATCATAGGTGGTTCGAGGACTACAACAGGGAAAAAATATCTCACAAAAGGGCGTTTAGTTGTCATTGGCAAAAAGGTTTGTTCCCGCCCAGCTACTGGTAGTTGTCCTACATACCGTACTCAGTGTCTCCTTCTAGGGCGACCATAGGACTATTGGATTCTTGGCAACAGAAGGTGCCTTAGGTGGTGCACAGGCCGTTGTGCAGGTTTTGGCACTTGCGTCTAAGGATGCTGTAAAGTCTCCAGGTAGGTATGTTCGGCCCTAGATAACTTTTTTTAGCACTAACATATTTCTATTCAGTTGACAACTTACCTTTCACTGTTGCTCGCTCGATGGGTTTCCCGGCACCGCCATACGAAGAATGGAAGCTTCGGTTGGAAACCATCCATATATACGAGATAGAGTATCTGGGATCAATGGTCACCAGACTCGACATTGCGAGAGCACGCCAGGGTTCCCGTGAGGCCGTTCGAGCCATTGAAGGGGAACTGAAAGCTTTATTCGGGAACTGGACTGACTCCGAATGGACGGAAGTTGACTGGTCGAAGGTTAAGGATCTTACGACACTGGAATACTTGGAGTACCGCAGAACAAGAGAGAGGGAGATAGATCTCTTCAGGTGCCTTGGGTGTGACAACTTCGCCGCACACGTAAGCTACCGAGTTTCTTTGTCCTCTGCACTACAGCTTAAGCTAATCCATAACCTTAGTTTCACTCAAGCTACAAAAAGTACTTGCTGGAGTTGGAAGTTGCGAACTTAAAACACCTGATATCAGACCAAAATCTACAGCTTTTGCCAGACTATGAGCAGCGTGTGTCGGTATTAAAAGATTTGGACTTTATCGACGAAAATATGAATGTGCAACTAAAGGGAAGGGTGGCCTGTGAAGTAATCTCAATACTATCTACTTTTTATTTTTTTTTGACGAAATGATAGCTCACCGTTTAATAGATCAATTCAGCTAACGAGCTGGTGCTGACGGAGTTGATCTTGGAAAACGTTCTTGCAGAATACGAACCCGAGGAGATTGTGGCCCTGCTTTCCGCATTTATATTTAGTGAGAAAACTGATGTTGTACCAACTATCACTTCTCGGTTGGAGAAAGGTAAGGCAAAGATCATCGAGATTTCTAGGAGGGTCAATAGGGTCCAGATAGAACGTCAGATCATAATGGCTCCTGAGAATGACGATTTCGAGAGCAGGCCACGGTTTGGTCTGATGGAGGTCGTTTACGAGTGGGCAAAGGGGATGTCTTTCAGCCAAATAACAGATCTAACCGACGTTTTGGAGGGAACGATTGTGAGAGCTATCACTAGGTTGGATGAGACGTGCCGTGAGGTCAAAGGTGCCGCCAGGATTATCGGAGACCCATCTCTCTTTGCTAAAATGCAGGAGTGCCAGGAGTTGATCAAGAGGGATGTCTGCCACTGTGCCTCTTTGTATTTGGTCAGTAACTGCTGCTTCCTATTCTTAGATCTTTCTCGTTCCAGAAATGGGAGCAATGATATTCGCGGGGCAGAGCTAACTATTTCTACTTTTTAGTAACTCCCAATCAGGGGAACGGTCTTTAAAAGGGTGTTGATATTCTTTGCTAAAAGCGTGTTAGATTATCACATGTGTATCTTACTCGCACTCAAATTAGCTTAACAGTAGAATATATACCTTGGACTTGTAGGATATTGTGGTTGCCGCACCAGAATCGTCTTGATATTTGTGGTTTGTATCATACGGCGCCATGAAGCTTGTCTCACATCCAAATATTGTGTAGGGATACTCGCGCAGTATGGTTCAAGTACTCGAGTACACTATGCTATGCTATACATAACGGATTGATACGGGACGAACGGGTCCCGAACTAACCTAGTTGACGGTATACTGCGCTACGGTGCAGTACCAGTACAGTACGTACAGTACTCGTACAGTACACCTCAGATCTGAAAACAACTGAGGTGCAGGTACCGGTATCTTAAGTTTTGGGAAGCATCATAAGATAACACCTGGGGTAAGGCTTGGGGGCCCCTTAGTCCGGGAAGTCTAACCGAGGTGAGTAATTCTGTAGATAATAGCTTTAAAAACGAAGCTCGGCAAGATACGCAAGGCATTGCTATCTCAACCAAGAACCGTGCGCTCTTATAGTGACAAGTGCGATGGCTTACTCAGAAAGTTATATTTTCGACGTGGCGAATTGAGTTCTACCATGGCATTCCTGCATATATTTCCGCCGTGCCTCATTTGTCTCGTGGGAGGGGGTTTGAACCTTCACACACCGGTATTCTTACTTGGACTGTGGGGTGTGAATGGGAGGCAGGATTAGATTTCTATACTAACTACTTGTACGGCGTGTACCGGTATTGTGGCAGTGCGGTATCGCACTCGAACACTTGCACAGTGCTGCACCGTGTGATAATTCGTGCATTTTTATAGGTGGCATGAAAGCCCTGTTGGAGGAATCTGCCGAGAATATCGAGGATTCTTGTGGTTCCCGTAGGGGAGGCTCTTCCGTTGATTTTTCCCTCTTGTGGCCTTGTCCTTTTTCTCCTTCTTCTCCCTATTTCTTTTTTCCTTTTTCCGTTTTTTCCCCCCTTTGTCTCCTTTCCTCCCCATACTCGTACCGGTATCTCATGATAACTCAGGTCTGCCACAAGTTTGATATGATAGACTAGGACACGAGTAGTCTAGTCTACCCCGCGAAAAGTCAAAAAAGCGCCCGAGGTGATGAGATAGGGAGGGAGGGAGGGACCGCCTCAAAAAAAAAAAAATAGCTATTTCCATATCCCGACAACAAGAGAAAAGCAAGGGACGGGACCTATATAAGTGGGGTCTACCTTTGGCGTTTTGTGTCGGGTGTCGGTACCGGAGCCAGTATGGTTATTAGTGATGTCAATGGGACATTGGTTACAAGTACTAAGGTATAATACTTTAGGTGTTGGAGATGTCGAGGTTGGGCTGCACAACACGGGATTGTTGGGATTTAGATGCCGTCGGTAGAACAAGGGAAGGTCGTACCCTGGAAGGGAAAGCAGAAGAATATTTGGGGAGGTGGGAGGGGATGAGTGAGTAGAGGGATGGCAAATGAAATTGGGCTGGCAAAGTGATTGGGAGAGATAAAGAGGGGAGGTTGATTTTCTTCTTTTTCCTTCTTTCTTTCTTTCCTTCTCTTGCTTTCCCCTTCCACTGGGAAGGAAGTATCATAGCCTGGACTTGGTCGGTAGTGCTGTACACCACATTTATTGCATCTACAGATATAAGCACAGGTATGCGAAGCAGAGTAGTTAGAAGTACATGATGTAGACATCAGTGTGGATGCCTTAGTCCTCTAGAAAGACCCTTAAGATGGTCTCGAAAAGTCATGTTTTGACCGTTGAAATTCCTTCCAAGACCTCCCTCGCCTTGAACCTCCAGAAAAAAAAAAAAAATTTAAATTAGTTCACCGTCTAAAAACAGTGCACCACACCCAACCCTAAAACTCAGCCAACTTATCCCTAGGGCTTCTGTGGGGTTTTTGCCCGTGAAGGAAAAAGGAGATACCCTTCAATCCTTCAGTTCTCTCTCGATAGATAACACTCTTTTCTTTTGTGCCTTTTTTACTTTTTCTTTTTTACTTTTTTTTCCTTCCCTGTGTTGCTCCCTTGACTTTTTTGGGTGCCCCTCTGCTTTCCCTCTTCTGCCCCTCTCAACACCCCCGCGCTCACGTTTTTTCAGCAACCTTCTCCCGTCCTGCGCTCTTCAAACCTTTCCCAGTCTCTTGTATCTTCTTCAGCGTTCACATATTCTGCCCCCATTATCGGTATTTTAGAAGGCCAATTTGCACAGACACAGCGGGAATCACCCAAAACGGAAACGATGGATGTTTCAGCCCTTCGTGAGTGCACTCTGTCAGCGCTCGACGCGAACGCGGACATTCGACGACGGGCTGAGATACAACTGAAACAGGTACGAGAATTCGCTATCACACTCCAAAGACTCTACTGGTTGCTGGTTGGGTTGCTTTGCTTGCCTGTCTGTTTTGCTAGCTGACGTTTGGTTTTTTTGCCCTTGTAGGCGGAATCATCCCCTGGGTTTATCGGTGCACTGTTGGATATCGTAGCGTCGGACCCTGAGCTACAAGTTCGCCTTTCCGGTACCGTTTCCCCCCACAGAGTCCTGAATTTTTCTGGAGGAAAGCAAATATAATGTTTTTGATATTGATTCCTCCTCTGGGGAGAAAAATGAAATGCTGTTCCCGATGTTCTGACCTAACCTGGTGCTCTCCCAATAGCTGTGCTATACCTTAAAAACAAAGTCGTCCGGTCATGGGAGTTTAATGAAGACTTTCCAAAGAATCCACAGATTCCCGAGAGGGAAAAGGCAGGATTTCGTGACCGTCTTGTCCCTACGCTCGCATCATCGGCGCCCCAAGTACGGCAGCAACTTATGCCTCTGATTGGGAAGGTTCTTCACTTCGACTTTCCCGAGAAGTGGCCCGGCTACATGGACATCACCCTTCAACTTCTGGGTTCGGGTGATATCGCGTCTGTCTTTGCCGGGGTACAATGTCTACTCTCCCTTTGTCGTGTTTACCGGTTTAAGCAGGCCAACGATAAACGGGAAGAGCTGGACCGTGTCACACAAGCCACATTCCCCACTCTCCTATCTCTCGGGAACAGATTGGTAGAGGAGACTAGCTCGGATGCAGGTGATATGCTCAAGATGATTATCAAAACCTACAAGCATGTTGTTTATGTGAGTTGTGGTTCCTGTGGGTGATGGGGCCAAGATATCTGACCTGTTGTGATTAGTTCGAACTAGCAGCTCATTTACGGGAGGAATCATCCATTGTGGCTTGGGCGACACTCTTCCTTAAGGTGGTTGGCAAGCAGGCACCACCGGAATCCATGCCAGATGATCTCGAAGAGAGAGAGATTCACCCGTGGTGGAAAGCGAAGAAGTGGGCATACTCAAATCTTAACCGATTATTTGTCAGGTATGTTTCTGGGATATTCCAATACCGTGGATGGGAGAATTAACCTCTTTCGATGCAGATACGGCAATCCTACCAGTCTGGCGGCGGCAAACTCTGGGGATTATGAGAAATTTTCCAAGCACTTTATCCATCACTTCGCCCCCGAGATTTTGAAGGTCTATCTGCAGCAGGTTGAATTGTGGGTTTCCAAACAGGCGTGGTTGAGCAAAATATGCCTGTCAAGTACAATCGCTTTCTTAGATGAGTGGTATGCTATGAGCTGTCCATGTTTTATCCCACTCCCTGGCGCGGAAGTGAGACTAATTGCGGATCTGCACAGTATCAAACCATCCGCCACGTGGAAGCACCTAAATCCCCATATCGGAAACTTAATCTCGCATGTGTTGTTCCCCCTACTGTGCCAATCGGATGGAGACCTCGAAATGTTTGAATCCGACCCAGCAGAGTACTTGACTCGCAAAATCAACTTTTACGAAGAAATATCAGCGCCAGATGTTGCTGCCACCAATTTCTTGATTACTCTTAGCAAGTGTCGACGAAAACAGACTTTTACAGTTATCAACTTTATTAACGATGTTGTTAATCGGTAAGATTTATGAAACCGGAGGGTTGAACGACATACTAACCTTGAGGTTAGGTATGAGGCAGCTCCGGATAATGAGAAGAACTACCGAGAGAAGGAAGGCGCTTTGAGAATGATAGGAACGCTCTCTGCAATCATCCTTGGTAAGGGTAGTCCAATTGCGGACCAAGTCGAATATTTCTTTGTTCGCCATGTTTTCCCGGAGTTCCGAAGTCCGCACGGGTTCCTGCGGGCACGTGCTTGTGATGTACTTGAGAAATTTTCGGACCTTGATTTCAAGGATGAGAATGTTGGTTTCAATGTTTCTGGGATCGTAGCTGTCTGCTGACAATTTCTTAGAATGTTGTCCTTGTCTATCAGAACATCTTACAATGCCTTGACGACTCCGAGCTTCCTGTTAGGGTGGAGGCTGCGTTAGCCTTACAGCCCCTGATCAGACATGATTTCATTAGGAAGTCTATGCAACAGAATATTGCGGATATTATGCAGAAATTGCTGAAGTTGGCCAATGAGGTCGATGTAGATGCCTTGTCAAACGTTATGGAAGAATTTGTTGAGGTATTTGCGTCGGAGTTGACACCGTTTGCTGTACAACTCACCGAGCAACTGGTGCGTTCCTCCAGATATCTTTTTTTTTTACTTTGCGCAAGATCTCACAATAGTTTAGAGAGATACCTATCTCCGTATAGTCCAGGATGTTATTGATAAGGGTGCAAATTCACTTGATGATGATGCCGACAACTATCTAGATGATAAGAGCATTACAGCCTTGGGCGTTTTGCAGACAATTGGGACCCTCATTTTAACATTGGAAAGTAACCCTAGTGTTCTCCTACTCCTCGAGCAAATACTCGTCCCCGTTATTACCATCACCTTGGAACATAAATTATTTGGTGAGTACCCATAAGGAATTGTGTCGGGTATATTACTCATTGCTAATTTGGGTAGATTTATATAATGAGGTGTTCGAAATCATTGACAGTTGTACCTTCGCTGCTAAGGCAATCTCGAATACCATGTGGGCGGTTTTTGAACTCATTCATAAATCATTCAAAGACCGGGGAGAAATTTATATTGAGGGTAAGAAATACCTCGTTGTGGACCTGCTTTTGGACCTAACACTCGTAGAAATGCTCCCCGCCCTCGACAATTATGTCTCGTACGGCGCGGGTACGCTGAAGGAAAATCCTGCCTTGTTAGACGCTGTGTTTGACATCATTCGAACTGTAGCCCCCCCCCATCTTGTTAATATGAGTGCGTGGACCTAATGAGCTATTTTAGATCTTCACAAATGAGCGCCTAGGAGCCATGGATCGCATTTGCGGATGCAAGCTCGCTGAGGCTGTACTTCTCAACCTCCGAGGCCATGCCGATCAATACCTTCCTCGATTTGTTGAGATCGCAATGACATGTCTCAACGCCCCGGGAGACATCAAATCGTATAGGATTCACTTGATGGAAATGGTCATCAATTGCATATACTATAACCCCTCGGTTACGTTACAAATTCTTGAGCAGCACGGCTGGACGAATAAATTCTTTAGTTTGTGGTTCTCAAACATTGAGAACTTTAATCGGGTCCACGACAAGAAGTTATCCATTGTGGCAATCGTTGCATTAATACAACTACCTGCTGAGCATGTTCCTCAAAGTATTCAGCCTGGGTGGCCCAAGCTTATGCAAGGGATTGTTCAATTATTCCAGACTCTACCCGTCGCAATGAAGAGTAAGCCCCTATCCTTAGTACTAGGAGATTATCCGAGCTAACCCAGGCCAGATCGTGAGGAAATTCAGAAGGAGGGGTTGACCATAGATGATACATATGACACAGAGAGCGATACGGAATGGGAAGGCGAGGCTACCTGGAGTGCCGATGCAGATGAAGGCGACGAGGCGGATATTCCCGATGAGAGCAGTGCATATATGGACTTCCTGAACAGCGAGGCCCAGGCTCGTGGAGGAAGTTCGGGCCTAGCTACTGCATGGGCTGATGAGGAGGAAGACCTTGAGGAGGAGACATTGTTGGAGACTCCTCTTGACCATGTCGAGCCTTATATGCTTTTCCGTAGCGCCTTGATGGGTGGGTTTCCGTGTGCACCGGGTTATGAGCGATTGCTAATTGCCTAATCAGATCTTCAAAATACGCAACCTCATATCTACGAAGGCCTTACTAAAGCTCTTAGCGAAGATGATAGGAACGTCATTAAGGGCGTGATCATGGAAGCGGAAGCTAAATCCCGCGCTAGTGAGGCGACTGCAGCAGCTCTGGGGGTAAAAAATGGCAGCAATTAGTATTTTGCCAGGGTCTTGACGTTGTTATGCAATGGATCTTAAATTTAATGCCTTTGTTCATTTGTCCGTGGTGTCGGTAAAAAAAAAAAAAGCCGGGTTCGGGTTCGGGTACTGTCCTATTTATTTTTCTTACAACCTTCAAGGGGTCTTTTTTCTCAACTTTCACCACTTGCTTTTCCGTCAAGGGTTTCTCTGTTTATTCCCCCTTTCCCCTTTCCCCTATACTCCCTTTTCCATTGCTTTCGTTTTTTCCTTTTTCTTCCCATGCACCAGAATTAGAAAGTTAAATGTCTTGACGGTCGACTTTGCGAACAACAGTGGATGGATTGGGAGGGGAGAACCATTGTGGCAGCGTGTTTCAAATAACGTGGTCGTAACGATAAGTTGGCAGTATGATAGTTTGTGTATGTTGTTCCTCGCCGCTATCACTCACATACGTGTAGTACTTGTCATGACGTATCACTCGCTTCTCCACCAAATCTCTCACACGCTCGATTGATCTGGTCTCAAGCTTATTAGACTAGACTACCGGTATTGTGATCCGATACATGATGGCTGTATGATAGATAGTCCATGTAAATTATCTATTTTTTTAATTTTAATTTTCTATCTGTCCGCCCATCTATCAATCAATCTATCTATCCATCAATTCCCATTTCCCAGCAGCCAAGGCCGCTTCTCCCAGAATTCGTCACCGATAATGTCCACGTGCTCCGTCACTATCCTGGCCTTTTTCGCGAGCTTCCTTTCCTTCTCCTTTTGCGTTTTTGACTTGAATTTTGGGACCGCTGTGGTTTCCCGTTCTTCTCCTTCTTCCCCTTTCCGCTCGCTCTGCTCTAGGGGTTCGGCAAGGGTGGGCTCCGCCGCCGCTGCGCCCTCGTCCTCCGGGATTCGGTAATCTCTATATACCACGCTACCCTTCCTGTACATCTCGGGTTCATTATTGTAGTTAGTCCCGAAGCGGGAGAAGAGTAATTCGTTCTTATCCGCTGCGAAGGTTCCCTAACATGCAAAAACCATTAATTAGCTCCCACTTCTCTCCCAAAGGGGGGGGGGGAAAGAGCGCACCCGTAACTCAGCCTCAGCATCCCTCCTACTGACACCACCCTTAATCACGAGAGCCCAAAACGCGGTATTGAACAAATTATTGACGTGAGCATCCGCCTGCCTCCACGCGAAGTAATCCCGGACATTCCCAACGCTGGGGTAACAAACGGCTCTGCAATCGAAGCTAGGTGGAGCCCTCAAGCTCTCCCCCTCCCCCTCTTCGGCGGCAGCGGCATCGCCGCCGCCAAAGTACCGCTGCCAGAGAAAGACGTACCACCCCGTGAACGTGGACACCACCGTGCTCACCAACTTGTCCTCCCGCCTATCGAACAGCGTGCACTCGCGCGGCAGCAGGAAGGAGAACTCGTCCGACACCCCGTACGCCATCCGGATGTCGGTGAGCGTCCTGAGCGTTGCCGCCGCGCTCGCGTTCATCAGTTGCAGGGCGCGGGGGTCGTTGGGCTTTTTGAAGTTCTGCGTCGTGCTGAAGGTGCTGAAGGAGCGGCCGTCCAGGCGAAGGACTATGTAGGTGTTCGGAAGTAGGCGGCGGGGGTCCTCGAAGGTGCGGGTGTATTCGTATCTGGATTTTGGGGCGTCAGTTGGGGCGGAGTTGGGGGTGGGGGGAAGTGGACGGGGGTAACTTTGAGTTCGCCATTTCGGCTTTGGGTGGTGGGTTGCTGTCGTTGTGGTGATCGTTCTTCTCGGTGGTGGGGGGTGATGGCGGGGCAGGTTTGGTGGCGTATTTACGGGTTGCGGTGTGAGTCATGTGATGGTGGGTTAGTGTGGGGAGGATGTGATTAGATCTGGATACGACGCGATGACACCGGATCGCCAATGGTATCATGTCGGCCATTTTTTGCCTGTAAGATGGAAATGTGATTCACAGATGGTGTGCTCGGAAGGGGGGTGGTAGGGGCAAGTGTGGAGGAGAGCTAGTGCCATACGGTAGCGTGCTGGACTGGGAAGCGGCCAGATGTGGAAGTTGATCAGTTGGAATGTAGAAAATCTAAAAACCTCAATTGACGCCCAACCCTCAGAGGACGGAATACAGTAATGTGGGAGGTTATTCCTGATAGCGCAATGTTAGATTTGCCCCCCACCCGAGCCGAATTCGGAGGTTTTGATTTTGTCAAAATCTTTGCAGTGAGGATTTGAGCAAAATTCACATACAATGTGATTAAGTTCCGCGTCGGACCCACTTCCCGGTCTGGAAGGTTATATCATACCAGTATCATACAAAAATCCAAAAGGTTGTGGCGAACCTGTATGGGGCACTGGCCAGCCCCTCAGGCACATTACTTATGTCAATAACTAACTTAAAGAGGTCGTGCCGGTATGTCTCGTACTCGAGCATGACACCTCTATCAGAATATTCCCAGCCATAAATCACACATAACATGACCAAAAATTACAGCATCCATCTCAATGAACCACTCCAATCAACCCACCAACCAAACAAAAAACTTCTCAACCCCTCTCCCCAACTCCCATCGATAACACAAGGGATATATAAGCCTATACAGTATTATAATTGTCGATCTTCTACCCCCGCCCCCGCCCTCACCCCCCAAACCAAAACCTGCCCCCCCTGGACCTGAATATCCCACCCCTCCTGAATCAGCATTTTACTAACTGCGGGCAAAAGCCTCGGTTTCCCGTCCTTCGAATGTCTTCCGCGCCCCGTAACAATACACAGCGCCTTTGCCCCTCCCCTACGTCTCCGCTCTCTATCGTTACTTTCCCTAACCCACCACTGAGTCGTGCGTTCCCGCGAAATATTCACCGCTTGCTTCACCGTAATGCCGTGCAAATCTAGTGTATCCCCGCTGGAATTCTGGTTTACTAATACCTCAGCGGCGATGTCGCTGTATTCTCGTACTTTGTTGTTGTATTCGTGTCCCTGCTCGCTGTAGACTGCTGCTGCGCCGGACATTAAGCGGTCGGATTTGGACCTTTGGTGTGCAGCGGTGGCTTTGGCAAAGGCTTCGTTGCGCGCGATTGCATAGGCTGATGGGTGGATTAAGGGCGAGGTGGGGGATCTAGGGATGTTGGTGCGTGCGGACATAGGTGGACGGTGGAGGTTGGTGCCGATTACTGTCCAGTCGGCGTCGGCTGTTGGTGTCATTTGGCGGGAGGCTGTTTTTGAAGGGGAAGAGGGGGGTACGGATGCGAATGTGGAGGAAAGGGTTGGAGAGGATGCTGGGAAATGGTGTTGTTTGGGGGGAGTGCTGCGGGAGAGAATCTCGGCGAGTTGAAATAGGGCAGTTTTATTCTCTCCGCAGAGCGACAAGAGTTTGCTCAGGTGATCTGTTTTCACAGTTGCCCCGAATTCCGCCACAAAATCGTGGAGCCCATCAAGATGTGTTGCATTCTGTGAGCCACCAGCACCATACCTGTCCAATAGAGTGGCAATGGTAGGACCCATCGACCCGCTATGACAATGGTAAGCAGAGAGCACCTTCCCCCGTTCTAGGCCTAAGCATCCCGCCAGATAATCCACTTCCCGAGACATTGTTTCCCAACGGGACTCTGCACCATTGCAGCTCGGCGAGTTCTCATCCAGTACTAAATTTGTCCTCCTTCCTCCTCCCCCCTCCCCCTTCCTACTCCGCCCTTTACGTTTCCCTTTCTTTCCACCCGAATTCAATCCCAGCTCCCTATCAAACGCATCGACCCCCCTTATTCTCCCCTCATCCTCGTCGGCGTCCAAAAAAACGCGATTCAGGAGCTCATCTGTTGCGTGATCCACGTCGCCCTGCGCACTGCTGAGTGCTCGCTTGATCGTGTACATGCCCAATTCCGGAAACATCTTCTGTAAAGAGTCGATCTTGTCCGGTGGGCTCTCGTCATCGTTCTCCTCCGTCTGCCAGGTCAGGTCGGTTTCTGACGACCACTCGCAAAGCTCGGGACAGGAGTCGATACCCGGAAGCGCGCCATCGTCAAGGATGGTCTGCGACTTCAATATATCGAGTGTTTGGCGGGCGTTGCTTAGGTCGTTGGTATCGTTAAGTATTGCTGCGATTAGGGCGGAGTCGAGGGTGGGGAATTCGGCCTGTTGATAATCACAATTAGCATTTTATGGGGAGGAATTCGGGGCTGGGATGGAAAGGAAGAAGGTACTTCGAGAAGGCCGAGAGGTTCTATTTCTACATTGTTCATTTCGCTGGTCATCTTTGCTGATTACGAAAAGCGGGGTTCTGGAAAATGGCATGGAGGATTGTGTGAGGTATATTTTGGATGATGATCGTAATCGTAGCTCGAGTAATTGATTTACTCTCACGACGAAACTCGGGCAAAAAGGAAGGGAAAGTGGGGGGGAGTTTGTTTCCACTCGCAATTTTAAAGAAAAGGCTGTCTGCACGGTGTGTGTGTGTTTGTGCGGGTACTGGTACAGTATTGTTGTTGCTTGCCCGTCCAGGGTAAAGGGGGAGGGTTATGAGTACCTGTATGTACGAGTACAAATTTTCGACTATTTTTCAACAAATTTATCGAAGTATGATACTGGTACTTGTGTGGAGGGGAAAAAAGGGAAAAAAGGGAAAAAAGGGAAATAGGTAGAAGGAAAGGGAGGAGAAGCTGGGGGCAGAAGTTGAGGTTCTTAAGAGGACCCGCTCGCTGGTTTTGATGGGAGTTACACCGAGATCACGTGTTTGACGCATGATGCGATGGCATCAGTTGGAATGGTGGATGAGTCTTAAGAACCGGTACTAGCATTCGAAATTCTATACCTTGGAGAGAGGGCGAGAGGAGGAGGTGGCATTTGGTCACTTTGGTTGAGGTTGATCATCCGGCCAACGTTGTATTTGTGATTTCTACGGCCTAACTTGTTGGGGGATGTGGGGTTTAGGGTACCAGTACCGCATTTGGAGTTTAAAAATAACGGGTGCATACTCGTGACGGGTATTGCACACAACCCAGATCCGAGTAGAAAGAATCAAAATTTGGCGGTATGCAATATGGTAGCGGTTGTGTCCACAGATGTCAACCCACTGCCAGTATAGCCAAAAAGGATATGTATAAAAACCTTGGGATTATATGTTAAAGAAGACTGAGTCAAGGCGTTCGGTAGGCCTACTTTATCCTTACCAGCCTGATGCCGTCTGTGGGCCCCCGGGACCCGTTTTCTCCATGCGTGGTCATCCGAGTATCAAATCGAGGTGATGCGGATATGTGCCATACGCCGATTATTTGCACCAAGTGATAAGGTAGCACGTTTCGCTGATATTCAATCGATTATTGTTACCAATGGGAGAGGATTAACAGCTACTCTGCGCCGCATTTCATGGGTAGTCGTAAAAACCCTTCCCAGATTTCTTCCCTAACCATCCTGCATCAACCATCTTCTGTAACAAGACCGCGGGACGGTACTTTGAATCAGCCGTATCCTCGTGCAAGACTTTCATGATGGCCAGACAAGTATCCAGCCCGATAAAGTCGGCCAACTGCAGTGGCCCCATAGGAACATTGGTCCCATTCTTCATGATATTGTCGATATCCTCTCTCCCACCTATCCCCGTCTCGAGGCAGATCACAGCCTCATTGATATATGGCATCAGTATACGGTTTGCCAGGAATCCTGGAGAGTCTTTACTCGTGCTCGGGATTTTCCCCATGGCCTTTACAAAGCTGAGGGCACGGGTGAGGGTTTCAGGAGAGGTTTGTAAACCCGTGATGATTTCGACACCTTTCTGAACAGGCACTGGGTTCATAAAGTGTGTGCTCAGGACCCGGTGCTCGGCCCCCCTCGCTGCTGCTGCGATTTTGGTTATGCTGATACTTGAGGTGTTTGTCGCGAGGATTGCGTTTGAAGGTGTGATCTCTGCTAGCTTGGAAAATATTTCGGTTTTTAGTGAGGGGATTTCCTACTTTATGTTAATCCAAATTATATATATGTGTGTGTATGGTTTGGGGAGATGCTCGCACAGGCACAGCTTCGATAACGAAATCGGATTCTGAGAGAGATGAGAGCTGCGTAGACGTGGTGACGCGATCCTTGATTTTTTGGGCATCATCACTGGCCAAACGGCCCTTGTCGACACTCTTCTGCAGCAACGTTTCTACCGCCAAAGTTAGCCTTAATAAACGAAACATCACTATCAATATATAAATGGCTAACCCATGAAGGTTATAGACTTATGGATAGACTCCAGCGAGTTATCCACTAATGTTACCGGAACTCGAGCATCCTGAGCAGCTACGAGGGCTATTCCGAGTCCCTGGAAGCCCCAGAATTAACGATCTTTCACCCCCCCCCCTTAAACATACTAACATTGAAATTCCCAACGTACCATCTGTCCGGCACCAATAACTCCTAACCTATTGACATTGTGCTCGCCCACTACAGCTGAAACGGAGAATTGCCGGCAGAGTGGCTCGCGGAGGGTCCTCGAAACTGTGGAACGGAACATTTTTTGTGGTCCTTTTTTTCTCCTTTTTTCTTTTTTCTTCCACCGACGTGTCGAGATATTCAGGGGAGGGAAAATTATGAGATGCAAAGAGGAGAAAATACGGGAGTTGGTTCCAAGAGTAGCGACGTCGGAAGATATTGTGGGGTGGTGGGGAGGATCGGGGGATCACATGGAGATTGACATGAAACAACCCGGTTCAGCAGTGCAGAGCCTCACGAAACGAGGATAACCGAGGAAAGCCGAAGGCAAGTTCACGGATCAACTCAAGATGATGACTTTCGCATTTCTATCCGTGATAAGCTCTTTGTTGTTTCAACTTGACGTGATCCAGATCGAACGGCTCTTCTTCTCTTGATATGAGCCCATCATGGTCTAGACAAGGGGGGGTATTTGGCCCGCCGCGATTACGATCCCAAATTGCATGTTAAAAGCTAAAATTACGATAAGTCTTGAAATGCAATTCCGAATCCTTGCCGGAAGCCCGAACATATCTGATTCCATTATGACCGTGATTATCTTTTTTACTCTCGTGCAGCTACGAGTTCGGTCAAAACCTCAATTAAAAACTCAAATAATGCCATTCTCCTACCGGTACCTAACCTACCCCACCATGGGCCACTAAAACAGGGGAAAACTTTTATGCAACTCCCGTCCGTGTGTAAGATTTCTGAGAGATGGCTAACACGCTGTTTCAGTATTCTGGGTGATATGCGCAGGTACGGCAAAACCGGTAGCTTTGCCAGACCTTTTTCCACCTGTGAAGGGAAAAAAAAAAAAAAAAAAAAAAAAAAAAGCCAAGATTGGGCCATTCGTCTTGTTACACTCACCGAAATCTGACTACCGTAGAGTAACGGTACTTGTAGTAAAAAGTTTGGATCGCTTCACTTACCGATACCGGTACGAGCACTGACCCCTGGTACATACTCGAGCACAGCATATATTGTACGAGTACGGTGCCGGTAAGTGCTCGCCCAAAATCCCTCCTGTGCCGGAGTAACTGTGCTTTTACTCGTACATCCGCTTCATCTTCAGCTTTAAGCTGCCTCTTAAGCCATCGTACGGTCACAACAAACCCAGCCTCTCCGCTCTACCACGAGCCTTGAGCCCCTCCTCCACCGCCGTTTCACCCTCAACAGTAGCTTTACCGTAGACTACCGGTGCACCGGTGGTCTGCTGAGCTTCGAGTTTCCAATTGCCGCAAACTGAGAAGTGAGGGTTGCGGTGGCAATCATGTGCAAAGTGCGGCCGATAGAATGTAGATATATGTAAGGTATCGGACCGGGAAAGTGAATCGCCTTGCCTCAACTGCGGAAATTTCCACCTCCGGGTTTGGCTCAAAAAAGGGACCATCTAGTCTATGTATGATAGCATAATTGTCTTCCCAGTTGTTTATTGTTGATGGTGTTAATTGGGATTCTTTTTAAATTTCAACCTTTTTTTTTCTCCTTCTTTTAAAGTTGCGTTTTTAACTTATGGTAACTGGTTCACTTCCCCGCTTTTCCCCCCCATCCAATTATAATATACGTTATCCGTCATGTGAAACCTGATCAGATCAGAGAGAAATTTTAATTGAGCCTTCTTGTCCTGTCTCGTTGATGTGTCTGCCCAGGTTGATACCGGCGAGGCACGTCCGATAGGAACCGTGCCATGGAGGGAGGGGGGCAAGCTTCAAATGCTCACAGCCACGTGATAAGTGTGAGGTTGGTGGGGGGGGGGGTGCCAACTCATAAATTTATCATAGGGCTTTGCTAAATCTACGATAGTCGGATGATAGGATACCGGTATAAGTTATCCTTGGAATGAGGAAAGCTTCGTCGCGACTAAACCATTAGGGGATTAGACTATACTACCCGATAATTTGTGCCGGGAACGATGAAGGGTAGACTATCGTAGCGGGAAAACAAAAAACCTCCCCTCCGAGGAGATATGATAGGACTAACAAGAGTAAAGAAAAAAATTTTACTCAACTTTTTGAAAAAGGCTGACTCATCCGTGGGGATGCCTATGGTTCTCGCTATGATGCATACAGTAAATTTATGATACGTACTGTACCTACCCTATCATTCTCGGCACACTATCAAGCCGGTTGTTGTCTGTTGTTGTTGGTTGTTGTTTTGCAAGTCTTTGGACTTGTGAGTTACTCGGGTACATACTGCCTTGCAACAACATCGAGTATGATGTGATATTAATAGGCCTCGAAAAAGTTGGGGATATTTTGTTGTGCCTTTGCGTGGGCAACCTGTACTGGTACTGTAAGTTACTCTGTTTGATATTCTATGATATTCCAATGCGCTGCTCGAGTACCGGTACTCCGTTTACTGTAACATCCACCTTTTTCTCGTGCAGCTTCTACAGCTATATTGCATATAGTACCGGTACTTGGGCCATCGTATGCGTGGGGGAGGAGAGGGGAGGTGGGGAGGGGGGGCGTTTATTTTCACCGGCTCCGATTGACCCAAGCCAGGTCGAGGTCATTATAATAATAGCCACCACCCTCGATTTGATCTTTTTTCTTTTCTTTCCTTTCTTACTTTCTTTCCACTTCCCACTTTCCATCTTTATGAATCTTACGGTTCGATACATACAATTCACTTCTCTTCATTAGTTATATACCATTCCCAATTGATTGAAAAGAAATCCGCCCCATGTCCCTCTCGGAAATCCCGACCGAGCTGATGCTCATAATATCCGGCTACCTCTGCCCCACGGACCTCAATTCCCTCCTGCGCACATGCAGCTCCCTTCACGAGACCCTGACAATCCCGCTCTACCGCCTCGCGTGCGAGCCAGAGTACGAAAAGGCGGCGCTCTACTCCTCCGCCGCGGTCGGGAACCGCACCCTCGTCTCCCTGATCTTCCGACGGAATCCCGAACTGACCATATTCGACGAGGACACCGAGTGCCCGATCCCTAGCTCCACTCCGGTCGAGAAGAAGATCGAGCTGGCGCTCTACCTGGGCGTGGACCTGATCCTGCACTACCCGGACAAGCACAAGTACCTGGACGGCGACGGGGTCTTCTACGCCGTGGCCACCGACCGTCCGGCACTGCTGAAGCAGCTCCTCTCCTACCACGCCGACCCGTCGTGCGTTACGCCGAGCGGGCAGACTCCGCTGCACTTGGCCGTGATAAACCGGAACCCCAGGGCGGCTAAACTCCTCCTCCAGTACTCCGCCAATCCGGACGAGAAGGAGTTTGAGAACCCAGACCTGCTGTGCTCCACCTCCCCTCGGGGATCCACCGCCCTCCACAGGGCTGTCAGCAATAATGACGTGGAGATGGTGAGGATACTACTGGAGGGAGGGGCGAGCACTGAGGTGCGCAACATGTTTGGGAAAACGTCCTGGTTCTTGGCGGTGCAGATCGGCGTGGAGATTGTGAGCGTGCTGCTGGATGCGGGAGCCGATATGAACGCCAAGGATGACATAGGTTACACCTTTTGGGATTATCCAATGTCGAACAAGGTTATGCAGATGCTGGATGACCTCTACCCATCTGAGGGTGGGGAGAGGGCACGCAAATCGAGGACTCGTATGGAGAAGCTGTCAATGTACGATTATATATGATATGGGGCCGCATGATTTTGGGTCGATTTTATCCAAGGAGGGAAGGAAGGAAGGAAGGAATGAGTAGGTGGGGCTGGTTTGGGGGGAGGGGATTTTGAAAGGGTTTTTTTTCCTTCCCACCCTATTTCATCAACTTGTTATTATCAGTAGTTATGATGGTAGTAATAGCGATATTCCTACGACTAGCCTTTTCCATAAAGATTTTTTAATATTTTCACGATCATGTGCCCTACGAGTAAATAGGAGGAGAGAATCACAAAAGGTCACTCGTTGTGGTGATTCCTTTCATGGGGGTGGGAAAGGAAGAGGAGCTCGTGACTCCCAAGCCTTGTGCGCAATGCCCTGAACGGGGACTATCGGTACGTCAGTGATGGACACTGTTGGCGCTTCTATACTATTGTTATGCGCATCATAATAATGCATTTGTAAATATAGCTATGATATCTTCCATGTCCGCCTGTGACCAGCCCTCGAATCTAGTTTCTATCCATATTCCGCTGGAGATATCCTCCCTTGGCGATCAATTTGTCAATTGTCTCGGCCCTCTGACCGAGATTTTTTTTCCTCCCTCCCTCCCACCGGTACAAGTATATCCCTGTCGAAAAGAAAAGAAAAGAAAAGGAAAAGAAAAATGTGTCGCTCCAAGCCGTGGGATTCCCACTCGTTTATGCGGTCCATCTGCCGTTTTTTTCTTTTCTTTCTTTTCTTCCTTCTTTGACGGGTCGAACTGGGAACGGTGCTGTGGGTTGTTATGGGCATGATACTTGTCCTTTTTACTCGTACTGGGTTTTTTCTTTCTTTCTTTCTTTCTTTCTCTCGAGCACTGGTGGATGAGGTATAGATGATTAAATGGGGAAGGGTTTTGCACCGTCGTGATTTTTACCATTTTTTGGATTCTCGTTGTTGTGTGTCCAAATTTTCAAAGTCAAGTGTTGGCGAATGACTTTTTTCCTTTTTTCAAATCGTGGATTGGAAAATGAGCTTCGACAAGATCTGATTTGCGTGTGGTGGGGGTGGGCACGGAGATATCGATCCCAGGATAAGGGTATATCACGGATTTGTCACTTTGGTTAACTTACGGAAAACCCGTCGCATAGATTTTAAGATGGGTTATGGGAATTTCCAATGATGACAACTGACAATTGTAAAACTATCATAATCAAGATAAGCAATGTGGATCGACCAATCGATTCCATTGGTTCCATTAGTTTCCGGTTTTTTGGCAAAAAACGAGTTTGGGTTTCACATGTAATCTATTTTTTGATGAACCCGAATCCGTTTGTTTTCGGGTGGTAATCCGATTCCTCGGGAACGGAGTGGAGCTATCTACTAGACTACCTTTGTAAATTCTGGTTTGAGAAAGGAAGGAAGGAAGGAAGGAAGGAAGGAAACCATTCTCTCTCTCTCTCTCTCTCTCTCTCTCCGCGGAGACAACTTGAAAACTTTGTTTTTTGCTGGTGAACGTCCTTGATTGACGTTGGATTTTGAAGATAAGATGTTGCCGAAACGGGGCTGGGGGCGCTTGGGGACATCGTTATAGTACTAGCGACCTTTTCCGTCTTCCGTCCCAGTGGTTTGCAGATCCTTCGGAAACTTTCTCTGCCGGTACTGTAAATTTACGAGTACTGTAGCTGGATATGCATTTCCTTTTCCTGTCCCTGACCCTTGCTGCCTGGGGTACTACTTGTAGGGACTGGGAAAGCATGCTGGTAGTAGACTACGGTACTCGAGTAAGGTGTTATTGATATCATCTATCTATTCCTTCATCGAGCTCATGTTTCTATAAGCACAAGTACAGTACTCTACTCGTACTGAGGCTGGATTAGGTCTCCTATTAAGTTAATCCCAACAAAGCCAACTTACGGTACCTCTTCGGGGACGTCGGATTTAGCTCCCGGTAGTTTCTGCCACCTGGCACTTTTCTTTCCTTTTTGCTGTTGGAATTTCTCGTTTCCTGGAAGTGCACGGGTGATAATTTGTATGGAGGGACGACTTGAGATTTGGTAATTTTTTAAAAGGCAGGTGCCAAAGACCCCCAATACGTCATGTACAAACCCATGCTCAACGATCGACGACTGCCCCGCTTTCTTGGGAAATCGAGTAACTCACTATCCCTGATAGTATCTATGTTTCCCATTTGTATGGTAAATTTAAGTGAGAAGATCTGTACGATACGCGCCGGTCTTGGATTACCTATAATAGTAGGCCAGAGCATGTGGTTTGGTGATAGGCGGTCATAGGACGTGGGTTTTGGTGGCGTTTGGTGTGGGACGGGTAGTCACGCAATATAAGATTATCGCTTTCACGTCCTGTGCTGTTGGGAGTGGGATATGGGCATTCGGCTTCGGGTATTTGGCTTCGCGATGTTCCTTTTCGGACTATGTGCCATTTGGCATGTGGTAGTCGGAATAGGGCATAGGCGTTAGGGGTCATGGAGGATCAAGAGATGTCAGGATGGTTCCGGATTGTTTGGGATCACAGTGGATCGTGATATGTCGGGGTGGTGTTTTTTTTTGGAGCTCGTTGAGTTCCGGGAGTTCGTTATACGGAGATATGTATAGCTCCCACTGTGTCCTTAGCTAGTGTCACTAAGGCTCGCCTCATTAGTCGATCTCCCTCCGTTAAGTTTTCCTTATTCACGGTGATTTTGGTCTTGTAGCTGCGTTGCTAGTTTATTTCTTCAGCCCAGTAGCCCCGTAGTCGGTATTATAGTAGCTAGGGCGTACCGTACTGTGTAGTTATGATGCTATTGCATGTGGCAGTCTGGCCCACCGCTGTGCCGAGTGATAATATGCTTATTACTATTAGAAATTGTGGATTTATGGTGGAAGATTAGGTTGTGGTTGGTGCTGATAGCTCCGGGAGTCAGGTAGATCGTTGAGGGGTAGGATTGTCCTGGAGCTTTAGCTATTTACGGAGAAGATTATCCGGGCGTGTTTTCCCTTTGTTATCACAGAAGTGTGCGGAGGAATGGGGACATGAGTGGGGGAACAGATACGGTAGGTGTGGTGATCTATGGAAGGATCAGGATGCTTTAATTAAATTACCTTTACCATTCGTTTAGTTAGGGAAGGAGGGTTGGGAGAAGAAGAGAAAAAAGTTGTTTACCATATCTCCCCATCTTTCCTATGCAGTTTCCAAGCTCCAAACAACTCCTTGTACCATATCACTGACCGCTGAGCTGTGATATCCCTCCTACCTTAATCTATTTTAGGGCCTGTTTGGATACAATTGTTTCCTTTCCGTTGCCCATACAAAATGGGAGTTTCAAAACGGAGGAACGAACGTTCTCGCAGAGCGAGCAGTCGCGGATGCCAAACAGGCCCTTAACAATTATGATACTACTTGCGGGAGGCTAGCCAAAATAAGTCGTGAAACAAAGGAAAAGCTTCATTCAATACAGTGAGAAACCCACACCTTGGCATTTTTAACAATACTTGTAATATCGCACGAGATATGGGCTTATTGGATAGGATAATTTCGGCTACTTTTGTGTTTGGAATGGGAAATGACCAGGCTGGAGGTTACACGGAGTCGGGAAAAAGAGGGTTTAAAGGGCACAGGAGTAGTCGTATTGGGAGAGTTGTTCGATAAGGTGAAATGTGATAAGAGGTAAAAATCGCGGAAAAGGAGGATAGTATAAAGAAGGAGGTTTTCAGTGCTAGCGCATTCAACTGACGTGTGCTGGTGCGTACGTACTCGTGCGGATATTTCCAACCTTTTGCTTCTTCAGCTCCCCGAGTGACTCAACATGATTCGCCGTTCATTTGCTGGCACGGGCCCGCGGAGAGGGTTGCGTCTGTTATAGGAAAGCGCACGCTAGTCATTTGAACTCTTCAAATTGCGTTAATCACCGGTAGTATTGTTTCTCAGGGTAGATTTTGATCGTAACCACCCTCAGTCCGTCATTGGGAAATGGCTGGAGCACTATGAAGAATAAAGTGTATCAACATTTATTTGCATCTACATTTGTGCTCGAGTACCGGCAGTCTATTTTAATTTACAGTCGGGTTGGTGGGCCGGGTTTTAGAGTCTACTCTACTTCCGGCCCCAGCCCCTCCTCTATAATTTTCGCTACCTCCCACATTGTCTCTTCATCCCCGTACTGCGCCATGACCTGTATTCCCACAGGATCACCCTCTCCATGCACAACAGGTAGGCAGATTGCCGGAATACCAGCTAAGCTCGCAGGAACCGTTAATACATCATTCACGTATGAATCTAATGTTGATTTCTGCATCTTGACATCTTCCAGAAATGGCGCCTTTGACAGAGAGCATGGGGCGATAAGCACATCCACGCCTTCTTTCCCGCAGCCTTCCTCCAGATTATCTGTTATAAGGTAATTTGGTTGAGAAAATGCATTATTGAAGTCACGTTGTATGATTCGACGGGCAGACTGTGCTTTAAGGAAGTAATTGTCGATGGCTTCGGAGGAGAGTGAATACGCTCCGGCAATTATTCGTCTCCGGACTTCTGCGCCAAAATTTGCGCGGGTGGGTGAAAAGAGAAGACCGTCCTGTGAGCGGTCGGCGGGGTCTCGATAACCGTAGCGGACTCCATCGTATTTGGCGAGATTAGAAGAGGCTTCAGCAGGAGCCAGGACATAGTATGCCGATAGCGCGTGCTTAGTATGAGGTAGAGATACAGGGGCAATTCTATGAGACTGCGAATTCAGGTGCGCTAATGTGTTTTCCCACGCATCACGAACGGGGTCGTCCAATTCTACAAGATTGAACTCCTAAAAAGTATTGAGCCCTGTTCGAATACTGGATAGGAAGGGGTATACCTCGGGATATCCTATAGCTAGTCTCTGGCCCCTTCTTCGGCTGCGTGATAACTGGTCTTGGATCCGTTCTCTTGTTTGCGGCGCTATGCTGGTTGGGTCGTTGTCATCGTGGCCATTGATCACATCTATAAACATGAGCCTTGTGAGACGGGAAGTGGGAAAACTATAAGATACCATATAGCTTTTGGACACTTGAGATACTTCGACCAAGTATCCCAACTGTGTCTAACGAGTTTGCATAGGCAACTACCCCCCACCTAGATAGCATTCCATACGAGGGTTTGAATCCAACAATTCCACAGTAAGCGGCTGGGAGACGAACTGAACCGCCGGTGTCGGTCCCTAGAGCTCTACCACCAAACTTAGCGTTACGCCTTAACCTCATTCAAGGGCCTTAACCTACGTATAGCACATTCCCGTAGCAACAGCAACAGCACTGCCCCCGGAACTTCCACCAGCAGATCTGGCAGGTCGACCACCTTCGGCGGACTGCATCACGGGACCGAAGTGGGAATACATTGAATGAGACCTTGCCACTCAATGGTTAGAGCCGGGTTTGATATGAAGAGCCGGGGGCTTACCCCATACCGAATTCGTCCATGTTTGTTTTCCCCATTATCACCGCACCGGCCTCCTTGGCCTTACGTACTACCGTAGCGTCGAATGGCGAAACGTATTCTATTCTATACTTTAGCCAGTTTTTTCGGGCAGGGAATATGTCGACAATCGTTAACTTACGCTCCAACAGTTTCGAAGCACATGTCGTTGGAAAGTCTGTTGTGCAAATGTTGTCTTTGACTGCAATTAATTGTCCATCGATAGGAGATTTGCTCTCTCCTGAATCTAAAGGTTAATAGGGCGCAATCATCAAGAGAAACTAGGAAAATAACCTGCCGATATGCGCTCTTGGGACGCTTGAACCTGACTGAGAAGCTCTGGTTGAGATTGTACTGAGATGAGGGAATTGAGGGCAAGGTATTTCTCGGCAGCAAGCAGGCTCTTTTTGGCTATTTCCAAGAGAGCCATTGCCGGAGAAGGGGCAGTCAAGAGAGCTCCTGGTAGATGACGGTGATAATAGTCGGAAGGGACGAGAGAAGCTTTACTAAGGAGTGGGTTAGGTTACCCGGCCCTGGAGCTGAGCCAAAATTTGAGCCGCAACCTTCCCGGCTGAACTTTTCCTATCAAGGGAATCTGATGTCCGAAATTTGTTTACCACAATCCTGTTTCACGAGAAACAACAAACAAGATGTCCAAAAGAGTGGCATTGAGGTTTGTAAATTCCGTGAGTTTGCTAAAATCCCCCATTTTTCCCTTTTCTAAATTATTGATATAAATTTCAGGTCTGGAGCTCCTTCCATGCCAAAAGTGGACTTGAGCCAACGTACTCATGACTCCCCCCATCCTATACTTAGTTAACCTTGGCTAATGCATCTATAGGTTACTATCGACTGTTTGTGAACTTCTACTCTAGATGCCCGGGGGGTGTTGTGCTAAGATAATAGCGCGATCACAGCTAAAGCTTATAAATGTCGAACCCGGAAAGGTTGACTTTGAGCTTTTGATTGAGAAGATGCACACGGTTTGACTGCCCACTTGGCTCTATTAGACTATTTTCAATTAAAATTGACTATAGAGTAGAATAGATTGGGCACACTTCACGGCGGCACCATTGCTTCAATGGGTAACCAAACAAACGTAAATATATTTTCGTCATGCTGATATTTTGGTAGTTGACTTGGGAGGCTCTTTGGCTGTAGCCTCCAAAGGATTGTTCTCCACAGGGGTATCAACAGACCTCAATGGTTTGTTTTTACCCATCACTACACCTCGAGGCATTAGTGACGCTCCGCAGTAACATACCTAAGTTCCGGAGGTGAAGTGGGGCATGTCATTCGAGGCGAGGCTACTTGTGATAAGTGTAGGCTCTAAAGCGACTTTGATGATGCCAGAGGTATAATGGCTAACGAGTTAAGTTGGAAAAACGCTTGCGTATACTACGGTGTTATTCCGCAACAAGGACGACCAGTTGGTAGCTAGAGGAAGCCATACTAAGTTTGTATATTCCGTTTCTCTTCTCTAGCTGTTTGCTAATTGTGGATCTGTCTAGATATGTAAAAGTTGCACTTACTGACCCGCAGAACATACTTGAGGAGTTGTCGCCTGAATTGAATAAAGACATCTCGGGGAGGGTGACGGGGTCCTAATGTATTATCTAGTGTGACACCAGCTCAAGCTACAGATGCTTTTAGAATACATTTACCTATGCCCTTCTTCGCAAGTTGGGGCAATTTATTTACATTAGTCCTTTTCCCCGGTTACCTCACCTCCAAACCCAACCGGCCTTCTCCCTTCCCTCGCAGGGATCACTGCAAGAGCCTTATATATGGCACCCATACCTCCTGCATGTTCTCCAACAAGTCTATCATGACCCGACCTTAGGGCCTTCTCTTTTTCTTCATTTTCATCATCCCAACCATTGCTCGGTTCCTTCTTAAGTTCGCGTATCAGGAATTCAGTTCGCTCTTTGATACCCAGCATTCCCAGAAATGCTCTCTGCTTCACTGGCCCATGCACTTCCACCTTTTTAGAAGAGTTGATCGCTTTCTCTGCCAGCGCAGTAAAGTCCACATCTGCCGAAACGTCCACCTCCCCAGGCCGAGAAAACGGTGAGCAAATCTCATGCTTTAGGATTCCACGAAGCGAATTAGCAGGTACAGTGTCAGAAGTTCCATAATCCATAATTAGCGCAGCGCCGGCGCCCGCCTCGCCAATCCTTTGTGAAATCTTTTCCATGAGTCCTAACGACTCGGGTGAAATTTCTATTGTCGCATTCTTCAATTTCTCAAGATTCTTATACCTCGGGGACAAGGGCGGAAGCAATATAGAGTGGGGGGTAGGAGCATTAGCCAAGGCCAATGAAAATTCCGGAGTATTAGATCTAGTCTCTAATCCCGACACCCCGTCTTTGGTTATGAATTGGCCCTTTCTGGGAGAAGTATTTACTAGCATTTCCCGCCAGCCGTTGTCCGTATTTGTGAAAGCGTGAATTGGGAGAGCATCGAAGAACTCGTGAGCAATGATATAGGGAGTACGATCCTTGTCCCGAGGAATGAAACTGAAGTCTTCATACCAGATAATATCTGTCTTCGGTGACACCTTGCTTTGGCAGGCAAACCCATTCTCAATCTGTCTCATTTTGATTTTCGGTCCGCAGAGGAGAACCTTTTGGGCTTCACGGAGTGAAGGAGAAGCTTCGACCAGGTATATCGCCTCAACGGAATCAGCCATAGTTTTAAAACTTAGCACAGCCTAATTCCACAATCAGTCCTACATCGCCCACAACCACAATATAAAGGTCCAGGGGCCAAAGGCGTACTCTCCAGAGATCGCTCATCAGCGTCCCCCTCCCGGGTCCTAGCTCAATAATCTGAATCTTCTCCCCCTGACGCCTTTGCCTCATCCATTCAGAAACAACCCATATCCCAATCAACTCCCCGAAGACCTGAGAGATCTCCGGACTTGTGATAAAGTCCCCCTTCCGGCCGAATTGGTCTCCGGTACCGACCCCGCGCTCTGTGGTGTAGTACCCGCCAAGGTCGGATACGAGACATTGGCGCATGTACGCCGCGAGGGTGATTGGACCTGTCGCCTATGCATCGATCAGCGCTATGCGAGGAGGTTCCTGGGGGCATGGTGATAGTGGGCAGACCTCTATCGCTTCGGCGAGGTAGCGTGCTAGCGGCGTTGAATAAGGTGGCTTGCCGGAGACTTCTCGTGTTGGTGCAGCTGTATGAATTCTATAGCAACTAGGGACGGCGTTGTACGGGCACAGGCGGGGCTTCCGGGGGCCGAGGTGAGTCGCAAGAAGTTTCAATTGAGACGTTATTCGACACTTCATTGTTCGGCCGATTTCGATCTTACATATGGTTGGGGGTTTTGACTGATAAATCGGGATAATAGTTCGTTTTACCTAGACCGGAAAAACTTCGGTTTATCTAATCGGATCTAATCGGATCTTCCCAAACAACATCATCAATTATCACCAACCGACTCACTCCCACATACCCATCAGATGACTGCAATACCTTTACCGGTACTTATTATAGAAAATTGGATGCGCGCGTCTGAGCGCCCATACTAAATCCGGACCCAATGCCTTGGTGATTCACACTGGATAAGTTACTTGTGCTCGCAGATGCGGTTGATAGCCTCACCCATATTGCATTATCGCCGTCCGCTCCAGTGGTTAAGTTCATGCTTCCTGCATCTGGCGCTGGCATACGGCTTCCTCTATGGGATCCTGGCTTAAACTACTCCGCGGCCCTCGTGCCACCCTGATTTCTCGGTCTGTGCCTTTCCTTGAAGTGGGAGATCCAGCTGATACTTTTTGATACCTGCTTGTTTTGGTGATCTCGGAATTGTGCGGCTCTTAGGGAGATGGATGTACCCGGATGTGTTACCCATGTGATACTTGAGCTCGCATCTTGCTTCTTGATTGCCTACCGTGAAACGGGGGGGGGTTGTAGGCAGATAGCTCACCAGCAAGATTGCTCCATTTCGGCGTGAGGGAAGAGCGGCCCTGTACGGAGTTTACTGTGCGAGTGGGGGGGGCTGGTTAAAATATCAACTGGTCTCGCGTTAGGAGTTTGGGGCTTCCTCTGCTAGTGAATTTGGGATCTTGTAGTTGCATACCGGTACCATACTTGTACTGTGGTTTAGAGTTACGATCAAGTGTTTATTACCTTACGATACTGCAAACCGCACAGGGCTGGTGTAACTTAGCATGGGGTACTGCAAATACCGGTCTGCTGGCTCCCGCATCATTCGCGAGGAGATAAACCGGGAAGTAACTTAGTTGATTAATCGAAAAAGAATGACCCTGTTTTGCTTAATAATCATGCCTCGGCTCACTCTGGAGCCAGTTTTTCTTTTACTTAATTGGAAACCGGGATAAAGATTGTCCCTGGATTGACCTCCCCGCCAAATGTCATGAGAATCGCCTAAATCACAGAGACCATGATCCAGACGTCAATATCCCGTCAACCTATGAATTAGTCAATTGATTATGATACAACTACTTCGGCGCTTTGCTTCCTTAAGTGCTCTCACAAGTATACTTCCACCTTCACCCTCCAAAAAAAAATTCTGGTCTATCCACTCTCCTAACATGTCCTCATGTGCAGAAATAACCTCCACAATGACCACCCCACTACCGGCGACCGAGCCCCCCCTGACACTCTACACCTCTATCGCCTCGATCCGACAATGGCGCCGCCAGCAAGCGAACCAGCGCAAGAGTGTAGCCATGATACCAACAATGGGCGCTCTGCACGCTGGGCACGCCTCGCTGATCCGTTCGGCAGCCCGGACCCACAACAGCCTGGTGATCAGCATATTCGTCAACCCCGCGCAGTTTGCTCCGCACGAGGATCTCTCGCGGTACCCGCGCACCCTGACCGCGGACATTAAGCAGCTGGAAGCTCTGAACGCAGAGTTATCCTCCGCGGGGTCCCCCTCGAAGGGGAGGATCGAAGCGCTGTTCGTGCCCTCGGTGCCAGAAATGTACCCTTCCGGTATACCCCTGCAACAGGAACTCCAGAAAGGAGCGTTCGTGACCGTCACTCCGCTGTCCAGTCGCCTGGAGGGCATCACGCGCCCGCACTTTTTTCGTGGAGTGGCGACCATCTGCATGAAGCTTTTCAATATCCTCCAGCCGGACGAAGCGTACTTCGGGCAGAAGGATGTTCAGCAGACGGTTGTGCTTAGGCGGATGGTTGGCGACTTGCATGTTCCTACGAAGATCAGAGTCGAGGATACGATCAGAGAGGAAGACGGGCTGGCGATGAGCTCTAGGAATGTCTATCTTGGTGAGAAGAGACGGGGCTTTGCGGTGTGCCTTTACAAGGCTCTTAAGGCTGCAGAGGAAGCATATCTTCAAGAAGTAGCGAAGGGGGCTGCAGTAATTCCGAGAAGGGTTCTCACAGAACCTGCTGAGAAGATACTCGCAGAGGCTGGAAGTGATGAGGTTAGAACTGAGACCGAGTACTTTAGCATTGCCTGTCCGAGGGAGTTGGAGGAATTGGAGCAGGTTGATGTTAATGTGGGCGCAGTATTAAGTGGTGCTGTCAGGATGTTAGCAGCACAGGAGGGCGAGGGGCCGGTTAGGATTATCGATAATATCATCTTGAAGGGTAAAGCAGAGACCGGAACACAACGAGAACAATCACCGCAAGATCTGAGGACCGTAGTCGGCGTCTAAAATAAACAAAAAGTTAATCAGATTCCAATGTATTTTTATTATTACCTAGAATTAAGTCATGGGGGGTCACTCGGTGAGCTCACAATCAGGCAGCAAACGGTGAGTTTGCGATTTCAACTCGTGACTGACACCCGACTTCAAAAGTCGGACAGGATTCCCTGAGTGGGATTGCCGCGATTTTCCCACAGCAAAGCCCAAGTTACTCTTCTTAATCACCTATAATCATGCTATAACCGTACCTCTGAATGCCATGGGACCGTCATTTGCAATCAGCGATCGTTGTCCCTAACTCCTCTTCTCGGGGGGATGCGTCAGCTCCTACCGCCCACTCAATGTTTAATGAAATAATGCAAGTTATCCAACCTCACGGCGGAAAAAATCCGAATTCACATGTAAGCAGGCTAAGTATTTGTCCCCAAGGTATGATAACATCCTGTGGAATGCCTAGCCGGCGCAGTGGCTGCTGTGTCAAATACCAATCAACCCCTGTGCGATTAGCAAGAGCCTAGGAGTTCAATCTCGACCTTCGTTTTCTTCAATATTGCTGTAGGGAAAATTAGACCTACTACAAGGTGGTATCATACGATGGAATTCGACTCTGGACGATACACCTAACAGTGAGGTCCGCGATCGGCGCGGTATGATAGCAGAAGAGAAAAAGGAAAAGTAAAAAGTAAAAAGTAAATTTTTTGTCTCTTTTTGACCTGCAATAGCAACGGTAAGTCCTCAATGATATATGCTCTACCCCAGACTCTGTGAGGGCGGCCTTTTAGGACCAAAGGATCCTTTCAAAGATGAGACTTGGTATGAGATCCTCTTGAGAAAAGTACATCCTTTAAAGGATAAGACCGGGCGTAATCGACACCGGTACAGTGCCCCTACACAGCGAGTACTGTAGACTGCCCCACTTTTAAATTTGCAACCAGAACGCTTCGTTATTCCGGTATGGTAGGTAATCTTTCGCCCCAGCTAAAGTGAGTACTTGGGCCCCGGAGGTTTCAGAACCACAATTGCAAGCGAAGATTGATTAAAACCTTAGGCGAGACAGATGCTCTTTATGATACCTCCCTAAGCATGAAGCCGGGGAAGGTGATGATTACTGTGAACGAGGATCTAGGGTGAACAAAAGCAAGGAACATGAAGCGGCATTTCGTTTCAAGGCCTCCTTCTTTATGATACTTTCACTTCCCGATCGACCCCAAGCTTGCTTAACTCCCTTGAGATTTGGGATTTATTTTCGCTGTTTCGGAGGAGGTTTTTTTGTTCATGCAGAACCCCGCGTTGGGGCCAGTTGATTCAATAATAATAATAATAAGTTCCTCTAGAACTTGCCTCCATCTTAAAAAGTGCTGCAGGGTTAGCGACGTATGATGCTTGGAGAGGTATCATAGTTTGCTTGGACACAATTCCCTGCCAATTCCGCCCCTCTGGGCGGCACTCCACTATAGTATGATAATGGCAAGCATCAACAGGGGTTTATGGGCCGATCCGCTCTCATCAGAAATCACTCGTATTCCCCTTCTCCCCGACCGATTGTTGGATATCGTCGTTCTGGTTATGGCGTGTCGTGCCAATGAAATTTCCACACTCCGCATTACGGGGTCTGTGGGAGTTTTTATGCATTTTTGGTGGCCGTTCATCGTACCGTACACTTCTTGTCTCCCGTTCACCCCACTTTCTGACACCGATCGCCCATCTGCAAGGATACCCGTGGCGCTCACTCGATGGTTCGGCATAACTCCTGGAATCGCATCACCTGCGCTTTATAAGTTATACTTGTTAGGGCATGGGTATGTGTGACGGTCTTAGTCTACTCGTACCTGTGTAGAATAGACATCAAAATTCTTCGGTGTCCACATTTAAAAAAAAGAAAAGCCAGACTATTCTCACTACTGATATCACTATTCTAACTATTATCCCTCTCAATCTAATGCCTTGGCGTTATTAAACACTACCCAGTATTGTAAACCCGTTCCTCGAAGACCTCTGCGACAGCTCTCACTACGGTATGCGACTATCCTCACTCATGCGAGAGCCGCTAATATAATATTCCATCAAATTTTGAACATAAAAATTTGAGGGACTGGACGATGGGTAATTCGCTAAGTTACGTGTTATACGAACCCTGCTAATTCGCCTCCCAGATTACCGGCTAAATATATTGTGGGGGCCATGACTGCTACCGTAAATGGTTTCTGCTCTCCATACACTGTCATTATCATGATACGTCACCTTGCCCTATTGTCATGGCCTGTAAATTTAACAAGGTCCTGTTCCACAATCACCGTCTGAAGATAGTACGGTAAATTATTCGAGTGTGGGTAGCATGGACGCGACCGGGCTTTCGGGCAGCGAGTACCGAGCTAATACTATACAGTGTATAGGACCGCGAGGCAAGACTAGACCTGGCCGAGGTACTTGTATGCTGATGCCCGCACGCTCCCGACCGTCTAGATGGTTGGGAATGCTAGCAGCCCAGGCCTGGCTGAGCCTCGGCCTGACATACCCAGCAGGTTGGGAGAATTGCCCCTCCTGGGGGAACGGTACTCGTATTGCGAGAATGGTGTCCATCTGCACTGTCGAGATTTATACCTTCCTGCCTATATCATTACGGTATCGTATATCTAGCAACCCACCGCGCCTGTTTCCTGGTCCATCCCTCTACCCTATCTGGCTCGGCGTCTCCCCGCCGCAGCAAATCGCCGGCTCTCGGCAGCCCATGAGGGCGGCCTTCCGCTCGATCCGTGTCTCTCGTCAGGGCTGACATATTTCTCACCGAACCATCGTCCAATCTCCACCTGCTTATTATCCATCCCGCGTTTCCGGGACTCCACCTGGAGGAGGGTGAATCTCTCCCAACAAAACCGCAACCGAGGAGTCCGAATGATAGGGTGCTTGAACCTAGCGTGTCCTGTAAGGCCCTCAATGAGAGCTTATGCTTTTCCACAGCAAACTTGGACTTGACCACTCATCAAGACAGAAGGGGGGGTTGCCTGAGGTGGCCTGATATACGGCTGATAAGAGTTCCGGCGCAGCTCCCACTGCATGTGGATTATCGCAGCCCAAGAGATATCCTCAGGCATACTGCTTTTTCATCGTTTCATCACTAGTAGTCACTCGGTTTGCGGTCTTGGTGTTATCTTATGTGGATGGATTAGGACAGTGGTGTTAATTTGTAGGATCTATCAAGTGATAAATTCAAAAGTATCATTATTGGCTTAGAATAGGGCGGCTTCGGTCACCAGATGCTCTCTCATGCTACGTTCGGATGTCGTGATGTTCAGTTGACTTCGCTGTTACAATAGCTCTAGCACTAACCATTTCCTTGGTTTATCAATTAAGCCACTTTGTTACAGTCACTCCTATCCCGTAGCGAAACAGGAATTGGAATAGCAATCTGGAGGAATGCGGGCGATCCCCTGTTTAATCAAGCGCGAGCATTGATTAGGGCAGTCGAAAGCAGTCACTCATTTCATAAACCGCAATGGGAATGCTAGGATACAGAAAATTCCACCCACTGAAGTCTCTAGCGAACCTACCCCCACCATCTTCCCCTTCCCTTAACCGCCATAAAGGCAAACCCTCCAAATAACCTGCGCCCAAACGCCCGCCAATCGTTGAAAAGCCCAACCACGCGAGACTTGAAGGAGGAGGGGACTGGCCTACTGGCAGGTTACTCAACCTTCAAGTCTGTGGCGAGCAACACTGTCATCGGACATTGGGGGGTTTCTGTTCGGGGGGTATTGCGGGATGCTGTTTTCCTGTGGTATCCCAACCTCAAATCTGAAAATTTCCCGAATGACAGTTACTCGAAGCCTATTTCGTCTTTGTAATTTTTATTTTGACTACGGAAATTAGTTGTAGAGGGGGGTGCGGGACGGAAATATATGGGTTCGAATACTGGGTGAAGTAGGCATCCACCAGCGTATCCCGTAGCCAAGGCCGTTAACTTGTCCATAGTGATACCAATGTTGAAAATAATGGAGAATATTATGAAAGAGACATGGTCGATTACAAACAATTTCTTGGGCAATCTCGGACTTCAAGGTAAGCCCAGCTCACAATTTAGAAAAACCATAAATTTAATCAAGGATCATAAAGTCCTCTTCAATAGTTCATCCCTCTCCCAGTTAGAGTAGATGACTAATCACACCTATCCTACCAATTTTGCCCCCCCTATCCAGCGCCAGCCGGTGGGGCCACCAACTGCAGCCTGAAAAATCAGCCTCCACTGACCTCTTATCTTCGAAAACTCCCCCCTCCACTCCATCAACCCCGCCACACCAAAATTCACGAAACAAAACAAAACTAAAAAAAAAAAACCTCAAGTATCTATCGCATAGGAACACAAACGAAACGAAATGGGCTGGTTTTGGGCAGAGCAAGAAGAGAAGCCCGCTCCGAGGGTCAGGCCCGGGCCTCCCCCGAATCATCCCACGTCTGGATCTCCTCCGGTAACTCTTCTACTCACTCCTCTGCTTCCTCATTTTCAAAACAGCAAAACTAACAAAGTATCCTACAGCCCTCATGCCCGATGCACAAATCCACTCCATCAAGCTTCTCTGGGGGTTCCAGCAGTAGCAGCGACGTCACCTCCAACAATGACATCAACCACCTAAACCTAATGTTCAGCAGCCTCCCGCAATCCCGCACCCCGGGGCAAAGGACCAATCTACCAACGGAGCGTGAGACCTCCAGCATCCCGCGTGGCGACTCCGGACTATGGGAGTACCCATCCCCACAGCAGATGTACAATGCCATGCGCCGGAAGGGTTACGACGACACGCCCGAGGACGCGGTGGAGAGCATGGTCGCCGTACACAACTTCCTAAATGAGGGCGCTTGGGGCGAGATCGTGGTGTGGGAGAGGCGCTTTGGCGGTGGGGTGCTGAACGCCCTGTTGGATGCGCGCGAAGCGGATGAGGCCGCCGAGAGGGCGGGGGAGAGGGTGCGAGAGGGATTCCCGAGGTTGGTTAGGTTTCAGGGGAAGAGTCGGGAGATGACGCCTAAGGCCAGGATGTTCCAGGTGCTTGGGAGGGTTTACCCGGAAAAGTTTGGGTAGGTAATTAATTTGATTGATCGGTTGGTTGGTTGGGATTTGTGGAGACCGAGTTATTGATTGCGCGTGTATTTTAGGGGTCCTCCGCCGTTCGATAGGCATGATTGGTATGTACTTCGACAGGGCGGGAGAGAGGTTCGCTACGTTATCGATTATTACTCTGCGCCACCGGAGCCCACGGGTGAACCGGTTTTCTACCTGGATGTTAGACCCGCCATTGATAGGCCGAGTGCTCTCCTCGAGAGAGCTATGGTGTGGGGAGGGGATCTGTGGGAACGGGCTAGCGGAGCTGATGTTAGAAGGGCTGCGGCGGAGAAAGCTAAAAGGGACTCTTCTTGACGGGCTCGTTCATTCCTCAATTAATTAATTGACTTTGGGAATTTTATTTTTTCCTTTTTGTGTTTTTTTTCCCTTTCTTTTACTTATTTCGGTATTTCTTCTGTCAATGGGTCTTTTATGCTTGACGAAACCACTCCCCACTCCGTTGAATCTCACCTTTTCTCCACTCCTCCTGGGTTGTCCTTGCATCATTCACAAGTTCCTATTCAGAATCCTTTTGGCCATCGCGTATCGGTGGGAATTACAGCTTTTTCGAGGCTCAGTCACAGGGGTTGTTTTTTTTTGTGTGCAGAGGAAACAATAACATATCAAATCTCCATTCAATCAATACTGTTGGTGCTGCGTGCACTCAACAATTTATAAAATAATTCTCAAATAAATACCATGCATTACATCTTGCTAAATCCTCTAAACCACGCCTGTCCGCCCATCACTACCTCCCGACTCACAGGAGGTCACCATTGTGGACGCTAATACTAAGAAACCGACCTATCCATTGAATTAGCCAATTTTCTGACTTTATGAAAAGAAAAAGGAAAGAAAAGAAGAAGACTTAACTCACCATATTATTTATTAGTCCTACTTCTATCCCATTCCAGTTGTGTCGGTCATAACGACTCTGCACTGACATCACAGTTGTCAGAGGATTTCTCCTCGACAAAGGGTCAGTGCAAGGGAGCAGGGCACTCGCACCAGGTCCTCTTTGGCTCCGATACAGTCACCTGCACCAAGGATGGCCCCAAATCCTGTCTAACTTTGATACAGTCTCCTGAACTGGTACTAAGGCTGGCATATTAATCGTGCCTTTATCCTGCTAATATTAGTCTATATTTGAAGTTGGGAAACTGAACGGGTCAAATACCTGACTTAATTGAAATAATGAAAAGAAGAAGAAGAAAAACACCCCTCACTTGGAAGGTAAATGCTATTTTGGTCAGGATATTCACCAATCTTATAGGGGTGGAAAGAGTGGTGATCCACCCACCCACTAGGCGCTGTCCCTTATCTAGAAGACTATGAATGCTGACCCTGCCAGATCAGGTGGCAAGCCCAATGAAGCGATCGTAATAACTCCATAGAGACAGAGATGCATATAGAGGAGGGGACATATCCAAAGGAGGATATATTGTCCATGGGAGGGGTTCAGAGATCATGGTCTATTGTAGTGGTGGTGATGTATGAGTGGTGGTGGATGAATGGTGGTGGATGAACAATAATGAATGAGGGAAGATATAGAGCATGAGAACGGCATTTTATAGAATAATTTGTCCCTTATCGAGTGTTGATAAGGGTATCCAAGTTGCCTTGCCTCATTGGCGGCCCAAGTAGTTCCATCATAGGGCCCTTGGGACTGGTGTTTTTAGCGGCTCCATTGTGACTGTGCCTTAATATGGATGCTAGGGGCCCTTCACTATCCAACCCGGACGGGTTCCGACTGGCGACTGACCGAGCCCTTCAAAGGATTTAAAGACAAAAAACCAACTGCTTCGGTTTCCGGTTATCGAACCACCGAACTAGACCCCACGACTTTGCCAGCAGAACATGGACCGACAAGTCTCTCAAAACATAATCGAAACCACACCACGAAGCACCGCGAAGCACCTCCATGTGCTCGGCTCACCCCCGTCCATTGAAGCGACCTGATAGTGGCTAGCGTGCGGGTATCAGCATCAGCCTTTCCGGCCTTAACTAGTGCGGGTGAACAAGAAGTACACATGTGGCCGATAGATATATCCGTCACGTAAATTATGATAAGAAAGATTTGGTGAACCCCCCTGCGGCAGTGTGCACAGGAAAGGCACATGACGGACATATCTATAGACCGCACTTGTACAACAAAAATCTTGCCCCGGATCGGGGTTATGGGGGGAAGGGAACCAAACTGCACGGAATACTGCAGTGGATAAACATTGCAGCAATTATTTGTTAACGACTCGAAGGAGGCCAATTGCAGTTGATGGTTTCGCTTCCTTCCGTTAGTTCTGATGTTGGGTGGGTGGGGGTGGCCGGTGGCTATGAGCTATCAAAACGGAGCGCATAGGAAAGACAGAAAAATAGGCCACAACTCACAGGGAAACAATTGCCAAAATTTAGGATCCTTATTCGCCATCTGAGCAGTGGTACAAGTGTATCCTGGGGCAAATTCCCCACCGTACTACCGTTCCCGCCCGCGGATCCTGGGTGCCGGCAGCAGCAGAAATGGGAAGGCAATGCTTACGGTTATTGATACCATTGGCGGGCGGGTGGCTCGTGCGGTGTATAACCCGAGGGGAATCTCTCCAGGGGAGTTCGTACGGTACTGGTAGAGTATCCTTCTCCCCCACGTCCCTCCTGGTGGTACAGGAGGTCAGAGGTATGATACCAGTATCATAAGGCTCAGCATCTCCTCCTCCGCCCCGTCGTGTCCGACACCAAAATAAACTTCCGGTCCAAATGCGGTAGCATTTAAGGACAAATACCGACGCATGATCCTCCTCAATAAACGCTAGCACAACCGTCTCACAGCTTGGAAATGATCTCTCTGCAGGTAATATCCAACCCCGTGACCACTACTCGACAGGTTGGGTGATTTTGATTCCGATTCTGGCATACCCAAGCATCATGAACCTAATTGGTAGAGATTCCGAGAGATAAAGTAACAGAAATCCCCATCACACCCACCTCGTCAACCTTTTTATTCAACAAAGATTTTCTCTTCTCTCCTCTCCGCTTTGCTTTTTTTTCCCCTCCGCAGAGATCGAACCTGACAACCAAAAATACTCTTGCTGTCCTCGCAGTTCTTACTGCACACGATCGAGGCTCGATCATTGATTAAGGAATTGATGGTTGAGCCCCTTCCTCGAGATAAGTCAATTAATTTCCGGTAGAGAGTAAACGGACGTGATGCAATCACCATAGAACAGCCACAACAATCACCAACACACGCTTCCATCATTCCGATGAACAACTCAAATATAGCTACACTTTCCTTGGCAAAATCAACCAGCCTTCGGCAGATCGCTGGCACTTACAAAACAGTGCTACCATTCCTGCACGAGTATTTCATGTGAGATGGTTCACCGCTTTGTCATAGATAAGGGGAAAAGATTGAGGTGAGCGTGGGTTGAAGTTGCATGATGATTTGATGTTTTCTTATTTTTCGACAAAAAAAAGGGGGGGGAAACCCTGGGGCAACGGGGTTTACCGATCTGCGATCCCCAGAGAACCGGTCCTCCCACCGGGCCAAGAGATTTGGGTCTTGGCCTCCCCACTTTCTCAACACCTTTCAAGAGCCGAGCGTTTGTGCACACACACGCAGTTACCTTCTCTCTTTCGTGCTACCCTAATAACTCGTCAGATGGGGAACACCTTGGCAAGACTTAATCGCCCAGAACGCCTAACTGATTGTAGGTTAACAAGCGCTTTGGCTTCCAAAACAGGAGTTAACACCATCTTTTTTTGCTTTTTTGGTCAGCATCTGACTTTGCAAGGACCTCTTGTCTTGATACGGAGATTAGAACCCCGCACGGAGATATGAGTGAAGGAATCTGTTAACTGGGATAGAAGGGGATACGATACAATGTTATTTGGCTGGTTAACCTTAAAGAATTGTACCATGACTCCCCCCGCCTGGTCCCGTGCGAAATATGAACGACCCCATCTTGCCCACGGGCGAGAAGGCTTTCGGGGTTAGGGAACGTGCAGTGCTTCGGGTAAGTCCTGTACGCGGATCCGGCACGTTTCTGCGACTGACCAACGAAAAACCAATGGGTCGGGTTGAAAACGCTTTTACGTTTTCTTGGTGACGCTGAGAGAGTACGTGCTGGTATGATTTACAGTAGTGGGGTTATTCCGATATTGCTTTTCCCGGGCGAAATCACCGAAGGATAGATTTGACTGCCGGTGCGATGGATGTGTGATAGTCTACTCGAGTATGACAGATGGTTGGGTTGGATGGGTGGTGGTGCTAGATCTTGTTTGGTGGATGGTTGGGTCTTGGTGGGGGGGAGGTAAGGTTGTGAAGGAGATAAGGCCATGTTTACGAAACCTAAATATCAAACTTCTTGTTTTCAACCATTTCGCCCTCTCCCCTTTTTTAATTGGTAGACTAGCTACTCCCAGCAGGCACACTAGCCGTGATATTTAAGATGGCCTCCCCTCCCCCCTTGAGGTCGCCCATTCACAATACACATCAATCCATATATATAGACAATTCTATGGCTGATACGCCCTTAACCATTTCCACAATTCTCTCCGAAGACCTCCTCCTCTCTATCGCGCCCTACTTACACCCCAAGGATATATCTGCGCTATCCCTCACCAACAAACTCATCAACAATTTACTCACCACTGCGCAAGGGGTATACAGACATATCGACTTTTCACCAGAAAAGAAAAAGTTCCAAAATGCTCAAAAGTTGGTTAGCCCGACAATCCTATCGGCCACACGAACGTTGGTCCTCGACTTCACCCTCGTGACGATCCCCCAGCTGGAGTCAATTCTCTATTCATCGAACATTACCCTCCTCTCCATCCGGGGATGTAAGGGAATTGATGAACGTGCGCTTATGGCCCACCTGTCGCCCGAGCGCGGCACCAAACTGAAGGGAATCTACTACTTCACTGACCCCACCCCAACCACCAGCCGTTTCGTACAAAAGTCCGTGACAAAATTCCCCAACGAATGGGCGTTGGTGATTTCCAACTGTAAGGATATCTGCTTCGACACGAGGGTCTGTCGAGGGTTAAAGCATCAAACCGATGAGGTCGGTCACAATGAGCCCCGCATCTCTGATGTTAAGCTAGAGGGCGGATGCTCTGGCTGTGGGGTTAATCCAACCAGCGAGGGATTGCCGAATGTACTTGTCGCTCCAGCGCCGTTGCACTCATCGACTATCAGGGTGGCGTGTAAAGGTATAGATGGAAAACCCATTGCAGACGTGCTTCGCTGCGAAATGTGTGTTCGTGAGCGGTGGTGTGAAGGGTGTGGGAAATGGTGGTGTGAGAGTTGCGCCGTGGACAAGGTGATTAACCCCTCCCTCTTCCCCCCCACACATTCATAATATCATGACCCCGCTTTTCAAGAAAAATAAAGCTCACTGATCGTAGAAACACGTTACCCGACCATGCCTCGAGTGCGGGTTTCAGTGTGGGGAATGCATCGCCGCAGTGACCCTTTTCTGCCAAAGCTGCAAGAGCGGATACTGCACCACGCAGTAATTCTCCCCCCTTCTATTATCGAATCCGCAACATCCCACTAATCATGAAAATAGCAACGAAGGCGCAGACGACATCCAGTGTGAATGGTGCAAAGCTTCATCTGCTCGACGGGGCGCTTCCGCCACCGCTTCGAACGCCTTCTTGACCTCCGCTGCGGCGTCTCACTATGCCATGCTCCGGCTAACCCGGCCGGGGAACACATTCGTCAAGTCTCCCGCGGGGGCAAGCTATAAGGGGGGTATAGGTGGGAGAAATTTCCAGAATGAGACGATTGCCCGGCGGAGGGCTTTCATGAATAATTAATTATGACGGTTGCGGGCGTTTTTGGATAGCTATTCTGTTGGGACGGGAGCCTGTTTTTGTGGACATGATGTAAATATCTCTCTACTCCTCACCACCCTTTTTAGTTGTTATTTCATTATCACTCTACCCTCTTCCGTCAACTGCGATATAAATATAAATTATTCATTTCTCTACTTCTCTATTTCTTGGGTATTGCGAGATACAGTACGAGTACAGTACTGCACATAGGATAGATACGGCGGGTAAGGTTAAGATAGGGTGTGTTATCTTGTTGACGAGTGCACCGCATATCGAGCATACTCGAGTTTCCTTTCTGATACCATGTTCACGCTTGCTTGCCGCCAGAACCGTATTCTGAATCGCGTATCACGGCACGATCGTCGAGTCTCATAGCCCCTGGAGTTATCCATTCTCTTCGGGCCGGACCGAGGGATTTTGACTTCAACTCAATCCATCATCATTATATCAACGACACCTCGCACCATGGATTTATGTTTTCTATCAGTCCACCGATTCCTCAAGCCAAGGATACAGGGGAGGAAGGGATTTCCCCCACTCTTGTTGTTACTCGAGTATCGTACGGTACCAACTTTCTAAAAAAAGTAAAAAAAGGCGGAGGGCGGGGAAAAGCAAGCAACAAAGCCACCTTCCTGGCACCGCAGATCTAGACCAGTCTTGGCAATATTCTTTTTTGAGCCTCCACGCAACCCAGATTAACTTGCCCGCACTCTCCTAAACCATCGCCACGATTACTATCCTCCCCAGTTTCCTCTCTTCCCTTCCACTACTGTAACAACAATGCCCCTCCCATTCTTCTCCCGTTTCTTCCTCCCCATACTCTTCCTGCTCGTAAACTTAGCAGCAGCGTCCGGCCCAGCAAACATATTTTGCAAATGCACCTGCGGCAATAACTCAACCCTAATCCCAATCACCTCCCCGCCTAGCTGCTCGGAATGTAATCGCCAATTCTGCCTGAAGCAGCACTTGCCTATCTGTCGCGATGTGGGGGAAGACGGCATTTTTACCACCTGTTTTCGTAAGTATGCGCTGTTATGCTTGTCTAAGGGGCGGGTATGTAAGGTGGCAAGGGGGGCTAATTCCAGTGTTTTTAGAGAGGGATTCCGCGAAGGATCGGGCGGTGGTGTTTATTTTCATTGTGGCCACGGTGGGATTGTTGGGGTATGCTGGGTTGAAGGGGTGGGTTGGGGAAGTTATTAAGGTTTGTGGGTCCCTTTGCTTGATAGTGGCGGGGGTGGGAGGGCTAATTGGTGGGGGGAGTGCAGAAGTGGAGAGATAGGACAGCTGGGGAAAGGTATGAGGCTTTGCCGGATGCTTAGGGTTTATCTACGGTTTTTATTTGCGGTTTCTGCGGTTGCTATGGCATGTGGTGTATGAGTGGGTGGATGGATGTGGGTGGTGGCCGGGTTGTAGGATACTGTTTTAGTTTGGGGGTGCGCGGCCTAAGTTCGGATATTTAAGTGTTTGGGAATTGGAGTATTGGGAAGTAATGACTGGATGAAGAATACTGAATGGAGTTAAATTATGCTGTGTTTTGAGTTGCTTAGAGGGTTGGTAGTAATGATATGTTGTCTCATGGTCTCTGGGTTTGACATCCGTCATCCTTGTGCGGAGAATTGCTCAGCATTTCACGTCCTCGTTTCTTGAGGGGGAATGCATTGCGGATCTCCCGGGCCAGTATCATACCAAGCTGTACGGTCATTACTAGCTAGGAGCCCGAACATCTCCCAAAATGCACTAAACTAACTACCGTAGACCATCAATGTGAAGGGGACGCTGATTCGCCAGCTCCCCTAGTTAAGTTCGCTACCGGTACTCCAGAAATGAGTGCACAAACTGCGATAGCAACCGCTTAATTCGATACCGGTATATTATCCTGGCCGCTCCTATCCGGCGTCCACAGCAGTCAGCCTAACCCACATGACACGCACGGTACAGTACAGGCAGTGATAGCGGTGGCCACCGGCAGCATTGTGTCGTTATGAGCGCGCTCCAGATGGGCACAGGAGCTCAGGAAGACGTCGAATGTCAATGGGTCAATTGTGAGGAGTCTGGTGGGTGTTTTATTAGGAGGTGGGTTTCTCGCCATTGGCAACTAATACCATGGCCTCTGGAGGTGTCGGCATAACGCCGATACCGACCCGACCAGTGTTTCTTCAATTCTGTGGGGGATTCTGGGCCGTGAAGAACGAAGTCCGGGTTCCTTTTAGCGGTGTGGTGATTGCTTACATTGGGACTATGTACAGTACACCTTTTCCTATCCCTTCCCTCCCTTTCCGTTCCTTCTCTTCTCTCCGCTAGTGGGGATCTCGAAGCGGGTGTTCTCGATCGAATAACCCGGAGCGAAATATCGGCTTCCGGGTATTGGTATTGGGGGATCAGTCCTGGGGTTAGTCTACGTCGGAAAAGTTCTTGCCCGTTGTGGTGAACGGGGTCGGGGGCTATGAGGGGGCTTGCGTTCAACGGCAGGATCTACGATGCCTGGGGGGGTGTGATTTTCGATTTTCCATCGGGCGGCTTGTAGGGTTTTGAATTGTTCCGGGGAAGGAGCTTTCCTATTTAATTTTCTACTATAGGGAACGGCATTCAGACCGTGAAAATTTCCTATGCACTACCGGTGTAGTACCTCGCTATACAAGTATTGTGCTCGGGTATGGAGGAAAGTGGTGGGATAGACAGGGGTTTAAGATATCAAGGCTTCTTGCCCTTCCCGTTATTCCTACTGAATTGGACGATTTTTTGCCTCTGGAGGTGTTGGGCACCCCGGGTCACAACCTCTGACAATCTTATCACGAACCTCCATACTCGGGTAATGCTGTGAGGTCAATGCCGGGCCGGCAGTGCCTTTGCCAGTTAGCTGGGCTTATGCATGAACTTAATCTTGATAGAGAGTCTTGCAATTGAGGAAACACTCGATTAGCGGGTGATTATCTCGCGGGAAATCGGTTCAATCAGCATCTGTCCGAGTGGTCCGTACTCTGCTTCTCCGCCAAGATTTCACATCCCTATCCGTCGTATGATAGGAAGTAGCGCACCAAATTGAGACCTTTGCAGCGGAGTTGGATAGATGGCCTGGGATATTTCTCTCTGTTGAAGAGTTTTGGGTGCTCTAGCTTCGGAATGTTCGGAGGATTCTTGGGTCCTCTTGCTTTTGTTGTGATCAATGGAATATGTTTCTCGACTCCACAGCAAAGGGTTAAGACTGGCAGTTTCCTTAATGCCAATCAAGAGTAGGTACTCTCAAGCATGTCTTGCGACGACAAGCAGGAGTGCCCAATCTTGGCGGAGAAAAGACGGGCGTGATAGGAAGTTTTTGTTGAAGGATCAATTACGCTGTTAACTGGGTTACCGGAGGCGCAAAATCGGTCTGGACTGGGTCCGGCTCCTAACCCGGATCTGAAGGTTAATTGGAAACCCAGGGAGGATAATTTAGATCCAATATCGGTACTCTCTCGTAAACGGTTCTCGCGCTGTGAAAGTGTGATCCGGCTTGTAAGCCTTCGAGGCGAATCTCTCAGGTCAAGTTCTCTTTGGAGCATCTTCTGACGGTGATTGTTTGATTTGCTTCCCCGTGGGGCCTTTATATTTCCTAGGAGGAATTGACAATTGTGGGACCAATAGATAAGTAAAGTACCGGTAGAGCGGCTGATCCATAGGGAGAATGCAATGGGCTTTGGAAAAGTACTCTCGTATTAGGATTTTACTTTTTATACGGAAGTCTGGTATAATAGGTCCTGACGAAAATACCACCCCAAGAGCAAGCCCTGTCCTTCTCGCCTATCTCAAAAGCTTTTTTTTCTTTCCTCAGTGGGCTTTCGATATCGGGATGGCGATACCATTGTCTGTGTAAGGTTGTATTAGCATTAGCAATTAGTATGGTTCACGGTTCACACTATGGCAAACCACTGGGGGCGAGAGCAAAAATACTACAGCAGTCAATAAACTGCCGGATATCTGATACAGGTACCGTACCGGTATCACTCATTGTCCATAGAAAATGAACCATTTATTTTATTTTTCCCGAGTCCTTCTGGCACCCGCGATCATTGGTCATCCACGAATGAAGCCATGAAGCCCAGGTCGTAGAGAAGCCCGAGCACGGCACCACTGCGCTACCGGCCAATTTACCGATAGGCTGAAAGACGCTAACGGGCCGCCCTGCATCCATCCATCCATCAGGTTGGCGTCCTTTATCTGACCTCACGTCCAGCAGACCTGTGCCTAAAACCACACAACCCCTTATCCTCAAAGTCAAACGCCCTTCTACCTCGGGTACCCTGGATCACCGGTGCCAGCTTATCACATCTACAGCAGTCCTGTCCTAGTTTGTGCCGGTATCTGTTAGTTTCGGCATGCTAACATACGGGTAGGCGGTATTCAGCGGCTATGTTAATACCGGAGACAAGTCCCCTGCTGCTCGAATGGAGAGTAGTGAGAGGGGGGAGGGAGGCCCGAGGATAGCTGACAATATGGACCGGTGCGATAGAGTCTTTAACGAAAAGTTTCGCCTCGGACCCGGCTGTTTTTCCGAGGAAGCCCTTGGGTCTGGAATTTCTACCCCTCCCCCCCTATTCGCTGTGGTTTATCCGAGGGGGTTATGGAGTGCCTAGCGCCCTAAATGCATCGTTATTAATAGCGGGTTAGTTGCCGAGACCAATGATTTCGTTCACATGGGCCCAGTTAACGTGATGCCGAGATGTTCCAGTACAAGTACTTGCACTACACGTTTGGGAAGACTTGGTTTTTTTTTTAATCAAATCTGCTGACAGGACATTAGGCAAAAGGGATTTCCCCTGTATCTGGTGCCCGCTTTCGCCGCGGCCAATAATTCGTTTCCTCTGATCTCGCACTAGTTAGGGGGTATGCTGCTAGAAAGGATGTCCCTGCTCACGGCTGATGTGCAGCGTTAAATTTGACTACAACATAGCGGATATCAGCATTGTTTGGGGCGAGCTGTGCCCTCTTGCCTATTTGTTTTTCTCCGGGAGAATCGGTTGTCTCCTGTGATTGGGAAGGTCTTTAGCAACAAACTTTCCACCGTACGTCCAACAAAAACACAAATCCAGCGCGGGAAGGGGCGGCGGACGGTTTCATGGGCCTGATGGTTGCTTCCTGGCCTTCATTCATACAGATTCCCCCTTTCTCGAGTGATGAGATGTGAAGGTAAGCACGGAGATGCTCCTCTGAGCTTCGGGGCACAGCAAGGGAACTTCTCCTTCGAAGCGACCATCCTAAGCGCACTCCCCGCCTCCTCACTGCGATATCCTCACTTCTTCTGAGCGGTTTGTGTGGGTGTCGTGCCCGCTGCCGACAGCATAAACTTTGTCGCACAGAGTAAATTTTGATTGCTGAAGCATTTGAAAGACACGACGAGATCTGGGGCTGGCTGTCAACAGGGTTCCTAGGCTGTTTCCGATTTGCCCGCGAATCTAAACACGCAAGTGACGCAACTGCTCGAGTACGGTAGCTGATGCCTAAATCATGCTCCCTCTGAAACCCGAAACAGCGGTAATAACCAGTTCGCTTGGATACCGGTATAAGTCCTAACTCAGGACACAAGACCTTCATATACTGTGGGGCTGTGGTGCTAATGTTTGGAAAGCGGAGGCTGTTGTGGGCACCCGATCAGAGTTTATAATATCAGTCAATACCCCTACCCCAAATATATTTTATCCCTGTCACGTTACCAGCCATATTCGGAAGTTGTCGACCATTTCCTTCCTTCCCTTCTTTCAAATTCCCCTCCCGCCAATATCTGAGTCCTTGGAGCCAAACTCGTATCACCCCGCCAAAAACCTCAACCGAAAACGCATCTCCGATAGCGACCCCTCGAAGACGCTCCCATATTGGCATTAGACCTCTTCCGTGAACGAAAAGAATTAATTCCGATAGTGGAGGGTTCCCGCTAGCTCGCTATCGGAGAGAGTTCACGGCAAGGATTCCAGGGGAGCGATACGGATCTGTCCCATGGTCGAGTATTGTGGGGTAGTGGCGGAATTTTAGTGTTGAAGAAAAGGCCACATGGTGTCTCGTACAAATCCAACTTGTTGGCCTTTTAAACCTTCCGCCGAAATTTTCACTATCTGTAATCGGTTCAGTTGATTGAGCTGCGGGGCGGTGGGACCGCTAGGGGTAATGCAGGGCTGTGCCACAGAGCTAGCAGTCTGGCGGTGAGAAATTCGAACCATCGAACCCATCCCAGCGAGGAAAGGGGGGGATATGAAGGAATTTATACTCACGAAATCATAAAGCTTATTTGGGGTTCGCTCATCCGGTGAGGTGCGGGTGGCCGATCATGATTGGTGTGCCCTTCTGGCGGCTACGCACCGCCTCAGGCATAGTTGGGCGACAGATCGTACTCATAGCTGGCAAGGAGTATCCGAAAGCAGGGATTCACAAAATCTATGGCAAAAAATCCGTGCCTACTTGAGCGCCCATACAAATTCTCTACCCCTGTTTTCGGATACTGCTTACCTACTACGAGTATCCCGGGAATTGCGTCCACAAGTCAAATTCTGGTACCCGGGAACTCATCATAACGTATCACTCGAGCAGCCCCTCCATTGGCTAGAGAGTCAGGCCCCCATGCCCCCTACAAGTAACCGATCATGCAGCCTGCGGATATCTCAAGTTTACCAGCTTTCTCTCTAAAGTAATTAATATTACAAATCCCCGAGATTCCAATCGTCACATGTAAAGTAGGTGGGGCGCTAGAGCGCTAGAGTCTGACTACAAAATATGCCGTCGACTTCTCTGGACATTATAGCGTTCTGCGTCGCAAGGCGGACAGCATCTAATATTGGTCGGTATCTTCAGCCTGGTGATCCATCGATAGCAGGTGATTAACCTGAGGCTTTTTTCGTTCTCATCGAAAACCTGACCTCTCGGAGAGTTAATTTAACTTACAGCCTCCTGCAGGAACGCTTAATATCCCATGTTATCATAACCTCACAAGGGGTGTTGCGTTCTCGACTCCCCCCTCCCTCCAACAACCCAAGCACGGGAGCACAAACGCCTTACGCGGGACGAGGTGGCACACTTCTTCACTTGTACTCGTATAAGTACTCGTGCAAAATACCTTAACCCCAGATCAGAATTTGTCACAGGCTGTTCCACAGTCCTCAGACCTCTCCAATAAATCCTCTCCCGAAGGACACGAAGCGAATATCCATTGACCTAAATATAGCCCTCTCCCTATCCAATCCAACTACCGGCCCGCGCTCATAGCTCCGAGTCTTCGGACTTAGCTGGGAACCGAGGGACCCAGACAACGCAGGTTACCGAGCCGTCCGTTCCTTCACCGGAACGTGAACCCAGTTACCATACAAGCACAGTTCTATACCTGCACTAGCCAACATGCAGGAAGCAAAAAAAAAGGATGAAAAAAGGGCCATTTTCCTGGCAAATGATATGATACATCATTTCCGACCTTCCCCTGACCCGTTACTTTCCGTCCAAATTTCGTTTCGTTTCACTTTCTTGCGTTCAGCCAAGAAGGAACCTGCACTTTGTTGAGCTGTATTACCAAGGTGAAACCTTTTTTCCTTTTTCTTTTCTGTTGCCTTACTTGTCATATTCAGCGAGCATGCGGGGGTTTCGGGTAGTTGCTTGTCACGGTATGTCACTCGATATTTATCGTAATCTGCAGGCTGCTGAAGATGGAGGGGGGTGGGTGGGTGTCGATGTGGTGTGGGTGGATGGGAGGATGGAGTTTGGGGGTCTATGCAGCGTACATTCCGGCTTACTTATTAGAGGTTGATTTTACTCCGGCAGTGGCCCATGGACGGAATATTTTCTTTACTCAAGTATGATAGTAGATAATTAATAGTGGGCGGGGGGCAGTTGGGGGCGGCATTGGTGGTCGAGGAGGTAGGGTCGATGGAGTTTGCCCCGATTCCGTGTTTGAGAGTAATACTCCTGGTTGGATTGGCGGGGGGTCGAGAGCCACGTGAGGGCTTCATGAATAGTCACCCGGTGGAAGAATTTTGTTGTGGTGAAAGCTAAAATTTAGTATGTCGGGCTTGGGTGAAAAGTGGTTGGCGGTTCAAGAGTTTTTGGCGGACCAATGGTGTTAGTGTCCGTAGCCTTCGAGGAGTATTAGAAATGGGCTTTTAGTTAAGGTGCGGCGTACTTTCGCAAATCTCACTTCCAAACCATTTTCAATTCGCCATTTAGCCCGCCCGCTTGAAATGGCCAGCGACCGATTCATTGTCCGTTGCACATTTTCTCGCGATATTACTCCGGGAGACGGTTAGGTTAGTCTTGGCGTCTTTTGGGGTTCTACAAATAATATAACGGGAGGATATATTCATTTACTGCTTTTAATTGTAGGAATATTGAGTTGACCAATACTGCAATCCATTGCAAGCTGTAACCCCCCACGAGAAAGTTCCATACATTGCCCTCCCACTGGGCGACAACCTTTACCCCTCTGCACCAACACCGCCTACACGGCTACTAAACGCTCCCTTCCTCCGTAGTTCCTCCTCCAAAACCTTCACAATGGACTTATGTCTATCGAACCCCGCACTCCTGGCACTCCCCTTCCTAGCTACATCCAGCGGAGTCCGCCCATCATTATCAGAACTCGATGCGTCCGCCCCCAACCGCAGTAGCAGCTCGACGCCATGCTTCCTACCTCCGCCCGCCGCAACATGCAATGGGGTCCAGCCCAGGTTATCCGCGGCGGATACGTCTGCGCCGTTATTTGTTAGGAGCACGAATATCTCCTCCGTCGGCCCATCCAACTCAAACGCACTCGTGGGCGCGCTTATGTCCACCAGGTGGTGAACCGGCGTCCGCCCCAGATTATTACGTGTGCGAACGTCGGCGCCTTTTTCGATCAACAGGCGTGCGGGCTCGATGTTGTTCCACCAGACCGCGACGTGGAGCGGTGTTTGCCCGTCCATGTCTCGGCTGGTGATGTCCGATCCCTTGTCGATGAGGGTGCGGGCGATCTCGATGTTGTCTCTCTTGACGGCCATGTGGAGGGGTGTTTGGCCCTTGTTGTCCTGGAGTGAGAGGTCCGCGCCTTTTTCCAGTAGTGCGTGAAATATGTCGGTGATTTCTCGCTTGACGGTTATGTGCAGTGGTGTGTGGCCCATGTTGTCTTGGATTGTGGTGTCGGCTCCTTCCTCCAGGAGTAGATGGGCGATTTCTCGGTATCTTCTGTCGATGGCCCAGTGCAATGGCGTTTGACCTATCTTGTCCCGGGCGGAGACGTCGGATCCATTGCTGATCAGGGTGCGGACGACCTCGATATTCTCTGCATTCACCGCGAGGTGCAGTGCTGTTCGGCCTTCGGTGTCTGGTATAGAGGTATCTGCTCCTTTCGTAATCAGGGTGCGGGCGACCTCTGGGAGATCTCTCTTGGCTGCAATATGTAAAAGTGTCTGCCCCATATTGTCCTGAATAAAGATGCCTGACCCGCCCCTCTCGATCAGGAAACTGGCGACAGCAGTGTCCTTCCTATCAAGCGCAGTATGTAGCGCTGTCTGTCGCACATTATTCAAGGTGGAAAGTCCGGCTCCCCTGTCAATCAGGATTCCGGCAATTCGCGCATCGGAGGTGATGTGCAGCGGTGTGTTCCCCAAATAGTCTGGGGTGGAAACGTCGGCTCCCCCGTCGATGAGAAAAGCAATAATGTCAGGACAATTCCACTGGGCAGCCATATACAATGGTGTGTGGCCCTTGTTGTCCAGAACATGACCGGAAATACCCGCTCCTTTCTGGATCAGGGCTCGGCATATCTCGATTTTTTCCTGGCTGAACGCGATGTCCAGCGGTGTCAGCCCGCCGGCGTCAGGGATGGAGATGTCTGCTCCTGCGTCGAGTAAAACGCGGCAGGTTGGGAGACTACGCTGACGAATTGCCGTGTGCAGTGGTGTTTGCCCTTTCTTGTCCCCGGTGGACAGGTCTGCGCCTTTACGGGCCAGGATGCGGACAATATCAGTGTTCCCTCTGAGGACTGCCTTGTGCATTGGCGTCTGCCCCTTGGTATCTCGGGAGGAAATGTGCGCCCCGCTTTCGAGCAGCAGAGAAATAATGGCTCGAGAATCTTTGCCCGGCGTCCCTATCATCCGGAGGAGGGAGGAAAAGTCTTTGTGTCCATAGCTTGGTCGTTCTGCGGCAGCCCAATGTAATGGAGTTTCCCCACTCTTATCAGCGGCAGATACGTTGACCCCTTTGAGAAGTAGAGCTTCTACTAACTCTGTACTCCGGTGCAGAACTGCCCAGTGCAGGGGAGTTGTCCCATTTATGTCGGTGATAGAGGGATCCTGCCCTTCTTGCAAAAATTGGAGACCAAATTCGGGGTAGTTATGTTTTGCCGCTAGATAGAGAGCCGTCTCCATGCTGCTAGTTATTGCCCCCGTGCTATGTTCCTTTCTGGCTAAGAACAAAGGGAGTAACTTGTGGAACCCAAAGTCACCCTTATTATCCTCAATGATGCCACTGCTCTTTGCGCCTCTATCGAGCAGCATTCTGACAGTGGTTGCGTTTCTGGAAGAAACAGCATAATTCATCGCTGTCCATCCACGATTATCCGCGAGTTCAAGGCCTATCCCTTTTTCTAGCAATAATTCGACGGCGTCCAAATGCCCACCTTCTGCGGCGTAATGCAACGGAATCTTGCCTTTTTTGTCTCGCTCTAATAGGGTTGCTCCATTATCCAGTAGACAGCGAAGTACCTTTACATGCCCCGCACGGGCTGCAATGGATCCCGGAGTCCGTCCTAGGGAATCCACCGAAGAGTGATATGCTCCACGATCCAGCAATAACTGGACTACCTCCAGCCTTCCTCCATAAGCCGCCCAATGCACCTCAGTAGAGTGCATATTATCCTCTTCCGATGGTTCTCCATCTCTTTCATCGAGTAAGGCTTCCACAACCGGTAGATATCCGATCATTGACCCCACACATAGCGGGGTAATTCCTTTCGGGATTCCACGGCCAGTGGTAATCCACGATATGACTTCAACGTACATCGCCAAGGACTTTCGACTCTTGAGGAATTGCAGAGTCATCGCGGTCAGTTGCTCGTCCGGCTCATTACAGCACAAATGGTACGAGATGTTAGACACGGCGTACCGCAGAAAGGCAAAAGGGTTACGACCCCAAACCGAGCATTTCAGCTTGCCCATATCGCTCGGGATGTGGGAAAGTGATAGATACGCGAGACAGAAGATCGCAGTTCTCATATTCGCCTCTTTCAGAATGGGCGATACCTTCTCGTCGACGAGGTATTGCTTGATCGTGTAGTGCGCTAATCCGATCGTTCGACTGTGATGATCGATCTCGACCAAGCCTCCGCATATATCGACCAGCGTTTCCGCGCTCGTGACGTTCAGGGGATCGAGCTCCGATTCCCCGGGAATCACTGTTAGGGCGTCCTGAAGTTCGTTGATGCGAAGGGGAGTCGTGGCGCGCGACAGTAGCGCGAGCGCGTCCAATGCGAGGCCGTCGTTCTCGTCTCGCGCTCTAATTCCGTCCACGACTCTCTTGTAGCATTGCTCCAGGGCGTCGACTCTGCTCGAGGGATTTTTCAGGGTCTCTATGGCGTCCAGGAGTTTCCTCGCGTTGATCTTCTGGCTGAGGAAGTCGAAATGGAACTTGGCAAGTAGGAACCTGCATGCATCGATCAACAAGCGCTTCGAAAAGAAGTGTTGGAGAATCTACACACATTTCTCCGGCACTATTTCTGATTTCGGGGATTATCTTGTCTTTGTATCGCACCATTAGTGGGGGAGTTTTTGTTGGCCTAAGCGGTCTGGTCTGTTCAATCCTTGCCTCGAGATATGCACTTATGTCCTCTGGATGAGCTGAGAGTTTTACTTCAATAGCATCTGTCAGTACATCTTTGAGATCCGCCAATGGCCGACTTATTATGAACAGGAATACTTTCTCTCCTAAGGTTTTCATCCATAGAAGCAGAGAGAGAATCTGTGTTCGAAGGCCTTCCTCGCACTCGTCTATAGCATCAAAAACGAGGAAGACGCCAGGGAAAAGACTGACCACACCACTCAACACGCTGCGTAGTTGATCCTGCGAAGCTTTCTTATCAGGAGCGAGCTTGCTGTGTAAGTCATTGACCATTTCGGGAAATGGAGTCTTTGATGGCAACTTGCATAGGAGTTGTTTCACTATGCTGGCCACTATACGGGTAGGACTTTGTTGGTCTTGGTAGTTAAAATATATGTATGCTACGCCACTTTCGGTAACATCTTCTAGATGGTCAATCACCAGCGAACTTTAAGGGAGCTCATCAGTTTTTTTGGGACACCAAAATTTGGGAATATCAAGAGAACCTCAAGAAAGTTTTTCCCGCCCCGGCTAATTATTATTACACATGGTGCTTTGTCAGCTAAAATTACTGATTCCGGAGACGGTTTCACCTTACCTATTCCTAACCCGAGTAGTATACGAGAGGAGGATACACCCTTTTTCCAGTCAACAAACGCTTCGCTTCTTAACAGCCATTCTCCTGTCCCCTCTTGCCTGTTTTCTTGGATTAGTTGGTGTTTTTCCCTGAAGTCGTCTGAATGAAGCCATTTAAGGACCTCCCGACGCTTCTTTCCTAGGTTGTCACGTTTAGTTTGTGGCAATTTCGCGATGCTAGATTAGTGACCTACCAGCATTGCGATACTCCAGCGAATCGGTAATTTCTTCGGTGGCGTTATGTATTTGTGAAAGGTTTGAATCTATGTTCTGAGCCAATTGAAGAATTTCATGCGATGCACTCCTTTAATGACGTGTTAGAAAGAAAGCCCAGATCATCTGGCCAGAATCGGTATGAAGTGAAATTGCATTGATGCACCCACGCCTCGGAAAAGGTGCGCCACTGCAAATCTGAACAAGGGTGTTGCCGCCGAAAAGCATTGACATTTCCGTTGACTTACAAACTATCAGCCTGAAGACCCAGCAAAATTGTGCTCTTCATCCTCTGGATTCCAAGGAGATGTTTGGTTGTCTCGACCTCCGACAGAGGCCATGTGAACCTCCCGATCTTTCCATGGAACCCTCTCGCTTCGATCCTCTTTTGCAATTCATCCGCTAGCGATTGAAGCTCCCCCTGACACATCTCGATGACGCCCCCCGGCTTCGAGAATTCCTGGAGCAGTGGGATAGGCTGTGACCTTAGTGAGAGGACCCGCAACTGATAGAGGACCGGGTCGAGCGCTTCGAGCTCTTTCATGATATCTCTCATGGTCTGCGGGGCATTTTTCACACCCCCGTAATAATCGTAGATGGAGTAACAGAGTTTTAGGATCTGGGCGGAAACACCAAGAATTCCCATCGCACCTGATGCGATGCTGAAGGGATCCATGACGTCGGTAAAAAAAAGCGGCAAAGAGGGAACCCGTTGGGGGGGGGTTTCACAATCGGTTCAGTTCGAAGAGAGGTTGACTTGAAGCACATCACGGGTATGGCTGATGCATGCAGATGTCTTACCTGCCGAATTGGGGTGTGGCTGAGTCTTGCGCTATGATATCGTACCTTGACACGCCAAGCGATGATTAGATCAAGGTCTTGGGCAACCTTTCAAGTAAACTATCGGTACTCGTACCGCACTCGAGTACCTGTACGAGTACGGTACAAGTGCGAGTGCGGCCGATTGATATATTCGCCACGTGAGATCAGATAAGCAAAATCATGTTCTCATTTAGTTAGCGGGGAGAGAGAGAGTTGAATGAGAATGAGCAAACTTCCCCACTCATCCTAAAGCCACCCCTACCTGATTAGAATCATATTTCTGATGTTTAATCATTTATATTATGTTTGTATGAGCTAAAGATACAGGGCTCCTACCGGTCCTTGATTGAGGCATCGGTAATACCGTACCGGTATGTTGTCGTGGCGGTTGCATTGTACCGCTTTTGCTTATCTGACTCACGTGACGAATATCTCTATCGGCCGCATTACATAATACTCCAATTTGCCAAGAATACCTCCTAAGCCCCATGTTTGGCGCTGACTGTGGCGGGTATTCTTGGCGAAGACGAGTGAGCAGAGCCACACCCCACTATCCTGGGCTGGCAAGATCAAATGAATCTGTCCGGCGCTGCGAGTGGTCCAGGACATCAGGTCAGGTTTTTGTGTAAAAAAACCCTGGACTCACTCAATTGGGTTTATTCATAGTTATGATAACTAAGAGAGCGCCACCGATCCGGCATATGGCCCTTGCTCGAGTATCATCACGTCCAACAGACAAGCCACTCCAAACCTACCTATCCCGCAGAGGTTCATGCGGGGTAGCGAGGTATCCAGGTTGTCAAGTTCCGGAATGGGGGGTTGTGGCTGTAAGTTGGTCAGCTATCATAGGCACCTATCGCCACCAAGTATCATTCCAGTACTGTAATCAGCTAAGCCACAGTGATGGTGAAACTCCTTACCGTGCAAACCCTTCCATTCTCATCTCCTGTAAAATCTAGAACAGCACCTATGTATTACCCTATCCAAAAAGTTCAACACCGGTATTCGAACAAATTTAAGCCTTCGAATTCAATATATGAGAGAAATTTGAACTCGCAATAATGACCGCAGAAGGAGTAATTTTGGCTCGATAATTGTAAAAATCAAGGGTAGACGATTAGTGAAGTTGATATTTGATCATTGATCGTTCTTTGTACCGTACAGATATTTGTTGCGATGGCGTTGCACTATTATTGCCTCCCCCGACTCTGGTGCGATAGCAACGATTTAATCGAAGAGCGCAAGTGCATCGTGCCGCGCCAATTAAACCGGCGCATGGAATCATATCATACCACGTAACTCAGGTCATACCCTTAGATGCAGCATGGTTCTCCGGGAAGAGGTCTCCTGCTCGAGTATAGGATTAGGATTATGAGGATCGGAGGTGTCGTATGGTGGAATTTGTGAAAGGGGGATGGCCTTTGCTTTATCGAGGGTTGATACCCTGAAGTAGCTATCGGGGATACAAGGAAAGGAGAATGAGGGGGTATCGGGACCGGGAGAGGGGGGGCAAGAAGGGGTGAAGTGGAAAGGGGACGGAACGAGGAGAAAGGCCTTGGATTGGTGAGTGTCCATGACCGTGGGGGGTTTATTTGGCACGAAAGGCCTTAAAGTAAGGTATCGGTATGTGATCTCATCGTAACCATAGCGAACTTTGATAGGAGAACTGCCCATACAAAGCTAAGCAATGCGTGTTAGCATGCAGTGCATCCAGCACCATCTAAAATTTATCCAATACAAATATGTTTATGTTTCCGATTCCCCCATTCCCTCACTCCTCCCTAATATCGGGTCTAAATCTAGGCTATAATTTCACAAGACTTGTAATGAAAAAAGGCACAGAGGAGTAACTATCATACAGCATTACACAATATCTCAAGCTCACAATCCCTGGTCAGGGCATATGACTGGAGGGATTACATTAGACCCAGGAACAATTATCAAGCAATCTTCCGGAATGTCAATGCAGGTTTCTCCCCCACCATGACTAAGCCCAGTACAGAATTTATTGGGTCCCCGAATAATGCTGTCCCATATTAGCACGGGGCTTGCACTTGAAATACTGAGGGATGAGGCACTCACTTTCCCGCAGGGGTCGCTGGGTCATCGTCGACATTGACGCTTACGGAAAGCTCCTGTAGCGGATCGTAGAGATACTGGTCCGCCGTCTCAATCGCAACCCAATAAGATTCATCTCCGAGTTTCCAGTTTCCTTGGGTCTTCTTTGTGCTGCCGTTGTAGGTTTGAGATTTGTCGAGGAAGCATTGATTTATGAGGTCGTCCAGAGCTCCCTTGCTGTCTCTGGAGTTAGTATTGTGTATGTTTAGGGCAGTGAGATCTAGGGTTGAGCGTACCAATTCTTGTACTGACCAGCTGTATCAGATCTATATGCTATCACCGCCGTGCCGTTTTTGATAATAGACTGGAGGCTGCATTCTTTATTGCCGACTTCTTGATCGTTGAGCGCACACCCGGTGCCGCATAACGAGTCTTGGATTTCTCTTGCCCATTCTAATTCTCTGGGTTAGCTCGGACCTGTCTCGGAAGATGCGTTGGTAACTTACCGGCATCTGGGTGTTCTCCTTTATCGCCAGAGCAGTCCGCTGCTAGAGCTGTAGCAGCAAAGAGTGCAAAAACACCCGCGACGATTCGGCTGTTGACCAACATTTTGATGTGGTGTACAAACTAGATGTAGGAGTGTATAGGTGTTGAAAATGGCAGTGATCAGAGAGTTTCTCGAGGACCTTTTCCATGCTGCGCTTCAGATGGCCTTTATACAATTCAACCGAGCATCACTTTAGTCGCTAAAACTGTCAGAAGCTGATAGGTCTCGGAAGGCTGAGCAATCCTAGTCCTTAATTACCTCGGAGTTTGCTCGAAACATGGCGTTGATTACTCTTATGAACCGCTATAAGTTAATGTCATAATATTAGTATAGCACCGGTACTAGTAAAACGATAATAATAACGAAGGGTAAAACAAACCGAACCATTCCCCTGGTTGTTTCCCACTTGTTGCTATGCCCGGGAACCCGCCCGGATAAGCGTTGCCCCGGGCGCTTCCGAAGACGGCAACACAAAAAGCAAATATTATCATACAATTTTCTTATTACGGCGATTTTTCCGTGAGTCGGGAGATGATCTACGTTGCACTCGAGCCACTCTCTGTGATACGTTAGACTGCAATGCATCGCAGTAAGCGGCAGCCCTTGCCTGGGGCACTTCGCTGCAACTTTAATTTTAACGTCTAATGGTCTGGGCAGTGCTAGGAAATATTTGTACCTGCGCCATCTTCTCGAAACGCTATGATTACTTCCATCTATACCGGGGGCTGTCAGCTGCTCTCTAGTGGTTGGGTAGTGCTGATGGGATATTTGGGTGGCTTAGAAGGACTGGCTTATTTTTTGGTTAATGCTATGAGATGATGAACGTCTAAGTAATTCCAAGTAATTCTAATGCTAGAGTCTCATTGAGGGGAGTGCACTTAGCTCGGTAATGATAGTGATTATTTCCGCGTGTCCGTTGAGGAAGCGCGCCATCTTGAGAAGAATTCAGCTGTACTGTACAGTACATAAAGACCTCGGACTTCCCTTCATATTTTAACAATTTTTCACACTCTCTACAGGTCGTTTTTAACTATATACCCTCTTTAGATTCCCTGATAGTCACCAATTATGCATATACGATACATATCCTTTGCCGCGCTGATCGCTCTGGCTTCTGCAGCCGTGATTCCCGAGGCAGATCTCAACACTCGCCAAGAAGGAGCAGGAGTAGTAGAGTATAGAGACTGCACTTGGGAGAAAGCCTTACTCGAAGCCGACTTTGAAGAGATGCAATCCTTGGCGAGGAAAGCCGCGGAGCACGTCGATAGCAACAACGCGCTCTTCAAAGCGTTCTTCGGGCAAGAACCTGCGCGGACATCTATTAAGGACACTACAATTAAAAGTATCCAGTCACCTTGGCCCTGAGAATTAGAGGAAACAGCTAACAAAGAGAGAACGCTACACCGCTATTTCGAACTTCAAATCGAAGCCCAGGAAGGACACAATCATCCGCTGCAACACTCAGTCGGTTCCGGCTTGCAAGCCTGCCAACCAGTATGATACTTTCCACCTCACATAACTAAATCTTAGTATAGAGCGAAATCTCAGGAGCTAACATCCCCCCAGCATCGTCGCAGCAGACAAAGGCGGTCCAAACATCTACATCTGCAACTCGTACTGGCACAGCCGCAAGGACGGGATCCTCCGGAAGATGTCCCCTTCCCGTCACCCATTACTCTACCGCCCATTGGACCAGTACATATCTGTCGGGTCCCAATTACTGCACGAGCTCACGCATGCTTGGTTCGTTAGTAAGTATAGCATTTTCTCCTTCGCTGAGGAGCATCAGGTACTAACGGGTATATACAGCGGACGACCACACTGTTACCAACCCTGCCACCGGGGGTGTTGAAAACGTGTACGGTCATAGAAACACACTCTTGCTGGCGCGCGAGAGCCCTCAGAAAGCTAGGGAGAATGCGGATAATTACAAGATTTTTGCTATTGCGAGCTATTTTGACTCTAGTCATTGGTCGGGGGATCCGGATCGCTTGAGTGGTGATCTGGACCTTTGAGTTGCTGTACCAGATAGTGGGGGTGGCAGAATATGTATGGGGGAGGGGTGTTTAGATATTACCTCCGATGTTGTACATGCGGTGGTTAGACTCGTTGATGTTTTCATGGTGCTGCATCAAAGCTTAGCGTTTTATTCGTAGTTATGGTGGTTAGAGTATGCTGGGATCATATTTGATTATTTGTTAGAAATGAGTCATGGCCATAAATTCCAATGCAGCTCAAGTCACGCTTAGAGGAGGCTCCCCAGAGAGTTTGAAAGCCCGAGGAGGGCAGAGTTCGGTGCTCTTGACACGATCGGTTCCAAAACCCCTTCCTCTATTCGCGGTTTTCCATAGTCCATGTTTTATTATGTATGGCTTTCTATCAGTCCGCGGGCGCAAACGGATCGGGGGAAAGGTAAACGGTCGTAGCGACCCACAGATACACCATATGGTGAAGCATGGCAAATATTCTCTAGCCCATAACCCTCATGGATTTGGGCCTTTGCAGTGTGCTCCTTGAATAATTTGTCCCTGGCACCTTCTCAGACAATTCTGGGGGAAATAAAATCCCCAAGCAGAGACAAGCGGATTGTCATGCCTAGTCAGTTCGTAGAGCCGAACCCCTATCAGGCTTACCCTATCTCCTATATACTCAAGTATCATACCTATGATATGATATCATAAATCCGTCCTCTTTCTAGACTCCCGATCCGGAATCTAGTAAGATAGCTCTATCTCCAAGCCGAGCAGTGAACTTACTATGCGGGGGTACTGTACAGCTCGTAAGTCTTGTATGTTCCACAAGCTTAGGGCGTCGCACTCTCTGCCTGTGGAACATGCAAAAATTACGGGCTGTACCTCCGTACTTGTAGTTCCTTGGATCCAAATTTTTTTCTTTTTCGTCTTCCAATCCGGTAATGAATTTCCTAGGCGGAACGATTAGATGGGAAAATACAGCCGGGAACAATAGCCTAAGCCTAATAGTGATAGCTTAAATCCGGAGCGCTTAGGGTTCCCCTCAATCAAGACCAATAATCTCCCAGAAGAATGCACACCCGAATAGAAGATGTAGTTTATAATGAATTTGAGCTTTTTGCTCTTAGTGGCCAATAATGGCCGGTTACCCTCCTATTTTGTTGTCACTCGTAGTGGGTAAAAGCATGTGTGACGCAAAAGCAAGTGTGATGCCTCAACTTTTTTCTCTTAATTCAGATAGGCGGAAAAGCAAAAATTTATTTGTTATCTATATAATAATATTATTATTCCAATTTACTCAAGGGCTAAAGGAGTTTCTTTAAGATCAAGAAATTTGCATTTCTTGCAATTGACTTAGAGGATATGAAAAATCTGAACTTTAATCTAAATCTTCATGATTATACTACTGATATTTGATAAAGTATCAATAGAGTATATCATAAATATGGTGGTACAGTACTATACTTAGAGAACAATACAGGAATTCCGAAAATTTTGAGATGCTCCAAGTTCAGAAAGTGGAATTTTTGACACATGAATTTGTAATACTTTGGTATAAATACTTCTTCTCATAAGACTAGTTATTTTTCTAAATTCTTTGTCTAGGCATTCAGCGATTTTCTTTTATTCGAAAATTTCCATGAGATCTAAAATTATAACTACTAAATCAATCTTATCCTGAAGATGTTATCACACTTGAAGCGAGTTTATAGGATGAAATAATAGATGGAATTAGTTGAGATCTACAGTTATTATTCTAGAAAGCTATCTAATAATAATTATAATTAAAAAATAAAAATAAAAAAAAGCTAAGGCGTCACACTTGCTTTTGCGTCACGCTTGCTTTTACCAACTATAAAGCCCCCCCCCCCAAAAAAAAGAGGGGGGTGGGGGTGGGGGACAACTTATTTGATGTTTGTCAAAAACTCGTGCAATCTCCCTGCTGATGCCGGGTCGGCGATACAAGGATAATAAATTATATTGAACCTTTCGTATGATACGGCAAATTATATCTTTTATCCCTTCCTATCATAATTTTACCAGGATCCTCCACCAAAACGGTATGAAATTGGAAGATTCAATCTAAATCTCATAATATTTAGCCTTCGATAGCGTTTTATTTTGGCCCTGGATATACGGATGAGCTTTCCGTCTAATCCGTGAATAAACTGGTGCGAACCGAATACCCTTACTACCCATATATCCCCTGTTTATACTTCAACTCTCATAATTCTCTTCGATAATTTGTTTTATTTCCTTACCTCTTCGTTTAGACGGGTTTAACCGCATTTACATGCCAAGGGCGTCTGGAATGTTTGCAGTATAATAGGTTGCCCGCATGCTCTCCGGGATCTCATTGTCTTATCGCACGCTATAAGATTTTGCCTCTCGAGACGTAGGGGTGAGAAACTACCAGGTTATGATTTATGCCGATTGATCGATGTTTCTCTAGAAAGCCGTGCAGAGCCTGGTCAACTAAATTGACAGCAGGTCAACTGCGAGCCACTGTGTTGTTTCTTGTATCTCATCAGATCGTATTCTACCCGTTGAAGGATGACTTACCACTCTCGCGTTTTCTTGGACGAGTGATAATGTGTGACCACGTGGAGGGGGTTTTTTTTTCCAGAACAAGTGGCATTAAACAACATAGATGATTGAATTCGGGTGCGGTAGCCCGACAGCTGTGTCCGCCGTGTGCTCTAGAGCAGCAAGTTGTAACTGGAAAGTTCACCAGCGCTGAACCGAGTGCAATGTACTGGATTCCATAGGAATGTGATCACTAGGAGTCCTCCGAGCCTCCAGGATGTGCATTCCTTCTACAAAGGGTGGTGTTTTATCCAGTCAATCTTGACCTCGGATTTGGCGCCATATCTTGTGCTACATCCTGTTGCTCGAAATAATTGACTCAATTTGTAACCCAACGGAAGCAGTAGCAATAGCCCTTCTCCTACTCGTTGTCCGGTGCTATCGGTGGAGAATTCAAACCATTCCGACACTCAGGGAATTGGGGTTAGGAACTACTAGCAACCAACACAACGGTGGGACAAAACCGCACCTGTATGGTCCCTCCTGATATTGATTTTGGGGAACTCCAGGGCTAGCTATGAATGCTGGAGTCCATGCGACTGGAAGCGGCTAGCTAAACCACTACCTAGTGATCTTAGCTTAGATACTATTGGGAATTGTAGAAGGAGTGATAGGAGAGGATACCCGGCCACTAGGTCATGAGGAAACTTAAGGTTGACAATTGTAGTAGCTTGAAATGCTTCACCAACGCAGAGAGGGCAATGTCTTGCTTCTAATGCTATCCTTTCCAAGCAGCAGGAGCCAATTTCCCCTAGCCATCTTTTCCCACTCAACCACTCGGAAACTGGATGGACGAGACTGAGTCGGGAAAGGGAAAAGGGGTGATAGACAAGCTCCACCCGACCCTAGAAAGGATAGGCAGTGGACGTCTCCACGCACACACAAACACAGTAATTCCTGATCATACGTCTTCGATCAAACAGTTTCGCACTGGATCATGTAGAGACGGGCAAAAGGAAGAGAAAAGCAATCAATTAGCTTGCGGTCATGATATCCAAAGTGTTCGTTTTTGTCCTTGACTTCGCTGTAAAAGAAGCACCACACGAGAAAGGAAACGGGGGCAGTATATATCCCTCCAAGGCAACCGTCCCGACAAACACTCCGCAGTGCAGTAGTCACCTCTACTGATCCGTGGAAAGCTAAATAAAACCGATTGAACCTAGTACAGGGAAATGAGTGTCTTGCGTGTAAAACGATGTATGACAGCCACATACCCGTCTTCGCGATACCTACTGCACACTATATGAGTGGTTATTCCATTGAACACCATCACCTAGTCTACCACAAGCTGTACCGGATATGTTTCCAGATGTAGGAGTGTACGTCGAGATCTACGAAAGGGGTTTCGCACCTATTTATGAAACACTCCTACCGCACTCTAAAAGCAAACCAAGTTAAATTTACGGCTTGTGTTGCGCACTTTTATTGAACGTTTATCTCAACTTAGAACAGTGAAGGTCGGGGGCTACACGGATGACTAATTGTAAGGACACAATAATTACTTATAGATAACTGACAGGGGTGTCGAGCTAGCATGGGCGAGTTCGGCTCCGGGAGAACCATCAGAAACTGGGGGGATATCAGTAGATACCAAAGATGCACTAGTTCCAAAAAGATTATAGAAGGCAGCCTTACCTGTGCTCATTCACATGTCCCAATCTTACTAGTATTCCATCCCTATTTTTCATAGATCAGAAATGATGTTTCTGATAGATCGAGTGCTTGTGCTAGACAATAATCAAGAAGTGCAAATGGAAAACCTCAAGCTTGTGTTGACTGCCACCGAATGGCTACAAAATGGCCTCAAGGAATCTGCGGAGAAGGGCAGAAAGAAACATCTTTTCAAATTTTCAGTTTACTCTTAGGAAGCTACCGTAGTGACGGCCAGCCCTCCCAGTCGTCCAGTCCATCCTGGACGGGGTCAGGACGACGGAAGACGACAATGTCTCGTCTTTGGACGGACTGGACGGGGCGACGGCAGTCGGACGGCACTAGTCCTGGGTTTCCTTTTATGGATACAATATCACCCCATTAAAAATTTTAAATTTTATTTATTTGTTTTACCTTATTTTTGTTTTAACTTATTGTAGCACTAGTGTGTGTCTTACTGGGCGGCATTGGGTGCATTGACCAATTTTAGCCGACTGTCGTCGATTGTCGTCGGACGGCCGTCGGACGGTGCTCGTCCTCGTCCTCGTCGTCCCGTCCAGTCGTCGTCCGACGGCCGTCGACGGCAGTCGGACGGGACGGCTGGGAGGACTGGTGACGGCACTACTTTGGACAACCGGCTGCCGACACCAAGTGTCCCAAACAGAAGTAAAATACCTTCTAGTCTCAGGTAAAGCGTTATAGTGACATATTTTTCTCGTTTTTTCTAGAGATTAAATACATTATTGAATCACCAAGACCAATACTCGACCCCACTTGCCCACCGTTAGGTCATCCGCTTTGAAGCGCTAGTGGAGTATGTACGATTGTTGGGTAGATGGCAACAGCACCCGAGGGCAAGTATTCTTCAATGTTTCGGGAGACAACTTGTAGCGTGGTGAGGGGGGCGTTGTTCTTCTCAGGATATAGCAGAAACAATCGGGCTCAAATACGTGATGAAGACCCACCTCGATTGAGACCCGCCCTCTGGTCGTAATCATTAGTGTGTCCATCTGGGAGTCCCACCCTATGCCAATCGTCATTTTGAACCGGCTACCAATGCTTAAGGAGGGTGAAGAACTATTGCCATACAAAATCACATTTCTCGCTAGGAGTAGATAGAGTAGCGAATGGGGATGCCGTTACTATCGTCAATCTCGGCCTGCATCCAGGCTCAAGGTGAGTTTCGCGGCTCCCTGCAAAAGTGTTCATTACAGCCTACCGCTGTTTGCTAAGTTACAGCGTACCTCTGGGTAAACAAGGAGTGACATTTGCCCAATCAAGACGGTTATCACATCCAAAACTCAAAGAGATACCGTACCCCCCATGCCATTGGGATAGTCAGCCGTTAGTATTGTGTGTCCCGTTCCCTTCAAAAAAATCAGCGTTTTCGTCCTTGTCATATTGCCCTGTCCCAGCGTGATGGGACGGCCGATTTACAAATTATGGACGATTCTTGGCACCCCCCCTCACCCAATTTTGTAATATTATATCATATCACTTACCGGGGGATACCCAATTCCCATCTAATGTACCAATACTTTTGTTTTCGATCCACTGCTATCAGAGACGAAGCCGCTATTTTCTCCTTCTTTCTTTATTCCGATGTTCACGAAGAGGGAAGGGAGGCTTCCACATGATTGGAACTCGAATCACTACCCTCTAAAAGTTTTCTTTGTATCAGACCCCAACCCATCTGCTGTATGAGGTTATGATACCTTCAAAAGTCACTGACCCCCCACAAAAAAGGGGCATTTTCACTTTGCAAAATCCTAGCTTTGTTGCGCTGTAAAAAAATTTAAAATTTGCTAGAGCCTTTGGAGCCATCAATATATCACCATTCATAGGTGACAAGCTCTGTTGGTTGATTGCCGTGGTGCAATACAAAAAATAAAAATTGTGAACAAAGGATAGATCTAATTAAATTTTTATATGGGTTCCCCATACAAGAGGTACGTTGTAACATCATCCAATCTGGCCATGCCAGCTCTCAGCTCTCAAGGTGGAGTAAAAAATTAAAATAATTTTTGTGCAGAGATTCTGCGTAATCCACTACACAATGGAATTAATTTCCTTAATTCTCCATTGCTATTGGATAAATCGAGTGTGTTTAAAATCAGCCATTTTTGGTGTAAAATGGGGGGGGGTGTCAGGGAATTTTTAAGATAGCCTCGTACATCCATTCTTTCGTTGCCCATTTCAGCCAACGGCCCGTAGTCAAAGAATTGTGCACAGTTAATGTCATCATGAAGTTCAAAAGGATCGCTCTTGGGGTAAGGGTTATTATTTGAAAAAACTGCCTTATTTCTGGAAGAGCGACAAGTTGCCGACAACTGTTGATATAGAGGAACATAGCAGAGGGTTTAAAGTTGCACAAAGGAGTAGGGAGAGGGAAATTTCAACTCTATATTGGATCATCATCCGGCTGTCCCAAGTGCCGGGGGTTGCAGGTAAGTGTCGAAATTAATTAGCTCCGGCATTCTGGCCGACTCAGGGAACGGTATCAGTTCCAGGTATGATACCGGGCTAGGAGTTCGACAGACTTTTTTCCGCCACTAAATTGCGAGGAAATCCACCAATTGTATGCTCTGACAGCCTTCCATGCCCATACAAACCCAGCCTGTGAGAGGAAAGTTCGGCAGACTTTTGCGCACACCCAGAGTACCGGTACTAGTGCATTTACTTGGAAAGGCCTGTCAGCAATTCGTGCCCTTCCCAAACGCCCGCGGATGACGGGGTAGCCCTAAGCCACGGCACGTATGCACGATTGGGCCATAGTGCTCGTGTGCCTGCACCGTTGGCTTCCCTCATCATTTATCCTGGCCCATCTCTGTAGCCACATGCACCCTACTCGAGACAAGTACATAGACTATCATAGTTTAAGTGTCGATTTGCAGTTTTGGCAGCCTGATGCAACATCTCAAAGATGACTAAGAAACATATTTGCCACTATTTCCTTGCTCTAATATTGCCGAGTAGTAAAGCTCTATGCATGTAAAAGATGTGAGTATATAATGTACAAGAATTGGGGAAATGAGTACCTGAATGACTTAATTCGGTAAAGCCTATACTTTGGAAGTTTTGGGCTCAAACACAGAAGATGACGAGAGCCTATGAGGATGGTATAGCCTATGGGACAGTGGAATTTGAGGAGATAGTTACAAAGACATATTAAAGTCATAGAAGAGCTTAAAACTAACAAACTGTTACATGTGATTAATGGTGAATGATATAATAATTATTATATTCTCACTTTAATGTCTTCAAATTGTACTGCTCCATACTCTCTCACTCACAGGCTTGGCACTTTTGTAGCGCAGCCACTGTTGCATTTAGCTGCGCCACTTGGTTTACGGTCTTATGTTCCCGCACCATACCCATACTTGTGTTCAGGATAGCGTTAATTCTACTGTCTGTATCTAATTAAAAACAAAAACAAATCGCCCTTTTATTCTCCTTGACCTGGAGCACATTTATATATACGATTTTTTTTTGCTTTATTTGACCATTATTGGGCTGGCTATGCATGTTAAAAATTGCCCTCCATGAGAACGTTCGTGCTCCGTGGCGGAACAAGACAGGTGAAAAACAGGAATTGGTATGATAACAAGTCATTTCTTGTTACCCTGCCGTACTCTCATGCCTGATACCGGTACCCCTGTTCACCCGCCCTGTGTGGCCGTGGGCATGATACGGCGGAGGCTGCGTAGCTGAAAACTAAGACGGAGTGAGGATGAGTTATCATACAGCATCGCATTATTTGCGGGGCCTACCCCCCCGACCGCCCAACCCTTCGCTTGTTGTTGTTTTCACTATTTCTGAGTCGCCCCCAACTGATAAGTCACTCTTGATGGGCAAATACTTACAAAAACGATAGCATCCGCATATGCCCACATGCCCACATCTGCAAGATAGGCCAATTAAATGTGGAGTAGCAAACTCAAGAATCCGGGGGTGCCTCCTGAGTAAGAGCGTTAGGAAGTCCTCACCACAAGTTTTCTGGTCATTACCGAAGATCTTCTCGGGTACCCCGGATACGTACGACTAGGACAGAATATGAATGTTTAACTTCCTTGAAGATTTTCCCGCGCAAGTCTCATGCATGCACAGGACCTTGAGAATATGCAGACCTGGCCGCTTTCACAAACGTCGGCCAATTGCGAGTGGTCCTGGGAGGGTTCGTGCTCTTGTGTTACTGGATTGGGGAAGCTCGAGGATTTTCTCCGTGTGTTTTACGGGCCCTTTGTCGGGTGCTCTCGAGTGTCGCATCTGCTCCGAGCACAGTATGATGCCGTATGGTACTGCATAATGCGGGGGGCTCAAACTTTTGCGATCGCAAAAAAGCACATTACTTTTACCGTTCATGGAGCCGACCAATAGCTCTTGGTGGGCAACGCCACCAAGAATGTATGCTGCCCAGAAACCACCTCTTGGTCTTTCTGGCTTGAGCGCCTTTAGCCAATAAACTCCCCTGATTTGGGACCTTTGGGAAACCCCGTGGTCTTTGTGAATTGGGTTCGTTCAGCCCAATCATTTCCCTCATTTGGGGACCTTTAGCTCGGGTGCCGGGGAAGCGCTTTTCCTGAAAATGGACAGCCAATAAAAAAAACTTCTAGCGCCAAGATCTACGAGAAAACGTGAATCGTAGATCATGGTAGTTGCCGCTACCGCCCGTTTAGGTGGTGGAAAGTATCCTTGCCTCCTCCACTCACAAGACCTAGGGAATATAAAAACCCTCCCTCGCCTCGGAACTTTCTCAATTACTCCCCTGTTCGGTTCCCTAGGTCCATCTGTTCAAAAACTGTGCACCCCGGATTAATATCGGACTTCCTGGCACCTGTTTTCCACCATGATTTCTATACACACCCTCAAATTCTACTGCTGTAACTGCTCCCAAGCAACTGAGCCCCGAGCCTCCCCCGAACCGACACCAGAATCTCTCGTCACTAGCCAGCCAGCACCTGAAGCACCAATGAATCCTAGTGTCCGCCTAACCCCTCCTACGCCAGAGATGCCGGCAAACAATCCATCAACAAGATAGTCTTCAAGAACTTGCAGCGGCTGTTTCTTGTCTCATAGGCAGGTAGGATATATACTACAACAAGAAATTAACCTCCTGATGCTAACGATCCGGCGCACCACCTTAGGGGATCGCGATATGGGGGGAGTCCTGAATGGAGTGAGTGGGTGTGGGGTAGCTTTGGCTTGTTTCTAAAGGCTGTCCTGCCAAAATTTCTTATACGTTCAGTAATGTGGTTTACCGCTCTATAAAATTCAGCTTTGGTAGTTGGTTTCATGACTTCTACTGCTCCTAGGGTGAACCCATTCTTTCCCTCAGACTCCCTTTAGCAATGAATCAAAAACACCTAGCGGAATCCAGGGGTGGATCGTCTCTGAGCACCTTAATACAGCCAACCTACCCCAAAATTCAACACAAAACTTTCTACGATGAAGACAGTTGGCTCTCCCCAAGGCTCAGATTCTGGCTCTCGGTGATGATCGGAGTTTCTGGTTTAGAGATACCATGAGAGACCTCTTGTAGCAGGAGCATGCAGATATTCCGTCTATCATGGTATGGTGGTGCATGTTAACCCACCGAGAGTGACCCAAAACGGGCTAGTTCCTTGGAAAATGTCGCTTCACCACCGCTACTAAGGGAATCCCTAGTCGTTACACATACGAGGTAGAGTGAACCTGTCAACTGAGGGTAAAAACTTATAACAAATGGCCTACGCACATCTAAGCTCCCATAACAAGTTTGCACTCAAGTGTCCATGTTCACTATGCCTAGTACGTGTTGCATGCAGTACACAATCTCCTACCTCCATTGATACCAAAGTTTTACTGGCGATTGGACATTGGTATCCCATTAAGATCCGAGATATCGTTATTTCCTCCGCCAATCCGCAGAAAATAATCCACTCTATCCCCCAGCAGAGCATAACTCTTGCTAGGGCGGGGTTGGAAATCAGGCAAGTAGGACTAATGGGGCTGGATCATGCTAAACGGACAATCAGGAACAGGGATTTTTCGGTTACCCTACGATAATGATGCGGAGTTTGCAAGTGAGTAATTACAAGTTATCAACCGGGGCGCCGGGGAGCAATACTCAAGTAGGAGGATTCCGCCCAGAGGTCGAAAGAACCATTTTTCAGGCGCCAAGCTGCTGGGGGTGGGAAGCTGATGGTGCAGTACTCGACCGGGGGACACCGCCTCTGGGCTGATGGGTGACAGGTGCGCCGCTTCATTGTCCAGAATTCCAGGCAATCGGACAAGAGCCTCGTCACAACTTGTAGGTACCGTGAGGGTGGTACAGAACCGCCGTTGATTGGGGCGGGCGTCCTCCCACAGATATTTACGGTTTCTTTTGGCTTGCCATCAGTCGCGGTTGCCCCTCCCTCGCGTAATTTTGGAGCGGAGTGGTGAGTATGGGTTAGGGTGAGAGGGTGACCAATGGGTGGTTCAGAGACAATTTTGGGGTACGCCAGCCAATAATCTCCCACGCCCTCCAACATGAGAAAAGTGCATTGCGGTGTACCAAAAAATCCGGTCATTCACTTTGCATCTAACGAGGGAGCGTTGGAACGAGTAGAAAGGAAGGATTAAGAACAAGGATCCTTCGCTTCCCCACGACGGAAGAAAGACAGATGAGTTAACGCATGCGTTACCTTACTAACTTGGGTAAGAGAGCTTTGGGTTCTCCTCTCTGAGTTACACGTTGTTTTGTCCTGTCCATAGTAAATTACTGATCATTTGAAATGAAGGCTAGTGCCAAGTAATTCATTTGCTTACATAATACAACAGAGGTAGCACTGGTCTAGCCTGAAATCACCTCGAAAACTGCCCCCCATGGACAAACGAAATCCTTCTCTCTACAAATATTTCTCAATTGGAGATTAGGAAACGTAGAACTAGTGAGCCGCGTCTTCTGGGTACTTCTACCAAGCTATGAGATCCTAAGGATGCGGCTATGTCTAGAAATTTTTAGCTTTTTGGCGTGGTTAATTCTCTACCTACACCTCAGATCTTTACCAAAGAGGGCATGGTCGGGGAGGTCTTTCGGTGACCTGACCAGTGCGGAACGTCAAGAGAATTTCCGCACTTGGATTATTCAGACAGCGATTGTGCAGGTTTCTGGTTTTCCGTGCTTCAGATTCCCGGCACCACACTCGGGTATGGTATCTCCTTCTGCCCCCCGTCAAAATAGGAAACTTGGACATCCCGAGACAAATTTCTCCTATCCATATCAACAACGGCACTGCAAAAACTCCCCAAATAAGAAAACCTATCCTATACGAGCCACTCCCGGGCCCTTCCACAGAGGACCATCAGTTTCTTAAGTCTACAAAAAGCAGCCTTCTGCCAGAAAGCATAATGATGAATATTGCAGAAGCTCTAAATATTTCTTTAAAAGTGAACCGGGTTTAGGCATGTACACGGATTATTCCTCTTTGAAAACCTTGGAGTCTTGGTATTGGGAAGAGAGAGCGTGCGGTTTGAGAGAAACAAGCCCTTTGTGGTACAGTACCGAACAAGATGGAAACAAGAACGCATCTTGGAAGGAAGCTTACCCAAGAATTTCCCAAAAAATATTCGCCAGCAAATTTCAAACCACACTGGCTATCTAATTGCTTTTTTATTTACATTTCTAAAATTTAGTAGTGTTTCTGGTTAACTCTCTCAAATTTCTACCTCCTTTTCAGGGCTTAATGAACTCATTCTGAAAGTAGAAAGGCCCTGCTCGGGATGGCGCAAAAATTGCAATTTTTCCACTTCAATGCGATTTTCTTTTTTTTTGCTATCTAGATATATTTAAATTGGGTCATTCTCGGCTTGCCACAAAAATTGTATCTCAATTTTTTTAAATTGGGGGTTTTATCGGATGTAAATAGGATATGGAGTAATGGATCTAAGAGTTTCTACAAAGATATTATAATTATCATACAATTGGAATGCTGTGCTATATACAAATTAATTTCATATATGCTATTCTGGGTTCTCTAATCTTTATCCTTCAAAAGATTTCAAGAAATTTAAAATAATAATATGAAAACCACAATTGAGATGTGAAATTGTTGGTAAGAAGAAACAAATAATTGAGTAGTAATAGTATCATATTATGTAAAAAACAAATACAATAGTTGTTGTCAGAAATCGCCAGAAATACCAAAAAGAGCTATGGGTTCAAAAGAATACAGAAGAAGCAGAATCAAGGGTCCGCTACATAGGTAGGATACACCACCGGTGTGAGGTCGAGTGCGAGTTGGAGGATATTCCTGTATCGGGTAGGGTGTTTACCCTCATGGTAACCTTTCTATGTATGATAGGTGGCTTGGCATACAGATGGTTGCCATTTAAGCTGCAGCACCTTCTGTGCTTAACACAGAGATGGCGAGCTTCAGACAACACAGGCATAATCAACATCGCCCCTCCACCTCAAGTGGGTGCGGTGGCATCTCCTTTTGTACCTCCTGTTCCACCTTAGTTACACGACAGATCTGCCCATCAATTTACTCAGAGCTATCGTCAACATTATTGGAGTACCATTGGAGGGAAAATATCAGAGGGTATCTGCGTAATCGACACACCATCCACCTAAGGGAAAGGGATAAATTATTCCCACACCGGTAAGAGGCAGATGGAATATCAGTACTGTAGATTACATATACACCCAAACACCCCACCTACACTAGCTAGAGAACAGAACAAACACTGCCCCCATTTAGCCTATGGCTCCTGTAAACTACTTTCTCTGTCAACTGCTTAATCTCTTCATCTCTCCACTTAACAATTCAACTCAATTCATACCTATTTGACCTCATCAAGATCAATAGGCACTTCGCTCATTTCCAACAGTTATGATATCACACCAGGAAAGTTTTGTGTCAATTAGGCCAAAACCGTTTATGAAATGAGTGTGTGGACCCAGGTAGAATAAGGATCTAAAAAATTATGGTCAATACTGAGCAGCAATTCTTACAATTTTTCCATTTCAGAATACATTGAAGTTGCTCCTGCGAAAATTTTACTGACATTCAAACACTAATATACCCACAAAAACCCGAGATATCGTTACTTTCTCTCTATCGAGCTGAAGGGGATAATCCTCTCCATCCCCCAGTGGAGGGTAACCCTCACTAGCGTGGTGGTGGAAAATCCGCAAAATGATGGGTGACCCCGACTATCCTAGCAGTCGTATCACATTGCCGGTACGAGTACTAGAGTAGGAACATCTCTACTTGTAAAGCGGCCACATAAAGTGTGGACTAGGTTTGAACTTACTGGGCGCTAGAGATGGTTGCGAACCCTTCTCGGGTACGAGCGTGGCTGAAACATATATCTGTCACGTGGATTAATAAGCAAAAGTAGCACGTTGCAACTAATTCATGAGTATTCGGGCCTTCACCGCTTAGTCTAGTTGGTGGAGAGCGCAACAGTTAAGTTCAATTTCCTCACTCATCCCAGAGCTATCCCTACCCAGGTGGAGTCGTATTTCAGATGTTTTGATTGTTTAAAAAAATTATATCATGTTGGCATGAGCTAAAACTAGAGTTCCCGGACTCAATCGAGGTATCACGAATGTGTCATGATGGTTGCATTGCGCCGCTTTTGCTGGTACCTGCGGGTAATGACGAAACTCTCGCTTGATTGCTTGAGATTCCGAACAGAAGTTCGCCCGCCAACCCGCCCATGCCCATACTGGTAACTAGGTTCCTCAGCACGCAGGGGGGGGGCCGCCATCCATTGATCCTCATGAGCCTTCGTGTGCCATCCTCTCCTCCCAAAGGGCGTCGAGAACAGGGATTCCCCCTGTTACCAAGCAGCTCAGATGAGAGGCTTGCAAGCAAATACTCGAGTACGATTAGGTCGACCGGCATTCCGCCAACCCATCAACGGTAATCAATAGTAAGGAACAATCCAGGTCGGCCTTCCGCCACTAATCCGAAAAAATTGTTACACAGCCTAGTCCTTTTTCCCTTCCACTGTACCTCCGAGCGACTCACATCCAATGGAAAGCATTGAGACCGATAATGAGAGCAAAGGATCGAGATCGAGATCGAGAGTACGGTAGGGACTTTTCGGTAACCAACACGCCTCAGGCAAGTAGGTAAGTCGTTGCATACCCCATTAACCTGGATAAGGAAGCTTTGATTTGCCCTGCCCTGCGCGTATGCGGCCGGGCACTTGATATGAGCACTCATGGGTCTTACTCTTTTTGCAGGAAAATACCGGTATGATACTCTAGCAGTTGTGGCCCGGCTAAAACCACTTCGAGCAAACCATCCCGCATGGACAAGCGAAATTCTCCTCTCCACGAATGCATCCCTTATTGAGGATTAGAAAACATAGAACTAGTGAGGAGTGGCTTCCGGGTACCTCCACCGAGTTATGTGATCCTAAAGATGCGGCAGTGTTTGGAAACTTTCAAAGATCACCATCCCATAATCCCTGCACAGATTTCGCAGCTTTTTTTTTTTTGGCGTGGCCAATGGCCTACCGGTAGGTTAACCTCAGATCTCCACTAAAGACAGTTATGGCCGGGGAGCTCTCGTTGTGACCTGAGCAGTACCGGTAGAAAACATCTACCAAATTAGGCAATTTTCCATGGAACCAATAAGCGACAAATACAGACAGGGAGTGTGCAGGTTTCTGGTTTGACCCCAAGCGCCAACAACACATCCGAGGGTATTCTTCCGTCCCGCGCTAGAATAGGAAATTTGGACGTCCTGAGATATATTCCTCTTATCAAAACTGGACAATTACCACGGTGGAAACTCATTAAATGGGAATACCTATTCCATGTCAGCCAATCCTAGGCCGTCTCCACAGAAGATCATCTTTATATATATATATCCGACAAAAGAAATTGCCCGCCCACAGTTAAGAGAATCATACTTTAAATTCCGGGCCGGAAAGCACAACCATGAAAAGTCCCCAAAACTCCAAGTATTTTTTTTTTTTCAAAAAAAAGTGAACCAGATTCAGGCATATCCACCGATATCTACTCTTTTGAAAGTCCCGGAGTCGTAGTATTAAGAGGGGAAAATGTGATCTGGGTGGAAACTAGTTTCTTGTCGTACCGAGCAATGAAATGATTAAGGCATCAATGATCTTGGTGGGATTCTTACCCACGAATTTTCCAAAAAAAATATTTACCAGCAAGTTTCAAACGGCGCTGGCTATCAATTTCTTTCCCTACATTACAGAGCAATTCTGAAATTTGGCAGTGTTTCTGGCTTACCCTCCCTAGCTCCTATTGATCTTCGCATCCTTTCACAGGGTTTGCTTGAGTCATTCCGAAAGTATGTTTGTCATTATTACTCCAGTTACCATGGTATTGGAGTAGAAGAGGTAACTAGTAAATGTGGGGAGCCCGAGGTAGCTACTGGATAGATAGGAGAGAAGGCTTCTTTTTTGCACTAACGCCATATATTCATAGCTATCTCTGTTCTCTAGAATTGTAAATTGTCTTCGCTAATTATATTAGTATATAATCGCTCATTTCAAGTATGTACATTGTATGACTCCAAATACTGTACCTCGTAATGGGGGCTATGGAAAACAACCCACGCGCGAGAAACAAGGCCGTCATAGATTATCACTCGTTCATCACTGAGCCGAACTTGTTGGAAATTTGACTGTGCTGGACAGGATAAAACCGGTAGTCAATGCAACAGTAATGACTGAATGGTGGGTTTTACGCAGCAGATGTAGTTGGCTCTGATGGTGGTGAGAGCACCTTGTATTCTATAGGTGAAGGATAGATAAAGAGGAGTGAGGAGAGTTTATACAAGAGGTGCGGAGTCTCGCTTGACTTGCTTGAGGAGAGTAATGAGGAAAGCAAGGAAAGGAAGGAAGGAAGAGAAAACAGTAAGGTGAAAACTTTTCACCACTTACGTGTCCTCACATGAGAGGTACGCACACCACCGTAGTTCTCAGCTACGGGTTCTTAACTGCTATTTTCAACACTCCCACTGCTTCGAGGGTTGGTAAACCTGAAGAAGCACAATAGCATCATAAACCTTTCAGACAAGATCAAGCCTCAACAAACTCAAGCGCACCAGTGGTACAACTGTAAAAGACATCTCTGAAACTAACGATAGTAAAAATCAAACAAGTCCTACAGCCTCATTAAAAACCTCTGCTGTGGAAAACCTTCGTGGGAAAAAACCATCAGTAGTAGGTAAAAAGAGTACTGCGACAGAGGACAACAAAAGCAATCAAAAACAGTTTTTAGATAGAGGTAAAGAATGCCTGCCTAAGCAAGGCTACTAAAGAAAAAATACAAAAATATATAAAAGAAAAACAAATCAGAACAATCCTAGGCCATGGAGGTGTTTCCAGTGGGTTTCCCGGGTTAAGGCCTTGGTAAGGATATCCGCTGTCATGTCCTGAGTGCCAATATACTCAATTTGAATTAGGCCTTGAGAGAGCGTGTCCCGCACATGGTGATACTTTGTATCAATGTGCTTAGTCCTTTCGTGAAATTTGTTGTTTTTGACTAGATGAATGGCACTTTGGTTATCGGCGTAGAGGAATAGCGGTAGCGAATAGGATGGAATGGAAACAAGTTCGGAGTAAAGGCGCCTAATCCAAATTGCTTCTTTTGCTGCCTCAGAGCAGGCAATATATTCGGCCTCCACTGTTGATAAGGCCACGATGCGCTGCTTTTTCGATTTCCATGAGACAGCAGCATTGGCCAGGAGAAAGGTATATCCTCCTGTAGACTTCCGGTCCTCCGTATCTCCAGCCCAGTCAGAGTCCGTAAATCTATATGGTGCAGTAGACTTGAGTTTCTCCTTCCGGATATAGGAAAGTCCAAGGTCCTGGGTTTGTTTGAGGTACCGTAGAACTCTCTTAGCCATGACAAGATGGCTCCTCAGAGGTGATGTCAGATGCTTGCTAAGAACCGAAATCGAATATGTAAGATCCGGCCTAGTACCAGTCATTGCATACATGATACTTCCTACCATGGATTGGTATAGGCGGCAGTCCTCAGGTGAGAGTCCGGAGGTGTCCAAGGTAGTAACAGACCGTAGAGTCTTCGGATCCAGAGGTGTGTAGAGCCCATTACAGTTCTCGAGTCCAAATCGACGCAGGATAGTGCCAATAAACCTTTCCTGCTTTACCTGGATACTCCCACTCGATTGATAGACCTCGAGACCCAGAAATCGGCGTACCAGTCCTAAGTCCTTCATTTTATATTTTAGTAGTAACTTTTCCTTTACCTTTTGTAGTTCAGCAGTTGAGGAACTTGCTAAAAGTACATCATCAACATAGAGAACAAGAATAACTGTAGGAGAGAGGTAAAGATTAGAGTCACTTGTCGAAGGCTTAAACCCTACAGAGCAAAGATAGGTGTTAATATCTTGAAACCAAAGACGGGGGGCTTCTTTCAGGCCATAAAGAGCCTTTCTCAATCTCAAAACCTTAGATCCCTGTTGATCATAAAGATCAGGATCAAGCCACTCAAACCCCTCAGGTGGACGAAGATAAACAACTTCATCACCTATTGATGGATTTAAAAAGGCAGAAGTAACATCCATGTGATGTACTTGTAAATTTTTCAAAACACTCACAGCCAGAAGCATACGAACTGTTGTGAGGCGAGCCACCGGAGCAAATGTTTCTCCATGCTCGACTTGTTCAAAACCACGTACAACTAGGCGGGCCTTGTAACGAATTGAACCGTCTGCCTCTACCTTGGTACGGTAAACCCACTTACAACTCAGGATTGGCACAGAGGAGCTCGTCAGCATCTCTGGCGTCCATGTTTTGTTGTCTATAAGTCATTTATACTCGCTGCGCATTGCTGCTCTCCAATGCTCATTACTAGCAGCGTCGGCGTAAAAGGCCGGATCAACCCCATGACTGCCCTCAAAGTCATATATAGCAGATTTGTCCTCATCAGCGTGAGCAACCTGTGCAACTCGTGATTTAATGCGACCAGAACGTCTAAGTGGGGGAACAATCGCTGGTGCTTGAGGTAGTACTGGTGCTGGCCGGGAATCCGAGCACTCCGTAGGTGTAGGCTGCATTTGTACACTCTCTGCTGCAGGTGTAGGCTGCGTCTCATGATCTACCACAGGGCTCGCACATATGTGGGACTCAGTACAACCCATGTTCTCGATCAGGCTTTCAGATAGCCTAGCAGATTTCTCGAGTGTGCCAACAGTCAAAGACTGTTCCATAGTGGACCTCTCTCCATCTATATCGATATCGTGGTAGTCAACCGGATCCTCTTCATTCTCATCAATTAAGAGAATATCCTCTGGTAGGAGAGGCTTTAAAATATCATTTCCTGAGCAATGCTCAAAGGAACCAGCAACTTTAGTCTCATCAAAGATGACATCAGAGGATTGAAAAGGGCGCTTCTGCTCCAAGTCCCATAACTTCCAAATCTTGCCCGTATCATGGACATAGCCCAACATTGCACATTTCTTAGATCTTGGACCAAATTTTCTCTCTGTGCGCTGTGCTTCAGGAATCAACTTGTAGGCTAAGCAGCCAAAGCGGCGAAGGTGCGAAAGCAAGGGCTTCTTGCCATAGAGTGCTTCATAGGGACTTTTATCTCCTAATACCCGAGAGGGTGAGCGAGCATGTAAATAAGTTGCGGTATTAATGGCTTCAGCCCACAAATCTGGGTCCAGCTTCGAGTCCAAGAGCAAGCTTCTTCCCTTTGTAGCTATAGTTCTTATCATGCGCTCAGACAGACCATTTTTGTGCTGGGTGTATGGTGGAGCAGGCTCAAACAATACTCCTGATGCGCGAAGGATACCTCGAAAGAACTTATTGGAATATTCCCCTCTGCCATTGTCACATCTAAATCTGGTGACTGGGAACTGTGGGAACTGCTTCCCAATTCGAGTTATAAACTCTTGAAAACAGCCTGTGACTTCAGTCGCTTCTTTGGTTCGCAGAAAGTACACTGAGGTGTATCGCGTATGGTCATCTATGTAGAGGATAAAGTAGCGAGCACCAGAGCAAGAGGGTATACTGATTGGTCCTGCAAGGTCTGAGTGTATCAGCTCGAAAGGACGAGTAGTTCTTGGAACAGGTTGGCATATGATCCTGCGCTGCTGCTTCGCCAGTATACAAATAGTGCAACCAACCAAGGCCTCTGTATCAGCCGCAGATGCTGGTTTGAGAGTGTCCCCTAAAGCAACCATTAAAGAGTGAAGGTTTAGGTGAGCGAGTCTTGAGTGCCACAAAGCCCAAGATAACTTAGAGATCGAAGAACCAGATCTTGCAAGAAGCGCATGTGAGGTATGTATTGTGAGAGGCAAGCCACAAAGTCGCCAGAGCCCATCCTGGAGTACTGCTAATCGGTTTGGATTTCTTGCCTTTCCCACAATCTCACAAGTGGTAGTGGAGAAAGTAACACTGTATTTCCGACAGAGGCAAGCAACCGAGATGAGAGAGTACTTGAGCTTTGGAACATAGAGAGCTTCAAGTTCCAAAACAGCACCTGACTTCAATCGAATCTGAATAGTGCCACGAGCAACTCCTAGCAATTGGCTACCATCACCAATAAAAACAGGAACCGGTGCCGGAAGAGCATTTAGCGTACGGAAAGCTCTTCTGTCGTGGGTGAGGTGGTCGGATGCTCCACTATCGATGATCCAATTGGCTCGCTCTAAGGCAATCGAAGCAGTACCGGCAATGAGGGCATTCTCAGAAACGTAAGATGCAATCAGAGCCTCTTCATTGTGGTTCCTAGAAGTATTCCTAGGTCGTGACGAATGGGAATCACTTGCATACTGAGCTTGCCTCCTTCTCTCTGCTCTTTGTTTGGTAAAGCAGTCTGCTTCTCGATGGCCTCTCTTGGTACAATAATTGCACACTAGACTAGATCGTCCCTCATGCCTTCGATTTTGATTTCTCACATCCTTCCTCGACCTGGATTTGAATGGGCTGTACTTGCTGCGAGTGCAGTCGTGGAGGCTCCAGCAGTATTCGATCCACTCACCTCATCTTTTCTCTCTCTAATAGCTTGTTCCTTTTGGAGAATAGCCTCTACAAGACGATCGACATTCAGATCTGAGTCAGAGAGTACTCGATCGAGGGTAGGTAGGTACTCTTCTGGAAGGCGAGAGTTTAGAAGAGAGACAAAGGAGTTTGGCGAGATCTCCATATCAGTACCAAGAAGTCTTGATTGCAGAGACTTCATTGCCGAAATTAGATCATTAATTTGCATCCCAGGCTCAAGACGCAAGGCAAAGAATTGACGCTGAAGAGTTGACCTTCCAATCCGAGAGGCAGTAACATCATACTTCTTCCTAAGCGAAGCCCACATAGCAATAGGACAATCAAGGCCACGGATGTGCTGCTTGGCTTGTTGGGTGCAGGACGTAAAAATCATTCCAAAGGCTCGGTTGATTTTATTTCGATACTCGGTATAGGCTGGCTGCTGATCGGGAGTCGGAGGGTTCGAATTTTGGAAGACGACATCGTAAGTTTGATCAGCTCTCATAAAAGCCTTAAGGTCCTCGCTCCAATGGTGAAAGTTTGTTTCATTCAGCTTTTGAGTAGTGCCGAATTTACAAGTAAAGGTCTCTACTGTAGCAGTAGTCGAAAGAAGAAGCTTGGATGTTCGATCGGATGCTGACATTGTGGCAACAATCGAGAAGGAGACTTGGGGTGGTGAATTCAGGAGCCAACTGGAGTTACGCAGAACCCGGGCTCATAACCTGTTGGAAATTTGACTGTGCTGGACAGGATAAAACCGGTAGTCAATGCAACAGTAATGACTGAATGGTGGGTTTTACGCAGCAGATGTAGTTGGCTCTGATGGTGGTGAGAGCACCTTGTATTCTATAGGTGAAGGATAGATAAAGAGGAGTGAGGAGAGTTTATACAAGGGGTGCGGAGTCTCGCTTGACTTGCTTGAGGAGAGTAATGAGGAAAGCAAGGAAAGGAAGGAAGGAAGAGAAAACAGTAAGGTGAAAACTTTTCACCACTTATGTGTCCTCACATGAGAGGTACGCACACCACCGTAGTTCTCAGCTACGGGTTCTTAACTGCTATTTTCAACAGAACTTGCAGCAGAATGAACATTCGCACCTGACAAGTATATTCATACCATATAGACGGGTATAAGGTGAGTTAGGCAAGCTCAACAGTTCACGGAGCGGCCAATTCGTAAACTAAGTCAACCCATCGCATGGTGTGGTCTCTTGTTCCCACCCGCTATGTTTTAAGAGAAGTGTATGATATTCGGGGCCAGCCAGCCAACCCCGACGAAACTCACCTTCCCCACTCGAAACCTCACGTTCGGGCCGAGCGAATCCATATTTCGGGGCAGATGTATGAGAAGAAGATGCGGATAGTTCCATGCTTCGAAACTTCGTTCCCTATGGCCCAAGGGACCTAATCATCCCCCCCACTTGCTCACGACCACCGAATATAGGACTACCGAGGAGTATCCTCTCGAAAAACCACAAATTCCGATGTCTTTTTGTCAGAATTCTGGTGAATTTTTCAAGCTTGTTGTGCGATATGCCACCCCTCCAAAGGAACATTTTTCGCTAGCTGTTAGAGAAGACCCACGGCCACAGCACTCTTGGTAGCCTCTCTTGAGTGTGCTCTTAAATCGCCATACCAATCTACCGTTGTGAGGGGGTGGACGGACAGTATGCAGCTGTATGCTCCAAAGATGCCCCCTGACAGGCTATTGGAACTTTTGAGCTCCTTGACTGACAAGGAGGAGCCCGTTGGGCAGTTCGGTAATAGAAAGTCACAATCGCAGTCACCGGCAATCGTTCCGTCAACACTACATCCTATGTGCCTATGAGGGATATTGAGAGGATAAAGAATATGGTATGGAGTTGCCATGGCTTGTGCGACACGAGAAAATAGGAGCCCCTTTCGATCCCTAATTCTAACTTTATTCCATCACAGGCAGCCGCAAACCCCGAATTCTCCTGACATGCCCCTCGCTGTATGTCGTGACATTGTATCATACCCAAGATAATTCCATATACTAATGACAAGCTACTATTCATAAGGCCCAAGGTCTCACCAGCGATACATCTTGCCTAAAAGTGACAGTCGGGCCATATCGTCAACTGTCATTTCTATCAGGGCTAGCTCTAGTGAGAGATCGCAGTGCGCCAAAACCAATCTGCAAGTCTGTTATTTTTCAGGAAGACCAGGTCTAGTGAACCGTACCCCGAGGGACACTTCCCCGGGGTGGAGGGACCGCTACAAGCCTTCCAATGGGTTAGTCCGGGTTTAAAAAGGGCCAACCCGATCCAGCACAGCCCAACGAGGCATAGCCCGGACTAACCAAACTAACCCATTTGGCCTCTGCCAAAAGGAGATTACTAGAGGGATAAGTCTATACATATATACATATATATTAATATTGAATGCTTACGATACATGATTAATGGTGAGAACAGAGTCTGGCTAAAGTGCCGAGTTAAAGGATACGCAGGGGGAAATTGTAACCTTCCCTGACGCAGCAGTAAATTCAAGTTTACCTTAGGGGACCGCCAACTTCGGAGGTCTAATTCATGCACAATTATGTATTCTGAAGCAGGGCACCTTTCCTCCTCCGATTCGTACACACGAAGCTTTGGGGGAAAAATTGGTAACTGAAGGATTAGAGAGTATTGCCGGTATTAGAAGAGAAACTCATAGTTTCCGTATCCCTATGGGTGATATAGGGCGAAAGAGAAAGGGGGCTCGCGCGGTGAAGCGGATAATAGGTATGTGGGGGACCAGGAAAAAAATTGGCTGTTCTAAAAAGCTCTAGTTAGGTTATTGCTTTTAAAAGACAAAGAAGAACCCCCGAGTAATAATATATGAGCGTTAAACTAGAGCGACGCTTAGTTTTTCACTAAGACTATGATAATATTACAGTATCATACCTTGAACCGGACATGCGTTCACTTTCACCCTTCTACTACTCGTGCCAAGGTTGTGGCTCAAGCCACTTTTTATCAGGCAACGGAACGGAACCAGCGTATCCAAAAAGACAATACCATAAAGTTGGTTTCAGCCACAAAGTTGCGTTGAGCCGTCGGTCACTTTGGCGGGTGTCCATTACGGTTGCTAGCCAACGATCCCTCGAAGGTTGCGGCGTCTAGCCACAAATTGGCACGAGTATGATAAAAGCAAATGCTGCACCGGAATTCTGCGTGGTCATTCTATAGTTTCCATAGTATCATAATATTATCATATCACCACATCATACGAACTTAAATGTATCACCCAAATCTCAAAATAAAAGCAAAAAATTGATCGGGTTTGCCGGGCGACCAAGGATTGTGCCTTTTCGGCACGACCTAGCCGAAACGAGCTCAGTGGCGGCAGCCCAACGAACCCGATCCAGCCCAAACACAGCCCGGGCTATTCCAACAAAGGCCCGACCCATTGGAAGGCTTGGACCACTATCCTCAAGATCTAAGGCAAGTGCCGGGCAGTTGGAGATAGCGTTTAGCACTGGTCGAATCGCGCTGGCTGGTTGGTGATTACTCGCGGAGCTCCAGGAGAGTGGGTGGAACTCTAGCCGTTTCTTCAGGGATTGTTTGCCATGAGCGGGCCGACCTGGGCTTTTCCGGGCACTGACCTGGCCGAGCTATCTACCACCGTCCGGGTTCTAGGACTCATCTGACCGGGCCTGGCCGAATCACAGATAACTTCCGAGTGATCTAATGCCATTGCTCTAATTCCAATGGGAGAGCCTTCAAGGTATGTGTATATACATTAGAATTGATTGAGCAGAATACGAGCACACGCGTCAACAGCCTCTGTGCCTAAATGAGACAGGTTATCTTCACCACTATTACATATACCCTATGAGTTAAATGACCGCTCTGTACACGACTTAGTGATCTGTAGTCTGTGTTGAAAATCACGAAGCTTCCACTGTTTGGAGTATGAGGCAATGGTTGTTTGGCAATGGTTTAGAAACACAATGGTGGACCATGCTAAAAGAAAGAGTCAACGAAAGAGTCAACGGGTAAGTAAGAGTATGTAGGAACTAGTGTTAGTGTAAGGAGAAGTGTTTGGGATGTTTTGGAGGTAGCACTAGGGATGCCGGAAGTAACGGGTTACGTTCCGGAGGTCTAGTCGACAACCAAGTGTCGGACTATAGGAGATTGGAAACAGGAGAAGAAACACGAAGGTATCGGGACTGTCTGGAACAGCGATAGCCTAGGAGAAATGTTTCGGAGGATGTTTGAAGGAGCTATGTGAATGGCATGGTGAGGCATCTTGAAGAAAAGAAGGTGGTGTGGAATTCTGCGAGGCAGATGGACGAAGAATATGTTTGCAAAGGAACAGCTCGTGTATATATAGGACACCTCTGGCAGCATAGAACGAACAAGAATCGCAGACACTCTCTACCTATTATAGCCTTATTATTTGAGTCTGTACTATTCAGTTATATTCTCTTCTGGAGATATTTATCCGACCTGGGAATCACAATCGAGAAGAGAAGAAACCGTCTGCGTCGCGGAACCACCATGGCGAAGAGTACTCGGAGAAGGATGTGGTGGAGGAGAGGCTATAATAAAAATGGTTAGGTATTTTACGCTTGTACTAAAACCGATGCGGGAGAGAAAATAGCATGATATCATGACCAAATACTCGTTAATGTGTGAGCGAATTTATCCACACTTTAGGAATATACCGAGTGATAGGATATTTCCCAGCATCTACACTACTCTCAAAGCTGGGAAACTGTAGGAACCTTTTTTGCTTTTTTCATTATTTCTATTCATGTTTCCCGGAGCTGAGGCGGCGGAAGAGGTCTCCAGATACTGCATGGATATTAGCGGATATCTGTATATATCTTCTGGCATCTTCAGGTATCTGCAGATATTAGCGTGCATCTGACGATGTCGGCCACACACTAAGAAAATATCTACTAATAAGATGGCATATGCCGAAGGCCAGCCAGGGCCGCCAGGTGTCTATGAAGCCGCCAGGATTTCAAAAGGCCTGGCCCACAAAACCCAGGTAGGTTTCTCATTAACCTTACCTGATCGGACTGTATATCCTCCGGCTATCTGTAGGTCGCCGCTTGCCAGCACCGCGCGCAACAGTATGCTGGATCAGCCAGGTACTCCGCTCCGCTCCGAGTCCTTCTCATTGGAAGCATAATATCTCCAGAATTGTGAACTTCCCTACCCTCCCCCCACGCCGAGGCTATCAGCTAACAAATTACCACTACACTAACCGCCCCAAGTACTGGTATATTTACCCAAAAACAAAGCCTGTCAGCAATTCGTGCCCCCCCCTAAACGCCGGGGGAGAGTACACCCAAGTCACGACACGTATGTCCGACCAAGAACAGTACTCAGGCACTGCGCTGCTAGTTTCCCCCCTATCCTGGCCCATCTCGCATGCTGCTCCACCGAATTACTCGGTCAACTGTCCAATACTAGAGTAGAACCTACCGTTAGTGCCCGAATAATTGAACCTCACACCAGGAAGTCTAAGATGCCTCTTCAGATACTGTGCGGCTCATTTTACTTATTTTGTCCCAAGCTGGGGCTGGGGGGGCGGTAAGCTTTAGCAGCCCCTTCACCCCCGCCCAAGAGAGGAAATTCAGAAAGCTTTAGAGCGAGGTTCGATTATCCCAACACTTGACCAGGAAACCCTCCCCCTGGGGAACATAAACCCTTCAAACAACATCCTCGGGAAAGACATGTTGAGTGAAAGTGTATAGGTGGTTGTTAGATCGTTCTGAACAGCTGTCATATCCTATTTGGGACATCATGATCAATTGGTGACTGTCGCATCGGCTGTTAGTATGTTTTGTGACCCACCATAGGTGGCCACATCCGATGTGTATATAGTTAGTCGAATTCCCCCTCCCCAGATTGAGAGTGAGCAAGCAAGAAATATACAGCGTGCACGAGCAAAGAGTCAAGGTTCTGTTCTGTGTGAAATATCTTTCGACCATCTACCACCGCGCCGTACAGATACTGTTAGCGCCAACAGATGCTGGGCCGCCCTGGCACAATCAAGGTGTCGGAGAAGTCACCATGTGGGTCAGGATACACGCGAGAGGAGAAGCAGTATAGACTAAGCAAGGATGATTGAAAATGGTTGCAGATTGCGCATAGCGGGGACGGGACGTCACAAACTTCGAACGAAGAATCGTGGGGGCGGAGAGGGAGCAGGAACAAAAGTCTAAGGGCTAGAGGCAACCTTGGGTAAGCGAGGGCGTCAGGGTGGACAGCATGCACGGGGCGTACAAATCCTGCGGCTGAAGTCTGGACGCACGGCACACGTGTTGAAAATCACGAAGCTTCCACTGTTTAGAGTATGAGGCGTTGGTTGTTTAGCAATGGTTTAGAAACACAATGGTGGAACAGGCTAAAGGAACGAGTCAACGAAAGAGTCAACGAGTGAGTGAGAGTATGTAGGAACTAGCGTTAGGGTAAGGAGAAGTGTTTGGAATGTTTCAGGAGTTAGCACTAGGGATGCCGGAAGTAACGGGTTACGTTCCGGAGGTCTGAGTGAACAACCGGGTGTCACACTATAGGGGATAGGAAACTGGAGAAGAAGCACGAAGGTATCAGGACTGTCTGGTACAGCGATAGCCTAGGAGGAGTGTTTCGGAGGATGTTCGAAGGAGTTGTGTGAGTGGAACGGTGTGGCATCAGGAAGAAAAGAAGGTGGTATGGAATTCTGTGAGGCAGATTGACGAAGAATATGTTTGCAAAGGAACAGCTCGTGTATATATAGGACACCTCCGGCAGCATAGAAAGAACAAGAATCGCAGACACTCTCTACCTATCATAGCCTTATTATTTGAACACGCACCCAACGCAGATTAATTTTTTGCTGATTTGGAAACAGGGAGGCTTCTAGAGGGAAAGACACTTGATGATCAGGACTCTATTGTGGGTCATGTGAGGTCAATTGTCAGCGCTTTAGGACATTAATTGGAAGAAGAAATCCCTTCTAAGGAAATATGGCAAGATCATCACTATAAGTTACTGAGAAGCAAAAAACTGTACAATAATACAGATAGATGAAAGCTGAGTGAGGCACGAGTTTTGGGTGGTGCATAACTCATACATCTTGGAGATATCTGGCTGGAAAGAGACAAGAAACAACCTCCAACTAGAAGGACCAGAATTCCAACACACCCTTCCACTCCAGCTACCAAACCTACACGAAAAGCAGCAATACCGGTACCTGAGAACCCTGCAATCCTATCAACGGAATCCACCCCGCTTCCAATAGGTCCACGGACCAAAAGGGTTATGATTGCTGCAATTCCATCAGTCCTGCTCATCGATTCTCAGGATGATTGTTCATCAGAAACCAATATCGAGCAGCTCAGTGACTCTGAATGGGCCGCCGACAGCCTCAAGTCACCTACCTTTGATACCCATAGCCAAGTTTACTTCCATCCACTATCCCCACCTATTCCCCTTCCTGCCTTTACTGTCCAGTTACGCTCCCGGCCACATCCTTCTCGATAATCTCATTTTTAGTTACAGGTATCACCCCCGATTTCCACATCCTATCTCTAATATCTATGTTTACTAACATTTCCCAGGTCCTTGTTGTTTCTCTATCATGGATGGATCGTTTCTCTTGTTATTGGTGTTCGCTTAGCTTTCGTTTTATCTGAATACGACCTTGATGTGGTTTCTAGGACCCCAGTTTACGCTATGACAGCCACTGCACTTGCGCGATCTGAGACTGTGTGATATCCCGGTATTGTGTCGTTACCAGGTGTTTGACGTTAGTGGATTCCAAGAGTTTTCCCTCTAAGCCGAGAGGTTTTATGATGTTTTGTGATTTTTGATTACCCACTCAGTTGCCGTTCTCTGCTAACCTGTTTTCAGAAACTGGTTTTGCCCCACCTCCTGCTTCGTATTGGTGTCAAATTCTCACTTTTCTCTAGCTACTGTATAATCTCAAATAGATTAACTATGTGGTTAGAAATTACCTACTTATGAACTGGGCGAAAATCACCATGAAAATCGTGATTCATGGGCCCCCGCAAGGTAGAAAACTAAAAGAATGTTGCTTGATCTTACCACTGTCAGAGGAGGCCACTCAAGCGAGCATAGCGCACTGTTGCATTATTTGGGAATATAGAATATACGTAAGCCTAGTACACACTGGCTATCCGAGTCACCGGCAGGTACGGACCGAACACAGAGGGGGCCCAGTGTTCGCAACGGGGCAGTCCGTCCGTCCTGGGCCAGGACGAGGATGGACAACATTTCGTCGTCCCGTCCCGTCTTTTTGTCAACTTGCCCGACAATTGTGAGCAAAGGACGGTTACCCCCACTGCCCCCCACATAAATGTCTCATCCTCCCTGTTCTAATTTCCTTTGCGCGGATTAACTAATGACAAATAGTAACAATAGTTAGCATGCTTAGAATTTATACTAGTATTGGAAAATATTAGAACTACAAGCGTGATATAGGATTCGTGATATGTAGCCCACTTGTCGAAATACTAAGCGCTTGAGAAAAGCTTGATTATAGCTGAGGGCTTTCGATCAGATTTATTTTGCCAAATAGATATCAATTGGAATAGTGTTTGGCTACTATAGTATGATCATGAACAATAGCTAGCTAGTATCTTAGACAAAAAAGAAAGAGAAGATGCTATCACCAAATAAAAAAAAATTTAAATGACAGAGGAAGAACGAGCCCCTAATGAGTGTAGCTCTAACGCCTTAAGTGTACTCTCCATGCGATTCACATCTGGGTTCACCCCAGCATAAACAATTCCGGAACCTATCCAGGATTTGAGGCATTCAGATGCTTCTATAATGTCATCTCCGAATCGATTTCTCCTATCCCTTAGTAGTAGTTTTGAACTGTGAGAATAATTAGCAATGTTTAAAGACAATAGTCAAAGTTTAGGAAGGTCAAGTAGAAGAGAAGAGTTTAAGACAGTTTACATACCTACTAAAAAGGCTCTCAGGATCAGCTGACATTGCAGGAATAGTAAAGATGTCAATCATCATTTGGGCTAAACCCTTTTACCAAAGATCCTCAAGGTGGTCAATCTCTTACTGCAGGGGGCCACTAGGAAGATCATCTTCGGTTTCACCCTCGAGATGTCGCTGAAGCTCATCGCAGTCATCTCCAATAATCCTTCGTCTTATATTTTTCTTCCAATCGGGTTAATCTCCAAGATGTGATAACTCTTGTAGAAAAGAGAAATTATTTGAAGCTGGAGGTCGAGCAGAAGACACCCTTGATGAAGCAACGGGTAGTAGGATAGTTTGATCGGTATGTGAAGAAATAGATTTGTACTCTGATTTCCAAACTGTTTCAACTATAGATTTTGCATTGCCAATCCAATTCAGTCTTGCTTCGTACTCGTTGTCGAAGTATTTGTACTTCATTAGCGGATTAAGGGTTACCGCAAGGAAGTGTGCTGGAACAAGATCAGTCAATATATAATACCTAAAGAGCGTGAGCTAACAAGAGTTACTAAGTTAACAGTAGGGATGTATGGAAAACAAGCATGTCATACTTATTGAGTAGATTCCATGCAAGGTTAACAGAGGTTTGGATGTGCTGCATCTCATGCTCTTGAGATTCTTCAAGCTGGTAGAGGAGTTCATCCATGGCTGGAAATACGTCATGAAGTTGCCCAAAGTGAACTTTGCTCTGCAAAATCAACTGCCATTTCCGGAAGGGCTGTAGAATATGCATGATTTCACTCAGGATATTCCAGTCACTAGGGGTTAGCTCATCAAGCTGGAGAGAGGCGGGTCTACCATCATTTTCTTGATCTTCATTACGGTGAAGAACTCGCGATACGAATTCCTCCAGTGGGTACTGAAGTTCAAAGGCACCAATAAGAGAATCGTTGTCGCTCCCCTATCGTGTAGTATTCCCACGAATAAGAGCTACGGCTTTCACATTAGGACCTGGAGACTTTTTCACTTTGGCTTGGAATCGTTCTCTTCTTCATGGTGATCGCAATATCCAGGTAATAATATTGTGGAGTTTTTTCAGAGGTCCTTTCCATCGCCAGGCCCCCAATTCCTCCGTTTCCTGTGGGAGGTAATGATTTGTAGATATCTGTGGCTCGAAGACCTCCACATCGGAGCCCCATAGAAAGGCCTTAACTACAAGGTTTATGACATGACCGAAGTAATGCACGTGGCGTTGTATGGGATTGAATGGGATATCGAGTTCGTTTAGGTGCCAGGTGATATGTTGCAGTGCTGTATCATTATTACTCGCGTTATCCAGCGTAAAGTATCCCATCTTATCAATTATGCTATACGACTGCACAATTTCAAGAAAACAAGCAGCCAAATTTTCCCCGGTATGAGGCCCGGAAAATCGCCGCATTCCAATTACCATACCCTGAAGTTTGTAGTCGGAGTCCAACCAGTTTGTAACAACCCCGAGAAAGGCGCCGTAGTTTGGCCAAGTCTACATATCGAAGGAAAAGTGGGCCTTGCTTCTACTTTGTTGGGACAAGCACGTCAGACTCTGTTGTGAACGATGGAATTGCTCTAGAATCCAACTCTTAATAGTATTGGCAGAGCTTGGAAGGGTGCGTGGCATCCCAGTATAGGTGGCGTTCTGCGGGAATAATCCATTTAAGTTAAATTCATTAATCATTCTACCATTGACGCAACTCCAACTGTCTCTTCATGTTGAAAAAAGAAAAAGAGACTTACACAAGCAACAAGATATCTTAAAAGTATTCGGAAAGAACTATTTTCTACTTGGGTAAAGCGGATATGGTTCTCGATTATCCATCGTAGAAGGAGATCCCGGAAGAGGTCTGTATTGAAAGTTACCTGAGAGCGGGTTTTCCAAAGACGGTTTCGAGCAACACCTGACCATGCTCTAGTGGAATTGGACCATCCTTTCCAATTTTATGTATTTTGTGCAAGTTTTCGATCATATTCTTAGTGGATGAGTCGGCAAACGTTACACTTAATCCTTTGGATGGGCCTAGATACTATGTCAAAACCGAGTGATAATTTATGCTAAGATCAAGCTAGAGTAACTTACAACGAGCGCATCGCCAGCGTGTTTTTCCCTCTATTGTAGTAATATCAGATCCATTTTCATGGAAATAAACTCAACTTTTGCGAATTCGTCTTCACCGTTCGTAAATTGTTCTTTCTGATCCCATCCCGTACCCGTCCTCGCCTTGATTACTTCCGATAGTAGTGGTTAAAAGTCCACTAGGTGCACTACCTAATGCACTCCCTGGACTACTTCCCCGACTCCCTTCAACCCGATGTACAGAAATCATTGTAGGACTTGCACTATTTGTAAGTCCAGAGACTGAGTCAATATCAAAATCCCAGATCGTATCTTGTGATCCGGTAGCTTCATTCTCAAGTGACATACAGGTAGCAACAGAAATTCAACACTGAAGTGAGCTGGGCAAGAATGTGAAGAGGCAATGAGAGTTAAAGTGTTGAATATTGCGCTATCTGGTCTGTTCTCCCCTCATACTTCTCCCTTACAGCGAATCCTTTCTTCTATTTACCTTCCCCTGCCTGTCTCTATCACACTACACTATCATTTGGTGATCTTAGACAAACTCTCAGAGGGTGTAGGAACACGGCGTGGATAGGATGGATTTGATAGTACCTGGCTGTCACCCGCCGTCACCCACCATCACCCGCCGTCACCCACCATCACCCGCCGTCCCCGGCCGTCCCCCACCGTCCCCTACAGTCCCCTACCGTCCCCGGCCGTCCCAACAATCCCCACCGTCCCCCACCGTCTCCTTCCGTCCCCCACCGTCCCCTGCCGTCCCCCATTCTCCCCTATCTAAAATCGTCTCAGACCGTGGGGCTTGTCGTCCTTCCTAATGACGGCCGTCCTGGAAGCTCAAGGACCGCGGCGGACGACATTTTGCCGTCCCGTCTCGTCCAGGGGCCTTGGCAGTCCCCCCGCCGGGCCCTACGGGGGCCCCGGACGGCTGAGAACACTGAGGGGGCCATACCAAGCTGCTACAAGCCTTGCTGTACTCAGGAACAATACCAGTGGGAATGTGATCCTTCACCTTACCAGCCGGGTATGTGGCGTGAAGCTAGCTGCACAACTTTCCTATGAATGAGATGTGGGCTCAGTGTTCGCAAGCGGCCAGTCCGGCGGGGCTTCACCATAACCGGGCCGGCGTGGGCGTTTCTGATACCCGATCAGGCCGGACGGTCGGCCGCAGTCCGGCTTCCCGGTCTCATCTGGCCCGGCCGGGCTGCAGATATCTACAGGCTTCAGGCGATCCGATGCCACTGCTATGATTCTGGGGAGTTTACGCGGTATTTGTATAAATTGGTATCAATTGAGCGGCAAACGAGCAGATGCGTCGACAGCCTCCGTGCCCACTTGTGATATTTCTATCTTCACCGCTATTACATATATCATAGTAGTTGAATGACCCCTTTGTGCACCACCTAGTGTAGATCCCCATGCACTACACACTCACATTCTTGTTTAAATAGTTGTATCCAACTTGAAAATCGCGATCGAGAAGAGGAGAAATGGTTTTCTATGCGGAATCATGACGTTAAAGCGTACTAGAAGAAGGATAAACTGGAGGTAGGCTATCACGAAAAGAGGTAGGTATTTTACGGTTGTCATGATTCTGATGTGGCAGGGAAAATATAACATGAGATCATCAGCGAAGAATATTTGCTCACGTGTGATATACGCGGACTTTGCGAATATATCGAGTGATAGGAAATCTCTCAGTATTAGCACTACTCTCAGAGCTCTAAACGTGAGAATCTTCCCTTTTTTTATTTCAATTTGCATATCCGGGAGCTGAGACGACTGCGGATATCTTCAGATATTGCATGGATATTTGCGAATATCTATACAAAACTTCGGGCGTCTTCGGATATCCACGGATACTAGCGGCCATCTGATGATAGCTGCCATAAACTAACAAAGTATTTACTAATCCGGTGGCAGATGCCGAAAGCCTGGCGGTGCCGCCAGGTATCTAGGAAGCCGGTAGGCTTTCAAAAGGCCTGGCCGCCGGCGAACACTGCGTGGGCTATGGCGAGCTCCTACAAGCTGCCACAGCCACCTCTTGTGGAACTCCTGCTTGTTACCCCAGTGTCCCTATGTTCTGAATGTAGCACTTGTGGAGCAAGTTTTGCTTTGCCGATTGTAATATGCGAGCAAGGGCGGTGGTTGGGATGAACAAGTGACGGTGTAAAGATTTTGTGAGCACAGATGAATGCTCTGGGTTGGTATGAAAGATGTTTATGTCGAAGGCGGCCTCCGGGTTTGGCGTTTGGTGTTTGGCAAAGAGGCAGGCTCGATGTTTATAAAGGTCCAGGTACAGGAAGAGGCAAAGATCCCAGAACCACACTAGGAGACATGTTACCTAGCGGCAGTGGAAGCACTGGTTGAGTGGAAAAAAGTATGTACTAGTATTGCGAGAATATGGTTGACACTCGAGAGAGGCTTCTGCAACGATTTGGTTAGTCATGGTGCAAAGAGCCTCAATTGCGGAAGTTGGTTGACCAAAGTGGCTGAAGAACATGGGTGGAGTGATATATTTCCTCTCTAGTGGTGCGGTAAAACCTTTTTCCGGGTCTTGAAATGCAGAAGCTGGTGATTGGGCAATGGTAGCTGCGTACGCACACAATGTGACTGGAGAAAGCATGGAGAAGGTGGGAGTCATCAAGTTGACTATGAGGCAATATCCTTAAGAATAGTAGTGAGTTTATTCGTACAGATTTTCTTTTTAGCCCCGTGTTGCTGGCACAAAGGTACAGTTCTTAAAGAAATTCTAGGCTTGAATGGAACTGATTTGCGAAAGGCAGAGACTAGAGGAATAAAAGATAACGATATTGACCTGTTAACTTTGCGACTTGTCCTTCTACAATGGTGGGTGAGCGGCCCTCTTTAAATACAAAAAATACAATAACTAATCTACCGGGAGTCTTCCTATCAGGATCCTATCTTCTCCGTCACTCCGCGCTCCATCTCCTTACGACTCACTCTAGCTTTTACCTTACCTGGACTATTTTCTCACCGCCGTGGTTCTTCGCTACCTTCTCCGGTTCCACGGTGTCTTCTCCGGTTCCTCGCATTGCTCTCCAGTCTCTGCTTTTCTTTCCGGTCTCCGCACCGGAGATAGTTCCACCGGTCCATATCGTGGTTCCTTCTTGACCGCGGTTATATTGCTCATTATCCGGTTGTTTTCGTTTACCGCTGTTCTATCCGAGTCGCAATTTATCCCGCTCCCGGTACTCGTATTCGCTCATGTACCATTGTCGTTTCTATCACTCCACGCGTACATAAAAATGAAAAAAATAATGCTGACCAAATCCCGAAGGCCAGCATCTGGGTTAGCGCCGGTGATTAACAATAGTTCTGGGGGTACAGGAATCTCAGTCGTCAACCCTTTGGTAGAGTTTTGGGGCGCATATGCTTAGCCGGGTGATTCTGGGTTTGGTGGATGGACCCAGGGTTCCCAATGGTCGGCGGAAGACTAGACTGGACCAGCTAGTCCAGTCGGAAGTCAAGTCTAGTCTAATGGTGGAAATTAGACCGACTGGACGGTCAGGATTATTGGACCTGACTAGGCTAGGACTGGTCTTACCAGGCCCGCCAAGCAATTGGGTATGCACGGCCCGTTTACCGAATTAGGATCCTATTTTGCTTTTTACTATTTTTATCGCAGTTCCCTACGTTTAAATGAATATTTTCTTGATTAAACAACTTATTGCCTCAGTGGGTTATTGTAGAATCTCAGGAGAGTCGGAATGGAAATAGTGCCTCACTTAAATTCGGGGCAGCGAAAATAGATTCACGAGTATCAATTGTTTTTCGGAGCATTAAGTGAGTAGTGATATTACACGACTACGCAATATTTTATAAAGACCAGTCTGGTGCCAGTCCAGACCGGACCGGACCACCCGAGCTAGTCTAGTCCAGTCATGGCATCGCTCAGGACTGGCCAATCCGGTCCTGCCTCCAAGACTTGACCGGTCGGACTATTGGGAACCTTGGATGGACCAGCATGCTTATGTCATGGAACCATACGTTTCCCTGCGCTCCCACATCTTCCAGCCCCTTCAAAATACTCCGTAGAGGGATTAACGTCTACAACCCACTCAATATTGAATATCCCCTCATGAAGTCTGTGATGTTTTTCGATCTGGATGACATATCCCTAAGCCCTGTCGGTGATGAGAGCATTACACTTTCTATCTCCCAAAACTGGAGGTTTCGACCCAGGTTCCCCGCGGATTTATCGAAGTGGATGGAGTAAAAGACGCGTGATCATCTGGTGGGATTCCTATTGGATAAGAGCAAGAACACATGGAATGGGAGCGAAAGGAATGTGATGCGGTAGTTTGTTCCCCGACTTCCTAGTAACCGGAGACTGGGAGGCTGATTGGTTGTATAGGAATAACTCTACACCTGCCAACGGTGGCCCGTAGCAGCAGTGTTCCTAACGGGCCAGGTTGGCAGGGCCGAAGCAAAGAGGGCCCGGCCTACCAGAATTTCTGAGGATCTAGCCTGGCCGGAGCCTATAGGCCTCGTAGTAACTGAGCCGGACCCTGCCTGGCCTCCCTATAGGCTGTGTAGGCTTTGTACTACCTTCCTTTTGGAGCTCGCTTGTCCAGATGTTTTCTTCCCTTTTGTTTTTAACCCGTTCCAAATGATTTATTTCTAGCGGAAAAGACAAGTTAAAAACCCTGGCAAATTATAGGTAGTCATACACATTCCAGTGAGTGAACCAAATCTAAAGCTCCCGCCGGTTCCTCGGGGGGGGGGGGGCACTGAACGATGAGGGCCAAATGCGAAGCGTTTGGAAACCTTTTCTAAATTTGATCCCATGGTTTCCATGACAACAGTTTTTCAAGGCCAGGGGTCCAGCCTATCGGCGCCCACCAGGCCTGATAGGCTTCCGTAGGCTGATGGAAATCTGCCCATATCTGCCTGGCCCGCCGGGAACACTGCGTACCGAAACTGCCCCCATCCCCAAAGAATAATCAACTCGCTTCCTCCTGGTGTCTGTGCCGAGTCCCTCCATGATAAGAAAATCTTTCATGATGAGAAGGGCAGTGGCTCTATCCTTAAGGTGGCCGGTTTCCACTATGGTCGTGAATGTTAAAGTGGGATAGCTTGCTACTGTCAACTCAGCGAGAATCCTAGATCTGGTTGGTGGTGGAAGTCCTTCAACTAAAGTTACAATTATGTGCTGGATATCCAAGCAGTTTCCGCTTTGTATATTAAAAAATTTAGTGTAGGTTTAATGGCAAAATTAAAGGTTTTTAGCAGATTAGGAGGTATCATAGATAGAGTTTTTGTTATAATTATACCCCCCCTTTTTGGGGGGAAATCAGGATTGACTCTGAACGCCTCCTTTCTTCTATTTTTCTTTCTCCAAAGAAGCTTGTCACATTGTCAGAAGGGGAAATTTTATTTTTCTTCCTTTTCTACTTTCTGTTCTCCATACATACCCTTGATTTCGATTGCCATAAGCTTCTGGAAATAGAGTGCTATAGAGGTTAAGGGTTTCTTGTGAGGCCAATCTAGTTCTTTAGCACGTTGATCTTGTTGTATTTTATTTTATGTTTTTTCCCCAATGTATAAAACAGTGATTCCCAAAGACTGATTCAAGTTCGAGCATAGGGAGGAGACGATAGGTTTAGTGCAAACTCGAATGGGATTCCTATACATTTATGTCACAGGTAGTAGTAAACCGTCATACACATATATTTCTTGAAATAATTAGACCCTTATGTTTATTACGTACTACTAGCAAGCTAACTTTCTTTACTGCTATGGAGTTTGTACCATAGGTTAGGTCGAATGGCGTGCCAAATCTTGAATGAGACATACAAGTATAGTAGAATTCATCTGAAACCAAATTACAAAACCACTTTAATTTCATAGTATTAATTATTTACAGCTCAGAAAGCCGCAAACCCCATTGTCCTCAGCATCCTCATCCGCCTCATCATACTCATCCCCCCCACCCCCCTCATCCCCCCCATCGTCCTCATCCCTATCATCCTCCTCGTCCTCCTCGTCCTCCCCACCCCACCACATCCCCCCAACCTCCTCATCCCCCCCACCCTCCTTATCCCCCTCATCCACATCATCCTCCCCACCCTCCTCGACCTCACCGACCTCGTCATCACCCTCAGTATCACCATTCCCACCACCCCCGCTGCCGCCCGGCCGTAGGGATCTTCTAGTAACCTCGGACGTTCGGCAGGCAACAAATGTGTCATATGCCTCGCGGAGGGCGTTGGGGTCCCCCTCAAGATACCGGGCATTATAATTCTCCTCTTCAAAAAGTTTAACAAACTTGTGGAAATTCTCGTAGAACTTCTTACTCCCCACCTCACTTTGGGATGCGTAAACAGTGGCGTGGACATTAAGAGCACTGATGGTTTCGGCATGGGCTGGATAGGTTAGCATTCCAGATAACCAAACTATTATAAAAATTAGGTTGGAGATTACTTACAAAATTCGCGAACGACCTGTGGCGGGAAGCCATAAAGATCCTTGTAAGAATTGTAGTCTCTTCTTGCATTGGGACCAGTGTAAAGACGGGCATCTGCAATCGCGTCTCCCCCATGTGCTGTCTCATTGCCACTTGCCATATATTCCCGATCCTGGTCAGACAGGTTGGTGGTCTTCTTCATTTTAGAAGTAATGATAAACCGGTGACGTAGTAATATATGCGCCTCGTGACACAGCGCCAGGTCTGTAACCCGGGCGTGTAACAACTTTAGCTGTATTCCATGTTCTGACATCACTGAGGTTATGTCGGACCCTAGGATTGTAGTCCGAGATTGTAGCGCCGCAATCCGAGATCTTTGAAGAGCCACCTCGCGAGGTAGACTTGAGAGGCTAAGTCGCCGATGGTTCCCAGCCGTAAGTGGCTCCGTCGGTAAAGCCGCACCAGGCTGCTCCATCACTAAGCTCATAGGTATCGGAGGCATCACCTCTCCCCCCTTTTGTTGTTCTTTTTCGTAATCCTTGAGACGTTTAACCATCTCTTTTTTGGTCCCGCGACCACTAATATCTCTTTCGGCGCATTCACTTTTGAGTTCCTTGGCACTCATGTCGGACCAATTTTTGGCCATTATGATGAATCCTGTCATTAATTAGTAAAATCGGTTCCAAATATAGTACCTCCTCGTTCGTGTAGGAACGAACTGTCCTCTAACTGCAAGAATCCGAGAACCAAAAAACAAACAAAATAAACACAAAACTGAACCACTCGTTGCACTTACTTGGAGTCGAATCAGATGGTTATGGTTTGTTAAAGTAAAGACGTTTTGTCGGTATATCTCCTTGAACAACTGTTAGGTTGAGAAAAAATAGAAGAAAGGGTTGGAGAGTTCTGTGGAGTCGCAGTTGTGTTTGCCTTTTGTACTTGGTAAAAAGAGGGTTTAGTCCTGAAAGGCAAATGTGAAAAGGTCGTAATCGGTGTGTGTTCAAAAAAAGAAACAAAGAAACAAAGAAAAAGGGAAATAACATCAAGATTCAAAATTCTTATCGATCAGTCCTTGCACTCTCAATGAAAGTCTTATCACTCGGTGAACTTAACTCGCACACTCGGGGGGGGGGGTGTTTGCCCTGCCACGATTCTGATTTGAAACAGTTACTTGACCCGAAACCACAATTAAATTTTGAAATCAGGTGGTGTTTGGCGTGCCCACTTTGTAATCTGATCTGATATCGGATTCTGGCTTGAAACTTGAGTACTTGATTTGGGATGATGTTGCACGATATTCTTTTTTTGACAAACATGTTATAGTAAATTGCGAGCAATAGATTTTAACAATTAATCTAAGAGGATTTTTCTTTGGCTGAGGCAAATGTTATTAGAGCAATTAATGAAAAACAAGCTGGCTAGTTATAGGAACATTAACCTAATCAAAAACATATCAGGTGGTGTTTGCCATGTACAGATCTCAAATTCTCATTTTAAGTCAATCTGAGATAGTTTTTAAAAACTCAGATTTCAAATATCATGTTGAGAACTGAAATTGTAATTAGAAAGTGGTCAAAAGGCCCCCAAGATATTTTTTGATTCAATTTCCTTATAGTTTAATTCAATCTTCCCATATTGTTACTTCCATCTACTTCATATGTCCAATACAGAAATTCTTCATACATATATGAAGAAAGCCTTTTCCTTCCACAACCAGACATAACTTGTTACTTTAGTGCCCTGTCAATTAAATCCTCCAAGAAATTACCTTATACTTTAAAACAAAGTAAACAAACTAGCAGGACTTTAGAAATTTGAAAAGCAGATTTTAAGCCATACAGATCCACATGGACTATCCTTGTTACAAACTGGATTGTAACATGGCAGATTGGCAAGGTAGAATAAGGTTCTTACATGACTGGCAGTTGTGAGTCATAGGTGTTTATTATTATAAGATAACTAAGAGTTGTGAGTCATATGATGTTATGACATTTATGCATGACCCATATTTATGAGTCACGAGTTTTACACATACTAGCATGACCTACTTAGCGTACAAGACTTGTTATAAGATTTATGATTGGTTTAGGTAAGTTACACTGTTAACTCATGTGAGTCAGCTGAGTATTACACATCACTCATACTTGTGAATTATAGGACATGGTGACACAAAGGTAAGAGTCACACAAGGTTATGATTGGGTGAGAAGTCCTCCTAAATAATGCCTCCTGGGATCTTCTGAATGGACAACCTTTGTCGCTACGAGTTTCCTCCCACGTAGTTTGACAACGCAACCATCAACTATTGTGGTCCATCCACTCTCCCCTGTACCTCCTGGATAGTTGGTGTGTAAGGGCACTGTTAACTTTACTATCCTCTCCCGCCTTTGGCTCCCTGGGCTCTTGGTTACTTGATGGAGTAGTTATCGGGGCTTGCCCAGCAGTCCCGTCTTACTCAAGTGTGCTCACATACCTATGGCACAGTCGGTGTCTCTTCTTCGCTTCTGGTCGGCACCGGCATAGTAGATATCTTTCTCTCCAATTATAAAATTCCAGTTGGGGTATTCCTTGACTACTACCTTTAGGGTCTGTCTTGCAGTGAGATTTGCCCATACATTCATAGTCGCCCATGTCAAGTTATTGTCCCTGTCATATCCTCTGCCCTTCTGCCTTCTTACAACTGCTTCTAAGATCTCTTCCACTAAGTGACACTTAGGGTATATCTTGGAGAACAAGGAACAATATGAGAGACAAAGTATGGTGTATGTACATCTAAACGTACACCACATATTATGTAGTTTTCAAATCCTGTTGCATCAACAACCAGTATTGCAATCTGATAAACAATACCCAGGTCATAAAGAGAAGAAGACAAAGATTAATGCCTTGGTTTTTTTTTTTTGCGATTTTGCTTCTGGTTGATGATGTAACAGGATTTGAAATAATGCATTTTTAATGTAAAAGCTTAAAACATGTTACGTGAGCCACACTTCAAAATGCCAAGAAATCCAGACCCTAATATTCTAAAAGTAGGTTTCACTATTAAAAACCTAATTTTCTCTCTAATTTATATGATATCCTAAGATTTATCATAATATTGCAAATATCCAACTTCACCTTTTCTCACAAAATCCATTGTTCAAGACCTTTTGCATTACTCTTTACTCCAAGGATATTATTACGTTTTAAGCAAAGCCAAATTACAAGAATCTTGTCATTGTCCAGTTTCTAAAAAGTACAAGTTGTGAGTCATACTGTAGGATGCCTTGGTGGCCGGCCAAAGAAACAAACATCAGCAAGTCCTGCAAGTAATATTCAAGTTGAACCAGTAGAAGGTATTATTATAAATAAGCATCTGGAATCAGGTATGCTATTACTAAAATCTCTCAACTTGAATATTAATATAAGATAGTAACAGTATATGATTTTAGATATAGGAGAGAAAGTGCAGGATTCAGTCAATATATGACCCTCTCGTCAGATATTATAGAGACATAAGGGTAAGAGAATGCAAGCTGAAGTACAAGGCATAGTTGTAAATGAAATCCCTAATGATGGTAAATTAATTCTCTGCTGTCTATAACTATATAAATTGATATATATATAAATTCTGTTGAATTTCACCGGTGATCATTCCACATTCCTAAATCTCGGTCAGTGGATAAATTCTCTCCCTAATTAATTTCCTTTTGTTTGTCAGTCTTTGTCAGTCTACCTTCTCTATTAATGATAGATTTCTCATCGTATAGGTGGAATGGTTATACTTCGCATGTATAGTGTGTTTCTGAATATTCCCAAGCAATATCAGAGAGTGTCTGAGGCACGGGAGCACGGGTACCTGTACCATGTATATTGGGTATATTGGAAGGCAGCGGAATTCTAGAGTTGTGTGGAACATGCCGGACAGCGCCCTGGAGGAGCAAACAATGTTTATTGCTTGTGGTTCAAGTGGCCGGAACACGGTGTCTGGAGGATACTTGATTCGTCTATATAAAGTCTTCCCTTATTCTGTACATGAAACGTCAAGCAACAAAAGATACAAAGAACTCGTATCTAAACTAAAACTCCTCATCTTTATTTCCTCTATTCTTGTTTCCAGACTTTCTCTTCAGCAGCTCATAACAATAAATTCTAATAATAGTAATTTAAATATTATAGAAATCAGTGCAATTGATGATACAAATGTAGTATTGTTTCAGTCCTATGGGAACCAAGTTATTAGCGATTGGCCTAGAATAGCAAATATTCATCAAGATAAAGTGAAGATGAATATTCTATCATTTGGTAAGTAATTTTACTCTATAGTATATAATTATTCTACCATGTCAAAGTGGATTTTTATAATTGGGTGCAGTTTTGCGAAAATAACAACACTTTTCAGATTCTCCAAATTTTATCATATAATCTCATGTATTTTCCAGCGCGTTGAGTAGGCTCCTGGCTTCATGAAAAATATTTGAATTTATATTTGAACCAATATTGGAGTAAGAATAGCTTTTTCTATTTTCTCGTGGCAGTCTTGGTTGCTGGCAACTAAAAATGTAATTAACTTAAAGTTGATAAAAATTCAAGTGTATTCACTTTCCTAAAACAACACCCAATTATTAGATACAATATAGAGAACTAATAATTGAAATTTATAGAAATTCATGATCTTTAAGAGTATCTGAAATCGAAGAGGTGTCTGCTAAAATGTCGAGATCTAGAATGTCCTAATAGAGTTCTACAATTCATACGATTTCAGAGAAAGTGCTTGTCCAAACCATTTTGAAAAATGAGATCAATGGAAATTGCAAATCCTGTTACAGCTATAGCTGAAAAAGGTCAGAGCGTTGTGAGACAGATTATACAAGCTGAGAGAAAGTGGATTCAAAGTCGAGCAATATCTCTCAGCAAATCCCAAGAGCAAGGTGCTATTCTTTCCACATTGAGAGAGGAAGAAACAATGCTTGCTATACAAGAGTTTATAGCGGGAGCTGGTGATGCAGTAACATCTCGTAATTTGGTAAGAGCAATGACTTGCTATTGGTCAACCGGAATCTTACCAAACTTGAAGATGTTATCAGAGAATCTTCAAGGTAATTGTGAAGCAGATCTATCTCAAGGTAGATCCCAAATACCTGATAATTGTATTCAAAGGATACTATGAAGTTGTACCCCTGCGAAATGGCTAAATACACTACGGTACAAATACAAGGAGGTCAAAAAGGGTATATATAAAGATAGTCATGAGCGATCAGATGTGGTTACATATAGGCAAGAGATATTTCTGCCTACTTTAAACCAATTGAAACCCTTCATGGTGTAATGACAGCTAGATGCTGAGGGGAAACTAATTACAATATTTCCTCATGATCTGCCATTAAATTCAAGACCTATAGTTCTGGTAACCCATGATGAGTTTACTTTTAACTCTAATGACTGAAGGTATTATGCATGGATGGAGGAAGGAGAGCCTCTACTACGTAAAAAGACAAGAGGAAAAGGTATAATGGTTTCACATTTGGTGACAGCTGGGCGTCACTTAAAGGCACCAGATGGAGTACCAACTTTATACCTACCAGATTTCGATTAAATCAGTAAACGGATCTTCAATATACTCCACACTCACCAACTATGTGAATTGAGTATGGAGGAGACAATTGGTAGAGTGGTGAAGACCTTATTAAGACAGTAATCAAGGTTACTATTCCCATTTTTGAATGTGCATTTCCCAGCTGCCAGGCTCTATTTCTATTTAATAATGCACCCAGTTATTCAGCCTTTACAACTGATGGTCTATAGGCTAAGAATATGAGCTTAGGTCCTGGAGGAGCACAAAACAAAGTCTGGTCTGAAACCAATTCTGTCACTGCAGAAACTCAAAGTATGGTTGATGATAGAAGAGAACCAAAAGGATTGAAGAAGATTTTACAAGAAAGAGAACTATGGCGCAATGCCCTTCAAGTTCAATGTCGAAAGACAGGAACTAATATGCTTGTAAAAACATGCCTTCAGGGAGGTCAGTGCTGTGCCCACGCAATTATAGCTGCAGAGAAGGACTTCCAAAGTCAAAAGTACAAGTTGCAGGAAGAGATTGAGACTTTGGGTCACAAAGCACTATTTTATCCTAAGTTTCACTGTGAGATCAACTTTATTGAGTATATGTGGGGAGCAGCAAAACAATATACTTGAAACAATTGTGGTTATAGCATTAAGACTTTACGACCACTTATTCCGCGGGCATTAGACTCAGTTTCAGATACTTTAATCTGAAAGTTCTCACAGCGAGCAGATCAAATTCTAGATGTATATTGACAAGGTATTGCATATGCTTCTCCTGAGTTCCAGGCCAGTGTTAGGCATAAATATCAAAGCCATAGGAGGGTTGTAGATACAATGGAGTTAGAATAAAGGCTGGTTATAAGACAATGTATTTAGATATGTTTCTTCCTGTATTTTTGTCTTGATGTATTAAGTTATAATATATTAAGTAATAATACATCATGTTATAAGTCTTTTCACTATCTAATATTATATCATACACGTTTTATGTCACAATATTATATCATATATTGTCATAATACAATGTCATAAAAGAATCTGGTGATCTTAATGATTCTAACCCCATACCAGATAACCTAAATTTTTCCACTAAGTGCTTATGTAAGCTAATCTTGGCACTAATATTGGGAAGCCACATGTAATACCAGTAATTCAGCTACATATACATTTTGAAGTGCACGAACCGTAAAACGGCAACAGTTCAGGTTTCACGGTAGGCTTTTTTCTGGGGCTTTTATCCTTCCTCCATTATCCACTTCATTTGTACCGGCTTATACCCTACTGGCTAACCACCTTTAGCTGGTACTTTACCACCTTCCTTCTCTGAGTGGAGTTCCCAAGATTAAGTCTGCTGCCTGCCTGTGGTGTCTTGTTGGCTAATACGTGGCTGCTCGGCCGCCTTGCCACTGCCAAACATCTATTGCTTGGGCTCCGCACCGAGGCTCCATTTCTGGACTGGTGAATTATAGTCTTGTACTAAATCCATAGCTTAACTGGTTAGAGGCATTTACCTCAGGTGTTCTTGCTAGCTGCTCACTTCAAAGGCTGATCTTTACGTAAGGCATTTTGGTGGATTGGTAGGCAGCTGATACTTTGCTTTATTGTTTCTACAGTGTATGGGTAGAGTTTTTCCTTATGCTTTCGTGTCTAGTTTGTTTGATTTCATTTCTGTTGGCTACCTGTACTTAGTAGGAGGAGGGCTGTTTTGGTAGAGAATCTTCTTGTTCAGTTTGTTGGCTTCTAGAGGAGTCCGCTTTTGCGTTCATGTCATGGAGTATGAGGACTGGGCACCTAAGTTGATTGTCCTTAGAGTTTGTATGGTAAGGCCCATATCAAAGGGTCTTAGGAATACAGGTTTTCTCTTGGTCTAGTGTAGGTCCGGTTTTGATTATGCCACAGCTAGCTCTGTACCCAATGTTCTCTTACCTTAAACAACAAATAACATCACAATAGGAGAAGAAGAAAAAAAGGACATTCTAAATGGAGCTTCCTGATTTGACTTTACTCTCAACCGGATAAGGATCACCGCGGCACAATACATATCAATAAAAAGCATATTACTATACTCCAAACCCTGGTAGTTGGATACCCTTACAGACCTTCACAAGGTCCGCTAAGGCTGTGCAAAGAATGCAAGCTTCTTCCCTGATGACTGTACGAGCTTTAGCAAAAATTATCGCCTGGGTTCTGTGTGTCCTGTATGTCACATGCACTGGACACCAGAATGCAAATTGTGATCCAGGATGGAGATGGACATGGTAACATACGTCAGGATGCATGTGGACACGGCAATCAACCTTATTGTGCAATGCGATATGGCAGTCAATTTTAGGACATAACTGGATGGCACAGGATGTAACAGGATACTATAACTGAGGATAGAATACCTTTCTTAAAATTCAAAATTTACCAGATACAGCCCATACAAAGCATAACCTATTCCAAGGATACTCCAAAATAAACTGTATTTTTATAGTAAAAATGATTTATTTTTATAGATACAAAGACATAGGCTAGGTTACCAAAGTTAAGCGAGGATACAAGAGAAAACAGAGTCTAATAGATCAAACAAGGTATAACTCCACGAATGTTAGTGCTGAGTAGATATTCTCTACACCATTTGAAAACTAGTGTCGAGTGGAATAGTGCTGTTAAGTAGGAAGTGCTATACTACAATGGTGGCTGAGGAATCTGGCGTCAAGGTCAGCATATCACCACTGTGAAGATCATCTTCATAATAGCCTGTATCTCCAGTGGTATTGATGCCCAGTAGACGATCTTTATACTGTTGCAAGGCCTGCATCGAGTAGAATATTGCTGTGAAGTATACGTACTGCACCCAATGGATGCCTGCGGGATCTGGTATCAAATTAAGCACTTTGCTGGAACACATAATAGGCTGGATCTCCACTGATAATTATGCTAGGTAGACATTCATTATAGCATTAAAAAGCTGGCCACGAGTAGAATATTGCTATAAAATAACAAGTACTGTGCCGAAGGGATGGCAGAGAGATTGGGTGTCAAAACCAGAACTTCGCTAAAACACAAAATAGGCTGCATCACCTCCCATATTGTTGTCAGGTAGAAGTTCCTTATACCACAGAAAAGCTAGCGTCTGGTACGACATTGTAGTAAAGTATCCAGTACTTTGCTGAAGGGATCGCTGAGTAGTCTGGTATCCAGTTAAGCAGTTCACCCGGGTAAAAATCACCTCCATAATAGCCTTTATCTCTACCAATATTGATGCCAAGTAGACGATCTTTATACTGTTAGAAAGCCCGCGTTCAGCAAAACATCAATATAACGTTTAAAGAATAGCACTGAAAGGATGGCCCTGAATTCTGGTGTCAAAATTAGCACTTTGCTAGGATACAAAATTAGCTATAACCTCTTGTATACTCACAGTAGCAGAGGTTATTTAATGCAAGGTAAAGCTGAAATTGAGGAGAATGTTGTCCTAAATGATTAGCTCTGATGACGTAGGGACAGAGGAGTCATGGTAGTTAACAAACCTGTTGTGGATGTACTCACTTTAATATTGTGTGGTTGTCCAAGTGTTGTTACTCAGTGGCTGGAAGTCTTAAAAAATCTTAACAAAACATCCAAGTTACCAGGTACTTCCAAGATCACAACTATCACTCACTTTTACATTCTACCAGCAGTCCATTTTGACTCCAAGATCCTTCAAGAAACTAAAATAGAATTTGGTACATCTCATCTTCTATTTCTGTAGATATTTTTAGATTTGCTCATAGAGTCTAGTAGATATACCAATGGCCAGTATGTGGCTTAGAATCATGATTAAGACTCGCTGCTGCCTTGGGTCAGGACATCTGCAAAGATTGAGACTCTTTGCTGTCTTAGGTCAGGATATCAGCAAGAATCAAAGTCAACCTATCCAAATTGTTTGTTGTAAATTATTGCATCCTCGCTTAGGATGAACTCAGGTTGGGTGGGACACTATCAGACACTTTGGGCATCCCAGACGCTGCCAGACACTTCATGAAATCCAGGAGGAATGGGACTTTGGATATTGGAATTTGTGAACAGTATGATATTAATAGCAATATATATTATACAGATATAATATTAAGAGTATATTATGGGCACGTTTCTAGTGAAGTGGTAAGAGGTATGAAGGCGGATTGGTAGAGATTCTTGTCCTTGATTCTCTTCTAAACTAAGTGAGCGGTAGGATCTATTTATACAGGTTTGCATCATCCGCGTATACCCCGTGTGGCAGAGAAATATAATAAAGAGAAACATAAGTGCAACCGTGTAAAACCATAACATAAGTACGAAAAACATAGTGTCGAACGTGTTTAAGCCTGAGAATTTGCCAAGATATTCCCATAAAACCTGTGAGAATCTGAGAGGATGTGAGGGAAATTACAGTAAGTCTGAAGAAATGATCAAGGCTGTAAAGTCTGAGAAAATATGTAAAGATAATGGAATATCCTGTAAACTAAAGAAATTAACACATGTGTATATCCTTAATAGTTATTATTAAATATTAATAAAATAAGTGGAGAAATATATCTGAACTGTAGTAATGTATACATGTTTCGCTGTGTTGAAACACTAACCAAGTATGAGAGATTATACGCCATTATCAAGGAAATATAGCTTATGAAACAAATCAAGAAATTTCAATACTAGCAACTGTACATTTGTATCAGATTGTACAGTTGATACATCTGATACAGGGATATTTTATGCTCATGAGGAAGTCTACCACATCGCCAAAACAAATCCCTCCGTCAGAAGCGTCAGCTTTATCAACTTAAACAAATGTAAGGTTGCCGGCATCCCATGCATTCTGGACATCCTGAAGTGTCTGTCAGTATCCGGGATGTCCTGAGCATCTGTTAGCGTCCAACCAGTCCTGAGTTCATTCTAAGTGAGGATGCAATAATTTTCAACAAACAATTTGGATAGGTTTACTTTGATCCTTGTTGATATCCTGACCTAAGACGTCAGAGAGTCTCAATCATCCTTCCAGATATTCTGAGATGGGATGGCAGAGAGTATTAATCATGATAATAAGCCACATACTGGCCATTGGTATATCTACTGGTCTCTATGAGCAAATCTAAAAATATCTACAGACATAGGAGATGAGACATACCAAATTCTATTTTAGTCTCTTGAAGGATCTGGGAGCCAAAATGACCTACCGGTAGAATATAAAAGTGAGTGATAGTTGTGATTGTCCTAGTACCTGCCTATGGTAACTAGGGTGTTTTGTTAAGATTTTTAAGAATCTGATGCATTGAGTAAAGACACTTGGACAACCACACAACATAACGGTCAGTACATCAACAAAAGGTCTATCAATTACTGTTGCTCCTCAGTTCCTATACCATCAAAGCTAATAATTTAGGACAACATTCTCCTCGATTTCAGCTTTCTATTGTGCTATAGAACATCTGTCCACTGTGAGCTTACAAGAAGTTACAGCCTATTTTGTATTCCGGCCAAGTGATGTATTTGACGCCAGATATCTCAGTAATCCTTAGAGCTCAATACCTCATGTCTTCCACTGACATTCTATATGACACGGGCTTTCTAACAGTATAAAGAATATCTACCTGACATCAATACTGGTGAAGATACAGCCTATTATATATCTGATATTTACGATAGTGAAGTGCTGACTTTGACAACTGGTTCCTCTGAGCCAACCATCCATTAGGCGCAGTACTCGATACTTTACAGCAATATTCTACTCGATGCCTTCATTCCAATGGTCTGAAGAACCCCTACTTGGCATCAGTATTGGAGGTGATATAAGCCATTATAGAGGTGATGTTTACACTGGCGAAGTGGTTACTTTGAGACCGGATTCCTCAGCCACCATTAGGGTGCAGTACTTCATAGTTTATAGCAAGGTTCTACCTGATGCTAGCCTTCTAACAGTATAAAGAAAGTTTACTCGGTACTAATATTGGTAGAGGCATAACTTGTTTTAACTGTTTGACACTGTATTACTTGTGTTTTATTGCTTACATTTTGTAACCTAGGCTGAGCCCGGGCCTCTATATCTATAAAACGAAAGCTTGTTTACTTTAAAAATATTGTTTATTGTGTAATAAACTAGGCACGAGTTATTCTTTGTATTGGCTGTATCTGGTGAATTCTGAATTTTAAGAGCAGTATTCTGAAGTCTGTTCCTGTGTGCCGTTGCGTCCTGAGTTTTAGATATGTTCTGTTGCATTTTCTGTTTGGCAAGTATGTCCCACTGCGTATTGAGTTTGACAGGTATGGTCCGTCGCGTCCTGACATTGGTTGCTGTGTCACTCGACATCCTAGTTAACAATTTCTGTTCTGTACATAATGTGTTTTAGATGAACTTAACGCATAGGACGCAACCTACAATTTTTGCTGATTTATAAATGCCAGGAACACCTATTTTAATTAAATTAAAATTGATAAAAAGAACCTGTTATCACACTTCCTCGACGTTGCCACGCCCCAGAACCCATTGACACTGAAGCAGTTCAACCTTTGCAAGCTACCTGAATATTTTCCTTCCTACGCTTACACTTCTATGCTGGAACGGCTTAATGACCACCTGCTTTGCCACATCTTTCCACCTTACAAACAGGCACACTGTGCTCCTATCCTGTTACCCTTCAATGACTGTCCCGTTCTGAATCCTGAAGAGGTACTTACTGCCCTTTGTAAGTCCTTATCCTCATTCTGTTCTTTTCTAGACCAGATCTTGTATTGGATCTGGAACAAGATTAACAGTGCATGGCCATCACTCTTAGCTAGCCGCCAGTACACCCTGGTGGCATTTGGCTATGACCTCCCCTTCCTGAATATAGACAAGGGTGGTTTGCTTGACAAGCTTAGCAAACTGGCCTACAGCACCACCTCATCGTTTGGTATAATTGGTCTCTTAGAAACGGTATCAAAGATCCTGTATAAGATTATGGCCAACCATCTCTCACCTATCCCCTGCTCTTACGGTCTCCCGAACCATCATCAGTGTGGATCCCTTTCTGGGCTCAATACTTGTGATACCTGTATCAACCTTTCTCATGCAGTTCAAGGTCTCTCACATTCCTGGCTTGAAGTCTCGACACTCTTTCTTGACATTAAAGCAGGTTTTGACAATGTCTCCCCAGCAAACCTCTTCCATGTGATCTACTTCCAAGGTGTACCTCCTACCTCTGCTCCTAGGTCAGGTTCTTTCGTCAGGTAGTGTTCATCACGGAGCGGGACATAGTGGGTTTTACCCACTTAAGCTCCGTCATTACTGGGGCCAGGGCCCTAATTGTTTCTTCTTCCCGTACCGCCTAGTCTCTGGGGCCCAACCCTACCACCCCATACAACCAAAAATTAGCGGAGGCCCGCCTAGGGCGTGAGTGGGGGTGGGGATGGTAGTTAAAAGCGTGAAAAATCCCAGCCATATCCAGGGCCACGGAGTGGGCCAGGGTGCGGTTTTTTGCCATGGACCCGGGTTCTTCTGGCCTCTGGAGGTGCTGTAATGAACACTATCTTCAGGATACAGGCGGCCAATACACAATACTCTTCCAAGGCTTACTGACACTCTACAAACCCGTCCAGGTTTGAACTCCGCAGGGATCCCCCATCTTGCCCCTGCTCTTTGTCATCTATGTTTTCTCACTTCACTTCCTGGTTCCTATTGGCCTAATCGTCTCCTAAGTCAAGGACATTGCAGTTACTTTTGCATGTACCTCTTACACAAGAGACGTCCCAAGGGTGCAGTACCTTGTCAAGATACTCTCCCTAATGCCCTGAATGCTAGGTGTCTACTTCTCCATTTCAAAAATATAGCGCATTCACAGCTGGACTTCTTGGCAAAATGGCACCCCATGTAACCTCCACATTGTGATTGATGGTATCATGTTCTGCCCTTTGAATATGGTTCGATAACTAGGAAACCAGTTTAAGCCAGAAGGCTACAGTATTCACAGGGCTGACAATGCATACTTCTCCCAAGGCTTAGGCCCCGCGCCTTGTGCCTTCTCCATGATTGAATCCTTGTCGGATCCCACTCAAAGCCCCTCTCCACACCTACACCACAACTTGGCTGCCTTCTTTCTTGCATTAATCCTGCTCCACGGCACCAAACTCTTCTTAGCCTCCACTTCAATTACCAACCGCCTGGCAGTTTGCTGACATATGGTTCAATAATGGGTTACTCACTGCTTTAGTGAAAGCCCCACAGGTATTCTCCCCTATGAAGCAGCCCTCTCCCCAATCCAATACATCATTCAGTAAAGGTAATGGCTAGTAGCACTCAAACTGGTGCGGGTTCCTCCTGAAAGAAACCCTGTTGTGATAAGGCTCCATTGTTGTCTCCACATACCTTCAACCTTCAGTCCCCTGAGGATCTACGCCAGCTTACAGTTGGCCACATTCCAGGATATCTGCATCTTCACTACAGGAATCCTGATACTGCGTCCCCAGTCTACAGATATCTACCCATAGATGCGATCGCCCACAGAGTGGTTAATCTTGCTGGGAAGATGAGATGGGTCCCTCCAACTGCTGAATATATCTTCTCCAATTCCCTCCAGCCCACGGCTCACAACACTTCTTCTTTTACTAGCCTTAAAAGGATTGGCAAACAACTCCTCCACATATGTGTGATGCAGTACCCAACTCCGCTTGGCTATAGGTACACACTGGCAATGTCTCCTCACCCTGTCATGTGTTTGGGCAAGTTGATGGCTAGCTTTATCAACTATTTGAGGTCAGGAAATAGCAAGCTGGCCACCTACACTTCGTGGTAGGAAGTGACACTCGGCCCTACTGCCCTCTCTGTGAACTAGAGCCTGAGACGTTCCATGATGCTCTCCTTGCCTGTCCATCCAAACTTGACACCAGACAATTCCACCTCCTGGTGGTTGAAAGTGTGGAGGACGTTAACTCACTTTTGTCTAAGATGGACCTATGTTAGGTGGAGATAACCGGTATAGACTTGGGGTTGTCTAGGCCAAGCGGGATTCTTTCGTTTAGACGGAGATTTGTCTAGCAAGGCACGAAACCAACTCGTTTCGTTTACGACTACTAAGAGTGCGAGAAAGTAGAATAGAATCGTAAGAACAATATTATATTGTTAAAGTCTCTTCTCCGTTACTTGATGATGTCTAAAGCTTGAGAGGTACTTCGATATTTGTATTCCTCGTCTCAGTGTTCGCGGACTACATCTATCTAACATACAAAATATATACCTCTTCAAATCTAATGCGCAACGTCGAGTTCTCCGTAAAGGTGCGAACATGGGGAAACACTGAAAACCACCAAACCATCTTCGGTAATTACGATTTCCTGCCTGGGAGACATATTTGCCCCCAGTTGTAATTATCCGATCTTCAGAGTCTATAGACCTGTAGCCGAGTTCTCAAGTCGAACTATGTTGGCTCCAGTAGTCCTTTCGGGTATCAAGAGGATCAGTCTTGAGATGAAGTTGCCTCTGCATGTATAGTAGAGTCTATGACTTCTAGTTGTGATAGCTCAACAACTAATCAATAGAATTTGTTCCGATGACTCTCTTCTCGTAGAGGAGAGGTCATTCTATTGAACAATGTTATAATTCCTCGGTCGGCAACTCCTGGTTGTTCTATGTAGAGGGGGTGGACCTTCGTGTTGTGTTGGTTGTAAATCCCGCAACTACCGTTCACCCCATACCACAGTTGCAACACTCCTTGCAGCTCGCTGGCTTCTTTGGTAGTGTTTCCAGAAACTCTAGACTCTGTCTAATAGTCGGAAGGTGGGTGTGAATGTATTGGTTTGTTATTCCGAACCTTCTAGCATTCAGATCACTACCTTGTGCGTAAACGTTCCGCTACTTACGGCCCGTACCAAAGATGTCCTATGTTTGAAGCCTGGTAACTCCCTGAGTAGTTGATGGCTTCACTTCAGTCCACTTCTCAGGTCTAGCCAGAGGTCCCATCCTATATATCCAGCGAACAGCCATTGGTCAGACAGACGGCAGCGACATATACGGTGGTATTCTGACAACTTCAATTCTGAGTCCATATAGTCACAGGACGCAACTAAGGATGATGTGTGTAATGACGCGCGGGCCCCGTCAGGGGGCCTGAGGCCGGTGTTGGAGACTGAGATTCTCGAACTCGGATAAGGTTACCCTACCTAAGGTACTTTCTAGGTTATCGGAATCGGGTATTCCTAACATGAGCTCCCCCCACTCTGGCTTCGCCTCGAATGCCCCTTTGGTATAAAAATAAAAATCAAACATTGAATTTTAAATATGAAACTATAAACCTTAAACATTAATCATTTAAGGACCCGATGAAAGCAGGGTGAAAAATCTTCTACGTTTGCCTGTCCACGGCAGGAAAACCTTATCTTCATCTTCCTTCTTCCTTTTACCGCGGCATTTCCGGATTATCGCGATGAAATTCTTCCACCAATTCCCTCGCATTATCTATTCCTGTTGCAGGTTCCCAGGTGTTCTCATCTTCAGAACAGCCCTGCCATTTAACAAAGTACCATAGTTCGTGTATCTGTTGATAGCAGCCATGGTTTCTTCTCCTGTAAGAGCATATCTCGCTTCTTACAATTTTTTCTATCTCCCATTGCTGGTCGCCTTCAATATCTTCAGATTCCCTGGGAGGCGGTTGTTGGTCTGCTCGTAGCGACTCTCTGAAGGGTTCTAACAGTGAAACATGGAATACTGTGTGTATATTCCTGTAACGGGGGCTCCCTCTGGGAAGATGGATCCCGAGGTTGCGACCGCACCGAAGTATTCTTTCAGAAGTAAGATAAAGATAATCAACAGTAGAGTTGAAAAAATAAACGGTAAAACTTAATATCGTTAAGCCGCAGCTTTACTCAATTAAGTCCTTGTCTCGAGAGGTAGTTGATTGCCAGAGTAGAGGAGAACTCGCATATACTTAAGTAGGTTTTGGTATGCTGCCAGTTACTCCCCATCACTACCCTGCGTTCGTGAGCACCCAACTCCCGTGGGCTGTCTAGCCAACCTCTACGGGTCGGACCAACGATCCTCCGTAGCGAACTAGACCACTCGATGGTGTTCTAACATCTGCCCGATAGAAGTGTTTTAGCCGCTGCATCTCCAATGCAACCGCAGGAGTAAAAACTCTTCATATCGTGGTCATGCCAGTGGCGAGCTGTCATGCCCGTGCGGATACTATACCAACTAGGGAACTCTCTACCCATATACACTTAGTCTTCTGCAAGCATTCGCGGCTCCTGAACATCTATCCGGTTCTACTCATTTCCATATCACTCCGGAAGATAGCCACGTAGCTCCCCCGATAGACCACTCCGGAGGTTGACTACCAATAGGCGCTACCCACAGTCAACCCTCCTAGAAGTAGGTCATATCGTGGCCCCAGACTAGTGTCTTAGAGTCCTTAACGATTCTCCAATACTATTACACTTTCGGGGCAACGGACTTCGGTTACCTCGCCTACTGGCCTCCGGTAACCTCACATACTACTTCTTACTTCAAAGTAGTATTACTCCGTCAGTTCTGGTCCGTTTTACACGAAACCACCTGGAGGCCATTCTCCAGGTTCTCCTCTGTCCCCTCATATATCCTGCGGACAGCTTCCGGTCGGACGGACGGCAGTGACGTATACGGTGTTATGGAAGCATCTCCACCGGGAGACTTTTGCTAGACTTACAGCAACTCTTCAGGCTGTAGCCCATGACGCCAGGGACTTATAACGGGGCCGGAGGGGGGTGTTAGCAACCACACCTCCAAGTTACAGCTTGTTCGGAGCTCAACTGGTTGTGCGGGAGTGATCCGCACAACCTGAGAATCGAACACCCTATGTAGTTTCGCGTGACAAACAATCTAGTAACTTCCCCCGAAGTCCTGCGTAACAAGTTACTTTCAAGGTAGGGTAACTTGACTCCATAGCAGGGTAACCCGTGGCCCAAGGCAGGGTAACCCTAGTCCGAAGGTAGGGTAACTGTACCCCGAGTTACCCTACAGAGTAGGGTAACTTTACCTGGACTCTCCGTCGAGTAATTCAGGGTAACTCCCAAATTGACTACTTGGGTTACCCTACAGAGTAGGGTAACCCCCAACCATTACTAGGACCTATGTACCTTTGGTATGGCCTAGCATGCCCGACTGAGGTACCTAACCACCGGTACCTCCACCCGGTAGACCTAAGTCTACCGCCAGCCCTACCGCGGTAGTCTCTTGACTCCGGTATGGGTGTAGGTTTGGCTACTTGTAATAGTACTCAGTGGAGTCTCGTTACAATTCCAAAGATCCGATATGTTGAGTTTGAATGCACGGCTTCCTCGTTTTTCCAGAATCACTAAGGGTCCATCAAGTTTTGGACTCAGCTGTTTGGATTTCCGGCGGGTGCGAATGTTTTTCGCGTTTAGCATAACTTTATCGCCGGTTTGAAGTCTGGTTGTTGCTGTCACGGATATGACAGCTAGCTCAGATTTTGCACATGACTCGATTATGAGTCATGGGTCTTGCGCATATGACTCGCTTGAGTCATATGACTTGTTTATGTTCTCATTTGTTATGTTTCGCACATGACTCAATTATGAGTCAAGGGTTTCGCGTGTATGACTCATTTGCGTCATATGACTTTGGCAAGGCTTTTTGCGAGGCTCACACTTGTGACTCAGCAGGGTTAGGGTTGGTAGAAGAGCACTATATAAGGAGGTCGATACGACCAAGGAAGATAGGCTCTCCACACTTTGTTCTAAGTAATTTCCTTACCTATTACTTTTCGAATAAAACATCTTCATGATCTTTATCACGTTTGCATATCCGACACAGTTCTCACGAGCCTACGTGAGGTGAAGCTATCTTAGTTAGGATTTAATAGGCGTTATCCGACGAATGGTGATAACCTTGATCAACGGATCTAAGAACTGTTATATCAGATGAGATAGGAATTAAGAATAGAAGTATCGTTGCCCGTCGCTATTAGTTAACTACAAGCTAGGAACGTTACAGTTGCTTGGCCTTCCTATAGAAATATTTGGGTATAGCTTCTCGTGTCTGTGAAATGTGACTGCCGCCCTTGCTCATGAATCGTTTTTATCCAGTTTACATAAAGGGTTGCTCAAGGATTATGCGCTTCGCGCTACTTCATCCGTTCCGTTTGCCGGTGAAATCCATAATTTGCGTAGAATGGGGTCATTCCGGGTGCATTGGTAGCAGAGTTGTTGTAAGCGTGTTCGGCCAAAGGTAGGAGTTGGTACTAGTCATCCTGATCGTAATTGTTAAAACTTTATAAATAATGTTCCAACACTTGGCTGGTACGTTCAGTTTGTCCATCAGTCTGTGCTTGGTACGCCGTTGACATACTCCTTTTGATATCTAATGCTTTACATAATGACTCCAAAAATTCTCCTGCAAACTTTGAGTCCATATCCGTGACAATTTCTGATGGTAAGCCATGTAGCTTCCATATTTCCTTTGTCAAGGCGGTAGCAACATCTTTCGCGGTCGCTGTTCCCTCTAGTCCGATGAAATGGGCCATCTTGTTGAACCGATCAACCACTACAAATATTTGGGTACATCCTTGGCTTTGTGGTAACTGCGTTATAAAGTCCACAGATATTGATCCCCAAGCCGCATATGGTATCGATAGCGGTTGAAGTAGACCATACCTCGCGTGGTGTGGTGACTTGTTGTGTTGACAATCCTCACGTGACCGTACATAACCGTTTACCCAATTTGCCAGACCTTTCCAATGGAAGTCTCGCATAATGATTTCGAGAGTTTTCTCTTGCCCGAAGGGTCCTGCAATCTTCACGTGATGACACCCTTTGGCTATCCTGGTATAAAGGCTCTGGTTGTTTGGTATGAATAGTCTTTGCTTATAGTAAAGCAAAACATCGGTTAGGGTCCAATCCTTTGGGGAAAGTTTGTTGTTGTCTCAGAGTTTTTCCAACTCTTTTCTTCGCTACAGCCCCTCCTTATCCCCCGGAATGGCCTTCTGAATCTACTCTAGAAATTCGGGATTGAATTTCTTCAATTCTTTGTGGGCTAGTATAGTACTAGTCATGAGGATTCGTTCGGGTATTTCGGATACGTCATACCAGAATTCATTCTGATACTTTGACTTATGGAGCTGGCCGACTACTGGTTCAATTTCTTGGATAGTCATAGCTCTTGTAGCAATATCTGTGCTATCGAATCCCGCGGTTCCTCGTTCTGTTTCCTTCAGGCTATCTATTTCCATCATATCAGCGGTATTAATCTTTTCTATGACTAGTTGGACAATACGATCCCCTTCTTTGATGTGACAGTCCGCGGCTCGGTGGTTAAATAGTAGAACTTTGAGTTCTCCAGTGTAATCCGCATCAATTACTCCGGCACCTGTTGAAATCCCGCTTTTAACGGCTAACCCGCTTCTGGGAGTAATTCTTTCGTATGTTCCAACCTGTAATCCGACTGCAATACCGGTGCCGACTATCTATTGTCCCCTTGCTGGGACTATGTCTTCCTGCAGGGCGTAGAGATTATAGCCTATGGCCATTCTTGAACCTTTGGTTGGTAGCCTTGCTCTTGTGTCTAACCTTTTGACCCAAATAACTGAATTAGAATCATTCCATTTGGGTTCTTCTTGGATGTCATGGTCGCATATATCGCCTTCGGGGCTTCCTGCAACTAAGTAGAGTTGAATTTCCCCCATCTTAGTTCTCGTAACTGAACTAATCTGGAAATGTTCAGGCTTCAAGATCGCTTGTTTGCGATGTGTAGCTACCTCCTTAGGACAGTACTCCGGCCATCGACTGAGTGTATCTGGTTTTCCACCTGTGGTGCCGGGTCGGTAAACAATTTTGAAGTTGTAATCCGCTAGCTTCTGTACCCAATAGATTTGACGACCGCTCCAGACTTTTGAAGTGAGGAAATATTGGAGGTTTTGGTGATTGGTATAGACAGTAACTGGCTTCTCGGCTCCAACCAATTATTGGCGCCATTCCTTGAATACTTCTAGTATTACCAATAGCTCTTTATCGTGGATCTCATAGTTTCGCTCTGCTGAGTTCAGTTTGGGGGAATGAAACACTACTGGGTGTAGTCATTTTTCCACAAACTGTGATAACAGCAGCAAAAAATATTACCTGCGTCATGTGCGTTCCATGCATCTGACACCCAGGACGCTCACAATGCTAATCATTAATCAGGACGCGACGTCAGTTAGACGTCGTGTCCTACTTTACGTCACACGATGCCCTGACATTGACCCTTATGTCCCCTCCATGCTGTGAACGACTGATCCTCGGCTGTTGCGTTCACGCCACCGACCTCCTTAGCAACTGTTCCACCCTGAGGATACCTACTCTCTCCCCCCCCGTCCCGACTAAGTATCCCGCTTGCGTGCTGCACCTGGACATCTATTGTTGGCTTGATAATGTCCAGATAACTTCTGCTCCTGCTCTGTGGCATCACCATTCTCGGATACTACAAGTCGCCGTTTTGGCGTCGCGCGTCGTCTAATCCTTTGTCCTGATTCTCTCAGCCTAGTATCCCCGGCGTCACGATCCTCGCTTCCTATGAATCCTGTCTCCAGATTATACTTTGACGTAGTCCTCTTATTCTACACGCTTCATCTGAAATCTGGAGATGCGCCGGTGTTAGGAGTACCCAATGCCGATAGCCTAGGAGTTTCCTAGATGGGGTAACTTTACGCGAGTTCGAGAATCTTGATCTCCAGCACCACCCTCAAGCCCCCTTACGGCTCCCTCGCGTCATCATACACATCAACCTTAGTTGCGTCCTGTGACTACGTAGTCACAAAATTGAAGGTGTCAAAGTAACTCCGTATACGTCGCTGCTGTCTGTCCGACCGAAAGCTGTTCCCAGGATCTATAAGATGGGACGTCTGGCTAGACCTGGGAACACGCCCCGCCCCCCCTATTTTCCTGACCACAACTTTGTCACGCATTCTCAACACCACCGCGTCTGGTGTGACACCCTACGTTCGCCTGCTTGCCCCCCCCTAGCTTAGGCTTCAAGTCTTTGCAACGCGTCTCAAGGTCTACCGTTGGCTCCCCCACCCCTCCAGAGGAAGCTCGGCCACCCCCCTCCATGCCGCGGTCTAGGCTATCCCGGCCCTCCTACCGTCCCTAGAACCTGTCCTAGGCGATGCGTTCCCCTCAGTTCCTCCTCTCCTCTCCTCAGACCTTCGCGACCTCAGCGACGCCGAAACCGTCCTCATCCCCCTCCTCCTAGCAACCTTGAATGGGCTTGCTTCCACCAAAGAACGAATTGACCTCCTCACCGCTAATGTCCAAGGGCTGTTTGACGGGGTTTCCGCCACCCAGGCCCCTTCACTTTCCTCCCTAGCCCGTATCGAATCAGCTGTGCGTGACCTATCACCAAGACTTTCCCAACCGCCGTCCCGACGTCAGCAAGCCCCGGCGCCACTAGCTCAACCCCCTACCCGTGAAGGAAAAGAATTTCCTCCTTCGGCCCCAGCCCCCCTGGCCAACACGGCACAACTTCCTGCCGCTACACACCCCCAACAGGTCCCCCCCCGCGCGCCGCTTTACCAGGTTGGAGCGATCGTGGATGGGTACGACCTCGACACCCCCCGATACGATACCGCTACAGGTAAGACCTATGGCAACCCCGAAGCCTACGTGGTTAAATACCCCAACTCGTGGGAGGCCCGGACTGTCCGTGACGGCAAATACCCTCCCCTCTCTGAGTGGACCCCTGGCAACATGGATCCCACCTACCTACGCCCTCCTCGCACATTCGCCTTGGCTTCCGCCGCCGGAGGCCGGAAAAAGACCAAGGGGCCTAAGCCGAAACCACCCTCTGCTGCGCAAGTCGCATCTGGTATGCTGGCGCCTCCTGTTAAAGAGGCTCCCATCCTGCCAGCTGCACAGCGTCGTTTCTTCGCCCCTCGTTCCTCTCCTGTCCTCCACCCAGTAGCCGAAAGGATATCTGTGACCCTCCCGGACATTGCTGCATCGGTGCTCAGTGAAGCCAACTGCCCCTTACCTCTCTCCCTCTCTTCCAAGGTCAACGACAGAGGCTCTGTCACCCTTACCGTTCTCGACCCCCACACTCCAGCTACTTCCTACGCTCCATACTACTAGGCTCTCACCAACTGCCTCAACCAAATCTCCCCGGTAGGTGACATTTCCTACCTCCCCTTCCGCCCCGCCCCCAACGAGACCCAACTCGCCATCCACTCCCTCCCCCTCGCCTACCTCCCAGAATACCAAGACGACCACCTCACCCGCCTCCAGGAGTCAGTCCGAAATGCCGCAGGCGTTACCATCTTCTCCGCCCGCTACCTCAACCGCGACCCGGAGTCCAGGATGTCCAAGTCCGCAACCTCTGTCGTCGTCACTATCACTCCCGAGGACATCAATGCCATGAGAACCTCTATCCACCTCTTCTCCAGGAGACGCCGTGTGGAACACGCCTTCTCCTCCAACCGCTTCACCCAGTGCAGAAACTGCTGGAAATTCGGACATCAGGCCCCTAGATGTAAGCTGGATCACCCGGTATGTCCAATCTGCTCCCTCTCACACACACGTTCGGCGCATCGCTGCCAGAACCCCACCTGCCCTAAGGCGCGCAACACCAAGGCGGTCCTCAACTGCTGCCTCTCCTCAACTGCTTCCTGCCCTAACTGTAAGGAGCCACACTCCGCCACCGACCGAGACTGCCCGAAGCGACCAGGCCCATTGGTCACAGACCCCGTCGCCCCACCCCCGCTAGGAAAGGAGTTGGAGAACGACATAGACGTCGGACCCGCTGGGGCCGACGGGAATCCCGGGCCTTCGACCCCAAGACAAACCCTCTCCCCTTCCTTGGCTACTCCCCGCCGCCCCCGCCCCCAAGCCCCACCGGAAACTCCTCACACAGCTACACCCTCCTGCTCCAGGGCAAGCCTCCCTCCCTCCTAGGGGGATGCCGACCCCGCCCGAACCTTCTCCAACCCTTCCGGCCTGTCCGGGTAGATGTCCTTTCCTCTCAGGTTTGCCACCAGGCTCTCTGGCATCCGCCAGGACCTCTTGAATCTCTCCTTTGTTCCACATAACAGCCTAGGTAGCTGGGATGTTTTTCTTTCTTTGTTTCAGAGGTGTTCCTCTTTACCCTCCATGCCAGCATTGGTCACCACACAGGATCCCCCTGTATGGAGAGCGCGCTTAGCTTCATTTCCTGGTTACAAATCTTTTTCCCCCCCGTATGTTTGGGGCAAGCCACGCGTGGCGTGCTATGCCCTGTTGTCCTTTCTTGAAGTTGTTTCCCTTTTGCTAGTTTTGTTGGGTAACTCTACCCATGTCAGGGCGGTAGACTTGTTTTCGGACATCGGCTTCTGCTCGTCCTCCCAGACCCGCCTCAGTGTGTGTAATGTGTACAATACTCAAGGCACCTCCACCCATACCCCAATTGTACCCCCGGATTTGTGTTTCCCCGACCTAGATTTTCCTGTTTTTGTTATGGGGGACTTTAATCTTCATCACCCGCTGTCCAACCCTCTTAGGGTGCTTTCCTCTACTGAGCTTGGCACGTCGTCTCCTTATTTTCAGCTGGCTTCGCTGCGTGGTTTTTCCTTACTAAATACCCCTGGTGTGTTTACTTACTTTCCTTTCGCCTCGGTTGGCAGGCCGTCAGTCCTTGACCTCGCTTTTGTGAACGGGGCGGCGAGCTCCTTGTTTGCTGAAAGGTCCACCCCACTCCCCTCCACTGGCTCGGATCATGTTCCTGTTTGTCTGTTGCTCTCCTCACCACTGTTACGCGCCCCTGCCCCTTCTCCTGCCTGGGCCAAAACCGATTGGCTGGCCCTCGGGGATGCCCTCAAGTTATTTGTTGTTTCCCCTCCCTCACCTCTACCCACTTCTGCATCTGCCTCAACCTGGTTTGATAGAAATGTCGACCGCCTCCGCACCACTCTCCTCCTATACACCTCACTCTACCGCCTCTCCAACTACTCCAAACCTTGGTGGTCTCCCCTCCTCTCCTCTCTAAGAACATCCTTTCATATTTCCACGCGTCGAGCCCGCAAGACCCCTGCCGAAGCCTCTAAGGCTGAAGCTCGCCGCGCCCAAAATACCTACTTCAAAGCTATTAAGCAAGCTAAGCGTGCCTACTGGGATGATTTCCTATCCTCCGCCACCCCCAAGACTGTCAGGACGGCCAAACGTTTCGCGCTGGGCCACCCCCCGGACCAGTTCCCATCTCTTCCTGATGCAGCCACTCCTTCTGAAGTCAATGCCTCCCTCTTGTCCCACTTCTTCCCGCCTAGTACCTCAACTCCCCCACCGTCCATCCTCCGCCCCTTCATGGACCTCGCCGAGCTCACTAGAGAGGAAATCTCCCGAGCACTTGCTTCCAGCTCAAGCTCCTCCTCCCCGGGGCCCGACCATATTCCTTACTAGGTTTGGAAAAGAGTCTATTCTACCAACCTGAAGATCCTCACCTCCCTTTTACCACCCCTCCTCCTCTACGGCTTTCACCCGCCCTCCCTTAAGCAGGCTAATGGCATCGTGCTCGGCAAGCCGGGAAATGCCTCCTACGATACACCAGCTTCCTTCGGCATCATTGGCCTCCTACAAACCCTGTCAAATATCCTGGAGTGTGTGGTAGCTGTAAGGCTAGCCGCAGTTGCTCGGGCCCTCGGCCTCGTCCACTTCAAGCAATGTGGCTCTCTCTCCGGAATGGGAACTTTCGACGCCCTAGCTACCCTCTCCCACGAAGTCCGGCTGGCCCACAGCATGGGCCTCTGCTCCTCCAACCTCTTCCTTGACGTCAAAGGGGCCTTTGATAATGTGGACTCGGGGGCTCCGTGTGGCAAGCTGAAAGAGAGAGGCGTGCAACCCTACCTGGTTTCCTGGGTCCGCTCCTTCCTGCACGGTCGCCAATGCCGCCTCCTCTACCAAGGTTCCCCTAAGGTCCTCACCCCGGTCCAAGTTGGCACCCCCCAAGGATCGCCTGTCTCCCCCCTTCTCTTTCTCATCTATGTCTCGTCCCTTCATTTCCCTGTCCCCAATGGTCTCATCCTCTCCTATGTTGACGACTTTGCCATCACATTGGCCTCGCCCTCCTACCGACGCAACGTCCAGAAGCTCCAGCCCGTTGCAGTCTCCCTGAACTCAAAGGGCCGCCGTGTAGGCGTCGCTTTCTCCCTCCCCTAAACTGAGCTCATGCACTGGAGAACCCCTCAGCAGAGAGGACCGCCCTCTTCCCTCCCCGTCTCGGTGGACTCGGTCCCCTACAAACCCGCCGAGGTACTTCGGTGGCTGGGCTACTGGCTCGAGCCGGCGACGCCGTCACTGGACAGGGCCACCTCGGGCACTACACGAGAAGGCTGGCCCTGGCAGAAGCCGCGCTGGCTACAGTTGACCGTCTCTCCCACCCCGGTACAGCCCTTGCCCCTCATCTCTGCCACGGACTGGCTTCCTCCCTGATTCGCCCCATGCTCCTTTACGGCTGCGACCTGCTCTCGCCAGGTGCCAAGATGCTTGACAAGCTCAGATCTTTCTGGCACCGGGTTCAAAGGTGGGTCACCAACTGCTTCTTCTCCACAAACATCGCCATTCTCCCATGTGAAAGCTCCCTCCCGCCCATCGACCTCCTTATCAGGCACCTCCAACACCTTGCCGCCATGACGCTGGTCTGTCTCCCTCCGGAAATCCATGCCACGACAGCGCACCTCGACCACACAGTCCTAACCACATCACCCTTCAGGGGATCAGACTCCCTCCGACGCCTTGGCTCCGTCTGTGGCCGACACCCTTGGGCCGGCCCCAACTACACCCCCCTCAGGTGATTCACCAAACAGCCCTCTCCGCCAAACAGACGCCACCTACCGGTAGACGGGGTGGCCCATCGGGTACACTTCGTGATAAGCCAACCGCCTCGATCCACTTCCTCCGGCGAACTCTGATCTTCTCCCCCCGCTTCAGCTGGCCCCAGTTGGCGCTCTACCCCTCTATGTCTCCCTGAAGGCAAGGTGCTGCGAAGAGCTTCTCACCTTGTGGCGCCTTCTCTCCCCACCCCCGCCCTACTACCTGTATCCCTCCTCAACGCGCCCGCACCCCTTTATGGGCTTGGGCCGTTTCCTCTCTGGCCGGCTTCAACAGATGCGCTCTGGCAAGAGTTACCTGGCCGCCCACCCATCCTGGCATGATGATGACCCTTCTCCCATATGCCCTTGGTGTGAAGAGGCCAACGAGACCTTCGAACACGCTATCCTCCACTGCCCAGTCAAGTCTGCTGCCTGCGTCCGCCACCTCCAGGGGGTAACGGATATCGGACCTGACTCCTAATTATGTACCTCAATCCCGGCCCTCATAGGCCTTGGACGCTACCCTACCGCCACTCGGACTGGTTTCCCCCACGACATGTACGCACACTATGCCCCCCACCAGCCCTCTCTTTCCCCCTCCCCTTCCCTTCCTGCCTCGCCTCAGTTGTCGCTGGCTGGGTCGCGAAATGGTCTAAGTGGTGGAAGGTTTCCTGTTCGATTTTCTTTACTTGGTCGTATAATTTTAGTTTTGTTTCCATTACGATACTAGTTAGTTAGTAGTTTTCCTTTATAAGACCTGAGTAGGCGATGCGTCGGTTATTAAACGCCTTTGGAGGAATTGGTTTTGTCCTTTCGTTTGTTAGTTGTTTGATTTTGGGTTTTGTTTCTGCCATAGCTAGTGCTGCATGCACGTTCTTGTACATTAACCAAACAGCGAATATATAATATAAAAAAAGAAAAAATAAAAAGAAAAAAATGGCTAGACTTGGGAAGTGGAACGAAGTCAATCCGTCAACTACTCAGGGAGTTACTAGGCTTCAAAGATATGACATCTTTGGTATGGGCCATAAGTAACGGGACGTTTACGTACAAGGTCATGAGATGAATGTTAGGAGGTTCGGGATAACGAACCAATGCATTTACATCCACCCTTCGATGATTGGAAAGAGTCTAGAGTTCCTGGAAACACTACTAAAGAAGCCAACGAGCTTCGAGCAGTGTTGCAACTATGATAAGGGGTATACCGCAGTTGCTGGATTTACAACCAACACTACACGAAGGTCCACCCCCTCTACATAAGAACAACCAGGAGTTGCCGACCGACGAATTATGAGACTATTCAATAGAATGGCCTCTCCTATACGAGAAGAGAGTTATCGGAATATATTCTATCGGTTAGTTGTTGAGTTATCACAACTAGAAGTCATCGGCTCCGGCATATCTACAGATGCTGTCTCGTATCAATACTGATCCTCTTGTTAACGAGAAGAACTATTGGAGACAACAAAGTTCGACTTGAAAACTTGGCTACAGGTCTACAGACTCTGAGGATCGAATAATTACTACTGGTGACAAGTATGTCTCCCAGGCAGGAAATAGTAATTACCGAAGATGGTGTGATGGTTTTCAGGGTCTCCGGTGTTCGCACCCTGATGGAGAACTCGACATTGGGGATTAGATTTGAGGAGGTACATATTTTGTATGTTAGATAGATGTAGTCCGCGAACACTCAGACGTGGAATATAAATATCGAAGTGCCTCCCAAGCTTAAGACATCATCAAGCAACGGAGAAGAGACCTTAACAATATAATATTGCTTTTACGATTCTATCCTATTTTCTTGCACTCTTAGTAGTCATAAACGAAACGAGTTGCTTCCGAGCCTTCCTAGACAAATCTCCGTCTATACAAACGAATCTCGATTGGCCTAGACAACCGTAAGTCTATAGCGGTCGTCTCCGCCTAACAGCCGGATCTGATCATACACACGACAAAACATTCCCAATTCTGTCTGTAGATTATGCTTCTTCTTTAGAGGTTGCCCAGATATCTTCCTGATAGCTGCTTTTGTTTCATTATTGTTGTACTCCTACGTGTATCGCGTTCATATCACAATTCATGAAATCTATTGCTAGCTGTAATTCTTATATTTACATGTTGCTCGTCACCGCTCTATTTCCTGCCCAATTTCCTGCACCCAAGATCCCATTACCCTCCTACTCGTTAACGTCAGGCTGACGATCACAAATTCCAGCTGGCGATGTGGTGGCTTCCTGAGATTCCTCTAGGCTAAGTTATAGGAAGTGAGATAAAGAAGGGCTCCCAACGCCGGGCGATATTGGTCCAACGGTCCCCTCGCGTGCGTCATCCTGACTAGGGGGTTCCAATTCAAGAACCGCCAGAGCCCGCGCAATCAACGTCTGGCCGTAATCAAAGTAGATGTCCGTTTCCAGGGAATCATTACCGCATTCCCATGCTTACAGCAATCCCGAGTTACGCACATTCGTCCGTTGGCATACAGGCTCTGATGGCGGCAGGTTGGTGATCCAACCCTCGAGCTCTGCGCCCAGTGACTCCCAATCATTATCATATCCTTCGCGCCGCTCTTGTTGCACCCAGTGTACCTGCTCAACCCTATTCCTTATTGACCCACGTATACTTCCCAGAATCTTTTCCTGGATCGATCTCGGGCAGTGGGCCCATCTTTTTTTCAGCCATGCGAAGCGGTCTTGCGCATTCAGCGACAAGTTAGCAGCCTAGTAGCATCAAATATTAGAAGATTAGCAGACTCTTACCTCCAGCCGCCACTGGCTTGAAGTCTCTTGGCTCCTGATATATTGATGTTTTCCATGCGCGTAGTGTGTGACAGATTATAGCGCGGGTCAAGCAGATCATGGTCCCGTTAATCCGCCACAAAAAGTCAGGATCGACGATACCGCGCATTTTCTTACCAGCCAAGTACTTACCGTAGATCACATCTGGAATCTGCGGCGTAACGAATTGCAGTATCCGCTTCTGCATCGAGCTCAATCACGATAGTCAGTAGTCACTCTGGAGCAGCTGGGCATGTCCAACGAACCTCGTACCCTCTCGCGTCACATATCAACCTGTCCTTTTCCAGCAGATAATCCACCCAACGCGCGGTCGCACTCAGATCTTACGGCAGTTCGTATAACTTTACGAGGTTGTTCTTTATATGGTATACTAACTGTGAGCGTACCCCGGAATGATTTTGTCTTACCTGTCCACGTTAGTACCATATACTGCATTGTGTCGCGTCAAGCCCAACCGAGTTGACTTACTAAATTTATGCACTGCTGTGAAGGTCCCGGGTATTCACTATCTACACTGCTCTCGAGAGTAGCAGCCCAGACCATCAGAACCTGGCCTGTCAAAGAAACCTGGTTCGGGAGTGGATCTTCGAGGAGAGTGTACTGCAGCATGAACGACTTTGCGCCCGTTACTAGATTCCGTCGAGAATTAGCTCCAATCCAGCCGTCGCCCGACCGTACGCTTCTCCAACCGGCTGGAATAGAGCTCCTGATACCAGACGCAGGAGCACTGCCACTGCCGTGCGGTGATGAAAACCTTAGTATGCTCGATGTCAGGATTGTTGGGAGACTATACGTGTTGCCCAGAAGTATTTGGGAAGGCGCGGCGGGAGTCCGCAGCGCCGGATTAGTCGGCTGTGACCTGGCGATGGTGGAAATCCGGACTGTTGAGCGATGATATCGTGGTCAGCTGGTAGCTTGGGACACATTAGGCTATCACGATGAATTGATATCTGCAGTATCAATCTTTTCGTGGTCAGGTTCTGTGTCTGATTCACCCTCATCGAATCTACATGAGTTTTGGTACTCGTCACTGGTACTGTCACTTAGAGGGACCGCTTCCGTATCTTCTTGTCCTTCCGGTTCTGTCACTTGTGCGTTATATGCCGTGGTCTGTATTGCGCTCCTCTGGACATGCTTTGGCGGTCTGCCTAGCTGTTTGCTTAATATTGGTGGCGGAGACAGATTAAGGCTTAGGGGTTCTGTGTTCGAAAGTGTTCTCCGGGAACTAACAGACTAGAATTGCTGTGTCAGCGACGTTGATTTCCCAGATCCCACCGTGTCTGATCCGATCTCGCGTTTACGTCCATTTGAAATGCCTACTCGGGGGGTTGGCTGACTCCGGGTATTTGTTTGATATTGCTTGTGCATCCTGTCACAGGTCAGTGAATGTCAAGTAAGTAAGGATTCCGGAGGCAGGTAAGTAGCGTGAAGGTCGAGTCTGTTGTGGATGAAGTGTTTGTTTGATTTTATAGTCTCAAATACGACGCGTGGGATCTTATACGGTAAGACATAGTAGTATGGCCGGCGTTTGGGTATGTGGAATCACAAACTATCACTCGGGATTGGATCAACTATTTTTCTTGCACCATGACGCCCGGTGTGTTTTCTACACCACGTTCGCTAAACGGATATTCACAAATTTCGCATGAGAGATGGTTCTAGCTTTTGAGAATTAAACATAATGAGGGACTCATAGGTGTAGCCATAGCTTCATATCAACGAGGTCTGGTTTTCTCATTAAGGTAGTATCTTCAAGTTCATGACTTTAATTTACAGATCGATTTACGTCCTCCAGCGTCGGGTGTCCAAGGCTCTGGGACCCTGGTTCGAATTTTGCGCTACACCAAACCCAGTTGTCCTAAATTCGACGGCTTGGTATAATCTAGCTACACACAGTGCTTGTTGGCGACAAATATAGCTAGCATACTACAAGCTACGCCAAATAACGCGTAGCAGTAGTTAGCCTCATCTCCGGGTGTCGAGCAGGTGTAATAATTTTGGGGAGCTACCCAATAGCGTTGTCATCCAGGCGGCGCCGGGCCATTGAGAGACTAGGAATGTGAGAGGAGCCGGTTTGATAAGTGCTGGCACGCGAGGCTAATCCAAGGGGGACTACGGCTATTACTACTATCAGACTAGGCACGAGAGGTCGAAACAGCTACTGTAGAAGTATGACGTAAGGGCGTCCAATGGTAACATTACTACTGGTATCATGGACTGGCTAACATTCCGGAATTCCCAACAATGAAACAATGCGGATCCCAAAGGAAAAACAAGACAAAAAAAATAATAGCAAAGGAGAGACATAGCGTAGTACTGGTGGGGGGATCTAGCAAAACTAGACAATGAACAATTGCGAATTTGAAAGTAAATGTAACAGCAAGACGGTCAAACGCTAGCAAAAAAAAAGCGAACAAACATGGTTTGCATAGTAAAGCCAAAGGGAAAGACATCTAAACGCCGGTAAAAAAGGGGAAAATATGACAAAGTGCAAAAGCCAAGGGAAGACTTCTAAACACAGGAAAAAAAGCGAAGTTAGGTTTTATTAGGCATGCGTCTGCTGCTACGGCGGAGCGCTGGTTAGGTTGAGTATTTTGCGGGACGGCGGTGGACGAACATAGAGACGCTGGTGCCGCTGAAGCACGGGTCGTGGGAGTCATGGGATTGGCAGGAACTGTCGCAGACGGTCGTGCTGTCGGAGCCAATAGGACACTCGCAGGCCCTGGAGTTGTGGGAGCCGGACGAACCGTTGCAGACATAAGAGTTGTAGGAGCCAGCGGGACAATTGCGTGCGGGGGGGTCGCGGAAGATGGACGAACCGTTGCAGACACAAGAGTTGTGGGAGCCGGCGGGACAATCGCTGGCGAGGAGGTCGCGGAAGATGGATGAACAGCCGCAGACACAGGTGTTGTGGGGGCAGGTAAGAAAGTCACAGTGGAAGGATCTTGTGTAGTGGGTGTTTCTGGACGCTGGTCACAACTCTCGAGGGAGTCGACCGGGGGGGTCTCGTCGGCCCCATCGTGTCCGCAGGGGTGTCTAGGTTGGCCTGCAGGCGGGGCAATATAGTCCGTGATCCAAGGGTGTTGTTGGATCAGGTTCACGAGACTTTGGTCCTTCTCAAGCTCGGACGGGTTGGGGGGGCCGAGGTCTGCACTGGTAGTCTGATGGAGGTGGCGGCGGGGTCTCGAGGGACCAGGTGCATCCAGTATATTGTCCTATATCTGCTATGAGCTATGGAGTTTTCTCCATAACTTGAATTTCGGGGAACTTACCTCCTCGACGTAGGGACGGGTAGTGGGGTGGGTGGGGTGGAGTAGGCTGTAGGGTCTCGAGGGACCAGACGCATCCGGTTCGTTATCCTATATCTACTATTAGTGATGGAGGTTTCTTGATAACTTGATTCTCGGAAAACTTACCACATAAACGTCAAGACTGGTGTGGCGGATGGGTCGTGCTAGGCAGCGGGGTCTCGGGAGGCCACACGTCTCCAGTTCGTCCACCTATATCTGCTATTAGCGACGGAGTTTTATTGATAAGTTGAATTTTACGGAACTTACCTCGTGGACCTTAAGACGGGTGGTAGGGTGGGTGGGGCGTGCTAGGCGGCGGGGTCTCGGGAGGCCAGTCGTCTCCAGTTCGTCCTCCTATATTGGCTATTAGCGACGGAGGTTAATTGATAAGTTGAAGTTTGGTGAACTACCCTCGTCGTCCTAAAGACGGGTAGTGGGGCGGGTCAGGCGAGCTAAGCGACGAGATCTCGCGGGCCCAGGCGAATTCGGTTCATTTTCCAATATCTGCTATTAATAACGGTATTTTCTTGAATACAGGAATTTTGCATAACTTACTTCGTCCCGATTGCGATGGATGGTAAGATGGGGGTGGCGAGTAGAGCGGCGGGGTTGAGAGCGGCGTGGGGTATCCGGTTCCGCTTCCTGTTTATGTGATTATTTACCGTGTTATCAAATATCTTGATGCGCAAAGGAACTTATGTTGTGAATAACAATTGCTTCCTCGTTGACAGACCTTGCAGGAACTTCAGACTCTTCGGCTGACAAGGCCGAAGAGTCTTCCCCCTTCTCCCCCTCCTCCTCCTACACCACCTACACCTTCTCCCCCTCCTCCCACTCCGCCTCCCCTTCCTCCTCCTCCCCATCTGCCCCCCTCCAATATCTCCACCGAACCAACAGCGATCCCAGACCTCGCCGTCGAAAAAAGGCTATCTGCCGTTGGCCGACTGAGGAGTCTGGTCTCCGTCCTCCCCATCAGCCGGGTGTGGCTCCAAGACCGTAAGGTTAAGGGGGTCCTCGCAGACGTTAGCGAGGACCCACGCCCAGACATTTTCATCTTTATTTAAAAAGATGAGATCCCTGAGCAGGAGAGGCGTGGTGGGCGCACGGCTAAGTACACATGCGCCCTCACCAGTGGCCCCAAGGAGATATCGGGGGCAACCGATTTCCTCCTCCACACGTTGCCTCCAGACTACCCCGAGCACCTCATCGATGCTCAGTGATTCCATGACCCCACAGGCGATTCCGCGGTCAGGGTCTTTGGAACACCATGTGTAGCCAAGGAACGGGTAGCCCTCTACCAGCTCACCCGTTTAGCTAACGATCTGGATCGGTATTACCGGTGGGCAATAACGGGAGGACCAGTCTGGTTTGGACTCTGATAACCAGTGTTAGACCAGGGCTAACAGAGAAAAGATAGACAGTAATACTTACCCGGAGTTCCCTGCTCCGGCGCCACCATTGCCCGCTCTGCGAACAGACGCTCATTCGTCGTCTGGAGTTTCTTGGCCGTGTCACGGACCAATATCCTCGGATGAAATTCGACTTCCCCAACGTTGTCTGTCCGGTGCTCATTTTGCACAAGCTTAATCCGCCTTTTGACGGGGGGGAGGGAACAGGTAAACGTAACCACTGACTCCACTCAGGAGTCAGTCAGCCGGCGGAGGTCCCTGGAGCGTCTTGCCATGGAGCCCCGGAGAGACTCACGCCACGCTCTATAGTGAGCGTTGTTAGCGCGAGGGTCCAGGAACCCACACCATCTCTTGCCGTAGGCGATTTCGCCATAGCGCCTCCTCATTGAATCAAGAGTGTTAGTTTTACTTTGTCAAACAGGTGCGTATATTGGAAGATTTTCACTTACTGGGAGTCCCCGACGGCCCGCTCAAAGCGAGGGTTATCCGCTGTGTCCCCAAGCAAACTGCGGCATTTGCTGTGCCCAGTGTGGAGAGGTGGGGCCGTGGGGAGTTTCCCTCTCTTAGTGGCAATCTCGTGACCTTAGGTGGAGGGGCTTCTGCAATTGTGTTAGTGAAAATCAGTAGACAAGGATTGGATGGATGGTACCTCAGGGTTTGCGATAGTAGTCCTTAAGACCTTCAGGGCGCCATTTGACTTAATTGGGAGATGGCAGAGGGTAAAGTGGTTAGCGTGAGAGCCGTATATGTAAGCCCCAGGCCGAAGACTGAAAGCTGTTGATATGTTCGTCAGAGTGGGGGTCGTAGTGCGAGTTGTGCTTGTGCGCCCGGGGCGGAAGTCAGCGAGAGGTTGACATGGTCGTCGAGGGAGGAGGGTCGCAGTGTGAGTCGTTAATGTGGGCCTTAGGCCGACGACCTAAAGAGGTTGATATCGTCGTCGAGGGGGGGGGGGTCGTAGTGCGAGTCGTGGACCTGAGCCCCGGGCCGAAGACTGAAAGAGGTGGATATGGTTGTCCGGGGGGGGGTCATAGTGTGAGATGTGGTCGTGGTTGTAGAGAGGGGAGAAGGCAGATTGACGTTGCTGTTGTGGTGGGAGAGAAGTCAGAAAGGCGTCACTGTTCTCATGGAAGGCCCTGAGGGGTGGGCGGAGGTTCCTGATACAAACAACGCTGAGCAGGCACACGGAAACACGCTTGCGACGTCTTTGCACGTCGCAGGACAACTCTACTGCTTTCGTAGACTACGGGTATCTATGGCTAGCAAATGAAAAAAAGTTAAAAATTTTTAAGTACACTAGTTGATATATGTAAAGCACTAAATACATCTACAGAAATTGTAAACATATCGTGGAGCACGCATGGGGTCCTAAGATATCTTCACTAAGCGTGCGGATACCATAAGTGTTCGAGCCGCACCAGTCTGACGCCAAGAGACGTCACCTGCACTTGAAAACTTTGACCCACACTAGTCCTAACCTAACTCCACAACACGTCCAGAGCGCAGCGCGGAGGTCTAAGGCAGATAGTATGCGGTTGTATGTTTATCGTTCGCATCGCCATTTGTCTGAGTGTTCCGCCCGGCGCCCCCGGTATAAAGCTGGCCCGCTGTTAGATCTGGTTTCCAACTCATATTCAATGCGGTGTATTCGGCCCAATAGGGGTGCCCCCTGAATGGCGGCATTTCTTGCCAATTGTCTACTTCGTCGCGATAACAATAAACCAAGGGATCTAACGGGTCCTGCTCTACTGGGTTGGATGGCAGCCAGGTGCGCATCGTTTCACTATCCTGGATGAAAGCATAGTCCAATGAGGATAGCGGTTGTGGTGACAACTGTTGCAGCGCCTGGCTTCCTTCACCTGTGGCGCCTAGCATATAGCGAATGCGGTGGACAGGTATCAATCTCATAACCAAGGGGCACACTTGGCGAATATCAGATGAATCTAACTCACCAAACCTTATTCCAGAGATGTGCGGGGGTCGCCAATTTAGCACTCGATAGTCAGGCGGAGCCTCCGCCGCCCGCCTGTCTGAGCCCCTCCGACTGACAGCGCGAATTGACGGCTGGACCCAAACTATACGCACTGCCGGCGGGCGCCCCAGTAGTGCCTTCCAATCTATATTTTCTTAGCAAGTGGAGACTCAATTCTAATAGCTGATAGGGAAATAAACTAACCTGTTTGCATACTATATAATGGGTATCGCGGGACTCCTTTACTCTCCACGCTCCGCGCCCCATATTTTCCTGACCACAACTGTCTCAGGCATTCTCAACACCATCTCGTCTGGTGTGACCCCTCACTTTTGCACGACCACCTCCCTCTTGCTTAGGCTTCAAGTCTCTGCTTCACGTTCCGATGTCTGACATTGGTTCCCCCCACCCCTCCAGGGCTCGCTCTACTACGCTCCTCCACCCCGCGGTCTTCGTGATCCCGACTCTCCAGCATTCCTTACAGCCTGTTCTGCGAAACGCTTTCCCCTCCATCCCCCCTCTTATCTCGTCGGTCCTCCGCAACCTTAGTGATGGAGAGATTGTCCTCATCCCCATCCTGGTCGCTACCCTCAACGGACTCGTCACCGTTTACGAGCGAATCGATCTCCTTACCTCCAAAGTCCAAGGGGTGTCTGAAGGCGTTTGCGCCGCTCAGGCTCCCTCTCTTTCCTCCCTCGCCCTGATCGAGTCAGCCCTATGTGACCTGTCACAAAGGCTTTCCCAACCACCGGCCCCACGTCAGCAAGCCCTGGTACCAACAGTTCCGCCTCCCACCCGTAAGGAGAAGGAGGTTGCCCCTGCAGCCCCACCCACCTAGTCCAGCACAGCACAACTTCCTGCCGTTCCACACCTCCAACAGGCCCCCTCCCGCGCACTCCTTTATCAGGTTGGAGCGATCGTGGACGGATACGACCTAGACACACCCCGTTATGACACGGTTACTGGTAAGAAATACGGTAACTCCGAAGCCTACGCGGTTAAATACCCCAACTCGTGGGAGGCCCGGACCCCCCGTGATGGCAAATACCCCCATCTCTCAGAATAGACCCCTGGCAACATGGATCCAACCTACCTACGCCCTCCTCGCTCGTTCGCCCTGGTTGGCGCTGCCGGAGGCCGGAAAAAGACCAAGTGGCCCAAGTCGAAATCTAGCTCTGCTGCACAAGTAGCATCAGGCATGAAGGCTCCTCCTGTTAAAGAGGCTCCCATCCTGCCAGCAGCACAAAGTCATTTCTTCGCCCCTCACTAGACTCCTGCCCTCAACCCTGAAGCCGAAAGAGTTTCCGCGACCTTCCCTGATACCGCTGCTTCTGTTCTCCATGAAGCCAACTGCCCACTACCTCTCTCCCTCTCTGCCCGTGTCAACGACAGGGGCTCCGTCACCCTCAACGTCCTCGACCCCCATACTCCCGCTACCTCCTACGCCCAATACTACCAAGCCCTCACCAACCGCCTCAACCAGGTTTCCCCGATCAGCGACAATGCCTACCTCCCCTTCCGCCCTGCCCTCAACGAGACCCTGCTCGCCATCCACTCCCTCCCCCTCGCCTACCTCCCAGATGACCAAGACGACCTCCTCTCCCTCCTCCAGCAGTCGGTCCATAACGCCAGGGGCGTTACCATCTTCTCCGCCCACTACCTCAACCACGACCTGGAGTCCAGGATGTCCAAGTCCGCTACCTCCGTCGTTGTCACCATCGCTCCCGAGGACATCAATAACATGGGAACCTCAATCCACCTTTTCTCTAGGAGATGCCGTGTCGAACCTGCCCTCTCATCCTACCGCTTCACCCAATGCCGGAACTGCTGGAAGTTCGGACACTGGGCCCCTACCTCTAAGCTGGATTACCCGGTATCTCCAAATTGCTCCCTCTCACACACACGTTCGGCGCATCGCTGTCAGAACCCCATCTACCCCCAAGCGGGCAACACCAAAGCAGTCCTCAACTGCTGCCCCTCCTCGACTGCTTCCTGCCTCAATTGTGAGGAGCCACACGCGGCCACTGACCGAGACTGCCTGGAGCGACCCATCCCAACCCCCAGAGAACCACCTTGTGCCTCATGGCCACTAGACCCTGAAGACGAGGACGGTATGGACGTCGGCCCCGACGTTGCTGACCCTGGTGCCGGCCTCTCCACCCCCAGACAGACCCTTGCTCCGTCCTTTGCGACCCCCCGCCGCCCCCGTCCTTGCATCCCGCCTGAAACCCCCCAAACAGCAACTCGTTCCTCCTCCAGGGCCAGACTCCCCCCCACTCAGGGGGAAGTCAACCCCGCTTTCACTGCAGAAAACCCGTCCGGCTTGTCCGGGTAAATGCCTCCACCGGACTTTCCACCTCCCAGGCCCTCCGGCAGGACCTCTGGTCTTTTGCACCTCTCCTTTGTTCAACATAACAGCTTGGGTAGCTACGATGTTTTTCTTTCGTTGTTTCAAAGTTTTTCTGCTTTGTCTTCTGTACCCGCGATTGTTGCTATTCAGGATCCCCCTGTGTGGCGTGCACGTTTGCCTTCCTACCCTGGCTATCAATGTTTTTCCCCGCCCTCTTCTGTTGGCAAACCACCAGTGGCCTGCTACGCTCTTTTGTCTTTTCTTGAAGTTATTTCTCTTTTACCTGTATGGGTGGGCCAGTCTGCCAACATTATGGCGGTCGACTTGTTCTCCAATGTGGGTTTTTGCTCCTCCTCACAAACTCGCCTTGGAGTTTACAATGTGTACAACACTCCAGGTGTTTCCACCCATACACGTATAGTTTCTCCTCAGTTTTGTTTTCCTGATTTAAGTTTTCCCGCTTTTGTTGTGGGAGACTTTAACCTCCACCATCCTCTTTCCAACCTACTAAGGGTCATTTCGTCCAATGAGCTGGGGACGTCAATTCCTTATTTTTAGATGGCTTCCATGCATGGTTTTTCACTCCTTAATACGCCCGGTTTGTTTACTTATTTTCTGTTTGCCTCCATGGGCAGGTCTTCCGTTCTTGATCTTTCCTTTGCCAATGGAGCGGCAGCCCAGCTCTTTGCAGAATGGGCTACCCCATTTCCATCTACGGCCTCTGACCATGTTCTAATATGTACTTTATTATCCACCCCTTAGTTGCGCCCCCGTGCCCTCACTCCTGCCTGGGGCAAGACCGATTGGACTGCTCTTGGCGATGCCCTCAAGTTATTTGTAGTTTCCCCACCCCCCGTACTCTCTACCCTTTCTTTTGCCACCGCATGGTTTTACAGAAATGTCGACCGCCTCCGTACTACTCTCCTTCTTCACACGCCCCTCAACCGCATGTCTACGCCATCCAAACATTGGTGGTCGCCGCTCCTCTCCTCTCTCAGGGTCTCATTCCACCCTGCTACGCGGCGGGCCCAGAATACTCCTAATGCGAACTCCCGGGCTGAGGCCCGCTCAGCCCGCAATGCTTACTTCAAGGCCATCAAACAGGCCAAGCGTAAGTACTGGGACGACTTCCTCTCCTCAGCAACTCCAAAGACTGTATGGAAAGCCAAACGTTTCGCAATGGGACGCCCCCCTGACCGGTTTCCAGCCTTCCTGGAAGCGGACGCTCAGTCTGCTGTTAACGCCGCCCTCCTGTGCCACTGTTTTCCCCAGCGGGAATCCTCCTCCCCCCCCACCATCCTGCACCCCTTTAAGGACCTCAACGGCCTTACCAAGGAAGAAGTCTCCAAAGCCCTTGCCTACAGTTCAAGCTCGTCTGCCCCCAGGCCTGACCTCATCCTGTACTCGGTCTGGAAAAGGGTTCATGGCACCAACCCAAAGATACTCACCTCCCTCCTCGGACCACTCCTCCTATATGGTTTTCACCCCTCTGCCATCAATCACGCTAACAGCAGTGTTCTCGACAAGCCCGGCAAGGCCTCCTACAACACACCGGCCTCTTTCCGCATCATGGTCCTCCTCCAAACCCTGTCCAAGATCCTGGAGCGTGTGGTAGCTGTAAGGCTAGCCGCAGTTGCTCGGGCACTGGGCCTTGTCCACCCTAACCAATGTGGTTCACTCTCAGGCATCGGCACTTTTGATGTCCTAGCTAGTCTATCCCATGAGGTCCGGCTCTCACACAGCATGGGCCTATGTTCTTCCACACTTTTCCTTGACGTCAAGGGAGGCTTTGACAACGTCGACTCGGCTGCCCTCTATGGCAAGCTCCGAGAAAAGGGTGTTCAGCCCTACCTTGTTTCATGGGTCTGGTCATTACTGCACGGCCGGCACCGCCGCCTTCTCTACCAAGGGTCTCCGAAAATCCTCTCACCTGTTCAGGTCGGCACCCCTCAGGGATCCCCTCTCTCCCTGCTTCTCTTTCTTATCTACGTCTCCTCCCTCCATTTCCCCGTCCCTAACGGCATAATCCTCTCCTACGTTGACGACTTTGCCATAACAGTAGCCTCTCCCTCCTATCGAAGCAAAATCCAGAAGCTACAAGCCATCGCGTCCTCACTCACTTCAAAAGGAAGGACCATAGGTGTCGCTTCCTCCCTCCCCAAAGCAGAAATTATGCATTGGAGGACGCCTCAGCAAAGATGTCCTCCCTCGCCCCTCCCCGTTTGTGTGGATTCTGTCCCTTACAATCCCGCCCAAGTCCTTCGGTAGTTAGGCTATTGACTTGAACCGGCGACCCCCGCATTGGATCGTTCCACCTCCTCCCACTACACCAGACGACTCGCTCTGGCTGAAGGCGCTCTCGCTAGAATAGACCGCCTCTCCCGGCCAGAAAAAGGCCTTGCACCTCCCTTATGCCATCGGCTTGCCTCCTTACTAGTCCGCCCCATCTTCCTCTAAGGCTGTGACCTGCTCTCCCCCAATTCCAAGATGCTTGATAAGATAAGAGCTTTTTGGCACAGGGTTCAGCGGTGGGTGACCCACTGCTTCTCCTCCACCAACAGGGCCATTCTCCCTTGCGAAGTCTCCTTACCCCCTATCGACCTGCTAATAAAACACCTTCCACGTCTGGCGGCGGTCCGCCTTGTTTGCCTTCCACCTGAAATCAACCGAGTAACCACTCGCCTTGACCACTCCATCCCAACCACATTGCCGTTCCGGGCTACTGACTCCCTCCGCCTCCCTGGCTCTGTGTAACGTTCCTAGCTCGTGGTTAACTAATAGCGACGAGCAACGATACTTCTCTCTTTCATTGTAATCTTAATAGATGTAACAGTTCTTGGATTCGTTAATCTACGTTATCAACGTTCGTCGGATAACGCCTGTTAGATCTTAAGTAAGTTGCTTCGTCTCACGTAGGCTCGTGAGAAATGTGTCGGATATGCAATGGCGATAAAGAGCGTAAAGATGTTTAATTCGTAAAGTCATAGGTAAGGAAATTACTTAAAACAAAGCGTGAAGAGTCTATCTTCCTCGGTCGTGTCGACCTCCTTATATAGTGCTCTTCCGCCAACCCTAACCCTGATGACTCACAAGTGTGAGCCTCGTGAAAAGCCTTACCAAAGTCATATGACTCAAATGAGTCATACGAGCGAAACCCATGACTCATAATTGAGTCATGTGCGAAACATAACAAATCATAACGTAAACAAGTCATATGACTCAAATGAGTCATACGCGCAAAACCCATGACTCATAATTTCATGTGCGAAACATAACAAATCATAACATAAACAAGTCATATGACTCAAATGAGTCATACGCGCGAAACCCATGACCCATAATCGAGTCATGTGCGAAACCTAACAAATCCTAACGTAATTCAGTCATATGACTCAAGCGAGTCATATGCGCAAGACCCATGACTCGTAATCGAGTCATGTGCGAAATCCTGAGCTACCTGTCACATCCGTGACATTAGCTCCCCCCTCCTTAAGCCTGAGTCCCATCAGGCTTCTATCTGCTTTCCCCCATCTTTACCAGGTCCCATGGGTACATGCGGACAGACCTTCGAGGTCCATGATACTTCGACTCCCAATCCTTGGCCCTCGTCCTCACTACTTCGAGCGTGAGGTTAGCCGTTTCGATCGTCCGCTGTTATTGAGCGATCGTTTGTGCATGTGCCGAAATTGTGGCCTCGGCCGTACCAAGTTGGCTTCGCAGTCCCGAAATTTGCCTTTGTAGGCTTTCGTAGTCGGGTTCAGTTTCGGCAGCGGAGTTTTGGGCTCCCCTCTCCGCAGGCCGTGTTCCCATGGCCTTGCAGTGGTCTTAGGCCAATGTCTTCCCGAGCGGCCTCCTGCTTCCATCCCTCTTCGGATGGTATCCTGCTTCGATTTTCGCTGCCTTATGTGCCTGGCACTGAATGCGATAGTATTCGGTCCATTGTTTTGCAGCATGTTCGGGCCTTGGCCCTCCCTTCTTGTATGGTCGCGGGAACCACCCGCTACCTTCCTTGTCCCTTAGATGTACGGGACATCCGTCGTCGTAGCACACCGTCCAACTCATGACGTTGTGCTCTGCATTCTTCCGAGCTTCTTCCTCGCGTCTTGCGAGTTCTTCATCGGTCGGCCCCATATAGGGGTATTCGGGGCTGGTCGGGGTGACTGCTCGGGAGCAGTCGTCCCAGCCCTCATGGGGCTTCATTGGCGACTTAGGGCCTTCTTTGTTCTTGGGGTTGATGGTGATCGTTATCCCGGTGGGGCTTGTCGGGATAGCTTTGGTGGAAGAGTTCGATGGCATCGTGAGCGTTGGTGAAGTTGCTCGCTGGATACCAGGTTTTATCGTGTTCGGGAGAATAACCGGTCCACTTGGCACGGTATTGGAGCTTTCCGTAGCGCAAGCGAGAATCGATTATCTCGTTGAGTTCGTATTTGGATTCTCGGTCTATTTCTAGCGGAGGAGCAGGAGTTATTGTTTGTGAGGGAAACTTGTCGTCGTTGTAGATTTCGAGGAGTGAGATGTGGAATGTGTTGTGTATTCTGATCGAGGGAGGGAGATCGAGCTTATATGCTCAATTCCCAATGCTTTCCAATATCCGAAATGGCCCGCTTTTCTTGTAATCTAATTTCTTGGATGGTCTCGTGGTCTTGATGTTGCGTGGTAACAGCCACACCATATCTCCTGATTGTAGGTTCGGCTCGGCTCTTCGGTGCTTATCGTATTGTTCTTTTTGTCGTTGTTGTGCATAATCCATCTCGTATCGTAACATGTTGTGCAGTTGACTCATTTCCGTCTTATCTGTTATCATTCCACCGCTGGTATGATTTGTGGCCTGACTTTTCGGATGTTGTCCGTAATTGGCGAAGAAGGGTGTCGTGCCAATCGTCTCTTGTTTGCTGTTGTTATATGCGAACTCCGCCATCGGAAGCAGTTCCCTCCAATTATCCTGTTGATAATTGATGTATGCGCGAAGATATTGTTCCAATATCCCGTTTACCCTTTCAGTCTGTCCATCTGTTTGTGGGTGGAAGGCAGTGCTTAGCCTGTTCCAGATTCCCATTTCTCCCGTTGCCTTGTTCTATGCTCCGGATGCGAATAGTGATCCTCGATCCGTGATGTTATTTCTTGGTAGTCCATGTAATCTAAAGATTTCGTGGAAGATTGTTCGTATGAAGGTTGTTGTTGTCATATCCTTTTTTACCGGAACAAAATGACTCATTTTGGTCAGGCGATCTACCACAACCAAGATGGCGTTCCACCCTTCCGAATTCGGAAGGTCGGTAATAAAATCGATGGTTATCGTTTCCCATGGTTTTTCCGGAACTTCGTTTGATTTAAGTAATCCGTATGGCGCATGCTTGACTGTTTTCGTCCTTTGGCATATATCGCAATTCTTGACGTATCTTTTGACGTCGTCGCGCAGCCTTGGCCAATAGAATGACCTCGTGATGAGTTCAGTTGTTTTAGCCGTTCCTGCGTGTCCCGATATTCGTGAATCGTGATGTTGTCGTATGATTTCCATCCTTATCTCTGCTTCTTCCGGAATTCATTGCTTTCCGTCGTACCATAGTTGATTTTCTTTCCACTGGCATAAACCCAGGGCTATCGCCTTCATTTCCTTCTTTCCTTCCTCCAATGCTTTCTTTATCGTTTTAATAGTTCCATCTTCTTTGCTTGCTTCTCTTATTCTGTCTTCGTTTTCCGTCGTAATTTCAACCACCTCCATCGCTTCGATTCTGTCTTTTCTGAAATATCGGTCGACTGGTAGTAGTGTTTGGATTTTTCTGGTAATCCTTTTGTCATTATCGTCTTGTGGTCTGTCGCTCGGTATCCTTGTGAGAGCATCCGGTTTGCCCTCTTCCTTGCCAGGTCGATATTCGATTTGGAACTTGAACTGACTTAGTTGTTCCATCCATCGTAGTTGCCGATCGTTTAGTACCTTGTCCTTCATGAACGGTACTAGGTTTTTGTGGTCCAATAGTACTTTCACGATTCCTTTTGTGTCGCAAACGTATCGTCTCCATTCTTTCATTGCTTGAACTATTGCTAATAGTTCTTTGTCGTGAACGTCGTAGTTGCATTCGGCCGGTGTCATTTTCTTTGACCGGTAGGCCACCGGTCTCCACCTTCCGTCTTCGCATTACTGTGAGAGTATCCCGGAACAGACGTATTTCGAGACGTCGCTTTCGATTACTAGTTCAGTATCGGCGTCGTAATGAACTAGTAATGGGGCACTCGTGAGTCGTTTCCTGATGCCGTCGAATGCCTTTTGTTCATGTTCGTTCCATCTCCATTTGACTTCTTTCTTTGTTAGGTTATAGAGAGGTTTAGCAATTCTGCTGAATCCTTCTATGAACCTCCGATAGAAGTTGCAGAATCCAATCAAGCATTGAACATCCTTTCTCGTTCCTGGCGGTTTCCATTTCCATATGGCGTTTGTTTTAACTGGGTCCACTTTGACTCCTTGTCCGTTGATGATGAATCCCAAGTATTCTGTTTCTTCCTTATGGAATTCGCATTTTGTAGGCTTGATCTTCATTCCGGATTTCTGGATGCATTCCATCACTTCTCTAACATCTCTGATGTGCTGCTCCAGGTTATCGGAATAGATGAGTAGATCGTCTAGATAGACGATGCAGCATCTGTCGAGGAACCGACTCAATATTTTGTTAATCCATCGTTGAAAAGCCGCCGGTGCATTGGTTAGCCCGAAAGGCATAACCAGGTATTCGTACATTCCGTATTTGGATGGGAAAGTGGTTTTCCATTCGTCTCCCTTTTTGATTCGGACGTTGTGGTACGCGTCCTTGATGTCGAGTTTGGTGAAGTATTGTACTGTTCTTAACCGATCCAGGGCTTCTCCTATCAGGGGTAGCGGGTATCGGTCCTTCTTCGTGAGCGAATTGAGGGCTCGGTAGTCCACACACAGTCTTAGCTTTCCATCCTTCTTTTTGATGAACATGATGGGTGATCCCCATGCTCCCTTCGTTTCTCGGATCCATCCTCTGTCCAAATTGGTTTCGATGTATTGTCTTAACTCTTCTAACTCGTGTTCACTGAGTGCATATACCTTTTTCCGTGGTATATGTTGTGTTCTTTTTCCGTCTTTGTCCAATTCGAGGTCAATCGCCAGGTCTACCCCGTGTCGATGCGGGGGTAGTTCCGTTGCGTTGTCTTATTTGAAGAGGTCGTGGAACTTGTGATACTGTTTGGGTATAGTATCCCTCCAATCTTGTTGCTTTCGTTATTGTTTGTCTCGTATGGCCAGTTCTGTGCTGATGTTGATCTTGGCCCATTCTAGGTCTCTCGTGGTGAAGTTCCATCTGAGCATGCCGGTGTGTGCTCCTTGCTTATATTCGTCGCGGAATTCTTCCGCCGTTATTTCGCATATCTGCGCCTTGTTGTGTAGGCTCTCGGTAGCCTCGTATTGGTCCGTTGACCCAAAACCTTGGTTTCCCCTTGTCACATTATTGAGGTCGTTAACTTCTTGAAGTTCTTCGTTGTTGATCTTTTCGATGATAAAATTGAGCAATTCGATCTCCTTTAGAGATTTTATACTCCTTGTCATTCAGGTTGGCGAAGACCACCTTTATCTCGCCAGTATAGTCGGCATCTATCACCCCAGCGTTGACTATTAGTTTGTGTTTAACTGATAGTCCACTCCGTGGTGCGATCCGTCCATAGGTGCCGTCCGGTAGTCCAATGGCTATTCCTGTTCGTATCGTGGCTTGTTCTTTTGCTGGTATCGTGTTATCTTCGTGTGCATACAGGTCGTGTCCTGCAGCCTTTGCTGACCCTCTAAGAGGTATCCGAGCCTCCGGGTCGATCTTCTTGACAAGAACTCCTTGTTTCTTGTTCTTTTTCTTTTTCTGTCCGTTGACAGATAATTTGGCCTCTTCATATCTTGCTTTGAGACTCTCGTATTCGACTTCAACTTCTGGGGTTCCGTACACGACTGGCGGGTCTTGTAGGCATTCCTTCTTGCATAATCCGCTTGCGAAGGTAACCTTATTTTGTATCCAATCCATGTCCAGGTTGTGTTTCTTGAGCCAGGGCATTCCTAGCACTATCTCGTGGTTTTTGAGATTTGCCACTTGGAAGGTTGCCATTTCCCTATGGTTTCCAATTTCCATAGGTACTTGTGCGATATGGGTGATAGCTACCATTGCACTTGGATTTCCATCCGCCAGGTAAATCGTCCGTTTCTTTTTCGTATCCTTTGTCTTGATTCCGTGTTTGTCACAGATTCCTTTGTCGATGAAGTCCTCCCTTGCTCCTGAGTCTATCATCGCGTATATCTCAATCGTATCTTGTTGGTTAACTAGTAGCTTTGTTTTGACCATCAACTGATCTCCGTGTGTTTTCATTGATTCCGTTTGTAGTGCCGCGTATGTCTTCGATAACTTGATGGGTTTCGGTCGATTCTTGTCCCTCAGACCATCTATTGCTGGGGACCGTCGTCTTTTTCTGATTGATCATCTCCTTCGTCCACGGATATCTCCCTCAGGTTCGTTCTTTTAGGGAATTGTTGGAACCTTTGCGTGGTGAAAGGTTTCTTCGTCTGTGTTCCATTTCCACTCGATCTTGGCCTTCTGCAATCCTTGATCCGGTGTCCTTTGATTCCGCAATTGAAACAAAGGTTGTCCCTTTTTCTTTGGTCGTATACACCTTGAGGGATGTCGAGCCGTCCTTTCTTCCTCGTGCCGTCCAGCTCCATGGGTTCCCCTCTGTCGTCTTGTTCTTGTCTTTTCCAGGTTCCATCCTGGTTCCTTGGTGATGTGAATGTCTTGGTGGTTGTGACCGGGGGGTGGTAATTTCGTTCTTCTGCCTTGCACTGGTTTATCGAGTTCTCCTTGTCTATCGCCCAGACTGCTAATTCCGTTGCCGAAGTCAGTTTCTTTGGCATGTACATCATAGCATCGCGATAAATCTTCTTTAATCCTCGCGTGAACCATGTTCCTGCTGTCGTGTCGTCGACGTTGGCATCTTGCATGAGTTGCCTGAACTCGTACGAGTATTGTAACGAGACTCCACTGAGTACTATTACAAGTAGCCAAACCTACACCCATACCGGAGTCAAGAGACTACCGCGGTAGGGCTGGCGGTAGACTTAGGTCTACCAGGTGGAGGTACCGGTGGTTAAGTACCTCAGTCGGGCATGCTAGGCCATACTAAAGGTACATAGGTCCTAGTAATGGTTGGGGGTTACCCTACTCTGTAGGGTAACCCAAGTAGTCAATTTGGGAGTTACCCTGAATTACTCGACGGAGAGTCCAGGTAAAGTTACCCTACTCTGTAGGGTAACTCGGGGTACAGTTACCCTAGCTTCGGACTAGGGTTACCCTGCCTTGGGCCACGGGTTACCCTGCTATGGAGTCAAGTTACCCTACCTTGAAAGTAACTTGTTACGCAAGACTTCGGGGGAAGTTACTGGATTGTTTGTCAAGCGAAACTACATAGAGTGTTCGATTCTCAGGTTGCGCGGATCACTCCCGCACAACCAGTTAAGCTCCGAACAAGCTGTAACTTGGAGGTGTGGTTGCTAACACCCCCCTCCGGCCCCGTTATAAGTCCCTAGCGTCATGGGCTACAGCCTGAAGAGTTGCTGTAAGTCTAGCAAAAGTCTCCAAGTGGAGATGTTGCCGTAACTCCGTATGCGCTCACGCCGTCCGTCCGACCGGAAGCTGTCCGCAGGATATATGAGGGGGAAGAGGAGAACCTGGAGAATAGCCTCCTGGTGGTTTCGTGTAAAACGGACCAAAACTGACGGAGTAATACTGCTTTGAAGTCAAGAGTAGTATGTGAGGTTATCGGAGGCCGGTAGGCGAGGTAACCGAAGTCCGTTGCCCCGAAAGAGTAATAGTATCGGAGAATCGTTAAGGACTCTAAGACACTAGTCTGGGGCCATGATATGACCTACTTCTAGGAGGGTTGACTGTGGGTAGCGCCTATTGGTAGTCAACCTCCGGAGTGGTCTATCGGGGGAGCTACGTGGCTATCTTCCGGAATGATATGGAAATGAGTAGAACCGGATAGATGTTCAGGAGCCGCGAATGCTTGCAGAAGGCTAAGTGTATATGGGTAGAGAGTTCCATAGTTGGTATAGTATCCGCACGGGCATGACAGCTCACCACTGGCATGACCACGATATGAAGAGTTTTTACTCCTGCGGTTGCATTGGAGATGCAACGGCTAAAACACTTCTATCGGGCAGATGTTAGAACACCACCGAGTGGTCTAGTTCGCTACGGAGGATCGTTGGTCCGACCCGTAGAGGTTGGCTAGACAGCCCACGGGAGTTGGGTGCTCGCGAACGTAGAGTAGTGATGGGGAGTAACTGGTACCGTACCAAACCTACTTAAGTATATGCGAGTTCTCCTCTACTCTGGCAATCAACTACCTCTCGAGATCAGGACTTAATTGAGTAAAGCTGTGGCTTAACGATATTAAGTTTTACCGTTTATTTTTTCAACTCTACTGTTGATTATCTTTATCTTTATTTCTGCAAGAATACTTCGGTGCGGTCGCAACCTCGGGATCCATCTTCCCAGAGGGAGCCCCCGTTACAAGTATTCGGTTACGCCACGATTTCCTTGTTCAGCCACTTCGAGCTTGTTCCTCGCTTCTTGTTCTCTGTCAAGGTCGTCGAACTGTAGGGTGAACTCGGTACGATATTCATCCCAATTTCTCCAAGGTCTTTCGATAGTTCCTTCTGTATAAGGTCGTATACAAGCCAGTGCTGTTCCTTCTAACATCGTGCAGGTGTATAGGATTTTTTCTTGGTCGTATCTGATAGTCCATCCTACCGCTTCGAAATAATTGTCGATTTGGACATTGAAGTTGCGTAGTTTGTTTCGTTCCCCCCCATATCTGGGTGGTGCCTTGACCTTTGGCTGTTGCATTGTTCGAGCTGGAGCAACTTGTGCCGCCAGGGCTGCTGGTAACATGGCTGCTGTTACCACAGCTACGATAGCTTGCATCTGCGCTGGGGATATTCCAGCATCCACTTGTGCCGGAGGGGCCGCTGGTTGTGCTCCCGACATCCTCCTTAGTCTCGGCGTACCTTCGGTGAATTTTCGTTTGGCGATCTTTCTTCGGGTGTAACAGGGCTAGTTGCCCTTAAAGGAGCTCGGGAGGCGTTCTCTAGCGCGTTGCTGAATGCCGCAAAGTTTCCGAGTCCTCCTTCGTTTTCCGTGAGATCAATATCTCCTTCGTGGTCTTGTCCCTCAAGTTGAGGGTTTATATCTGCCGTGTTGAAATCGTTGAGCGTCGCTTGGGTGACGCTTTGTAATGTAACGTTCCTTGCTCGTGGTTAACTAATAGCGACGGGCAACGATACTTCTCTCTTTCATTGTAATCTTAATATATGTAACAGTTCTTAGATTCGTTGATCTACGTTATCACCGTTCGTCGGATAACGCCTGTTCGATCGTAAGTAAGATAACTTCGCCTCACGTAGGCTCGTGAGAAATGTGTCGGATATGCAATGGCGATAAAGAGCGTAAAGATGTTTTATTCCTAAAGTAATAGATAAGGAAATTACTTAGAACAAAGCGTGAAGAGCCTATCTTCCTCGGTCGTAACGACCTCCTTATATAGTGCTCTTCCGCCAACCCTAACCCTGATGACTCACAAGTGTGAGCCTCGCGAAAAGCCTTACATAGGTCATATGACTCGACTGAGTCATACGCGCGAAACCCATGACTCATAATTGAGTCATGTGCGAAACATAACAAATCATAACGTAAACAAGTCATATGACTCAAATGAGTCATATGCGCAAAACCCATGACTCATAATTGAGTCATGGGCGAAACATAACAAATCATAACATAAACAAGTCATATGACTCAACCTAACAAATCCTAACGTAATTCAGTCATATGACTCAAGCGAGTCATATGCGCAAGACCCATGACTCATAATCGAGTCATGTGCGAAATCCTGAGCTACGTGTCACATCCGTGACACTCTGTCCGAGGCTCCCATCCTTGGGCTGGCCCTAACTACACGGCTCTCAGATGGTTCACCAAGCAGCCCTCGCCACCCAACCGTCGTCACCTCCCTGCTGACGCGGTCGCCCACCGTGTTCACTTCTTAATCGGTAACCGAAGGGACCCCCTCCCGCCAGTAAACTCTCCCCTCCTCCCTCCCATGCAGATAGCCCTCCTGGGGGCCCCTGCCCTACACGCCTCCCTTAAGGCCAGATGCCGCGAAGAACTCCTTACCTCTTGGCGGCTACTCTCGCCTCCCCGGCCATACTACCTCGTCAGTCCTACTCTAAGCCCGAACCCGTTTATGGGACTTGTGCGGTTCCTTTCCGGCCGGCTCCACCATATGCGTGCCGGTAAGAGCTATTTAGCTGCCCACCCCTCCTGGCATGACAACAACCCCTCCCCCCTCTGCTCCTATTGCGAGGATGGGAACGAGACGTTTGAACACGCCCTCCTACTTTGCACAACCAAGTCTACTGCCAGAAGTCGCCACCTCCAGGGGATAATGGATATTGGACCTGACTCGTCACTCTGGACCTCTATCCCAGCCCTCATAGGCCTAGGATACCACCTTACCGCCACTCGAACTGGTTTCCCCCCTGAAATGTATGCACACTATGCCCCCCGCCTGCCCTCTCTATCCCCATTTCCTTCCCCCTCTGCCCAGCCTCGGTTGTCGTTGGCTGGGCCGCCAAGTGGTACAAGTGGTGGAAGGTCTCCTGTTTGATTTCTTTTAGTTGTTTATGCGAGTTTAGTTTTATTTCCGCTATTATGCTATTTAGTTAGTAGTTTTCCTTTATGAGTCCTGAGTAGGCATTGCGTCGGTTATTGGACCCCACCGCAGGTACTGGTTTCGGATGTTTGGTTTGTTAGTTGTTTGATTTTGGGTTTTGTTTCTGCCATAGCTACCGCTGCACGCACGTTCTTGTACATTAACCAAACAATGAATACATGATATAAAAAAGAAAAAGAAAAAAAAAGGACTCCTTTACCCTTGGTTGTGGTTCTTGGACGTCGGTGTCTTCAGGACAGTCTTTGACGGCTGCGACACCTCCGGCGGCACATGTACCATCACCACGTTTCTTGTCGGTCAGCGCAGAATAGAGGTTGGTATCATCTAGATCTTCTTCCGCATTTGCAACACATCTGGAGGAGCTCGATTCAACACGAATCTTTTTGACAGTTGGTCTAGAATCGAAGTCGTGGTCGTCGGGACCATCTTCAACAGCTGCAATACCTCGGGCGCCGCGTTTACCATCGGGATGTTTCTTGTTGGTTGGTACCAAATAGAGGTCAGTATCCTCTAGATCTTTCGCAGTTGCGACACTTCTGGAGGAGCTCGATTCAACATGAATCTTTTTGACCGTGGTTCTGGAATAGGGGTTGGTGTGATTGGCACCCTCTTCGATAGCTGCGATACCTCCGGCGGTGCGTTTACCATCGCGACGTTTCTTGTCGTTCGGCGCAGAATGGAGGTCTGTATCATTTTCAGCTATTTCAGCATATGGAGCACCTTTCGGCCCAGGAGCTTGTCGTGTATTGGCAGCGCATACAGCCAGGGCACCCATCGGCAACCAGATCTCTTCAACTAGCACTTGCTCTGAGACGATTACTAGGGCCCCCGGCGCCTGTTGGGGAGCATGTTGTTTCAGAAGAGAGTCAGTCAACTTCTTGCCACAGTCGTTGATAAGAGCAATGATGGCCTCTTCGATCTGGGGCGTCCACGGCACATCATCAGCCGCAGCCGCCACAAGTATGTCAGAGGCTGGGCTCAATCTCCTCATGCCAGGGAAGATCTCGCTGAAATAGTCGTCCGGGAAAGTATTGATATTGCTATAATTCCTCGCTCTCATCTGCTCTTTGATAGTATTTAGCCATGCTGCATAGAGCTGTCTGCCGACCTCGTCCTAGCCGAACGTAAGCCGCGTCTTATACCAGCTGATCTTCTCATGGCTGACCCTCCTTACAGTAATTGCGCCAGTGAGAGCAACAGCTGGTAGCCAGTATATGTGCCCTTCTGGTCCTTTGTGTCGCTTTGGAACAATTGGCATGTGCACATACTGCATGTGGTTATTATTTGGGCCGTCTAGTGGTTCGTTCTGGGTGGTGGTATTGTGAGCACGATGGGTGTTGTGAATATTGTTCCTGGTATGGCCTTGCTTCGGTCTTCGTGGTTTAAGTTTAGATGCTGCCCGTGTCCCTGACGTTCTTACCCCCTTGAAAATCTTTCATGATTTTTGAGGAATTCTAAGTTGAGACTTCCAAGCATTCTCCGGTCCATTTACTACGCCCCCGGGTCAGTTTTCATCGCATGCGCTAAACTGAACAAGCCATTAGCGGTGTCTCACAATGACTGTACTTGGCCGCGCCCCCAACTTCATCATGTAAAAGTTTGCATTGCACGTGCTCCTCGTAGCTACAAGCTTCTCGAAAACCTGGCCGTCTCGCAATGCCTACTACATGCGCATTTTGTCGGCACAAGTACTCACTCGCAGGTTCATATGAGAAACACATACGAACTGCCCATGCCAATCTAAGCGTCCTTCTAGCGTCCTAAACGTCGCGTACTGACGCGGCGGCGAGTCTTCATGACATAGAATCTAGCAAATTGGCTGACGTCCCCGCACGGTAGGATAGCTGTCCGCCGGATTCTAACTACGAATCAGACACCGACCCAATTAGCTGCCAACTAGACTCAACTGGAGGTGACATTGCGCACGGGTTTGACGCGCAATCCGTCGGTGTAGTCGATGCGACTTCGATACCTGGGGACGCGGAGCATTATCCTCATGCAGTGGAATCCATTGGATATGTGACGGGATTTGCGGAGGAGTAGCAAAATCTGTGTGAGGACCCATTTGCACCATTTGCTAGTGCACACGAACTCAAACTTGCATCGTGGTTTATTCAAAGCAAGATATCGAAGTCACGAATTCATGATTATTTTTCCAACGGCCTTGGCAATTTCAAAGACATTTCGTTCACCACGGTACATACACTTGAGAATCTTCTACGCACACTTGACCCATATGGTCCCTATCTACAATGGCATGAAGGTCAAGTTCAAGATGGCATGAGAATTTTGCCCTTCTTCTACCATAACCTTCTAGACTGTATCCGGTATGTCCTTCGACAGATATTAAATGAAGATGATTTCGTTTACGCACCGCGACGTGAATACAATCTCAAGGGACAGAGAGCATATGCAGATATGCATACGGCAGACTGGTGGTGAGATATTCAGGTACTATGCCAAAGTTTTGCGCTCCCGTTTAGTCAAATACGAAGGTTAACAGATAACAGGAAGGACTGCCATCTGGTGCCACGGTGGTTCCAATTATTGGGATGTCTGATCAGACGCACCTGACCAATTTCTCAGGTGATAAGAAGACGTGGCCTGTATATATTACAATCGGAAATCTTCCGTCGGCTAAGCGCAACAAACCTGGCAAGATGGCAGTTCTTCTTCTCTCGCTATTGCCTGTCCTGCCCTAATTGCCGCAGTGCTCTTCCGGCAACAAACGCCTGATACAGATTAGTGCCGACATACTACAATGCGTAATCGAGCTCCTGTTCGAGCTCTTGCGCGTGGCTTCGCTCAATGGTGTGCCAATTGAACGTGCTGATGGGATTGTGCCGATGTGTTTCCCGATTTTGGCGGCGTGTGTTGCTGACCATATGCAAAATGTCACACTACATGCAGTAAAATCCAATGCCTGTCCTCCATGAGAGATACCTCCTGTTATGTTAGGATCGAACGCCCACGGGGGGTATCCAGGTGGGGACTATGGCACATATGAGCAGCTGAAACAAGATATCCAGTGTGGGTCAGTGGACCTGTCGTCGGCCGACGTGCAGACCACCTTTGATTCTCTCGGTGTTAAGATTGGAAGACATGTTTTTCATGGCCTTACTCAAGTTTCACCCCCCAATCTTCCCCAGCCTGATTTGCTCCATATGATTTATCTTGGACTATTCAAGTACATGATGGATTGGATTCAAGGGTTTCTTAAGAAGCTCAGACGTCTGGACGCATTTAATGATGCCTGGAAATCTTTACCACCATACCCGGGGTTCTTTGTCCCCAAAAAAGGCTGCCGTGAGGTTATGCAGTGGCAAGAAAAAGAGATGAGGAACTTGGGACGTTGTCTTTTAGCTGTTCTCATGGTAGCATTGAGAATCCGGGATAGTATGGAACAGAAACCTTTCAAAATTGCACTCTTGTGTGTTGGGTCATTACTGGATTTCACTCTGATAGCTTAATACCGAAGCCACACGCCAGAGACGCTGTATTATATGGATCAATATCTTAATTGATTTCACGCGACCAAAGAAATCTTCTTGGAGTCTAGAACTTTTAAATGAATACAGACAAAGATTCGGAACCAGCATAACGAGCGAGGGCAGCATCGAACTGTTGCTGATCAAAATCTCCCTGCCTCCAGGCGACGACATGTAGAGCAGCGATAACGAGAGGAAAACGACGACGAATGTACGGAATTGATTGATGCCGAATTCCATTTCACCTTCATCAAGATGCATCTACTTGGTCACTTGTCCGATCATGTCTACCGGTTTGGCAACATCCCGCAGTACTCTACAGAGTTTTGTGAGCTGGCTCAAAAGGAATAAATAAAAGACGGATGGCAACGTTCTAATAAAAATGATGCAGGACGGCTGATTTTTGATCAATATGGCAGACACCGCTTGATCTGCATGAGACTTTTAAATCTGGATTCACTGTGATGTGGCGGAGCGGATATCACGGCGGACGTCGCTGATCTTTTGGGCAAGACGGGTAACAAATATCCACCGCCCGCATATTGTAGGGCTCTGAAGGGACGTCATTCTGACGTTACCGACCTTGGAGATCTTTGCAAGATCTGGGAACTTTCAAACTAGACCATGTGCTTCGAATTGCAAGGTTATAGTCGACAGAGCTTGCTCGCCGAGCGTCGCCTTCCTGAAGACCTCCGAATACTATGACTCCTCACTGTGGAACAGTTAACGCAACTGGAAATCCCACTTCTCGCATTCTAAGAAACTGATGTTTACGACATCCACCGCACACGATGCATGGGCACCGAGCTCTTCCGAAACAAAGTTAGTCGCAATGATTGGGTATGGGTACAGGCTGGAGAAGAACACATGTATGGCTCACTGAGGGGACGTCTTCCTGGGCAACTCCTTACTCTCTTCAAACTCCACGACTCCTGGCACCGAGACAGAGTCTACCGACTGGCATGTGTGCAGATATTGAACGTACTGAACACGGGACGCCCATCGGAGTTACATGGTCTTGTCACAGTGCAGCTGCCGGAGACCCAAAGGTTTACAGTAGTAGACACAGGCACCATCGTGGGCCTGGCCCACTTGGTACATGAGATGGACCGGAGAAGGCTCGTCAACAGTCGGATCGGTTTATGGATGTTCAACGCAATATATTGAAAAATCTTTCCAACAAACGACGGCGGCTTCGCGACCCCTCATTGCCATCCACCATGACGTCCCGTAGGGGTTTTTAGCATCTCCACTAAAATAAAGGAAAAAAAAATAAAAAATTCGGAGATTTGGTCTAAGATCATTGCCGCGCCGGCGTGCAAAGTTGTTAGGCCAAATCTCCCAGCCATACTAGCTTAAGGGGTACGTCGGAATAGACTTGGACAGAGATAACACTGTACATGGGAGCTTTGTATTACCCGTATAAAAATTATTGTATGGTAAACTGAGTGTAGAATTAAGGACAATGATAATTAAAAGCACATAGGATGCCAGATTTCTTAAGAGAATTAGGCATCTTGTGATTCTGATATTAAGAACATGATGAGCAGGGACCGTGAGGAGATGGGACGCCGTGGTGGGGATTCCTGGGACTCCCAGGACCGGAGACAAGATTAGTGTTCGAAACTCACAGGACCAGATGTAGTCGGAACGCATGGCAGATTTGCATGATAGGCAATGTAGCCGCATAGTGACAACAGAACAACTCGGCGACGTCAGGATACATGCGAAAGGAGGGTGAGAGATACTAGGCTCGTCTTAGGAGGAAAGGAGGTTTGTGAGCACGCAAGACGCAGTCTTGACTACGAAAGAATTGTTCTGAAGAACAAGACGCAATGACGCCAGGAATCAGGGCGCTCGGTGCACGTCTACATATTGGACGACGTGGGCAAGGTGTCCAGGTATTTGGATGGCATAGCCACGGGAGTGGAGCACCCAGAGGGTATAATTAGTGCGACATACTAGGGACGTGATTCAGATGCCGGGGCCGTAGGAAACAGCATGAGGGACACAAGTGAGGGGAGCGTCGCAATACAGGTCACCTGGGACGTCGGTGTGGTTGCAAGGCAACTTCAGACGCACAGTACGCAGGGGGCGTAAGCGACGGACGGGATACATCTGGACGCGGTGACCGGGCGCCAGACGCGGGATAATCTTTTGCTAATGAAGACACATCCTAAAGCGAAAGTCGGTGGCGTCTATTTCCACCACCGTATTTCGTTCGTGGAAGAAATGGTGTAGAATGGTGGCAAAAGTAAATCTTCTCTTAAGTTCTTGAAAAGCTGCTTCTTGTTCCGGGCCCTAGCGTAACTTTTTTGGGTCGCCCTTCAAAGTTTCCGTGATTGGAGCGCAGATTTTAGAGAAGTTTTCTATAAAGCGTCGGTAAAAGTTCGCAAATCCTTGGAATATTTGTCCTTCCTTAACCGACTTGGGTGGCTTCCAGTTTAAAACGGAGTCCACCTTTCGGGTACTCCCAGACACCCCGTCGACTGCTACTATATAGTCTAAAAATTCAACCTCTTTCATGTGGAAGAAAGATTTCTTTATTGAAATTGTGAGTTGGAAATCTGCCAGTTTCTGCAGGACCTCTTTTACCAACTCGATATGTTCATTCTCAGTCTTGGAGTAGATGAGAATATCGTCAAGGTAGCAAACAACTCCTTGGTCAAGATGTTCTCGAAGAACGTTGTTCATCATATCTTGAAATGCTGCTGGAGCGTTGGCTACTCCGAATGGCATTACTTTACATTGTAGTGCCTGTATCTTGTTCGGAAAGCCATTTTCCATTCGTCTCCTTCTTTATCTGAATTATGTTGTAGCCATCTTTCAAATCAATTTTGGAAAAGATGGTTACTCCTGCCACTCGATCGCGTAGTTCCGACATTAGAGGTAGTGGGTACTTATTCAAGATAGTAATCTTGTTTTATTTTCCGTAATCCACTCCCAATAGTCATCGACCATCTGCCTTCGGTGTGAAAAGAATTGGTATACCAAATGGCAATTGACTTGGTGTAATTTCACCTTGTCGGATCATGTCGTTAAGATACTTGTGTGGGAGTTTGAGTTGCTTTTCGGATAAGGGATATATGGGTCCCCAGGATGGTTTTGCTCCGTCAACTAATTTAATTTAATGATTGAACCTTCTTCTCAGTGCTAACTTTCCCGCAGTTTGTGGTAGGAAAAGCTTCTTGAAACTCCAGTAGTGTTTGGGGAAAGAGTCTAAATTGACTTCATTTAGGTCTTCGACAGTTCTGATTGTTCCAATTTGAATCACGTTCTCATGCCAAGCTACCGATTCATCGTATTCGAACATATCTGCAATCCCTTCATCTTCTTCTTCCACCCAAGTAGTTTTTCGTTTAGGGTCCTTATATTCCCAATTATGAGAATCCCTAATGTTCGATAGTGGCTGTTCTGAATGCCACCACCCAAATGGGATAATCATCCCTTAGTCTCCTGCTGCTGCAATTTTGTACACAACTTTGGCCAAGTGTTTATTTCGTCCGATCTCAAGCCATAACGGATGCGTATAAAATTTTCCTCGTGATGGAGATGGTACTCCATCAAAGCCTTGAATTGTGACCGGATTCGGTCTCTTTGTGAACGTAATTTTTAATTCCTTAACGAGGTCTTTTTGATTATGAACACGTTGGATCCTGAATCTATCAGAACACGGATCTTGATCCTTTATCTGTTCGGGTTAATGACATGGATATGAGGATATCCTTGGGGACAGTCATATCGTATAGGGTTTGGCGCGTCAAATGCGCGTCTCTTTAGTTGAAGGGTCAAACCGGCATCTTTTCGTTTCGACATGTCTAAGGTTTGATAACAACTAGGATGTTTGTTACCGCGCCGGCCCAGTTTCGACCATTCAGGTCTCCTCAGACAAACTGATTTCCAATTAATTAAAAAAATCCTAAATCCCTGCTCGGCGTTTCGCCGATATACTAAATAGTGCACGACCAGTTCTCAGGCTGATTGCCTCTCCTTTCTCTCATGCTTACAACCTTGGTGGTAACGAGGTTGCCTTCACGAAGCTTATTGTTCCTCTCCAATTCCTTTTCCCTGAAGGATTGGTTCGATCTGCCAACCTGAAACAGCTGTATGTGCAACATAGAGGTATCCCGGGCGCTGTCCAGCTGGTACAACTTCCCGGATACGTGTCCTGCAACTCCACATATGTTTTCTGGGTTTAAGATCCTGACACGAGATATGGTCATCCATATCATTCTTCACGAACCCTAGTAGCCTATTGGGAGTGGAAAACGCTTGTGGGTAAGGTCTGCACAATAACTACAGTACTAGAGATACTAACTAGCTTATTCGCTGCTCTTGTCCGGGCGCTTGAACCATCTCCTCTTTCCGACATAATCTCAGCTTCAGGACTGATTGGTTCGAGAATGTGGGTCTGCGCAATCTTTCAGGCTGATTTCATCGTCATGGATTCGACAACCCTTCTGCCTGGAGGTCTCTTTCCCACAAGCCTACTTAATATGCCCGCCTGCTGGTATGGATAGGATTCCTGGTCAAGGAATTCATTTTGATTCCCACTGACCCGGGCGGACTACCGAGACGATAATACTGCAGGTCCTTGGTTCCGTTCACTAACTTCACCCCAGCCCCGAGGGGTTCCCACTTTCGATTCTGGTTTCGTATCCTCACAAACCCCGACTACCCAAATGCTGTCGCCGCGGGTGCCAAATGGGATGAATTTAAGTCATTTCCTCATCTTCACCTAGTTATCAAAGTTTATTTCCTCTAGATGTTTGGGCTGCAGAAATGTTACGGGAATGGTGTACCGTAGCTAGTGTTCTAGGCCTGTGTCTAATAGGGAGAGTAGGTCACTCTGCCCTTGTAGTAGACACCTTGATTTGTCCCCAGCATGTCTTGTAATCATGGTTCTTTTTTCCAAAATGAGTACAGATACCATCCTTATTTCGTTCATCAATGACGGACTGGGGTATTCCTGCGTGAGCCTTTTTAAAGTTGGTATACGTTTGTTTATTGACTCCGCCGGTTCGTTTTGCCGGTTTAATGGGCTCTGGTTCCCGTCTTCACTTCTTGGAAGGACCACCACCTTTGATTTGAGGCTTCTCATTGTTAAAAATGGGCTTGTCAGGTTTCCTATCATCCGAAGAAGTTTTTACAGGTTTTGGTCTATCCCGTAACAGGTGGTCCCGTTCCTTTCGTTCCTCCTCTTCTCGGCCTGCCTTCCGGAGGGCTGCTTTCCATTTAGCATCAATGTCGAAGGTCTTAAGGTACAGGCATAAGTGTATCCTGGCTGGTAACTTTTTTTCCATCGCTAGACACCATGCTGGGCCAGTTATTTTGGCCTTCATGTTAAGGTTCATCATGATCTGGACGTAGTTCTGAATATTATCTTTATATTCAACTTTCTCCATATCATGGACCACCTTGAGTCCCTCTTCGATTGATGCGAATCGCTCTGTAAATTCGTGATCGAAGCGGCTCCAAGTTGCCAGGCCGGCTTCTTGGTCCACTCCATGGAGGCCATCCATAGCCCTCCGGTACTACATCGCTACCTGATTGACTAACTCCTCTTTGGTTCTTCCGAGTGCAAAGATGATCCTTTCTCAGTCACTATTCATCAGCAAAAAAAAACTCTGCGTCTGGTGCGTCGCCTTTGTGCCCTGACGATGGCGACATCGCTTCTACGCACCCGTACGCCCTGTACACTCCGGCGTGGGTTGCTACGTCCCCTAGCATCCAAGTGATCTACAGTGGCCTCACGAGACGCTGTTGCATCCTGACGCGACGTCAGGTCAGACCCACATCTGGTTAATATCCAAGTTACCCTTCATGTTGCTTTCCTGTTCTGAAGCCAGCTGGTTCATTGAAATCCGCATGATAGACATGGTTTGGTTGTAGTCATAGGTGTTTGTTATGATATTACCCCTTCTTTCTCAGGCTGGTTTAACCTCACAACACACCTCTCTGCGCAACACACTCCCCACACACCTCTTTGCACAAGAGACTCCCCTTCACGCTCCACGTTCCACATGCTCCCCTTTACAAGAAACTTAACTGCATAGGTCATGAAAGTGGTGCTTTTCCTGGCGAGATTCTAACGAGATTCTGGAATGTACTGAGTTTGACACCAGAATCCCCGGACGCCCTTTGGACACGACATCCGATACTTAGTTTCCTAGATCTACTCGACGTCAGCCTTCCAATGGTGTAAAGAACGTCCACTCGCCGATATTATTGATGGAGTCACAGCCTATTTTGTGGGTAGTGTTTTCTTTAGCGAAGTGCTGACTTTAACCCCAGATTCCTCAGGCGTCCTTTGCCGTCAGCGTCTGATACTCACCGGCATAGACCTACTCGACGTCAGCTTTCCAACGGCACAAAGAACGTCCCCTCGGCAGCATTATCGGTGGACCTACAGACTGTTATGAAAGTGGTCTTTTTCCGGGTGAGATTCTGGCGAGGTTGTAGAATGTAGTAACTTTGACGCCAGATTCCCCGGGCGCCCTTTGGACGCGACATCCGATACTCAGTGTCCTAGATCTACTCGACGTCGGCTTTCTAACGGTATAAAGAACGTCCACTCGCCGGCATTATTGGTAGAGCTACAGCCGGTTATGTAAGTGGTCTTTTCCTGGCGAGGTTCTGACATGTACTGACTTTGTCGCCAGATTCCAGATGCGCCCTATTGCCGCGATGTCCGATACTCAGTGTCCTAGATCTACTCGACGTCAGCTTTCCAACGGTATAAAGAACGTCCACTCGCCGGCTTTATTGGCAGAGCTACAGCCAGTTATGAAAGTGGTCTTTTCCTGGCGAGGTTCTGACATGTACTGACTTTGACGCCAGATTCCAGATGCACCCTATGGCCGTGACATCTGATACTCAGTGCCCTGGATCTACTCGACACCAGCTTTCCAACGGTGTAAAGAACGTCCACCCACCGGCATTACTGGTGGAGCTACAGCCTGTTATGAAAGTAGTCTTTGCCTGGCAAGTTTCTGGCGAGGTTCTGACATGTACTGACTTTGACACCAGATTCCAGATGCGCCCTATGGCCGTGACATCTGATACTCAGCGTCCTAGAGCTACTTGATGCCAGCTTTCCAACAGTGTAAAGAACGTCCCCCCGCCGGCATTACCGGTGGAGCTAAAGCTTATTATGAAAGTGGTCTTTTCCTGGCCAGGTTTTGACATGTTGATGGCCCTGGGAAAATTATGATCTGTATTACTATTCGTGCTTTACTGAATTAAATAATCACCTGCATAAATATTATTTTAACCAATTGTGACCTAACAGATCACGAAGAGGAATAGGGGAGACCCTTTGCCATGTACTAATAGTAGTTCTGGTTGCGCCTTAGAAATGAAGTGGAGTGCCTAGTTGCACCCTGAGAATGTAGTGTAGCGCCTGGCTGCGCCCAGAGATTGATGTGGCAACCCCGTTGCACCCAGATGCAAATGCGATGCAGCATTGCGTCCTGATTCGTGATTAGCGTTCTGAGCGCCCTGTGCACCAGACGCCCAGGACGCTCTGGGTGCTTCGCAAATTTTTGCTGATGTTTCAAGTTCTAAGATTTCTTTCGAAGTAGTCCACACATTGTAACAACCAATAGCGGACACGTTTGGCAGTTTTCGCTTGGAAGAATGGGGGTGGGTCAGCCGGCTGTTTGGTGGTTAATGCAAAGGCCTCCGCTAGTACATCGGCTGTTCCACGTTGTTCGGGTGTCAATCAGCGGCTAAATCTACATGGGCCTCCTCCAGGTCTTCCTCCATTTCCTCCTTCATCATCACTCCCATTGTCACATGGGTCATCTCGTGGTGCCGCAGGGATGGGAGGTTCTCCTTCTCGTTGCTTCCGTGTATCTCTGGAAGGTCCCTCCAGAGGTTGAGTTTCCTCTCTTGCTTCTGCCCAGCTTTCAGGGACCGATTCCCATGCCACTTGTCGACCAGTTGGTCGATTCCATGAGAGTTCGGTTACCCGATCTCTTTACAATCCGAGAGTATCTAAGATATGGGTTTGGTCTCGTTGTAATTTTCGGACAAAATCCCCATGTCTCTCTATCTCGCGTTCCTGTCTTTCTGCGAGCTTTGTTATTAGGGCCCGGATTGCTTGATTTTGTTGAAATTGGTTATCCTTGAAAGCGTGGAAATATCACTTCAGGGTGAGATCTCTTTCTAGGGCTTCTCGTTGCAATTGAGAGGTCACCCCCTCATGTTGCTCATGTCCAGTATCTTGCTGCGCTAATTTAGCAGCAATCTCCTTCGCCAACTGGGTTTGAATATCCCGGATATTGGCTTCTACCAAGACACACTACTGCAATACGAATGTCATCTCGCTATCATGCATGTCCTGTCCTTCCAACAATTGCTTTTGGACTTTTATTAACTTCCTTGCATTTTCCTGAGAGTCTGCGGAGAGACTTTCGAACACAATATGGGAGGTATCAATTCTGGTCGTAATGTCTTTACGAAGTTGACCAATAACCAATCCTAATCGAGCCGTGAGTCTTGCGAGATAGACGGTGTTGGTGTTTGATCGTGGCGTAGTGGATGTGGAATGAGGAGATGTTGCGCTTGATGTCGGCGTAACACTAGGGGTATTGCCTCCTCTTCTTGGATTTCGAAGAGCTGGAGGAAGGGAGGTAGGATTACTGAAGGCACTGGGACTGTTATCCCCTGAGGTATCTATCGGTTCCCCAAGACCAATCTGTTTTGCAGGTTGTGACATTTCTCTTTCTCTTTGTGCTCGTACTCGAGCTAACCAAGCCAGAGTGTTGGAGGCAATGGTTTTATATATGAACGGCTAGACACTTTGTGTCTTGCCGTATCGTGCGGTACGTAGTAGATGTGAATCGTTGTTCACTCGTAGGTAGAGAGCCTTGGTAACAAGGAGATCTAACAATATATTATTAGGCGGAGACAACCAGTATAGACTTAGGGTTATCTAGGCTATTCGGGATTCATTCATCTTGACGGAGATTGGTCTAGGAAGGCTCGAAAGTGACTCGTTTTGTTTACGACCACTAAGAGTGGAAGCAAGTAGAATAGAATCGTAAGAACAATATTATATTGTTAAGGTCTCTTCTCCGTTGCTTGATTATATCTAAAGCTTGGGAGGCACTTCGATATATATATTCCGCGTCTGAGTGTTCGCGGACTACATCTGTCTAACATACAAAATATGTACCTCTTCAAATCTAATGGGCAACGTCGAGTTCTCCGTAAAGGTGCGAACACCGGGAGACCCTGAAAACCACCAAACGATCTTCTGAAATTACGATTTCCTGCCTGGGGGATATATTTGGCCCCAGTAGTAATTATCCGATCCTCAGGGTCTATAGACCTGTAGCCGAGTTCTCAAGTCGAACTATGTTTGCTCCACTAGTCCTTTCCGCTATCCAGATGATCAGTCTTGAGATGAAGTTGCCTCTGCATGTATGCCGTAGTCAATGACTTCTAGTTGTGATAGCTCAACAACTAACCGATGGAATTTGTTCTGATGACTCTCTACTCGTAGAGGAGAGGTCATTCCATTGAACAGTGTCATGATTCCTCGGTCGGCAACTCCTGGTTGTTCTATGTAGAGAGGGTGGCCCTTCGTGTTGTGTTCGTTGTAAATCCCGCAACTGCGGTTCACCCCATATCATAGTTGCAACACTCCTCGCAGCTTGCTGGCTTCATTGGTAGTGTTTCCAGGAGCTCTAGACTCTTTCTAATAGTCGGAGGGTGGGTGTGAATGCATTGGTTTGTTATTCCGAACCTTCTAGCATTCAGATCAAGACCTTTTGGGAAAACGTCCTGTTACTTACGGCCCGTACCCAAGATGTCCTATCTTTGAAGCCTAGTAACTCCCTGAGTAGTTGACGGATCGACTTCGTTCCACTTCCCAGGTCTAGCCAGGGGTCCCCTCCTATATATCCTGCGAACACCCTTCGGTCTGACAGACAGCAGCGACGTATAAGGTGTTATTCTGACACCTTCAATACTGTGACAATCTGGTCACAGGATGCAACTAAGGTGGATGTGCATGATGACGCGCCTGCCGCGTAAGGGGGCAGGAGGGGGGTGTTAGAGACTGAGATTGTCGAACTTGGGTAAAGTTACCATACCTAGGGTACTTTCTGGGTTATCGGAATTGGGTACTCCTAACAACCTAATTCATGGACTTGCCAAATACATTTCTATCACAACCACAGACATTCAGCTAGATATGTTTGCCCTTCGGGGTACCCCCTCTCCCGCCCGCTCGTCTCGCCTCCCAGCTTATCCTTGCGACATATTATGACTTACAAGGTTGGTTTTCCTTATCTTTTTAGTTTGATTTTCTGGCTTGTTGGAACGTTTCCCTGTATTTGTACATTGGGCTACATTAAGATATGGGTTGTTTGTGCTTTTGGAGGTACTAAGATTGATTTCTTGGTTACTGGTTTTGCTATGAAGGTTTAGTTTATACTATAGCTAGTGCTGCATGCGAGTTCTTCTACCTTCATAACAAATACATGACCATAAAAAAAAAAAACAAGTATCTTCTGATTGGACATACTCCATGTCCTCTATTTTCCTCCACCTACTCTCTTACCTCTTCACTTAAGACGATTAGTATCTCCTTGAAAAACCCGTCAAAATACCTGTTCTTTATCGTCTTACTGTAACGTGTTCGCCAGATGCTAATCACATTACGGGAGGTGTAAGATAGTGTAACGGGGGCTCCCTCAGGGAAGATGGATCCCGAGGTTGCGACCGCACCGAAGTATTCTTTCAGAAGTAAAGATAAAGGTAATCAACAGTAGAGTTGAAAAAATAAACGGTAAAACTTAATATCGTTAAGCCACAGCTTTACTCAATTAAGTCCTGATCTCGAGAGGTAGTTGATTGCCAGAGTAGAGGAGAACTCGCATATACTTAAGTAGGTTTGGTATGCTGCCAGTTACTCCCCATCACTACTCTACGTTCGCGAGCACCCAACTCCCGTGGGCTGTCTAGCCAACCTCTACGAGTCGGACCAACGATCCTCCGTAGCGAACTAGACCACTCGGTGGTGTTCTAACATCTGCCCGATAGAAGTGTTTTAGCCGTTGCATCTCCAATGCAACCGCAGGAGTAAAAACTCTTCATATCGTGGTCATGCCAGTGGCGAGCTGTCATGCCCGTGCGGATACTATACCAACTATGGAACTCTCTGCCCATATACACTTAGCCTTCTGCAAGCATTCGCGGCTCCTGAACATCTATCCGGTTCTACTCATTTCCATATCATTCCGGAAGATAGCCACGTAGCTCCCCCGATAGACCACTCCGGAGGTTGACTACCAATAGGCGCTACCCACAGTCAACCCTCCTAGAAGTAGGTCATATCGTGGCCCCAGACTAGTGTCTTAGAGTCCTGAACGATTCTCCAATACTATTACTCATTCGGGGCAACGGACTTCGGTTACCTCGCCTACTGGCCTCCGGTAACCTCACATACTACCCTTGACTTCAAAGCAGTATTACTCCGTCAGTTTTTGTCCGTTTTACACGAAACCACCTGGAGGCTATTCTCCAGGTTCTCCGCTTCCCCCTCATATATCCTGCGGACAGCTTCCGGTCAGACGGACGGCGTGAGCGCATACGGAGTTACGGCAACATCTCCACTTTGTGACTTTTGCTAGACGTACAGCAACTCTTCAGGCTTTAGCCCATGACGCTAGGGACTTATAACGGGGCCGGAGGGGGGTGTTAGCAACCACACCTCCAAGTCACAGCTTGTTCGGAGCTCAACTGGTTGTGCGGGAGTGATCCGCACAACCTGAGAATCGTACACCCTATGTAGTTTCGCGTGACAAACAATCTAGTAACTTCCCCCGAAGTCCTGCGTAACAAGTTACTTTCAAGGTTGGGTAACTTGACTCCATAGCAGGGTAACCCGTGGCCCAAGGCAGGGTAACCCTAGTCCGAAGGTAGGGTAACTGTACCCCGAGTTACCCTACAGAGTAGGGTAACTTTACCTGGACTCTCCGCCGAGTAATTCAGGGTAACTCCCAAATTGACTACTTGGGTTACCCTACAGAGTAGGGTAATCCCCAACCATTACTAGGACCTATGTACCTTTGGTATGGCCTAGCATGCCCGACTGAGGTACCTAACCACCGGTACCTCCACCTGGTAGACCTAAGTCTACCGCCAGCCCTACCACGGTAGTCTCTTGACTCCGGTATGGGTGTAGGTTTGGCTACTTGTAATAGTACTCAGTGGAGTCTCGTTACAGATAGTAGACAGGTGACCTTCTCTTCCGGAGAGGAGGCGAGGGCTGTGTGAACTAAGGGAGGCTTCGCGAGTGTGGTAGGAAAACTAAAGAGTAACCGTTCAACCAAGTATATTAAAATACAATCTGTCCAAGTTTGTCCTTTCCATCGTGGAATAGGACAATTTTTAAATACACAAATCTGTTCATGTGTAGCATGAATGAAACTAAACAAAGGTGTCAAGCGATACTCTGTGGTAAAACAATATAAGTATTAAATCGATAATTAAAACAAAACATAAAACAAACTAAGTATCAAAACGATACTTCAAACAAAGCAAGTATTCAAGCGATACTTAAAACAAAATATAAAACAAACTAAGTATCAAAACGATACTTCAAATAAACCAAGTATCAAAGCGATACTTAAAACAAAACAGAAAAGAAACTAATTGTCAAAACAATACTTCAAACAGACTAAGTATCAAAGCAATACTTAAAACAAAACATAAAAGAAACTAAGTATCCAAACAATACTTCAAACAAACCAAGTATCAAAGCAATACTTAAAACAAAACATAAAATAAAATCCTTAACTGAGTACCAGTACCCGTTACATTACCCAAAACAAAACAACTGTTTAACCAAAATCAAAGCCTAATAATCCTGAAAATTAGAGTCTTCAGAAGGCTCGAAAAACTCGCTCTCTGCCAACATCCAATTATCGGCATTGAGGTACCAAACACAAGTAGAAATCCTCACATCACAGCGTGATTCAACGAAATACAAATCACAGTAGTTACGAATACCAGATTAGCGATCAGCTTCCACCCATGCTTCATTGCAATCAGGACAGTAGTCCACCGAAAGGATAGCGAAATAATCTTCAAGTTGGCTAACATCGCGGTTCGACAACAGTCCAACAGGCTGTTGTCACTGTCTCACATTGATCTCCTCATAGTTTGACATCATTAAGGTATTCAGATGGTTGCGATTTAGATGAAGTCATCGAGAGCCTGCTCCATGGTTTGGTTCTCTTCATCGCTGCTTTCAAATCGGGATTCAAAGTGTGGGGCCCAGACACCATCTCTGGCTTCGAGTTCATTATGCCATCGCTCAGTTTCCGGCACAGTTGGTGACCGTCACATGGTAATATAGTTGATGGTTGGCGGTAGGGAGTTGTCGGGCATGTTGGCTTCCCACCAGTCATTCACCATTTCCATAGCATGCTCCAGGCCTTCCAGCGGTTCCCTGCTGTTCTCACTTGTGGGGTATCCTTTCCATTTGACGTGGAACTGATTATTTCCATGCCAAAGGCGGTGGTCTCGGATTTCTTCAACTTCCCATTCCTCTTTCTTGTCAATGGTGATGTGGGAGGGGCCAGAGTGAATTCGTCCAGGGAACTTAGAGTTGTCATTAGGGTAGAATCGTTTAACAGAGGAGGCATGGAAGGTGGCAGTAGGGCGGCAGTACATGAGTCGATCCATCTGAACATTGTATTTCTCTGTATGCTCATCGAAGGCTAGGACCTTAAAGGGTCCTCTCCAGTATGGTTGTAGCTTCTTTCTTCGTCCAGAGCTAGTGATGAACATGTTTCCGCTAACCATAAGCATATCCCAACAGGGATAGGTACATGTTTGAGATCTTGGCTTCTGGGCAGTAGTAGTACTTCGGAAGCGTGCAGCTTTGACAGCTTGGAAGGGCTCATTGCCGATTGCTTGGTACCGGTTGAGGTGATCATCAGAGTCCAGGATGGAGGAGTTCTTGAAAAGAGTGGTAGGTAGTAGGAGGTATTGTCCGCCATACACTGCTGTGTATGGTGACATTCCAAGGGTATCGGAGTATCCTGCATTGACGTATGCTGCAAGCTCGACAAGGGCGGGTTCCCAATTGGTCTGTTGTTCATGGATAAGGTTCCGGATGGCGGTCTTTACTTCCCTGATCTTGCGTTCAGCTTGACCATTGGTTTCATGGTGTCCAGGGGCGGCCTTGATATGGTTGATTCCAAGAGAGGTGAGGGTCTGTTTCCAGAATCGAGAGGTAAAGTTGGTGTCGGCATCGCTGACAATAGACAGAGGGTATCTATGGGGTGTAAAAAGGTTTCGTTGGAGTATGTTCCAAGTGTCTTTGGAGGTGTCGGTAGTCTTCATAGGTAGCAGCCATGTGTATCCAGAGAATGGGTCAACTGCTACCAGAAATGGTATCATATCCGGCGGATTTGTTGAATGGTCCTGCAAGGTCAATGGCAAAGGACTTGAAAACGTTGGAGTGTAGTTGGAGGGTTTGAGCTCTTCCTTCAGGTAACTGAGCACACTCCTTATTTGGCTGACAGAGTTCACATAGCTTAACGAAATCTTGGAAGTCTTGTCTCATTTCCGGCCAATAAACATGCTCACAGGCATAGAGCAGGTTTCGATTTGCACTGTGGTGTCCCTTGTTGTGGATTTCGGAGATGACAATCCCTGATTGTCATGCTATTGAAGATGTGGCCTTTCGGGATGTATAGGCATTGGTAGCCGTATCAGGTAGCGGTATAGACCTTTCCATCAGATACTTGATAGGGTGCTAGGTCTCCCTGCTTGTTGCTGTTCAAGGCATTGAAATAAAGCCGGTCGTGGCGGTATCCTGTAATCATCTGGCTACGGAATGAGGTGGTGTGCTCATCTGTTGTAGTGCTGACATCGTGTTCATTCTCAATGAGGGATCCTCTGGTTGGTTCCATGGGTTCTTCTTCTTCGTCAAAGTTTTCATAAAGTTGGTGGCGGTGTTCAGGAATAGTAGCAAGCATAACTGAGATGGTAGTTGCGTTATTGAAAACTCGGAGGGATCCACCATGAAGGGGACGTGAGTCTATAGGGGGTGTGGAAGGAGGTGGTGCAAAGGATGGTACATGCAGGAAGGCTGCTGCTTCCTCGAGTTGTGCTGCTCTTTCGAGATGTTCTAATTCCTGGTGTCTTCTTAGGGCTGGATTACCTACAAGGGTAGATGATCAGATCGCTGGGGCTTTCCATGGTCCTTCAAATCTGCTACCGAACTTAATCTCTTTTTGGTAAAAGGGGCATGTATCTTCATAACAGTGGGACCAATGGAGCGTGCTCTGTTCAACGTCTTGAGGCGGCGTACTGCGGAGGGTGCAATCATCTTTCCATTCGTCCATAAGGTGTTGGCCTCGCTTTGTTCCTGCCGCAGCATACATAGTATAGGAGAAAGGAGGGAAGGGAGAGGTTTTGTTGATGGAAGCCATGACTGGTTCTTCCTCGTAGGTAGTGCTATCGGAACTGTTGTCAATTTGCCAATTGAGGTCATGGATGAGAGGGGGGTTCTGAAGTGATTGGTTATCATAGATGCGGGAGAGGGTGTCAGCTAAATAGTTGGTTCTCCCCGGGGTGTAGGCTATTGTGGTATCGTATTTACTGATTTCTCCTATCCATCGGGTTCTTCTTCGTCCAGGAACTTTCTCGGTCTTCAGATTGGTAAGAGCTTGATGGTCGGTAACAATAGTGAAGGTAGTTCCCATCAGGAGGTGGTTGAAATCGGCAAGGGCATCTATCACTGCAAGTGGTTCCTTCTCTGTGGTTCCATAGTTCATTTGCGAATTAGTGAACTTCCTGCTGTGTAATGCTACCGGTCTCGCTTGTTCATGGGTGGGTCCTTGTCCAACCCAAGCTCCAATGCCAACATCCGAGGCATTGGCTATTAGCCATATGGGTTCTTCCTTGGACAGGTCAATACGCCGTATAACATTTGCATCTTTAATTAATTACTTAATGTTATTAAAGGCTCGATCATGGGTAGGGGTCCAAACCAATTCAGCATTACCGGTGAGGTCCGTGAGCGGTGCAGTCACAGTGGCGTGGTGTGGGAGGAACTGGGAGACGTAATTGACAAGTCCAAGGAACCGTATGAGTTCCTTCTAATTCTGAGGTGTAGTCCATTCTGTCAGGTAGGAGATCTTTCCAGGAGATCGATGTATCCCCAGATCATCGATTACATGTCGGAGTATCTCCAGACTATTGGCAAACAGGACTAATTTGTTTCTGCTAGCACAGAATTTGTTTTCTCTTAGCTTGTCACAGACTAAACTGATGTGGTGCTTATGCTCTTCCTCAGTGTTGGAGAAGATGTGGATATCTTTGATGTAGACTGATACAAAGTGATGGAGGTACTCGCTAAGCATATTTTCCATAATTCGCATGAAGTTGGGGGGCGCATTCATGTCACCTTGTAACATGACTCGGCTAACGAAACTTCTGAAGGCTGGCTTGAAACTGTTAAATCGCTTGCTTTCTTGGTCTAGCCGGGTTTGGAAATAGGCATCGCTTAGATCTATCTTACTTTGGAATCTAGCCCGTCCAACTCCATTCAGGATCTTATTTTGATTAGGAATCGCTCAACTATCCATAACTGTATTGTCATTCCGTAGTTTGAGATCGACAAGGAGGCGGATTCGCTTTCCATCTGCCTTAAGTTAGACAAACATAGGTGCGGCACCTGGTGCTTCTGATCGGTAGATGACTCCTCACCTAAGGTTCTCGTTTACTCAGGTATTAAGTTGGTCTTTGTATGCTTCCGGAATAGTGTATGTCGGTTGATTCTTGAGGTTAGTGAGGTCTTTTAGGCGGATATGGTGGTTTATTTCCCTCATAGGAGGTAGTCCTTCTGGAATTTGTTCAGGGAAGACATCGGAATACTCATCCAACAAGCTTAGTGCTGTAGTTTCACAAACAGCGGCTCGGAGTTCTCCACTTGTAGGTTTGCAAATAACTCTGACCTTGTATTGTGGGAACTCGATAATTGAGTCTCCACACTTGATGGTAGAATTATGGCGCTTGAGGACGGACCTCCCAATGAGGGCATCATATTTTGCTAAGTTTCCAACAAGCATGGTTTGTGGAGGTAGTGAGACTGATCCTAGCTGGACGGTAGCTTTACATGTCTTATGGCTAGTGGAACGAGATCCTTTAACTGCCATATTAGCAGCTAATGGTTGTTTGAGGGTTTGGGTAGGTAGTCCATAGGCAGAGACAAAGGTATTACTGATTATGTCTCGTCCAATAGCGCCGGTATCGAAAAGGACTCGTGCCGGTTTCCCATTGATTAAGATTGTTCCTTCGAAGGCTGGTTGAGGCTTTGCCATCGCCGGTGGTCAGGTGCTGTTGCATTCTCTTCCGATATAGCCAATGTGAATCTCTTCAAACTTGCTGGATTGTTCGACACCATCGCTGAGTTCAGTGTGGTTTGCTGACGCCTCTTGCTTGACTTTAACAGCCTTTCCTTTTCCTTTCACGGTAGGACAGTTTCTTACAATATGTCCGGTTTTGGCGCATTCAAAGCATTCACCCTTCTGTCTTCTCGTTTCTTTGGTACACTTGGTTTTCTTCTTGAATGATCGTGGGGTTTCTACTTCTGAGTTGTTGGAGGTGCTTCGCCTAGCCGGCCTATTGCTGCTACTAGAGGCCGATTGACTCTTGTAGGCTTTCATTTCATGGAGGATGGCATCCTTTCGCTCTGCTCTTGCGATTATGGTTGCTATATCATCTCCTTCATCTTCTAGGAGTTGCACTTCTCGCAGGATTGTGGGGTGCATGGCATCATGGAATCGTCGCTTTAGGATGTAGTGGGAGATACTTCCTCTCTTCATCCGGTCTCTGAGCATTAGGAGGTCTGTGGCGATATGCGTAATCTTTTTTACCTGCGATCCTTCGACTTGTTGGATATTATTGAACCGTTTGTATAGAAGGTTATTAGTGATAGATGATTGAAATCGATCCTTGAGGTAGTCAAGTATTGTTGTGCCCTTAAGCTTCGGGTTATTGCCGTATTCCTTATAGCATTGGTGATATGCATCAACAGCCTTTCCTTCCCAGAATGTTCCAATCCATAATCCAGTCGCACGTTTCTCCACATCAACTCTATTTATGAGGAGCTAGTGCGTTAATTCAGTGGCACATCGGTCAATGACTTCGTGCTTGAGGTCTCTTTCTTCTCCTGTAAACTTTGGTGCGAGGTGAGTCTTGATTTTTGGTAATTCAGGAAAGCCTTCTTCTTCTTGAGTCTCTTCTGGCCGTGACCTAGAAGGTCCTCCTCCAGTGGTTGCCATGTCGGATTCGCTACTAGAATCGTGGTCATCTGGGGGAGTAAACGAGGGTTTCATTGCTGGTGTAAGAGAGAATACACTGAGAGGTTGTGGGTATTCCGTTGTATCGTCTTCTGGGTCCTTCGCAGGACACTTAGACTGTTGCCTCCTCATGAGGTCTTCTCGCGGGATCTGGTTCCCACTCTGTGTAGTCAATGACTCAATGTTGTGGTTGAGCTGAAGCCGAATATATCGAGATTCTGCTGCTTTACTCCGCTAGCGTTCCAGGGTGGCTACCGATAGGTTGATCAGGCCAAAATCCGGAGACAGGTTCTTAACCACTTGCGGAGGTTAAACAAATGTAACCTGTTCGCCAGGTGCTAATCACGTTACGGGAGGTGTACGATAGTAGACAGGTGGCCTGCTCTTCTAGAGAGGAGGCGAGAGCTGTGTGAACTAAAGGAGGCTTCGGGGGTGAACTGGGAAAACTAAAAGGTGACCGTTCAACTAAGTATATTAAAATACTATCTGTCGAAGTCTGTCCTTTCGATCGTGGAATTGGGCGATTTTTAAATACAAAAATCTGTTCATGTCTAGTATGAACGACACTAAAGAAAGGTATCAAGCGATACTCTTTGGTAAAACAACATAAGTATCAAATCAATACTTAAAACAAAACATACAACAAACTAAGTATCCAAACGATACTTTAAGCAAACCAAGTATCAAAGTGATACTTAAAACAAAACATAAAACAAACTAAGTAACAAAACGATACTTCAAACAAACCAAGTATCAAAGCGATACTTAAAACAAAACATAAAACAAAATCCTTAACCGAGTACCAGTACCGGTTACACTTACACATAAGAAATGTTTTTCATCAACAAAAAAAAACCCTCGGTCTGATGTGTCAACTATGCTTCCTGACGTAACTGTATGGTTGCTGGTGTGCTCTGCATCCAAGATATTCCAAATCCATTATAAGGATGGAAGCAATAATTTTTAACTCCTAATTGAGTTAGGTGCACCTTGATCCTTGCTGATGTGCTCATACAAGACGACCGAGAGCATCAATCTGGCGAGATGTCCTGACAACATACTGCAAAGAGTTTCAATCCTGCCTGATGTCCTGACACAAGACGGCAGAGAGTCTTAATTATGATACTAAGCCACATATCAGCTATTAGTGTATCTACCAGACACTTTGACCAAATCTAAAAATATCTATAGAAATAGGAGCTTAGCCTTACTAAATTCTATTTTAATCTGTTGAAAGATTTGGGAGCCAAAATGGCCCAGTAATAGAATGTAAAAGTGAGTGATAGTTGTGATTGAGAGAGTACATGGTAAGTTAGGTGTTTTGTTGGGTTGCGTTCAGTATCACTTGGACAACCACAGAACATCACTGTTAGTACATCAACAACAAGTCTGTCAACTACCATTGCTCCTTAGTCCCTATACCATCAAACCTAATATTTTAGGTCAACATTCTACTCGATGTCAGCTTTCCATTCCACCAATGAACATCTTCTTACTGTCAGTTTACAAGAGGCTATAGTCTATTTTGTGTCCAGACAAGTTGCTGATTTTGATGCCAGATTCTACAGCCATCCTGTGCATGCTGTATTCCATATTTTACAGAGGTGGTCATATTGATGCAGGCCTCCCAACAATATAACCGATGTCTACCCGACGTTAGTATTAGTAGATATACAGCCTATTATTTATCCTAACAAAGTGCTGAACTTGGCACCAGATTACTTGGCCATCCTTTAGGCGAAGTAATCCATACTTCAGGGCCATGTCCTACCCAATTCATGCCTTCCAATGGTATAAAGAACATCTACTCAGCATCAATATTGGTAGAGATATAGGCTAATATGGAAGTGATATTCACCCTGGTGAAGTGCTCACTTTGATGCCAGATTCCTCAGCCATTGTATTGGCGTTATACGATGTCCTTTACAGAAATATACTACGCGATGCCAGCTTCCAAACGGTATAAAGAACGTCTACTTGGCACTAATACTGGTGCAGATACCCCCTATTATGTGTTGTGGGGAAGCCCTGATTGGATGCCAGATTCCTCAACCTTTCTTTCGGCATAGTACTTCATGCTTTACAGCCATGTTCCACTCGATGCCAGCTTTCTAACGGTATAAAGAAAGTCTACTCAGCACTAATATTGGTGGAGTTATCATATGTTTTATCTATTAGACTCTGTATTACTCATGTATTCTAGCTTACTTTTTGCAACTTAGCCCGGGCTTGAATATCAATGAAAATAAATCACGTTTAGTGTAAAAATATAACTCATTTTGCAGTAACCTAGGTTTAAGTTATGCTTTGTATTGGTTGTATCTCGTGAATTCTGCATTTTAACAGATGTACTCTGACGTCGATTCTTGCGTCTGGTTGACTCATGTGTCATTTTGTTGCATCCCATAATGTCCAGTTACCTCCTGCAATTGGTTGTCCTTTTCCATTGCACTCTGATATTGGTTGCTATATCTACTTGCATCTTGACGTCCATTACCATCTACACCTGTGTCCTGAATCACAATTTTCCTTCGTGTGTCATGGCGTCTGACCCACATGACTCCCAGGACACAGGTGATATTTTTTGCTGATGTTCTCAGTATCATTTATAGACCCCTCTACCCTCTAATGTACTAGCACACCTGCCTCTCAGCAGGATGCCCACTCAAAACCCCTATCGTGTTCCTCATCTACTGCCCTCCTTCATCCTGATCTGGTGACTATATTGAGCCTAAGCTCTGCTGCTACAGAGCTTTCCAACAGGCCTACCAACCACCTTCCTACCTGCTCCCACCCGAATCTCCAGAATTGCTCTGTATGGGAAACCTACCTCATATTGTTGGAGTGCTCCCTTGTAGTGTTGGTTACGGGACGGGGCGGGGCATGTTTTACCCCCGGAGGTCCCGCCGTTACCGGGCCCGTGGCCCTTATTTCTTTCTCCTCCCCGCCCTGCACATCCTCTGGGGCCCAACCATACCACCCCGCACCACCAAAAATTGGCGGGGGCCCCCACAGGGCATGTGCGGTAGTGGGAATGTGGGTCAAAAAAGAGAAAAAACACCACCCCGCTCAGGGCCGGGGAGCGGGCCGCGGCGGGGTTTTTGGCCGGAGACCCGTGTTTTTTCGGGCCCCCAGAGGTCCCGTAACGAACACTACTCCCTTGTTTATGGTTTCCGCAATCTCTCCAATACAGTTAACCAGCCGAATACTCGTATACAGGGCCTTACCTCCCAAATTTCTGACAACCTCTCTCCCCAACCCAGTCCTGGAACTGCCATTATCTTGGCTAGCACTGTGTCCTCAAGTCAAACTTCGATAAGAGATTTGTGTAACTGCATTGCCACTAACTTGAATCTGGGCCCATCTCCATACACTTGTGTCCTGGCCTCTACCGTAGCTCTCGTAAGGCCTTCCTGAAAGGGTAAGCAGCCCTCCACTAACACGTCTGCTCCCTCTCCTCCCACTATACTTCTCTCAGGCTACCCAGCTGTCTATAACCCTGACATCTGTGTATACAACACTGCAAGTTGCAAGAGTCAAGGAAATCCTGCTGCCTTCACTGCCAAATATGCCAGAACCTGAGAAGTAAAGCAATGGAGACATGGCAAATACCACAACTGATCTAGGTTCCTCCTGGGTGGCTCTTAACATGGAAGCTCCTCTGCACCAATCGAAGTAATTATTGTAGTAAATTTAAAGCTTTCAGTAGTCTGAATAGAGGGAAAGATATGGGTAAGAGAGATAGATAGAATCCGGTGGTAGTAATGATGTAACGGGGGCTCCCTCTGGGAAGATGGATCCCGAGGTTGCGACCGCACCGAAGTATTCTTTCAGAAGTAAGATAAAGATAATCAACAGTAGAGTTGAAAAAATAAACGGTAAAACTTAATATCGTTAAGCCACAGCTTTACTCAATTAAGTCCTGATCTCGAGAGGTAGTTGATTGCCAGAGTAGAGGAGAACTCGCATATACTTAAGTAGGTTTGGTATGCTGCCAGTTACTCCCCATCACTACTCTGCGTTCGCGAGCACCCAACTCCCGTGGGCTGTCTAGCCAACCTCTACGGGTCGGACCAAAGATCCTCCGTAGCGAACTAGACCACTCGGTGGTGTTCTAACATCTGCCCGATAGAAGTGTTTTAGCCGCTGCATCTCCAATGCAACCGCAGGAGTAAAAACTCTTCATATCGCGGTCATGTCAGTGGCGAGCTGACATGCCCGAGCGGATGTTATACCAAATATGGAACTCTCTACCCATATACACTTAGTCTTCTACAAGCATTCGCGGCCCCTGAACATCTATCCGGTTCTACTCATTTCTATATCATTCCGGATGATAGCCACGTAGCTCCCTCGACAGACCCCTTCGGAGGTTGACTACCAATAGGCGCTACCCACAGTCAACCCTCCTAGAAGTAGGTCATATCGTGGCCCCAGACTAGTGTCTTAGAGTCCTTAACGATTCTCCAATACTATTACTCTTTCGGGGCAACGGACTTCGGTTACCTCGCCTACTGGCCTCCGGTAACCTCACATACTACTCTTGACTTCAAAGCAGTATTACTCCGTCAGTTTTGGTCCGTTTTACACGAAACCACCTGGAGGCTATTCTCCAGGTTCTCCTCTGTCCCCTCATATATCCTGCGGACAGCTTCCGGTCGGACGGACGGCAGTGACGTATACGGTGTTATGGAAGCATCTCCACCGGGAGACTTTTGCTAGACTTACAGCAACTCTTCAGGCTGTAGCCCATGACGCCAGGGACTTATAACGGGGCCGGAGGGGGGTGTTAGCCACCACACCTCCAAGTTACAGCTTGTTCGGAGCTCAACTGGTTGTGCCGGAGTGATCCGCACAACCTGAGATTCGAACACCCTATGTAGTTTCGCGTGACAAACAATCTAGTCACTTCCCCCGAAGTCCTGCGTAACAAGTTACTTTCAAGGTAGGGTAACTTGGCTCCATAGCAGGGTAACCCGTGGCCCAAGGCAGGGTAACCCTAGTCCGAAGGTAGGGTAACTGTACCCCGAGTTACCCTACAGAGTAGGGTAACTTTACCTGGACTCTCCGTCGAGTAATTCAGGGTAACTCCCAAATTGACTACTTGGGTTACCCTACAGAGTAGGGTAACCCCCAACCATTACTAGGACCTATGTACCTTTGGTATGGCCTAGCATGCCCGACTGAGGTACCTAACCACCGGTACCTCCACCTGGTAGACCTAAGTCTACCGCCAGCCCTACCGCGGTAGTCTCTTGACTCCGGTATGGGTGTAGGTTTGGCTACTTGTAATAGTACTCAGTGGAGTCTCGTTACATCACTCCCCTCTTCTATAAGGCTCGACCCGAGCCGATCTAACGACGTCTCTTATTTCCGCTACTCGGTATATCTACAACCCTATGGTCCCTAGGTTTAGATGGATACCTTTTGTGGAAATCGCTTAAGGCTTGTATACCGGTTCCTTCCAGCATCTCAAACGGCTCCCAAGAATTTTCTTCAGGTCCATAGCCATCCCACGATATCAGGTACTGGACAAACCGATGAGGGAACTTCTGTTTAACTCCTCCATACCACCGGCTGTCTAACACTCCCGAGATAACATAACTTGGCTCGTCTTCCACTATGTCAGGGATAGGGATATCTTTAACCCTTCTCCCGGTCTGATCCTCTCGGTAGGGCTCTAATAACCCAACGTTGAATACCGGGTGGATAGACCAACGCGCAGGCAACTGGAGTTCATATGCCCTAGTACCAACACGTCGCTTGACCACAAAGGGACCAAACATTCGGTGGTCTAGTTTCTCCATAGGCCTCTTTGTACGGATATTCTTGCGATTCAGCATTACCCGATCAGCCTTTATAGCTCTGCCCTCTTCGACATCTTCTAGTGTGGCATATTCTGGAGATGGTAATCGTTTCTTGTCATGCCATTTCCGTTGCCTCTCTTGAGCACTTTGTAATGTTTCCCGTATGTCTTGCCATGTACCCTCCCAATCCTTTACTAACAGCTCCGTACTTGGATGAATCCCCTTATTGTCAGGAACAATTCCAGACCAGTTTGTCCTCGGAGAAAATCCATAGTTAATCTCAAAAGGAGATAACCTGGTTGACTCGGAGGTGGATGTATTATAGGCATACTCCGCTAACGGTAGTAGCGAAACCCAATCATCCTGCTGGTAGGTACAATAACTCCTTAGGTATTGTTCCAGTGTCTGGTTCACCCGCTCAGTCTGGCCGTCGGTCTCGGGATGGAACGCGGTAGAGACATTGAGCTTCACCTCAAGTAGTCCCATTAAGCTAACCCAAAACTTAGAAGTAAATCGAGTATCCCGATCAGAGATAATCGATTCTGGGAGTCCATGCAGTCTCCAGATCTCTTTGAGAAATATAAGAGCAAGTTCCTTGATAGGTACCTCCGTAGCGAGGGGGATGAAATGTGCCATTTTTGAAAACCTATCAACAATGACCCAGATCTTCGTATAACCCTCGGATTCTGGTAACGCCACAATGAAGTCCATTGATATTGCGTTCCATGGCCTCATAGGAACATCTATAGGTTCTAAGAGCCCAAACTTCTTATGTCTCACTGTCTTTACCCTTTGACAGACATCGCATGACCGAACATAGTCTTCGATGTAGGCCTCCATCTTAGGCCAGTAGAAGTTGGCTTTAACCTTCCCTATTGTCTTATAAGTCCCGAAGTGTCCGGCTAGACGGGAATCATGTTCCGCTTGCATGATCCGTTCCTTTAGCCCTTGATCCTCCGGTATGTACCATCGCTTCTTATAAAGTAGGAAGTCCTTCTCTATTGAGAAATTAGGGTCAACCTTATTGTCCTTTTGGACAATAGACTTGTAAATACTTTGATAAGTATTGTCCTTTGCTATAGCGACCTTCATGTCATCAAGCATTCCGGACTTCAACCGGAAGCCTTGGCACAGTTGCAACAACTGTGGTCGCAAGATGTCCCGCTCCTGACTATCCAAATACTGTCCCGGACGGAAAAACATCTGTTCCTGACCCAATTTCGCAGAATTACTCCCCCCTTCAGGGCGGTACTCCGAACGCCTCGATAATGCATCAGCCTTCCCATTAAGGCGCCCTTCCCGATAGACAACCTTAAAATTAAATGGTTGAAGGAATTCCGCCCAGCGATGTTGCCTACGATTCAGTATCTTAGTACTATTAAAGTACTCCAAATTCTTATGATCAGTATAAATAGTTATCTGATCCGATACTGAGCGCAAGAGATGATCCCATTCTTTGAATGCTGCAACAATTGCGGACATCTCTTTATCATGCACATCATAATTTATCTCTGCTGGCGAGAACTTCCGACTATGGTAGGCTATAGGATGCCATCTACCATCTTCGCATAACTGTGACAGTATAGCTCCTAATGCAAAATCACTTGCGTCGGTTTCCAACTTGGTTAACCGTTCTGGATCAAAATGAGCTAGAATGGGGCTTGCCATGAACATCGCTTTAAGGCGACTAAAGGCTTCATCATGTCTAGGACCCCATCCCCATTTGGAATCTTTCTTCGTTAAGTCAGTTAACGGCTTTGTTATCTTACTGAAGCCTTCAATAAACCGACGGTAGAAGTTTGCAAAACCCAAAAAGCTTTGAACGTCAACAACTGTCTTTGGTGGAGTCCAAACTTCAATAGACTTCACCTTTTCCGTGGTCATCATAATACCACGATCAGATATACGGTATCCCAAGAATTCTACCTCTCTTTGATGGAATGTAGATTTCTTAATGCTTACACAAAGCCTAGCCTTGCGCAGTCTTTCCATAACTCGCCTAACGAGTGAGACATGTTCTTCGATGGTCTCTGAGTATATTAGGATGTCATCTATATAGGCGATGACTCCTTCGTCTAATAAATCATGAAAGATTTTATTTATCATACTCTGGAAAGTAGATGGGGCGTTACATAGCCCAAACGGCATTACCGTATATTCATACAACCCATAACGACAGCGGAAAGCTGTCTTCCATTCTTCTCCTTCTGCCATTCGGAGGAGATAATAGCCATTCTTCAAGTCCAACTTAGTGAAGACAGTGGCTTTTCCAAGTCTATCACGCAGCTCATTCATCAGTGGTAAAGGATATTTATTCTTCACCGTAATCTTGTTAAGCCCTCGGTAATCAATACATAACCTCAATGACCCATCAGGTTTGGGTACAAAGAGGATTGGGGCTGCGGCAGGGGAATTAGATCTTCTTATCTTTCCCGTAGCCAGCATCTCATTGAGATACTCCCTCAGAATCTTGAGCTCGTTTTCAGACAATGGATATATAGGACCAAAGGGAGGTGCTGTCTCAGGCATTAACTCGATCTTGTGATCATACTCTGAGTGCTCTGGTAACGCATCTATCCTTTGTTGGCTAAATATATCGCCATAGTCCTTATATTCTGGTAGAAGACTTAGGGCAATGTCTTTCCCGTCTTCACCTGTGAACTGGGCATATCCAAGAAGATATACCTGAGCTTGGTCTTCTGCCAATAGCTCTTCTTCGGTTATAAATTCTAACCGTCTCTGGCCCACAAGGCATCTAGCCTTACACAATACAGACCTCCAAGTGAAGCTGCGTGTTTCCCAGTCTATGTCGGGATTATGTTCATGGAGCCATGACATTGGAAGATAACCATCAATCTTCTTGTCGGACATGTCCGCCAGTTCAAATCTCATGTCATTGACATGATCGCCAATACGCATCTTCAGGGTCTTAGTGTAATGAAGCCCTGAGTTAGGAATGTCATTCCCGCTAGCATCCTTTATTGGAGCAGCAACCTTTCTCCGGACACAAGGAACTTGTGTTTCCTTAGCCCATCGTGTGCTAAGCACTGCGCCAGTAGCGCCACTATCCAACAATAACACAGCCTCGGCTGCACTGTCTCTCGCGCCACAACGCCATTCTAGTCTAACTCGAACTCGGATAGACTTTATATGTTTTGGGGGGCCTGAAAGCCGCGCCTTCTTTCTTGAGTTTTCTTTTAGAAGCATGTTTAACGGAGTCTCTTGCCTTTCGACACAAGAGTGGCCACAACGGGTCAAAATGTTAAGGTTTCAAATCACGGTATATCAATAGCTAGGGTGTTTACTATCACGCCAGCATGATTTCGGGTACTGAACCCTCCTCAGGTAAACTTGATAACAAAATTTCATTGCTCGAATCAAGGCCTGCTTGATGTGAAAAGAACTAGTCTAACAAAAGAAAACAATTTCGCTTCCAATACTAAGGAAATAATCCATCGAAGTAAGGAAATGATATATTCCCGCAGTAACATAACAAGAATACAAAGGAGAAATAAACCAAGACAAACACCCAAAGAGAATTCCCGTGCTGACCCAAATCCTCCACCTGCCTCGTTCCTTCGCAGACCGCTGCGGCCCAGAACATCTAAGAGGCCTGGTCAGTCTATGTATTGACTGCAGGATTTCTCGGGGCATGCTTACTCTCGGAGCCCTTCACATAACTTCCTAGAGTTATGTCAGTGTCTTGTTATTTCGCTGCAAGGAAAGGAACTTACCTATTCCTCAGCATCCGTATCAACCTCCATAATCTCGGGAGATGACTTTCGGATTTCCAATAACTTCTTTGAAGGTGGTGCTTCGATGCGACGGACTTTGTTGTTTGATGCTTCATTGACTTCTGCATCTTCAGCCTTCCTCTTTTTGGTTATCGCTTTAACCCCTTTGGCTGAACTAACAACAGGGTCGGTGGAGAAACATTTCCGCCAAAAGTGACCCGGTTTTCCACATCGTGTGCACTGCGACTCCTTCTTGCGCTTATCGATAAGCGTAGACGGGATATTCTTATGGGCATTAGCATGCTCAGAATTCCCTTGCTTCTGGGATGTACCCGCAGAAGATAAGGAGCGCCTAGGGTTGGGCTTACCCGAACCCTTTTCCTTCCGTTTCGGTTGTTTCCTCGAGGTTGACAACCTCTCCTCGCTCTTGCCCTGGTTATCACTTCGGCTTTTCGTAACTGTCTCGCTGAAAGTGATATTGTCTTGGAGGGCGTGGCCCGTCTTCCGCAGAAGGTCCATGTACTCGGACACATCGGTAGGATGAGGTGTCTTTTGTGCCCAGACATTCCGTAGTTGGGATGTCATTGTCATCCGGATCTTGTCTTTGATCATCGTAGGGTCCGTATAACCCAATTGGACAATCAGATCCATTACCGAGTCTAAGTACTGGTCTACTTGCCCAGGCTTCATCTGCAATTTCGTCCACTCGCTAAGAGCGCGGTCCCGATCAACATGGGCACCGAAACTTGCCATTAGCCGTTTCCTAAATCCTTCCCATGTACGAAACTCATGGTTGGGATCAAACGGCATACCCACCCGGCGTGCACCATCCTCACTGATGTACCGGTGTAGGCCCATGTACCAAGTTTTGGCAGTGCCTTGAAGAAGAGGGATAACCAAGCTGATTTTGTCCATATCTTCCGTGACTGACTCTCGGAAGTATTCGAACTTGATTTCCACATCGCTAATGAACCGCTGGGTATCGGTTGTATCTCCTTTGAAGGGAGTTACATCACCTAACTTCGCGGGCTTTCTTGGCTTTCCCCCTGAAGGGGTGGAGTTACCGGCTGGCTGACTAGCTCCAGCTGCCCCACTCATCTGCAAGAAAGCTCGTAGCAACCTTCGTGCTCCGCGGTCATAGCGTCTCTTCTTTTTCTCGCTCCAGTTTGGCTTCCGCCTCCCCAGAAACTCAGAGAAATCGGGTATGGAGTCGGCATCATCGTCATCACTGCTACTGGAGGAACTGGAATCACCCGGGTTTCCGCCAGCACCAACGTTTCCGCCAGGCGGGAGTTGATCTCCGCCGCCACCGGCATTTCTGCCAGGGCCTCCAGAGGGTCTATCATACCCGTCAAAGGAGTCCTCCCTTTCCTGTTGTCTGTCCTCTTGGGGAACCACCCCCTGACGAGACAAAGGCATTGGAGGTGGGTCAGGTAATGGAATAGCTCCAGAAGCACTCGGAGTTACCCCATACCGACCCTGAACAAACTGCTGGAATTCCAGACAGCTTTCCGGCATTGCCGGAGGTCCCACGTGCAACCGTGAACCACAATAAGAACATTTGGGCTTTTTCATCTTCGAACCCTCCTCCTCCGGCTTCCGGTACACTTGACTCGAACGACTGTTAGGACAGTTGAGCGCATGTGCGGCCTTTGGAAAGTGAGGTCCTCCCACGACCGTACAACCAGTGTAACAGAAGGCCGTAACCCCCGGCGACAAAGGCCTTCGGACCCGTTCTTTCTCCGGAGCACCCCACATACCCCATTCACCCCCGGACTTGTTATATTGTCCTTGCCTAAGTTTGTCAAAAAACTCATTTGCATCAGTAGGTTTCCTGGGCGCACCAGGTAACTTAGGCATGGAAGGCATGGGAGGCAGGGGAGCAGGTTCAATGATAACAGGAGCTTGTCCTGGCTTTGGGAGAGGTGTATTCACAGCCGCCTGGTAAGGTCGGTCTGGCACAGGGACATTGGTAGAGGGTGTCGGGGTATCAGTGACTCCTGTCAAGTCTACCTGATCCCGACCAGGTTGCGGAGGTGGAGGAGGGACTCTGGACTTATCCACCCTATGACCACTATCGCCCGGACGAGAGCCTGTAGCAGGGCTAGGAGTCCGTCGGTTTCTCCTTTGAGATACCGGGGCGAGTGCTTCTTCGAGCTGTTCGTGGAAGGGGGAACGACGAGGAGAGACTAGAGCTCGTGGCTGTTGACCCGCTATCTGTACTCCTAATTCAGTCAAGTATGCCTGATATGAGGGATTGGTCAACATAGCGGTTAGGGTCTCCGCAAAGTTGACCGCGGGACGCTTCTCCATCGGAGGTGCCACTGTCATGATCGTATCATTGTCATGATCAATCTGATGCCCTGTACGGGCAGCCTCTTCCAACGCCGCTATCCTCTTGGCTAGCGCACGTGTGTCACTAATCTGCCGTATGAACAACTTCTGTTGTTTCCGCATCCACTCCGTAGCCGCCGTAACCATCTCTATTTTAAACTTAGTCTGCGCCTGCTCATTCCAGTAATGCATCTGGCTTTGAGCTTCCTTCATCTGTTTTGTAACTTCAAGAAGGATGTAGGGTTCCATGACTTCCCTAGTAAAATCCGCAAGACTAAACCCTTGACCTTGCCTTTCTGGCACTACCGGAATCGCAAGCTTCTGCTGTGTAAACGATTCGAATAACCGCGCAGGGTCTTCGACCACAATTTCCTCGGCATCGTCGGGAAGGTCGATATTGGTAGCATTAAGGACAAGTTCAATGGGTTCCCAACCAAGGCCTTTGGCATCCGCAAATGCTTCACGCCGCATATGCCATTGGTGGGCTGCCGCCGCGGCAGGATCGAAGTGACCGGCTTGGTTCGACATAGTAATTTCCACCCGATGCTTCTGGTACCAGACCAGCGACTCGTACTCAAACTATGTCAATTCAAGGAGGTCAATACCAACAAATCTCAAGAGTAGGTAGAGTTAAGCGAGGTCTTCGCTTAACGATATACTGTAACGGGGGCTCCCTCTGGGAAGATGGATCCCGAGGATGCGACCGCACCGAAGTATTCTTTCAGAATTAAGATAAAGATAATCAACAGCAGAGCGTTGAAAAAATAAAACGGTAAAACTTAATATCGTTAAGCCGCAGCTTTACTCAATTAAGTCCTTGTCTCGAGAGGTAGTTGATTGCCAGAGTAGAGGAGAACTCGCATATACTTAAGTAGGTTTTGGTATGCTGCCAGTTACTCCCCATCACTACCCTGCGTTCGTGAGCACCCAACTCCCGTGGGCTGTCTAGCCAACCTCTACGGATCGGACCAAAGATCCTCCGTAGCGAACTAGACTACTCGGTGGTGTTCTAACATCTGCCCGATAGAAGTGTTTTAGCCGCTGCATCTCCATTACAGCCGCAGGAGTAAAAACTCTTCATATCGCGGTCATGTCAGTGGCGAGCTGACATGCCCGAGCGGATGTTATACCAAATATGGAACTCTCTACCCATATACACTTAGTCTTCTACAAGCATTCGCAGCCCCTGAACATCTATCCGGTTCTACTCATTTCTATATCATTCCGGATGATAGCCACGTAGCTCCCCCGATAGACCCCTTCGGAGGTTGACTACCAATAGGCGCTACCCACAGTCAACCCTCCTAGAAGTAAGTCTTATCGTGACCTTAGACTAGTGTCTTAGAGTCCTTAACGATTCTCCAATACTATTACACTTTCGGGGCAACGGACTTCGGTTACCTTGCCTACTGGCCTCCGGTAACCTCACATACTACTCTTAACTTCAAAGTGGTATTACTCCGTCAGTTCTGGTCCGTTTTACACGAAACCACCTGGAGGCTATTCTCCAGGTTCTCCTCTGTCCCCTCATATATCCTGCGGACCGCTTCCGGTCGGACAGACGGCAGTGACGTATACGGTGTTATGGAAGCATCTCCACCGGGAGACTTTTGCTAGACTTACAGCAACTCTTCAGGCTGTAGCCCATGACGCCAGGGACTTATAACGGGGCCGGAGGGGGGTGTTAGCCACCACACCTCCAAGTTACAGCTTGTTCGGAGCTCAACTGGTTGTGCCGGAGTGATCCGCACAACCTGAGATTCGAACACCCTATGTAGTTTCGCGTGACAAACAATCTAGTCACTTCCCCCGAAGTCCTGCGTAACAAGTTACTTTCAAGGTAGGGTAACTTGGCTCCATAGCAGGGTAACCCTTAGCCCATGGCAGGGTAACTCTAGTCCAAAGGTAGGGTAACTGCACCCCGAGTTACCCTACCGAGTAGGGTAACTCTACCTGGACTCTCCGTCGAGTAATTCAGGGTAACTCCCAAATTGACTACTTGGGTTACCCTACAGAGTAGGGTAACCCCCAACCATTACTAGGACCTATGTACCTTTGGTATGGCCTAGCATGCCCGACTGAGGTACCTAACCACCGGTACCTCCACCTGGTAGACCTAAGTCTACCACCAGCCCTACCGCGGTAGTCTCTTGACTCCGGTATGGGTGTAGGTTTGGCTACTTGTAATAGTACTCAGTGGAGTCTCGTTACAAATGATCTCAGGCACGCACGATTGAAAGGTCAGAATTCGCATATATTTCTAAGAAGATAATAAGGCCCTTTTAAAACTAGATGATCCACATCCAATTCGGTGCCTGTGTGGATGAAAATTTTCATCTCCGGCAAGGGGACAAAAGTCTTGTCCCACCGAAACAAGTAAGAAGCATGAAAGAAACACGAGAGAAATTTTCGGTGCAAGGAGAGAGAGGAAACAGTACGGAAACAACAGGGTGAACATAGTTTCAGCCATCAAGTAAGGTATAACGAAAGTTCATGAAGATCTTAGATGAAACCAATGTAGGTGTGAAAACGATAGCTCAGGGACAATATTCCAACACTCCCACTTCCCTGTAGTATCGATTGAAAAATTCAGTCAACCAAGAAACACGATAAACGAAATTACCACGACCTCATTAAAGACCAGGCAAGGCAAAACCCATTGGGAAGAAAGCCCTTGCTGGGAAAAAGAGTGTCGTGTATGAAAAGGACAAGAATAAATATAAGAACAAAAACAGGTACTCCTTCCTACAAGAGGTCTACCATTCCCATTCCCTTCATATGTAGCAAGTGCTTCTCCTTCGTATGAGCTTTGGTGAGAATGTCCGCAGTCTTGTCGGCCGTTGGAATGTAGGTTACAGTTACCTCCTTCCGGTCTCGTGCTGATTGAACAAAGTGATGCCGTATGTCGATATGCTTCGTACGTGCATGGAACTGAGGATTATCAGAGAGCTTAATAGCTTCCTGATTATCGGCATAGATCATCTGAGGTTGTGAGGAAGACCATGGGGATTGGGAAATACTTGGTTCAGTGATGTTGTTACTATTCAGTGACTCCCACTGGTGGTCAATACCGTGGAAGTGATTGCCTGTTATATTGAGCATAGAGCCAGTCGCAACTCAAGATTCTAATTCTATTAGCAATCGCCTTAACCAGATAGCTTCCTTAGTAGCGTCTGTTAATGCAACATATTCTGCTTCTGTGCTTGACGTTGCAACAACATCTTGTTTTCTCGTTTTCAATGATATCGCCCCACCACAGAGGTGAAAGACGTATCCGCCAGTGGACTTCCAATCACTGGTATCACCTGCCCAGTCCGAGTCTGTATAGCAGATTGATTTTGGAAAACTTGAAGTTCCAAGTTCTCTACATGAACCTTGATATCATATTCCAGTATTCCGGGTTTGTTGAACGTAGCGGAAGACTCGTTGGAGTGCGATATGATGAGAGTGTAATGGTCGTTCATTGTGTTTGCTTAAGGATGATATCGTGAAGGCAAGATCCGGCATGGTTCCCAGCATCATGTACATAATGCTACCGATCTTGGATTGATAGGCTAGCCTATCATTGATTTCCGCATCATTCAGGCATCCATGGAATTGAAGATTGGATTCCATCAGAGTTGATATTCCCTTGCAATCGGACATCTGGAAGCGAGTAAGAACAGTTTGTGTATACAATGACTGGCAGAGTTCAAGAGAATGAGCTTTGCGATTTCGGTTGATCTGTAGACCAAGAAATTGTGGAATTGGTCCAAGGTCGGTCATATGGTAAGCTGTAGCAAGCTTCGCTTTCATGTGTCCTATAGATTGCATATCTTTAGCAAATAGATGTAGGTCATCAACATAAAGGATAATTATCATATCAGTGGAGAAGTATAAACTATGATCTTCATTGGACCTTGACAGGCCTGCTTCTGTGAAGAACTTATTTATATCTTCATACCACGCTCGTGGTGCTTGCTTCAAACCATAGAGTGCTTTCAACAAACGCGCAACCGGATATTCTCCCGCAGCATGCGGCATATCCGAATTCTCTGCATATCCCTCCGGAATTGCCATGAAGACTTCTTCTTGCAATTTCGGATGCAGAAATGCCGTTTTGACATCCATCTGCTCAATTTCCCAATTGTAATGGGTGGCAAGAGCGAGCAAAACACGAACGGTGACGAACTTGGCCACAGGGGCAAATGTCTCGTGGAAATCAATACCAGGTACTTGCTCAAATACGCGGATTACAAGCCGAGCTTTAAATCTCGTAGAATCATCTGCGTTTGTCTTTAGCTTAAAAATCCACTTGCAAGAGATTTCATTCTTTCCTGGTGGGAGCTCTGCAAGCTCCCATGTACCGTTCTGAATATGAGACTTAACTCTTCTCAAATTGCCATTTACCACTGCTTGCGATTTGGGCCATCAAGGGCATCGCGATACGACATGGGGTCCTCGCGCACAGTTGACCACGCGGCAAAAGTGACACTATCCCGTAACCAAAAGGAAGGCTTCCGAGCTCGCGTGGACTTTCGTGGAGCTGGTAATTGATGCCTATCGTGAGCTACTCTGTGAGAAGTAGTGGACTCGCCTTCCTCAGATGCCATGCTGTTCAAAGTCATGGGCATTACTACCTCACTGCTTCCCGTAGGCATAGGTGAAGCGTGGGTAAGAGTACCAGGATTCGGCAGAGCGGACGCACCGACCCTATCCTTGAATGCGTTGGTGCACATTCCACCTGAAGTATCATCAACTTCAGGAAGACCATCCTGGCACAACTGTGAAGTGTTATTGCCACTGGTCGGTTCACTCAGTAGACTACCGTCTTCTGTGAACACATCATTGGCAGTAGTATAGTCAATTTCATCAACCAACATTGTACTCAAAGGGGGCAGAGAATGTGTATGGTTACGACCACTAAATCTATTCTCGTCAAATACCACATCGGCAACCTGAACAATTCGGCTGCTGGCATTGTCCCATACCCGCCACAATTTCGTCGTGTTATGGACATATCCAAGGTGAGTACAAAGTCGCGACTTTGCATCGAGCTTCTTGCGACGCTGTACTGGAACATGGACGTAAGCATTACAACTAAAAGGTCGTAAATGTTGCAAGGCGGGTTTCATTCCATGCCAGGCCTCGTACGGGGTGCCTCCATTAAGGGCTCGCATAGGACAACGATTATGGAGATAGACCGAGGTGTTAACTGCCTCAGCCCAGAAACCATCTTCGAGTCGTGACTCAAGAAGTATAGTCCGTGCTCGTTCCATAACGGTTCGAATAGTGCCCTCGCTGATTCCATTCTGATACTGTGTGTCTGGAGCCGATCGTTCGTAGGATATTCCTTCAGAGGCTAGGAAGTTCTGAAACAACAAATTATCATATTCACCACGGCCATTATCATAGCGAAAACGCAGGATTGACTTCCCAGAATGCTTCTCAACCAGCACCTTAAATGTTGTAAATATATCCAATACCTCTGAAGCAGCCTTCTGCTTTAAGAAGTAACATCATACAATTCGGGTATAATCATCAACATAAATAATGAAATACTTTGCTCCCGCAATGGAAGGCGTAGGGAAAGGTCCGCAGGAGCCAGAATGGACCAAGGCCAATTTCTCCAATACCCGGGAAGAAACGTTCTTCTGGTTAAATGACCGTTGCTGTTTGCCATCAAGGCAAGGAGGGCACAAGGAAGATGCTCGTTTAGATTTATTGATTCGAAGTCCTATAGAAAGGTTCTCCAGACGTCGTACATCAGCGGTATTCAGGTGCCCTAATCGTTGATGCCAAAGTTGCAAGTCGATTCCTCTTACAGGTGACGTTATTGCAACCGGTATGACGTTATTCGTTTCGACATTCGCTATCCTACACAAGTTTAGACGTATTTGATTAACCTTAAACAGGTTACCCTCTAGTGCGGCTGAGAGGATTTCGTTTTCTTCTTTCCAGACTTGACAACCTAAGTGGTTGAAGATAACCTGATATCCAAGTTGTGTGATCGCACTAACAGAGAGTAGCTTCATTCCTAAAGAAGGAACCTAGAGTACTTGATTTAGGAGAATTAGGGAACTTAGATGAATCGATCCCACCACATATGGGTAGACTATTGTCCCATCACCCAACACAACGCGGATCAATGAAGACAATCTTTTCAGCGAGAAGAAGTTACTATGTTCATTGCACATAAGGTCGGTAGCACCAGAATCGATGAACCAATCACCAGGGGCATACTTCTCCGACTCTAGTTTCCCCATCAAGGCATGGGTATCGGCAAGCGATATACTAGCACTTGTCCTAGAGACTCTGGTTCTTTGCCTGTCTGATGTTGTATCCGATCTCTCTTTGCGTCGTCTGCCCTTTTTCTAATATCACAGTTATTCTGTGAGTGTCCTGGCCTGAGACAGTACCAACAAGACCCGATAGGCGTTCGAAACCTCCGTGGTCGATAGGTCGAAAGCTTCTACCGCGGCCACAGTAGCTTCTTCCTCTGCCTCGTTGGTAGCTAGCCTGCCTAGTAATCGTGAAGGCCTTCGTAGCTTGCGTCGGTATATCGGCGATCTTTGCTTGATGACTACGAAGGGCACGCTCCAAGTCGTCAAGCGTAAGATCTCGTCTATCATCTAGGGTGATGATTCGTTGCTCCCAACTTGCAGGAAGCGAGGTCATTCTTCAGTTTACCAGTTCGTTATTCGAGATCTCGTTGTTCGTTCCTTGGCGCTGTTGTTGAAATACCCGAAGACGGTTTGTATATATTATGATCGTCTCCTTACCGTCGTAGCTCATCTTGTAGAAGTCCCGCTTGAGCGTACGTTGAAGGCCCCAATTGGCTACTAACGTAACCTTGTTCTGAAGAACGTTCCACATTTCTCTAGGATTAATTGTGTCCTTAACATACAACTCAACACCAGAGGAGAGGGTAGAGTTAATGATAGAGGCAGCTTTTCCTTCTCTTTTTCTAAAGTCTACCAACTCAGTCTTATACTCTTTTAATGCAAGTGCGTATGCAGTTTCAGCAGCATGTGAGGGACTGTCAGCAAGAACAGGGGAATTGGGGGCTTCTTCATCACCAAGAACAATCTCCCAACAGTTTTCAGCAATGAGGCGCATTTTGATACTTCTCTTCCAGGTTGGGTAATTCTTTTCCGTCAGAAGAGGACAGCGGAATCGTTTATCGGTGTATGAATTGTTACTGGAGTCTTCGGACATCATTGGAATTTTTCTTTTCTCTACTCAGCAATAGTGGGCTAGGATTTCGGCTTTGCAGCGTCAATCCGGACTCATAACCTGTAGTAAATTTAAAGCTTTCAGTAGTCTGAATAGAGGGAAAGATATGGGTAAGAGAGATAGATAGAATCCGGTGGTAGTAATGATCTCAGGCACGCACGATTGAAAGGTCAGAATTCGCATATATTTCTAAGAAGATAATAAGGCCCTTTTAACACTAGATGATCCACATCCAATTCGGTGCCTGTGTGGATGAAAATTTTCATCTCCGGGAAGGGGACAAAAGTCTTGTCCCACCGAAACAAGTAAGAATCATGAAAGAAACAAGAGAGAAATTTTCGGTGCAAGGAGAGAGAGAAAACAGTACGGAAACAACGGGGTGAACATAGTTTCAGCCATCAAGTAAGGTATAACGAATGTTCATGAAGATCTTAGATGAAACCAATGTAGGTGTGAAAACGATAGCTCAGTGACTATATTCCAACAATTATACTACTCGGCTACCTCCTCTTCGAAGCAACATGGCAAGAGGAAGTCAAGTCCTCCCAGTTCTGCATCTCTAGCACAAGTCATGAACACGGAACAAGGTAGAAAACATCCACCCACTCCTAAGCCACTGCCAGCTACTGAAAGGAGATTGTTTGCCCCCTGCTCTTCCCCTGCCCGTCAGCTGCACTGAGGAGACATAGCAGCCTCCTTCCTTAACATAGAAGCCTTAGTCCTTCAAGAGGCCAACTACCACCTCCCAAAGCATTCACCGCTAGTGTAAATACCTGTGAAGCAGTTACCCTCCTGGCCCTCAACCCTACCACTTGCGCCACTGCCTATACCCCCTAGTACGAGGCACTTACCGCTCACCTCAGCAAAGTCTACTCTATTGCTGAAAGCTCCTACCTCCCCTTCCATCCTACACCCAATGATTTACAACTAACAATTCATTGCCTTCCTGTTTCTTTTATTCCAGACAACCCTGAGTTCCTACTACCGACTCTCAGGGAAACTATTTTCAATGTCAAGGTGCTCCAGAGCCTGTCGTCCCATTTCCCAGGCTGTGATGACAGGTTATGCCTCTCCAAATTAAACAGCTCCTCCATCATCATGGTTGCTACATCGGACATTGACAAAATAATGACTAGGATCCTCGTATCTGCCTTCCACTGCCACATCAAATGTGCATACTCGCCCAACAAATTCACCGAGTCCAAGAATAGTTAGGACTTGGGCGGCTAGGCAGCTCGCTGTAAAATTGATAACCCCATTTGCCCGATACCATCCCTCGGCCACACTCGGTTCGCCCATCGCTCCTAGAACCCAACATGTTCAAAATAAGTCAATCTTGTACCAGTAGTTAATTGCTCCCTGACTTCCTTCTCCGCGTTTGTAAACTCTTCTAGCCTCCAACCTGTGAATGACCAATCCTGCCGTCGAAGCCTAATCCACCATTCTATTCCTCCAGATGTCTCCCCACCACCTGTAGAAGTGATGGAAGTGACAGATGATGGAGGAGAGGGTCCTTCCACCGGAGCTGTATGGCCCCAACACCGTACTCCAGCTGTGGACTTCGGAGATAGTCTCCTCCAGAGGCACATCCCCGACCACCGCTTTACCACATCCAACCCCCTACATAAGGTAGTCATCCCAGATACCCCTACCTACCAATAAGGAGTAAACCCCTTCTACTTCCAGGAGGAAGCCACTCACACCTCTTTCTGTAAGTTCATATCAGATTAGTCTGGGCAATTGATTGAGAAATTAACTCTCTTTCATTGGTTTCTACTTCTCCTACCCTGAGTATTAGCTCTATGAATCTCGTTCAACACCACTCTCTGGGAAGCTGCTATTTGTTTCTTTCCTTCTTTAATACTGCGGTTACTTCACCCTTCCTTCCTTCAAATGTTACCCTGCAACACTTCCCTTTTTATCACTGAAAGCTGATCATGTTCAATGTCTTCAAGCATTTTTCCCAGCCATTCACCCTAGACAAGAGTCCTAAGGTGGCCATATTTGGTTTGCATCCCCTTTTTGAATTCACTTTGATTATTCCTGTTTTGTTTAAAAGTCCTAGCAGCATAGCACTAGATATCCCCACACCTGAGAGCTTCAAGTTGTTTTCCACCCATCATACTAGGTTCCACATCCTAAATTTCTATTTCCTTTAAAATTTTTCTTCCCTTTATTGGACAGTATTATTGGAAGAGGGCTGACTCCTCCTGGCGTACCCCCAGCTGGTCGTGTGGGATTTTAACCTTCATCTCCCTACCTGGGACCCCTTACGCTGCTTCAGGAAAAATACCCTCTAAGCCTCAGTACCATACGCCCACTTGGCTCTCTCAAGGTTGTTTTCCTTAGCAAACATACCTGGCCTTTTTGCTCGGTTCTCCCTAGGCCAATAGCATGCCTAATTCATTATTGTTTGGGGTATTGGCAATATGCAACTTGTGCTGTATCTAAAATGATAGAATGTTTATCTTCCCTCCACATGCTCTCACCATAACCCTATAGCTGTGAAACTGTGCTTTTGTCTACTTTCTCCTCCCGGTCTAGCCCACTATTGGGCTGTCACATGGCGGCCAAAAACCTACTCTGCTCTCTGGGCGCTCAAACTGACTTCCCCTCCTACGCTCCATATCTAGCCTGCCCTATCTTCATGGTTTGACCTTAACCTCAACAGGATAATTGTCACACTGGCACGTGACGTACTCATGAAAAGGCTATCACTACGCTTCAAACCTTGGTGGACCAATACCTTCGCACACCTAAGAAAGGTCCATCACGCCTGTACAATGTACGCAGACTCCTGTCCCAATGATGTTACCAAGAAGGATGCCTAAGAGGGCAAGAACAACTACTTCTTGGCAATTAAGGCTACTAACAGGAAATACTGCTTAGACTTTCTTGCCAGTGCTACCCTCAGAACATATTCCCCATAAAGAGCTTTACCGATGCTTAGCCACCCGTATGTTTTCCTTTGCTCTCCAATGTCTCTACACCAGAGGAGCTTAAGTACACACCACTTTCACACTTCTGCCTACCCAAGCTGAGGGCATACAGATGCCCGATCCTGTTGTCAATCAAATATTACACCCCTCAAAGTCTTGAACAGGTGGTGGCTGTTCTTCGCAAGGCCAGAGACTCGTCGACATTGCATCCAGACTAAATTCTCTATTAGATCTGCAAGAAGATCAACACTACATGCCCATTACTATTAGCTAGCCTCCTATCTCCCTTCGTAACATTTGGCTACCACCCCACCTTCCTGATCATGGTGAATGGCGTTGTGCTTGCCAAGTCCAGAAAGCTGGCCCATCACTACCCCTCATCTTACCATATAATAGTAATCTTGGAAACGGTATCTACAATCTTTGAGAGTATTATGGCCAACTATCTCCCCTCTATCCCCCACTCTTGCGGCCTTCTGAACCACCATCATTGTGGATTACTCTGTGGGCTTCTCACTTGCGATACCTGTACAACCCTCTCTCATGAGGTTTAAACTCTCCAATGCCCGCTACTTCTGGTGTTAAACCTTTTTCTGCAGATTAAAGGAAATTTTGACAGCTTCTCTGGAGCTGATGATTTTGACATGTTCGACTCCCAGGGCGTATCACAATACCTCTGCTCCTGGGTCACGCCCTTTCCTGTAGGCCGCTAATGCAGACTACTCTTCCGCGGCTCTCCCAAGGTCTTCAAACCTGTCCAAGTTGGATCTCTGCAGTGATCTACCATCTAGCCCGTACTCTTGGTCATATATAATTTTCTGTTCTCTCCCCAGTCCCTAGGACCCTCATCCTCTCCTATCTCGATGACTTTGTAGTCACCGTTGTATATACTATAAAAATAAAGAGGGATATAAAGAGAAAGAATGAAGCGGTAACGAGGACGTTATAGTCAATTGACCTGGTTCCTATATTGTCTTCGAAGAGCCTTACATTTACAACTTCGCGCAGGGACGTTGTCCTTTAAATACTTGAGAGTCCCACGGCTAAACTACCGATTCTTCCACCCTGATCATGACATATCTTCTACATTTCACATCATCCAGTCAGTGAGTTCTTCACCACTGCGCATCCCAGCCTTTTCTTCACTGATTATGCGCATCAGTGATCACCCCGCTTGCCAAGCCATTTATCCTATCTTTGTAACCAGCCTAAGCAATCTCCGAATAAAACAAATGAAACACATGAACTACAATTGGAATGATGTCCGATAAGTATCGGTTATGTACGCGTCAGTGAAAAACGCCACCTCCCCTCACCGATGCGGCGTGAGTTACTCCGTTTGGTTGTACCCCCTTAGTCCTTCGTCCAAAAAGAATGCAGACTGATCAATCAATCCTAAGCCTAAGCAGTGTCTTGTAAAGGCTAGTTGTGGCAGAGCTTTGGTGAAGATGTTCGCCGTCATTTACTCAGTGGGGCAGTGCATAAGGTGAATTGTTTCATCTTTGATGTTTTCACGAATAAAGTGGTATTGAATGTCGATGTGCTTAGTGCGTGCATGGAACTCCGGATTCTTGGATAAGGCAATTGCTCCTTGGTTGTCAACGCAGATTTTCTTTAATTCTCCTAGGCGGACTGATGCTCTGATATCTTGAAGAATCCCTTGTAGACAAATTGATTCCTTGACACCATGTGTAACGAGACTCCACTGAGTACTATTAGAACTAGCCAAACCTATACCCATAGGGTTATCAAGAGACTACCGTGGTAGGGATGGCGGTAGACTTAGGTCTACCGAGCGGAGGGACCGGTGGTTAGGTACCTCAGTCAGGCATACTAGACCATACCAGAGGTACGTAGGTACTAGTATAGGTTGGTGGTTACCCTACTCTGTAGGGTAACCCAAGTAGTCAATTTGGGAGTTACCCTAAATTACTCGACGGAGAGTCCAGGTAGAGTTACCCTACCTTCGGACGTGGGTTACCCTTCCGTGAGCCACGGGTTACCCTGCTATGGAGTCAAGTGACCCTACCTTGAAAGTAACTTATTACGCAGGACTTCGGGGGAAGTTACTGGATTGTTTGTCACGCGAAACTACATAGGGTATTCGATTCTCAGGTTGTGCAGATCACTTTCGCACAGCCAGTTGAGCTCTGAACAAGCTGTAACTTGGAGGTGTAGTTGCTAACAGCCCCCTCTGGCCCCGTTATAAGTCCCTAGCGTCGTGGGCTACAACCTGACGAGTTGCTGTAAGTCTAGCAAAAGTCTCCAAGCGGAGATGTTGCTGTAATTCTGTATGCGCTCACGTCGTCCGTCCCACCGGAAGCTGTCCACAGGATGCGTGAGGGGGAGGAGCAGAAACTGGAGAATAGCCTCCAGGTGGTTTCGTGTAAAGCGGACCTAAGCTGATGGAGTAATAGTGCGTTGAAGTCGAGAGTAGTATGTGAGGTTACCGGAGGCCTATAGGCGAGGTAACCGAAGTCCGTTACCCCAAAAGAGTAATAGTATTAGAGAATCGTTAAGGACTCTGAGACACTAGTCTAAGATCACGAGAAGATCTGCTTCTAGGAGGGTTAACTGTGGGTAGTGCCTATTGGTAGTCAAGCTCCAGAGCGGCATATCGGGAGAGCTACGTGGCTATTTTCCGGAATGATATGGAAATGTGTAGAACCGGATAGATGTTCAGGAGCCGCGAATGCTTGCAGAAGACTAAGTGTATATGGGTAGAGAGTTCCATAGTTGGTATAGTATCCGCATGAGCATGACAGCTCGCTACTGGCATGACCGCGATATGAAGAGTTTTTACTCCTGCGGTTGCAATGGAGATGCAGCGGCTAAAACACTTCGATCGGGCAGATGTTAGAACACCACCAAGTAGTCTAGTTCACCATGGGGGAACTTTAGTCCGACCCGTAGAGCTTGGCTAGACAGACCACTGGAGTTGGGTGCTCGCGAATGCAGAGTAGTGATGGGGAGTAACTGGCAGCATACCAAACCTGCTTAAGTATATGCGAGTTCTCCTCTACTCTGGCAATCAACTACCTCTCGAGATCAGGACTTAATTGAGTAAAGCTGTGGCTTAACAATATTAAGTTTTACCATTTACTTTTTCAACTCTGCTGTTGATTATCTTTATCTTTACTTCCGAAAGAATACTTCGGTGTGGTCGCAACCTCGGGATCCATCTTCCCAGAGGGAACCTCCATTACACCATGCGTGAGGGCCATATACTCTGCGTCGGTTGACCATAATGCTACAATGTGTTGTTTCCGACTATTCCAGGAGATGGCGGCACCATTCAGAAGAAACGTATAACAACGAATAGACTTTCTGTCCTCGCCTGATTTTCAATCCGCATCTGTAAATCCTATTCCTTTTCCTTTTGCTTGATAATAAAGTCCTCAATTTGATGTTCCTGCAAGATATCGGAAGATCCTCTTTACGGCCGTCCAGTGTATTGTTGTTGGAATTGTTGCGAATTGGCTAACTTTTCCGACAGCGTAAGCGATATCAGGTCCATATCCTAACATGACATACGTAAGAGAGCCAACCATGGATTGGTAGCCTTTGATTTCACCTGACGTAGCGGAATTCTCATCACCATTCTTTTTTTGTTGTATATATGGATCTGCCAGGGTATTCACAGGATTGCAGTCACTCATCCTATGAGCTCGAAGGATCCGGTCCATATATCTGCTTTGTGAAAGGTGTAGTGTTCCTAATTCACAATTCCTGTTAATTTCTAATCCTAAAAACATTTTGAGTTCTCCTAGGTTTGTGATTTCAAATTCTAGCTTAAGGTTGTGGCAGATCCATGCAATCGATTCCCATGTTGGTCCGCTGTGAACCAAGTCATCCACATATAGTAAGCGAATAACATGTTTCTCATGGTTGATAAACAAACTATTGTTGAAGTCACTGCGCCAAAATCGGTGATCTTGGAAGAAGTCCTATATTCGTCCATACCCCTCCCCTAGTGCCTGTTTTAATCCGTATATTGCCTTTAGCAGGTGACACACTATCAGAGACTCATAGCCCGGATTCGAGCTGCTTGTATGTTTGACAACCTCCTCGGGTATTTCGATATAGACAGTTTCGCTTAGCTCGCTGTTTAGAAATGCAGTTTTAACATCCATTCCATCAATCTCCCAATTGTGCTCGCGGTATAAGGATAGTATTATGTATATCGTAGTAAACCTTACCACCGGCGCAAATGTTTCTTGATAACCAATCCCTGCTTGTTGACTATATCCTTTTGCTACAAGCCGTGCCTTATACCTCCAATCGTCTTTCATTTTCAACAGCTAGCGACACCCAATTGCTTTGCGATTTACTAGAAGTCGTCCCAGTACCCACGTACGATTGTTAGACAGTGAGGTAAGTTCTGACTCTCACGCCTCTATCCATCTTTCTTTATCGTTACTGTTTAACGCTTCAACTAGCATTTGTGGCTCCTTCTGTTCTGTATGTACCATAAAAGCAAAGTTGCCTTGCATGCCAAACCTCTCGATAGGTTTTCGACTTCGACCCGACCTGTATACTCCTGGTACTATAATCTTAGTTTCAAGCATTTCATCAGTACCATGTGGGACTGGCTCTGCTGTTCTTCGTAGTCGGACATTAATATAATTGACTTTTATACATTCGGTAGGGTTCCTTTCGTGACTAGGTATTATTGGATCTAACCGGTGGAATACATTATTCGGCAGAGTCTCCGCTCCGTCTTCATTGTCCTGTAGTATGGTATTCCAGCTAGCGCTATGTTCAGTGTCTTCTGTATCCTGACTTTTTGTAGGTAAACTCTCATCTATAATCACATCCCGTGATAACATCACAGCTTTTCTCACAGAGTCATATAGTCGATAAAACCATGTACCCGGCATCCTCCTCATACCCAATAAGGATACATCTTATTGACTTCAAGTCTAGTTTCTGACCCTTTTCCTTGGGTATGTGAACACAAGTTGTTAAGCCAAAGATCCGGAGGTATCTGACACTGGGTTTGGTTTCTGTCCAATGCTTGATTGGTGAGATATTACCATGGCTTCATGAGGGTACTTGATTATGTATGTGTGCCACGGTAAGTACTACACACCCCCAGAACTCCTTTCCTACCGCTGAGTCGACCAGAATTCATCGCGCATTCTCCATGAGCATTCTGTTCACACGTTCAGCTAGTCCGTTTTGTGCTGGGCTATATAGTGGGCTGACTATATGTTGTATTCCAGACTCCTCTAAGTACTTTTTAAATTGTCGACTCATATATTCTCCTCCTCCATCGCTGCACAATGTGTAAATTTGCTTTCCGCTCTTCTTCTCAGCTTTAGCTCGATATTCTTGAAACGCGGTAAGTGCTTGGTCCTTAGACTGTAAAATCCTTATCCTGACTCGGCTGCTTTTCTCATCAATGAATGTGATGAAATATTGTTCGTTATTGATACTTGCTGTTTGCATTGGACCGCAGATATCAGTGTGCACAGTATCCAGTATGCCTTCCACTTTTGTTCGTGTACATGTACTTGTCTCCTTGGGCTGTCGGCCTGTTGCACAGGTGCCATAAATCTCCCTTGCTACTTCATCACCTGCCATGATCTCCATATCTTTTACTTTTGTTGATATGAATTGTCCTGAGTGCATATCCACAATTCGGTGATAGAATCGTCTATGCCATATTTCCACTGTGGCTTTCAGGTGTTAATTGGTTGTAAGTCCTATGTTTACGCAATTGCCGGGTGCCAGTACCTAGGTACAACTCTGTCCTCCGAGGTAATGCAAGCTTCCATTCCGGTGTCCCAGTACTTCCTTTCTAGTACCATCATGAACCTTACACGTAGTCTTCTGAAACTCTACTACGTATCCCGCATCCACTATTCGTTATATGGAGATTAAGTTTCCTCTAATCTCTGAAACAAACCACTCATCTGTTAGTTTAATGTATCCTCCCCTGATCTTAACACTAACATCTTCATGTCCTTGTACGTTTAGCTTGGTCTCATCCACAATTGTGATGATGCTTTCTGTGTTAATATCTGTATAGGCCAAAAATTGATTCTTGTCCCCACATAAGTGTTGACTCGCACCTGAGTCGATTATCCATCGTGTCTGATGGATATGTTTAGGATCTTGCGCCAGAAAGATAAATCCTCCTTTACTGTTTCCATCGTTTGGTGTGCTGACTTCGTATTGTCTCTTATAGCAGTCTCGTTTCCAATGCCCTATCTTCCCACAGTGGAAGCATCTGGTTCCCGCTTTACTCATATGCACACTGGAGGTTCTATGTCCAGTGGTACAGGGCGCTCTCTGCTTGCAGGAAAAATCTCTGTGCTAACTGAAGCGTTGTCCTCCCCTTCCTCGACTATAAGAACTGAATCCTCCACGCCCAGTATGTATTTGCTCCTTTCTTAACCCTTGGTGTACAGCAAATGCTGACTGTAGCGTAGGACAGTTGTTTTGCCCTTGTTGTACAACATGTCTAATTTGCCTTCGTCCCGATTCTTGAAGGAGTCGTCCGGCCATGTGGTCAAAGGTGATGGTGTCACTTCACGATTGCAGGGCCATGACCAATGGCTCATATGATTGTGGCAGACTGAGTGTACTGATAGTAACTAATTCGGTATCACTGATTCCAATTCCTTCGGCAGAGACTCCCGGTAGCTGATTTGCCATTTCGCGGACCTCGTTCAGATGCTGAGCTATGTCGTCAGTCTCGGCCTTGCAGAGTCCCCATAACTGTTGCATAAGAACCATTCATCCATTCATGCCAATTCCTGGATGGACATCTTTTAGCGATTTCCAAGCTGCGGGAGACGTTGTTGCATTCTACACATATAGGATCTGGGAGTCCTTGATATTTAGTGTTATGATTGTGAAAGCTTTATCATCCTGTGAGGTTGTCACCACTCCATCTTCAATTGCTGCTGACAAACCTTTATCTTTGAGGATTCAAACAATTCTAAGCCTCCACGCATTATAGTTACTCTTACCGGTTGCCATATATCCATCCAGTTTCTCAATTGACTGGGTCTGGGAGATGGTATCGCCACCTGTCTTGTTGGTAAGTCCTGCAGTCATTGAAGAGCTGCTGGGAAGTTCTGACATCTTGTCTGGATCGTTCAGCGCTTGTATTCTTTCTCCTGAGGTACTTCACTTGGTATGCCGGTAGTCTTTTAGAGCACTAGTCTGGGCTCATAACCTATAACAATAAAGAGCGTCACAAAGAGAAAGAATTAAGCGGTAACGAGGGCGTTATAGGCAATTGACTTGGTTCCTATATTTTCTTCTAAGCGCCTTCCTTTTACAACTTCGCGCAGAGACGTTGTCCTTTAAATACGTAAGAGTCCCAAAGCTAAACTACCGATTCATCCAACCTGATCACGACATATCTTCTACCTTTCACATCGTCCAATCAGTGAGTTCTTCACCGCTGCACATCCCAACCTTTTCTTTACCGATTATGCGCATTGGTGATCACCCCACTTGCCAAGCCATATATCCTCTCCTTGTAACAACCCCAAGCAATCTCCAAATAAAAAAAATGAAAGACATGAAATACAATTGGAATGATGTCCGATAAGTCTCGGTTATGTACGCGTCGATGAAAAACAACATATACCTCATGTAGAAGAAACATCTAGAAACTACAGTGACTTGTTAAGATGATTTTCCAGTAAGGCCACAGGCTACCAGTCGCCTTCTCTATTCCAAAAACAAAGCTTATATATAGCCAGATACCAAGACAGCAGGACCCTCTGTGCAAGCTCCATATTGTACTTGATGGTCTCCTGTTCGGCTCCTCCGACGTGACTCCATGGGTAGGGTAGGGCACTGGTTTTACACAACTACCTGCAACCATCACTAGGCCGACAATGCACACTTCTCCAAACACTTCAGCCTTCCTCCAGGTGGCTTCTCCATGACTAAGCGCTTGTGAGGTCCAGGGAAAGGCCTATCTCCACACCAATGGCACCGCTTGGCTGCCTCCTTCGTGGCACCAATCCCCCTCTAGGGTATTGACCTCTTTTGCCATCCTCCTCAATAACCAACTGGCACTGCCTGGCTGTCTACTGACATACTGTTCAATGATGTCTTACCAACTATTTTAGCAAGACCCTCAAAGGCATCCTCCTGCGTGAATCAGCATTCCTACGAATTCAATGAATCATCGAAAGCAGGTATCGACTAGTAGTACTACGACTACTATTTTGCCGCCCTGAACCGAATCCCAGTTCCGCGAAACTTTAAAAGCCGTTTCCAGCCACTTCTAACTTTTCTTCCTGTATGGATTAGGCTTCATTACGGGGCCGTAGGCAAAATTCCACGTCCCGGCCTGGAGGACGGCCCTCGGCAGCGCCTATTTTTTGGCAATTTTCTACCAAGCCCCGCTGCCCTGTCAGATTTTGGGGCCACCGTGGGGCACAATCAGGCACCTGACGGGGCCTGGGCTTCGCAGCTAAAAACCCGCCACACCCAGCCCCGTAACAAACATCAGTGTGAATCACTATCGACATACGGTTAGCTTCACTGCGTAGTATCTACCCCTTCACTGGAGGACTTCTGAGCCCCCACCCCCACTGTACAAAGATCTACTCCTATATAGGATAGTAGCGAGAGTAGTCTATTTTGTTGGAACCTCCAGTTGAGTCCACACCACTGGGGAACATCTCCTCCCCAACACCTTGTCACCCAGGGCCCCCGGCGACCCTTTCTTTTTTAGCCTTAAAAGCAGTTATACTCACCTCCTCCTTCCCAAATATGTTACATGGTACCCTACACCAGTGGGCTACAAGTACTTGCCGGTACTCTTTAATCACTGTTTTCGTTGGTTTACATTAGCAAAATTAATTACCTCTGTCTTGTGCGTCCTGTGCATCAGATGCACACGACGTCCTAAAGGCAAATCGCCAACCAGGACATGACATCCGATTGGACGTTGCGGCTGGATTTCTGTTGTGCATTATCCTGCGTCACAACAGTGTACAGATAAAGACGCTTACGTCCCATGCACATTGGTTGGATTCAATTCTCTGCCATTATGACCCAACGCCGCCTGATCTTACACCAGAATGACTAGAGGACGTCTACTTTTCTACACCGAAGTCTAGTCAAAGTCTGATCTTTTACCTGGATGTACTTTCGCTATCTAATCGTCGGCTACTCTATTATCAGAACCTTGCCCTTGTTTACTGTCATCCCGATTGTAACAACCTTTACCACTTCTTATCAGGACACTAAGTTGACTACACATCTTGTTCAGACGTCTAGTGATACTAAACTGTTACATCATGAGTCATACTAGTAATGCACACTATATCTGGATATTGTCCTACTCTATCCTGTCTTCACCTCAAGTGTATTGTCACATCCTGATTTTATTCTCTAACATCTGGAGGTCATTGAGATGCAATCATGCACTACATGCATGGTTCAGGAGCTTTCATTTATTAAACTATACTCGTCCTGATCCTCCTATGACTTCTTCTTCTTTCCTCCGAAGGTCTATATCTATACAATTCCTCTGAAAACATACTAGTGAACTTCTAGCTATAGTGATACTAATACAATTAGCTGTTCGGCGGTGTGCTTTTTTGCTCACTAACTTATGACTCTGTTCAACCCAATTAATCTATTATCTTTGACACGTCTGCAATCTCCTTTGATCCCCTGCACCACAACTCCCTTTAGGCTCCCACCACTCAAGGTCTCACTGACTATCAGAAATCCACTCCTGTTGTACCTGGTTATCCTATGACACTTAAAGGCTAAGTGAGAGGCAATCTGATAGAGATGGGCTGAGCAGTAGGCCTGATATCTGTTCTATACTGTATGGTCTGGGATGATCTGGACTTGCTTGATCTGAATCTAGAACCCCCAGTGCCTATGCGAACAATGTCTAGCTCACATATAAAGTTCTCTCTATTTCTGGTAACTCACTAAGCCCATCCCAATGTTGTTCCAATGGCCTAGTCCCAATGCTAGTTCCTCGAACTACAGGCCTGGCTGTCGCCATACTTGCTACTGGACCAGCTAGTTCTTCCCTTATTACCGCCCAATCATTATCACATCCTTCGCAGTGCTCTTGCTATATCCCACGGACCTGCTCCGCCATCATCCAGATTTTATCACAGAGGTTGCGAAGAATCATGTGCTGGACGGTTTGTGGGTACCTGGCTCACATGTCTTTCTGGTCTTGGAAAAGTTCTTCCACGTTAAGTAACATGTTAGCTGTTTAGCCACCAATGGTAAGCTACTAGATTTGAAAACTCTTCCTGCCCACTTCCTCAGGTTTAAAGTTCCATGGATCCTGGTATATTTCTGATGGCCATGCGTGCAGTGTATGGCAGATAATGGCTGATGTCAAGGAAATCATTGTACACTTGATCTACGCCAGAAACTCAAAATCGACAATGCCACTTGTTTTCTTTCAAGTGAAATACTTGCCATAAACTGCTCAGGGAATTTGGGGGGCAAGGAAGTGGTACCTCCAGTTCAGCGTTGAGTATCGCCATTAGTAGTACTCGCTATGCAGTAGCTATCTGGGTAAAGCAACAGACCTCATCTACTTTCAGGTCGCCAATGAACATGACAACTTCAGACAGATGGATCCACATGCTATGTACTAGCCGTTAGATCCTCTGGTAGATTATATAACTTTGCAATGTTATTCTTCACATGGTACATTAATTGTGATCACACACCCTAATGTTTTTGGTGAATCTTCCCTTGTTATTAAAGTAGATTGCGCAGTGTCATACAGGGCAAAGTCGACTTACTAAAGATATGGACTGCTTGGACAATACGATGGATTCAGTATCAGCTTTCCTCACCACAGCGGCATTCCACACTTTGAGCAGATAGCCAGTCAATATAACAACATGGGGGTGTGTATCGTTGAACGGAGTGTACCACCTAATGAGTGACTTTGTCAACTCTATAATGGCCTCCTCTACACATGTCGCTAGGTTACGTCATAACCTATTCACTAACTAGTGGTCCAGGAGTAGTGTCCTTGGGCAGCCAACAGGGCTAGAGCTCCTAATACCTGATGCTGCAGAAAACGAGACTCTCATCAGGCGACGAAAATTGCTGTTTGCTGGAGGACGGGAATACAGGTAAAATATAGGGCTGGTGATGATTTATTCACTCACAACAAGCAGGCGTTCGCAGTATTGGATTAGCCAGTTGTGATTTGGAACTCCTCCAAATACAAATGATCTTCATGCTACAGGCCTACGGTGTTGCCACTACTCGAGATTTATCAGTCGCTCGTGGTACATACTTATTGCCAATATCGATGTCGTCCTTATCAGGCTTGGTGTATGATTACGTTTCACCCGATCCTAGTGAGTTTTAGAACTCATCGCTACTATCATAGCTAACGTGGACAACTTCGGTATCCTCCTGCCTTTTAGGTACTGATTCGCTATACTCCATAGTCATTATGGTCTTCTTCTCAAGGTGCTCTGGGGGTCTTCCTAGTTGTGAGCTTGCAATTAGGTGTGGAGACGAATTTGAACTAACGGCAGCTGCATTAGTAGTGTGCTCTGAGAGCTAGCATGTGCCTTTTATTGTGTTGCTGATATTGGATTCCTCACGACTAGAGTGCCTGGTCCCAGTTCGTATTTACGCCAGCCATACAAATTGCCTACACATTTAGTTAGCTGGCTGAATATATCGTGCCGATGTTTGTTATTCATCCTGCAATGAGTCAGTCAATATCAGGTTTGAATTCAGACTATAGGCCAACTGAATGAGTTTCACAAGTGCGATAGATGAGGAGTTTGAATGGTTCTCTTGTGTTAAATAAAATGCATCGTGTCTTGTATGCTAGGACTTATAAGTCTGGCTAGAGTGAATGTCTATGGGATCAGTAACTATTACTCAGTATCAATCAAAAATTCTGTTCATGTGTAAGGTCTTTCTGCCGGTATAGGTGCTTAATATTAACACTTCGGAGTGTATTCTTATAATGAATATCAGGGTAAAGTTCTGGCATAACTAAACTAGACCTAATGAACATGTCACTGGGGTGAAAAACTGGTAGGCAAAGTAAGAAAATAAAAGGCGTTGTGTTTTTTGATAACTTGAATAGTATGTTAGTTTTGAAAAACATATCTCTTTGCATTGAAGCGTCAGGTCACTCAATGGAGAGAATTAAGCTGCGATAAGGAGAGAAGGTTTTGTTCGATCTAACCACAAGGGGTACTGATGAGTGACACTATTGCAGTCGAGAGATGCCTCAGACCTCAAAAGGACTAGGAATGTGATCATGTCCCACAACGTTAGAGAGCTCATCTACTAGCTCTGTTCAAGTAATGTCTAGTAACCAATGGAGTGACATGCCTAGATGACGTCAGGCTAGCTAATGACTGAGAATGTGACACCCAGTGAATCAATGAAAACAACAGGGACTAATTCTCTGTAAGGTTTGTAAGGTTAATGAAACTGTTTGGGTACTATTACTGTATATTAGTATATTCGCAAGAGGGGTCGAATAAGGTAGGAATGGGACAAGCTAATGTAAGGGCTACCAATTGTATCATTACTGCAGTGGACTACAAGGTACTAACTAAGTCTGATGAAAAACTCTAATCCCTAAATCATGAAACATTTCGCAAAAAAATGGAAAAGAAGAAAAGAAAATGAAGAAAACAACAACAGAAGCATCATCTGTTGGAGATCCGACGTCATCTTGTACGGCGCAGACATCTCCACTGGGGAGTTATTGGCGTAATAGCAGAGGAGGAGGTTTGCGCAGCCGGCAGAACTGAAGCAGAGACCGCAGCAGAGGTCGTGAGAGTGTATAGAACGGTTGTACAAAGTGAAACATGGGTTACAGGTGACAGCGAACAGCGGCCTCCTGGGTTGCAGCATCAGAAGTGGCCACAGCAGAAGTCGTAGAGAACGTGAGACCCATCGGGGTGGCCAGAGATGCAGAAGACGGTAGAGTGATCGCAGCACCAGAAGACTCACAAGACAGCAGATTTGTTGTAGCTTCAGGAGACGCAAAGGACGGGAGAGTAATTGGAGCTCTGGTAGACCAAGAAGATGGCCAAGATATTGGAGCGCCAGAAGTCGTAATAGATGGGAAAGTGGTTGGAGTGCCGGAAGACGCTGAAGATGGGAGAGCCATCTTAACAGAAGGAGTTGCAGAGGACGGGGCAGCTGTTGGAGTGCCGGATAATACAGAACACGGAAGAACATTAGGATTAAGTGGGGCAGTCGAGGTTCCAGGTGTGTCTTCTGCCTCATATTATCCATGATAACACCTAGCCTACGGCGTAGGATCTCGTGTAATGGACAGCAAAGCTCTCAGGAAGTACTGCGCCAACCATGTCCTCTCCCGGAACTTCTCCTTGATCTCGCTCAGCCTTGGCTACTCGGTCGGCAGTGAAAGCACTATGTCCTGAAAGGAGGCGTGAGTGGGTTACGATAGGCAAGGTTCAAAGAGATTGTCATCCTATCTGTAATTAACTTCTGCTTGTGGCTCGTAACATTATCAAAGAGAGTGTTGGGTTCAGGAACCTAGAGTTGAAATCACAGAAGTTGTAGTATTTGGACAGGGGGAGTGCAGGCGTGGGGGGGGCAGGGGAAGTGTTGGATTGTACATGCTATTCATTTGGTTAGCTAGGTACTTTGTTTAGTGATATTTCAGGAGTGTAGCTGGAATCGGGAACCTACAGCCGAGGTCAGCGAACCTGAGCTATCTATATGCGCACACTGCTCTGGTGGGGGAAAAGCTGGAGTGTTGTTTTCATCATCCTATGAATGTGATTAGCTACCCACTTTCCTAATATTGGGTAACCGCAAATTTTGTTAGGGCACGTACCTCATCGATGACGTTGGGATCTGGAGCAGTGGATACTAGAGTATACTCTGATTCCGGGTCCTGTTCCTCCTCCTCCAACAACTCCTATCCGTTATCATCCTCCTCGTCATCGCTTTCCTCTCCTTCACTAGCCCACTTAATATCTCTGCCCTGCCAACTGCAATTGCAGAGCTAGTGGTCAAAAACCAGTATCTTCTATTTAAAGACTCTGGGGTTGGGGTAAGGACGGCTCCATGATGCAGCTTAAGGACCATCAGGTCCCGGTGATCTTTACCAATGTTGGCAATGATCCACACACAAACGCCATCATCCATGTAAAGACTGATTCGCTCTTGGAGTGGCAGAGATGTCTAGGGCTCTCGGTAAAGCAACAGTGCACCTGCACCAGTTGCCCCGATTTGGTATCAAGACTACTCAATCAGCTCCTGTACCTCTGGTCCCTTGACTACTACTAGCTCATTTTTTATATTCCATGATTCTAAGATCCCCCTGGCAAGTCCGCAGTCAGAGTTTACAGAATACCAAGAGTAGGCAAGGAATTGATAGCCCTGTGTGGCACCCAGCTGGCGAATGATTTGGATCAGTACTGCCCATAGACAGTATGGAGAGGTTCAGTCGAGTTGAGCCGTTAAGAAAGTATGTTAGCATAAGACTGGGAGAACAGGAATGGACCTGAACATACGCGGAGGTTCCACAACCTCTGCTAATACGGCACTCTCCATGAGTTGTCGCTTGGCTGCCGTCTGATATTTCTTGGCTGTATGATGTACTAAGTGTATCAAATAACAATTGATTTCCCCGACGTCATTATCTCGGTACTCTTTTCTAAGCAACACAATAAGGGCAGTAACAGGGGGAAGTGAGCAGGCCAATTCTATTACTCACTCCAATTTAGAGTCGGTCAGGCAGCGGAAGTCTAAGGAGCGCTCAGTTACCCGTACTCTGATCTCCTCAGGCCATGTTGTGAACAGAGCAGTGTTGGCTAGAGGGTTCTGGAACCTACCACAACTTTTGCCGTAGTCGATATTGCCAGATCGACCCGTGGTAGACGTACACACGTTAGTATATTACAGTCTAACCACCGAGTATAGGTTAAGGTTTTCACTTACAAGGTGTTCTCAACCGCAGGCTCAAAGGGGGGATTCTCTGGTTTGATTATACTTGAAATTCTGTAAACATAAATTGTTATATTTAACTTTAGGGGCGGGAATGCCGATTAGTGATAATTTCTTATTCTTCATCTGAGGAGCTTTTATGGAGGGGTCAACAGGGAGCGGGATAGCATTTGCAACTTATGTCGGACTCGTGGGGCTGGGGGGATGCATGCTAGTGTCTCGTAACCTTGCTTTCTTTAGATCGGGCATCGGAGTCTGGCCGTGGGAAAGCGGGACTTCTGCTATTCCTGACCTCACTTTTATCAGCTCAGGGCGTGGTGTCTCGGTATGGCACAGCGCGACGCGTGCCTCTGCTTACCTCGCTGTCTTCAGGTTGAACAGCAGGCTATCTTTGTAAATTAGGACATATTAATATGCTTTGTTATCAAAACTTTGATCCGCCAAATCTTGACATTTGAGCAGGTAGTCTTTGAGACATTTCAATTGTCTTTTTTCGGAGGTAGGGTGGGGGGAAACAGGGAAAATAATGTTCAAAAAATGGGAGCAAAGAGAAGTGCAATTAGGAGGTGGACGATGAGAGAGAGATGGGTTGTGATATTAAGTATATTGGGGCTGTGTAAGTCTATCCTCGTGAGGGATGTTGCTTCGGCTGATCTTACGCTGATGTGAAGAAGGATGGAAACGCTCCTGATGAGATGGGGTGGGAGGTGATGAGATGAGAAGGTTCAGTGCCTTGTACTCTTAACGAAGTGTACAATTGAAAACCACTAGGGTGATACAAGCCAGCAACACCAGACATTGCCGCACGTCTAACTAGATGTTGGTGAGTTTATATAGAGAGTTTGTTATACATTAAGAAATCTCCTCAGACCACTAGAGTTTTAGTGTACAGGTAGAGATAGTATAATTATGAACAGCTTGTGAAATGTAAATTCGCTCAAATGTTTTTGTGCCAACGCAGGTGAAATAAAACTTTAAGTCGCATTCTAGATCGGGTGCCAAGAGAGGTGCCTTAGCATCTCAAAAAGAGAATTAGGGTAGGTCTCTAAGTGTTAAGGCTGGTCTTCTGCTTAAAACATTTTACCCAACCCTGACCCTAGCAATCACGCTTGTAACCGGTACTGGTACTCGGTTAAGGATTTTGTTTTATGTTTTGTTTTAAGTATCGCTTTGATACTTGGTTTGTTTTAAGTAACGTTTTGATACTTAGTTTATTTTATGTTTTGTTTTAAGTATCGCTTTGATACTTGATTTGTTTTACCAAAAGTGTATCGCTTGATACCTTTGTTTAGTTTCGTTCATGCTAGACATGAACAGATTTGTGTATTTAAAGACCGTCCTATTCCACGATGGAAAGGACAGATTTCGACGGACAGTATTTCAATATACTTGGTTGAACGGTTACTCTTTAGTTTCTCCAGTACACCTCTGAAGCCTCGTTTAGTTCATACAGCTCTCGCCTCCACTCTGGAAGAGCAGGCCACCTGTCCACTATCGTACACCTCCCGAAATGTGATTAGCACCTAGCGAACACGTTACATTTTTTTAACCTTAGCAAGTGGTTAAGAACCTGTCTCCGGATTTAGGCCTGATCAACCTATTGATATCCACCCTGGAACGCTAGCGGAGTGAAGTGGCAGAATCTCAGCACATTCGGCTTCAGCTCAACCTCAATATAGAGTCATAGACAACTCGAAGAGGGAAGCGTATCCCACGAGAAGGCCTTACAAAGAAGAAGTAAGGCAAGCGTCCTACAAAGGACTCTCAGGACAATACAACGGAATCCCCATACCATCCGGAAGAAGTCCCACCTACTCCCAGAAAGAAACCCGCAGTCGAGCCTCCTCAAGATCCAGATTCAAGCAGCGAGTCCGACATGGCCAGCACAGGTGGTGGACCTTCAAGGTCCTGCCCCGCCGATACACAAGAAGACGATATCCCGTTACCTGACATCAAGATCCACCTACCCGCAAAGTTCACAGGAGAAGGAAAGGACCTTAAGCCCGAAGCCTTTGAGCGGTGGGCAACTGAAGTTACACACTACCTCCTCCTGAAAAAGGTCGATATTCAAAAGGCAACTACCGGCCTTTGGATAGGATTGTTCTGCGAAGGAAAGGCTGTCGATGCATACCACCAATGTTATAAGGAAAATAGAGGAAACCCAAAGCTAAAAGGCTCCACAGTAATCGAATATCTCAGAGCCCGGTTCCAATCCTCTATCACAAACGATCTCCTGTTCAAACGGTTCAATGAACTTCACCAAGTTAACGGGTCCCACGTTAAAAGAATAACAGATGTGGCGACAGATCTTGTGATGCTTAAGAACAGGATGGTGGAAGACAGCATCTCAGACTACGTCCTAAAACGAAGGTTCTACGATTGCATGCACCCTACTCTTCGACGCGAAGTGGAGCCGCTCCAGGACCAAGATGACGAGTTTGCAACCATCATAGCTAGAGCTGAACGAAAGGACGCCATTCTTCATGAAACCAAAGACTACAAAACCTAAATATCTACTAGTAGCAATAGACAGCCTAGACGAAATACCTCCAACAACTCAGAAGTAGAAACCCCGCCATCATTCAAGAAGAAAACCAAGTCTACCAAAGAAACGAGAAGACAGAAGGGTGAATGCTTTGAATGCGCCAAAACCGGACATATGGTAAGAAACTGTCCCACCGAGAAAGGCAAAGGAAAGACAGTTAAAGTCAAGCAAGAAGCGTCAACAAACCACATTGAACCCAGTGATGATGGTGAGCAATCGAGCGAGTTTGAAGAAATTCACATCGGCTATATCGAAATAGAATGCAACAGCACCCGTCCACCGATGGCAAAGCCTTACCCAGCATTAGAAGGGACTATCTTAATCAATGGGAAACAGTCACGGGTCCTTTTCGATACCGGCGCTATCGGACAAGATATAATCAGCAATAACTTCGTCTCCGCCTACGGTCTACCTACCGAAACCCTCAAACAACCATTAGCCGTCAATATGGCTGTTAAAGGATCTCGCTCCACTAGCCATAAGACATGCAAAGCTACCGTCCAGCTAGGATCAGTCTCGTTACCTCCACAGACAATGCTTATTGGGAACCTAGCAAAATACCATGTCCTCATTGGGATGCCCTTCCTCAAACGCCATAATGCTACCATCAAGTGTGGAGACTCAGTTATCGAGTTCCCAAACCATAAGGTCAGGGTTGTTCGCAAACCAACAAGTGGACAACTCCGAGCCGCTGTCTGTAAGACTACAGCGCTAAGCCTGTTGGATAAGTACTCTAATGTCTTCCCTGAACGAATCCCAGAAGAATTATCACCTATGAGGGAAACAAACCACCATATTCGCCTGAAAGTTCCCACTAATTTCAAGAATCAAGCGACATACACCATTCCGGAAGCATACAAAGACCAACTCAATACCTGGGTCAATGAGAACCTCAGGCGAGGAGTCATCGACCGATCACAAGCACCAGGTGTGTTAGGCATATAGAAAATGCACAGACCTCTCGGTAGGGTAACTGCGCACAGACCCTCATTTATCGAGAGCCTAACACCCCCCTCCGGCCCCGCTCTGGGGCCCGCACGTCCTTAGCGAGATTTCGAAGAGTTGCGTCCCATGACTATAATGTCACCTCAATGAAGCCCACTTCATAACACCATATACGTCGCTGCCGTCCGTCCGACCGTAAGCGGTTCGCAGGATATATAAGAGGGCACCTCTGGGTACCTCTGAGAAGTGGAACGGAGAAAGTCCGTCGGAAGCGCATTGAGTTATTAGGCTTCAAAGTTAGGCATCCTAACTATGGGCCGAAAGTAACGGGACGTTTTTCGTTTCGAAAATCCGCAACTACTCCTACAGTGCCCCGGAGGCCATAGGGGATAGTTTTGACACCAATACCTATCTGAAGGCCGCTGTATGTTGGTTGGTCCTGGAGACAGGATCCCTCGAGAGGTGATTCTCTTTGAGGCGAGGCGGACCGAGGGGAAGCTGCTCAGACTCAGAAGACCTAATAGGCGGTAGACTATGAGTGTTGGCACACCGTCTATGCAGCCTGCATTATGCATAGGTACCCGATGCATACGCTGGCCACTATGTGAAATCGGAAGAGACTACTGGGACGATAGTCAAGACGACTGAAGTCTCAGACAGGAGTCTACTCGTCTCTATAAATCGAAGACCGGTCATTCGAGGATAATCACGCATCCTACGATTAGACGGAAAAGGGTTTATGAGAACGAGGATGGTGTGTGAGAATTCAGGGTCAAACAGTGTTCGCACTTGTCAAGACCACGAGACGTTAGCGTACAATCTTGGATAGATACTTAGTTATAGGAGGATTAGATGTAGTCCGCGAACACTCAGACGCGGGATATAAATATCGAAGTGCCTCCCATGCTTTTAGACATCAACAAGCAACGGAGAAGAGACCTTAACAATATAACATTGTTTTATCTACGAATCTTTATAAAATTATTTCCCTTATCGATTAAGCGAGTTCTTAGTAGTCATAAACGAAAAGAACAATTCCGAGCCTTCCTAGACAAATCTCCGTCTATTACGAAAGATTCAGGCCTAAGTCTTCTCGACAATTATTCAGAGTCGGCTTCCGCCTAACAAGGTGCCGCACCTATGTTTGTCCAACTTAAAGCAGATGGAAAGCGAATCCGCCCCCTTGTCGATCTCAAACTACGAAACGACAATACTGTTATGGACAGTTCTGCGATCCCCAATCAAACTCAGATCTTGAATGCAGTAGGACGAGCTAGATTCCGAAGCAAGAGAGATCTAAGCAATGCCTATTTCCAAACACGGCTAGATCCGGAAAGCGAGCGAATTAATAGTTTCAAGACACCCTTCGGAAGTTTCGTTAGCCGAGTCATGTTGCAAGGTGACATGAATGCGCCCGCCACCTTCATGCGAATTATGGAAAATATGCTTAGCGAGTACCTCCATCACTTTGTATGGATCTACATCGACGATATCCTCATCTTCTCCAACATTGGAGAAGAACAAAAGCACCATATAGGCCTAGTTTGCGACAAGCTGAGAGAAAACAAATTCCATGCCAGCAGAAACAAATCCACCCTGTTTGCCGATAGTCTAGAAATACTCGCACATGTAATTGATGATCAAGGGATACATGCATCTCCTGGAGAGATATCCTGCCTGACGGAATGGACTACACCTGAGAATCAAAAGGAACTTATGCGGTTCCTTGGACTTGTCAATTACATCTCCCAGTTCCTCCCACATCACGCCACTGTCACAGCACCACTCACGGACCTCACCGGCAATGCTGAATTCGTTTGGACTGCTACCCATGATCGAGCCTTTAATAACATTAAGGAGTTAATTAAAGACGCAAATGTTATACGGCCTATTGACCTGTCCAAAGAAGAACCCATTTGGTTGATAACCGACGCCTCTGATGTTGGCGTTGGAGCTTGGGTTGGACAAGGACCCACCCATGAACAAGCGAGACTGGCAGCATTACACAGCAGGAAGTTCACTAATTCGCAAATGAACTATGGAACCACAGACAAGGAAGCACTTGCAGTGATCGATGCTCTCGCCGCTTTCAACCACCTCCTGATGGGAACTACCTTCACCATTGTTACCGACCATCAACCCCTTACGAACCTAAAGACTGAAAAGGTTCCTGGACGAAGAAGAAGCTGATGGATAGGAGAAATCAGCAAATACGACGCCAAAATAGTCTACACCCCAGGAAGAACCAACTATTTAGCTGACGCCCTCTCCCGCATCTATGAGAACCAATCATTCCAGAACCCTCTTCTTGTCCATGACCACACTAGACAAAGTGACGACAGTTCCGACAGCACAACCCACGAGGAAGAACCAGTCATGGCTTCCATCAACACAACCTCTCCATCCCCTCCTTTCTCCTATACTATGTACGCTGCGGCAGGAACAGAGCGAGGCCAACATCTTGAAGATGAATGGAAAGATGATTGCACCCTCCGCAGTTCACCTCCTCAAGACCTTGAACAAAGCACGCTCCATTGGTCCTACTGTTACGAAGATACATGTCCCTTTCACCAAACTGAGATTAAGTTCGGCAACAGACCTACAGGACCATGGACAACCCCAGCGATCCGATCATCTGCCCCTGTGGGTAATCCAGCCCTATGAAGACATCAAGACTTAGAACAACTCAAAAGAACGGCACAACTCGAGGAAGCAGCAGCCTTCTTGCATGCACCACCCTTGGTACCACCCTCTTCCACACCCCCGATAGACTCACGTCCCCTTTATGGTGGACCTCTCTGAGTTTTCAATAATGAAACTATCATCTCAGTTATGCCTCCCACTATTCCTGAACACAGCCACCAACTTTATGAAACCTTTGAAGAAGAAGAAGAAGCACTGATCGAGCCATCTAGGGGATCTCTTATCGAAGATGAACGCAATGTCAGAACCACCACAGATGAACTTACCACCGCATTCCGAAGTCAAATGATCAAGGGATACCGCCATCACCCAATCTACTTCAAAGCACTAGATAGCACCAAGCATAGAGATCTCACAACTTACCAGGTATCTGATGGAATGGTCTATACCACTACTCGGTATGGCTACCAATGCCTTTAAATACTGAAGGGCCACATGTTCAATGGCACAACAATCAGGAAATACATTATTTCCGAAATCCACAACAAAGGACACCATAGTGCGGATCGAAACCTCCGCTATGCCTGTGAATATATTTATTGGCCAGAAATGCGACAGGACTTCCGAGATTTCGTTAAACAATGTGAACTCTGCCAGGTGAATAAGGAACGTACTATGTTACCTGAAGGAAGAGCTCAAACCCTCCAACTACCCTCTGAAGGTTTTGAGTTCTTTGCTATTGACTTTGCAGGACCATTCAACAAATCCACCGGATATGATACCATCCTGGTAGCTGTTGACCGATTCTCTGGATATACATGGCTACAGCCTACGAAGACTACCGACACCTCCAAGAATACATGGAACATCCTCCAGCGAAACCTCTTTACACCCCACGGATACCCTCTGTCTATTGTCAGCGAAGCTGACTCCCGCTTTACCACTCGATTCTGGAAACAGACCCTCACCTCTCTAGGAATCAAGCACATCATGGCCGCTCCCGGACACCATGAAACTAATGGTCAGGCTGAACGCAAAATCAGGGAAGTGAAAACCGGAATCCGGAACCTTATCATTGAACGACAGACCAATTGGGAACCCGCCCTTGTCGAGCTTGCAGCATACCTTAATGCCGGATATTCCGATACCCTTGGCATGTCAACATACAAAGTAGTCTTTGGCCGACAATACCCCCTCCTGCCTACCACTCTCTTCAAGAACTCCTCAATCCCTGACTCAGATGATCACCTCAACCAGCACCTGGCAATACGCAATGACGCTTTCCAAGCTATCAAGGCTGCGCGATTCCGAAGCACCACTACTGCCCAGAAGCGAAGACGCAAACACGTGCCTATCCCTGTTGGCGATATGCTTGTGGTCAATGGGAGCATGTTCATCACCGCCGCTGGACGAAGCAAGAAGCTTCAGCCCCGCTGGAGAGGACTCTTTATGGTCTTAGCCTTCGATGAGCACACCAAAAACTATACTGTCCAGATGGATGGACGCATGTACCACAACCCCACTGCCACCTTCCATGCCTCCGCTGTTAAACGATTCTACCTTAATGACGACTCTAAGTTCCCTGGACGAACTCACTCTCGCCCCGCTCCCATCACCATTGACAAGAAAGAGGAATGGGAAGTTGAAGAAATCCGAGACCACCGCCTTTGGCATGGAAATGATTAGTTCCTCGTCAAATGGAAAGGATACCCCACAAGTGAAAACAGCTGGGAACCGTTAGAAGGACTGGAGCACGCTATGGAGATGGTAAATGAATGGTGGGAAGCCAACATTCCTGACACCTTCCTACCACAGACCATCAACTATATCACCATGTGCTGGTCAGCAACTATGCCGGAAACAGAGCGATAGCACAAGGAACTCGAGTCCCGAGATGGATTCTTGGCCCCACACTTTGAGTCCGAATTTGAAAGCAGCGATGAAGAGAACCAAAGCATGGAGCAGGCTCTTGATGACTTCACCTGAATCGCCACCATCCGAATACTTTAACAATGTCAAACTATGAGGAGATCAATGTGAGGCAGTAACAACAGCTTGTTGGACTGTTGTTGAACCGCGATGTTATCCAACCTGAAGACTACTTTGCCATCCTTTGGGTGGACTATTGTCCTGATTGCAATGAAGCATGGGTGGAAGCTGAACGCGAATCTGGTATTCGTGACTACTGTGATTTATCCTTCTTTGAATCCCTCTGTTATGTTAAGGTTTCTGCTTGCGTTTGGTGCCTCAATGCCGATAATTGGATGTTAGCGGAAAGCGAGTTTTTCGAGCCTTCTGAGGACTCTAACTTTCAGGATTATTAGGTTTGATTTTGTTTAAACGCTTGTTTTGTTTTGGGGAATGTAACCGGTACAGGTACTCGGTTAAGGATTTTGTTTTATGTTTTGTTTTAAGTATCGTTTTGATACTTGTTTGTTTTAAGTATCGTTCCGATACTTAGTTTGTTTTATGTTTTGTTTGAAGTATCGTTTTGATACTTGGCTTGTTTTAAGTATCGTTCCGATACTTAGTTTGTTTTATGTTTTGTTTTAAGTATCGCTTTGATAATTGATTTGTTTTAAGTATCGCTTTGATACTTAGTTTGTTTTATATGTTGTTTTAAGTATCGCTTTGATACTTGATTTGTTTTACCAAAGGTGTATCGCTTGATACCTTTGTTTAGTTTCGTTCATGCTAGACATGAACAGATTTGTATATTTAAAGACCGTCCTAGTCCACGACGGAAAGGACAGACTTCGACAGACAGTATTTCAATCTACTTGGTTAAACGGTTACTCTTTAGTTTCTCCAGTACATCTCCGAAGCCTCCTTTAGTTCATACAGCTCTCGCCTCCTCTCTGAAAGAGCAGGCCACCTGTCCACTATCGTACACCTCCCGAAACGTGATTAGCACCTAGCGAACACGTTACAGTGCTATACCGTACTCACAATGTGAAGTTGATTCCATGTAAAAATTGAACATCAGAGGTATATGTTTATAAGCAACATGCAAAATAATCTCAGACTAAGATACATCTGAGGAGAAGATGGAAACACGGTTTGGATCCGTTTTCAAGGTCCATTTCTCAGGCAATTGGCTAACAGAATAGATCTCAATTATAGGGCTGGGTTGTTATTCTGACCTTCTCGAGTAATCACATGAGGCGTAACCATTATTGGATGCGATTGACGTGAGCTGGGATCTGGTTTACTACCAATGCGAGGAACTTGGTCTTCTCCAATTTGCAGGAGCACGCTTAGCGGTAGTGTGTACGCACTTATATCGCCTTCATCGCAGTAAAAATACACTAAGAGATTCAGACGATCCTCCTACACCTGATTTCAGTGTAGCCAGGCGAGAATGGATTCACTTCTGTCAGTGAGGATGAACTTGAACTTTGATAGCACTTTTGTGGGACGCCCAGCCATCAAGCTGTGTTCTTTACCTGTTACGCCCAGGATAGAGTGAACTAGTCAGATAGGAACACATCTCCAAATGATCGCATACAGGCGGCGAAGATTTGCAGAATCTAACTCGCCTAATCTTATTCCGTGGATGTGCGTGGGCCTATAATAAACAAATTAATAGTTGGTTGGTGCTTCAGCCAACACCCTTTCATAACCATGCAGACCTCTACCCCGAAATGATGGCTGGACCCAAACAGTACTCACCCCATGGGAGCGCCCAAGTTTTTTTTTTTTCTTTTTTTTTTTTTTTTATATCATGTATTCATTGTTTGGTTAAGGTACAAGAACGTGCATGCAGTGCTAGCTATGGCAGAAACAAAACCCAAAAATCCAGAAACTAAGAAAAGAAACAACCGAAACTAGTTCCTCCAATGGCGTCCAATAACCGACGCAGGGCCTACACAGCACTTATAAAGGAAAACTACTAACTAACTAGCATCATAGCGGAAACAAATCAAAAACTTAAAGTAATACAATCAAACAGGAGACCTTCCACCACTTAGACCATCTGGCGACCCAGCCAACGACAACCGAGGTGAGGCAGGAAGGGAAGGGGAGGGGGAAAGAGAGGGCTGGTGGGGGGCATAGTGTGCAAACATGTTACGGGGGAAACCAGTTCTGGTGGCTGTGAGGTAACGACCGAGGCCCACGAGGGACGGAATTATGGTTCAGAGAGGATAGTGAGGTCCGATGTCCATCGTCCCCTGGAGCTGGTGACGTCTGGCGGCGAACTTGGCTGAGAATAGGAGGAGAGCGTGCTTGAAAGTTTCATCCCCATCCTCACACCAAGGAGAGAGCGGGGAGGGGCTCTTGTCATGCCACGAGGGGTAGGCTGCAAGGTCGCTTTTTCCGGCGCGCATCTGGTGGAGCCGACCAGAAAGGAAGCAGCCTAGGCCCATGAAACGGTGTGAGAGGAGGGAAGGGCTGTAGAGGTAATATGGTGAAGGGGGTGAAAGGAGCCCAGAGGAGGTAAGGAGCTCCTCACGGCACCTGGCCTTGAGGGAGGCATAGAGGGCAGGGGCCCCGAGGGGGGCTATCTGCAGGGGAGGGAAGAGGAGAGGTTTCGTAGGGGGAGAGGTTCGCTGCGGTTGCTGACTATGAAGTGCACTCGGTGGGCTACAGCATCGACAGGCAGGTGGCGGCAGTTTGGAGCGGAGGGCGGTTTGGCAAACCACCTGAGAGGGGTGTAGTTGGGACCGGCCCAGGGGTGGCGGCCACAGACGGAACCGGTGAGGCGGAGTGAGTTGGGAGCCCTGAAGGGGGAAGTGGTTGGGACGGAATGATCAAGGTGGGCGGTCGCTGGATTGATTTCAGGCGGCAGGCATACGAGACGGACTGCTGCCAGGCATTGGAGGTGCTTAACGACGAGGTCGATAGGAGGGAGGGAGGCTTCACAGGGAAGGATGGCCGTGTTGGTAGAAGAGAAACAATTGGTAATCCACCTCTGAACTCTGTGCCAGAACGCCCTTATCTTGTCGAGCATCTTGGAGTTGGGAGAGAGTAGGTCACTGCCATAAAGGAGGATAGGGCAGACAAGGGAGGAGGCGAGCCGGTGGCACAGGTGAGGGGCAAGCCCCTTGCCTGGTCGGGAGAGGCTGTCTATTGTGGCAAGAACTGCTTCGTCTAAGGCTAGGCGTCTTGTGAAGTGGGAGGAGGTGGCTCAGTCCAGTGCAGGAGTAGCAGATTCCAGCCAGTAGCCCAGCCAGCGAAGCACCTGGGCAGGTTTGTAGGGAACGGAATCCACCGAGACAGGGAAGGGAGAGGGAGGACCCCTTTGTTGAGGTGTCCTCCAGTGCATGAGTTCTGTTTTGGGGAGTGAGAAGGCGACACCTATGCGCCGTCGCTTCGATGTGAGTGAGGTCGCGACAGCCTGAAGTTTCTGGACGTTGTGTGCGTAGGAGGGCGAGGCCACGGTTATGGCAAAGTCATCAACGTAGGAGAGGATCAGGCCGTTGGGGAGTGGAAAGTGGAGGGAGGAAACATAAGTCAGAAAGAGAAGGGGGGAGACAGGTGACCCTTGCGGGGTGCCAACCTGGACTGGGGAGAGTATTTTAGCAGAGCCTTGGTATAGGAGGCGGCAATGCCGTCCGTGTAGGAAGGATCGGACCCGTAAAACAAGGTAAGGTTGGATGCCCTTTTCGCGAAGCTTACCACAGAGGGCAGCTGAGTCAACGTTGTCAAAGCCGCCTTTGACGTCCAGGAATATGGTTGCAGAGCAAAGGCCCAAGCTGTGTTCAAGCCGGACCTCGTGAGAGAGGGTAGCGACGGCTTCAAAAATGCCCATGCTGAAGAGTGATCTGCATTGATTGGAGTAGACAAGGCCAAGACCCCGAGCAACTGCGGCTAGCCTTACAGCCACCACACGCTCCAGGATCTTGGACAGGGTTTGGAGGAGCACAAAGATGCTGAAGGAGGCCGGTGTATCGTTGGAGGCTTTACCAGCCTTGTCAAGAACGACGCCATTGGCCAGTTTGTGGGAGGAGGGGTGGAAACCATAAAGGAGGAGGGGCCGAATGAGGGAGGTGAGGTTCTGTGGGTTGGTAGCGTGGACCCTTGTCCAAACCGAGTAGCGGATGTGGTCGGGGCCAGGGGCAGAGTAGCTTGTACCGGAAGCCAGGGCTTTGGAGATCTCTTCTTTGGTGAGGACGTCAAGGTCTTTGAAGGGGGGTAGGATAGTAGGAGGGGAGGAGGTTTCCCTTGGGGCGAAAAAGTGGAACAGGAGGGCAGTGTTGACAGCCGATGGAGTGGGAGCTTCCGGGAAGGACGGTAATCGGTCAGGGGGTCTCTCCATAGCGAAGCGTTTGGCTGTCCATACAGTCTTTGGGGTTGTGGAGGAGAGAAAGTGGTCCCAGTATTTGCTCTTGGCCTGTTTGATGGCTTTAAAGTAAGCATTGCGTGACAAGCGGGCCTCAGCCCTGGTGTCTACGCTAGGGGTCCTGTGGGAGCGACGTGTTGTGGCTTGAAAGGAGACTCTGAGCGAGGATAGGAGAGGCGACCACCAAGGTTTGGACCGGGTCAACATGCGATTGAAGGGAGTGTGAAGGAGGAGAGTAGTATGGAGGCGGTCGACATTCCTGTCAAACCAGGCTTTGGCAGAGGACAATGTTGAGAGGGAGGGAGGTGGAGAAACAACAAACAACTTCAGGGCATCACCAAGGGCAGTCCAATCTGTCTTGGCCCAGGCAGGTGTGGTGGCAGGGGGACACAACAAAGGAGTGGAGAGTGAAACGCATATAGGAATATGATCAGAACCAGTGGATGGGAGCGGGGTAGCCCATTCTGCAAAGAGTTGGGCCGCCGCACCAGTGGCGAAGGAAAGATCAAGAACAGAGGGCCTGCCCACGAAGGCAAAAGAAAAATAAGTAAATACAATAGGAGTATTAAGTAGCGAGAAGCCATGTAAGGAGGCCATTTGGAAATAAGGAACTGACGTTCCTAATTCAGTAGATGAAATGACCCTCAGTGGGTCGGAAAGAAGATGATGAAGGTTAACGTCTCCCACAACAAAAACGGAAAAACTAAAGTCAGGAAAGCACAGCTCAGGAGGAACAATGCGTGTATGGGTAGAAGCACCTTGAGCGTTGTACACATTGTACACTCTAAGACGAGTTCGTGAGGAGGAACAAAAGCCTATATCGGAGAACAAGTCAACCGCCATCACGTTGGCAGAATGGCCCACCCACACAAGTAGAAGAGAAACAACTTCAAGAAATGACAGAAGAGCGTAGCAGGCGACATGCGGTTTGCCAAAAGAAGAGGGCTGGGAAAAACATTTATAACCAGGATAGGAAGGTAAACGTGCACGCCATACAGGGGGATCCTGATAGCCATAATCGCAGGTAAGGAAGATAAAGTAGAAAAACTTTGAAATGAAGAAAGAAAAACATCCCAGGTACCCAAGCTGTTATGCTGAACAAAGGAGAGGTTCAGAAGACCAAGATCCCTACCAGAGGGCCTGGGTGAGGAAAGAATAGGAAAAGACAGTTTCCCGGACAAGCCGGAGGGGTTTTCTGCCGTACGGTCTAGGTCAAAGTCCCCATGGGTGGGGGAGATGCTGGCCCTGGAGGAGGAACGAGTGGCTGTTTGGGGTGGCTCGGGCGGAACACGAGGCCGAGGACGGCGGGGGGTCGCAACGGGGTGGGCAAAGGTTTGTCTCGTGGTGGAGGGGCTGGCACCAGGGTCGGCACGAACAGGGCCGACGTCCATCCCATCCTCAGGGTTGTGGTCTAGCTGTTATGAGGCGGGTGGGTCTTTGGACAGTGGAGTGAGTCGCTAAGGGCAGTCACGGTCGGTGGCCGCGTTCAGCTCCGCACTGTTAGGGCAGGAAGCAGTTGAGGAGGGGCAGCAGTTAAGGACCGCCTTGGTGTTACACGCTTTAGGGCAGGTGGTGTTCTGGCAGCGATGAGCCAAACGTGTGTGCGAGAGGGAGCATATTGGACAAACCGGGTGATCCAGCCTACATCTAGGGGCCTGATGTCCGAATTTCCAGCAGTTCCTACACTGAGTGAAGCGGTTCGATGAGAAGGCGCGTTCAACTCGGCATCTTCTAGAAAAGAGGTGTATTGAGGTTCTCATAGCATTAATGTCGTCGGGAGCGATGGTGACAACAACGGAGGTAGCGGACTTGGACATCCTGGACTCCAAGTCGGGGTTAAGGTAGCGGGAGGAGAAGATAGTAATGCCCATGGCATTGCGGACTGACTCTTAGAGGAGGGAGAGCAGGTCGTCTTGGTCTTCTGGGAAGTAGGCGAGGGGGAGGGAGTGGATGGCGAGTTGGGTTTCGTTGAGGGCGGGGTGGAAGGGCAAATAGGCATTGTCGCCTACTGGCGAAGGTTGGTTCAGGCGGTTGGTGAGGGCCTAATAGTACGGGGTGTAGGAGGTGGCGGGAGGGTGGGGATCGAGGACGGAGAGGGTGACAGAGCCTCTCTCTTTGACCGGGGCAGATAGGTAGAGAGAGGGGGGGCAGTTGACCTCTTGGAGGACCGAAGCAGCGATGTCGGGGAAGGTCGTGGAAACTCTTTCGGCTTCTGGATGTAAGGCAGGAGTGGAGCGAGGGGCGAAGAACCAACGTTGTGGTCCAGGAACGACTGGATCCTCTTTAACCGGAGAAGCTGTCATGCCTGATGCGACTTGCGCAGCAGAAGGTGGTTTTTGCTTGGGCCACTGGGCCTTCTTCTAACCCCAAGCAGCGGCAGCCAGTGCAAATGAGCGAGGAGGACGAAGGTAGGTCAGATCTATGATGCCAGGGGTCCATTGTGAGAGGGGGGGGTATTTGCCGTCACGGAGGGTCCGGGCCTCCCACGAGTTGGGGCATTTGACAGCGTAGTCCTAGGGGGTTGCGGTAGTTCTTACGTTAACGGTGTCATAGCGGTAGGTGTCGAGGTCGTATCCGTCCACAATGGCTCCAACCTGATAAAGGGGCGCGCGGGAGGGAGCCTACTGGGAGTGCGGGACAGCAGGAAGTTGTACGGTGTTGGGTTGGGAGAGTGGCGTGGAGGGGGGGACTTCTTTCCCTTTACGGGTAGGTGGCAAAGCTGTTGGCGCAGGGGCTTGCTGACGTGGGGGCGGTGGTTGGAAACCCTTCGTGACAGGTCACACACAGGTGACTCAATAGGGGCGAGGGCAGAAGGTGAGGAGGCCTGAGCGGCGGAAACAACGTCAGACAGTCCTTGGACTTTAGAGGTGAGGAGATCGATACGTGCGTTGGTGGTGACAAGTCCATCGAGGGTTGCTACTAGGAGCGGGATCAGGATGGACTCGTCATCACTGTGATCGCGAAGGGCTGACATGTTAAGGGGGGGGACGGAGGAGAAAGCATCTCCCAGGACAGGCTGTAGAGACTGTAGAAGTGTCGGGATTGCGAAAATTGCTGGGTGGAGCGGCTCAGCGGAGCTCGCCCTGCAGGGGTAGGCGGAACCAATGTTAGACATTGGAACGCGAAGCAGAGACTTGAAGCCTGAGCAGAGGGGGCGTAGTTGTGCCAAACTGATGGGTCACACCAGACGCGATGGTGTTTACAGTGCGTGAGAAAGTTATGGTCAGGAACTTAGCAGGCGCAGAGCGTTTTGGTAGAGCCCGAGTAAAGTGTTTCATTCTATAGTTTTAGTCAGTAAGTTGAAAATTAAATTTAATCATCGCTAGGGAAAAGAACTAACCAGTGCGAAAATTCCTGGCTGTTACCTGCGGCGGATCATGTGGCTCACAGATATTTTAATCACTTGCAGCAACCCCGACTACTTCCGTTATAGAGTCTTGACGATGTTGTTTTGGTGTAACTGGATGTTGACTACTTCCGGCCACCGTGACACCTTCTATTAGGGCTGCCTGTCGACGCCATCCGGTTGTAGGTGGATAGTAAAAATCTCAGTCATCATAAAGTTGGTCACCTTCTACCGGAGCATCTTGAAGAGGTCGTTTCGGTGTATCCGGATATTGGACACCTATAGCCACCTCAACACCTTCTATTGTGCTACTTTTCGTTGTCATTTCATTGTGATTGGATCATAAAGATCCCCATCATCTTCAAGTTGGTCACCGTCGACCAGGACATCTTGCCAACATCGTTTGGGCGTATCCGGATTGTGGTCACCTGCCGCTACCTCAATACCTTCATATTGTGGCTGCCTGTCGAAGTCCATTCATTGTATGTCGATCATATAGATCCCTGTCATCTTCAAGGTGGTCACCTTCTACCTGGACATCTTGACGATGTTTTTTGAGTCTATCGGGATTGTGGTCACCGCGGCTATCGCGATACCTTCTATGGAGGTTGCCGGTGGATATCCTTTCATTGTAGTTGGATTATGGAGATCTCCGTGATCTTCAACTTGGTCACCTTCCACTGGCCCTTTTTGCTAAAATGTTTTTGGCATAGTCTGTTCTTGGTCACCTCTTGTGCTCCTGACCCCATCTGCTGGGGCTTGAGCTTGTGGTACATCAGTAGCTTAAGCTTGTGGTACATCAGCAGCTTAAGCTTGTTGTAGATCTGCGCTCCATTGTGCCGGCGCCGTTACTGGTAGCAATATATGGTGAACATGGATATCCGCTGGGACGATTAATTGTACCCCCAGTATCGACTTGGGTACTGGCTTTTTCATAAGAGTATCTGTTAACTTCATGCCAGAGTCCTCAATGAGAGCAATCCTGGCTTCTTCAATCTGTCATCTCCGGAGCATGTTATTGGTTCCCGTCCTCACAAGAAAATCGTAAGCTGGATGTAATCTCCTCATCCTATGGAAAATCGTGCTGAAATCAGTGTCTGGGAATGTGGCCCTATTCTTAAACTTCTTTGCTAAAATCTGGGCTTTGACAGTATTACGCTACGCTGTGTAAAGAGCTTTTCTGTTACAGTCCTCGTGAGACCTAAGTCACGTCTTATACAGGCTAATAAATTGATTACCCACCCTAGTAGGGGTAATTGCTCCAAGGATAGAAATGGCTAGAACCCTGTACATGTGCAGCGATAGAGCTATCTGTCTATTTAGAATTCTAGGCATGTAGAGGTACTTCCTGTAGTTATTGTTTTGAGTCGTGTCTTGGGATTGTTCCGAGTGTTGTCAGCGCTACAGAACTTCCAAATACTTTGTATGCCACTGTTGTGAATATTGTTCTTGGTATGTCCTTTTGGCAGTGATTAATTGACATTAAATATCACAGCCCCCGACATTCTAGGCATCATGAAAAGAATTTCTAGAGGATTTAGGAATTCTATTTCGGACATCCAAGGTATGTATGGCCTTTCTCCATTGCCTATTGAAAACATAGAACTTGAATCTGAGTCACTAATTATCCGAGTCCTCTGGCCATGTGTTAAATCAAATTGACTCTTTGCTGCATCTCAGCCTAACAGAACATAGCTCCGGCTGCCATCCCTGACCAAGTACGCAATGGTGAGCGTTGTGCTTCTTGCAGCATATCATAATACATCCACTTAAGGACTCCCGAAAGTCAGAGAACTAACTCACGTAATGCCTATGAAATGTTTAGTTTGTCGGCGCAAATATGCCAGTGCCGCTCCCTTTCGGAAACACCTCTAAAAAGAACATTCGGATATCAAGCATCTTCTCCCGTCAGACGTAAAGTACAACCCATGTGTAGGGTATCATAGACGTAGAAACACACAGATTGCTCTACGAGTCCACGAGCGACGAGCATCATCCCCTGGATTCCAACTACGAATCAGACGTCAATTGCTGTAACAGTCCTCCTGATACATATAGCAATGGGGCTACATATGTCTCCGATGTGGAACTGCAACTTATAGTCGACGCCTCTCCCGCCAGAGTCAAACCAAAGTATTATCCTTGTACAGGGGCAAGTATTGGATATGTGAAGAGAATCATGGAGGAACTCCAAAATCTGTAGGAGGACCCATGCGTAATATTTACTAGCGTGCACGAATTCAAACTTCGTTCTTTGTTCATACAAAGCAAGGTATCTAAGGTGCAGGTAAATGAATATTTTTCAAATGGCCTGTAGAATATGACAGATATTAAATACAGCTCGAGGCATGCACTAAAGAAGAATCTCCGCTCGTTTGATCGGGACAGCGGACATCTACAATGTTTCAAATCTCAAGTCGAAGACGGTGTCAGCACTTTGCCTTTCTTCTACTGTAACCTTCTATACTGCGTCTGATATCTTCTTCAGCAGAAAGCTTACCAATATGAGTTGGTATACGCCCTACGGCAGGTTCGGGATCTGAACGGACAGAGAATATATACAGAAATCCATACGGGAGACAGGTGGTGGACGTGCAAGTACTGTGACATAGCTTACCCATCCCATTACCTCCAAAGTATGAGCTAACTGACTGCAGGAAATACTCTCATCAGGCGCGGCAGTGATTCCTATCGTTGGAATGTCAGATTAGACACAACTCAGCAACTTCTCGGGAGAGAAAAACGGGAGGCCCGTATATAAAACAATTGGAAATCTTCCGTTGGCTAAGGGTAACAGACTTGGAACGATGCGTTAGGAGTAGCCAATTCCGAAAGCCTTGCAGTACCCTAGCTAACGTAACTTTACCCAAGTTCGAGAATCTTAGTCTCCAACATTCCCCTCCAGCCTGCTTACGGGCCCGCGTGTCATCATACACATTAACCTTAGTTGTGTTCTGTGACTAGATAGTGACAGAAATGAGGGTGCCGGAACAAAACCATATAGGTCACTGCCATTCATCCGACCCAACCCTGTTCGTGGGATATATGAGAGAAGACCTCTGACAATACCTGGGAAGTAGAAGGAAGTCAGTCTGTCAACTACTGGGGGAGTTACCAGGCTATAAAGATGTAGCATCTTTGTCAATGGCAGTCGGTAATGGGACGTTTTCGTACAAGAGCGAGAGATAAATGTTAAGAGGTTCGGGACAACCAACCAATGCATTTACACCCATCCTCCAATAATTAGAAAGAGTCTCGAGCTCCTAGAAACACAACCGAAGAAGCCAACAAGCTCCAAGAAGTGTTGTAATTATAATATGGGGTGTACCGCAGTTGTGGTATTTATAACCAACACAATACGAAGGCTACTCCCACTACATAGAACAATCAGGAGTTGCCGACCAAGGGATTATGAGAGTATTCAATAGAATGACCTCTCCTCTACAACGGAAGAGTCAATAGAATGAATTCCATCTGTTAGTTGTTGAGTTATCACAACTAGAATTCATCAACTCCAGCATATATGCAAAAGAGATTTAGTATCAAGATTGATCGTCTTGATGACGAAAAGGACTATTGGAGCCAAGATAGTTCGACTTGAGAACTCAGCTACAGGTTTAAGGACTCTTAGGATCGGATAATTACTACTGGTGACAAGTATGTCTGCCAGAGAGGATATAGTAATTACGAAGCAAGTGTGATGGTTTTCATGGTCCCCCAGTGGTCGCACCTTTATGGAGATCTTGATATTGCACCTTAGATTTCAAGAGCTACATATTTTGTATGTTAGATAGATGTAGTCAGCAAATACTCAGCAGTGGAACATAAAAATCGAAGTGCGTCTGAAGCTTTAGATATCATCAAGCAATGTAGAACAGAGCTTAACAATATAATAGTGTTCTTACAATTCTCTCCTACTTTCCTGCACTCTTAGTAGTCATAAACGAAACCAGTTGGTTCTGATCTTTCTTGCACAAATCTCTATCTATACGAAAGAATGTCGATTGGCCTAAACAACTTTATGTCTATACTGGTTGTCTCAGTCTAACATGATGGCAGTACTAGTTCTTGCCCTCTTGCTGGTTCCGCTCAAGTTCCAATAGTCCTCTTCCATGAACGAATACCAGAGGCAAATCAAGACTGATAGACTACAAGGTCTATACAAGTTCCGATTTGAGCCATTACATGATGCCATGCTGGATGGTGTGCCCATTGATTGTGCAAACGGGAATGTATGAAGATGCTTCCAGATCTTGGCAGCATGAAATTCTGAACATATGGAAAACATTGAGCTACATAGAGTAATATCAAATGCCTGTAGTAAATGTGAGATTCCTCCAGATAACGTATTTTCCGGTGAACCGGCTCTTCCCGGGGAGGCGGCTCAGCCATGGCAACGAGTACAAAAATCAACATCTTACTTATTATCTCAACCAATATTAATGATACAACCTTGCAACTTCCTTAGCACATACATTTAGATATGGAGAATGAGAATATGTAATTATTATTTTATAATTCAAAGTTATTGCTTTTTTGTGATATTTTTAAGAGTCCTTACTCTGAACTGCATACCCCTTGTCTTTGAACCAGGTGTGAACTAAAAGCAAATGCTGGGTGGCTCCGTAACTTACTGCTGTACTTCTATAGTTCTTATATAATTAGTAATAAGTCCTTTCATCCTATTTCATAACAACTCTTTGAAATTACAAAATCCTGTAAAAACTCAAAAAGATCTATTAAAATACATCCAAAATGGGGCAATTTGTTTAAATGATATCTACTTACACAGAAGACCTGCAGATTCAATTCTTCACAGTTAACTTCACTAATACCCTGAGAGTAGGAATATAGAGATTAATGTTTAATAATATCCTTTCAGTGTTAGAATACGCTTGTCCATTCCAGAGTCTGAAATGAAAGATAGGTTTTTAATATATGATGAAATTAATCAATGAAACCTGCTTGGCCTTCAGAACCCTGTCTTTCCCATTTCCTAGTATTGTATATTAGTTGAATATATAATCTATATTGCTACAAACCTTATAGTTAAGCAGATTACTATAGAAAAAGAGTCTTTAATTAATAAGAAATATGGTACATACATTTTAGGATAGTATGCAATTCCACTAGAACAAAGTTAAAAATCAATAAACCAGGTTTTCTGAATCCAATAAAGCTATCAGAAAACTTATATTCATTGGAGATCTTTATTTCTAGTACAATTACTCTGATTGTGACTGTGGAAATACTTCTTCTAACTAGTAATTATAACGGAAGGATAGAATATAGTAAACTTGTCACAATAACCTAATACTGTTTAAATCTACTTTAAGTATGATATTAAACCTTATTACAAGTAAGGAGCTTGATAGCTCTTCTGTGTAAGTAGATATCATCTAGTTAAATAGCTCTATTTTGTATGTATTTTGATCGACATTTTCAGGTTTTTATTTGGTCCTATAATTTCAAAGCATTGCTATAAATTAGTATAAAAAGTGATATTACTAATTATATAAGACCTATAGAAGTACAGCAGTAAGTTACGGAGCCACCCCACACTCCGCGCCTCCCAATTTCCTGACTACAACTTTCTCATGCATCCTCAACACCATCGCGTCTGGTGTGTCACTACCTTTATCTGCTTGCTCCCCTCCAGCTTAGGCGTCAAGTCTTCGCACCGCAAACCAATGTCTACTATTGGTTCCTCCCATCCATCCAGCGCGAGCACTGTCCATCCCCTCCCCCCCGCGGTCTACGCTATCCCGGCCATCCTCCAAATGCGAGAATCTGTCCTGGGAGACCCTTTCTCGTCAGTACCGCCCCTCCTCTATTCTGACCTTCACAATCTCAGTGATGGCGAGTTGGTCATCATCCGCCATCTTGTCGCGAGCGTTAATAGGGTGGCCTCCACCAACTAGGGCATCGACCGCCTCTCCTCAAAGGTCCTTGAGCTGTCCGAAGGCATTTCACCCGCTCAGGCCCCTTCACTGTCCTCCCTCGCCCCCTTGAGTCAGCTCTACGCGACCTGTCGCAGAGACTGTCCCAGCTACCGCCTCCACGTCAACAAGCAGTGGTCCCTCAAGTGCCACCCCCTACCCGAAAGTGCAAGGAAGTATTCCCCTCAGCCCCACACCCCCCCTAGTAACACGGCACAACTTCCTACCGTCCTACACCCCCAAAGGTCCACGGCCAAAGTACCTCTTTACCAGGCAGGTGCAATGGTAGATGGCTTCGACCTGGACACACCCTGCTACGACACCAAGACCCAGAAGTTCTACGGCAACCCCGAGGCTTACGCTGTCAAAAACCACAACTCTTGGGAGCCCGGCACCTTCCGTGACGGCAAATACCTCCCCCTCTCGGACTGGATCCCGGGCAACCTGGAAACATCCTACCTCCGCCCCCCTCGCTCTTTTACTCAAGCCACAGCTACTGTTACAAAGGGCAAGTCCAAAGGGACCAAACCGAAACCTCCTTCCGCTACGCAAGTGGCATCTGGCAACACGGACCCTCCCGTTAAAGAGGCTCCTATCCTGCAAGCAACTCAACATCGCTTCTTTGCCCATCGCACTTCCCGTGCCCAACACCACGAAGCCGCTAGAGTAGCAACAACCTTTCCTGACTTCGCTGCTTCTGTTCTCCGAGTAGCCAACTGCCCTTTCTCCCTCTCCCTTTCTGCTTGAGTGAACGACAGGGGCTCTGTCACCCTCACTGTCCTCGACTCTTACACTCCTGCTACTTCCTACGCTCCCTACTACCAGACCCTTACAAACCGGCTTAACCAAGTCTCCCCGGTAGGAGACGATGCCTACCTCCCCTTTCGCCCCCTCCCCCAACAAGACCCAACTCGCCATCCACTCCCTCCCCCTTGCCTATCTTTCAGAGGACCAAGAAGACCTCCTCTCCCTCTTCCAAGAGTCAATCAGTAACGCTGCTGGCGTCACCATCTTCTCTGCCCGTTACCTCAACCGCAACCTGGACTACATCATGTCCACGTCCGCCACCTCCGTCGTCGTCACCATTGCCCCTGAGGAGGTTATTGCCAAGGGAACCTCCATCTACCTCTTCTCCCGAAGACGCCGCGTTCAGCGAGCCTTCTCCTCCAACCATTTCACACAGTGCCGCAACTGCTTAAAGTTCGGCCATCAGGCCCCTAGATGTAAGTTGGATCACGCGATATGTCCAATCTGCTCCCTCTCGCACACACGTTCGGTGCACCGCTGTCAAAACCCCACTTACCCTAAGGCGGTCAACACCAAAACGTTCCTCAACAGCTGCCCCTGCTGAACTGCTTCCTGCTCTAGCTGTGAGGAACCGAATGCGGCTACCGATAGAGATAGCCAGGATCGCCCCCTCCCAACCCCCAGAGATCCTCCTTCATCACGACCATTAGACCACAATGACGAGGATGGCATGGACGTCAGCCTCGATGATTCTGATGGAGAGGCTGGCCCATCTACCCGGAAAGAAACACTTGCCCCGCCCTTCGCAACCCCCCGCCGCCCCCACCCTCGCGTCCCGCTGTACCGTTCCTAGCTTGTGGTTAACTAATAGCGACGGGCAATGAGACTTCTCTTCTTAATTCCTATCTCGTCTGATATAACAGTTCTTAGATCCGTTGATCTACGTTATCACCATTCGTCGGATAACGCCTGTTAAATACTAACTAAGAATAGTTCACCTCATGTAGGCTCGTGAGAAATGTGTCGGATATGCAAATGTGATAAAGATCGTAAAGATGTGTTATTCGTAAAGTAATAGGTAAGGAAATTACTTAGAACACTCAATCTAATTTATTTATACTTGTACCGCCGACTCCGGCATACGACTAGTCCCCGCCGGTACGAGGTTAACGAAAACCGGAACTACCACTAACTACGAACAATCTAAACCTCCGGCCCCAAACCTCAAACATGCCCACGCCATGCCCACAATACGAACACTAAGTACAAGTCCATCAACAGTGAAGAAAGCCCTCCCCACCCCCGCATCCGACATCCCTCTGGTATGGAATCAACCGCAGCCCTGGTAGTAAGTCTGCATCATTCCCGACCAAGGAGTACGAGGGGCAAACCCATGAATACCGAGGTGTACAGGTGACAGGCTAGACCCAGGCCGAAGCCCCAAGGCCGAAAGGGTGTCCGACAAAGGCAAGTTCCCCGTACAAAAAACAAAATTCCACTACCGCGCGGTCTGAATACCGTCCCGCAATCCCTCCTCCACAATAGAAAACCAACAACAAATCATCAACATAGGCGGCACCAAGGCGGAGAGGTCGTGACCAACATATCAACAACTCGCATCTGCATGCCAGGCCGTCGACCCTATGAACCCACTTTGCCAAGTGCCTCCGAAGAGCGTAATGGTAAGGAGGACCTGTACCCGCTGCCCGTACCGCCAAACAAAACACAACAAACAAAAGAAATACATAGAGGTGGTGACAGACCGAAGAGGTTAGTAGGGCCTATCTCCTACCCGTGGTGCCATGCCCCCACCCGCCGTACCCACAACCAAACCAAAGAAATCAAACAAGCCCCACCGAACCCAGCACGCAAGACCCAACCAAGCCCAACTCAGAGGACACAACCCACTATCGGCACAGTTGGCCGTCAGCCAGCCGGTCCGTCAGGAAGCTTTGCAGCACTCAGCAGCTTAACCTTAACAGCCCAAGGCGGCTGGAAACACATAATTAGACCTTGCCCAATCTGACGCAGGCCCGACCGGTGCTCGCAGGCGCCTCTCCCCGCCAAGTCAGCCCCCCCCAAGCCCCACACAACAGGCACCGCAGTTCCCATCCAGCCCCCTCAGCCCCTAAGGCAGATCAACCGCCTGACAGCCACAGGATAGCCGATACCTGACCCCATCATGCAGCCACAGGTCTTGGCTACAGCAACCGAGCCCCAATCCCCCAGCATCGTGTAGCCGAAGGGGGCCAGCAGGATGAACCTGGGGCCACAACATACGCGCCACCATTCAAAGACACCGGCCACAGTCTAAGCCCGCCCGAATCGAAATCCAGTCAAGCCGAGAAGGAAACCCTGAGGCCCCCCAAGGTGGGCCCCAAAGAGCCGCACCGTAGACTGACGAAAGCTGCCCAAACTGACGCTTCAGAGAGGGTGGGTACCAGGATAGGAATCGAGACAAACAGAAGGTAGGCCCCACTTGCAATGGGTGTGACCGCCAACCACCATCTGTAACCACACCGACCCCTGCACTAGACCAAGCGTGGCCCGGCAACCAATCGCCCCATACCACCCCGGGCAGAAGTTCACACGCGCCAGGAGGTAAAAGATTTCAGGGTCAAAGCCATCCCCACGTAGGAGTGACGAGGTGACGCCGGACTGAACCACCGTAACGCCAGTTGTACCAAGAACAAGGGAACAGTGATAAACGACATCGTAGGATTCCGATCGTGAGAATAGTAGACGAAGGGAGGGGCCGGCGAGGCCTCCGTCCCTTATCGAATGAGGCGATCGGTACGACGTGTTGATACTTGGGCAGGTCATCAGTCTAACCCAAGGGTGTTTTGTATCGTCAATACTAAGGACTCTGTTAAAACCCAACATGAAATATGAGCTGGCCCAAAGAACGACACGGGTGTTTCCCCCCACAGCAAGGTTCAAATCCCTCATCCTCCGAACGCGAAGCTCTGCCAGTAGAGGAGCAGACAGAGAAGCCGAAGTCTTTTTACCGAAAGAGGGCTCGTAGACGGCAAAAGTGAAGAGGCTCGAAGCGAAATCATTGTGAGAATCAAAGAACAACGAGGAGGCGAGAAGAAGTAACCACACCGCCAAACCGCCAAACAACTGAACCTCAATACCAAAGACCCCAGGAACTACTGAGCAAACTCAGATATCTCCCCCAGAATCAAAGGCATCGAAAGACCATCGTGGTGCGAAAGGAACGCTGCCGAGGCGGAGCTAAGATGGAAGCAAAGAAATTACTTAGAACAAAGCGTGTAGAGCCTATGTTCCTCTGTCGTTTTTTTTCTTTTTTTTATATCATATGTTTGTTGTTTCGGTTATAGTACAAGAACGTGCATGCAGCACAAGCTATGGCAGAAACAAAACCCAAAATCAAACAACTAACAAACGAAATAACAAAGCCAATTCCTCCGAAGGCATCCAATAACCGACACGTCGCCCATACAGATCTTATAAAGGAAAACTACTAACTAACTAGTATCATAACGGAAAAAAAACTAAACTCGTACAAACAAGTAAAGAAAAACAAACAGGAAACCTTCCACCACTTAGACCATTTAGCGACCCAGCTAACGACAACCGAGGCGAGGCAGGAAGGGAAGGGGACGGGGAAAGAGAGGGCTAGCGAGGGGCATAGTGTGCGTACATGTCGGGGCGGAAACCAGTCCAAGTGGCGGTGAGGTAGCGTCCAAGGACTATGAGGGCCAGGATTGAGGTGCATGATGAGGAGTCAGGCCCGATATCCGTTGCCCCCTGGAGGTGGCAGGCATGGGCAGCGGACTTGACTGGGCAGTGGAGGATAGCGTGTTCGAAGGTCACGTTGGCCTCTTCACACCAAGGGCATATGGGAGAAGGGTCATCATCATGCCAGGATGCGTGGGCAGCCCGGTAGCTCTTGCCAGAGTGCAACTGGTGGAGCCGGCCAGAGAGGAAACGGCCCAAGCCGATAAAGGGGTGCGGGCGCATTGAGGTGGAGTACAGGTAGTAGGGCGGGGGTGGGGAGAGAAGGCGCCAGGTGGTGTGTAGCGCTTCGCGGCACCTTGCCTTTAGGGAGGCATAGAGGGCTGGGGCCCCAACCGGGGACAGCTGAAGCGGGGGGAGATGGTCAGCGTTCAACGGAGGAAGTGGATCGAGGCGGTTGCCCATCACGAAATGTCCTCGGTAGGCCACCGCGTCTACTAGTAGGTGGCGTCGGTTCGGCGGGGAGGGTTGTTTAGTGAACCACTGGAGGGGGGTGTAGTTGGGGCCGGCCCAAGGGTGTCGGCCACGAACGGAGCCAGGGCGCTGGAGGGAGTCTGACGCCCTGAAGGGTGATGTGGTTGGGACTGTGTTGTCGAGGCGCACTGTCGCCGGATTGATTTCCGGGGGGCGACAGAGCAACCTTATGGCAGCAAGGCGCTGCAGGTTCTTGCTAAGGAGGTCGATGGAAGGGAGGGAGCTCTCACATGGGAGAATGGCGATGTTTGTAGAGAAGAAGTAGTTGGTGACCCACCTTTGAACCCTGTGCCAGAAAGACCTGAGCTTGTCGAGCATCTTGGCACCTGGCGAGAGCAGGTCGCAACCGTAGAGGAGGATAGGACGAAGGAGGGAGGAAGCCAGTCTGTGGCAGATATGAGGGACAAGGCCTTTACCAGAGCGGGAGAGATGGTCGACTGTAGCCAGCGCGGCTTCCGCCAGGTCCAGACTTCTCGTGTAGTGCGCGGAGATGGCCCTGTCGAGCGACGGTGTCGCCGGTTCGAGCCAGTAGCCCAGCCACCGAAGTACCGGGGCGGGCTTGTAGGGGACTGAGTCCACGGAGACGGGGAGGGAAGAGGCCAGTCCTCTCTGCTGAGGGGTTCTCCAGTGCATGAGCTCAGTTTTGAGGAGGGAGAAAGCTACGCCTATACGGCAGCCCTTTGAGGTCAGAGAGACCGCAACGGCTTGCAGTTTTTGGACGTTGCGTCGATTGGAGGGCGAGGCCACAGTGATGGCAAAGTGGTCAACATAGGAGAGGATGACACCATTGGGGACAGGGAAATGGAGGGACGAGAAATAGATGAGGAAAAGAAGGGGGGAGACAGGCGATCCTTGGGGGGTGACTACTTGGACCAGGGTGAGGATTTTACGGGAACCTTGGTAGAGGAGGCGGCATTGGCGACCGTGCAGGAAGGAGCGGACCCAAGAAACCAGGTAGGGTTGCACGCCTTTTTCTTCTAGCTTGCCACACAGAGCCCCTGAGTCCACATTATCAAAGCCCCCTTTGACGTCAAGGAAGAGGGTGGAGGAGCAGAGGCCCATGCTATGGGCCAGTCGGACTTCGTGGGAGAGTGTAGCTAGGGTGTCGAAAGTTCCCATTCCGGAAAGAGAGCCACATTGGTTGGAGTGGACACGGCCGAGGGCCCGTGCAACTGCGGCTAGCTTTACAGCTACCACACGCTCCAGGATCTTGGACAGGGTTTGTAGGAGGACAATGATGCGGAAGGAAGCTGGTGTATCGTAGCAGGCTTTACTCGGCTTGTCGAGCACGATGCCATTAGCCTGGTTAAGGGAGGGCTGGTGAAAGCCGTAGAGGAGCAGGGGTACTAAGAGGGAGGTGATGATCTTCGGGTTGGTAGAGTGGACTCTTTTCCAAACCTAGTAACCAATATGGTCGGGCCCCAGGGCGGAGGAGCTGGAGCTGGAACCCAGTGCTCTGGAGATTTCCTCTTTCGTGAGCTCGGCGAGGTCCTTAAAGTGGCGCAGGATGGACAGTAGAGGAGCTGAGGTTCTAGGCTGGAAGAAGTGGGACAAGAGGGCGGCATTGACTTCAGAACGAGTGTCTGCATCAGGAAAGGACGGGAACCGGTCTAGGGGGCCACCCAGCGCGAAACGTTTGGCAGTCCAGACAGTCTTGGGGGTGGCGGAGGACAGGAAATCATCCTAGTAGGCACGCTTAGCTTGCTTAATAGCCTTGAAGTAGACATTGCGGGCACGGCTGGCTTTAGCCTTAGAGGCTTCGGCGTCGGCCTTGCGTGCTCAACGCGTGGAAACATGAAAGGATGTTCTCAGAGAGAGGAGAGGAGGGGAGACCACCAAGGTTTGGAGTAGTTGGAGAGGCGGTGGAGTGGGGTGTGTAGGAGGAGAGTGGCGCGGAGGCGGTCAACATTTCTATCAAACCAGGTTGAGGCAGATGCAAAAGCGGGTAGAGGTGGGGGAGGGGAAACAACAAACAACTTGAGGGCATCCGCGAGGACCAGGCAATCGGTTTTGGCCCATGTAGGGGAAGGGGCAGGGGCGTGTAACAACGGTATGGAAAGCAACAGGCAAACCGGAACATGATCCGAGCCAGTGGCGGGGAGTGGGGTGGACCATTCAGCAAACAAGGAGCATGCCGCCCCGTTCACAAAAGCGAGGTCAAGGACTGACGGCCTGCCAACAGAGGCGAAAGGAAAGTAAGTAAACATACCAGGGGTATTTAGTAAGGAAAAACCACGCAGCGAAGCCAGCTGAAAATAAGGAGACAACATGCCAAGTTCAGTAGCGGAAAGCACCCTAAGAGGGTCGGACAGGGGGTGTTGAAGATTAAAGTCCCCCATAACAAAAACAGGGAAGTCTAGGTCAGGGAAACACAAATCCGGTGGTACAATTCTGGTATGGGTGGAGGTACCCTGAGTATTATACACATTATACACTCTAAGGCGTGTCTGGGAGGACGAGCAGAAGCCCATGTCTGAGAACAAGTCTACCGCCATGATATGGGTAGAGTTACCCGACCAAACTGGCAAAAGGAAAACAACTTCAAGAAAGGACAACAGGGCATAGCATGCCACATGTGGCTTGCCCCAAACATACGGGGGGGAGAAACATTTGTAACCAGGAAACGAAGGTAAGCGCGCTCTCCATACAGGGGGGTTCAGTATGGTGACCAGTGTGGGCATGGAGGGTGAAGAGGAAAAGCTCCGAAACAAAGAAAGAAAAACATCCCAGCTACCCTGGCTGTTATGTTGAACAAAGGAGAGATTCAAGAGGCCCTGGGTGATGCCAGAGAGCCTGGTGGTAAACCTGATAGAAACGGACATTTACCCGGACAAGCCGGAAGGGTTGAAGCAGGTTCGGGCGGGGTCGGCATCCCCCTGGGACTGAGGGAGGCTGGCCCTGGAGGAGGAGCCTGTAGCTGTGTGAGAACTTTCTGGTAGGACTTGGGGGCGGGGGCGGCGGGAGGTGGCGAAGGGAGGGGCAAGAGTTTGTCTTGGGATTGAAGGTCCGGGATTCCCGTCGGCCCCATCGGGTCCGAAGTCCTTGTCGTCCACCGACTCATTTCCTAGCGGGGATGGGGCGGCGGGGTCTTTGGCCAATAGGGCTGGTCGCTCCTGGCAGTCTTGGTCGGTGGCGGAGTTTGGCTCCTTACAGTTAGGGTAGGAAGCAGTTGAGGAGGGGCAGCAGTTGAGGACTGCCTTGGTGTTGCGCGCCTTAGGGCAGGTGGGGTTCTGGCAGCGATGCGCCGAACGTGTGTGCAAAAGGGCCAGATTGGACATACCGGGTGATCCAGCTTACATCTTGGGGCCTGATGTCCGAATTTCCAGCAGTTTCTGCACTGGGTGAAGCGGTTGGAGGAGAAGGCGCGTTCCAAGCGGCGTCTCCTGGAGAAGAGGTGGATTGAGGTTCCCATGGCATTGATGTCCTCGGGAGCGATACTGATGACGACAGAGGTAGCGGACTTGGACATCCTGGACTCCAGGTCGCGGTTGAGGTAGCGGGCGGAGAAGATGGTAGCGCCCGTGGTGTTTCGAACTGACTCCTAGTGGAGGGTAAGGAGGTCGTCTTGGTCTTCTGGGAGGTAGGTGAGGGGAAGGGAGTGGATGGCGAGTTGGGTCTCGTTAGGGGCGGGGCGGAAGGGGAGGTAGGCATTGTCGCCTACTGGGAAGATTTGGTTGAGGCGGTTGGTGAGAGCCTGGTAGTACGGAGCATCGGAAGCAGCAGGAGTGTGGGGGTCGAGGACGGTAAGGGTGACAGAGCCTCTGTTGTTGACTTTGGCAGAGAGGGAAAGAGGCAGGGGGCAGTTGGCTTTATGGGGTACCGATGCAGCAATGTCGGGGAGGGTCGCAGAGATCCTTTCGGCTTCTGGGTGGAGGGCAGGAGAGGAACGAGGGGCGAAGAAATGGCACTGTGCTGTTGGCAGGATGGGAGCCTCTTTAACAGGAGGAGCCAGCATACCGGATCCGACTTACGCAGCAGAGGGTGGTTTCGGCTTAGGCCCCTTGGTCTTTTTCAGGCCTCCAATGACGGCAGCCAAGGCGAACGAGTGAGGGGGGCATAGGTAGGTCAGATCCATCTTGCCAGGAGTCCATTCAGAGATGGGGGGGTATTTGCCGTCACGGAAGGTCCGGGCCTCTAACGAGTTGGGGTATTTAACCACGTAGGCTTCGGGGTTGCCGTAGTTCTTACCCGTAGTGGTATCCTATCGGGGGTGTCGAGGTCGTACCCATCCACAATCACTCCAACCTGATAAAGGGGCGCGCGGGGGGGAGCCTGTTTGGGATGTGGGACGGCAGGATGTTGTACCGTGTTGGACAGGAGGGCTGGGGCCGGAGGAGGGACTTCTTTCCCTTTACGGGTAGGGAGCGGAGCTGGTGGCGCCCGGGCCTGCTGACGTGGGGGCGGCGGTTGGGAAAGTCTTTGTGATAGGTCACGAAGCGCTGATTCGATGGGGGCTAGGGAGGAAAGTGAAGGGGTCTGGGCGGCGGAAACCCCTTCAGCCAGCCCTTGGACCTTAGCGGTAAGGAGGTTAATTCATTAGTTGGTGGAGGCAAGCCCATTCAACGTTGCTACAAGGAGGGGGATGAGGACGGTTTCGGCGTCGCTGAGGTTGCGAAGGTCTGAGGAGAGGAGAGGAGGAACTGAGGGGAACGCATCCCCTGGAACTGGTTCTAGGGACTGTAGGCGGGCCGGGATCGCGTAGACCGCGGCACGGAGCGGGGTGGTAGAGCTTGCTCTGGAGGAGTCGGCGGAGACAACGGTAGACATTGGGACGCGTTGCAAAGAGTTCAAGCCTAAGCTAAAGGGGAGGCAAACAGGCAAAAGTAGGGTGTCACACAAGACACGGTGGTGTTGAGAATACATGAGAAGGTTGTGGTCAGGAAAATAGGCGGCGCGGAGCGTGCTATCTTCCTCGGTCGTATCGACCTCCTTATATCGTGCTTTTCCGCCAACCCTAACTCTGATGACTCACAAGTGTGAGCCTCCCAAAAAGCCTTGCCAAAGTCATATGACTCAAATGAGTCATAGACGCGAAACGCATGACTCATAATTGAGTCATGTGCGAAACATAACAAATCATAACATAAACAAGTCATATGACTCAAATGAGTCACACGTGTGAGACCCACGACTCATAATCGAGTCACGTGCGAAACATAACAAATCGTAACCTAAACAAGTCATATGACTCAAGCGAGTCATATGCGCAAGACCCATGACTCATAATCGAGTCCTGTGCAAAATCCTGAGCTACCTGTCATATCCGTGACACCCGCCCGAAACCCCCCAAACAGCAACTCGTTCCTCCTCCAGGGCAAGCCTGCCCCCTGCCCCGGGGGAGACCAACCACGCCTTCACTGCAGAAAACCCGTCCGGCTTGTCCTCGTAGATGCCTTCTCCCGATTTTTCCCCTCCCAGGACCTCCGGTAAGGAACCTCGCGTTTTGAACCTCTCCTTTGTGCAGCATAACAGCTTGGGTAGCTGGGATGTTTTTCTTTCCTTATTTCAGAGCTTTTCAGCTTTACCCTCCTTCCCCGCGCTTGTGGCCATACAGGATCCCCCCGTATGGCGTGCACGTCTACCTTCCTTTCCTAGATATAAATGTTTTTCCGCACCCCCTCTTCATGGAAAACCGCGTGTGGCCTGCTATGCTCTTTTGTCTTTCCTTGAAGTTGTTTTCCTTTTCCCTGTCTGGATAGATGGGTCTGCCAACGTGATGGCAGTTGATTTGTTTTCAGACTTAGGTTTTTGCTCCTCCTCTCAGTATCGCCTTAGGGTGTACAATGTGTACAACGCTCAAGGCGCTTATTCCCATACCAATATTGTTTCCCCTAAATTATGCTTTGCTGATTTAGATTTTCGTGTTTTTGTTTTGGGAGATTTCAACCTCCATCATCCCCTTGCTGACCCGTTAAGGGTTTTTTCTTCTACCGAACTCCAGACATCAGTTCCTTACTTTCAGCTGGCCTTATTACATGGTTATTCTCTCCTTAACATCCCAAGTGTTTTTGCTTACTTTCCTTTTGCCTCTGTGGGCGGACCCTCTGTCTTTCATTTGTCCATTGCCAACGGTGCAGCAGCTCAGCTTTTTTCTGAATGGACCACCCCACTTCCATCAACTGGCTCCGATCATGTTCCCATTTATCTCTCACTCTCCACTCCCTTGCGTCGCTCTTCTGCCCCCATACCTGCTTGCGCTAAGATCGATTGGCCTACCCTTGGTGATGCCCTCGAGTTGGTTGTCATTTCCCCCCCCCCTGCCCTTACAACTCTGTCCTCTGCTACGGCCTGGTTCAATAGAAATGTTGACCGCCTTCGCACTACCCTCCTCCTTCACACTCCCTTCAAGAGTATGTCCACCCGGTCCAAGCCTTGGTGGTCGCCTCTCCTCTCCTCTTTGAGAATATCCTTTCATGTTTCGACACACCGGGCCCGCAAAACGCCTAGTGTGTACTCCCGGGCTGCAGCCCCCTCTGCCTGCAATGCTTACTTTAAGGCTATCAAACAGGCTAAGCGTAATTACTGGGACGACTTGCTCACCTCCGCGACCCCTAAAACTCTGTGGACAGCCAAACGATTCGCCATCGGGAGACCCCCTGACCGTTTCCCATCTTTCCCAGATGCTGACACTCCCTCAGCCGTCAACACTGCCTTCCTGACCCACTTCTTCCCCTCCAGTGAGTCATCCTCCCCACCTACTACCCTCTGACCCTTCAAGCATCTCGATGTCCTCAATAAAGAAGAAATCTCCAAGGCCCTTGCCTCCAGCTCAAGCACATCAGCACCAGGACCCGACCACATCCCCTACTCTGTCTGGAAAAGAGTCCACACTACCAACCCAAATATCCTCACCTCCCTTCTGGGCCCCCTCCTCTCATATGGCTTCCGCCCCTCATCCCTTAAGTAGGCTAACAGAATTGTTCTCGACAAGCCCGGCCAGGCCTCCTACGACACTCCGGCCTCTTTCCGTATTATAGTCCTCCTCCAAACCCTTTCTAAGATCCTGGAGTGTGTGGTAGTTGTTAGGCTAGGTACTGTTGCTCGGGCTCATGGCCTCGTACACTCCAACCAGTGCGGTTCACTCTTTGGTATGGGCACTTCTGACGCCCTTACTACCCTCTCGCACAAAGTCCGACTTGCACGCAGCATGGGACTGTACTCCTCCACACTCTTCCTTGACGTCAAAGGGGGCTTTGACAACGTCGACTCGGCTTCAGTCTGTGGGAACTCAGAGAAAAAGGCGTCTAACCCTACCTTGTCTCATGGGTTCGATCCTTCCTGCAGTGTCGGCACTGCTGCCTCCTCTACCAAGGTTCCCCCAAAATACTCTCCCCGGTCCAGGTTGGCACCCCTGAAGGCTCACCCGTCACGCCTCTTCTTCTCCTAATCTAGGTTTCCTCGCTCCACGTCCTGGTCCCGAATGGCCTAATAGTCTCTTATGTCGACAACTGTGCCATAAAAGTGGCCTCACCCTCCTACCGACGCAATGTCCAAAAGCTTCAGGCAGTTGCATCCTCACTTACGTCCAAAGGGAGACGCATTGGTGTCGCCTTCTCCCTCCCCAAAACCGAACTCATGCACTGGAGAACACACCAGCAAAGAGGGGCCCCCTCCCCCCTCCCCGTCCCAGTAGACTATGTCCCCTACTAACCTGCCCAGGTACATTGATGGCTGGGCTACTGGCTAGAGCCCGCCATCCCTGCGTTGGACCAGGCCACATCCTCCCACTGCACAAGACGCCAAGCTCTGGCAGAGGCCGCCCTCGCTACAATAGATCGCCTCTCTCACCCTGGCAAAGGGCTTGCCCGGCACCTATGCCATCGGCTCGCCTCCTCCCTTGCCCGCCCCATACTCCTTTACGGTTGCGACCTGCTCTCCCACAACTCCAAAATGCTCGACAAGATTTGGGCTTTTTGGCACCGCGTGGAGCGGTGGATTACCAAATGCTTCTCCTCTACCAACACGGCTATCCTCCCCTGTGAGGCCTCCCTCCCTCCTATCGACCTCCCGATTAAAGATCTTTAACCCCTGACGGCCGTTCGCCTCCTGTGCCTCCCACCAGAAATCAACCCAGCGACAGCTAGGCCTTGACCACTCTGTCCCAACCACGTCAGCTTTACAGGCTCCCGACTCCCTTCGCCTCGCCGGCTCCGTCTGTGGCCGCCACCCATGGGCCGCGCCCAACTACACCCTCCTTAGATGGTTCACCAAGCAGCCCTCTCCCTCCAACATACGCCACCTTCCTGTCGATGCAGTTGCCCACCGGGTTTACTTCATAGTCGGCAGGCGTAGTGATCCTCTGCCCCCTGCGAACTCTCTTCTCCTCCCTCCCTTACAGATAGCCCCCATTAGGGCCCCTGCCCTTTATGCCTCCCTCAAGGCCAGATGCCGTGAAGAACTCCTTACCTCATGACGCCTTCTCTCACCTCCCCCACCTTACTACCTCTAAGGTCCTACCCTTCACCGACATTCTTTTATGGGTCTGGGACATTTCCTCTCTGGTTGGCTCCATCAGATGCGGGCCTGCAAAAGCTACCAAGCCGCCCACCCCTCGTGGCACGACACAGATCTCTCTCCCACCTGGCCTTAGTGTGAGGATGGGGACGAGACATTCGGAAACGCCCTCCTGCTCTGCTCTGCCAAGTATGCCGCCGGCCGTCTCCACCTCCAGGGGATTACGGATATCGGACCTGACTCTTCACTTTAGACCTCGATCCTGCCGCTTATAGGCCTCGGTCGCTACCTAACCGCCACCAGAACTGGTTTTCCCCCCGACATGTATCCACACTATGCCTCCCGTCTTACCTCCCTATCCGCCTCCCCTTCCCTCCCTGCCTCGCCTCCGTTGTCGTTGGCTGGGTCGCCAAATGGTCTAAGTGGTTGAAGGCCACCTATTTGATTTCTTTACTTGTTTATGCGAGTTTTGATTTATTTCCCTTATGATGCTAGTTTGTTGGTTAGTACTTTTCTTTCATAAGTCCTGTGTAGGCAACACGTCGGTTATTGGACGCCATTGGAGGAACAGTTTTGGATTTTTCTTTTCTTAGTTGACTGTGTTGGATTTTCTTTCTTCCATAGCTAGTGCTGCAGGCATGTTCTTGTACCTTACACAAACAATGAATATATGGTATAAAAATAAAAATAAACAAAAAAAAAAAAAAAAAAAAGTTACGGAGCTACCCAGTATTTGCTTTTAGTTCACACATGGTTCAAAGATGGTGGGTATACAGTTCAGTGTAAGGACTCTTAAAAATATCACAAAAAAGCAATAACTTTGAATTATAAAATAATAATTACATATTCTGATTCTCCAGATCTAAATGTATGTGCTCATGTAGTTGCAAAGTTGTATCCATAATATTGGTTGAGATTATAAGGCAGATGTTGATTTTTCACCTCGTTGCCATGAGTGAGCCGCATCTCTAAGAAGAGCCGGTTCACCGTAAATTACGTCATGTTTGAGTCTAATACTTGTGTTAGGTATCCTGCTAGAGATCATACGAGATGCGAGCGCCTGGAGCGATAAATTCTTGGTGGCTCTCAGGAGTCGACTCCGCGTGGCATCCACAGCACATTAAATGCTCTGCCTACCAATATCTGACAAAATGTTTTTTATCAACTTCCTCGAGTTTTCTCTTCTAATTTTCATTAGCCTAATTTACTCCATACTCTCTATCTCGTACTGTTCAAGTCTATGATGGCTGGGGTTCAAGGATTTCTTATAAAACATGAATGGCTAGAAGTGTTTGATGACGCGTGGAAAGCTTTACTACTGTACCTCAGATTCCTCATGCCCGAGAAAGACTACCGTGAGATTATGCAGTGGCATGAGAAGTAGATGAGAAACTTAGGACTTTGTCTTTTATGTGTCCTTGCTGTCCCGTTGACAGGACCCAAGAGTACCCAAAGTCAACCTTTCAAGTATGCACTCACCTACGTCCAGCTGTCTGTTGATTTTGGTCTGATGGCAAACTACTCAAGCCATATGCGTAAAACCCTGGACTATATGGATCATTATCTCAATTAGTTTCATACTGCGAAGTATATTTTCTTAGAGTCTAGAATGTCTAAAATGCATGTGGACAAAATTTCAGGACCAGAGCACAGATGTACGACATCTAAAGTTGTCGCTTAACTATTGTGTCATCCAATCCATGCGGCACCGGGAGCATGAGTACCAACGAGAGGAAGAGGATGACCAGAGTATGGAATTGATATATGCAGAATCTTATTTTAACTTTATTAAGCTCCATCTACTCCGTAACTTCTGCGATCCAGTGTATCCATTGAGTAACATTACTCAGTATTCTACTAAGTTCACCGAGATAGTTCACAATGAATAAATAAAACGTGAGTAGCGAAATAAAAAGAAAAATGACCCCGCATGGTATATCCTTCACCACTATGGACGACACCACGCATTCTGCATGAGACTTCTGAACCAGGCCTCCTTGTGACGTCATGGAGCACATCACACACCTGATATTGTAGATGCTTTGAACAATACGAATCCAGTTTCTCCTGCACCCTCATGTCGTGGGATCCTAAAGACATGGCAGGATGAGGTTGCCAACCTTGAGGGTTTATACAATTATTTCTCTATCTCAAGGGGGAAGATATGTTTCGAATTGGTTCGATATAGCTGGCGGAGCGTAACGATTCTGTCCTGTCTTCAGCACCCTTATGAAATAGTTGAGGACCAACCTGTTGAGCTTCTTAAGCGGCTTGAGATTCCGGTTCTAGCATTCCAGCAAACAGAATTTTACCTCATCCACCAGTCACAATATTAGTACCTGGAGCTGTTACGAAAAATTGCAAGTCGCAATAGTTGGGTTTGAGTACAAACTGCTACAAACGAGATGTATAGTATACTACAGAGCGATCTTCTGTAACCTGTCCACCAGGTGCTAATCATTTTTCAAAAGGTATATGATAATTGACAGATGGCCTGCTCTTCCAGAGAGGAGGCGAGAGCTGTATGAACCAAAGTAGTATTCAGAGGTGTCCTGGAGAAATCAAAGAGTAACCGTTCAACCAAGTATATTGAAATAGTGTCTGTCAAAGTTTATCCTTTCCCTCGTGGCATAGGACGGTCTTTAAATACACAAATCTGTTCATATATAGCATGAAGGAAACTAAACAAAGGTATCACGTGATACACTTTGGTAAGACAACATAAGTATCAAAGCAATACTTAAAACAAAACATAAAACAAACTAAGTATCAAAAAGATACTTCAAACAAACCAAGTATCAAAGTGATACTTAAAACAAAACATGAAACAAACTAAGTATCAAAACGATACTTCTACAAACCAAGTATCAAAGCGATACTTAAAACAAAACATAAAACATACTAAGTATCTAAACCATACTTCAAACAAACTACGTATCAAAGCGATACTTAAAACAAAACATAAAACAAAATCATTAAATGAGTACCAGTACTGGTTACATTCCCCAAAACAAAACAACTGTTTAAACAAAATCAATCCTAATAATCCTGAAAATTAGAGCATTCAGAAGGCTTGAAAAACTTGATTTCGGCTAACATCCAATTATCAGCATTGAGGCACCAACCACATGTACAAATCCTAACATAACAGCGGGATTCAAAGAAATATAAAAGACAATTGTCATGAATACCAGATTCACGATCAGCTACCACTGATACTTCTTTGCCATCAGGACAGCAGTCCAACCAAAGTATAGCGAAATAGTCTTCAATTTGGATAACATTGTGCTCCAACCACAGTCCAACCAGCTCCTGTCGCTGCTGCACATTGTACTCCTTAAGGTTTGAACTCTTTAAGGTATTCGCATGGTAGCGATTTAGATGAAATGATCGACGGCCTGCTCCTTGGTTTGGTTCTCTTCATCACTGCTCTCAAATTCTGACTCAAAATGTGCGACCCAGATACCATCTCCGGCTTCGAGTTCTTTGTACCATTGCTCAGATTCTGGTACAGTTGGAGACCAGTACACGGTAATATAATTAATGGTTGGTGGTAGGGAGCTGTTCGGCATGTTCGCTTCCCACCATTCATTTACCATTTCCATAGCATGCTTCAGGCCTTCAAGTGGTTCCCACCTGTTCTTACTCGTAGGGTATCCTTTCCACTTGACGAAGAATTGATCATTTGCATGTTAAAGGTAGTGGTCTCGGATTTCTTTGACTTCGCAGTCCTCTTTCTTGTCAATGGTAATAGTAGAAGGGTGAGAATGGATTCATCCAGTGAATTTGGAGTGGTTGTTTGCGTAGCAACGTTTGACAACAGGAGGAATGGAAGACAGTGGTAGGGTGACGGTACATGCATCCATCTATTTGGACTGTATAGTTCTCAATATGCTCATTGAAGGCTAAGACCTTAAAAGGTCCTCTCCAGTGTGTCTGCAACTTCTTGGTTTGTCTAAAGGTACTGATGAACATGCTTCCATTGACCATGAGCATATGACCAACAGGAATAGGTACATGCTTGTTTATTCACTTCTGGGCAGTAGTTGGACTTCCGAATCGTGCAGCTTTGACAGCTTGGAAGGCGGCATTGATATATGCTGCAAGCTAGACAAGGGCTGGTTCCTAGTTGGTTTGTCGCTCATTGATGAGGTTCCAGATTCCTGTTTTCACTTCTCTATTTTTGCGTTCTGCTTGTCTATTGGTTTTATGGTATCCTGCAGCGGCCATGATTTGAATATTACCAAGAGAGGTGAGCCTTTCTTTCCAGAATCGGGAGGTAAACTGGTAGTCATCATCGCTGATGATTGACATTGGGTATCCATGGGGTGTAAAGAGATTTCTTTGCAAGGTATTCCAGGCCTTCTTGGAGGTATCTGTAGTCTTCATAGTCAGTAACCACGTGTATTCAGAGAACCGGTCTACAGCTACTAAGATAGTATCATACCCGGCAGATTGGTTGAACGGTCCTGCAAAGTCAATTGCAAAGGACTCAAAAACTTCGTATTTTAGTAAGAGGGTTTGCACTCTTCCTTCTGGAACCTGAGTACTGTCTATATTTGCCTGCCCGAGTTCACATCACATAACGAAATCTGAGAAGTCCTGTCGCGTTTCCAGTACCGAATATATTCACAGGCAGAGCAGAGGCTGCAGTCTGAACTGAGGTGTTCCTGGTTGTAGATTTCAGAAATGACATATTCTCTGATTGTTGTACTATTGAACATGTGGTCCTTCAGTATGTATAGGCATTGGTAGCCATATCAAGTAGTGGTATAGACCCTTCCAACATATACCTGATAGGGTGCTAGGTCCCCATCCTTATTGCTGTCCAAGGGTTTGAAATAAATCGGGTGCTGGCGGTATTCTTTAATGATCAGGCAATGGAAGGAGGTGGTGAGTTCATATGTTGTAGTCCTGACATTGCGTTCATCCTTGACAAGGTTACCCCTAGTTGGTTCCATAGGTTCTTCTTCTACTTCTTCAAAGATTTTATATTCTTGCCGGTGGTGTTCAGGAATAGTAGGAGGCATGACAGAGATGATAGTTTCTTTATTTAAAACTCGAAGGGGTCCACCATAAAGAGGTTTTGAATCTATATGAGGTGTAGAGGAGGGGGGTATACAGCGTCATGCTCCACGCCCCCTATTTTCCTGACCATAAATTTCTCACGCATAAGCAACACGATCGCGCGTGGTGTGACCCCACACTATTGCACGACTACTTCCCTCCCGCTTAAGCTTCAAGTCTCTGATTCGCGATCCGATGTCTAACATTGGTTCCGCCCATTCATCTGGGGCAAGCTCTGCTACGCCCCTCCACCCCACGGTCTTCACAATCCCGACCTTTCTACAGTCTCAACAGCCTGTCCTAGAAGATGATTTCTCCTCCATTCCCACCCTTATCTGTTCCGACCTCCGCAATCTCAGTGATGCCGAAGCTGTCCTCATCCCACTATTGGTAGCAACCCTTAACGGACATCTTACCACCAACACACGAATCGATCTCCTTGGCACCAAGGTCCAAGGGTTGTCTGACGGTGTTTCCGCCGCTCAGGCCCCCTCATTTGCCACCCTAGTTCCTATTGAGTCAGCTCTACGTGACCTGTCACAAAGAGTTTCCCAACCACCGCCCCCACGTCAGCAAGCCCCAGCGCTACCTGCTCCTCCCCCTACCCATAAAATGAAAGAAGTTCCTCCCTCAGCCCGACCCCCCCAGTCCAACACGGCACAACTCTTGGCTGTCCCACACCGCCAACATGCTTCCCCCACGCTTACCTCTATCAAGTTGGATCTATTGTGTACGGGTACGACCTTGACACCCCCTACTATGACACCATTACTGGTAAAAACTATGGCAACCGTGAGGCCTACAAGGTCAAATACCCCAACTCTGGGGAAGCTCAGACGTTTCATGATGGCAAATACTCTCCCATCTCAGAATGGACTCCTGGCAACATAGATCCAACCTATATACGCCCTCCTCACTCATTCGCCCTGGTTGGCGCCGCCGGATACTAGAAGAAGACCAAGGGGCTCAAGCCGAAATGACCTTCTGCTGCGCAAGTCGCATCAGGCATGATGGCTCCTCCTGTTAAAGAGGCTCCCATCCTGCCAGCAGTGTAAGGTCATTTCTTTGCCCATCAGTCCTCTCATGCCCTCCATCCTGAAGCTGATAGAATCTCCACGACCCTCCCAGACATCACCGCATCGCTTCTCCGTCAAGCCAACTGCCACCTACCTCTCTCCCTCTCTGCCCGGGTCAACAACAGGGGCTCTGTCACTCTCACTGTCCTCGACTGCCACACTCCTGCAACCTCCTCTGCCTCATACTACCAAGCTCTCACCAATCGACTCAATCAACTCTCTCTGGTAGAAAATAAGACCTACCTACCCTTCCGCCCCGTCCCCAACGAGACTTAACCTACCATCCACTCCCTCCCCATCCCCTACCTCCCAGAAGCCCAGGACGAACGCCTCTCCCTCCTGCAAGAGTGAGTCCTCAACGCCATGGGCGTTACCATCTTCTCCACCTGCTATCTCAACCGCGACCTGGAGTCCAGGATGTCCAAGTCCGCTACCTCCGTCATAGTCAACATAGCTCCCGCGTACATCAATGCCATGGGAACCTTAATCCACCTCTTCTCTAGAAGGGGCCGAGATGAACGGGCATTCTCATCCAAGCCCTTTACCCATTGCCAAAACTGCTGGAAGTTCGGACATCAGGTTTCTAGATGTAAGCTGAATGACCCGGTATGTTCAATCTGCTCCCTCTCGCTCACATGTTTGGTGCACCGCCGCCAGAATCCCACCTGTCTGAAAGCGAGTAACACCAAGGCAGTCATAAACTACTGCCCCTCCTCAACTGCTTCGTATCCTAACTGTAAGGAACCGTACTCCACCACCAACTGGGACTGCCCAGAGAGACCAGTCCCCATCGCCAAAGACCCTGCAGCCCCTCCCCCGCTGGAGAACTAGTCAGAGGATGACATGAACGTGGGCCCCGATAGGGCAGAGGAAAATGCAGGACCCTCAACCCCCGGAAAAACCCTCGCCCCTCCATTTGCCACCCCCTGCTGCGCACGCCCTCAAGCCCTACAGGAAATCCAACACACATCTACGCACTCCTCTTCCAGGGCCCACCTCCCACTGTGCCAGGGGGAGTCCGACCCCGCCCGAACCTTTTTCAACACTTCCGGCCTGTCCGGGTAAATGTCAGTTCATATCAGATTCGCTAGCAGGCCTTCTAACGACAGCCCGGGCCTTTTGAGTCTCTCCTTTGCTCAGCCTAATAGCCTGGGTAGCTGAGATGTTTTTCTTTCCTTCTTTCAGAGTTTGGCTTCTCTGCCCTCCATGCCTGTACCGGTCGCCATTCAGGATCATCATGTATGGCACGCAGGTTTACCTTCCTTTCCCGGTTATAAGTGTTTTTCCCCCCCGGCTGCTTGTGGTAAACCACATGTGGGCTGCTATGCCCTAATGTCTTTTCTTGAAGTTGTTTACCTTCTTCCAGTGTGGTCAGGCAACTCTACCCATATCATGGCAGTGGATTTATTTTCTAAAGTAAGCTTTTACTCTTCTTCTCAAGCCCGCCTCAGGGTGTACAATGTGTACAACAATTATGGCACCTCCACCCATACCTGCATTGTTTCCCCAGATTTGTGTTTTCCTGATTTAAATTTTCCTGTTTTTGTTTTAGGTGGCTTTAACCTTCATCACCGCCTGTCTGACCCGCTGAGGGTTGTTTCCTCTACTGAGCTCGGCATTTTGTCTCCTTATTTTCAGTTGACCTCGATGCCTGGTTTTTCTTTACTGAACACCCACAGTGTGATTACTTATTTTCCGTTTGTCTCAGTGGGCAGTCTCTCAGTTCTTGACCTCGCTTTTGCGAACAGTGCGGCAGCCCAGCTTTTTGCTTAGTGGTCTACCCTGCTCCCATCTACAGGTTCAGATCAGGTTCCTACCTGTCTTTTGCTTTCCACACCGTTTGTTATGTGCTCCTCCTCACTCCACCGTGTGGGCCAAGACCGACTGGTCTGCCCTCAGAGATGCCCTCAAATTATTTGTGGTTTCTCCTCCCCCCTGCCTCCCAAGCTTTTCATCTGCCTCTACCTGGTTTGACAGGAATGTTGACCGCCTCCGCACCACACGCCTCATCCACACTCCTCTCCATCGCCTATCCAGTCACTCCAAATCCTGGTGGTCTTCCCTCCATTCCTCCCTAAGGACTTCCATCAATACTTCCACTCGCCGAACCCACAAGGCCCCTACCTAGGCCAGCCGCGCTGAGGTCCAGCGGGCCCGTAATACCTACTTCAAGGCCATCAAACAGGCTAAACACACATACTAGGATGACTTCCTCACCTCCGCAACCCTCAAGACCATCTAGTCTGCCAAGCGCTTTGTACTGGGACGCCCCACGGACTGTTTTCCATCCTTCCCCGATGTATATACTCCCTCTGAGGTTAATGCTGCCCTCCTGTCACACCTTTTCCCACGTAGGACCTCTGTTCCCCCCCCCCCAACCATCCTCTGGCCCATCAGAGACCTCGCTGCGCTCACGAAGGAGGAGATCTCCAAAGCTCTGGCCTCCAGCACTAGCTCGTCTGCCCCTGGGCCAGACTACATCCCTTACTCTGTTTGGAACAGAGTCCATGCTTCCAACCCAAAAATCCTCACCTCTCTTCTAGGACCCCTCCTCCTCTATAGCTGCCATCCTTCCTCCCTCAAGCAGGCTAACTGCATTATGCTTGACAAACCTGGAAAGCCTCCTATGACATACCAGCCTCCTTCCGCATTATCGTCCTCCTCCAAACCCTATCCAAGATCCTGGAGAATGTGGTGGCTGTTAGGCTAGTGGCAGTTGCTTGGGATCTCGGCCTCGTCCACTCTAATCAATGTGGCTTACTCTCTGGTATTGGAACTTTTGATGCCCTTGCTACCCTCTCCCACGAGGTCCGACTTGCGAACAGCATGGGCCTCTTCTTCTCTACTCTGTTCCACTACGTGAAAGGAGGCTTTGACAATGTAGATTGGTCCATCCTATGCAGCAGGCTTCGCGAGAGGGGTGTACAGTCCTACCTCGTCTCCTGGGTTCGCTCGTTTCTACACCCTAGCCAATGCCGCCTCCTTTACCAAGGTTCCCCTAAAATCCTCACCCCAGTACAAGTTTGGACGCACCAACTGTCTCCTGTCTCCCCCCTTCTTTTTCTTATTTAAGTTTCATCCCTCCATCTCCCAATGCCCAATGGTCTCATCCTCTCCTATGTTGACTACTTCGCCATCACTGTGGCCTCAACCTCCTACCACCCCAACGTCCAGAAGCTACAGGCGGCAGCAACATACCTCACCTCGGGAGGCCACCGTATCGGAGTCACTTTCTCCCTCCCCAATACTGAACTTATGCACTGGAGGACCCCTCTGCAAATGGGACTCCCCTCTCCCCTCCCCGTCTCAGTGGACTCCGTACCCTACAAACCTACCCAGGTACTCAGATGGCTTGGCTACTGGCTAGAGCCGGCAACTCTGGCACTGGAAAGGGCCAACTCCGCACACTTTACAAGGCGGCTTGCCCTGCCAGAAGCCGTGCTGGCTACGATCGACCGTCTCTCCCGCTCAAGTAAAGGCTTGGCTCCTCATCTTTGCCACAGACTTGCTTCCTCGCTCATCCGCCCAATCCTCCTGTATAGGTGCTATCTGCTATCGCCTGGCACCAAGATGCTCGACAAACTCAGGTCATTCTGGCACTGGGTTCAAAGATGGGTCACCAACTGCTTCTTCTCCACCAACACCGCTATCCTCGCGATTGAAAGCTCCCTCGCGCCTATCGATATCCTAATCAAGCACCACCAACATCTGGCGGCAATCCGCCTGGTCTACCTTCCCCCAGATATCAACCCTGCGACAGCGCACCTTGATCATGCAGTCCCGGCCACATCGCCTTTCAGGGCACCGGACTCCCTCTGTTGCCCTGGCTCTGTTCGAGGCCGCCACCTATGGGCCAGCCCCAACTACACCCCCCTCAGTTAGTTTACCAAGCCGCCCTCTCCACCGAATCGCCACCACCTACCGGTAGACGCGGTTGCCCACCGGGTCTACTTCATCGTTGGCGACCACCACCACCCCCTTCCTACTGCGAATTCTAGCCTCCTCCCCCACCTCCTACTGGCCCCAGTTGGAGCCCCAGCACTCTACGCCTCCTTGAAGGCCTGGCGCCGAGAGGAACTCCTCTCCCCCTGGCGCCTTCTTTCACCACCTCCTCCCTACTATAAATTTAGAGTCACCCTGCATCCGCACCGCTTTATGGGCCTGGGCCATTACCTTTCTGGCCACCTCCAACAGATGCGTTCCGGTAAGAGCTACCTGACCGCCCACCCGGTCCTAGCAAGAAGATAACCCCTGCCCCATTTGTCCTTGGTGTGAGGAAGGCGATGAAACCTTTAAACATGCCATCTGCCACTGTCCCGTCAAGTCTTCTGCCCACAGTCGACACCTCCAGGGGATTGCGGATATAGGACCTGACTCCTCACTCTGGACTACGATCCCGGCCCTCCTGGGCCGGCGACGCTACCTCACTGCTACCAGAACTGGCTATCCTCCCACATGTATGCACACTATGCCCCCCGTCTTCCCTCTCTGTCCCCCTCCCCATCCCTCCCTGCCTCGCCTCGGTAGTCGTTGTCTGTGTCGCTAAATGGTCTAAGTGGTGGAAGGTCTCTTCTTTGATTTCATTACTTGCCGTTATAGGTTTTGATTTGTTTCCGATATGATACTAGTTAGTTAGTAGTTTTCCTTGATGAGTCCTGAGTAGGCAATGTGTCGGTTATTGGACGCCATCGGAGCAACAGGTTTTGTTTATTTCCTTTGTTAGTTGTTTGATTTTTGGTTTTGTTTCTGCCATAGCTAGCGCTGCACGCATGTTCTTGTACCTTACACAAACAATCAATATAGGATATAAAAAACAAAATAAAAAAAATAAAAAAAGTAAAAAACTGCCGAGGAAGATAGGCTGCAGCTGCTGGAGGCCGGAAGAAGTCTTAGGCCCCTAAGACGCAACATCCTTCTGCTGCGCAAGTCGCACCAGGCATGACAGCCCCTCCTGTTAAAGAGGCGCCCATCCTGCTAGCTGCCTAACGCCATTTCTTTGCCCCTCATTCCTCTCCTGCCCTCCACTCTGCAGCGGAAAGAATATCTACGACCCTCCCCGACGTCGTTACAGCTATACTGCGTGAAGCGAACTGCCCCTTCCCACTCTCTTTCTCAGCCCAGGTCAACGATACAGGCTGTCACCCTCACCATGCTTGACCCCGATACCCCCACTACCTCCTACGCCCCATACTACCAAGCTCTTACTAACCGCTTGAACCAACTCTCCCCAGTTGGTGATAATGCCTACCTGCACTTCTGTCCTGCCTCCAACGAGACCCAACTCGCCATCCACTCCCTGCCCCTTGCCTATCTCCCAGGTGACCAAGAGGACCTCCTCTGCCTCCTCCAGGAGTCAATCCGCAACACCATGGGCGTCACCATCTTCTCAGCACGCTACCTCAACCGCGACTTGTAGTGCAGGATGTCCAAATCCGCTACATCTATGGTTGTCACCATCGCCCCCGAGGATATCAATGCCATGGGAACCTCTATCCACCTCTTCTCTTGGAGACACCGTGTGGAAAGAGCCTTCTTCTACAATTGCTTAACACAATGCTGGAACTGCTCGAAGTTCGGCCATCAAGCCCGCAGATGTAAGCTGGCTCACCCAGTTTGTCCAATATGCCCCCTCTCGCACACATGTTCGGCGCATCTCTGCCAGAACCCCACCTGCTCTAAAGCGGGTAACACCAAGGCGGTCCTCAACTGCTGCCCCTCCTCAACTGCTTCCTGCCCTAACTATAAGTAGCCACACTCCGCAACCGACCGAGACTGCCCAGAGCGGCCAGCTCCAATCACCCAAGACCTAGTAGCCCCACTCACACTAGATAACGAGTCGTGTGATGACATACAATTCGGACCTGGCGGGGCTGATGGACACCTTGGCCCATCGACCCCTAGACAAACTCTCGCCTCTCCTTTCGCCACCCCCCACTGACACCGCCCTCAAGCCCCACCAGTAACCCCTCACGCAGCTACGCTCTTCTCCTTCAGGACCAGCCTCTACCCCTCCTATAGGGATGCCGACCCCACCCAAACCTTTTTCAATCCTTCCGGCTTGTCCGGCTAAATGTCTATCCCTATAAGATTTGTTACCAGGCCCTTTAACAGCCGCCCAGGCCTTTCAAGTCTCTGCTTTGTTCAGTATAACAGCCTGGGTGGCTGGCATGTTTTTCTTTCCTTGTATCAAAGTTTTTCTTTTATGTCCTTTATGCCTGCGCTCGATGCCATACAGGACCTTACTGTGTGGGGAGCTGGCCTACCTTCCTTCCCCGGTTATAAATGTTTTTCTCCCCCACCCACATTTGGCAAACCACGTGTGGCTTGCCATGCCCTACTGTCCTTTCTTGAAGTTGTTTCCCTCCTGCCGGTGTGGTTGGACAATTCCACCCACCTCATAGCAGTAGGTTTATTTTCTTACAGGGGTTTCTGCTCGTCCTCCCAGACCCGCCTAAGGGTGTACAATGTATACAACACCCAGGGCACCTCCACCCACACCCGTATTGTTTCTCCAGATGTGTGTTTTCCTGATTTGGAGTTTCCTGTTTTTGTTTTGGGTGACATTAATCTCCATTACCCCTGGTCCGAACCGCTAAGGGTTTTTTCTTCTACTGAGCTGGCTTTGTCGTCTCCTCACTATCAGTTGGCTTCATTACATAGTTTTTCCTTCCTTAACACCCCTGGTGTGTTCACTTACTTTCCTTTCGCCTCAGTATGCAGGCCGTCGGTTCTTGACCTCGCCTTTGCGAATGGCACCGCTGCCCAGCTTGTTACTGAATGGTCTACCCCGCTCCAGTCTTTCTCTACTGGCTCGGACCATGTTCTGGCCTGTCTTTTGCTTTCCATACCGATTTTGCGTTCTCCTACCCCCTCCCCAGCATGGGCCAAGACTGACTCGCTAGGTGTCGGTAAAGGCCATAAGTTATTTGTTATTTCTCCTCCTCCATCTCTCCCCACTTCTACGTACACCTCAGCCTAGTTCGACAGAAATGGTGACCTCCTCCTGACCAGTCTTCTCCTCCACACTCCCCTCAACCGTCTATCCAGCCACTCAAAACCTTGGTGGTCTGCCCTCCTCTCCTCGTTATGGTCATCCTTCCACGCTTCCACTCGCCGAGCCTGCAAGAACCCCACCGAGACCTCACGTTGTGAGGCCCGTGTTGCCCGCCATGCCTACTTCAAGGCCATCCACCAGGCCAAGCGCACATACTGGGACGACTTCCTCTCTTCCACCATACTCAAAACCGTGTAGACTGCCAAACGCTTCGCACTGGGACACCCCCCTGACCGCTTTCCATCCTTTCCCAATGCAGACACTCCGGCTGAAGTCAACACCGCCCTCTTGCCCCATTTCTTCCCTCCTAGGCCCTCCGCTCTCCAGCTATGTATCCTCTGCCCCTTCAAGGACCTCGATGTGCTCATGAAGGAGGAAATCTCCAAAGAACTGGCTTCTAGCTCCAGCTCATCCGCCCCAGGACCTGACCACGTCCCCTACTCTGTTTGGGAAAGAGTCCACGCCACCAACCCGAAGATCCTCACCTCTCTTCTGGGACCCCTCCTTTCCTATGGTTTCCAGCCACCCTCCCTTAAGCAGGCTAACAGAATTGTTCTCGACAAACCTCGTAAGGCCTCCTATGACACACCAGCTTCCTTCCAAATCATTGTCCTCCTTCAAATCCTGTCTAAGATCCTGGAGCATGTGGTAGCTATAAGGCTAGCCACTGTTGCTCGGGCCCTCGGCCTTGTCCACTCCAATCAATGTAGCTCTCTCTCCAGCATGGGAACCTTCGATACCATTGCAACCGTCTCCCTTGAAGTCCGTCTGGCACACAGTATGGCCCTCTGCTCCTCCACCCAATTCCTCCCTGTTAAAAGAGGCTTTGACAATGTGGACTCGTCCGCCCTGTGCCGCAAACTGCGTGAGATAGGGGTACAGCCTTACCTCATTTCCTGGGTTCGTTCTTTCCTCCATGGTCGCCAGTGTCGCCTCCTTTACCAAGGATCCCCCAAAGTCCTTGCCCCTGTACAAGTTGGAACCCCCCAAGGCTCACCTGTCTCCCCACTTCTTTTTCTTATTGATGTTTCGTCCCTCCACTTCCCGGTTCCCAATGATATTATCCTGTCATACGTTGACGACTTTGCCATCACTGGGGCCTCACCCTCCTACCGCGGCAATGTCCAGAAATTTCAGGCAGTTGCGTTCGTCCTCACCTCCCGTGGCCACCACATAGGCATTGCTTTCTCCCTTCCTAAAACAGAGCTTATGCACTGGATGACACCTCTGTAAAGAGGTCCACCCTCTCCCCTCCCTGTCTCGGTGGACCGTGTCCCCTAGCAGCCCATACAAGTACTTCGGTGGTTGGGCTATTGGCTCGAACCTATGACTCCTGCCCTGGATAGGGCCACTTCGGCACACTTTACAAGACGGCTTGCCCTGGCTGAAGTAGCGTTGGCTACAATGGACCGTCTCTCCCGTCCTGGTAAAGGCCTCTGGCCACATCTCCATCACAGACTTGCTTCCTTTCTAATTCGCTGTATACTCCTCTATGGTTGTGACCTACTCTCGCCCAGTGCCCAAATGCTAGACAAACCTAGGTCCTTCTGGCACAGTGTCCAAAGGTGGGTCACCAACTGTTTTTTCTCCACCAACATCACCATCCTCCCTTGTGAGAGCTCCCTCCCACCTATTGATCTCCTTATCAAATACCTTCAACAGATGGCGGCTATGCACCTGGTGTGCCTCCTGCCAGAAATCAACCTAGCAACAGTGTGCCTCGATCATGCTGTCCCAACCATGTCACCATTCAGGGCATCGGATTCTCTTCGGTACCCTAGCTCCGTTTGTGGCCGGCACCCCTGGGCCCGGCCCAACTATACTCCCTTAAGTTGGTTCACTAAGCCGCCATCACATCCGCATCCTCGCCGCCTTCCTGTCGATGCGGTTGCCCACCGAGTTCACTTCATCATAGGCCACATCCCCGACCTTCTGCCTCCTGCGAATTCCAACCTCCGTCCCACCCTTCGGCTTGTCCCGGTTGGGGCCCCTGTCATCTACGCCTCCCTCAAGGCTAGGTGCCGCGAAGAACTGCTCCTTGCCTGGTGCCTCCTCTCCCCTCCTTTGCCTTACAACCTCTTTGGTCCTTCCCTTCGCCCGCACCCGTTCATGGACTTGGGGTGTTTCCTATCAGGTCGGCTACATCAGATGCGCTCTGGTAAGAGCTACCTGGCCGCTCACCTGTCCTGGTATGATGTTAATCCCTCCCCCATCTGTCCACGGTGCGAAGAAGGTAATGAGGCCTTCGAGCACGCCATCTTCTCCTGCACAGCCAAGTCTACTTCCCACGATCGCCACCTCCAGGGGATTACTGATATAGGACCTGAGTCCACACTACGGACCGCGATCCCAGCCCTCATGGGCCTGGGACGCTATCTTACAACCACGAAGCCTAGTTTTCCCCCCGATATGTATGCACACTACGCCCCCGGTCTTCCCTCTCTATCCCCATCCCCTTCCCTGCCTGTCTCGCCTCAGTTGTCGTTGGCTGGGTCGCCAAGTGGTCTAAGTGGTGGAAGGTTTCCTGCTTGCTTTCATTACTCGTTATTGTGAGTTTTGTTTTTATTTTTTTTTTAAGATACTAGTTAGTTAGTTCTTTTCCTTTATAAGTCCTGTGTAGGCAATGTGTCGGTTATTGGACGCCATTGGAGGAACTGGATTTGATTTTTCTTTCGTTAGTTGTTTGATTTTGGTTTTGTTTCTGCCATAGCTCACGCTCCACGCATGTTCTTGTACCTTACACAAACAATGAATTTATGATATAAAAAAAAAACGAGTAGAAAGCAAAACGGCCGAGGAAAATAGGCTCTCCACACTTTATACTAATTAATCTCCTTACTTATTGCTTTACGAATAAAACATCTTTACGCTACTTATCACGTTGGCACATCCGATACATTTCTCACGAGCCTACGTGTGACGAAGTTATCTTAGTTAGTATTTAACAGGCGTTATCAGATGAAAGGTGATAACCTTGATCAACAGATCTAAAGAGCTGTTATATCTGATAAGATAGGAACTAAGAAGAGAAGTATCGTCACCCGTCGCGATTAGTTAACCATGAGCTAGGAACGTTACACCAAGTATTAATATGATACTTAAAACAAAACATAAAACAAACTAAGTATCAAGACGATACTTCAAACAAACCAAGTATCAAAGCGATTCTTAAAACAAAACATAAAACAAACTAAGTATCAAGATAATACTTCAAACAAATTAAGTATCAAAGCGATACTTAAAACAAAACATAAAACAAACTAAGTATCAAGACGATACTTAAAACAAAACATAAAACAAACTAAGTATCAAAGCGATACTTAAAACAAAACATAAAACAAAATCCTTAACCTAGTACCAGTACCGGTTACAAAATCCTGGCGCTTACCTTTCAGTCACTACTGGAATTGCCAGCTTTTGATGGACAAATGCTTCGAATAACCTTTCAGGATTAAGGACTACAATTTGCTTGGAATTATTGGGAAAGTATACAGTAGTAGTATTCAGGACAAATTCAATATGTTTCCAACCAAGGCATTTGGCATCAGCAAATACTTCATGCTGAAGTTGACATTAGTAGACTGCCGCTGGAGCAGAATACAAGTGGCCAGCTTAGTTCATCATAGTAATATCCACGCGATACTTCGGTTACCAGCCCAGCGACTTGTGCTTAAACTATATCAATTTATGGAAGTAAATACCAACAAATCTGAAGAGTAGGGAGAGTTAAGTGAGGTCTTCGCTGAACGATATACTGTAATAGGAGCTCTCTCAGGGATGATTGATCCCCAGATTGCCACTGTACCGTAGTATTCCTTTCTGAAACTAAGGATAAAGATGATCAACAGTAGAGCTGAAAAGACAATATAGTAAAACTAAATATCATTAAGCCACAGCTTTATTCAATTAAGTCTTGATCATGAGAGGTAGTCTGTGTCACGATCCTAGATCGGACATAGTAGATTTTATTAGTTAGTTAGTAAAGTTTCATTTGTTACGAAATTGGTTTATGAGTTTCCTTTGTTACGTAGTTGTTTTATGTTATGATTTATGTTTTCACGCACTTGACCTATTCAGAGGTCATGTGATTTATGATGGGCTATGCAACGAGGCAGACTGCAAGGCAGACTCATTGAGGTTTCATTTGTTATATTTCACGCACGAGACTTATTTAGAAGTCACGGGGCTGCATAAGGAGGCTATGCAACGAGGCTGTGCGCAAGGCAGACTCGTTAAGTTTATGTTATGTTTTATGTTATGTTTCACGCACATGATCTATTCAGAGGTCATGGGGCTGCGCAAGGGGGCTGCGCAAGGCAGACTGGCAAGGCAGACTGCCTTTAGTTTGATTTATAAGCGGGTTGAGGGAAGGACTATATAAGGAGTCCTTGAAGGCGAGTTAGTTAGTTCTTCACGCAACCATCTAAGTTATTTTCCTACTTATTGTTTTAAGAACGAATTTACTTTATTCTATATACCTCACGATAGTTACACAAACTTAGTAGAAGAGGAACGCCTCTAAGTCTACTAAGTGTAACAAGAGAAAAGGTAATAGTGTAAACGCACACTATACGAGAACGACGAAGAAACGTAATAGTGTGAACGCACACTATTAGTACGAAATATATAGTGTCATACGATACTATAAGAGAAGTATCGTTGCCCGTCGCGTGAACTGATATAGGAACAGGACCCCTTAACATTTGGTTACGTCTCACCAGCGACGCCCAACGATAGACAACACGGCTTTCAACCCAGATCACGAAGGTGATCTCGATATAAACGACGATACCCTAGGGCTAGGAGGAGATTTTACTGACGCCCTAGAAAACGCATCAGCACAACCCTCAAGGACAGGAAGTCCAGTCACACCAGAAGGCAGATCACCTGCGGAAAGCTCAGACGAAGAAGGAACACCAACTCCAAGAAGGATGACAGACATACCCGCACCAGCGGCGGCACCACCAGCCCCAGTCAATGTAATCGGCATGACTGAGGCACAATTCAACGCTTTCCGAATTTCCGCTCAACCAAACTCGAGGAATCGACCGAAGCCACGGGAGCCTAATGTGTTCAAAGGAGATCGAACGAAGTTTCAGAGCTTCATAGCTCAACTAGAGGGGTACTTTAGGGTCAAAGAGTACAACGGCAGCGAAGACAACCTGAAGGTAGCCTTTGCGGAGTCTCTCCTGAGAGACACGGCCGAGGCATGGCTCATCCCCTATAGCGAAGGATCCAAACCAAGGACTTGGGACACGTGGGACGAGTACAAACAAACCCTAAAGGAACAATTCGGAGACCCGAATGCAAGAGAAACAGCACGACTCAAACTCGAGACGATGAAGCAAGGAAGAAAGAACATGACAGAGTTCTGGAACGAGTTCCGACTTATCGCAAGCGAAGCAGAATATGACGACAACTCACTATGGAATCACCTATTGTCAGCATGCAGCGAAACGCTACAAGACGCCTGGGGCTTAGGAGATACACCTTTCACCACCACAGACGCTTTCGCTAGATGGGCAATCGCGAAAGAAAACAAGCTCAACCAGGTGAAGCATGCGAAAAAGCAGAATCCGACGGCGAGACAACAAAGAAGAACAAGACGATTCCGATCACCTCGTGCTCAAGATAAAGATATCAACAAACAATGGAATAACGGAGACCAACGCAATGCTGGATTCAGGGGCAACGGAAAACTTCATCGACCAAGAGTTTTGCGACATGAACCAAATACCCCTGAATCGGATCAGCAAACCCAGAGACATCTATGTGGTCAATGGGGAAAAAAGCAAAGCGGGACCCATTACCCACGAAGCGGAAGTATCTATGGAGATCGGAACACACAAAGAAGAGGTGGTTTTCCAAGTGGCCAATATGAGGAAGCATACGGCCATACTGGGAACACAGTGGCTCAAACGACATAACCCAAGGATCGACTGGAAACGAGAAAAGATACATTTCGACAGCGACGAATGCACGGCAAGCTGTGTCGAAAAACCACCAACGGTCAATACAGTTCCAGAAGAAATTGCGATATGGGAGAACGAGCAAGCACGCATGTTGGAAACAACATGTAATGAAGGGGACATTCAGATCAGACGGATGGACCCGAAAGCAAAGATACCGACTAAGGGATCGGTTATGGCTGCAGGTCACGACCTATACAGCATGAATGGTACGACTGTTCCCGCCAGGGGACAGGCCATGATAAGAACCGGGATTGCGATACAACTCCCCGAAGGAACCTATGCACGAATAGCTCCAAGAAGTGGATTAGCGGTACGTCATAGTATTACCACTGGAGCCGGAGTCATAGACGCAGACTATCGAGGGGAGGTTCAAGTATTGCTTATGAACCTGAAAGACGAAGACTACGAGATCAGAGAAGGGGACCGAATCGCCCAAATGATCATCGAAAAAATCGATACTCGGCAACTACAGGAAGTAGTTAGCTTGGAAGAAACGACAAGAGGCGAGAACGGATTCGGGAGTACTGGTACCACGGAGATAGAACAACCTAAAAGGAAAACCCTCGATATCGACTTTATATCAGCAAAAACCTTCGGAAAACTCTATCGAAAAGGAGAACGATGTGGAGTACTCAAATGGGAGCCCGAAGAAGATGGGCCAACGATAGCCGAAGCTTCGACAATAAGTACGCGGCTAGCCGTACGACAAGGAATGAATAAGCAAAAGACAACGCTTAAAGAAACGGTACCGAAGGAATACCATGGATTCCTGGATGTGTTCGAGGAAGGAGAAAAAAAGGATCTACCCGAACGCAGGCCAGAGGATCACAAGATCGAGCTAGAGGAAGGGAAGACGGCTCCTTTATGAAACTCTACCCGTTACGAGAAGAAGAGCTCAAGGTATTAAAAGAATACCTTGAACAGAACCTGGCACGAAGATGGATAAGGCCATCATCATCGTCAGCAGGAGCACCAATATTATTTGTCAAAAAGAAAGATGGCAAATTGAGGTTATGCGTGGACTTCAGAGGGTTGAATGCGGTATCTAAAAAAGACAGATACCCATTACCTCTGATAGATGAAGCATTGGATCGACTGGGAAAGGCGCAATGGTACACCAAACTGGACATCAAGGATGCCTATCACAATATTAGGATCGCCAAAGGAGACGAATGGAAAACGGCATTTCGCACTAGGTACGGACTATACGAATACCTAGTAATGCCGTTTGGACTATTCAATGCACCGGCCACATTCCAACGATGGATTAACTCCAAGTTAAGTCAATTCCTGGATCTGTGTTGTATCGTCTATCTAGATGATATCCTCATATATTCAGAAAACTTGGAACAACACCAGAAGGATATACGGTCGATAATCACGGCATTGCGACAGGCTAAAGTCAAGCTGAAGCCTACAAAATGCGAGTTCCACAAAAAAGAAACGGAGTATCTGGGCTTCATCATCAGCCCAGAAGGGATAAAAGCGGATCCGGTCAAAACAGAAGAAATCGAAATTTGGAAACCTCCAAAAAGCGTCAAGGGAGTTCAAAGCTTTTTAGGCTTCTGCAATTTCTATCGAAGATTTATAGAAGGATTTAGCAGAGTGGCTAAACCGCTATACGGACTCACGAACAAAGGAATCAAATGGGAGTGGGGGGAACAACATCAAACGAGTTTCGACAAGTTAAGAGAGAAACTCACTACGGCACCCATACTCCAACATTTCAATCCAGAATTACCGATAAGGATTGAAACGGACGCATCGAACTACGTATGCTCGGGCATACTATCGCAACTAGCGGAGGATGGATTTTGGCACCCGGTGGCATTCCGATCCAAGACCATGTCAAAAGCGGAATGCAACTACGATATACACGACAAAGAACTGTTAGCAATCGTACAGGCATTCAAGACATGGAGAACCTATACGTTGGGACACAAACATGACATCAAAGTCATAACCGACCACAAGAATCTAGTGCCGTTCACAACCACAAAGGAACTCAATCAAAGACAAGCAAGATGGTATGAAACGTTGTCGCAATACGATTTCAAAATCGAGTACCGACCCGGCAAACAAGGAGGACAACCAGACGCGCTCACGAGAAGGGCAGAAGATCTGCCAAACAAAGAAGACGAACGGATCAAACAAAGAGAAAGAATACTACTCCCTAAGGAAAAGCATTTGGAAGAAGGATACGACAGTGGATACGAATCCATGAACGAAGTAGGCACAACGGTGCTAAGCGACGAAGGATACACTCGATGGATCAAGGAAAAAACAAAAGAAGATGTGGATATGAAGAAGATATCCCAAGCGTTGGAAGAAAAAAGAAAAGAAATGAAGGGGGTGGCGTTGGGATTATACCAAAGAAACGAGGGATACCTATGGTACGACAATCGGATAAGGATCCCGGCAGATGAAGCATTACGAACGGAAACGATAAGAAGAAATCATGACATTCCACAAGCGGGACACGGCGGAACGGCTAAGACGGCAGAGCTTATCGGAAGGTCATATTACTGGCCTAATATGCGCAACGATATCAAACGATACGTCAAAAACTGCGAAACATGTCAGCGGACCAAAGCAGTACGACACGCACCTTATGGATTGCTAAAACCACTGGAAGCTCCTGGAAGACCATGGCAATCGATAAGCATGGACTTCATCACCGGACTACCCGAATCCAAAGGATGCGACGCAATTTGGGTAGTGGTTGATCGTCTGACCAAGATGGCACATTTCGTGCCATGCAATACCACTATGGATACGACGGGATTATTCCAGTTGTTTAAAGACCAAGTCTTTAGATTACATGGACTACCAAAGGACATCATTTCCGACCGTGGATCACTATTCACTTCCGATTTGTGGAAGGAAATAACTCAACATTTGAAAATGGACCGACGGTTAAGCACAGCATTTCATCCACAAACCGACGGACAAACGGAACGAACAAATGCGATATTAGAACAATATCTACGGGCATTTGTGAACTATCAGCAGGACGACTGGATAGATTACCTCGCTACGGCAGAATTCGCATACAACAACGGAAAACAAGAAACCATTCAGATGACACCCTTTTACGTAAACTACGGATATGATCCAACGTTCGATCCGGCAAAATACGATGTGCCGACAAAGATAACGGAGGTCGAGAACATGCAACAACTGCACGCGATATTACGAGAAGAAATCTATCACGCGCAACAACGACACAAAGAATCAGCCGACAAACACAGAAAACCCGACCCGAACTTAGCCATAGGAGATAAGGTATGGCTAATACCAAAAAACATACGAACCACGAGACCATCACGGAAGTTGGACTACAAGAAATTAGGACCTTTTACGATCAAAGAACGAGTGGGACTGAGAGCATATAAGCTCGACCTCCCCCGCTCGATGAACAACACTCATCCAACATTCCACATTAGTCTCATCGAGCCCTATCAAGATAACTCTTTTCCCTCACAAAAACAACCTCCTCCTCCACCGATCGAAGTGGACGGTGAAAAAGAATACGAACTCGACGAAATCATCGATTCTCGCTTACACTACGGTAAACTCCAATACTGCGCGAAGTGGACTGGATATCCTCCTGAACACGATCTTGAGTGGTACCCAGCGAACAACTTCGAAAATGCAACCGTGGCAACGCGAGAATACCATGGACGAAGCCCTGGCAAGCCAGGCCCCGAGCCCAGTACGATTCGGCGACTGGGTGGAGGTAGACAAGAAAGAGGAGGACCTCACGAACGAACAATGGGTGAACCTGGCGGATCTCAACCGCCCAGCAAACCCATCACGCGAACACGACTTAATGTCGTGGACACATTGCTTTGACGACGGGTGTCCCACCCACTATGGGGACAAGACCGGCGCGAGCTGGTTCCCGAGGGAACCAAGAGAACACAAGAGCAAGAAGACTTCGGGGACGAAGACAAGGAGAGAGGGGGCCAAAAAATCCAGCAAGAAGGTCCGTTGGGCGGACCAGACCCATGAGGAACAGACCCCGGAACCAAAATCTCTCTCAAACACACCAACCTCCTCCACGAGTCCCGAACCTCCCACATCACCACAAACAACCGAGCCCGATACGATCGAATCTCTCCAACAGCAAATTCAACGAATACAGGAGACGATCGACGCGCACGAAATCGATGCCCGCCTATACCAAGGGCAGACGAAGATGTGGGAGGCAAAGGGGAGACAGTTGGAGAGGGAGAACGAGCGGTTAGCGAGGAAGGTGACGACGGAGCAGGTCAAGGTGGGACTTGCGGAGCACGCGATGAAGAGGTTGCGGGAGCAACTGAGGAGGCGGGAGGCCAAGTACCAGAGGCTTAAAAACCTCTTGTACGAAGTAACCGGGGGGATCAGGAGGAGCGCTAATCTCATGTTGGAGATAGCGGGAAAGAGCGGGGAATACGATTGGTTGGCCTAACGGGACTTAGGCCTAGGGAGAGGGGAGCTACTGTCACGATCCTAGATCGGACATAGTAGATTTTATTAGTTAGTTAGTAAAGTTTCATTTGTTACGAAATTGGTTTATGAGTTTCCTTTGTTACGTAGTTGTTTTATGTTATGATTTATGTTTTCACACGCATGACCTATTCAGAGGTCATATGATTTATGATGGGCTATGCAACGAGGCCGACTGCAAGGCAGACTCGTTGAGGTTTCATATGTTATATTTCACGCACGAGACTTATTTAGAAGTCACGGGGCTGCATAAGGAGGCTATGCAACGAGGCTGTGCGCAAGGCAGACTCGTTAAGTTTATGTTATGTTTTATGTTATGTTTCACGCACATGATCTATTCAGAGGTCATGGGGCTGCGCAAGGGGGCTGCGCAAGGCAGACTGGCAAGGCAGACTGCCTTTGGTTTGATTTGTAAGTGGGTTGAGGGAAGGACTATATAAGGAGTCCTTGAAGGCGAGTTAGTTAGTTCTTCACGCAACCATCTAAGTTATTTTCCTACTTATTGTTTTAAGAACGAATTTACTTTATTCTATATACCTCATGATAGTTACACAAACTTAGTAGAAGAGGAACGCCTCTAAGACTACTAAGTGTAACAAGAGAAAAGGTAATAGTGTAAACGCACACTATACGAGAACGACGAAGAAATGTAATAGTGTGAACGCACACTATTAGTACGAAATATATAGTGTCATACGATACTATAAGAGAAGTATCGTTGCCCGTCGCGTGAACTGATATAGGAACAGGACCCCTTAACAGTCTGTCAGTTACTTACAAACACTACTCCGCCTTCACGAGCATTCAAGTTCCGCATACTGTCCAGCTAACCTCTACCGGTCAGAATAAAGATCCTTCATAGCGAACTTGACCACTCAATATTGTTCGAACATCTGCCCTACTAATGTGTTTTAGCCAATGCAACTCCCATGTAACTGAAGGAGTACAAATCCTTCTTGTCGCAGACATGCCAGTGGCAAGCTGCCATGCCTATGCAGATACTATACCAACTATGGAACTTTTTACCCATATACACTGAGTCGTTCTCAAGCATTTGCAGCCCATGAACATCTATCCAGCTCTACACATTTATATTTCATTCTCTAAGATTGCAATGTAGCTCCTTCGATAAACCACTTTGGAGGTTGACTACCAATAGGCGCTACCCACAGTCATCCATCTTAGAAGTAAGTCCTACCATGAGCTTGGGCTAGTGGCTCAGAGTTCTCAACGATTCTCCAATTCTATTACACTTTTGGGGCAACGGACTTTGGTTACATCACCTATAGGCCTTCAGTATCCTAATCTCCTGCTTCTAACTTAAAAGTAGTATTAACCCGTCAACTTTAGTCCGTTTTCCACAACACCACCTGGAGGCTGTTCTCCATGTTCTCCTCTTCCCCCTCATATATCTTGAGGATACCTTATGGGAGGATGGACGGCATGAGCATATGCGGCGTTACAGGAGCATCTCCACTTGGTGACCTTTGCTAGTCATATAGCAACTATTCAGACAGTACTCCATGATGCTACGGACTTATAAACAGGCAAAGAATGGTTGCTAGCCACTACATCTCCAAGTTACAGATTGTTTGGAGCTCCACTTGTTATAAGGAAATGATTCGCACAACCCGAGATTTGATCAACCGATGTAGCTTCCCCTGACAAACAATCTGGTAACTTCCCCCAAAGTCCTTCATAACAAGTTACTTTCAAGGTATGGTAACTTGGCTCTGTAGCCAGGTTACTGATAACCAAGGCAGGGTAATTCTAGTCCAAAGGTAGGGTAACCTCCTGCCCTTACTAGTACTATGTGCCTTTAGTACGGTCTAGTATACCCGACTGAGGTACCTAACAAATAGTACCTTCTCTTTTTGGACTCTGATAGCAAACATGTGCAGTGGGTCGATATGTTGTGAGGAGAAGAAGAAACACTTGTGTGTTCATAAGAGTGAATGTGTTCGAATTGTGGTCCATAATCGATTTCCTCCTCCAGAAATACATGAAAAGGAGGTTTCCGCATATCGGGGTTAACCCAGATAACAGGGTACGACAGTTAACTAGGGTCCTGACCCCTTTGACTAACCACCGTCATACCTTCCCACTATCTGTTGAGATTACATATCCATCAGACTCTAGTTTACTGCCATCCCTACCATGGTAGTCTTTTGATACTGGTATGGGTGTAGGTTTCTCTACATATAATCGTATTCAGTGGAGTCTCATTACAGTACTTTACACAAGTTGTTAGTACTAGTAATATCAGGAGACTAACATATCTATCAGCTGAATGTCCTAGCTGCCATTGGCCATCCAAATATTAATAGTGATATCTTAATAGAACTATCACCCTGAATTGAGTAGTTGTATCCAATCTTTTATAGTTAAATTTGTTGATTATCAATTACAAGCTATAAGTTGAAACAAGCTCTGTATCTCTCCTTTCAAGAAATTAATAGCATATTAAAGGAGATTGTGTTAACCACTTCACTTGCTAACTCCAATCTATATATCTCAAGTAATATTAACTTAATTCTCTATGTTGACATTATCCTAACTCCATCTCCAAAGCTCTCGCTAATTGAGTCTGCTAAGAAATCCCTATACCACTACCACTAAATCAGTAGTCATCTGCCAATTGCCAGTTGGCAGTTCCTTGTGTTTAAGATCTATATAGACAAGGATAAGTTAATAATTCACCTGTCAAATATAACCAGCTTAGTGTAAGAATGCTTTGGAATAGAGCAATAAAATTAATATCAGGCTATAACTGCAACTATAATTCATGTAGCTGCAGTAACAGAGATAGAACTGTGTAAAAGAGGCTCAGTTCGTAGTTAGTTTGATACTACTGCAACAGCGGGAACCTATACAGCTGCTAGGAGAACAGTGAGTTACTTCAAGATGAACACATATCTGAGAATTGTGTTCAATTAGGATAACATAAACCTATCAAGCTTATTAAACTCTAACTGGGTAGGTGATATTGAGAATATCAAAACTACCTCTGGATTTCTTATCCTCCTCAGCATGGGTGGTATATCATCGCAGGTATCGAAGAGAGAAATATTTGTATTATCTACTACTGAGACAGAATATTTAGCCTCCTGTACATGGTACAAGGAAGCTGTTATGCTCAGAAGAAGCTATGATGATTTAACTAGGAGAAGTTAAAATGGAAGTTATCTTTCACCCTTACCTCCTACTATGATTCTTATTGCCAGTGATAATATAAGGTGCATTAATGTTGATTCATAAATCCTTGTTTTCATAAACATACCAAGCTCGTTGAGTTAAAGTATTACTATATCCATCATGTCCATGAGCAGGAAGTTATTACAATTAACTACGTGTTAAATGACCATGTGAGGACAGCTATTCTTACCAAAACACTACCTTCCAATCTTCCCTGGTAGTATGTAAAATACCTAGGAATACGTGAATTGCCTACGCTGCTACTATTACTTTAATGTATATTTGTTATTCTTCATCTACTACTAGGATGTTAGTCGGAGAATTATAAATAGCTTTTATCAGGTAGAGTACTCTTTGCCTAACTTAAATAATTTTCTTTTCCTTATCCAATGATTTTTAGTTTTGAGCGTGGGGTTAATGGGACTAGTATTGGAAATCTACGGCTTACCAAAGCTAGAGATATACCGCATGACGATACCAGAGCGAAGCGGCGAGGACTAAGTCCACTGTAAATACTCTTCACAACTGAGGATGGGAAAGGTCACCAAATCACCCTAAAACTTGCTCCACTCAACAACTCTGTCTCTCACTCCACAATTCTGCTGATCCACAACTCTCAACTCTAAACTAAAAGGAAAAGACAGCAGTATAAATAAATAAAAAACAATCACCAATCTTATCCTTCCTGCTATCTCTTTCACGCCAATATTTCTAACTTCTCCCACACCTAACGTAATTTATGGGGTAATGGCTCTTTACCGCGATGCGGCTCACCTATGGCAACCAATGGACAAGTCAACATCTGTCTTATTATCTCAACCAATATTACTGATACAACTTTGCAACTGCATGAACACATACATTTAGATATGGAGAATCAGAATTTGTAATTATTATTTTATGAGTCAAAGTCATTGCTCTCTTGCGATACTTTTAAGAGTTCTTACACTAAACTACACCGTTTGACCCCAAACTCTGTGAAAATCAAAAGCATATATCTCGTGGCTCTATAACTTATAGCTGTACAATCGTACTTCTATAGGTCTTATAGAATTAGTAACAAGACCATTTATCCTGATTCATAGTAATTCTTTGAAATTACAGGATCCAATAAAAACCTGAAAATTTGGATCAAAATACATACAAAATTGAGCTATTTAACTAGAAGATATCTACTCACACAGAGCAGCTATAAAGTTCCTTCCTTGCAATCAGTTTTAATATCATAGTTAAAGTAGATGTAAACAGTATTAGATTATTGTGATACATTTACCATATTCTATCCTTCCATTATAATTACTAGTAGTTGGAGGACGTATTTACCTAATTAAAATTAGAGTAATTATACTAGAAATGGAGATCTCCAATGAATATAACATTCCTAATAGCTTCATTCCATTCAGCAGGCCTGGTTCATTTATTTTTAACTTTGTTCTAGTGGAATTGCATACTATGCTAAAATGTATATGTCATATTTCTTAGTAACTAAATACTTTTTTTCTATAGTAATCTGCTGAACTATCAAGTTTGTAGAAATATAGATTATGTATTCAACTAACACACAATACTAGGAAAGGGGAAAGAAAGGTTTCTAAAGGTCAAGTAGTTTTTATTGGTTAATTTCATCATATATTAAATACTTATCTTTCATTTCAGACCCTTTACTAGACATGCGTATTCTGACACTGAAAAGATATCATTGAACATCAAACTCTATATTCCTACTGTCAGGGTATTAGTGAAGGTAATTGCAAAGAATTAAATCTCTAGGTCTTCTGTGTAAGTAGATATTATCTAAAAGAATTGCCCCATTTTGTATGGATTTTGATAGATTTTTTCCAGTTTTTATTGGATTCTGTAATTTCAAAGAATTGTTATAAAATAGAATAAAAAGTCTTATTACTAATTATATAAGACCTCTATAAGTACAGCAGTAAGTTACGGAACCACTGGGTATATGCTTTGGTTCTCTTATGGTTTTGGGTCAGAGGGTGTGTGGTTCAGTGTAAGGACTTTTAAAAATATCACAAAAGAGCAGTATCTTTGAATCATAAAATAATAATTACATATTCTGATTCTCCACACATAAATGTATGTGCACATGCAGTTGCAAAGTTGTATCAGTAATATTGGTTGAGATAATAAGGCAGATGTTCATTTTTTCACCGGTTGCCATGGGTGAGCCGCATCCCGGTGAAGAGCCGTTACCCCATAAATTACGTTATCCCCGTCTCCTCTGTTCGCTCCTGATACTAACGAAAGAAAGACAAACAACAGACCCCCCTAATATCCTCCCATAACCTTTCTGCCACGCTCCCATTGCCTTCTGCACTCCCCTGCTAACAAAAGAAATACAGGAACAAAGACTCCTGACAGTCTACAACTCCCTTGAGGTTCCTATCCTTCTCCGCCCCAGGCGATTTCCCAATGCACATAGCAAGAACATCCGCCGCAATAAAGAAAGTGGCCGGAGGGGAACAAAGAGGCGGGAACTGGCAAACGGCCGGCTCTGGGAACATACATCGAATAAGCAGACAGGCAGACGAAGGGGTGACATAGGTACCGATGGCGGGTGGATGGACGGGTAGTCGTGTAGATGGGCGGATAGTGGTGTAGACGGCCGGATATTCCAACGGACGGATATGCTGGCGGGCAAGTGAACAAAGCCTTGAGCATGCCGAGCAGCATCCCTATTTCTAACTGCTACCCAGTACTGTTGATTCCTTTCTTTATTCTGGTTTTCTTGAAGCCTTTTTAATACATATATGCAATACGGAAGGAGTCGGAGTGTTGGAGTATCTTTCCATATTGAGGATAGTTGAGCTTGGAATATACGTAAGCATGCAATGTGGTGGTAATATAGAGGTAACTAAGGCTGCATGAGCTTGGGTAATCCCGGATTGGTCTTTCTTGTATCACTAGTCGGACTCACACTCCACCTCTCTTTCTTGAATACAACCCTCAGTTGTTTCAAGAAAAATACATTCTCGTGAATCTATTTTCACTGCCCTACTCTAAGCGAGGCACTATTCCCATTCTGGCTCTCCTGAGACTCTGCAGTATAACCCACGGAAACAATGGGTTAATCGAGTAAATATTTATTGGAACGTAATAAACTGGGATAAAAATAGTAAAACGCAAAATAGGATGCTAATTCGGTCAATGGGCTGTGAATATCCTATTTCTTGACGGGCCTGGTCAGACACGTCCTAGCCTAGTCAGTCCCATAATCCGGACCGTCCATGCCGGTCCGATTTTTACCATTAGACTATACTTGACTTCCGACCGGACTAGCTGTTCAGTCCAGTCATCCGCCGACCATTCGGAACCCTGTAGGGAGGAGACAATAAGTTTAGAGCATAAAGGGATTCCTATACACCTATATCACAGGTTGTAGTAAACAGTCATACACATTAAGTTCTTGAAATAATTAGACCCTTATCCTGGTTGCGTGGTACTAGCAAACTAACCTTCTTTACTGCTACGGAGTTTGCACCACAGGTTTGGACAAATGGCGTGCCAAATCTTGCATGAGACATACAAGTATAGTAGAGGTCCTCTGATCAGCCACAGGCAACCAAATTACAAAACCTCTTTAATTTCATAGTATTAATTATTTACAGCTCAAAAAGCCGCAAACCCTAGTGTCCTCAGCATGATCATTGTCTTCTTCCTCCCCATCCCCTTACCCCGCTCATCTTCCTCACCCCCTCCACCTCCCCCATCCTCCTCGCCACCCTCATCTTCATCACCCTGCCCGTCGTCCCCGTCCACCCCACCCCTCCCGGACCCCCCTCACCCTCATCCCCCGCACCAACCGCATCCCCTCCACCAACCTTACCCTCACCGACCTTGTCATCGCCCTTAGTAACCTTACTCCCATCACGCACCCTCCCGCCCCGCCCTTATTATATTGCAGTAACTTCTGAATTTCGGCAAGCAACAAACGCGTCATATGCCTCGTGGACCACGGTGGGGTCCCCGTCAAATAACCAGCCATTATAATTCGCCTCTTGAAAACGTTCGACAAAGTTGTGAAAATTCTCGTAGAATTTGTGACTCCCCACCTGGCGTTGCGATGCGTAAACAGTGGCGTGGGCATTCAGCGCACTGATGGTTCCGGCATGTGCTAGATAGGTTAGCTTTCTAGCTAATCAAACTATTATAAAAATTAGGTTGGAGATTACTCACAAAACTCGCGAACGACCTGTGGCTCAAAGCCATAAAGATCCTTGTAAGAATTGTAGTCATTTCTTGCCTCGGGACCTGTGTAAAGCCGGGCATCAGCTTTGGCGTCTCCACCATGTGCAGTCTGATTGCCAATTGCGATATATTCCCGGTCCTTAGCCGACAACCTGATCTTCTTCTTCCTTTTAGAAGTAGTGATAAAACGGTGACGTAGGCGTATATGCACCTCGTAAGACAGTGACAAGTCTGCAACCCGAGCTTGTAACGACTCTAGCTGTATTCCATGTTGTGACTTCCGTGCAGTTAACTCGGACTCTAGGCTTTCATTCTGAGATTCTAGTTCTGCAATCCGAGCTTTATGAGCAGCCACTTCGCTAGGTAGATTTGCGAGGCTAAGTCCCCGTTGGTTCCCAACGGTAGGTGGCTCGATATCACGTTCGATCTCAAGCGGTTCGTCTTCTAGGACATCGCGCAAAGCTCGTCTTGCACCCTCAATCATCTCATCATCTTCCCCGATATCTGCCTGCGTAAGTAAAACTACATTACACTGCTCCACCGTCAAGCTCCTTGGTATAGGAGGCATTTCCTCTTCCCCCTTTTTTTGCGCTTTTTCGTAATCCTTGAGACGTTTAATCATCTCTTTTTTGGTCCTGAGACCACTAATATCTCTTTCGGCGCATTCACTTTTGAGTTGCTTGGCACTCATGTCGGACCAATTTTTGGACATTATGCTGAATCCTGTCATTAATTAGTAAACGCTTTTCTAATATATTACCTTAAGAGGTTCTGGCATCTTTGCTCAACTCCTTCACCTCTCGTAGGTCCCAGACCCCTGCTGCAAGAGGAATCACCCATGAATAAAATAGTGGTTGTCTGATAAAGTGTGACTTCCAGAAGCTGGAACTCCTCACTTCACTTGTTCCTCGGGGTATCAGACAAACACTCCTCGTTCGTGTAGGGACTGTCCTCTGACAGCAAGAATCCGTGACCCAAAAAACCAACAAAATAATAAAAACAAAACCGAAAGGTTGGTTGCACTTACTTGCCGTAGAATCGGATGATTATGGTTTCCCAAAGATTTTTTTGCGGGTGTTTCTCCTTGAACAACTGTTAGTTGAGAAAAAAGAGAAGCAAGGGTTGGAGAGTTCTGTGGAGTGTGTTTGCTTTTTGTACTGAGAAAAAGAGGATTCGGTCCGGGAAAGCTAATGTGAAAAAGTAGTAATTGGTAGGTTCGAATGAAAAAGGAACAAAGAAACAAAGAAACAAAGAAAAAAGGAAAGAAAATCAATTCGCAAAATTCGTATCTATCGGTCCTTGCACTCTCAAAGAATGTCTTATCACTCTGTGTACTTCACTCGCACTCTAAGACTTGTTCTGTTCGATTCGTGTTTCGTGGAGTTTGATGTTGGCTGGTTGTTGTTGCTATCTACTTCGTAAGTCAGGTTGAGAAAACCTTCCTACATCGAGGAAGAAAGTTTTTCCCTTCCTTTCTTCTTCTAAGATATCCTATCCCTTAGCTCTCAGCCAATCAAAACCCCAAAGAAACTACATCCTTCTCTAAATCAAAGTAAACCAGCTAGCATGACTTCAAAAATACACAAACCAGAGTTTGAGCCTGACAGTACAAACCAAATACCCAGGCCCCAAGCTCCTGGCAGATAAGGGCGGTCTAGGATGATGCTCTACATGATGTGCCGGTGAAGCGGGGCGGCACCCTTAGCAACGCGCGACATGGCTTGGCAGCAAAGGCTTCCTGGTTTTGACTACGCGAGTATGGTGTGTGACAACCAGAACCCACCCCCAATCCCATATTCGCCGAAATTCCAACCATATCCACAACAGTGATTTTGGTTCTGACCTTCTGTAAAATATGACATTGTTTAAACAATCCTACAAGAGGAATCTTTATTAATAAGCCTCCCCAAGGAGTGACAATTGTGAATATATAAACTTGGCCCCTGTGGCAAGTTTTTTTCGTCCTACACCATACTCGAGCATTGTCACTGCTCGAGCATGATCGAGTGATCGAGTGATCGAGCATGATCGAGCTTGATCGAGTACTCGAGCAAAGTGTCTGCTCGAGCATGATCGAGTACTCGAGTAAAGTTACTAAAGTAATTGCTCAAGCATGATCGAGTACTCAAGCAAGGTAATTGCTTGAGCCAGATCGTGAAATTGAGTATAGTTTCCACCGTCCACTTAAAATATCACGGAAATCGGCAATGGAAGAGGAGTCATTGGCACTACTGGTATTATGTTCGCTAGTGGAGTCGGAGACACTTTCTGCCACTTGCCATGGTGCCGGAGATGATGTAACAGAGGACATTGTAATGGAAGTCTTTGCGCGATAGTATGTGTAAAGTGGAAGTTGTGTTTTGATAAAAATTCTCTGCAGAGTGTGCGGGGCTGTAGGTGGTGATTGCAGAATTTTCATCAAGATGCTGTGCGGCTGATATCAAAAGCAAAAAAAGTTACAAGCAGTCAGATGGATTATGTAACTCATAGTCGGAGTTGTAGTATAATTATAGGTATCATGTGACTGCCAAGATATATACAAATTGATCGAGCATGCTCGAGCAGATCATTGGTGTGTTGCTCGAGCATGATCTGATCGTGTCCATCACTACCCGCCCCACCAATTAATAGTCGGTAAAAGCAAGTGTGACGGAAAAGCAAGTGTAACGCGCTATTTGTTTTTTTTTGTTAGAGGTCTACAAAACAACAGTTGTTAACCACAACATTAATCGAAAGCTAAAAAGTTGGTGTTTCTAGTAATCAAGTCATTTGATATACAAGGCTATCTACTAAATTCAGTGACACTTCCCATTTTACACCAAAAATCGCCACTTTCACACTCCAAAATCTTGGCCTTTTCACTGGCTAAAAAATTTAAAATTTGTTAGAACCCTTGGAGCCATCCAGGTATTGTCATTTGTAAGTGATGAGCCTGATCAGTTAATGTCTATGGTGTAATGCTGGAAGAAAAACTTCTTGAGCCAAACGTCCCCTAAAATGCGAAACTAAACTAAGTGAGGGAAAAGACCTGGTTAGATCTCTAAACGGCGTTTAAACGGTAACGACTATCAAAGCGGCGTGACGATAAAACGGGAAAGTGGCAACGATTACTAGGCAATACAAAAGATTCCAATCGTCAGCGCGTGATTCTGGAAAAGTGAGGAAGTTCTCTCGTTCTCGTCCAACTCGCCCTGTACACACTATTGCCTCACCCAACTGACTAACCTGTCGAGACCGGAGCATACAAACCGCAACAATGTCATCTTCCAATTCCCCTGTCGATCACCACATATATCCGCTGGCTTCCCTTTATATCTCCCTTTGTTCTTTGCATGCTGCCGCGCTAATAAAAGAAAGACAGGCTTCATAAAACTCCAACTATTCATAACCTCCGCTCCATTCCCTCCTTTTAACCCTTTTTGATCGCACTCGACAGGAACATGATTTTCTTCCACGAACGTGGTAATGCAAAGCGCATCTCCAAAACCTTTATCCGAACAATGGAAAGATAACCTAATCACGCGGGCAGGTTCCGAGCATCACCCACGATTTCTAACACGAGCCTCGTACTCCTCCATCTACCCCGACAACATAGTGTGACTACCCGAATCCTCACCATAAAAATCCCCCACCTGACCCTATTCTTTCCATATCCCCACTGACGGTAGATTGCGTCCGGTCCCATTCCTGCTCCATTTCCCTCATCATCTCCGAAAATGCCTGGCGGGGCGGCGACCAATCTGCGCACGACTATAGGCCATGACACGAGACACCTGATCCGCATTGGGATTTCTCGTCGCCCTCCTTAGAGTTTCTCAAGTGCGAAAGAGTCCCGGATTGTCCAGCCTGCATGAAAGAATCCACTCCGTGCATGGTAGAGTGGAATTGAGTTATATTTAGTAACGGGCTTTATTAATTTATTATTATCCTGGTACCAAGTGGTGTGATGCTCGAATAGGACTCTCGTGATCTACGCAATTCGCTCAAGTAGGGGTATTGCTTGATGATACTCCTATATGCACGATCATCCTCGCTCACTCTATCTATATATATTCGGTGAAGTAACTGGTAGGATTTTGTAAACAGTTTTTGGGAATGCAAGAAAAAGAGCGTAAATAAAATTCTCTAAAAGACTTGATTTCACCTCATTGGTACCGGGTGGGCGGGGGGGATTATTTAGGGTATCGGACTACTAAAATCTGTCAAGGTGGCTAGAGGTGAGCGATACCGAGTGATAGCCCATGATGCGGGGGGTGGGCTTGGTGGTACAACTCCAAGCGAACCGGGTAGCACCAGTGACTCACGCTCACAGGTCTTGTAGTAATTGCGTTCATTAATTATTAGATAAAGTGTCGGAAAGCTGCGTGAACACCCTCGTTATATTTCTACGTATTAAAGTAGCTTTAGCCGCCCCTCTCCTGCTGTGGCGGAGGGTTGGTGGGTACGGTATCGTGCTGTACTCGCACTGTGGCGCCTCAGGTTGCCGAGGTTGTTGCCTCGCCTACTTCTGGAGTGTTTTGTTGAGTCATCGCCCTCGTGGGACTCTGTTTTCCTCACGGTTTCCACCCAGGCTATAGTTTCATCGCTGCCTCCCCGCGGTGCTACAGTATTGTGCCCCCACTCACTTTATCTCTAGTTAAGGACCGTATCGAGTCGCGACCTCCCCACGATACAGTTGCGCCTCCGGCGGTCCCGCCCACTGTGGGAGTCTCGCTGAGACCCCCATCCCCGGGTCCCACCCCTCTTCTGGTCGTTTCGTCATCTGTTGAGGCCCCGATTGAATTGCCGCCACCCTGCGATGTACGTGTTGACGGTGCCTCCACTCCTGTTGCGATGGGGCGGAAGGCGAATGCGAAGGAGGAAAGAGCCAAAGTGTGCCGGACGAAGAGGGAATTGGTAGAGCCGGAGGCCTTGGTGGGGGACTCGGGTGATGGGGGTTCCCCACCGGGTTCTGCGGTTGCTGAGGAGCCAACCTCTGTGGTTATGGAGGGACGTAGGGGTTTGAGGAGGTGGAGGTGCCCTTGCGGCGGTACGGTTATAGGCCGCTGTGATGCGGAGCTGCCTATTCCGTGAGTCGAGATGTTCGGTGCCCGCATGATATAGCATTGTCGGTGGCCGGGGTGGCAACGTTTAACCTGGTGTCACATTGAATTACCGCACCCAGGTTTTTTGTGATCGTGGGTTGGGAGACGGTATTTAGCTGTGGTGGTTTGGGGGGGGGTGCACCTTTGGCAGTGATTTATTGTTTTTTTTTATTTGGTGGGTTAGGGTTGCCGCTTTATGCAGTTCGGCGATATTATGTTTAGGATAATATAAATTTTGAATTTAGTATAGAAAAACCGATCATAATTCCCATAATCTGCTCGAGCATACTCGTGTCCATCAATAGCAGTGGCCGCGGTGGAATGCCACCGGTAGACGCTCGAGCAAGAAGCCGAGTCCAGAAGCCCCGGGGGCCTAATCGTATGCTTTTCTAGTGACGTTCGGGGAGATCTTTTGGTGATGCACGCGGCAGCCTTGCTGAATCCCAGGACTCAAGTTCAATGGGAAACTTTGATGGCTTCCAGGGATTGTTGAAAATGACGGCGATATGGGGAGAGGTAAGATTTCTCAAGACGAAAGGTCCGTCGTCAGCTACATCGTATTGTGGGGTTTACGGGGCAAGGCATAAAGTGAGAGCGCGCGGAAGGGGATAGACCTTTACAAGTATCATACCGCTACCGGAGGGGCGAGAACTCGCTGAGGCATTGCTCGTATGGGCGGATAGGCCATACTAAGCTAAGAAAGGACCCGCGAGCCAATACCAGTACCTGGAGCAGACTACAGGGTGATCACGGTCTTTACACTATCCCCCTCTCATAAGGTCGACCCAGAGTAGTCAAAGATTTCTCCCTGGATGTGCCCTCCCGTACCGCGAAAGCCTCTCCTCCGAGCCCGCCTTGTATAATTAAAACCGCTACGGTGCTCATTCATGACCGAAAGTGACACCGGTGATTCAAAGTTTCGTAAGTGTTGTGGCTATCTAATACTCACACCTCCGGACCAGTCATCCATACAAAATCCCAACCTCTCCCACCTACACATCTTTGCCCGATATCACGGACTTGACTGAAGTCTACCAGGGAACCCACCGGGGAAGCAATGGCGGTATTCGAGATCACTCGTCAAAGTAATCCGGAGTCTAACGGGGGACCATGCCGCTGCGCCAAACCTGAGAGGGGACAACAGAGAACTAGGTGTACATATCCTTGTTATGATAGCAGCGCGATGAGGGCATGTATCTAGGGGGGGCGATGAAGGTTTGAAGTTACTGACGGGAAACCTTCCCACAAGCGATGGGCGAGAAATGCCAATTCTTGTGGGCGTTTCCGGCTCCGTGGTCGGTATTTAGCGTATAACTAGGCGACTGGTTTTCATCATCCCCCTGGAGGGCTTCTGCGCTTGTCCGCCCGTGCCCGGATCTGAATTCTTGATTGCACCTTTTATTCTCCTGATTTCGTAATCGCAGCTCCAGTGCATCACCTCCGGAGGCGTGTTCTCATCCAAGACCTGGTACTGTTACTTATAGAACTGTTTGAAGGTACTAATAGAAGGACTAGGATTACAGTAATATTGGGTGATTCCCTACATTATGCACTGCTATCAGGTATTTAGCTTGCCAAGTTGCCGTGTTGACGACAAGACTCTATGAAATTGTATGCCAAATGGGTCGGGCTTCGGTCACTAAGGTATAGTGGTTAAAAATGTCACGTTATTGCGAAGCGATAAAGTTCTGAATCTGCCAGTACAGAAGGAACAGAAACACAACAAGCCGTCGAAAGCTGACCCACAAAAAGTCCTCCATCCTCATATAAATACCACACGCCACTCCGAAGCAGACTCTGAGGATAGAGGGCAACAATAGGTAAAGAAAGAACTAGCATGGCCTCGAGCCAGTAAACGTATTGAACGAACGAGGGGCCTCCAACCAATAACCTATGGTTAAATTTTAATTTATTGCCCAGTTAGCCAGACGTGTAAGTATTCGCTAAAGAAAACAGGACAAGATACTTACCGGGCGCCATAACGGCAATTTGGGGCAAGGCGGTGCCCTAGGTGGGCAAGGCGTTCAGATCCGGAGTGTCCTGGATACAAAACTAGGGTAGAGTCAATAACGGACTACAAACAGAGTAAGAATGGTAAACTGGAAGGACTCACGCGCTATAAAAAAAGGTTAACGGGTATCATGTGCTGAGATGGTTAGTAGAAATAAACCCATAATACCCACCTTCTGTGTTGTCCAAATGGTTGTGAGGTTGGCTGCGGGTTAGCAGGAGAAGGGGGAAAGGGGAGCAAAAGCTTTACTAACGAGCTGTAACACAATACCAAGAGAGTATCAGTTATGGCTCGCAGAAGAGGGTCAAAGTCAGCGTACAAACTAAGACAGGGGAGGAGTAGTTAGTTAGGTTTCAGAAGAGGTAACGATATGGAGTTTCGCAAGGCTTACATCCTATCGAGGAAAGCAAACACGATTCATGAAGTTAGTATGTAAGTTAATCGAGGACATCAACCAGGACCTTAACAGTTGTCGATCACATACAATCTATAATTGAGGGATGGAAGGATCAATAAAGCGGAATCAGCAGAGGGGGACATGCAGGATAGCTTACCGCCTAAATAACTCAAGAGGCAGGGGATCAGCAACTGTGTAGTCCAAAAACCATGGCTGGCACGGTTTACTTACTTTCTATAACGCTCCGCGAGCTACAGGTCAGAAACTGCCCTATACCAGAACCGTGCTTGACCCTATTCACTTACACGCTACGGAATTCAGCGAATGAGGAGTCAGCAATTTCTTCGTCTCAGAATAGTGGCTAATCATGCTGACTTACTTCCTACAACATTCAGGAAGCCGTAGGTGAGCGACTGCCTTGTCCGAGAACGGTGCTTGAGCCTGTTCACTTACATTCTACAACATCCACAGAGTGAGAGGTCAGCAATTTCCGCGCCGCAGAACAGTAGCTAATCATGCTCACTTACCGTCTACAATATTCAGCGAATCACATATCAGCAATTGATTCGTGCCAGAACCATAGTTGATCGTGTTCACTTACAAACTGCAACATTCACCGATCCAGAGGTCAGCAATTTCATCGTCGCAATAACCATGGTCGATCCTATTCCCTTACCAACTGCAACACTCAGCGAGTCAGGAGTCAGCACTTGCCCCCCTCCAAGTACTGCAGTTGATCCTGTTCGCTTACCCGCTACAATAGTCAGCGAATCAAAGGTCAGCAATTGCTTCGTCCCGGAACCGTGGATAATTCTGCTCACTTACAATCTGCATCATACGGACAGTAAAAGGTCAGTAATTTCCTCGTACCTGGCCCATCGTGGATCCCGCCGACTTACATTCTACAACACTCATCGGGTCAGGGGTCAGAAATTTCCTCGTCCCAGAACCGTGGTTAATCGTGTCCACTTACATTCTACAAGACTCACCCAGACATAGGTCAGCAGTTATCTCGTCTCAGAACCTTGGTTACTCCAGTTCACTTACCGACTACAACATTCACCGAGTCAAAGGTGAGCAATTTCCTCATTCCGGAGCCGTGGTTGGTTCTGTCCACTTACATCCTACAGCACTCAACGAGTCGGAGGTCAGCAATTGTCCCGTCTCTGAACCGCGGTGGATCCTATTCACTTACCGTCTACCAAATTCAGAGAGTGAGAGGTGAGCAATTGCCTCGTCCCAGAACCGTGGTTGATCATGTTCACTTACACACTAGAACATTCAGCGAGCCGGGGGTCAGCAACTGCCTCGTCGCAGAACAATGGTTGAGAGTGCTCACTTACCGACTAGAATATTCGGCGAATCAGTGGTCAGGAATTACCTTGCACCAGAACCGTGGCTAATCCAATTCACTTACCAACTACAACATTCAGCGATTCAGGTGTCAGCAACTACCTCGTCCCAGAATAGTAGTTGATCCCGTTCACCTACCATCTACAGCATTCAGCGGGTCAGAGGTCAGTAATTGCCTCGTCCTAGAACAGTGCTTGATCCCGTTCACTTACTCGCTACAACATTCAGCGTGTCCGAGGTCAGAAATTGCCCCGTCTTGGAATTGTGGTTGATCATGTTCGCTTACATCCTACAACATTCAGCGAGTCAAAGGTCAGCAATGCCTCATCCAAGAACCGTGGTTGAACCTGTTCACTTACTCGCTACATCATTCAGCGGATTAAACGTCAGCAATCGCCTCGTCCCAGAACCGTGGTTTATTCCGTTCACCTACACTCTACAGGATTCAACAGGTCAGATGTCAGTAATTGCTTCGTCGCAGAACGGTGGCTGATCCTGTTCACTTACTATCTACAACATTCAATGGGTCACAGGTCAGCAACTACCTCGTCCGAGAAGAGTGGTTAATCCAGATCACTTACTCCCTACAACATTCATCGGGTCCGAGGTCAGCAATTCCCTCGCCCTGGAACCGTAGTTGATTGTTTTCACTTACTCGCTACAACATTCAGCGAATCCGAGGTCAGCAGTCTCCTCGCCCCAGAACCATGGTTGATCCGGGTCACCTACATCCTACAACATTTGGCGAATCAGAGGTCAGCAATTGCCTCGTCATATAACAGTACTTGATCCCGTTCACTTACTCGCTACAACATTCAGCGGGTCCGAGGTCAGTAACTGCCTCGCCCCGGAACCGTAGCCGATGTTCACTTACTTCCTACGACATTCCGTGAGTTAGAGGTCAGCTATTGCCCGCTCTAGAACCGTAGTTGGTCTTATTCACTTACATCCTACAACATTTAGCAACTCAGTTGTCAGCAATTTCATTGTCGCAACAACCATGGTTGATCCGATTCCCTTACCAACTACAACACTCAGCGAGTCAGTGATCAGGAATTGCCTCGTCCGGGAACCGTGGCTAATATTGCTCACTTACAATCTACAAGATTCAACGAGCCACATATCAGCAATTACCTCGCCGCCGAGCCGTGGTTGTTCCTATTCGCTTACACTCTATAACATTCAGAGAGTCAAGTCAGCAATTGCCTGGGCCCAGAATTATAGTTGATCCTGTTCACTTACTCGCTACAAAATTCATCGAGTCAGAGGTCAGCAATTGTCTCGTCCTAGAACCGTGGTTGTTCCTGTTCGCTCACCAGCTACAATGTTCAGCGAGTCTGGGGTCAGCAATTCTCTCGCCCAAGAACAGTGGTTGATCCTGTTCACTTACCTTCTATAACGTTTAATGAGTCGGTGGTCAGCAATCGACTCGCCCTAGAACCGTTGACGACTCTGTTCGCTTACTTCCTACAACACTCCATGAGCCAGAGGTTAGTAATTGCCCCCGTACCTTAGTTGGCGTGATCCAATTAAATACCAGCTAGAGCACCCCGCATTTCCCCATTAGCTGTCACCTTTGCTCTCAGAGCTATTTACCGGGTTCCATACCTCCTATAGCTCCTCACAAATCAGTAAACCTCATGCCCTCATCCAGTGGTACTCAAAGCGCCAACTTACACTCTACACTCATGGTCAATCCGGTGTTAGTCCTTCTGGTCGCCCAACATCCCGTATACCGATCACCTACCCGCTATAGTTGGCCAGATTCTAGCGTTAGCAACATGACAACTTGGACGCGACATGACCCGTGGTTTCTGCTCGCCTTCTGTATAAAACCGCTCCTCGATCAGCTCTGATTCCCCCAAATCACATTAAATTCACTTACCGTCTGTAAAACATCATCGATTTATTGTCAGTTATGCACTAGTCATTTCAAACCACAAGGCATCTTCACATGCAAGATATTGTACTCCCTCCCACATATATACGCCCCGACATTCCCCTCCAGCAGCATTGCGGTAATACCCTCTTCTCGCCGGAAAGCTGCTATGTTCAATGCCGTGCCATACCGTTCGCATCGGGCATTCACATATCCGTCCCCCCGCAATACTCCCTGAACTACCGCCCCTAGCCCCAACCACGATGCTATCATCAAATGTGTAAAATTTCTGGGGCTTGTATCCCCCCGGTCCATGGCGAACCAGTACACCTGTAACCACGTCTGAAAGCGTTTCGATCCAGCTTCACAAATCAGTCGAGTAAACTCGAATAATCGCACCTGCTGTTCCCCGGAATGTCTAAAGTGATCGGCCCAGTTTCTAGCCGCGTAATCAAGAAAGTGATATTTCATGAGATAACCAGGAACCTGGGGCCTTGCGCTGAAGCCATAAGTACCCACCACTAATGGGTCGTTTGCAAAGTCCTCGAGTGAAATATAAGAGATGCAAATGTCAGCCAATATAAAGTTTGATTCCTCGGGGCATAGGGTATACTGCCAGTTGCCTAGGCCGGGTAAAGATCCCTTAAGCAGGAACTCCCTCGCGGTTTGGTGAACGAGGTATATTTTCGAATCAATAACCCGCACAAAAAGTCCGCACAAATTTTTCACCATCTTTTCGAACCCAGCCAGATTCCCGATGTCCTTGGTTGACTTGAACTCCCGCCTGATTCGGAATGCGATGTTCATCTCTTGGAGTGTAAGAGGCCTCGCCGCCGCCACCACGATATTAAGGATTCGTCGGGCTTTGTCGGGGCTTTTACTCTTATCAAGAATCCTGCTGTATAATTCTGCTATATCGGGTGGTGCGGTGGAGACAATCTCGGTGAAAGCCTCCGGCGATCCATCCTCGCTATTCCGCAAAATCTCAAGAACAAGAGAAACCCAAAGGAATGTCCGATCGGCGGAAGATTCGAGAAGGTTTCGCAAATATCCCAGCCCCCCAGGTTGTTCCCAGTATGACTCTAGGTCTTCAATCCCTGCTTCTATGACACGAGTAACATCGGCCGTGGTAGCGGTGACCTCTTCCTCCCCTTTCAGCCTGATGGTGGTTGCGGGTGAGCCTAGCTGTCTCTCGATCTTGTGGTAGGGGCGACTCGTAACTAGAAATTTCAAAGGAATATCAGAAGTCTCTGACCCAGGGAGATTGGTGACATGATGGATAAGCCGGGTTAGAGTCCCTTCGTCACACTCGTCCAATGCATCCACCACACAAATAACATTGCCGCACCCCCCCTCAGCTACCACCCTAACCAAAATATCCCACAATGTATCGACCTCCTCGGTAAACCCCTTTCCCTTACCCTTAAACGCTCCCTCGGCGTATCTGCAGAGGGCGTTGTTCCGCATAAAAAGTTGATGTAGTATAGCGCAAAGGGCAAATGTTGCACGCCTCTGTTCATCGCTGTCGTCCTTGAAGAAAAAATAGCAAACGATGGCGTCCGCTTTTCTTTCCAGATGCTTTACGAGGAACGACGCGATGACAGATTTCCCGCAACCAGGGTCGGCCGACAACCAGAGAAGACCGGACCTTTCCTTTCCCAACCAGTCCTTGTACTTCGGATGTGCCGTAACCCAGGTGCATGTTCCCTCCGCTGGCTCACGAACCCGACCTCTATGCTCCCGGTATTTGGAAGTGTATAGGCATTGCAAAATTTCACCATGCTCCCAAGACGGGCCCGTGTTCCCGTAGTTGAAATTAACAATAGTGTTGCCGGAGTTGATGCTATTGTTGGAGCCAACGTTGCCGCTACCGTCACCGCGAATATTACTATTGGCCACAGAGCAAGAACCGTGGCTACTAATATTAACGATATAAAACTCCAACAGGTAAGAATTCAAGTGCTTACCCCTCACTTGGGGAAAAGTCCTCGGAGTCGGTGTTTGATTGTTGATTGCCCATGTGATCGGTGTGTGCTTTAGTCGAAAGAATTTGTTTCTGCTGGGCAAGGGATTGAATGAGTTCTCTGATATTCTCAAAGACGATATTCAACTAGGCCTGGCGGAATGGAAGAAACAGAAGAGCTCGGAAGGGTCGCGATTATCCTATCCACAGGAGTGCAAAAGTGTGGGCGATGGTGCAAGTCAGCGGCGGAACGACCCCACACTTTCAATCATTCATGTCGCACGAGCACTTCCCTCACCACTACAGTACCAGTACAGTACCCAAATATTGTCCCCCTCGCTGTCCAAAGGAGCACATATACCACCACCATGTAGAGAGCACTAAATATCACCCGCCCCGATACAAGTACTGTAGCCACAGTTTTTGGCCATGAGACCGAGTAGCTCTGTAACAGGCTGCTTGGTTTCCCCACTACCAGTAATAAGATTACCGGTATTTTGTTCCATAGTCCTTCATGTACCCCAGTATTTCCAACATGACTAAATTTCCTTTGTAAGGCGAATTTGGCAGGCGGAGCGGAAAGGGTCCCAATTCTTCGCAAGAGTGGTTGTCATGCATGCCACGGGCGCTATCCACGGGCGCTATCCCAAACGAGGTGTCAATCTCGGCTCGGCACGAGCGCCTAAAAGTCAAACCGGTACTAGTAGGTGTCAGCGAACAGATCAATCAAAATCCCTGTTTGCCAAGGCACTTTTCGTACTTGTATCACATCTCATCTGCAGGTTGATAACTACGGCACGGGAGCCAAGCCACGTTTTGCGGGTGTGGAACTCGGTGAAGGAACCAAACCCAAACCGAAATACAGTCTTGCCTGCGAATACTCGAGTACAGTATGAAATGGACCCAATTCAGAAAGTGGACCTCGCCTGTTCGAGGCTCTTTTCGGCCAGGTTAGCAATATAATAGTATTGTACTCGAGTATACGAGTAGTGCAGCTATTGCGATTGGAGTTTCCCCACTTCCAATAAAGTTGTCAAGAATTTCCCCAAGTTATTATTATTATGCTGCTCATGCTGAAAGTCGCGCCACAAGGCTCATCGGTGGTCTTTCACCCCTCCCGTATCTCACACGATACAAGTACGGGGGCCAACCATTCGGTGATACCTGTTTGCAACTTACACATAGATAGAGCCCTTGCCAGAGCTATGATACCGTAAAGGAAGCACCTCTCAGGATAGCCTACAAAATCGCACTCACTCACGCTAAAACTTATAGCCTTCCTAATCCCGAAATTATAGACCCAACATGCATAGTTGCAAAACATGATTGACACGAAAAAAACACCCGAAAAAATAAGGTCGCGACCCGCTAAGATAGCAATCAATTACTATTAATTGGGTGTTAGTATTACAGCGCCATGTATGGCCGTTTCCTAGCACGGCGGAGCGTTACATAGGTTGGTACGCAGGCAACCGCAAGTCTGTTTCCGCAGGTGTTCTTGAAGGAATTGAACTCTCCGAAGCTATAAAATGTAGCAAAATTTCTTCCATCTACCGTACTCCCCAGCTCTCTAAGCGTGTCTCACATTGCGCTGTACTCGAGTACCGATTTCTACAGCCAAGTGTCAAATTTGGGTTAGGCGCTCTCGGGCGGCGCGAGCTTCCTCTACCCTGCCTATTGGGGGCGCACCTTATCACTATCCATATTCGCTCATATCGCCTTCCCAGACAGAGGATGCGCCATTTATTTCCCTGTGCCACAATCACCCACAACATACGCCTCAATTGCTCAAATATCGTACCCGCACCGGCATTAGGTCCCGATTCCCCCTGCGAGCCAAAAACTCGGCAACTCCCGCGGGTGGGCGGATGCGGGGAAATTACATGCAAAACACCGGCACGAGCAAAACGCTACCCGTACAGAGACAAAACACTATAATACATGGGGCTCAGCGAGGCTTGGCAAATATTGCTCGAGTACCGTATTCGAGTACCGTTCGAGTACGGTACTATATGGTATATAGTCTAGATTTGGTTGGTTCATACTCGTACTGAGTTGTGTGCCAAGTCTCGCTAAGCGCTCATGCCGCCTACCAGCAGTGAGCCACCCACTACCGGAACCAATAACACACTTGAGGTCTGGAGTGGGACCTTGCGAATATGATACCCCGCCAAACTGCACACCACTCGAGTAGAACTGCCAGCAACAGCCGCCACATAGAAGCCAATTTCCGGTGCTGAAAAACTGCTTAGTGAACCAAACACCATGGCATGCTTTTTAAACCGCGATAATTAAGAATGCTGATGGAACGGAGTATCACTCTGATCGCCAGCACATGGCTTTGGGAGGAGTGTGGGGTTCGCTCATTCTCATTCAGCTCCCTCTCCCCGCTCTATCCCTCAACTCAACCAGCTAACTGAACAGTGAGGGCAGGAGTATATAAATGAATTGCAACAAAGGGATCATCCCATATTTCCATCGATCACAAGACAAGTCCACTTCTAACCCCCCCCTCCTCCACTCACTCCGACACCAACCAAAGAAAGGCAGGTTTCATAAAGACTCCTACTGTCAGTAGCTTCCATCCTGCAGAATCCCGTTGATCCACCATACTGCCTCTGATAGGCGCATGATTTGCTTCAGGTAGGTGCCTCATTGCTTCCCATTGATGTGTTGATCCAAAGTGCATCTCTGAGGTCTTTATCCGAAAGAGGAAACAACATCCTGTGCATACCGAGCAGCCTTTGCTTCCGGCATACTTACTGTATTCTCAGCTTCCGCGATGGCTTCATGAGGTGTGTTGCCTAGCCTGCTAGCGGAAGAGCTGCTATGCGAAAGGTGTGGCCCACGTGGCAAGAAACTCTTGACCTTCCCTCACTAACTGAGCCCTCTATGGCCGGTAACCTCGCAACGACAGCCCGCATACCCTAGAGCTCCCTGTTGCGCTCAGGGTCACACAGTTGAAGAACTTCGGGGGCGCTCGAAATGGTGCCACCACAACCACAACCGAGCTACCACTGCCCTTGCAAATCGGTATTCACCAAAAACTACATAGACGCCCCCTACAAATGTTTGTTGCTGGTAAATATGCCAGATCAAGTGTTTATCGTGTTTATCCGGCGTTCAATATAGCAGCCCTTTCTTCGTCAATCCTTGCAGAGTTTAGATACTTGACTAGTACACCTAACCCTCCCCCCTCCCCCCGGACAAGTTGAAAATGCCCTACCCAGCTCGGTATCGCACTCTCCCGTCCGTTCTCATTTCCATTCTTTCCCTGCCTTCACCTGGCTTTTCTCTTGTTCTCATTTCCAGCGGCAAAGTGGGCTCTTCCGACACCCGGGGAGGTAAGGTACCCGCTGCAAGACTCAGAGCTTTCGAGAAAGATAGAAATGTTACTCTGACCTAATGTATACTCGAGTGATCAAAATGTGCCCACTATATACCGGTGTTCCCCCACAAGCCCAGCTCGCCGAACTACTCCTAACGAATGCAGAGAGTGGTTATCCACAACCCGCTTGCTACTCTGGTATGTCCGGAAAAACCCCACTCAAATTGCGAAAGAAAGAATACTCCCTTCGCACCCAATGGGAATTGAGAAAGCATACGCTTCGCCATATTCCCAAACTTCCATGGGTGCCCCAGCGCCAGGAGGTGATGTTGGAATTAAGGCGCGGCGGGGCGCATTGAGGTCAGACCTGCGTGTCCAGTCCATGCAAGCAAGATACATTACCCGTACAGACAAGACACTTTGAAAACATATCATAGATAAGTGCTGGCGCGTCGCTAAAACGTTCCAGCAGGCTGATGCAGGCCCCTAGAGGTCTGGACAAGTGTTGTGGGGGTGGGACCTTGTGAAGGAAGCAATCCAAGGTGGAACGAAATGAAAAAGAAAAAAAAAGGAAGCCAAATAAAACCTACAGCGTTATGTGGAAATATCAGGCTGGAAAATAGTCCTGGCGTGAGAATCTACTCCTCGTTTCGGGGATCCGCACTACCACGGCGAACAGCGGTAAACATGGTTTGGCTAGGCTGGACAGGGGCTGGTTGCGGCGCTAACATGTCTGCCTGGATGACTCGACTAGTTGAGAAATATTCAAACAGTGGACCCCACGTGTTCAAGGCTCCTTTCGACCATGCTATCATCGGTAGCGCTCCCGCCGCTGGGAATGGACACCACCACGATCGGGAGGATCCTACGATCGAATGATCAGTTTCCTTCTAACATCTTGTATATGAAGAGGTGGAGAATATTTCTGTAGTTTTTTCCTTCTTTCTTTCTATTTTCGTTCTGATAAAAGTAAATTGTGAAGCGGAGATTGGGAAAGAATTAACAGTAAGAGCCTCATGTTGAAATCGGGTTATCGAGCATGAGGGGACAGACAGCGTTCAAGTTAATAATATTATCATGGTAATTCACATGCATACCAAATGTTGAAACGACCGAGATTGTATATTTAAAAGGAAACAGGGGGTGCTCGACCATCTATACACGAAGGAACCAGCCAGTGATTTCCAAGGCTCACGCGGCCTTCCGTGCCAGATATCGTTCACCACAACACGGGTTGGCGTACCACCTAGCCTACCTGTAGCCAGCCATTTCAGATATGGGAGGACATTTCAACACTAAGGTTGGAATACGTAGGTCGAGTGATCGATCATGATTACCAGTACTCAAACTTGATCAATCAGGTCAGGAGCCTTCCGAATACGATCTGACCGAGCGATCCCTATCATGTTCACCACTGAAATCGTGGTGAGCAGGGTACTTTTTTTTTCTTGGAAGTATGTTTTTTTTGGAATGGTTGCAGTTTGTATCATCCCCCTGCCCAGCTAGATCACCTACGCTACGGCGGGATATTTGTATTGTCCATTTGAAGGGGTCGTGTGGGATACCATTCACTTCTCAGGTTCCTCATTTCAGCTTGTGGTCGGTTGGTGACTGGAAACCGGGAGATGATTTTACTCATATGTTACAAATGATAAGGCTATGGGGCTGTCGCGTGGGCACCAGTGCGGGGCAGGGGTAGATGTTTCCTTTCCAAAAGAGGTTTTTTTCCCGGAGTGAAGCCTTTTGGGATTCTGCTTTTTGCTTTTCCACTATGGCCGTAGCTAATAGCGGAGGATTGTGTGTTTGGGGATTGCCGTTGAACAATTGCGACGTGACTAAAAAAAAAACACACCGCCCCCATACAGAAGTAATGACCGCAAGTGGCTTGCAAGTATACTACCCCATGTGCCCTAATATCAATAGATACTAAATCGAGCCAAGCGAGAAAAAGACAGCCTTAAATTCAAGAACGAGTCCCCTACCAACCTAGAAATCGGGGCTGGACTACCTCAAAACCCCATTCCTCAGATATCCCCCATTGAACCCACAACCTTTCCCAATTGGCAATGATAGTAGATCGCCTCTCCGTACCCATCTCCTGCATTTCACTGATTATCTATAAAAGTTCCCGACAGAGGCGATCTATTTGCACAGGACAAGTGGAGGAGGGGTAAGAGACACCAAATCCCATCAGAATTTCTCGTGACACCTCCGGGAGTTTGTCAAGCGCGAAAAAAATCCCCGATTGGTGGGGCTGCATGAGAGAATCCACTCTGCGAAGGGTAGTAAATGAAATTGAGCTGTCATTGGTTACGGACGCGGTCATATCACGCTCCGACAGGACCGTTGTAATCTGCCCGATCCGCTTGAGCACCACCGCAGTCGATCACGCTCGTACGTTGCGCGAACACTCCCGATCACTCTTTCTGTTTTTATGTCTATGAGATACAGGGTTGGAAGAACCCGTTGCCAATTAGGCAAAGCAGAAGCGAGACTACGCGCTAGCCAAAGCGGGGTCTCGGAGGTTAACTGGAAAAACGTATTATATAGCCGCATACTTCCCGTATACAGGCCATAGCTCCACCACGAGCGGCCCGTGGAACAACCACAGCCTTTATCAACCCCGAACTCCCTCCAGCATACGAGCTCCTCAATCCTCCAGAATTACACGATCCTCAAGCTCCCAACAGCTCGCGTTCATTGTTCCCCGCCCACCACCCCTCACAGTACAAGAAGCGCCATCATTGTCACTGCTGGAAAGATCGGTGCCAACGATACCATGCGACAAGGGCAGCAGCAGCATCGGCAACGCATCCGCCAGTGGAACATTTACTGCGGCAGTCAACCCGGGGCAGGCATTCGATGTTGGGTACTCACGGACAACGTTTCTCTTTATTTCCATTTCTTCCACTATTCATACTCTTTGTAGATTACGTTCACTCTGCAAAATTGGGTAACGAATAGGATTTTATAAAGAGTTTTTGAGCATGAAAAGAGAGCGTAAGCTAACTTTCTAAAAGACTTAATCCGACCCCCCCAACACCTGAGAAGACTATAATTATATATGTTCTATTCCGCTGACAAAGAGTTCTACTTGGCTAAAAGGATATTCCCTTGGCTAGCTAGAACTCTTTGCGGGTAGGATTGAACATATGTGGTGGCTGCCAACAAAATCGGCCGACGTGACTGAAGCAGATTCTGCGAGATCGAGTGATCGGGAATGGTGCCGACCATGAGTTTGGTGGGCACTCCATCCGAACGAAATAGAACCAATGGCTCCATCTCGCAGGTTTTTGAGTAATTGTATTTAGTAAATGCGCGAAAGCATTTGTAGTTGGAATTGAGTTGAACAATGATGCTTAAGATAAATCTTCTATTAAATTTATCATAGATTTTGACTGACTTCGGTTGGCCACTGCTGCTGTGGCGGGGAGTGTTGTGGCTGTTGTCTTCCAGTTGCCGAGGCTGTTGCCCCACCCACGGTTGTTTGTTTGTTGAGTCATCGCTCCGTTTTCCTTCTCAAAGGTTCGTCGATCATCGAGGCGATTGTTACTGTGCCGCCTCCCTGCGGTACTAGTACTATCGTATCGTATCGGTATTGTGTCCCCTCTCACTTCATCTTTAGTTGAGACCTGGATCGAGTCGCCGCCTCACCGCGATCCCGTTTCGCCTCCGGCAGTCCAGTCCACTTCCCATAATCTCGCCGAGATACCGCCTTCCCGGGCCTTGTTTCTCCTCTTGTCGCTTTCTCCTTCCTTGAGGCCCCAGCTGGTCTCCCTTTGACGTACGTATTGTTGGTCCCTCCGGTCGTGTTGTGGTGGGGCGGGGGGCGCGGGGGAGAGAGCCAAGAAGCGCTGGACAAAAAAAAGTGGATTCGTCAGAACCAGTGGCCTTGATGGGGTACTCGGGTGGTGGGGTTCCCCGCCAGGTTCAGTGGTTGATAATGAGACACCTCCTGTGGTTATGGAGGGGCGTAGGGGGCTTGGGAGGTGGAGGTGCCCTTTTAGAAATCAAAGGGCTAACCGGAGCCAGGACGATACCGAACGACGATGAAACGACGAAACGGCGATAACTACATGCGGTGTGAAAACTCTGCACAACCAAAAGCGGGGAAGTTCACCAAGATCGCCCCGCAACTCGTTCTATTCAACGACCCTCTAGCTCTCGCTCCACGACCCGACTGCTTCACGAATTTACGGCTCCGACTAAACTAACTGACAGAAAAAGACAGGAGTATAAATGAGCGGCAAGATCACCTATCCTATCCTTCCTGCGATCACCGCATACTGGTATCTCTAACACCTCCCACACTCATCTCCATTCCCTCCGTGCGCTCCCATGCTATCAATTATGCCAACAAAAGAGAGAACAAACAATAGACTCCTCAATGACTCTCCAATTTGCCTTCCGCGCTCCGATTGCTTCCGCACTCCCATTGGCTTCCGTGCTCCCACTGCCTTCCACGCTCCCGCACTGACAAAAGAAATAGAGGAAAAAAGACTCCCGACGGTCTACAACCCCCTTGACGTTCATATCCTTCTCCGTCGGAAGTTTTTTTCCAAAGCGCACAACGTGAACCTCCGCCCCAACAAAGCAGATGCGCCAACAAACAAGTTGCGGGGGGAGCGAACAGGCGGGAACGGACGAGCGGCCGGCTCCGGGAACGTACAGCGAATATGCAGACAGGCGGATGGACGGGCGACAAAAGAAACAACGACGGGTGGACGGACGAGTAGTGATGCTGAGGGGCCGGTAGAGATGCCGACGGACAGATATGTCGCCGGACAGGGGAACAAAGCCATGAGCATTCCGAGCAGCATCCATGATTTCCAACATGCCCTTGGGGCAGGAGGATTTTCGGTCGTGGTGATGGGAATCTGCCGGTTCTGTGGGTTGGGGTGTTCGGTGTTGACATGATATACCACCACTGGTGGCCGGGGTGTACTATTGCACGTGTGATCTCATTAAATTACTTGGGTTTTTTGTTGTGGTTGTAGGTTGGGAGATGGTATTTAGCCGTGGTATGATATGATATCATAGTTCGGAAGGAGAGGCGCGAGGTGAGTATGCCTATAGTAGCGATTTATAGTTATTTTCTGTTTGGTGGGTTAGGGTTGCTGCTTGTATGCCGTTCGGCGATCTCAGGATACTATAAATTGTGAATTCAGCGCAGAGAACTGATCACAATCGACCAGACTTGAGCATGGGGTCCTCTCAATCGGATCATGCTAAACTTTAGCATAACTGCCATAGTCTGCTAAAGTATCCACGACTAATTCCAATTACTAGTTGTGGTTGAATGCCACCAGTTGACGTTTGAGCAGGAAGCTAAGCTCCGATGCTCCTGCTATCTATTTGTATGTCTCTGGTGGCGTTGCTGGATATCTTTCATGGATGCTTTCGTCAACCTTGTGGGGGGGGGGGTTGTCCAAGGACTCAAGTAGTGTGGGAAAATTTGACCTCTCACGGCTATGGTTGACAAAGGCAGTCTAGGCTTCTACTATTGAGACCTGTCTATGAAGTGTGAGGACGTGGTGGGGGCAAGAACGGTTCTTGGAAGATGCTCTCTGATCTGAAGAGAGGTGAGATTTCTAACGATGAAAGATTTATCAGGAAGATGGCTTTGGGAGGGTTGCGGGGGAAGGTATAAAATTAGAGAGCCTAGAGACGCTGTGGATTTTATATGTACACACTTCCGGAGCATGAAAGGTTGTTTAGGTATGGGCAGAATGACGACAGCTATCAAATGAATGATCTGCAAACCAAGAACAATATCATACATCGGGGTAAATACGCGCTCTCGGTCATACCTCCATCTCCCGATCACAGTGTAGGATACAGGTGGAGTCAGGGAGTTCCCGATAAAATGCCGGCTTAGAACACGAAGTCATTCCTCTAAGCTCTTTTCTTTACGGTTGAAAGCCACCGCTTTCCTCATTGGTGAATGAATGAGAGCAGAGTTCTGGAGGCAGGGTTCCCAATAGTCCGACCGGTCAGGTCTTGGAGGCAGGACCGGACTGGCCAGTCCTGAGCGATGCCGTGACTGGACTCGACTAACTCAGGTGGTCCGGTCCGGTCTGGACTGGTCCCAGACTGGACTTTATAAAGTGTTGCGTAGTCATGTAATATCACTCATCTATTGCTCCGAAAAAAATTGCTACTCATGAATCTTGCCCCTAATCTAAGCGAGGCACTATTTCCATTATGATTCTCCTAAGACTCTACAGTATAACCCACGAAAACAATGGGTTTAATCAAGAAAATCTTTATTTGAACGTAATAAACTGTGATAAAAATAGTAAAAAGCAAAATATTATGCTATTTCGGTCAATGGGCCGTGAATATCCAATTGCTTGGCGGGCCCGGTCAGACCAGTCCTAGTCTAGTCAGTCCAATAATCCGGACCGTCCAAGTCGGTCTAATTTCCACCATTAGACTAGACTTGTCTTCCGCGGACCATTGGGAACCCTGTCTGGAGGACGGTGTCGAGTGATATTTATGATTTTAGCTATGTCAGTGAGAGCTTGTGGCAATCAAATACCATATTTCCGGCCGGTCATCCGTAAATTGTCCCAAACTTTTTTCTCCACATATCCTGACCCAACCTCACGGATTTATGGCCTTGCTGAAGAACTCAGAGAGGAAGTATCATCAACATTCAAAAGGAGTTGCCAAGGCAACCAGGAGTTGGATAGGAAAATGTGACTGGGCGAGACCAAGGGGTGATCGCCAACAAGGAACTAGGTATACCTCTCCCCATGAGCAGCATACTGGGGGCTTGCATATAGGGAGGAGGCGATTAAAGTTCTATTGACGCGAAATCTACCCACCCCAGACGGGCGAGAGATGGCCATTCCTGTTGGCGTTTCCGGCTTCATGATCAACATGTGGAGTCTACTCGAGTAGAGTACTATACCCCACTTCCTATCCGCACATGTCCATCCGTGCACTGTCTTATTCGTCCCTGCTTCATTCTGAACTTCCGATTGCACCTTTTGTTCTCGGGATTTCCTCGCCCTAATGACACCTGAGATCCATCGGTTTCTAAGGCCTATCTCCAGCAGCCAAGACCTCATAATCTTAGTAATAAATTATCTGAAGCTAAGGATAGGATAATCGGGAGCCCAATAATCGTTATTGACTTCTTGTATTATGCACGACATGTTGATATGGGATGCCGATGGGTTACGCGAAGACACGTAGGTATAATGGAACAAAAAACTTGAATGGAGTATCGTAGATGAAATACGTGGATTATGTTGCTTATCATTTTTGTCTAGGGGAATAAGTAAGGCTTTCTAGACAAAACAAGTATCCCACAACTCAGTGTCCCGGCCACAACGATAAACAGAAATAACTAGCACCCTTCTCCTTTGCCTGTCAATCCTCCGAAGACTTCCACTTGACACCGGACCTCCGGTACCTTGTGCATGGCCGAGAACTGTTTCTCTACATCCTTGCCTCGCACAATTTCCGATATTGCTCGAGAGCAACCTGGAATCGTGTGCATGCAAGGCAAGCCTTCTAATCGGTCGGCCCGGGGTCTTCGCTGGGTTCCTTGGGTTCGCTGAATTGCGGCACGGGAACACCCTATTGATTAGGGTAGCAACGGATATCTCCGCCCGGGCTGCCATGGGCCACAGCAACCCATGGGTTGCTTTCCGTGCCGGAATGTGGCAAACCCAGGAACCCAACGAAGATCCCGGGCCGACCCATTGGAAGGCTTGAATGCAGGGTATAATGATTCCCCACGCATAACAACCAATATGTGGCTAAAGGAAAATAAACATAGCAAGGAAGTGGCAAATGAAACTGACAAGGAGACTATTCTTCCCTTCACCGATATGTGAGAATATGGAGAGATCACTGGTGACGTTTCAACACTACTATGGCGCACTTGGTTTATCGAGTTGTCATGGTGGCGGCAATATTCTACGAGATCGTGGGCCCAACGGGACCGGTTCCGGCCAGGAGAGTAAAGTGGTTGAAGGTCATATTGTTTTGAAGAGATAAGGTGCCGAATATGCCAGTACAGGAGGAAAATAAACACCACAAACCACCGACAGCGAATTCCCACAAATTGCTACATCCTGATATATAGATACCATATGACCCACTGAGGAAAACTGAGCAAAGAGAGGAACAAAAGGTTTGAAAAAACCAGGGCAGCACCGAGATAACAAACATTGAATAAACGAGCCGCCTCCAACGAATAATCTATCGTATAAGTGTAAGTTATTACACAGTTAGTGGGACAGGTAAGCTAAAGAAAGTAGAACATAATACTCACCGACAACTAGACTGGTAATTTACGACAGGTGTGGCCAGCGGGGGGGCAAGCTGTGCATATCTGGCGTGTCCTGGATACAAAACTAGGGTAGAGTCAACGGTGGGATGCGGAACGAGCGAAGATAGTAAAACCAGAATGACGTACTTGCTATATAAAAAAGGTTAGCTGATATGATGTTCTAATATAGTTGGTGGTGGTTAACCCAGAGTATTCACCTTCTGTGTTGCCAAAACGGTGGTGAGGTGCACTACGGGTTAGTAGGGGAAGAGGGAAGAGGGAGAAAAAGCTTTACGAACGAGCTATAACACAATACCAAGGGAATATTAGTTGTGGCTCGCAAGAGAGGGTATAAGTTAGCATACAAACTAAGACAGAAGAGAATTAGTTAGCAGGACTTCAGAAAAGGCAACGATACAGATATTCACAATTCTTACCACCTGTCAAGGAATTCAAACGTGAGGTATAAAGTTAGTGGATAATAAGGGACATGTACGAGGACCAGGGCCGTTGCTGATTACATACAATCTATGAGGGAGGAAGGGAAGGATCAATAGAGCGGAACCCACAAACGGAGCAAGGATGAGGGCCGGCTTACCGACTGGATAGGCCAAGTGGGCAGCAATGAGCAATTGTCTAGCCTAAAAACTCTGGTTGAACGTATCCACTTACACGCTACAACATTTGACGAGTCAAAGGTCAGCAATTGGCTCGTCTGAGAACCATGGTTGATCTTATTCGCTCACCTCCTAAAACATTCATCAAGTCAGAGGATAGCAATTGTCTCGTCCCAACCGTGGTTAGTCCTGTTCACTTACCTCCTAGAACATTCACAAAGTCAGAGGTCAGAAACAGCCTCGCCTCAGAACCGTGGTTGGTCCTGTTCACTTACCTCCTAGAACATTCACCAAGTCAGAGGTCAGCAATTGCCTCGTCTAAGAACCGTGGTCAATCATGATCACCTACCATCTACAAAATTGAGCAAGTCAGAGGTCCGAAATTGTCTTGTCTGAGAAGTGTAATTGATCCTGTTCACTTACCGACTACAACACTCGGGGAGTTAGAGGTTAGCAATTGCCTTGTCTCAGAACAGTGGTTAATCCGGTTAACTTACTGGCTTGAACATTCACCGAGTCAGAGATCAGCAATTGCCTCGTCTCAGAACCGTGCTTAGTCCTATTCACAGTTCACTTACCAACTACGACATTCAGCGAGTCAGTGGTCGGCAACTGCCGCGTCCCAAAACCGTAGTTCATGATGTTCACTTACAATCTACAACATTCAGCGAGTCACAGCTCAGCAATTGCCTCGTCTGAGAATCGAGGGTGATCGTGTTCACTTACCGCCTACAACATTTAGTGAGTCAGAGATTAGGAACTGCCTCGCCTCAGAACCGTGGATAATCCTGTTCACTTACTGGCTACAAGATTGAGCGAGTCAGAGGTGAGCAGCTGCCTCATCTCAGAACCGTGGTCGATCATGTTCACATACCATCTGCAAGATTCAGTGAGTCAGAGGACAGCAATTGTCTTGTCTCAGAACCGTGGTCGATCATGTTCACTTACCTCCTACCACATTCCGCGAGTCAGAGGTCAGCAATCGCCTCGTCTCAGAACCGTGGTTAATCCTGTGCACTTACTGGCTATAACATTCACCGTGTCAGAGATCAGCAAATACCTCGTCTCAGAACCGTGGTTGATCCTGCTCTCTTACCGACTACAATATTCAGCGAGTTAGAGGGCAGCAACTGCATCGTCTTAGAACCGTGGTTAATCCTGTTCACTTACAATCTACAATATCCAGCGCGTCAGAGGGCAGCAACCGCCTAGTCTCATAATTGTGGCCGATCCTGTTCGCTTACCTCCTACCACATTCCGCGAGTCAGGGGTCAGCAATCGCCTCGTCTCAGAATTGTGGTCGATCCTGTTCACTTACCGACTACAACATTCAGCGAGTCAGAGGTCAGCAATTGCCTAGTCTCAGAACCATGGTTGATCCTGTTCACTTACAAACTACAATTTTCCACGAGTGAGAGGTCAGCAATTGCCTCATCTCAGAACCGTGGTTAATCCTGTTCACTTACTCGCTACAACATTCAGCGAGTGAGAGGTCAGCAATTAGCTTTTCTCAGATGGTTGTTGATCATGTTCACTTACCAACTACAACATTCAGCGAGTCAGAGGTCGGCAACTGCCTCGTCTCAGAACCGTGGTTGATCCTGTTCACTTACCCGCTACAACATTGAGCGAGCCAGAGGTCAGCAATTGCCTTGTCTCAGAACCGTGGTTGATCCTATTCACTTACCAACTACAACATTCAGCGAGTCAGAGGTAAGCAACTGCCTCGTCTCAGAACCGTGAGTGATCCTGTTCACTTACCCGCTACAACATTCAGAGAGTCAGAGGTCAGCAACTGACTCGTCTCAGAACCGTGGTTGATCCAGTTCACCCACCTCCTGCGCCATTCCGCGGGTCAGAGGTCAGCAATTGCCTCGTCTCAGAATCGTACAGAATCGTGGTCGATCCTGTTCACTTACCCGCTACAACAATCAGCGAGTCAGAGGTCAGCAATTGCCTCGCGTGAGAACCGTAGTTTATCCTGTTCACTTACCTCCTACAACACTCACGTGCCAGGGTCAGCAATTTCCTCATGCCCTAAACTTGCTTGCTCTAGTTACCAACCAGCTAGAAGACCACGCAATCCCTCATTTAGCTATTACTTTTCCATCAGGGCTATCTACTGATTTCCGTACTTTCTGTATTTCCCCGCCAATCAGTAAACCCTATTCTTTAATCTTCTGACACTGAAATTACCAACTTACACTCTACACCCATATGTCAACACAGAGTCAGTCTTGATGCTTGCTCAACATCCCAAGTCTAGCTCACTTACTCTCTACAGTTCAACATCCTGCGACGTCAGCAACATAACAAAGCTAATGAGACATATCCGACGGCTTCTACTTGCCTTCTGTAATGCAAAACGGCCCCAAATCAGTTCAAGCTCCCCCAAATTACCCCAAATGCACTTACTGTCTGTAAAAATTAGTCAACTTCTTGCGAGTTATATACTAATTATTTCAGTCCGGCAGGGACCCTCACATGCAAGATATTGTACTCCCTGCCACCTATATAGGCTTTGACGTTCTTCTCTAGCATCATTTTCGTAATACCTTCATCCTCCCTCACAGCTGCTATATTCAATGCTGTGCCATAGTGATCGCATCTAGCATTCATATATCCCCCTTCCCCCAATAGTCGCTGAACTACCACCCCATGCCCCAGCCACGCTGCTGTCATCAAAGGTGTGAAATCTCTGGGGCATTGACTCCATTTCCCGCAGGCGACCCAGTACACCTGAAACCACGCCAGAAATCGGTCAGAACTAGGTTTACAAATTAGTTGTGCAAACTCAAATAATCTCATTTGCTGATCCCCCGAGTGTCTAAAGTGGTCCGCCCAGTTCCCGGCCGCGTAATCAAGAAAGTCATAATTCTTCATATGCTGATAAACTGGCCTATTTGCATGGTAGCCGGCAGTATTCACCACTAATGGGTCGTTTTCAAAGTCGTCAAGTGAAAGATAGATGATACAAATGTCAGCCAGCGTAAAGTTTGAATCCTGGGGGCAGATAGTATGCTGCCAGTTACCCACACCCGGCAAAGACCCATGAAGCAGGAACTCCCTCGCGGTCTGGTGCACGAGGTAGATTTTCGAATCAATGACCCGTACAAAAAGTCCGCACAAGTTTTTAACCGTCTTTCCGAATCCAGCCAGATCCCCGATGTCCTGGCAAGACTTATGCTCCCGCCTGATTCGGAATGCGACGTTCATTTCTCGAAGCGTAAGAGGCCTTGCCGCCGCTACCACTATATGGAGGATTCGTCGGGCTTTTTGGGAGTCTGTACTTTTATCCAGAATCTTGGTGTATAATTCTGCTATATCGGGCGGTGCAGTAGAGACAATGTTTGTAAACACTTCCCTTGAGCTATCCTCGCTATTTTTCAAAATTTCCAGAACCAGAGAAACCCAAAGGAATGTCCGATCGGCTAACGATACAAGCAGATTTCTCAAATATCCCATCCCCCCAGGCTGTTCCCAATGCAACTCAAGGTCTTCAATGCCTTTATCTATGACACGAATAACATCAGCAGAAATGGCGGGGACCTCTTCCTCCCCTTTCAGCCTGATCGTAGTTGCGGGTGAGCTAAGCTGTCGCTCGATGTTGTGGTAGGGGCGACTCGTAACTATGAACTTTAAACGAATCTCGGAAGTCTGTGACCCAGGAAGGCGAGTGATATGACGGATAAGCCGGGTCAGAGTCGCTTCCTCACACTCGTCCAATGCGTCCACCACACAAATTACATTGCCGCATCCCCCCTCAGTTACCGCCCTAACCAAAATATCCCACAATGTATCGACCTCTTCGGTAAACCCCTTTCCCTTGCCCTTAAGCGCTCCCTCGGCGTATCTGCAGAGGCTGTCGTTCTGCATAAAAAGTTGATGTAATATAGCACAAAGGGCAAATGTTGCGCGTCTCTGTTCATCGCTATCATCTTTGAAGAAGAAATAGCAAATGATGGCGTCCGTTTGGCTTCGCAGATGGTTTATGAGGAACGAAGCGGTGACCGATTTCCCGCAGCCAGGGTCCCCCGACAGCCAGAGGAGACCGGATTTTTCCTTTCCCAACCACTCCTTATACTTTCGATGTTCCGTAACCCAGGCGCATGTTCCCTCCACTGGATTACTAACCCGACCTCTGTGCTCCTCGTATTTGGAAGTGTATAGGCATTGCAAAATTTCGGCATTGTCCCGTGATGAGTCAGTGTGTTCGTGGTCGCAATTGATGGTGACAGTGGTGACAATGTTACGATTGATATTGCCGGAGTTGATGCTATTGTTAGAACCAGAGTTGCCGCTGCCGTCTCCGCTAATATGACTGTTGGCCACCGTGTGAGAACTGCGACTAAAATCGTTAGAAATAGGAAGCGCCAATAGATACGAATTCAAGGTCGTACGGTTCAGGCGAGGAAAGCTCCTCAGAGCGCGTGCTTGATTGTCGATTGCCCATATGATCGGTGGATGCTGGAGCAGATAGAGTTTCTTTTTGGCTACGTGGGATTGAATGTGTTCTTTGAAGTTTGGAAAGGTGATATACAACTAGGTGTGTGAGAATTGAAGCAACAGAGGAGCTGGGGAGAGTCAAGATTATTTTATTCCCGGGAGTGCAATAGTGTGGGTGATGGTTGAAGCTACCGGCGGACCTACCCCGCACCTTGAATCCCCCATGTCGCACAAGCTCTTCCCTAGCCACCACCCGTGCCGTACGATACAACACTCAAATAGTGTTCCACCCTCTATCTATTTCAGCACATACACCGCCACAATATAGGGCCAAATAACTATCACCGACCGTGATACAGTGTTGTACTGTAGCATCATTTTTCGTCCCTGAGACTGAACGACTCCAGTACCCACTGTCCTCCCCCCCCACTACCAGCAATATAATTTTATCGCTCCATAGAGTCTTCTCGTCTTGTACTCGAGTGGTTCCAACATGGTTCGCGTTCCTTCGTATCATGCGCATTGGCAGTCAGAAAAGGAAATTGTCTGCTCGAGTACGGTATTATATTTCTTCGTAGGAGCCGTTGTCATATTACCGTGTGTCACTTGCACAGCATAGCAGCGGACCATCCCGCCACCTGAAACTTCAGACAAATTCAAGCACCAAATTTAACGTATCCTATACGAGTACGAGTACAGTACTCGAGTATGGGTCCGCGGACGCTATCCTAACCGAGGTTCCAATTTTTTGGCTTGGCACAAGCACGATACAACGGAAGTATGTTACCGGTATTTTGACAAGATATCGTACCGGTATCAAGAAGATAGATTGTGGCGTAGCGCCAAAACGCGGCAACAAGCTGAGGAATAACTCGAGCAGAGCCTGGCTTGGCTATTTAGGCAACGGACTTGTAGCGTTAACCCAGCAGCCAGGTGACTTGACCAATGAGAAGTATATAGGCATCAGAGCCAACATAGCCTCTTCAAGCCTCTTTTCCGTCATGCCATCAATATAATAATAGTATTGTAACACCCCTTCCAGTTGCCCGGGCTAAATGCGCAAAGTGGCGAGCAGCCCACACAAGGCTCCCCAAAAGCTACAGACCAAATCAATCACCTGATTCACCTCTCATGACAAATGAAGGAGAACGAAATTTGACAAACGGAAAAACACTCCCCCAAAGTGAAACCAACTGCGGAGCACCAGTCCGATAAGTACCCCTACCGTACCGAATGAGTTAGTCAATTCTCAGCCCCGTCTCCACCCAGCATATCATGTGTGTATTATATCATGAATGCACCGATCAAAAGCCCACGCAGGGGAAGCACCAGCGTTCCTGCATTATACGAAGTATAGCACCCAGGTGTAAGGCTTGATGGCCACATCGAATTGTGATATGAGGGAAATAGAAAATTTATTAACATCGTGTGTGCACAATTGGCTCCTCACGGCCCGGCAGTAGTGAGTTTGGAATCCATCAATATCCCAGTCGAGCCAATTCCAAACTTAGCATTATCGAATCAGGCGCGGACATCTCGAGACCCGAAGGGAAGAGGGCAATTGGGCTTTATTATGCCCAGCTCCCTTCTAATCGACTGCGGGTCGGCCTTCTGGCTTCTACCCCGGTGTGCTGTTGATAGGCAATGGCTTGAGGCTCTACAAGTCTGTCCTATAATACTCGTCGACTGCAGTTTTTCTGCATGTACCCTTCACCCCCCTTTTCCTCCGCCCTTTCTCCCTCCGATCCCGCGTGGCCCACCGGAGACGCCGCGTGATTATACCAGCAACCGAGCAGGAGGTGATAGCTCGGAAGCAAGAAATAAAACCCAACATCTTTTAGAACCATTACATTCACCTCTCATACCTTAGTACGAAAATTCCCCGCAATGCATCATTACCGATACTTGAAGAACCCACTCAGGAGAAAACGTCACGCACACCAAACCCCCCCCCCCCCAACCGGGAAGTAACTTATCATTCCCAAGCCAGAGTAGACCGCGAAACTATTCATTTCCAGCGACCAGACAAATTAGAAATATTCACACCTCAAACCTGATATCGTATTAAAACAAGGAACTACGGGTGAAGGCACAGCGGGCGATCCGAAGGGAAGGCGATTTGCTAGACACTAGAGGATATCAGCACAAAAGAACATCCCAGATTCATCTCAAAAAATTACTCCAACTCATGATTTAACAGGGCAGGGTGGGGGAGTATGATGGAAAGCAGGGGAGAAAGAAGGACAATAATATCACAACCACTAGTAGTCACACATCGCCTTGCAAAGATACGTCCAAACCCCCGCTTCATCAGGATAACCGCCCTTCTCCGCTATCGTAAGTATTATATCATATACAATGTGATACCGTGATATCGTGATAGCCGAAAAAAGATAGAATCCCTTGATTCCCTCCCTGCAAGTCCCTCCAAGAAACGCCCAAAAACCCAAACCACCAACCAGCAAAACCGAGGAAATATCATATCATACCGAAACCTCCCGCAACAGACACCCCAACAGCCGAACAAAAAAGCTACGATGATTTTTACCAGAACTCACACCATCCCACGTCCAGAAAGCAAAGCAAGCAGTCCCGCGTCGGGATACATTATACGAAATCCCCGATAGAGCATATTCCACATGCTTGCCTAAACCTGTACCTTCTTTTTTTGTTTTTTCCCTCAATCACATCAGGCCCTTCACCGGTGCTCCCCCTGCAACTATTCGATCGCCCTTCGCACAGCCACTACTAGCTTCCAGAGGTTACCTTCATACCATGCCCCAAAAGGTCAGCCGATACTACCGGACAATGTCTTCCGGAAACCAAGGCGCAGTGCGTGAATAAATTGATGGATATGTAATCCCAGTGGTAGCTGGTGAGAGGTACTAGATGGAAGGCATGGTGTCATATAGCTAGAACGGTCATGACCGTAGTTGTTTGTCTTTTCTTGTTTGGAGGGTTTACCCTAGTGGTGTTGTGTATTTTCTCTTCCTCTACTTAAGCAGGAACGAATCGGTCATGGACCACTTGTCGAACACATCAACTCTCACATCACACAAGTGGTTTCTTCCTCACGATCCAAACAACCCACTGCGCACATCAGCGATCATAACATTACTGAACGATATCCCACTCCCGCCAAAACAAAAACTGTAGGATAAGGGTGTCCAAATACCTCTCTGTTAGCAATAAAAAACAAAAAGATATGTATGAAGGCTTTCACTGTGCGCTGTACTGTACCAGGAGGGTTTTGTTTTCTTCTTTTTTGTTTGTCAAGGGGTTTCCTCGGCTCGGAGATGGAAATGGTTTGAGGAGAGCAAGCCATTAGGTATCGGGGTGGTTGTAACTCCCTGTTGATTGCGGGCGACGGTAAGAATAGCAAAAACCAATGATAAGGGGTGCCGGTTTAGCTACTATTAGGGAAGTACGGTACGGTTATTCGCGAGAAAAAGACCGAGGAAGTGCTGAAGAACAAGAAAAAATCAAATGCGATGCGCAGGAATGCGTTTGACGGCGAGGTGTTAGAGGGGGAGTAAATAAAACGTAAAACTTATCTCTGCTCTTTCATCGGACGTAGCAGTATATGATAACTTACTAAGATAACAGCCAATTACTATTGATTTGGCGTCGGTATTACATTGCTAAATATGGCAGTTTCCGGATCCTACGGAACGTTACCTAGGCTAATATTCACGCCAACACAAGTATCTTCCCCCCTGAGTTAAGGGAATTGAACTCTGTGAACCTATAAAATGTAGCACGGTTTCTCTTATCCACTTTCCAGCTCACTGGACAGGACCGACATTCCGCCATACGCATCTCTCCAATCTCTCCAATTGAGAGTCAAATTTGGGGTTTGGCACGGTACTCTCGGGCAGTGCAGATTCTACTGCCGTCCGGGGGTCTACTAGTCCTATCAGATGGGAGACGCTGGACGCAGGGTGTGTTCAATTCTAATGGACTGAATAAAAGACGTGAATTTCTTGGTTGCGTCTTTTCTTCTTCTCCTATACTCCTCAGTTTTTCACCCCGGCGGCGGGACCTTGTCGTTTATCCCTATCTAGTCTGCCAACACCTAAAATATGCAGCACACTTGCCGACCGGATGCATTACGCATAAACCATCATTGGGTCTCGATTCCCACTGACAGGCAATGCGCAGGGACCTCGCAGGCTAGCCGGATGCAAGCAGGGAACGGAAATTTATAGACTATGCAAAAATTCCTGAAGGGGCAAAAACACTACATTGACAAAACATTTTACCGACAGCCAAGCAGCGATGCAGGAGAAACACAACACTCAAGGTCTGGAGTGGGGGCTTGCTCCATGCCCGCGATGGGACAGTTCTATCCATCTTGCGGAAGGCAAGAATGGATGACCTTTTCTGGTCTTGTCCCGTACCTTAAACTACTTTACCCGATGATCCGGAGTAATGGGCATCGGGCGCTGCGGTTCCCCGCTCTTGCATTTAGCAATTTCTCAATTTTTAGTCTCTTTCATTTCTTGCCACTAAACGAGTACTTTCTTTTTGTTACTCCTTTTGTACAGTACTGTAGCACTGCAACTACCCGTAATATGTTGTGCCCCTTAATTAGTAAGGATGTAGAGCACTTCCGGAAACGAATAGGCCCCGAGACTAAAGTATCCACAAGATCAAGTTAAAGCCTGATCAACTGCTGGATGGCTAGCCATACAGCAGTGCGCAATATAATACTGGTGGGTAGGAAACACGAATATTTAGGGGTATAATATGATGGACGGGGATCTTTTTGGCTGCTCACCGCGTATGCACTACTACGATACCTGAAGTCTCAACTACCCTAACCCAAATACGCAGACGGGGGGTCAGCCTATTCTGACTAAGCAACCCCTAACGCTGTCGACGAACATGCAGCCTCTCGAGCACATCTCTACTCATATATGTTTGACCAGCGACTAGTCCTATACATCAAACAACATCTAACACCACTTGTGACAACACTTCTGGCAACTTCTTTTGAAGGCAGTTCCCCTGTCATGTGGGGATACCATGGACCGGCATGTCCTCGGTCGTGCTCATTCTCTCGGATAGAACTTACCCTGGGTCAAACTTTTCATCCTCCGCTCGAGTAGCAAAATATGAAGTGATGTTGAACGCGATGAAGAACACCGCATATACTGGAAGTGTGTGGGAAAGGGTCTGGATGATCCAGAGATAGATAAAAGGCAGCCCGCTCCCCCTTCATTAATATTATTTCGTTCATCGTCCAATTTGCGTCTCTCTCCTCCGTTACCTGAGTTTGGGTCAATCCGTTTTTCGTCCTTTTTCGTTTCCTATATTTTTCCTTTAAGAGAATATTCCCCAGTTAAGATGTTCAGATACGATCTCTATATTGCACAATGGTCTAGCGTACGATCCAACTAAGTGTTCAGGGCACGGTCCGTTAACCTTGTTGTTAAAAAACTTAGTTTTCATGCATGCTATCAGAGCCCCGGAAACGAATGCCCGGGAACTGGTAGGTTAGAGTATCAGCGCTCCGTTTATGTTATATTCAAATACCTATAATATTCACCGATTCAGGTTTTCTAAGTAATGTATGATAAAGATCTGTGCTCTACTGTGCTCGGCATATGCTCCCACTTTCATTATCTATTGAAGCAAATATAGTAGTATCATATTCCAGTATGCAGCCGGTTGAATTAATATTCAGTGGCGGGAATAAAAGGGACGCAATAAAGAAATAAGTTAATAGCTAAAATAAGACTCGCTTGCGAATTGCGTTGCCGGGAGGTCATTGAAGCTCGTGCGCTATTTCTCCAACCAACAGTCGTGAATTGATTCCCCCCACCAGGCGTATATTTTCTCCGGTTTGAATGAATCATGTGATTTTCCTACCTAACAAGCGATAAAACACCCACACACATGATTAGAGACCACTCCCTGCCATTGATCTGCTATGAAAGGGTTCTAGTCCTCTATGTAGCCCGCGATCAACCGTCGTTACCCTCAGTTACTTTTAATCCACCCTTCCAATGGTCGCCGCTACGAGTCCCAACCGTTACCCACAGTTCTCTACATCTGACGTCCTTCAGGAATGTCTTAGGTTGTCGGGCCCATCGCCGCCCGTGATAACGGCCCTCTTTCGATTCAGGGACGAGGACGGTATCCCTCTCGCCGTCCAGTCCGGTCTAGGTTTCCTACCAGTCCTTCCAGCTCTGCGAGGTCTCCGGACCATTGAGAATACCTGCCTTGTTAGCACCCTGCCGCACTGCGCTCTGTAACTGCCAGCAACAATATGGTACATGGCCTTTTCTCCGCTACTCCTTGTTGGAAGTACATGCGGCTCGGTATGCTCCGGATTTTATTTCATTTGTTCAGATAAAGGCTTCCGGAATACGCTTTGGACTAACGCTTGCGTGGGAGGGAGTGATGCATCCACCGCAGGGAAATGATGTATCCGTCGGAAGCAGTACGGGAGAGCGAAATGGACTGAGCCGAGTAGAGGCTACAAACTTTGGGACTCTTTATCAAGTCGGTCCTTCTTTTGTTAGCTTTGGATAAAGTATCGATGCTTGAAGGACATAATAGGAGGAGGAAAATGCATATGTGTGAGGATCGGGGGAAAGGATGACGACTTGTAGTGATTCATATATACCCCCCCTTTTTACCGCGTGACTTGAGTTAGTTAGTGTTGAGCGATAGAGCGGAGAAAGTGTTGAACAAGGAGCGGACTTCCCCACTCACCTGAAAGTCTTGCGCTGGCGATCAGAGTGGTACAAGTATTTCTATTGTATTACCAATCGTCGCCGTATAAAATGTGGGTCCCTCCCTCAACGCCACGACAATACTCGAGTGCGGTAGTCTACCCTTTGCAACTATGGTATCCTGCTCTCCCGCAATTTTCTCTCATCTGCTCCCCCTCTGCCCTTGTTCTCCCAGCGCCCCTGATAGATTACCGACCCCGGTTCCCATTTCGTTCTCGCTTCCCCCGGCAAAATAGGCTCCTCCGCCACCCAAGCGACCTAGCACCTTGAGAACCTTTGAATTTTCTGCGAATCACAAAACCCAATTGATACTGGATATAGCTTAGACTTCCGGCGATAGAGTTTACCTCCTCACACCGAGCGCTACTAGTCGCTAGGCCCCGGCGCTCAACACATTACCTCGGAAACCTACAGCCTTTCCCGATTGACTCGACTCTCTCGTTATTATAACTCCCGCTATATCACCTCGCGCACCCTAGCACAACAGGAAAAGCCGCAAGACCTAGCCAAACGCTTCTGCTCGTCTGGTGTAGATTCAATTGCAATACCACCTTTGCCGCCAACATTTAGTGCATCTCACGGAATTTTGCGGAATGGCCGGCGAGGGTAGAGAATCGAAGAAGGGTTTCTACAGTACTAGCTCAAAAGTTTTTGTCCGGTGCCTTTTTTAGACCAAAAGTATCCAACCCCACCACCCTCTCCCACAGCACAATTTCAAGGAGAATATGCCAAAATTTGGCAGCGCATTGGCAAACCTGTAGGTAATATAGGGGATATTATAAAAATTTTAAATATTGAAAAGAAATGGAGAAAATGTCATCAATGTGTGGGGTATTGGTAGTCATGTACTTTTTTGTATGGAGCCCCATACAAAAATCTAGGACACTTTCACACAGGCTAACACTATTGTACACAATGAACACAACTTTGATCCTCTACAGTTCTACTTCTAGATATTTAAATTAATAGCAATTGTCTAGCTGAGGGAGGAATTTAAAGTGTTTTCAATAGGGTAGCGTTGAGAACTGTCGGTCTGAAGATGACCGTTTTTCGCCAAATTTGGTGTAAAACCCGGCGTCGGACGAAAACATTTGAGTGGGTACGATACTTTAATTATACTGGTGCGCAAAAAAAATGTATTTGAAAATCGGATTCATAACTCAACAGCGAACCACTCAATTCAAAAACGAAAGGAAAGGAGGGAGGTGGCGAAGAACATGTACCCCTTTCGCCTTGTTTATCATGATAATTTACTGAATTGGAGCTGTTGGAAATGCTGCTGGACATGCTCACAACTCACCCAGCATGCTCAGAACCTGCTTGACATGTTTAGAACACGAGCGACATGTTCAGAAGATGCGCGATAGCCGGAAAGGCAACATATCCGATATTCCACACCTTCATGCTTATCCGTCCGTCCGCCCGATTATCTATCTGTAGATCCGTTTTGTTGTTCGCCCATCTGATTGTTCTTGTCAGTTTGTCTTCCCAACTATCCGTCAACCTACCCAGCACTTAGTCCGCTTGCCTGAACCACCGACTAACCCTATCGCCGGTCCCTTGTCATTCGCCCACTCGCACACCGGCCTGCCGCATCATGTCCTAGAGCGGTACGGCAGCATAGAAGAGGGAGCGCGGAAGGAAATGAGAGTGTCTTTGCTGGGCTCGAAGTTCGTTTGTAAACGCAGAGGTGGTACGGCGGTGGGGGTGGTGTCTGCGGCAGAAGTGATGTCCGCGACTGGAGTAGTATGGTAGGGGGAGAGTTCTTTCTAGTGCCTGTTCTTCTGTTCTTTTGTTAGCGATGGGGACAAGCTGAGGAATGGAAAACTAAGGTGTTCGGGCGAGGATCAGGAAAGACATGTGTGGAGTTCGGTGGAACGATGGGAGAACGCTTGATGATCGTTTATTTATTATACCCACGTCCTCCCCACATGTGTTAGTTAGTCGAGTTGAGCAAGCGAGTTGAGAGTGTGTGCGCCCTGGAAGGAAAGAGAAAGGAAGGGGAGAAAGCTTTGTTACCCCTCTTTTCAATCGTGGCCCGGTCGGGTCGCCTTGGCGTTTCGTTTCGGCCGAGTGATAGTATGTGATCGCGATCGCGGAGCCGGTGTTCGTGGTTTTCCTGCCCTCGACTCATAGCTGTTTATAAGAAATTGCATTGCGACGGACACTACCAGGTGAGGCTCAAATGGGAACCCCCATAATCTGACCAATTCGATGGAGCAGGGACTGCTCGGTCGTGCCAGTGTATACGCGATCGTACTCGATAACTCTATAATATGTAACAAATAGGATTTTGTAAAAGGTTTTTGAGGATACAAGCGAGAGAGCGAAAAAACAAACTTTTCTAAAAGACTCAACCTCGCTTCATTGATACTACGGAGGTACAGCCCATAAGTTTTGTATGTTCCACAGGCAGAAAGTGAAACGCCCCGGGCTTGTGTAACATACAAAACTTATGGTCTGTACCTCCGTAGATCAGAGCATAATTATATATAGTGCTGTACTACCACAATTTTCCGAGGTGGCTAAATGAGATTGAGGCAGAGAGGTAGGCGGTGATGCCGACAAGTATGCTTGGTGGGGACTCCAACCGAACGAAATGGCACCAATGACTCCTTCTGACAGGTTTTTGAGTAATTGTGTTTAGTAAAAGTGCGAAACTGTTCGTAGTTGGAAATTGGATTGAATAAGGATGCTTGACTTAAATCTTCTATTATCATACATTTTGACTGACTTCAGTTGGTCCACTCCATCTGTGGCGTGGAGTATTGTGGCGGTTGTCACACCTACAATTGCCGAGGTTCCTAAAGTTGCCGAGGTTGTTGCCCCGCCCACTGTTGTTTGCTGAGTCATCGCCTTCCAAGGACTCTGCTTTCCTTCACACATGTTCGTCGGGGCGATTACAGTGCCGCCTCCCTGCGGCGCTACTGGTATTGTGTCTCCCCACACTTCGTCTTTAGCTGAGGCCCGGATCAAGTTCTCACCGCGCCGCGATGCCGTTTCGCCTCCGTCGGTCCCGCCCACTGCCCGTAATCTTGCCGAGATACCGCCTGCCCGGGGTTTGTTTCTCCTCTCGTCGCTTCGTCTTCCCTTGAGCCCCGGCTGACCTCCCAGTGACATACGTGTTTATAGTCCCTCCGGTCCTATTGTGGCGGGGCAGAGGGCGTGGGGGAAGATAGTCCAGAAGCGCTGGACAAAGTGGATTCATCAGACCCAGTAGCCTTGGTGGGGGGCTCGGGTGATGGAGGTTCCTCGCCAGATTAAGTGGCCGATGAGGAGCCACCTCCTGTGGTTACGGAGGGGTATAGGAAGTTTGGGGGGTGGAGGGACCCTTGTGGCAGCAGGCTTTTCGGTCGTGGTGATGGGGATCTCTGCCGGTTCTGTGGATTGGGGTGTTTGGTTGGTGTCGACATGATATAGCACCACTTGCGGCCGGGGTGGCACTATTTAACGTGTTATCGCGTTAAAGTACTTAGGTTTTTTGTTCTGGTTGTAGGTTGGGAGATGGTATTTAGCCGTGGTATGATGTCATAGTTTTGAAGGAGGGGCGCGAAGTGAGTATATCTACGAGCATGGTAGTGATTTATTATTGTTGTCAATGTTCTGGGTTAGGGTTACTGCTTGTATGCCCTTCAGCGATATCAGGATACTATAAATTTTGAATTCAGTGCAGAACAACTGCTCACAACCGACTAGATTTGAGCATGGTGTCCTCTTAGTCAGGTCGTGCCAAGCAAAACTGCGATAGACTACTATAGCATACGGTACTCACGCCCGTCGCTAGTTGTAGTTGAAAACCACCAGTTGACGCTTGAGGAGCAAGCGGAGCTCCAGTTCTTGATTTGTACATCTCTATTGACGTTCCTGGAGATCTTTTATCGATGCCAGCATCAACCTTGGGGGGGTTACCCAAGGACCCAAGTGGTGTGGGAAGCTTTGATCTCTCCTGGCTATAGTTGACCATGGCGGTGTTGGCTTCTGCTCTTGAGACCTGCCTATGAAGTGTCAGGGTGTGGGGGGAGGTAATAACAGTTCTTGGAAAATACGGTCGGATCTGAGGAGAGGTGGGATTTCTAACGATGAAAAGTTTGTAACGAAGATGGCATTGGGAAGGTTGCGGGGGAAGGCATAAAATCAGAGAACCCGGCGATGCTGTGGATCTTTATACCTACACACTTCCGGGGGTATAAATAGTTTTTTAGGTTTAGGCAGATTGGAGACATGTATTGAGTGAACGACCTACAAGCCAAGAGCAAGATCATACTCAGGATAAGCAGGCACTTTCAATAGTATCTCCACTTCCGAGTCACAACCGGGAATAAGGGTGCAGTCAAAAATTTCCCGATGAAAGTGCCACCGTAGAACGCGAAGGTCCTCCCTCCAAGCTCTTGTCCTTACTTTTAAAACCGCCGCTTTCCTCAATGGTGAATGAGAGCAGAGTTCCGGAGGACGGCATCGCGTGATATTGATGAGTATAGCAAGGTTAGTGAGGGCTTGTGGCAATCGAATACCATATTTCCGGGCCGGTAATCCATAAACTGTCCCAAGCTCTTTTACCACACATCTTGAGCGACCTTCACGGATTTATTGCCTTGAAGAACCCAGCGAGGAAGCATCACTGCATCAGCAACCTTCAAAAACAGTTGCTAGGGCAACCCGGGATTGGATAGGACAATGTCATTGAGACCAAGAGGCGATTGCCAACAAAGGACCGGGTTTACAACTACCTATCAGCAGCGTACGGGGGGCCCGTATATAGGGAGGAGGCAATTAAACTTTTATTGACAAGAAACCAAAGATACGCACCCCAGGCGGATGAGAGATGGCCATTGCTGTTGGCGTCCCAGACTTCATAATCAACATGTATTATAGCGTCTAGAGTAGGCGGTCAGCTCCGATCCTTACTCCACTGTCTATCGGGGCATGTGCATCCATACCCGGCCTTGTCAGCCCCTACCTCGTTCTGAACTTCCGATTGCATCTTTTATTCTCCGGATTGTCCCTTCCCAATGACGCCGGTGATCCATCGATTTCTAAGGCTTAGATACAGCCAAAACCGCATACTGTTAGTCATAAATTATCTGAAGCTAGACTCCTTGTCGACTTCTTGCGTCATGTACTATTTGTTGATATGAGATGCCGATGAGATATGCGGAGACTCGTATAATGGAATAAAAAACTTGAAGGGAGTAGTTGAAATACGGGGTATTTTATTGCCTATCATTTTTGTCTACAGGAATGAGTAAGACGTTATAGTCAAAACAAGTATTCCACAACTCAGTGTTCCGGTCACAACGACAAACAGAGATAACTAGCAGTCTTCTCCTTTGCCGGTCAATTCTCCGAAGACTTCCAGTTGACACCGGACTCCCAGTACCTTCTGCATGGCCGACAGCTGTTTCTCTACACCTTTGCCTCGCACAATGTCCGTTATTGATGCCCTGCGCATAACAACCAATATGTGACTCAAGAAAAATAAACATAACAAGGGAGTGACAAAGGAAACTGACAAGGATACTGTTCTCCCCTTCACCGAGATGTGAGGATATGGAGAGATCACTGGTGGCGTTTCAACTCTACTATGGCGCACTTGGTTTATCAAGTTGTCATAGCGACGGCATTATTCTACGAGATTGTAAGCGACACGGGACCGGTTCCGGTCAGAAGGGTAAAGTGGTTGAAGGTCATATTGTTTCGAAGCGATAAGGTGCCGAATATGCCAGTACAGGAGGGAAAAAAACACCACGAACCACCAACAACCGATTCCCACAAATGACTACATCCTGATATATAGATATCATACGCCCCACCAAGGAAATCTCTAAGGACAGTGAGTAACAAAAGATGTAGAAAAAAACAGGGCAGCCCCGGGGTAGTAAACATTGAATAAACGAGGGGCCTCCAGCGAATAACCTATCATAGGCGCGTAATCTATCACCCAGTTAGTGGGACATGTAAGCTAAAGAAAGTAGAACATAATACTCACCGGCAACCAGACTGGTAATTTAGGGAAAGGCTGGGATGCGGCGGGGTAGCAGGTTGTGCGGATCTGCCGCGTCCTGGATACAAAACTAGGGGAGAGTCAATGATGGGATGCGGGACGAGCGAGGATAGTAAAATCAGAAGCACTTACTTGCTATACAAAAGAGGTTAGCGGATAACGTCATTTACTGGGATCCCGCTTGCCATGGCAACCGCTAGAACACCAAATGAATATTTGACTATCTACATAAATAGTAATGATACAATATTGAAGATTTCATAGAAAGTACTTTTGAATATGTAGAATCAGAATCTGGAGTTTTTATTTGATAATAAAAGGTGATTCATCCTCTGTACTCATTTTATTCCAAACTAGTTGAAATTGACCACTAAGTATCTTGATTACAACAGTAGATAAGAAAATTGAAAGGACATACAAAAATACTAGTTTAAATAAATAGTAAGATATTACAGGTCCTATATGTAATATATAAACTACTTTGGCATTAGTTGGTAGCCATTTTGGGAGTTAGTATGACTATATAAACGAGTATAACTAAATATTGATCTTATAAACTAAATTAGATGATAACAACTTATAGGAATTACAAAATAGTCCAACACTTTATAATATACTTTGTTAAGGTTATCTAAGACACTATATACGTTTTCAAGGCAGTTGGAAATGTCTTGCCAATTTTGTTCCCTATGTAATCTAGAGGAAAATTCTTCTCGCAGGCCTTAACCATGTGGACAACTGATGTAGGCTAAGTGTAAAAAGAGAGTTTTGTGAACCTCTTGTATAGTTAAAGCTATTAGAAGAGTTGTATCTGATTTGGAAATTAGGTTTTAGAGATTTCACACTAGATCTCTTAAGGACAGTAAAGCCAGAGCAAAATTTGGTATGTTTGTGTAACGGAGGCTCCCTCTGGGAACATGGATCCTGAGGTTGCGACCGTACCGAAGTATTCTTTCAGAAGTAAAGATAAGGATAATCAACAGTAGAGTTGAAAAAATAAAATGGTAAAACTTAATATCGTTAAGCCACAGCTTTTACTCAATTAAGTCGTGATCTCGAGTGGTCGTTGATTGCCAGAGTAGAGGAGAACTCGCATATACTTAAGTAGGTTTGGTATGCTGCCAGTTACTCCCCATCACTACTCTGCGCTTGTGAGCACCCAACTCCCGCGGGCGATCTAGCCAACCTCTACGGGTCGGACCAAAGATCCCCCATAGCGAGCTAGACCACTTGGTGGTATTCTAACATCTGCCCGATAGAAGTGTTTTAGCCGCTGCATCTCCAATGCAACCGCAGGAGTAAAAACTCTTCATATCGCGGTCATACCAGTGGCGAGCTGTCATGCCCGTGTGGATACTATACCAACTATGGAACTCTCTACCCATATACACTTAGTCTTCTGCAAGCATTCGTGGCTCCTGAACATCTATCCGGTTCTACTCATTTGCATATCATTCGGGAAGATAGCTACGTAGTTCCCCCGATAGACCACTCCGGAGGTTGACTACCAATAGGCGCTACCCACAGTCAACACTCCTAGAAGTAGGTCCTATTGTGACCTCGGACTAGTGTCTCAGAGTCCTTAACGATTTTCCAATACTATTACTCTTTCGGGGCAACGGACTTCAGTTACCTTGCCTACTGGCTTCCGGTAACCTCACATACTCCTCTCGACTTCAAAGCAGTATTACTCCGTCGGTTTTGGTCCGTTTTACACGAAACTACCTCGAGGCTATTCTCCAGGTTCTCCTCTTCCCCCTCATTTATCCTGCGGACAGCTTCCGGTCGGACGGACGGCGTGAGCGCATACGGAGTTACGGTAACATCTCCACTTGGAGACTTTTGCTAGACTTACAGCAACTCTTCAGGCTGTAGCCCATGACGCTAGGGACTTATAACGGGGCTGAAGGGGGGTGTTAGCAACCACACCTCCAAGTTACAGCTTGTTTGGAGCTCAACTGGTTGTGCGGGAGTGATCCGCACAACCTGAGAATCGAATACTCTATGTAGTTTCGCGTGACAAACAATCTAGTAACTTCCCCCGAAGTCCTGCGTAACAAGTTACTTTCAAGGTAGGGTAACTTGACTCCATAAGAGGGTAACCCATAGCTCAAGGCAGGGTAACCCGAGTCCGAAGGTAGGGTAACTCTACCTGGACTCTCCGTTGAGTAATTGAGGGTAACTCCTCAATTGACTACTTGGGTTACCCTACCGAGTAGGGTAACCCCCAACCTTTACTAGTACCTATGTTCCTTTGGTATGGTCTAGTATGCCCAACTGAGGTACCTAACTACCGGTACCTCCACTCGGTAGACCTAAGTCTACTGCCATCCCTAGCACGGTAGTCTCTTGATACCGGTATGGGTATTGGTTTGGCTACTTGTAATAGTACTGAGTGGAGTCTCGTTACAGTTTGGACTTAATGTTTGAAATCTCTAAAACAGAATGAGCAAATCAAGTAAAGCGTCTCCAATAGCTTTATCTATATTAGAAGATCATAAAACTCTGTTTTTACACTTAGCCTACATCTGTAGTCCACATGGTTGTGGCCTGCGGGAAGAATTTTCATCTAAATTACAAAGGAAACAAAATTGGAAAGACATTTCCAAATGCCTTGAAAACATATAAAGTGTCTTAGATAGCCTTAACAAAGTACATTATAAAGTGTTGGACTATTATATAATTCCTATAAGTTGTTATCATCTAATTTAATTTATAAGATTAATATTTCATTATACTCATTTATATAGTTATACTAACTCCCAAAATGGCTACCAACAAATACCAAAGCAGTTCATATATTACATAGAGGACTTATAGGATCTTACTATTTATTTAAACTAGTGTTGTTGTAGCTGCTTTCAATTTTCTTAACTACTGTTGTAATCAAGATACCTAGTGGTCAATTTCAACTAGTTTGGACTAAAATGAGTACACAGGATGAATCACTTTTTATTATCAAATAAAAACTCCAGATTCTGATTCTCCATAGTCAAAAGTACTTTCTATGAAGTCTTCCATATTGTATCATTACTATTTATGTAGATAGTCAAATATTCATTTCGTGTTCTGGTGGTTGCCATGGCAAGCGGGATCCCAGTAAATGACGTTATGATGTTCCAATATAGTTAGTAGCAATTAACACAGATTATTCACCATCTGTGTTGCCAAAATGGTCGTGAGGTGCGCTACGGGTTAGTAAGGGAAAAGGGAAGAGGGAGAAAAAACTTTACGGACGAGCTGTAACAAAATACCAAGAGATTATTAGTTGTGGCTTGCAAGAGAAGGTATATGATAGCATACAAACTAAGACAGAAGAGCAGAGTTAGTTGGGCTTCCGAAGAGGCAACGATACAGATATTCTCAATGCTTACCACCTGTGAAGGAAATCAAACGTGAGTTATAAAGTTAGTGGATAATTAGGGGCATGTACGAGGACCAGGGTAGTTGCTGATTACATACAAGCTATGAGGGAGGAAGGGAAATATTAATAGAGCGGAACCTGCAAACAGAGCAGAGGAACGGGGCCAACTTACCGACTGAATAGGCCAGCTATGAGCAATTGTCTGGTCTGAAAACTCGGATTGAGCTTGTCCACTTACAAGCTGCAACAATCAGTGAGTCAGAAGTCAGCAATCGGCTCGTCACGGAATCGTGGTTGATCTTGTTCACATACATACTACAACATTCAGCGAGTCGGGGTCAGCAATCGCTTCGTCTCGGAACCATGGTTGATGCTGTTCACTTACCTCCTACAACATTCAGCGAGTCAGAGGTCAGCAATCGGCTCGTCCCAGAATCGTGGTTGATGCTGTTCACTTACCGGCTGCAACATTCAGCGAGTGAGAGGTCAGCAATCGCCTCCTCTCGGAAGCGCGGTTGATCCTGTTCACTTACCTCCTACAACATTCAGCGAGTCAGGTCAGCAATCGCTTCGTCTCGGAATCGTGGTTGATCCTGTTCACTTACACACTACAACATTCAGCGAGTCAGAGGTCAGCAATCGGCTCGTCTCGGCACCCTGGTTGATGCTGTTCACTAACCGACTACAACATTCACCGAGTCAGAGGTCAGCAATCAGTTCCTCTCAGAACCGTTGTTGATCCGGCTCACTTACATACTACAACATTCAGCAAGTCAGAGGTCAGCAATCAGCTCGACGCGGAACCATTGTTGATCCTATCCACTTACGCCCTACAACATTCAGCGAGCCAGAGGTCAGCAATCGCTTCGTCTCGGAACCCTGGTTGATCCTGTTCACTTACCCACTACAACATTCAGCAAGGCAGAGATCAGCAATTACTATGTCTCTGAACTGTGGTTGATCTTATCCACTTACGTCCTACAACATTCAGCGAGTCAGAGGTCAGCAATCGCTTCGTCTCGGAATCGTGGTTGATCCTGTTCACTTACCGGCTACAACATTCAGCGAGTCAGGTCAGCAATGACCCGTCTCGGAACCACGGTTGATCCTGTTCACTTACCGTCTACAACATTGAGTGAGTCGGGTGTCAGCAATTGTTTCATCTCAGAACCCTGGTTGATGCTGTTCACTTACCGGCTACAACATTGAGTGAGTCGGGTGTCAGCAATTGTTTCATCACAGAACTCTGGTTGATGCTGTTCACTTACCGACTACAACATTGAGTGAGTCGGGTGTCAGCAATTGTTTCATCTCAGAACCATGGTTGATGCCGTTCACTTACTGGCTACAACATTGAGTAGGTCGGGTATCAGCAATCGCTTCGTCTCGAAACTATGGTTGATCCTGCTCACTTACCGGCTGCAACATTCAGCGAGTCAGAGGTCAGCAATCGCTTCGTCACAGAATCGTGGTTGATCCTGTTCACTTACGATCTACAACATTTAGCGAGCCAGAGGTCAGCAATCACCTCCTCTCGGAAGCGTGGTTGATCCTGTTCACTTACCATCTACCACATTTAGTAAATCAGAGGTCAGCAATTTCCTCGTTCCCGAACCGTGGTTCATCCAGTTCACTTACTCGCTACAACATTCAGCGATTCAGAGGTCAGCAATTGCCTCGTGCCGGAACCGTAGTTTATCCTATTCACTTACCTCCTACAACGCTCCCGTGCCAGGGGTCATCAATTTCCTCATACCCTAAGCTTGTTTGCTCTAGTTACCTACCAGCTAAAAGACACCACAGTCCCTCATTTAGCTATCACTTTGCCTTCAGAGCTATTTACCGAGTTCCCTACCTCCTGTATCTCCCCACCAATCAGTAAACCCTATTATTTAATCTTCTGGAATCGAAAACTCCAACTTACACTCTACACCCATAGGTCAACCTAGGATCAGTCTTGACGGTTACCGAACATCAGGAATCCAGCTCACTTACTCTCTACAGTTCACCAGCCGCCGGCGTCAGCGACATAACAAAGCCAATGAGACATTACCGGCGGCTTCTACTTGCCTTCTGTAATTCAAGACAACCCCCGGATCAGCTCTAGCTCCCCTAAACCACCGCAAATTCACTTACGGTCTGTAAAAGTTGGTCAACCTCTTGTCAGTTATATACTAATCATTTCAATCCAGCAGGCCCTCTCACATGCAAGATATTGTACTCCTTTCCACCTAAATAGGCTTTGACGTTCTTCTCCAGCATAATTTTGGTAATACCCTCATGCTGCCTCACAGCTGCTATGTTCAACGCGGTGCCATACTCTTCGCATCTAGCATTCATATATCCACCCTCCCCCAAGAGTCGCTGAACTACCACCCCAAGCCCCAGCCACGCTGCTATCATCAAAGGGGTGAAATCTCTGGGGCACCCACCCCGCTCTCCCAACGTGGTCCAGTACACCTGAAACCACGTCAGCAATCGATTAGATCCAAGTTTACAAATTAGTTGGGTAAACTCAAATAATCTCATTTGCTGATCCCGTGAGTCTCTAAAGTGGTCCGCCCAGTTTCCGGCTGCGTAAACAAGAAAGTCATAATTCTCCATATACTCATAAACTGGCCTACTTGCAAGGTAGCCGGCAGTATTCACCACTAATGGGTCGTTTTCGAAGTCCTCAAGTGAGAGATAGATGATACAAATGTCAGCCAGCATAAAGTTTGAATCATGGGGGCAGATAGTATGCTGCCAGTTACCCACACCCGGCAAAGACCCATGAAGCAGGAACTCCCTCGCGGTCTGGTGCACGAGGTAGATTTTCGAATCAATGACCCGTACAAAAAGTCCGCACAAGTTTTTAACCGTCTTTCCGAATCCAGCCAGATCCCCGATGTCCTGGCAAGACTTATGCTCCCGCCTGATTCGGAATGCGACGTTCATTTCTCGAAGCGTAAGAGGCCTTGCCGCCGCTACCACTATATGAAGGATTCGTCGGACTTTGCCGTGGTCCTTGCTTTTATCCAGAATCTTCGAGTATAATTCCCCTATATCGGGTGGCGCGGTGGAGACAATGTTCGTAAACACTTCCCGCGAGCCATCCTCACTATTTTTCAGAATCTCCAAAACAAGGGAAACCCAAAGGAATGTCCGATCGGCCAACGATACAAGCAGATTTCGCAAATATCCCAGCCCCCCGGGCTGTTCCCAGAGCAACTCAAGGTCTTCGATGCCCTTATCTATGACACGAATAACATCAGCAGAAATGGCGGGGACCTCTTCCTCCCCTTTCAGCCTGATCGTAGTTGCAGGTGAGCCAAGCTGTCGCTCGATATTGTGGTAGGGGCGGCTCGTAACTATGAACTTTAAATGAATCTCGGAAGTCTGTGGCCTAGGAAGGCGGGTGATTTGACGGATAAGCCGGGTCAGAGTCGCCTCCTCACACTCGTCCAATGCGTCCACCACACAAATTACATTGTCGCACCCCCCTTCAGCTACCGCCCTAACCAAAATGTCCCACAATGTATCGACCTCCTCCGTAAACTCCTTCCCTTTACCTTTAAACGCTCCCTGGGCGTATCGGCAGAGCGTGTTGTTCCGCATAAAAAGTTGATGTAATATAGCACAAAGGGCAAATGTTGCGCGTCTCTGTTCATCGCTATCATCTTTGAAGAAGAAATAGCAAACCATGTCGTCCGTTTGGCTTTGTAGATGGTTTATGAGGAACGAAGCGGTGACAGATTTCCCACAACCGGGGTCGGCCGACAGCCAGAGGAGACCGGATTCTTCCTTTTCCCACCAGTCCTTATACTTTGGATGTTCCGTAACCCAGGTGCATGTTCCCTCCACTGGATCACTAACCCGGCCTCTGTGCTCCTCGTATTTGGAAGTGTATAGGCATTGCAGAATTTTGGCGCTATCCTCAGACGAGCCGATGCGCCCGCCATCGTAATTAATGGTGACTATGTTGCCGGAGTTGATGGTATTGTTGGACCTAGTGTTGCCGCTGCGATCGCCAAGGATATTACTGTTGGCCATCGTGCGAGAACCGGGACTACTAACATTAAGGATATGAAGCGTCAATACATGAGAATTCAAGAGCATACTGTTCACCTGAGGAAAGGTCCTCGGAGCCCGTGTTTGATTGTTGATTGCCCATGTTATCGATGAATTCTTGTGTCTAGAGAGGCTGTTTCTGCCACGCAGAGATTGAATGTGTTCTTTGGGTTTCGTAAAGAGGATATACAACTAGGTCCAGGAGAATGGAAGCAAGAGCAGAGCTGGGAAGAGTCAAGATTATCGTATCCTCGGGGAGCGCAAAAGTGTGAGTGATGGTGGAAGCCAGCGGCGGAGCTACCCCGCACCACTCAACCATTCATGTCGCACAAGCGCTTCCCTCGCCACTCCTCGGACAACAGCGCCGTACTAAATTTACTCTAGCAAAACTTTTCGGCTATAAAACCCAATGTTTCCATTACACACTACGCGGCTTCCCCACCACTACCAATAAAATTATTTTGCCCCATGGAACCCTTCATATACCCATATATTTTCCAACTTGGTTCAATTCCCTTCTTATCATGCGAATTCGGCGGCCGGGAAGGAAAAAAAATTTCTCCAGCAAGAGCCATCGCCACTCGCCCGATAATAACTCCCACAGGAGAGCAGTATCTTGCACCACCGGCAGTCTTTCAACACGAATAGTACCGTACCGGTATCGTACGGTTCTGGCACGATACCGGTATTTTGACACAATATTCTACCGGAACTTGTATCATGGAGATATATTGTGGCGTATGATAGCACCAAGACGTGGCGGCAGGCTAGCATGATAATAACTGTGGTCTAGAGCCACATCGTGTTTTCCGGGGGTGGGACTCCGCGAAGGAACCAAGGTCCCAGTGAAACGGAACGAAGAACGAAGGAGAGAGAGAAAGAATACTGCCGGTTTCAAAATGATATTTCCGGAATTCACACCGCCACGGCCAACCTTTGCCAACAGTGCCTGGCTTGGCTCTGTATGATATGGATATGAGAGGGACTTGTGGCACTAACATAGTGCCACGATTGTATGACTAATCAGAACAAGGTTCAATTCGACTCCGGCTACGAACAGTAACACCCCTTCCAGGGTCCGGGCAAAACGATGAACAATCCACACGGCAGTTCCAAAAAGCTATTATGCAATCACCTCTCATGGTAGCGAAGGGGGATAAAATTTGACCAACGGGAAACACCCCCAAATCGACCAACTGTGGAGTGCCGAGTTGGGAAGCGATCAACACCGTATTCCAGCCCAATCGGTTCCAAACCCTTAGCACTTCGATATCAAATCCGGCACGGGCATCCTGACGCCCAAAGAGAAGCGGTGGAGTTGGGCTTTATCAGATCCAGCTCCCTTCCAATCGACTCCCTCCCGGACTTGGGACTTCTACCCCGGTGTGCTGCTGATCGGTACGATAATATCTCGAGGCTCCGCAAGTCTATTCTGATACTAGTCGACTGTGGTTTTACTTTATGTGTCGTCCCATTTACCCCTCTTTTCCTCCTTCCCTCCCCCTCCCCCGCCCGGCCTATCTGAGATGCCGCGTCATCATACCAGCGGCCGGGCAGGAAGTGAGAGCTAATGAAGGAAGGAAGAACGAGATCTTTCAGAATCATTAGTCTACATCCTCCTCTTCACATCCCAGTAACTACGTATAGTATCCGGGGCTCCCCCGCAATGCACCAATAACGATACTTGAAGAACCCGATCTGGAGAAAACGTCACGCTTACCAAAGAAAGAAAGAAAGAAATCACCAACCTGGAAGTGACCCATAGTTCTCAAGCCAGAGTAAACAGACATTATTCAGTTTCAAGCGACCAGACCGATGAGAACATTCTAATACCAAACCCGATATCAAGACACGCAATATTAATATCACCGCAGCGTGCAATCCGAAAACAAGGCAATTTACGAGACGTGGAAGGATATCAGCGCGACAGCACGCACCACCTCCATCCGAAAAATCACCCCAACTCATAATCTATCAGGGTAGGTACGACAGAATGGGGGAAGAAGAAAAAAGAAAAAAACAGATAATAATAATCACACACCACATTGCAACCATAGTGTGCACTAGTACACCAAACTCATTTAAACCCCCCACCTTACCAGCAAAACCGCGATTTCCCGGCTATGGTAAGTATGGATACAGTATTATCAAACTTTGTTTCTTTAATTCTTCATTTTGTTTCAGTTTGGGTTTGGTTCCTTGGGCACTCTCTTCCAGAGAGTTACCAACAGCTCAACGTCAGATTCAATTTATATGTGAATCTAAGAATTTCGAACCACTTCCAAGCACCCCCTGATGCTTTAAATGTTCTTTTGGCTTTCTCACACATTAGCCTAAGGCTTTGAGAATAAGTCTTCCATTTTCTTTCTGCTCTTTTAAAAATTTTATTTTCATCTGGTGGGACTTTGGTTTCAATTAAACGTGAAAGTGACTTTGAGCCGAATCTGACGTTGAGCTGTTGGGCATTCTCTGGAAGAGAGTGTCCAACGTTGTGGCGGAGTCACAACCTTGGTACGGTTAGTTAATAGTCTTCTGACGATATGATGTTAAAAGTGTCTCGGCAAACAGAGATTTTGATTGATGTGTTCGTTGACACATCCTATGACGAGTATGCTAGGTATGGATGTTTCCTAGCACCATGGAACGCTTACCTAGGCTAGTATGCACGCAACCTCAAGTGTATTCCCCAGATACTCTTAAGGGAATTTAACTTTGTGAAGCGATATAAAACGTAGCAAATTTTCTATCATTTACTCCTCGCTCTCTGAGCAAGACTGACATTCCTCCATACCGATTTCTCCAACTGAGTGTCGAATTTGGGTTAGGCGCTCATAGGCCATGCAGCTTCTACTACCCTCCCAGGCATTTACACGTCCCCACCAAAGAGGAGAAGGTAATCTCAATGCCGGTGAATTATCGAAGAAAAAAGGAAGGGTCCAGTCAATTCCGACGGAGTGAATAAAAAACCTCCACGCCTTGCTTTCTTCTCTTCTTCCACGCTCCTCAGTCTCCCGCACTATGTGGGGGGCACCTTATCGCTATCCCTATTCGCTCATGTCGTCTTCCATGACCGAGAATGCGCCATTCATTTTCCAGTGCCACAATCACCTACCACATGCTCCATAATTGCATAAATACCCGCACCAGCATTAGGTCCCGATTCTTCAACAAGCATTCTACTCGAGCAAGCGGGCGGAACGCAAAGCAAGGAAAGGAAATTTTACATGCACAACACCAGAACAGGCAAAAACATTACCCGTTCAGTAATAAAGCACTAGACTACATGAGGCTCAGTGAGGCTTGGCAAATATTGCTCGCGTATCGTCGGCGCAAGATCTGGTTGATTCATTCATACTGAGTTCGGTGCCAAGCCTCGCTAAGCACTCATGGCCTACGGTACTCGTGCCGGTAGCGTGGGAGCCAACCACTGCGGGAGCCAACACCACACTCGGTCTGGAGCGGGAGCTTACTACCTGCTACGAGTAGTACCGGGTACTCGAGTATGATACCCCACCACGCTGCGCACTAGAACTACCGTACCATCAACAGCCCCCACATAGAAACCAGGTTCCAGTGCTGAAGACTAAGTGAACTCAACACCATGGCATGCTATTTTCAGCAACACCACTTAATAATACAGATGCAGCGGAGTACAGTATCGCTCTGATCTCCAGCACACTGCTTTGGGGTAGGTGTGAGGTTTAGTTCATTCTCATTCAACCCCCTCCCTCCGCTCTATCGCCCAACTCGGCCAGCTAACTAGACGGTAAAGACAGGAGTATAAATGAATTGCAACAAAGGGATTATCGTGCCTCCCCATCGATCATCACACAAGTCCACTTCCGTCCACGCAAACCTCCCCCCTCCTCCACTCGCTCCGACACCAACAAAAAAAACAAACATCTTTCATAAGGACTCCTACTATTCGTAGCCGACGCTCTGCGGACTCACGTTGATCACCCATACTACTTCTGGCGGGTACATGATTTGCTTGGGCAGGGTGCCTCATTGCTTCCCATGGATGCGTTAATCTAAGGTGTATCTCCGAAACCTTTATCCAAACGATGGGACAACATCGTGTGCATGCCGAGCGGCCCCTGTTTTAAACATGTGCTCAAGTATTCGCGATGTCTTCGCGAGGTGTGTTGCCTACCCACCCATGGCATTGCACTCTCCCGTCACTTCCCATTTTTCGTTCCCTCCCTGCTTTCACCAGGTTTTCCCCTTGTTCTCACTTGCGCCAGAAAAACAGGTTCTTCTGGCTCCCAAAGAACCCAGCACCTCGGGAGCCTTTCCTAATTTATAATGAACATGGCCTAGACTTCCTAGTAACCGAATTTACTGCCTTGCGCCGCCCATATGGTAGCCAGGTTCTGGGAACAAAAAATACCACGTAGGAAACCTGAAACATTCCTCGCTTGAACCAACTCTGGCGAAATTCTCACTGTTGCAACACCCATCTAATTCTATGCACTCCAATACAACAGAAAAGCCGCCAGATCTAGCCGCCTAAATTTACATTTTGCGGTCTAGATTTAGCACTAATATCAACTTACTTGCCAAAATTTAGTGTATCGGATGGAATTTGTCGGAGGGGGTAGCTGGGGGCGGGAGAGAAGTGGCAAGATTTTTCCCGTCGGTACCCGAGTATAGAAGAAATCACCACCTAAATGCGCGCTTGATACAAGTACTGCCATCCTGACTATACTCGAGTATGGGAAATCTTCCCGCATAAACTTTCAACCCACTGACCCCTACCGCGCAACCGCAGAGAACACGCTAGACCCCAAGGGAGTAGAGTACTTACTGAAAGACGTAGAGCTTACAAGAAAGATAGAAATGTTACTCTGACCTAAAGTATACTCCAGTGCCCACAATATATACCGGTATTCCCCCCACCTGCCCAGCTAGCCAAACTACTCCCCACGGATCCAGCCAGAGATTATCAACAACCCGCTTGCGACTCTGAACTTGTCCGGAAAAAGTCCACTCAAGCTGCGAAAGCAAGGAAACTCCCTTTGCACCCAAGGGGAATTGAGAAATCTTACGCCTGGCCATATTTCCAAATTTGCATGGGCGCCCCAGCGCCAGGAGGTGATGTTGGAATTAAGGCTGATACAGATTCATACCAAAGCAGGGATATGTAGGTCGAGTAATTGATGATGATTATCCGTACTCAAACTTGATCGATCAGATCAGGAGCCTTCCGAGCATGATCTGACCGAGGGGCGCCTATCATCCCCATCACTAAAACTGCGGTGAAAAGGGCACTTTTCTTCTCTTAGAAGCCTGTTTTGTTGGAATGGTTGGAGTTTATATCATCCCCCCTCGCCTCCGAATCACCTAAGGTACGGCGGTACATTCATATCGTTCATTTCACGGGATAGTGTAGGATACCATTCGTTTCTCAAGTTCATCATTTCGGGTTGTGGGCTGGTGGTGGCTGGAAACATGGAGTTTGATTTACTCGTGTGTTACAGGTGATAAGGCTACGGGGGTCTCGAGTGGGCCCCTGCGCGGGGCAGAGGTAGATGGCTCCTCTCCAAAAGAGGTTTCCCAGAGTGAAGCCTTTTGGAATTCTGCTTTTTGCCTTTCCACTACGGCCGTAGCTAAAAGCGCAGGAGTATGTGAGTTTGGGCAATACCATTGAACAATAGCGATGTGACAAAAAAAAAAAAAACACCACTCCTATACAGAAGTAACGATCTCAAACAACCTGCAAGTGTACTCTCCGATATGTCCAATATATATAGAAATACCAAATAAAGCCAAGCGAGAAAAAGACAGCCTCAAATTCAGGTACGAGTCCCCTACCAACCTAGAAACCAGGGCAGGGCTACCTAAAAACCCCATTCCTCAGATATCCCCCATTAGACCTACAAGCTTTTCTTATTGCCGATGGTGGCAGGTTGCCTCGCCCCACCCGCCTACCGCATTTTTCACTGATTATCTGCGAAAATTCCCAACAGAGGAGATCGATTTTCGCAGGACAAAGTAGCGGTAGCAGACTCCTGATGCCATCAGAATATCTCGCGACACCGCTTAGCATCTCTCAAGCCGGAAAAAATCCCAGTTCTGCGGGGCCGCATGAGAGAATCCACTCCGCGAAGGGAAGCAGTGGAATTGAGTTGTGGTTAGTGATGGACACGGTCATGTCAGGCCCAAACAAGACCCACGTAATCTGCCCCCTATTTGCGGGAGCACTATCGTACCCGATCGTGCTCGTACCTTGCGCCAACATTCCCGCTCACTTTGTCTGTGTTTAGGTCTGTGAGGTAACGAATAGGATTTTGTGAGGAGATTTTGAGTATGCAAAGAGGGCGTAAGCCAGCTTTCTAGACTTAATCCCACCCCCCAACACTGGAGAGGACTAAAATTATATATGTTCTACTCCGCGGGTAGGATTTGACATATAGGGGCGGCCACCAAAATCTGTCAACTTGACTAAATAAGACCGAGAGTCTACGGGAATCGAGATCGAGTGATCGGGTATGATGCCGACCATGAGTTTGGTGGCTCCAACCGAACAAAATAGCACCATTAACTCCGTTGCAACGGTTTTTGAGTAATTGTGTTTGGTGAAAGTAGGAAAGTGTTTGTGTTTGGAAATTGGATTGGACAAGGATGCTTAGCCAAAAGCTTCTATTATCATACCTTGGGACTGATCCGGTTAGCCCATTCCTGCTGTGGCTGGTAGTGTTGTGGCAGTTGTCATACCTCAGATTGCCGAGGCTGTTGCCCCTCCCACTGTTGTTTGTTGGGTCATCGCCTTCTCAGGACTTTTCTTTCCTTACACATTCGTCGAGGCTGGCTATTGCGACACCACCTTCCTACGGCGCTAACGGTATTGTGTCCCCCTCACTTCATTTCTAGTTGAAGCCCGGATCGAGTCGCCATTTCACCGCGATACCATTTCGCCCCCGGCGGTCCCGTCCACTGCCGTAATCTCGCTGAGATACCACTTTCCTGGGGTTTATTTCTCTGGTCGCCGCGTCCCCCATTGAAGCCACGGTTGACCTCCCTGTGTCCTGCGTATTTATGGTCCCTCCGGTCCTATTACGGTTGGGCGAAAGGTGCGGGGGAAGAGAACCAAGAAGTGCTGGACGGGGTGGATTCGTCAGACCCAGTGGCCTTGGTGGGGGACTCGGGTGATGGGGGTTTCCCACCACATTAAGTGGTCGATGAGGAGCCACCTCCTGCGATTACGGAGGGGTGTAGGGAGTTTGGGAGGTGGAAGGCCCTTGTGGCAGGAGGGTTTTCGGTTGTGGTGATGGGAATCTCTGCCGGTTCTGTGGGTTGGGGTGTTCGGTGTCGACGTGGTATGGCACCACTGGTGGCCGGGGTGGCACTATTCAACGTGTTATTACATTAAACTACTTAGGTTTGTTATTGTGGTTGTAGGTTGGGAGATGGTATTTAGCCGTGGTATGATATCATAGTTTTTGAAGGAGGGGTGCGAGGTGAGTATGGTGGTGATTTATTATTATTTGTTTATTTGGTGGGTTAAGGTTGCTGCTCGTATGCCGTTAAGCGATATTAAAGAAATTCTAGGCTTGAATGGAACTGATTTGAGAAAGGCAGACACGAGAGGAATAAAAGATGCCGATATCAACCTGTTAGCTTTGCGACTTATCCTTCTACAGTGGTGGGTGAGCGGCCCTCTTTAAATACAAAAACAATAACTAATCTACCGGGAGTCTTCCTACCAGGATCCTATCTTCTCCGTCACTCCGCGCTCCATCTCCTTACGACTCATTCTAGCCTTTACCTTACATGGACTATTTTCTCCACTGCCGTGGTTCTTCGCTGTCTTCTCCGGTTCCTCGCTTTTTTCTGCGGGCCCCGCACCGGTGATGGTTCCGCCGGCCCTCGCCCCGATTCATTCTTCACCGCGGTTATATTGCTCCTTACTTCGGTCGTTTTTCGTTTACTGCTGTTCTATCCGAGTCGCCTTTTATCCTGCTCCCGGTACTCATATTCGCTCATGTACCATTGCCGTTTCTATCACTACCCCTCACATCAAATGAAAAACATAATGCTGACCAAAGCCCGCAGGCCAGCTTCTGGTTAAGCGCCGGTGATTAACAATATATTGGTGCCCTGCGTGTAGCAACCGATGTGTGACTCGAGAGAAGTAAACATAACAAGGAAGTAACAAATGAAACCGACAAGGAGACTATTCTCCCCTTCACCGATATGTGAGAATATGGAGAGATCACTGGTGACGTTTCAACACAACGATGGTGCACTTGGCTTATCGAGTTGTCATAGCGACGGCAATATTCTACGAGGTTGTAAGCGCCACGGGACTGGTTCCGGCCAGAAGTGTAAAGTGGTTGAAGGTCAGATTTTTTCGAAGCGACAAGGTGCCGAATATGCCAGTACAGGAGGGAAAAAAACACCACGAACAACCAACAGCCGATTCCCACAAATGACTACATCCTGCCTGATATATAGACATCATACGCCCCACCAAGGAAATCTCTAAGGACAAGGAGAAACAAAAGGTGTAGGGAGAGCCAGGGCAGCCCCGAGAGGGTAAACATCGAATGAGCGAGGGCCTCCAGCGAATAACCTATCATAGACGCGTAATTTATCACCCAGTTAGTGGGACATGTAAGCTAAAGAAAGTAGAACATAATACTCACCGGCGACCAGACTGGTAATTAGGAAAAGGCGGGCCTGCGGCGGGGTAGCAAGTTGTGCGGATCTGCCGCATCCTGGATACAAAACTAGGGGAGAGTCAATGATGGGATGCGGGACGAGCGAGGATAGTAAAACCAGAAGCACTTACTTGCTATATAAAAAAGGTTAGCGGATATGATGTTCCAATATAGTTAGTAGCAATTAACACAGATTGTTCACCATCTGTGTTGCCAAAATGGTCGTGAGGTGCGCTACGGGTTAGTAAGGGAAAAGGGAAGAGGGAGAAAAAGCTTTACGAACGAGCTGTAACACAATACCAAGAGATTATTAGTTGTGGCTCGCAAGAGGGGGTAAGTTATAAGTTAGCATACAAACTAAGATAGAAGAGCAGTAGTTAGTAGGGCTTCCGAAGAGGCAACGATACAAATATTCACAGTTCTTACCTCCTGTCAAGGAAATCGAACGTGAGTTATAAAGTTAGTGGATAATCGGTGACATTGACGAGGACAGGGCAGCTGCCGATTACATACAATCTATGAGGGAGGAAGGGAAGAGTCAATATAGAGGAACCCACCAACAGAGCAGAGGAAGGGGGCTAGCTTACGGACTGAATAATCCGGGGGCACAGCTATTAGCAATTGTCTAGTCTAAAAACTCGGGTTAAGCCTATCCACTTACAGACTACAACGTTCAGCCCGCCGGAGGTCAGCAATTGCCTCGTCTCGGAACCGTGGTAGATCCTGTTCACTTACTGGCTGCGGCGTGCGGCGAGCCGGAGATTAGCAATCCCCTTGTCTCGGAGCTGTGGTTGATCCAGTTCACTTACCATCTACAACATTCAGCGAGCCAGAGGTCAGCAATTGCCTCGTCTCAGAACCGTGGTTGATCCGGTTCACTTACCTCCTACAACATTCAGCGAGTCCGAGGTCAGCAATTGCCTCGTCTTAGAACCGTGGTTTATCCTAATCACTTACTCGCTACAATATTTAGCGAGTCAGAGGTTAGCAATCCCTTCGTGTCAGAACCGTGATTTATAGAGCTCACTTACAATCTATAACATTTAGCAAGTGAGAGGTCAGCAATTGCCTCGTCTCAGAACGCTGGTGGATCTTGTTCACTTACTGGCTACAATATGCAGCGAGCCAGAGGTCAGCAATTGCCTCGTCTCGGAACCGTGGTTGGTCCTGTTCACTTACGGACTACAACATTCAGCAAGTCAGGTCAGCAATCGCCTTGTCTCGGAACCGTGGTTGATCCAGTTCACTTACATGCTACAACATTCAGCGAGTCAGATATCAGCAATCGCCCCGTCCCAGAACCGTGGTTGATCCCGTTCACTTACGGACTACAACATTAAACGAGTCAGAGGTCAGCAACCGCCCCGTCTCGAAACCGTGGTTGATCCAGCTCACTTACATACTACAGCATGCGGCGAGTCAGAGGTCAGCGATCACCTCGCCCCAGAACCGTGATTGTGACTGTTCACTTACAGCCTACAAAATTCAGCGAGTCAGAGGTCAGTAATTGCCTTGTCTCGGAACCGTGGTTGATCCAGTTCACTTACATACTATAATATTCAGCGAGTCAGAGTTCAGCGACCACCTCGCCCAGAACCGTGATTGTGACTGTTCACTTACAGCCTACAAAATCCAGCGAGTCAGAAGTCAGAAACCGCCTCGTCTCAGAACCGTAGTTGATCCTGTTCACTTACGGACTACAAACATTCACCGAGTCGGGGGTCAGCAATCGCCTTGTCTCGGGACGGTGGTTGATCCAGTTTACTCACATACTACAACATTCAGCGTGTCTAAGATCAGCAATTGCCCGGTCTGAAGTAGTGGTTGATCCGGGTCACTTACCGACTACAACACTCAGTGAGTGAGAGGTCAGCAATTGCGTTATCTCAGAACCGTGGTTAATCCAGTTCAGTTACCGTCTACAATATTCAGCGAGTCAGAGGTCAGCAATCGCCTCGTCTCAGAACCGTGGTTGATACAGTTCACTCACATACTACAACATTCAGCGAGTCAGAGGTCAGCAATTGCCTCATCTCGGAACCGTCGTTGATCCTGTTCACTCACCAACTACAACATTCAGCGAGGTCAGAGGTCAGCAATTGCCGCGCCTCAGAACCGTGGTTGATCCTGTTCACTTACTCGCTACAATATTCACCGAGTCAGAGGTCAGCAATTGCCTCGTCTGAGATCCGTGGTTTATCCTCTTCGCTTACCGCCTACAACACTCCCGTGCCAGGGGTCAGCAATTTCCGAATACCCTCAACTTGCTTGCTTTAGTTACATACCAGCTAAAAAAACCCCGCAGTCCTCATTTAGCTATCGCTTTGTTATCGGAGCTATCTACCGAGTTCCATACCTGCTGTAACTCCCCGCTAATCAGCAAACCCTATTCTTTAATCTTCTAGTAAGAAAATTCCAACTTACACTCTTCACCCATAGGTCAACCCATGGTCAGTCCTGACGGTTACCCAACACCAGAAGTCCTGCTCACTTACTCTCTACAGTTCACCAGCCTCCGGCGTCAGCAACATACCAAAACCGATGAGACATGACCGGTGGTTTCTGCTTGCCTTCTGTAATGCAAAACAACCCCCAAATCAGTTCTTGCTCCCCCAAATCACGGTAAATTCTCTTACTGTCTGTACAAATTAGTCAACTGCTTGTTAGTTACACACTAATCATTTCAGTCCGGCAGGGACCCTCACATGCAAGATATTGTACTCCTTTCTACCTATATAAGCTTTGACATTCTTCTCCAGCATCATTTTGGTAATATCCTCGTCCTCCCTCACTGCTGCTATGTTCAATGCGGTGCCATATCCTTCGCATCTTGCATTCGTATATCCGCCCTCCCCCAATAGTCGCTGAACTGCTGCCCCATGCCCCAGCCACGTTGCTACCATCAAATGTGTGAAATCTGCGGGGCATTTACCCCACTGTCCAGAGGTGACCCAGTGCACCTGAAACCATGTCAAAAATCGGTTAGATCCGGGTTTGCAAATTAGTTGTGTAGACTCAAATAATCTCATTTGCTGATCACGTGAGTCTCTAAAGTGGTCTGCCCAGTTTCTGGCTGCGTAATCGAGAAAGTCACGATTTTTCACATACTCATCAACTTCCACCTTTGCACAATAGCCATGGGTATCCACCACTAAAGGGTCGTCTTCAAAGTCCTCAAGTGAAAGATAGATGATACAAATGTCAGCCAGCGTAAAGTTTGAATCCTGGGGGCAGATAGTATGCTGCCAGTTACCCACACCCGGCAAAGACCCATGAAGCAGGAACTCCCTCGCGGTCTGGTGCACGAGGTAGATTTTCGAATCAATGACCCGTACAAAAAGTCCGCACAAGTTTTTAACCGTCTTTCCGAATCCAGCCAGATCCCCGATGTCCTGGCAAGACTTATGCTCCCGCCTGATTCGGAATGCGACGTTCATTTCTCGAAGCGTAAGAGGCCTTGCCGCCGCTACCACTATATGAAGGATTCGTCGGGCTTGATCGGGGTCGGTGATTTTGTCCAGAATCTTAGTGTATAGTTGGCCTATATCGGGTGGTGCAGTAGAGACAATGTTAGTAAACGCTTTCCGCGAGCTATCCTCACTTTTCTTCAAAATTTCCAGCACAAGGGAAACCCAAAGGAATGTCCGATCGGCTAACGATACAAGCAGATTTCTCAAATATCCCATCCCCCCAGGCTGTTCCCAATGCAACTCAAGGTCTTCAATGCCTTTATCTATGACACGAATAACATCAGCAGAAATGGCGGGGACTTCTTCCTCGCCTTTTAACCGGATCGTGGTTGCGGGTGAGCTAAGCTGTCGCTCGATATTATGGTAGGGGCGGCTCGTAACTATGAACTTTAAACGAATGTTGGAAGTTTGTGGCCCAGGAAGGCGGGTGATATGACGGATAAGCCGGGTCAGAGTCGCTTCCTCACACTCGTCCAATGCGTCCACCACACAAATTACATTGCCGCACCTCCCCTCAGCTACCGCCCTAACCAAAATATCCCATAACGTATCGACCTCCTCAATAAACCCCTTTCCCTTACCCTCAAGCGCTCCCTCAGCGTATCTGCAGAGGATGTTGTTCCGCATAAAAAGTTGATGAAGTATAGCACAAAGGGCAAAGGTTGCACGTTTTTGTTCTTCGTTGTCATCCTTGAAGAAGAAATAGCAAACGATAGCGTCCGTTTGGCTTTGCAGATGGTTTATGAGGAACGAAGCGGTGACAGATTTCCCGCAACCAGGGTCCCCCGAGAGCCAGAGGAGACCAGATTTTTCCTTTCCCAACCAGTCCTTATACTTTGGGTGTTGCGTAACCCAGGTGCATGTTCCCTCCACTGGATCACTAATCCGGCTTCTGTGCTGCTCGTATTTGGAAGTGTATAGGTATTGCAAAATTTCGGCATTGCCCCGTAATGGGCTAGTGTCCCCGCGGTCGCAATTGATGGTGACAGTGGTGACAGTGTTACCGTTGTTATTGCCGGAGTTGATGTTATTGTTAGAGCCAGAGTTGCCGGCACCGTCTCCGCTATTATGACTGTTGGCCACCGTGCGAGAACCGTGACTAAAATCCTTAAAATTATTAAGCGCCAATAGATACGAATTCAAGGTTATACGGTTCAGGCGAGGAAATCTCCTCAGAGCGCGTGCTGGATTGTCGATTGCCCATGCGATCGGTGGCTACCGGAGTCGATAGAGGTTCTTTTTGGCCACGTGGGATTGAATCTGTTCTTTGGAGTTTGGGAAGGCGATATTCAACTAGGTCAGGGAGAATTGAAGCAACAGAGGAGCTGGGAAGATTCAAGATTATTTTATTCCCGGGAGCGCAATAGTGTGGGTGATGTTTGAAGCAAGCGGCGGACCTACCCCGCACCTTCTGTCCTTCATGTCGCACAAACTATTCCCTCGCCACCATTCATGCCTACAACACTTGAATAGTGTTCCATGTTGGAGTGCCTATAGGGCATGCGGTTAGGTTGTTATGGTTATGTGGTGTTCGAGTGGAGTTAGGTTTTTGGGTTGATGTTCGTTGCCGTTGTGCATCGGGTATTTGGTTTCTTGGTGTTTCTTTCACACCATATGCCATTCGGCATATGGTAGCTGGCATAGGGCATGCGGTATAGGCTTTAGGGTGTGTGGAGGATCATGGATTGTGATGATGGTTCCAGATTGCTGAGGATGGCCGGAGATGTTTGTCTAGAGTGTTCGTTGAGTTTCTTTGAGGTTGCGGTGTTTGGGAGATATATGTCTCCCGGTATGTTCTTAGCTAGTGAGAGGGAGAGCGTTTTCAGTCATCATTCTTCCTCCCATATTCTTTAGTTTTTCCGCTGCGTTTTTGAGTTGCGCTTTCAGGTTATGAGCCTTTGCGTGAGAGGCATTATTCGTTTGATCATAGCAGTTGAGCTATTGCGTTAACCCCTATCGAAAATAACACATCCGACCCCCCCCCCCCCTACTACAATCTACCTTCGTGCCAGTTTGTCACATTGCTGATACGATGGCGTCCACCACGATTACGTTCGAAAAGCTTACGGAGTCCAACTACCAGAAATGGGTCGTGCAGATGAAGTCAACACTGCAACGGGATGGTGTTTGGAGGATTGTTGAGGGACGGGAAGTTAAGCCTAGTTCCCCGGTCCCTAGTGATGATGATAACACAAAACGTGCAATTGAGCGTGAGATTCGAGGTTATTGGACACGGTATGACCGAGCTACCGGAACAATCCGCCTTGGTATATCGGAGGACCTACTACTCGAATACATGTCGATCGATGATCCTAAAGAGTTGTGGGATACGATTAGAGACAAGTATAAGTACTTGGTTAAAGAAAGAGGACGGAATATTCGTGGACAGCTAGCCCGGGTATCGTTGAGAGATTCCGGAACGGTAAAGGACTATTTTCTACAAATAGAAGCCCTATGTGCAGATTTGGCCATCGTGCAAGGTACACCAGTCTCTGAGGAAGAGAAGATTACTGCTGCTATGCAGGGGGTACCAGAAGAATGGAATCCGGTAAAGACCGTGATTCGAGGAAATGTTGACTACACATATGCAGACATGAAGCGTCAGTTGAAAGAATACGAAGCCGATTTGCGGAATTCGCTTGGAGTTAGTACCGATGCTGCCCTCTACGTACACAGACAACCGATTCGCCGGAACCACTACCTAGACCAACGTAGGGTACCAGTAGCTTTCGGTTTGTCGTCGGTAAAGACTACGGAAAAGAATGTAGGTGTTAGGGATAGTACAATGGAAGTAGGTAGAAGGAAGAGTGATAAGGAGACGGTACAGTGTTACAACTGTAATAAAAGAGGTCACAAAAAGTCAGAGTGTTGGTCAAGAGGTGGAGGAGCCTATAGGGGCCTCAGGATTATGCCGGAACAATCGGATATGCGGAGTTCTCGAGCCTCACGTCACGAAACGGGAAACTCTGCTGTTACCGATGTACCCAATTCTATTACCTTCGATAGTCAATTGAGCGAGACAGCATGGGTTACAAAGGAAAGGGTTGGTGACTTCCAGCCTGGACCAAGTACATCTATTCATGGCTGCTTTATTGATACTGGATGTTCACGGCATATGACCTGGAGCCGGAACCTATTTGTGGAGTACACAAAGTTGGAACCGGGGGAGTGCCAAGTTGAGGTAGCGGATAATCGATCAGTCTTTGCAGAAGGAGTTGGAAAGATAGTTCTACAGTTGATAGTATTTGGAGCTGTTGTCCGAGCGACTGTTCGAAATGTGCTCCATGTTCCCTCCCTCGCAACAACTTTGATTTCGCACGCTCAGCTTGGAAAGGTTGGAATCTACGTAGAGCATGTGAAGGATTATGGCTTCTATCTTCGAGAGGGTGGACCAGCCGGCAAGATAGTGGGGCTGGCACCGGAGGTGAACCACCTTTACCCCCTCCAGCAAGCTGATGATGTAGTTAGTAAGGAAGTGCAAAAGCATTCGGAACGCGATAATAAGTCCTCCACAGCGTACCGAGCAACTCCGTCGACTTCCATTCACTTATGGCACCAAAGACTCGCTCATCTGGGTCTTGCGGCTACAAGATTACTTCCGAAGTATAGTACGGGAATGCCAGAACAGCTTACTGGCAGTTGTGATTGTTTAGACTGCTTGTATGGAAAGCAGACACGGAGGCCTTTCGCACCTCTTACAGCTGCCTCGCGAGCCACTAGGCCAATGGAATTGGTACATTCTGATTTGTCTGGTCGACTTCCAACCCCCTCACTTTCCGGTAGTGAATATTACATCATATTCATAGATGACTTTACCCGGTTTACGGTAGTCTATTTTCTGAAAAAGAAGTCCGAGGCTTTTCGGGCATTCTTGGACTATGAGACTGCAGTAGTAAAACATTGGACTATAAGAGCAGCAGATCCTGTTGATCCTACTCCTTCTGACCTACCGCTTTTTATCTCCAAGCTCCGGACAGACGGTGGAGGTGAGTATACATGCCATGAGTTTACCAGCTATCTCCGCAAGTGTGGAATTCAAGCTCAGACTACTACCCCCTATACACCCCAATCGAATGGCATTAGCGAAAGGGCAAATCGTACGATTGGAGGTAGAATGAGGAGTATGATGAGTTGGGCAGGTCTTCCGGGAGAGTTTTGGGCTGAGGCGGTTTCAACAGCAATATACCTTAAGAACCGGACTCTCACTCGAGGATATGAGGGATTGAAGCGAGGATTTTCTACTCCATTTGAGGGATGGTTTGGAAAGATACCTGCTTTAGGACATTTGCGGGTATGGGGCTGTGTGGCGATGGCCCACATACCGGTGGAGAAGGTAAAGAAGTTGGATGAAAGAAGTGAGAAGTGTATCTTTATGGGCTATTGCTTGACGGAGAAGCAATATAAAGTGTACAATCCTGTTACCAGGAGGATGTATACCTCCCGGGATGTGGTGTTTAGAGAGCAGGAGAAGTTTGGACCACTTCCGGGAATGGTAAGTAAGGTGGATTTACAGATGTTCTCACATGAGTTTGAGGCATTTGCACAATTACCGGAGGAAGTGGATATTGATCCATTGCGTCCAAGTCAATTATCACGGCCTAGGTTTAACAGCTCAGAGTTACGGGATTCTCCACTACCAGGTTCACAAGATAGAAGAAACCCAAGCGTAGAAAGGGAGTCCACCGGTGAGGCAATAGTGGCCGGTAGTCCAGGGTCTATCACTCATCACAACAGTCCTCTTGCCGATACTCCAGTGCATAGTCCGGAGTTTGAAGTGCCTGGAACTTCACTTCCGGTGGTCACAACCAGAGGTCGGGGGAGTCGGGAGCTCAATGCTTTACGGCAGAGTTCGGGATACGTGACACCAGATCCAGATGAGCCAAGGCAGATGCGAACTCGGCCGAACCCTCCAGCACGTGGATTCCTCACTCGAGTGATCCTGGAGCCTAAGTCGTATGGCCAGGTTCTCCAGTCAGAGGAGAAAGATGCTTGGCTAAGTTCAATGCAGTTGGAGATAGATGCCGTCAACTGCAATGAAATAGGGGAGCTGGTAGAAATTCCCAAAGAAAGAAAGGCCATAGGAAGCAAATGGGTCTACAGGGTTAAGACTACTGCTTCGGGGGAGCTTGATAAACTGAAAAGTCGTTTAGTTGCTTTAGGTAATCGTCAAATCCACGGTATCGACTACACGGATACGTACGCTCCCGTCGCACGGCATGAGACAGTCAATCTTGTCTTAACTCTTATTGCCGGTTTCGATTGGGAGGCTGAGTGCTTGGATGTGTGTAGTGCTTTTCTAGGGAGTCCATTGGAGGACGGATTGACGGTTTATCTGCGGATGCCGGATGGAGTTACTTTTGATTTCAAAAGAAGGATTATAAGACTTGTTAAAGATGGTGAGGAAGAGGCAGCAAAGGAGCATAGGCGGAGATGGGGATTGTTGTTGAAGAGGAGTATTTATGGGTTGAAGCAGTCCCCGCGCCAGTGGTATAAGACTGTTACTTCATACCTTAATGCTTTGGGCTTTAAGGCTACATCTTTTGATGCCGGTCTTTTATACCAGCATGATGGTGATTCGGTCATGCTCATACTGTTGTTTGTTGATGACCTGCTACTGGCGAGTAGTAGTATATCACGTTTGGCTATGGTCAAGTCTAAGTTTTGTGGGCACTTTAAGGTGACAGAAACAGGAGACTTGACAAGCTATATTGGGCTAAAGATTCAGCGGTATCGGACCAAGAGACTGATATCGGTTAGCCAGCGGTCGTATTTGGAGTCTATTCTTCAGCGATTTGGATTTCTTGAAAGCCACGCAGTTTTTACTCCTATGGAGGCCGGGAGTGTCCTACGACCGATTGATCTCACAGCCAGTGAGAGTTCTTGTGATAAGCAGCTTTACCAGGAGGCTATTGGATCCTTGATGTATGCCACCACTACCACCCGACCGGACCTTGCCTATACAGTGGGCACATTAGCACGCTTTTCTCATACCCCCTCTCAACATCACTGGACTGCGGTAAAGCGGGTATTCCGCTACGTGAAGGGTTCCCTGGATCTAGTTCTGGTTTTTGGAGGAGACCTTACACAGCTAGAGGGGTATTCCGGTGCTCAATTTCGCGGAGGTGTCTTGGTTGGATTTGCGGATTCGGATTGGGGAGGTGATCCCGCTACATTGAAGTCTACAAGTGGATTTGCTGCAAGGCTTGGTACGAAGGGTATATACTCTTGGAGATCAATTCGCCAGCCAACTTGCGCCCAGTCTACAGCAGAGGCTGAGTATATTGCTTGTGCACATGCTGCAACGCAATTGGAATGGACAAGGGGTTTGCTTCACGAGATTGGAATGGGACACTTGAGCGGATCCCCGACAATATCACCCTCGAAACCAGTATGCGATATTCACTCTGGTTATTTCGATACGACACCTCCGAAGTACACAACCACTTTGTTCTGTGATAATCGCGCTTGTATCACGAATGTTGGGGATGGAAGTATCAAGACTAGTCATAAGGCTATTGGTATCAAGTACCATGGGATACGGGATCGTGTTGCAAGAGGAGAGATTGGTTTGGAGTACTGTGAGACAGGGAGGATGATAGCGGATGGATTTACGAAAGCTTTGGCAAGAGTTGGACATATCAGGTTTTTGGAGATGATCGGGATGGAACGGGAGGCTACAATATTGGAGGAATAGTTGATGTGTGTTTTTCCATTGGTTGTTTTGGCATGCCCATCGGCAGGGGGAGTGTTGGAGTGCCTATAGGGCATGCGGTTAGGTTGTTATGGATATGTGGTGTTCGAGTGGAGTTAGGTTTTTGGGTTGATGTTCGTTGCCGTTGTGCATCGGGTATTTGGTTTCTTGGTGTTTCTTTCACACCATATGTCATTCGGCATATGGTAGCTGGCATAGGGCATGCGGCATAGGCCTTAGGGTGTGTGGAGGATCATGGATTGTGATGATGGTTCCAGATTGCTGAGGATGGCCGGAGATGTTTGTCTAGAGTGTTCGTTGAGTTTCTTTGAGGTTGCGGTGTTTGGGAGATATATGTATCCCGGTATGTTCTTAGCTAGTGGGAGGGAGAGCGTTTTCAGTTATCATTCTTCCTCCCATATTCTTTAGTTTTTCTGCTGCGTTTTTGAGTTGCGCTTTCATTCCAGCCTCTATCTATTTCAGCAAATACACCACTAACATGTAGTGAAACATAACCATCACCGACCTTAATACAGTATTGTACTGTACAGTAGCCACATTTTTCGCCCCTGATCTTAGAAATCAACGGGCTAACTGGATCCATGACAACACCGAATGACGGTTTATGAAACGAAACGGCGATGACTAAATGCGTTGTGAAAGCTCTGCACAACCAAAAGCGGAGAAGTCCACCAGAGGTCGCTCCGCAACCCGCTCTATTCAACAACCCCCTACCTATCGCTCCACAACTCCACGACTAACTAAACTAACTGACAGGAAAAGACAGGAGTATAAATAAATAGCAAAGATCACTAATCCTACCCTTCCTGCGATCGCCGTATACCGGTATCTCTAACCCCTCCCACACTTATCTCCATTTCTTCTGTGCGCTTCCATGTTATCAATCATGCTAACAAAAGAGAGAACAAACAATAGACTCCTCAAAGACTCTCCAATTTGCCTTCCGCGCTCCCATTGACTTCCGCGCTCTTGTGCTAGTGGAGGAAATGCATGAGCAAAGACTCCCGACGGTCCATAACTCCATTGCCGTTCATATCCTTCTCCGTCGGAAGCGCTTCTCCAAAGCGCACAACGAGAACCCCCGCCCCAATAAAGCAATTGCGCCAACAAACAAGTGGCGGGATAGGAGCAGACAGGCGGGAACGGACAAACGGCCGGCTCCGGGATCCTACAGCGAATATTCATACGGGAAATTGACGGGCGGCAAAAGAACCACTGAGGGGTGGACGGACGGGCGAGTAGTGTCGCCGACGGACGGGTAGAGATGCCGGCGGGCGAATATGCCGGTGGACAAGAGAACCAAGCCTTGAGCATGCCGAGCAGCATCCATGATATCCAACACCTGAGACCGAACGACTACAGTATCCGCTATCACCCCCCCCCCACTACCGGCCATATAATTGTATTGTTCCATGGAGTCCTTCTCTTGATATGCTCGGGTGGTTCCAATATGGTTCACGTTCCTTTGTATCGTGTGCGTTTGGCGGTCAGAAATGAAAATGGTCTGCTCGAGTACGGTATTTCTTCGGAAGAGTCGTTGTCGTACAGTATTATCATGCGTGATAATCACCCGCACAGGATAGCAGCGGACCACCCCCCCCCCCCGACCAGCCTTTCAAACAAGTTAAAACACTGTTCTCTACTCGAGTCTGGGTCCGGGGACACTACCCCAAACGAGTTTCCAATTCTTGGCTTTTCACAAGCACGATACAAGTACCGGTATTTTGACAAAATATTGTATCATACCTGTATCAAGAAGATATTTTGCGATGTAGCGCCAAAACGTGGCAACTTTTGGACAAAAACCTTTCTTGGCTGCTCGCCGCATATTTCCCTTACGGCAAGGAGCCACAACCCTAACCCTCTTGACCTACATCAACCACTCCGACGCCTCTATGTTTGACTACTGGTTGGTCCTACACATCAAACACCTGCGACAGCTCCATTTGAAGACCTTACTCCTATCATAGTATGGAAATACCGAATATCCCCGGTCATACTCCAAATCTTATCCTCGGCCAGAATTTACCCTCGGTCGAATCCTCTCATCCTCAGCTAAAGTAGAACAACGAGTAGCAGTAGGATTGAGCATGATAGAGAACACGGCATACGCTAGAAGTTTGTAGAAGTAGACCAGGATGACCCAGAGAAGGATAAAGGGTAGCTTGTTTTCCCTTTGTTAGTTGTTTTCGTTCATTATCCGATCTGTCTCTCTCCTTACTCCATTACCTGTATTTGGGTCAAATCAGTCTTTCCCTTTTCTTTTTCATTACCTATTTCTTCGTGAGAATATTTCTCCGGTTAGGATATTCAAATTCGATCTTTGCATCTTTGTCCGGCCATTCAATTTGAGTCACCACTGTCAAAATCGCTGCCGTAAGCCCTATTGTTGAAAAGCAACGAGCAGATACCAACGGCAGAATAACACGAGTAGAGCTTGGCTTGGCTATTTGTGAAAAGTACTTGAAGTGCCAACACATAGAACCGGCGACTCGGCCAATGAGAAGTGTTCAGATAGTGAATCCTGCCTCTTCATGCCTCTTTTCCACCATGCATGCCATCGTTATAATAATAGCATTGTAACCCCCTTCCAGTTGTCCACGCTAAATGCGCAAAACGACGAACAACCCACACAACGCTCCTCAGAAGTCACGGACCAAAGCAATCACCTCTAATGACAAATGAAGGAGAACGAAATTTGGCGAATGGAAAAACACCACCTAAAGTGAACCAGCTACGGAGCACCGGTCCGATAAGTACCGATACCGTACGGAATAATTTAGTCAATTCAAAGCACCGTTTTCATCCATCATATCAAGAATATATGCATGAATACACTGATAAAATGTCCATCAGGGGAGAGGACTAGCATTCTTATGCGAAGTATACTACTCGGCTGCAAGGTGGGATAGCTATATCAAATTACGATATGATGGAAATAGAAAATCTACTAACATGATATCTTCACAATTAGTTCCTCACGACCTGGCAGTACTAAGTTTGGGATCGATCAATACCCGAGCCCAGACAATTTCCAAACCTAGCACTATCGAATCCGTCAAGGGCGTCTTGAAACCCGAAGGAAAGCGGGCGATCGCGCTTTATCAGATCCAGCTCCCTTCGAATCGACTTTTGCTCGGTCTTGGGACTTCTACCGTGGTGCGCTGCTCATCGGTAATAGCTCGAGGCTCCACAATCCTATTCTGATAATAGACGGCTGTGGTTTAGCTATATGTACCCTTTACTCCTCTCTTCCTCCTTCCTCTCCTCCTGGGATCCTGCCTCGCTCATCGCAGATGCCGCGTCATCATACCAGCGGCCGGGCAGGAAGTGATGGCTCAGAAGGAAGAAAGAAAACGCGAGATCTTTCAGAACCATTACATTCACCTCTTCATACCTTAATACGAGACTTCCCCGCAATGCATCAATACCCATACATGAAGAACCCAGTCAGGAGAAGACATCATCCACGCCAACCCCCCCCCCCGCGCTGTGAAGTTCTTAGTGTAACTATCATGCGCAGCGGGGGTAGAGAATGGTGAACGTAAAATATGATATTGATCTAAGGAAAATAACAACGATAATGCCTATTCTCACCACATCGGTGGAAAGACTAATCTACATAGGAAGCACAAAGGAAATTCTCTCCATCACCACATGAACCCTTTCCTTTCCAACACATTCCACCAAAACAGCGTATATCCCTATTCACTACAACCCCCCCATAAGGAAAGAACCAACTAACCATTTCCATCAACTAGAAACCTCTATCCTATGCTTCCATCATTCCATCTCAGAATCATGCTTCGCCCTCCGGGGTTTTGTGCATCCTTTCCTAATATCTTCTACCAAGATCTTCGGTGGTCTTCCATTTCATGCGTAGTCTCTTTCCCGCCTACGACACTACCCATAGCAACGTCAACAGAAGTAACGAGACTCCAAACCTGATATTAAAACACTGAACTACGGGTGTCGGCGCAGCGGGCGATCCAAAAAGAATTCAATTCACGTGACCCTAGAGGATATCAGCACAACAGAACATCCCACATTTATCTCAAAAAATTGCTCCAACTCATGATTTCACAGGCTTGGAGGGGGGGTTACGATACAAAGTAGGGGAGAAATAAGGATAATAATATCACAAGCACAGGTCGTCACACACCGCCTAGCAACAATACACCCTTCCACGCCATCGTAAGTCTGGTATACGATGCGACACCATGATGCGAAATATCATACCATATCAAAACCTCCCGCTACAAACACCCCAACAGCTGAACAAAAAGGCTTCGGCTATTTTTGCCAGAACTCACGCCACCCCAGCGTCGGGGCGCAAGCCCCCCCAGAGAACATCCAGAAAACAAAGCGAGCAGTCCCGCATCGTGATAATATGAAGTCTGCGATAAAGCATATTTCACATACGGCGACATACATGTCCAAATCCGTACCTTCTTTTTTCTCCTTTTTTCTCCTCAATCACTTAGATTCTTCGTTCTGGCTCCCCTACAACCATTCAGCCACCCTTCACTTAGCCGCTACTACCCGCCAGACGATACCTTCATACCATGCCCCAAAAGGTGACCCGATACCGCTAGGCGATATCTTCCGGAAACCGGGGTGCAATGCGTGAATAGATTACCACACGATATCCCACCGCCGACAAAACCAAAACTGTATGATAGGGGTGTGTGAATAGCTCCGTTATAAATAGAAAATAAAAAGATATTTATCAAGGCTTTTCACTGTGTACTGTCCTGTACATTGTAGGTTTTCTTTTCTTTTTTTCTTTGCCAAAGGGTCGCATCGACTCGGGGAAGGAAATTGTAGGAGAGAGAACTATTATGTATCGTGGTAGTTGTAGTTCCCTGTTGACCATCGGTGCTGGTAAGAGTAACGGGAGCCAATGATAAGGGGTGCTGGTTTAGCTACGATCAGGGAAGTACTGTTATTCGGTAGAAAAATATAGAGGAATTGCTAAAAGAAATGGAGGGGGATATGTAAGAATGCGTTTGGTGATGAGGCACTAGAGGGGGAGTAAATAAAACTTGAACATGATTTCCGCTTTTCCATCGTATCATACGTATGCACAATACAGTCCCGAGCTCTTCCATGCCCGGCAAACCCCCCCCAGTTTCTTCATCTACTGAACTAAATATACCCGTAGTAGTATTTCAGTATGCAACCCACCAAATTTATATACCACATCAGGATAAAAATTTAATAGATATGGTAAAGCAATAATAGGTGTAATGGGGCTCGGTTATGGATTGTGTTTCTAGGAGATCGTCGGGATTCATGTGTTTTTTCTCCATCCAACTGATGTGAATTGATTTCCTTCTCTCAGCATATATCTTGCCAAGTTTGAGCACGTATTTTAACTCCCCTGTCTAACAAGCAATTCAACACACACACATGATTCAGGAACACTTCCCGACCTCGAGCCTAACTAAACGGGCTATGGTTCTCTATGTAAGCCGCGATGACACGTCGTTTCCCTTAGTCCCCCGGCTATGTACTGGCTCGGTGGCGCCAGAGTAATAATTATTATTATAATATCATATACTGAATTTGTCCCCGTACTCTGCCCCGCCAATTATCCCCATCACAAGCCCCAGACGTTGCCCACAGTACCCCACAGTCCCCAATTTACACCAGCTGCTCTGCGGGAGTATCATGGATTGTCGGGCCTATCGTCCTTGGCGATAACGGCTGCACTTAGATTTACGGACGACGACGGTATCCCTTTCGCTGTCTGGCCCGGTCCATTTTATAGAGAGAGCAACGGCTAATCGGTAGCAGGACTGAAACAAAACTGCGAAACGAAACGAAACGACGATGACTAAAGCACTGTGAAAACTCTTCACAACCCAAGGCGGGGAGGCTCACTCTCTTACTCCACAACTCGCTCTATTCCACGACTCTCTCTGCTCGCTCGTGCTCGACAACTAACTGAACTAACTGACCGGAAAGCATAGGGATATAAATAAACGTCAAGAAATCGCTATCGTATCCTTCTTGCAACCGCAACATATCTCTAACACCTCCCACACTCGTCTCCCTTTCCTCTGTGTGCTCCTATGGGTTGTGGGTTGGCTTATCCCAAGGAACGTATTGCTGCGGTAGAAATAAGACCTTAACTTGCTCACCGGTGGGTGCCTATTCGGCCCGACTAGTATAATAAATAATATCGACCATGGTAACAAAAGAAATACAGGAACAAAGACTCCCGACGGCCTATAACTCCCAACGGCGTATGACTCTCGGCGGTCTATAACTCCTGGCGGTCTATAACTGTACTGTCTTCCTCCCACATTCCTCTTTCCTTCCTCCATCTGGCACTACTCTTGCCGTCGTGCGGATAAGCATTGCCAAGGCGCACCAGTGGCAACCTTTGGGCCATGAGCAAAGGAACTGATGGGCTAGAACAAATAAGCGGCGGGGGGAGCGAACAGGGAATGGACAAGGTAATTGGTTGGAACAAATGAACGAGTAACTCCTGGGGCAGACTGTGGATAGACGGACGGTCGATGGAGGGACGAATAGACGGGCGGGTAGAGATGCCGACGGAGAGTTAGACCGGCGGGTGAGTGGACAAAGTCATGAGCATGCCGAGCAGCTTCCATAATTTCCAACAGTCCAGAGTTCCCGGGAGTCCAGCCTCCGGACCATTGATAACACCTGCCTTGCTAGACCCTACCGCATTGCACTCTAGAGCTACCGGCAACAATCTAGCAATCAGCCTATTCTCCCACCCATTGTTGAAAGTAGATATTGCTCGGCAAGCCTAGGATGTTGTTTCATTTGGTTAGGTAAATGTTTCAGGTGTGATACGCGGGTTGGATTATCGCATCCGTGGGAGGAAATGATTTATCTGTCGGAAGCGGTACGGGAGAGTCAAAGGGGCTAAGCCAGGCGGAGGCTGGGGACCGTTAGAGTCTTTATGATGTGCCGGCCCTTCCCCCGTTATTATAGCATAGGAACACTCGGCGGAATGCCTCATGGAGACATGCGCGGAAGAAAATGCATATGTGTAGGGATCGGAAGATAGGAGGACGCTTTGTGGAGATTGATATATACTCCTCGCTTTACCATTTAATTAGTTGTATCGAGTGATAGAGCGGAGAGAGAGTTGAATGAGAGCGAGCCGACCTCCCCACTTAGTCTACGCGAAAGCGTTGTGCTAGCGATCAGAGTAGTACGGTACAAGTATTTCAGTTGCATTACTAATCATTCCAGATTAAAATGTGGTTCCACCCCCCAACTCGCGTACAGTACGGCATCCTATTCAACTATGATATCCCACTCTCCCACGATCTTTCTCATAAAGCGCCCGGAGGGGGGAGGAGCCAGGAGGGGGGGCGAGTGCCAAGTAGTGACTAACCAGATTTGGAGTGTTTGGGAGAGATCTCAACGTCACAATGAGCATGGAAAATAAAATAAATCTGTATGATATATTGACTATCCATAGCCTTGAAGCCCACATTAGGTCTTATCCGAGTCAAAAAGACATATTTCCACTTTTCTTATTATTTCAGTCTGTATCTCTCAAGCCCACTCTAGGCTTTATTCCAGAAACAATGTCACAAAGCCGAGAGTCTCATCCATATTACATTTCCTCAAATTTAAGTCTTGAAACCCGGTTTCAACAAGCACGCGAGGCATTAGCAAAAGGAGAGGTTAAGAATAAAAAAGAAGCTGCGGCATTGGTTCCGATGAATCCTAGCACATTTAACCACCATTTTCGAGGTCGAAAGCTTGCTGAACAGACATGGGCAGAAATGCAAGCTCTTTCGCCACAGGAGGAGGACATTCTTGTTCGTTGATGCTCTACGTTGAGCAAATGTGGATTTCCACCATCTATCTGGAAAGTTCATGACATTGCAGTTGAGATTGGACAAGAGCGGGACCCTAACTTCACTTTAAGTGATCGTTGGATGGATAAAAGTGGGTTTTATAAACGGCATCCAGAAGTCCAACGGGGCTACAGTCATCCAATTGATGCAGTACGTATAGAAAGAGGAAACAATTTGGCAATTTTACTTGGATTCTTCAAGCAGGTAATATATTCAAGCCCATAAAGCATGAGTCTTTACTAAATAAGTAAAATAATAGTATCTGAGGATTGTTAAGGACTACTCGATTAAGCCACAAAATACCTACAACCTCGATGAAATTGGCTTTGTGATGGGATTGTCCTTGCATAGTAGGGTTTTAGAGCCTATAAGGCATCCAAGGCGGAATGGACTACTGTTAAATCCTGAGATAGCGGCAGAGGTGGAACAGGAGCCAGCTTCGAGTGTCTCCTCTAATTCCCACCATCGAGCAAAAAAAGCCAAGTTTCTGCGGAAGCAGCCTGGCACACAAGAATTCGTTACCGTTTTAGAAACAATTTGCGGTGATGGATCTGTTCTTGATCCCGCTATTATATTTAAGGCTGAAGATATGCTTTCTCGCTGGTTTGATAATATGGACCATAATGTACTTGAAGGTATATTGTTTGGCAAGTCACCAAATGGCTGGACCGATCAAGAAAAAAGCTTAGAGTATTTGGAGAGGAATTTTGGCCCCGAGAGCTTAACGGCACAAAAGGCTGGAACCAATGAGTATCGATGTTTAATCTTTGATGGTCATAACAGTCACGTAAACAGCAAATTTTTAAATCGCTGTTTAGATTTACATGTTATACCTTGCTGTCTTCCTCCCCCTACCTCCCATAAATACCAGCCCTTAGATGTGGCTGTATTTAGTCCTCTAAAAACCCATTATCGCAGAATCCTCCAGGAGCGCTTTGAAAATAACTACTCCGGTGTTTATAAGGACAACTTTTACCTTCTGCTTATCGAGGCACAAGTTGAAGCTATGACTTCGGAGAATATTAAAAAAGGATTTTCTGCTACTGGCCTTGTTCCTCCGAGTCTTGCTGTACCACATCAACCAATATTACAAGAATCTGGTATTGATTCACTGGAAAATTACAACTATGCCTCCGACCCAGGGAACGTTGACCTTTTACCAGACAGGTTAACTCCTGTATCCGAAATCCTCACTCGAAATGCTACTCCACTCGAAGCTACACCAGAGCTGGTTCCTATCAATGCTCTTGATTTCCCCCCACCTCCGTTCTTTCAAAATTCGGAACCTCTCCATAATCTAAGTATTGATCAGGTTACTTCCTTAAGTCCTGTTGAGTCCTTTCAGGATTTTCTTCACACTAAAGAGTTATTACTTAACTCATTTCCTATCAGTGAACCGACATCTTTTTCCTGGAAGCAGCAATTCTTAACCCAAAGTCTCTTGAGCTATTGTGAGCAGCAGTATCACAAATGCTTAGAGGTGGAAAAAGAGAATTGGAACTTAAAGAACCGAGTTCAAGAGTATCAGACTCCCAAATCACGAAAGCGTCGTCGTGGTTGTCTCCCCTCCAGCGGCCAGGCCTGGCAAAGCAAGACTGATATTTCAAACTTCTTCTCAACTCAAAGCACGGCAGAAAAAACAAGGAAGAAATAGAAGCTAGTAAAATTATGTAACGATGTCATCCACTTTGAGAAGTTTCTCGAGACTGCAAAAATGAAGTTTCAAGATCGTATTACAAAAGAGAATCAGAAGCGACTTCCTACCAATCAACTATCTTCTGCACGTGTTTTCCATGAGTATGTTCTACCGGCAACTCAGCGACTGGAGAAGGCACGAGATAATGTTAGACAACTTGAGGATGACATCCTGTCTAGTGGGTGTGATCCTGATAGTGAAAATCGGACGGACTTGATGGATGCTGGAGTAGAGGAGGAAGCAGCCGAGGAGTACTCAGAATAGGGACAGCTACGGTCATGTAATTTATTCTGCTGAATGGGGGGTTTTAATAGCTGCTAGTGGCGGACATAATTTTTCCCTGATGGTTTTCCTCATCAGGTCTAGTGCTTGATTTGCTACCCAATTGTTCTTAGCAGTACTTGGCACTCGTGCCCCCTCCTTGCTCCTCCCCCCTCCGGGCGCTTTATATTCTTCATTTGCTTTTGCTCTCCCAGTGCCATTCATATATTACCGACCTTCGTTCCCCCTTCATTTTCGCTTCCGCCAGCAAAATAGGCTCCTCCATCACCCAAGCGACCCACCAACCCCCTTGAGCGGAATTGAATTTTCTGCTAGTAACACAAAGCTCAATTGATTACGGATAATTAGCTTAGACTTCCCGGTGAGGGGTGAGGATGGGTAGGATGGAAAAGGTCATGTATTTGGTAGGGATTGACCCTGCGAAATTTTCTGTTCGAGAAGGGGGAGCGCATGGCATGGGAGTTTTCTCCCCTTGAGCCTCTCACCCTTCCCACCTTAGACCAAGCAAGCAACCACTTGGATAGTGACGAGACAAAGTGTTCTTTCTTCCCTGTCCAATTGAGCCGTGCTTTACCTGTTTTTACTTCCTCTTATCGTTCGAGTTACACGATACCTCCGCTAGTTCAACTTACCACTGCGATACGATACGGTTTAGCCACGGGTCACGATCACTGATTTTTCCAAGGTCCAGTGCGCATACGACACACCATCCGATTAACTACGGCTTCGGGAAAAGCGCAACACCGGCAATAGATTTTACGTTCCCACGCTAGTAGCTAGGACCTTGGTACAGTACTAGTACATACGGAGGTATGGCCCCTAAGTATTGTATATTCCACTAGCAAGGATCGTTGAGCTAGCAGGAGTTGTGGGAGCGAATTGGGTATAGCAGCTCAGATCTTCGGGTTTTCATGTGAGAGTAAAAGATTTTCGTGAATGTCCATAGCAGTAGCACACCTCAATCAACCAAGTCATAGAACAGACAATGGCTTCAGATCTGACACGAGACCAGCGACGAGATTGCCAACTATTGCGCTCAGTGGGATGGAAATATGCACAAATACAAGAGAGAATGGGGTTCACCGTACGCCAAATTCAATACGCATGTACCTCACCGGCAACGCCAACGAAGCGGACTGGTCGGCCTCCTGTGCTCACACAAGCCCAAATTGAGGACCTCATCGCCTACGTTTGTATGTCAGCCCGTAACCGTCGTCTCTCATTTCATCAACTCGCAAAAGAGCTAGATTTGGGTGTGGGAAAAAAGGCTGTCCGATCAGCTTTGATTAAGGAAGGGTTTCACCGGCGCCTAGCTATGAAAAAACCTCCCATTACAGAGCAAAACCGAGTCATAAGGCTCCAATGGGCCCATGAGCATGTACACTGGACTATGGAACAGTGGTACACGATTCTCTGGACAGATGAGACCTGGGTCACTGGTGGAAGACACACAAGAACCTGGGTGACAAGAAGAGTAGGAGAAGAGTGGGAGCCCACTTGTATAGTGGAAAAACATCCAAGGAAGCGTGGATGGATGTTTTGGGGTTCTTTCCATGGAAACATCCAAGGCCCTGGTATATTTTGGGAGAAGGATTGGGGGACAATTAATTCAGAAACCTACTGTGCACATACTGTGCCAGTTATTCATGGTTATCTTGAATTATGTCGTCGCAACGGAATTAATCTACAGCTAATGCAAGACGGAGCACCTGGGCATGCCGCTGGGGATACAACGACAGAACTACGAGAGCGAGGTATACAAGTTATTCGCTGGCCAGCATTTTCCCCCGATTTAAACCCGATCGAGCGAGTTTGGCATATAATGAAGGATTATCTACAAGATAACTTTCCCGAACATATGTCCTACGACCGATTACGAAGTGCCGTGAAGGAGGCATGGGATAGCATTGGACCGGACAAGTTTCAAATGCTTATAGAAACTATGCCAGCCCACTGTCAGGCTGTTATTGACGCAAATGGCCTTTTTACGAAATATTAGGTAGGTATTTTGAATTGGAGTCAAAGATGAACGACTAATAGTATTAGGATTGCAGCTCGGGATGTTTCCATCTTTTGGTTTCTTTTGTTCTTTGGAAGTACACTCACACCCGGCTATCCCGGATGGCCCAAATCCGAAGACTCTGTCTGGTACGGCAAGTTATATGGGAAAACAGGCCAGGTTTTGGTGCGAAGAAATTCAGAATTCACCGGAGTTTCATACCGGACAGCGAGGTATTCGGTTCAGTGGGATCCGGGATAGCGGGGGGGGGGGGGGGGAGGGTATTCATGCCTTTGGAAAGAGAAGCATTATGGCTATGGGAAAGGATGCAGGACACGGTTTCTGACTTTATAGTCAAAGATGGAGAAATTCCGGTGATATGTGGAAGCATTTATTTTGTTTGGAAATTATGCGAAATGTTTTTTTGTTTATCATCAGAGGGTGATTGAGAGAAGGAAGTGAACACTGGCGGTGATGCACTGAAGGTTCAAAATGATGCTTTGTCCTTTCCACTCATGTATTGAGACTTGAATTGAGTGTTGTTGTTGTGGAGATCAATAACGTTCAACTACCCACCCATCCCCCGCCCATGAGAGTATCAGCAAGATTTTGCTACCAAGACTTTCCTTGCACACCACACCACAACTGCAACGATACCCAATTCACTCCTCCAACCCCTGCTAGCTCAACGATCCTTGCTAGTGGAATATACAATACTTAGGGGCCATACCTCCGTAGTGAACACACCGCGTCAGAAACCTCCCACCTTTCCCGATTGATCCGACTCCGTCGTGGCAACCCCCCGCTATATCACCCCACACACCCCAGCACAATAGTAAAAGCCACTAGATCTAGCCAAACGCTTCTACTCGCGTACACCTTTCAGCATAGATTAAGCTGCAATGCTAACTAAGCCGGCAACGATAAGCGCAATTCACGGGATTTGGCGGAATGGCCAGCGAGGGGGTGGGGGATACTCCAGTTAAACTAGTGCACAAGAGAATAGATTTGGAACCCGGATTCATAACTCAACCATGAACCACTCAATTCAAAAACTAGAGACCAATTTTTCAAAGCCAAACAGATACATTGAAATCATCACCAATATAAGGAAATAAAAGTCCGATGCATACAGAGAAGTAAGAAAACCAAAAACATCCAACCAATCTTTTCCATCAATCGACCCTGTTGCCTGATTCCACTGTCGGAGGCGGTGAAGGAGATGCCGCTGCCCTTGCCGCTTGAGATCGTTGGCACCGATAGATCCCTAGGTGACAATGAGGACGCAGTAAGAGAATCGGGAGTGGTGGGTGGGTGGCAAAAAACGCGAGCTGTAGCGAGCTTGGAGACGAGAATGCGAGTTGTAGCGAGCATCGAGGTTCCTGCCTTCTGGGCGGTGATGGTTCTATATGTACTAGTAGCTCTTTGGTCTGTGCGTAATGAGCTATGACCTCCCAGGAACCAGCCCAACGTTCCCCCAAGACCTCGAGGCAGTTCTCCTAGGCTTTGCCCAATTGGCAATAGGTTGTTCCAACCTGACATAAAGTATGGAAGTGGGGAAGAACATGTAGCACATTCGTCTCGCTTATCAAGATAATTGACCGAATGGGAGCCGTTGTAAATGCTGCTATACATGCTCACGGCTCACCCAGCATGCTCAGAACCTGCCTGACATGTTTGAAACATGCGCGACATGTTCAGAAGATGCTCGATGACCGGAGAAGCAGCATATCCGATATTCCACCACATGATGCTTATCCGTCCGTCCACCCAATCGCCAGTCCGTTCGTTTGTTCGTTTGGTACCGCGGTCCTTTTCCCGTCTGTCTGTTCACTTATCAGTTTGTCTACCCGACTATCCACCCAACAATCAGTACGCCCGACCCATTGATCGGGTCACCGACCAGCCTATCACCGGTCCTTTGTCACCCGCCCGCTCATTCACTTATTTGCCGCATCGTATGTGTTAGAGTGGCGCGGTAGCGCGGTAGCAGGAGCGCGGGAGGTAGTGGGAGTACACATGGAAGCTCTGTTGGACCTATATTTCGTTTGCGTGCACCGAAGTAATATGGTGGTGGGAGTGATATTGACGAAGTGGTAGGGTGGTGGTGATAACTGGGATGAAAGTAGCACGGCGGCGGGAGTTCTTCGTGGTGCCTGCCTGCTTTCTTCTATTGTTTATTTTGTTAGCGATTGGAACAATCTGAGGAAAGGGAAGCTTGAACGGACGAGCGGGGATTGCGACGGAGATGAGTGGAGTTCGGTAGAACGATGAAAGAATGCTCGACGATTGTTTATTTATACTCCTCTCTTTTCCACATGCGTTAGTTAGTTGAGTGGAGCAGGCGAGTTGATGAGAGCGAGAGTGTCTTTGAGAGAAAGGAAGCGCAGAAATATATTCTTACCCCACTTTTGAACTTTCCCTTGGCGTTTCGTTTCGGCCGAGTGATGGTCTGTGATCGCGATCATGGTGCCGGTATTGGTTGTTTATCCTGCTCCGAAGTCATAGCTGTTTAAAAGGAGCTAAGGATCCGCCGAACGTCGAGGATAGTGTATTCAAAGTTTCCCAGTAAGAACAGTTAAATCAAGGTAACCTCGAGTATCAATTTTTGTGGGTTGGAGGCAACTCATTTGCACGTTGTATACTGTCAAAATATTGTGCCTACACAGGCGGTGTATCTTGCGAAGACTGGACATGCGGGCCCGGCTTCAATCCCCCTCACCACACTCTGACTCCAACTTCACCTCTTTGCGCCGAAGCGATGCGGGAGGATAAAGGAGGAACAACAGCATTATCAGTTAATATGGCCAAGCTTATGCCTCCTCAAATTTCATCGGCACCGAAGGGAGTTTTCCTGTTTTCGCGGTTCGAGTCAGTGGACGGCGTAGTATGAAAATTTGCTCAGAACTTGGATACGGGAAGAAGGGTGTGAGGGGTATGGTCAAGCCTCGCAATGGGCCAGCCCGGGCCGTAAATTCTTAAGTCCGGCCCAAACCCGGCCCAAACAAAGGAAGGCCCGACCCAAACCCTACCCGACCTAAACAAAGCAAGGGCCGCCCGGGCCGCCCGAAATACTTGAGAGCAGGGATTAATCTAATTCTATTTAAAGATGTTAATTATTTTCAATTTAGAGACAATCTTGCTGCGCTCTCGTACCATGAGCATGTGCATAATGTTGAGCACACAGCTAGCATTGCTAGTACACAGATACAATCAGCATTTCCAAACACAGAGTACATACAAAGAGTTCAGCCTTTGTGCTACTTAATACTATCAATTTCCACTAATTGCCCAAGTGGCTTTTCCAGTTTACCCCATACCCATGAGCGCGATGCTGGCTCTTTTTGCTTTAGTAGCGGAACTGGTGTAGGGACGGGAGAAGGACTTATCGATTGTGGAACTGGGTTTACGTTTCGATTATCGTCGTTGAAGTGGATATCAAAACTGTCGCTTGACTCATCGTGTAGATTTTGAGAGACGGTTCTGGGAGAGCTAGGATATGATGAAATAGAGCAGAGTTCACTAAAATCGTCTTCAATATCAGTCATGGGTGGAAACAGAACGGGCGGGGATAGTGATGATATATACTATTCATGAAGCGCGAAGTAGCTCGCTCCCGAAGATAACCTCTCAAGAATTGAAGCCAGAGGATGGTGAAAAGGGGTGATTAAAAATAAGCGGCTTGAAATTTCCCAACAGAAAAGTAGCTTCAGAATGACGCAAGTCCTGGGGTTCACCGCAATTTTGTTTAGGGGCCGAAGATATGGGTGATATTATATGACTGCATCAACATAGGGGACAATTCTTTCCGGCTTTTTTGGACTACCCGGGCTTGCCACCTGGGCAGCCCAGCCCGGCCCAAACACCAGAACTCCCGGCCCGGGCCCAATTGCGAGGGTTGTGTATAAGGGTTTGAGCGCGGCGCGGACAAGCCCGGCATGTATGTATTTCACCTTAAGTAGCCGGTCGTAGCAAGGAAATACATCAAGTCATTCCATCCACCAACACACACACCTACAGGACTGAGGTACCGTACTACGGTAGTCGTACACCGCTGATTCAACCACAAATGTAGTCAAACATTTAAAATATTATATAGTATGACAAATGCTTGACACAGATATATATCATGCAATTATATATCTTATATCAAATGATATATAATCTGATAATGTATGAAAGAAGCTTCAACTGAACACAGATGTTTTATCAAATGATGTCAATATTTGAAAAAATTCTATAATATTGTAAAATATTGATAACAAAATATAATCAACTAGAGTTTTTAGTAGGAAACGTAATATAATATTTCTCCTATCCATTTATAAAAAGATAAAATCTGTTAACAACCTATTTAATATATGAAAATACAAACTTAAAATATTCTATTGTATTGTATAAATAATCTGATATTTAAATTACATTATGTTGCTAATTGTCTGTATAAATAGTAGCATCTTTTGAAAATTATATACTCAAATAGTAAAAATAATACAACATTTATGTATTATTAGAGTCCAATATTATTTTTACAGTAAGATATTAATAAGAGGTACATATAATATAACTAAGGGAGAAAGCCTAGAGTTGTAAATACATGAGATAAAATTAAGGAAAGTGAAGATATATTATACAAAGTATATAAATTATTTATTCAGATAATTAATCCTTGGATCAATATTCTTACTAGTATCATATTACTTATCATCTGCTATATCTAAAATCTCTTAGTAATGCTTGTGATAAAATTAATTAACGTAGTTTCCACTTACTTAAAAATGTTTTAATTAAAGATGACAAAACAGAAATTAGTTATGAATAAGGTGTTTGTATAGAAGCGCAAGTACCATATGGAGTCCTATTGATACTTTCTCCACTTTGTACTCTATTCTCCATTATGCGTACTTTTAGCTAGAAAAAATAGTAACATTAGTATAATTTTTCTGAAGTATTAATATGAACAATTTGTACCTTAAAGTTGAAAAAGTAAAGATATATTGAGTAGAGGATATGTTGATGAATGAGTTTGTGTTAGGAAAAAAAAAAAGAGGAACAAAAGGTGGAAAGGGATAGTCTCTTATAGATAACTGGAATGAGAGGGTAACTTCAATGTACTATAATAATTTGATTTAATAATAATAATATGATATTAGTTCTAATTAAAATTATATTCTAACAAGTATTTCAAAATCTGTTATCAGGACTCACTTCTGTGGCCATTTGGTATCATGTCATCAAATAGTATCATATGAGATGAATCTTGAAACTTGATATCATTTGACATTGACGTAGTAGTGTAGAGCACATATTTACACCGCCACTACCCTATTGATTAGGTCAACCACGGGTATCTCCGCCCAGGCTGCCAGGGGCCACCGCAACTAATAGGTTGTTTTCCGTGCCGGAATGTAGCGAACCCAGGAACCCAACGAAGAGCCCGGGCCGACCCTCTAGACAGTTTGATGCAGAGTATATTGATTCCTCACGCATAACAACCAATATGTGACTAAAGGAAAATAAACATAGCAAGGAAGTGACAAATGAAACTGACAAGGAGACTATTCTCCTCTTCACCGACATGTGAGAATATGAAGAGATCCCGACATTTTTAACACTATTATGGTGCACTTGATTTATCGAGTTGTCATAGTGACGGCAATATTCTACGAAATTGTAAACCCCACGGGACCGGTTCCGGCCGGGAGGGTAAAGTGGTTGAAGGTCATATTGTTTCGAAGAGATAAGGTGCCGAATATGCCGGTAAAGGAGGAAAAGAAACACCGCAAACCACCGACAGCGAATTCCCATAAATCACTACATCCTGATATATAGATACCATACGCCCCACGAAGGAAAACTCTGAGGAAAGAGAGTAACAAAAAGTTTAAAAAAACAAGGGCAGCTTTGAGATAGTAAACATTGAATGAACGAGGGGCAATAATCTATTGTATAAGTGTAATTTATCACAGAGTTAGTGAGACAGGTAAGCTAAAGAAAGTAGAACATAATACTCACCGACAGCCAGACAGGTAATTCAAGACAGGGTTGGCCTGTGACGGGGCAAGCTGTGCAGATCGGGCGTGTCCTGGATACAAAACTAGGGAAGAGTCAACGGTGGGGTGCGAGACAAGCGAGGATAGTAAAACCAGAACGACGTACTTGCTATATAAAAAGGTTTAGCGGATATGATGTTGTAATAGTGTTATTAGTGATGAACCCAGAGTATTCACCTTCTGTGTTGCCCAAATGATGGTAGGGTGCGCTAGGTGTTAGTAGGGGAAGAGGGAAGAGGGAGAAAAAACTTTACTAACAAGCTATAACAATACCGGGAATTAGTTGTGGCTCGCAAGAGAGGGTATACGTTAGCATACAAACTAAGACGGGAGAGAAATAGTTAGTAGGGATTCAGAAGAGGCAATGATACAGATATTCACAATCCGTACCTTCTGTCAAGGAAATCAAATATGAGATATAAAGTTAGTGGATAGTAAAGGACATGTACGGGGGCTAGGGTAGTTGCTGATTACATACAATCTATGAGGGAGGGAGAGAAGGGTCAATAGAGCAGAACCCCCAAACAGAGAAGGCTCGGAAGAGGAAGGGGGTTAGCTTACCGACTGGATAGGCCAAGGGCGTAGCAATGAGCAGTTGTCTGGTCTGAAAGCTCGGATTGAACCTGTCCGCTTACCTTCTACAACATTCAGCGAGTCAAAAGTCAGCAATCGCCCCGTCTCGGAATCGTGGTTGATCCTATTCACTTACATACTACAACATTCAGCAGAACGGAGATCAGCAATTGCCTCGTCTCAGAATCATGGTTGATCCAATTCACTTACGTCCTACGACATTTAGCAAGATAGAGGTCAGCAATTGGCTCGTCTCAAAATCGTGGTTGATCCTGTTCACTTACCAACTACAACATTCAGTGAGTTAGAGGTCAGCAATTGGCTCGTCTCAAAATCGTGGTTGATCCTGTTCACTTACCAACTACAACATTCAGCGAGTCAGAGGTCAGCAATTGGCTCATCTCGGAATCCGGGAATCGTGGTTGATTCTGTTCACTTACCAACTACAACATTCAGTGAGTTAGAGGTCAGCAATTGACTCGTCTCACAACCGTCGTCGATCCCGTTCACTTACCGACTACAATATTCAGTGAGTCAGAGGTCAGCAATTGCCTTGTCTCAGAACTGTGGTTTATCCTGTTCACTTACCTCCTGCAACACTCCGGTGCCACCAGTCAGCAATTTCCTCGTACCCCAAACTTGCTCGCTCTAGTTGCCTACCAGCTAAAAGACACCGTAGTCCCTAATTTAGCTACGGCTTTGCCATCGGAACTATCTTCCCAGTTCCATACCTTCTGTATCTCTCCATTAATCAGTAAACCCTATTCTTTAATCTTCTGGCACTAAAGGTTCCACCTTACACTCTACACCCATGGGTTATCCCTGAGTCAGCCTTGACAGTCGACCAATATCCTATGTCCACTTCACTTACTCTGTATAGTTCACCAACCTCCGGCGTCAGCGACATGGCAAAGCCTATGAGATATGACCACCAGCTTTAACTTGCCTTCTGTATCGCAAAGCAACCCCTATATCAGTTCTAGCTCCCCCAAATTAACACGCATTCACTTACTGTCTGTAGGGGTTAGTCAACTGCTTGTCAGTTATACACTAATCATTCCAGTCCGGCAGGGACCCTCACATGCAAGATATTGTACTCCATTCCACCTATATAGGCTTTGACGTTCTTCTCCAGCATCATTTTGGTTATACCCTCATACCGCCTCACAGCTGCTATGTTCAATGCGGTGCCATACGGATTGCATCTAGCATTAATACATCCGCCCTCCCCCAATAGTCGCTGAACTACCACCCCGTGCCCCAACCATGCTGCTATCATCAAATGCGTGAAATCTGCGGGGCATTTACCCCACTTTCCGGATCCGACCCAGTACACCTGAAACCACGTCAGAAATCGGCTAGATCCAGGTTTACAAATTAGTTGTGTAAACTCAAATAATCGCATTTGCTGATCCCCCGAGTCTCTAAAGTGGTCCGCCCAGTTTCTAGCTGCGTAATCAAGAAAGTCATAATTCTCCACATACTCATCAACTTCCTCCATTTCACGGTAGTCGTAAGTATCGACCACCAAAGGGTCGTTTTCGAAGTCCTCAAGTGAAAGATAGATGATACAAATGTTAACCAGCATAAAGTTTGAATCCTGGGGACAGATAGTATACTGCCAGTTACCCACACCCGGAAAAGACCCCGTAAGCAGAAATTCCCTCGCAGTCTGGTGCACGAGGTAGATTTTCGAATCAATAACCCTCACAAAAAGCCCGCATAAGTTTTTAACCGTCTTTCCGAATCCAGTCAGACCCTCGATCTCCTTGCTAGACTTATGCTCCCTCCTGATTCGGAATGCGATGTTCATTTCTCGAACCGTGAGAGGCCTTGCCGCCGCTACCACTATATGCAGGATCTGTCTGGCCTTGTCGTGGTCTTTACTTTTATCCAGAATCTTGGTGTATAATTCTGCTATATCGGGTGGCGCGGTGGAGACAATGTTAGTAAACACTTCCCGCGAACCATCCTCACTATTCTTCAAAATTTCCAGAGCCAGAGAAACCCAAAGGAATGTCCGATCGGCAGAAGATACGAGGAGAGTTCGCAAATAACCCAGCCCCCCAGGCTGCTCCCAGTACAACTCAAGGTCTTCAATGCCCTTATTTATGACACGAATAACATCAGCAGAAATGGCGGGGACCTCTTCCTCCCCTTTTAGCCGGATGGTGGTTTCGGGTGAGCCAAGCTGTCGCTCGATATTCTGGTAGGGGCGACTCGTGACTATAAACTTTAAATGAATCCCGGAAGTCTGTAGCCCAGGAAGGCTGGTGAGATGGCGGATAAACCGGGTTAGACTCTCTTTCTCACACTCGTCCAATGCGTCCACCACACAAAACACGTTGCCGCAATCCCCCTCAGCCACCGCCATAACCAAAATATCCCACAATGTATCGACCTCCTCTGTAAACCCCTTTCCTTTACCCTTTAACGCTCCCTCGGCATATTTGCAGAGGATGTTGTTCCGCATAAATAGTTGATGAAGTATAGCACAAAGGGCAAATGTTGCGCGTCTCTGTTCTTCGTTGTCATCCTTGAAGAAGAAATAGCAAACGATAGCGTCCGTTTGGCTTTGCAGATGGTTTATGAGGAACGAAGCGGTGACAGATTTCCCGCAACCAGGGTCCCCCGACAGCCAGAGGAGACCGGACTTTTTGGTTTCCAACCAGTCCTTATACTTTGGATGTTGAGTAACCCAGGTGCATGTTCCCTCCACTGGATCACTAACCCGACCTCTGTGCTCCCCGTATTTGGAAGTGTATAGGCATTGCAGAATTTTGGCGTTATCCTCGGACGAGCCGGTCTGCCCGCAATCGTAATTAATGGTGACTATATTACCGGAGTTGATGGTATTGTTCGATCTAGAGTTGCCGCTACCGTCTCCTCGGATATGATTGTTGGCCACCGTGTGAGAACCGTGACTACTAACATTAAAAACACGAAGCGCCAATAGATAAGAATTCAAGATCACACCGTTCAGGCAAGGCAAGCTCCTCAGAGTGCGTGCTTGATTTTCTGTTGCTCATGTGATCCATGGATACTTCTGTGGAAAGAGGTTGTTTTTTGGCCACGTGGGATTGAACGTGTTCTTTGATGCTTGGATAGGCTATGTTCAACTAGGTCTGGGAGAATGGAAGCAACAGAAGATCTGGGAAGAGCCCACAGTGTCTTATTCCCGGGAGCGAAAAAGTGCGGGTGATGGTGGAAGCCAGCCGCGGAGCTACCCCTCACTTTCAATCCTTCATGTAGCACAAGCAATCCCTCGCCACCACCGGTACCGTTCAGGACTCGAATACTGTTCCAACCTCTATCTATCCCCCCACATTCACCACTACCATCTAGAGCGAGCAATAAACATCACCGATATAGTACCAGTACACTAGCATCACTTTTCGCCCATGAGACTGAACGACTCTGTTGCCCGCGGCCCGTCCCCCCCCCCCCCTATTACCAATAGAATTGCATTGTTCCATAGAGCCCTTGGCGTAAAGTGCTCGAGTTGTTCCAACATTCTTCATGTTCCTTCATATCGAATTTGGCAGTCAGAAAAGACAATGGTCTGCTCGAGTACGCATTTCTTTGTAAGAGTCCTTGCCATAATATCATGCGAGATAATCCCTCTCACAAGATAGCGGCAGACCATCTTGCCCCACCGACCAGTCTTCCAAACCAGCTCGAACACAACTCTCTATGGGTCGGGGGACGCTATCCTAAACGAAGTGCCAATTCGCTTGGCACAAACACAATACAACTTCCTGTATTTTGACAAGATATCGCACCATACCCGTATCCAGAAGATAGATTGTAGCGTGGCGCCAAAGCGTGGCGGTGGGAGGATAACCGCAGCTCGATGCAACGCCTTGTTTTAGCAGGTGGGACTTTGGGAAGGAGCCAAGCCCCGGCGAAACGAGACGAAACAAAATAAAAATGTGGAAAAAGGAAACGCATATCACCGTGTAACAAGCACTACTTCCAAATGATCCAGATCTCGTTCAAATATTTAGCTCTTGTTTCCCAAATTCCCTTTCAAGGGCGAATGTTTGAGAAGGTGGCGAGGTGCTGGGAGGGGGTAAATAAAACTTGATATTGATTCCATCGTAGCAGTATAATACATGGAACACTTCCTGACCTCCAGACTAACTAAAATGGCCATGGTCCTCTATGTAGCCCACGATCACACATCGCTTCCCTTAGTCCCCTGGCCATATGTCGACTTGGCGGTGCCAGGGTAATATTTTATAATATTATTGAATTGGTTCCCTGTAATTCGCCCTGCCAATAGTCGCCAATACAAGTCCCAACCGTTACCCACAGTACCCCACAGTCCCCAATTTTCACCTAACGCCCTGTAAGGATGCCATAGATTGTCGGGCCCATCACCCTTGGCGATAACGGCCGTCCTTAGGTTTAGGGGACGGTATCCCTCTCGCCGTCCTGCCTGGCCCAGGGTTCCTGGGAGTCCGACTTCCGGAACCTGCAGTGCCTCCGGACAGTTGAGAACACCTGCCTTGCTGTTACCCTATCGTGCCACACTCTAGAACCCCCACCAATAACCTCCCCCTTATTGTTGAACATTTACACTGCTCGGCACGCCCAGGATGTTGCTATATTTGGTTGGGTAAACGTTTCGGGAATGAGCTTTGGATCAACGCATCCGTGGGAGGAAATTATTTATCCAACGGAAGAGGTACCGGCAAGTCAAAGGGAATGATCCAAGTGGAGGCTACGAACCGTGGGGGTCTTCACGAAGCCAGTGCTTCCACCGTTAGCATAGGAACACAAATAAATGCCTAATGGAGACAGGCATAGAGGAAAATGCATGTGTGAGGAATGGGGGATAGGAGAGCGCCTTGTAACGATTCATATATACCCCCTACTTTACAAGTTAGTGTTGAGCGATAGAACAGAGAGTGAGAGATTTGAATAAGAACGAGCAGACTCCCCCACTTACCCGAAAGTCTTACTCTGGCGATCAGAGTGGTATGATACAAGTATTTCTGTTGCATTACTAATTATCGCCGATTAAAATGTGTGTGCTTCCCTCAGCTCCACGACAATAACTCGAGTATAGTACCCTGTTCAACTATGGTATCCCGCTCTCCCGCAATTTTCTCTCATCCGTTCTCCCTCTGTTTTTATTCTTCCAGTCCCTTTCAAATATCACCGACCTTGGCTCCCATTTCGTTCTCGCTTCTGCCAGCAAAAGAGGCTCCTCCGTCGCCCAAGCGATCCAGACCTTGAGAGTCTTTGAATTTTCTGCGAATCACAAAACCCAATTGATACGGAATATAGCTTAGACTTCCCGGCAATAGAGTTTACCTCCCCACACCGAGCGGAACTAAATTTACTAGATAGGCCCCTATTATAGTACTGAAAACACCACGTCGAAAACCCTGCGACTCTGTCATGAAAATAACCCCCGCTATATCACCCCGCGCACCTCAACACAGTAGGAAAAGCCGCTAGACCAAGCCAAACGATTCTACTTGTCTAGTGTAGATTCAATTGAAATAAGTTACCAACTAAGCGGCCAACATTTAGTGCAACTCACGGAATTTGGCGGAATGGCCGGCGAGGGTAGAGAATTGAAACGGGTTGTCCGGTTATACTAGTGCACAAAAAAATAGATTTGAAAATCGGATTCATGACTCAACCATGAACCACTCAATCCAAGAACGAAAGGAAAGTGGCCAAGAGCATGTAGCCCTTTCGTCTCGTTTATCAGGATGATTTACTGAATTGGAGCTGTTGGAAATGCTGCTAGATATGCTCACAACTCACCCAGCATGCTCAGAACCTGTCTGACATGTTTAGAACCTGTCTGACATGTTTAGAACATGTGCGACATGTTCAGAAGATGCTCGATGGCTGGAGAGGAAGTATATCCCGTATTCCACCTCTTGATGCTTATCCGTCCGTCGACCCAACTTTCTGTCTGTCCGCCTGTTTGTTTGTTCGCCTGCCCGATTGCCCAATCGCGCGTCTGTCCGCCCGTTGATTTGTTTGCTCGCTCGTTCGTTCGTCTGCCTGTTCACTTGTCGGTTTGTGTGCTCGAATGTCTGCCCAGCGGTCAGTACGCCCGACAGGCCGTATCACCGGTCCTTGATTATTCACCAGTTTATCCACTGATTTGCCGCATCGTATGTGTTGGAGCGGTACAGCAGCATGGAAGTGGGAGCAGGGAAGGAGGCTTTGTTAGACCTATATTTCGTTTGTAAGCACGGGAGTGGTATGGTGGCGGGAATGATATTGGCGACGGAAGTGGTACGGCGATCGGAGCGATAACGGGGACGAAAGTAGCACGGCGGCAGGAGAGTTCTTCGTGATGTCTGCCTATTTTTTTTTATTCTCCGTTTTGTTAACGATGGGAACAAGCCGAGGAAAGGGAAACTTGCGCGGATGAGCGGGGATCGCCATGGATGTGTGGAGTTCGGTGGAGCGATGAAAGGCTTGACGATTGTTTATTTATACTCCTGTCTCTTCCACATGTGCTAGTTATCCGAGTCGAGCAAGCGAGTTGAGAGAGTGTGTCTTCAAGAGAGAGAGAAAGGAAGCGGAGTAAATTTTATTGCCCCACTTTTGATGATAACCGGGTCGCCTTGGCGTTTCGTTTCGGCCGAGTGATAGTATGTGATCGCGGTCGCGGTGTGGGTATTCGTGGTTTTCCTGCTCCCGAGTCATAGCTATTTATAAGAAATTGCATTGGGGTCAGTGACGGATACCATTAGGTCAGGAGCAAACAGGAACCCCCTCAATCTGCCCAACTCGGTGGAGCAATGACTGCTCGGTCCAAGTCGGTCGTCCCAGCGTATGCGCGATCGTCAGCGATACCTCTATAATTATGTATATAATATGCTGGTTATGTAACAAATAGGATTTTGTAAAGAGTTCTTGAGCATGCAAGTCAGAGCGAAAAAACAAACTTTTCTCAAAAACTCAATTTCACCTCATTGATGTTAGATCAGAGAATAATTATATATTATGGTGCGGACTACCACAATTTGCCATGGTGGCCAAATGAGATCGAGAGCGGGCGGTAGGCCAAGATGCCGACCTTGAGCTTGGAGAGCACCCCAACCGGAATATCCCAAGAACTTCGGCTCACAAGTCTTAGAATAATTGTGTTCTAAAGTCGTGCTAATTGGGGATCAAATTCAGCAAAGGTGGCTAAATCTTCTATTTTATTTTAATAAGAGAACATCCTCAATAGGCGCTGTCCTGCTGTGGCCGAGAGCGTTGTGGCTGTTGTGGCATCTCCGACTGCCGAGGTTGTTGCCTTGCCTCCCTTTGGGGTGTTTGTCGAGCAGTCTCCTCCACGCGACCTTGATTTTTTACGCGGATGGCTCCTCCCACGACTATTGTTGCACCGCCTCCTCCCTACGGTGCTATTGTGCCTCCGTTCGCTCTATCTTCCATTGAGGCCCAGGCCGAGCCATTGCCTCTCTACGATGCTTCTTTCTCTCCGGTGGTTCCATCTACCGCCTAGAGCTTTGCTAGGATGTCACCTTTCCTGGGGTTCGCTTACCCGGCCGCTTCGTCCTCCCCTGAGATCCCCCTTGAGTTGTCGCTTCCCTGTGGCTTGCGTGTTGACAGTGCCTCCGGTTCTGCTGTAGTAGGCCGGAAGAGAGCCAGGGAGCGTCGGACGAAGACGGATTTGCCAGAGCCGGGTGCCTTAGTAGAGGACTCGGGTAATGGGGGTTCCCCGCCGGGTTCTGTGGCTGATGCGGATCTAGCCTCCCTTGTTACGATGGGGTGGAGGTGCCCTTGTGGAAAGTGCCTAACTTTTAAATTTACTCGAGTATGATAGCATCATTGGTGACCTGGCTGACTAGGTGGTGCTGTTTAACACATTAAATTACTTGGGTTTTTTACTGTGGTAGTGGGTTGGGGGACTGTATTTAACGGTGGTAATTTGGGAGGAAGGATGCGAGATGGGCCTTTCCACGGCAGTGATTTATTATTTTTATTATTTAGGGGGGGGGGGGTCGGCTAGCTGTATACCGGTCCGGCAATATCGGGAGGATATAAATTTTTAATTCCGGGCAGAAAAACCGATCGCAAGTGACGAGACTCGGGCACGGGGTCCTCTTGATTAGATAACATTTGAGCAGAAACCCCCATAGTCTGCTCCAGCATGCTCTGGGGTATCACTAGTTGCGATGGAATGCCACTAACTTAGTTGGCGCTTGAGCAGGGAGTAGAGCTCTAAAGCTCGGGTGATATATTTCTATATAATATTATATTATCTCACTGGTAACATTCCGCGCGGTCTTTTTGGATACTTGCGACAACTTTGGAGGGGGGTCCAAGGGTTCGAGTGTCAAAAGCGGGAACCTTTTTATATACAGCGGAGAATTGATGATTGCGTTCAAACTAGCTAGGGGGGGGGGTCAGGTATTGTGAATCCTCGGTTGAGGGGGTGGCGTTCTTTCCGGGAAATGGCAAGGAGATAAACGATTGACCCAAGATGCAAGATGGATATGTTCTCTAGTAGCCTTGAAGTTGTTTCTATTAGTCTCTCTCGGGGTTATTGTTCTCACCTCTTCCGGTTTGATTAGAACAATCGGTAGTAGACCTCCGGGAAGTTTCCAGAATGGCTAAGGGTAAGTAGTAGATGAAAATTGATGAAAACTGATGATGCCCGTGATATGGGGACGATGGAAATTCACAAGTCAATGATCCCTCAACTCAGGAACTGAAAGCCTCTCATAAACTCAGAGATCTTCTGCTGCTGCTCGGAGGTGTTATCTTCTTCGTTCTATCTCTCTCGGGAATCCCCTGAACTTGCTACATTTAGGGGTAGTCCCCTTACCAATAGTTTCTCTGACTGCCGACGATGATATCTCACGGTTACATACTGACAACACGTCACCACCACTCTTTGTCCATCCTCACACCTAACAGTATGTTACATATATGTCCTACTAGGATTACGTGTACTCCCGCCTGGCACGCAATCCTCCTCATGCATCTCCATGTCCACAACAGTGCATAGGAAGCTGGTAACATACAACAACCCTCCAACGGAATCAAGGTACCAAACCATAATATCATAACATCGAGTAGTGTGAGAAACCTTGATGATTCCTCGTGATTTTTGACACTAGCGGCATCGGCTTCTACTTTCGAGACATTGCTGTGAAGCGTCATGATACGGTGGGGATACGAAGAAATGGTCCTGTAAAAGGTTTTCTTATCCGAGGGGGGGTAGGAAATTCAAAGGTGAGGGAGGCAGTGAGCCTTCCCAAGTACACGCTTTCGGAGGGGTGAACCGTGGTTTAGATATGGGCAGATAAGCGACACCACGACAATATGGTGAAGAAACTGCGGGCAAAGTACAGCACCACGCAGCGAGCACGCCATTACACTACCGGTATCTCCACCCCGTCAGCTCGATCTTGGATTTAAATAGTCAAAGGTATTACCCTGAAAGTGCCAACTCAGGACACGAAAGCCTCTCGTCCAAGATCTTTTTTTTACGATTAAAAGCCACCTCTGTCCTCACTCCCGATTGAAAGTGGAGGTCCGGAGGACGACGGCGAGTGATAGTGATGATTATAGCTATGCCAGTGAGGGCTTGTGTTGGAATCAAATACCATATTTCCGGGCCGGTCATCCATAAATTGTCCCAAGCTCCGCTAGCAACATATTTTGAGCTAACCCCACGGATTTATGGCTTTTCTGAAGAACGCAGTGAGAAAGCACCGGCGACATTCAAAAGCAGTTGCCAAGACAACCCCGGGTCGGAAAGGACAATGTCACTAGGCGAGACCAATGGGTGATCAGCAACAAGGAAACAGGCTCACACCTTCCTATGAGCAGTGTACTGGGGGCTTGTAACTAGGGAGGAGGAAGTTTAACTTTTATTGACAAGAAATCTACGCGTCCCAGAAGGGCGAAAGATGGCCATTCCTGTTGGCGCTCCCGACTTCACAATCAATATGTAGCGTGTAGAGTAAGCGATCGGCTTCCATTCTTACCCCGTGTCCATCAATGGATATCCATCGATGCCTGGTCTTGACCGCCTCTACTTCATTCTGAACTCACGATTGCGCCTTTTATTCTCCGGATTTCCCCTTCCCAATGACACCTGTGATCCATCGGTTTCTAAGGCATATCTCCAGCAAAGACCTCATACTGTTATAAATTATCCTAAGCCGCTGATAGGACGATCGGGAGCAGAATAATCATTTTTGACTTCTTGCATTACTTGCTACTATGGTTCACGTGGTTTAACAAGTTGTCATATTGACGACAATATTCTACGAAATTGAATGCCCCACGAGTCAGATTCGCATCAGGAGGGTAGAGCGGTTGATGATGATATTGTTTCGAAGTAATCAGGTGCCGAATATTCCATTAAAGGAGGAAAAGAAACACCACAAATCACCTACAAGGAATCCCACAAATTGCTACATCCTGATATATAGATATCATACGCCCACCGAGAAATGCTCTAAGGACAGAGAGTAACAAAAGATATAGAAAAAACCAGGGCAACCTCAAGATAGTAAACACATTGATTAAACCAGTGGCCGCCAAAGAATAACCTAACATAAAAGTGCAATTATAATTCAGTTAGTGGGACATGTAAGCAAAAGAAAGTAGGACATAATACTAACCGGACACCAGACTGGCAATTTAGGACAAGGCCGCAACCTAGCTGGGCAAGTTCTGCAGATCTGGCGTGTCTTGGATACAAAACTAGGGCAGAGTCAATGTTGGGGTTATGGGACGAGCGAGGATAGTTAAACCGGGAGGACTTACGCGCTATAAAAAAGGTTAGCAGATATAATATGCTAATATGGTCAGTAGAAAAGAACCCAAGCTATTTACCTTCTGGGTTGTCCCAATGGTCGTGAGGTGCGCTACGGGTTAGTATGGGAAGAGGGAAGGGGGAGAATAAGATTTACTAACGAGCTGTAAGATAATACCAAGAGAGTATTAGTTGTGGCTCGCAAGAGAGGGTATAAGTCAGCATACAAACTGAGCCAGAAGAGTAGTGGTTAGTTGGACTTCAGAAGAGGCAACGATACAGATATTCACAATTCTTACCTCCTGTCAATAAAACCAAGCATGAGTTATAAAGTTAGTGTATAATCAAATATATTAATAAGTACTTTGGCTGTTGTCGATTACATACAATCTATGAGGGAGGAAGGGAAGGATCAATAAAGCGGAACCAGCAAAGAGAGCAGAGGATGGGTGCCAGCTTACCGACTGAATAGCCCAAGGGCACAGCTATGAGCAATTGTCTAGTCTAAAAGGCTGGTTGAGCCGGTCCACTTACACGCTACAAAATTCAGCGAGTCAGAGCTCAGCAAATAAATCATCTTAGAACAGTGGTTGATCCTGTTCACTTACCGACTACAACATTCAGCGAGTCAGAGGTCAGCAATTGCCTCGTCTCAGAACAGTGGTTGATCCTGATCACTTACATTCTACAACATTCAGCGAGTCAGAGGTTAGCAATTGCCTCGTCACAGAACAGTGGTTGATCCTATTCACTTACCCACTACAACATTCAGCGAGTCGGAGGTCAGCAATTGACTCGTCACAGAACAGTGGTTGATCCTGTTCACTTACTTCCTACAACATTCAGCGAGTCAGAGGTCAGCAATTGCCTCGTCTCAGAACAGTGGTTGATCCTGTTCACCCACCCACTACAACATTCAGCGAGTCAGAGGTCAGCAATTGCCTCGTCTTAGAACAGTGGTTGATCCTGTTCACTTACAATCTACAACATTCAGCGAGTCAGAGGTTAGCAATTGCCTCGTCACAGAACAGTGGTTGATCCTGTTCACTTACCCACTACAACATTCAGCGAGTCAGAGGTCAGCAATTGCCTCGTCTTAGAACAGTGGTTGATCCTGTTCACTTACCCTCTACAACATTCAGCGAGTCAGAGGTTAGCAATTGCCTCGTCACAGAACAGTGGTTGATCCTGTTCACTTACATTCTACAACATTCAGCGAGTCAGAGGTTAGCAATTGCCTCGTCACAGAACAGTGGTTGATCCTGTTCACTTACCCACTACAACATTCAGCGAGTCAGAGGTCAGCAATTGCCTCGTCACAGAACAGTGGTTGATCCTGTTCACCCACCCACTACAACATTCAGCGAGTCAGAGGTCAGCAATTGCCTCGTCTTAGAACAGTGGTTGATCCTGTTCACTTACAATCTACAACATTCAGCGAGTCAGAGGTCAGCAATTGCCTCGTCACAGAACAGTGGTTGATCCTGTTCACTTACATTCTACAACATTCAGCGAGTCAGAGGTCAGCAATTGCCTCGTCACAGAACAGTGGTTGATCCTGTTCACTTACAATCTACAACATTCAGCGAGTCAGAGGTTAGCAATTGCCTCGTCACAGAACAGTGGTTGATCCTGTTCACTTACATTCTACAACATTCAGCGAGTCAGAGGTTAGCAATTGCCTCGTCACAGAACAGTGGTTGATCCTGTTCACTTACCCACTACAACATTCAGCGAGTCAGAGGTCAGCAATTGCCTCGTCTTAGAACAGTGATTGATCCTGTTCACTTACATTCTACAACATTCAGCGAGTCAGAGGTCAGCAATTGCCTCGTCACAGAACAGTGGTTGATCCTGTTCACTTACCGACTACAACATTCAGCGAGTCAGAGGTTAGCAATTGCCTCGTCACAGAACAGTGGTTGATCCTGTTCACTTACCGACTACAACATTCAGCGAGGCAGAGGTCAGCAATTGACTCGTCTTAGAACAGTGGTTGATCCTGTTCACTTACATTCTACAACATTCAGCGAGTCAGAGGTTAGCAATTGCCTCGTCACTGAACAGTGGTTGATCCTGATCACTTACATTCTACAACATTCAGCGAGTCAGAGGTTAGCAATTGCCTCGTCACAGAACAGTGGTTGATCCTGTTCACTTACACTCTACAACATTCAGCGAGTCAGAGGTTAGCAATTGCCTCGTCACAGAACAGTGGTTGATCCTGTTCACTTACCGACTACAACATTCAGCGAGTCAGAGGTTAGCAATTGACTCGTCTTAGAACAGTGGTTGATCCTGTTCACTTACCAACTACAACATTCAGCGAGTAAGAGGTTTAGCAATTGCCTCGTCACAGAACAGTGGTTGAGCCTGTTCACTTACTTCCTACAACATGCAGCGAGTCAGAGGTCAGCAATTGCCTCGTCTCAGAACAGTGGTTGATCCTGTTCACTTACTTCCTACAACATTCAGCGAGTCAGAGGTCAGCAATTGACTCGTCACAGAACAGTGGTTGATCCTGTTCACTTACCAACTACAACATTCAGCGAGTCAGAGGTTTAGCAATTGCCTCGTCACAGAACAGTGGTTGAGCCTGTTCACTTACTTCCTACAACATGCAGCGAGTCAGAGGTCAGCAATTGCCTCGTCTCAGAACAGTGGTTGATCCTGTTCACTTACTTCCTACAACATTCAGCGAGTCAGAGGTCAGCAATCGCCTCATCTCGGAACCGTGGTTTATCCTGTTCACTTACCTCCTACAACACTCCGGTGCCACCAGTCAGCAATTTCCTCATACCCCAAACTTAGTTACTCTAATTCTTTAGTTACCTACCAGCTAAAACACCTCGCAGTCCCTCGTTTAGCTATCACTGTGCCCTTTGAGCTATCTACCGAGTTGCCTACCTGCTATATCTCCCCACTAATCAGTACACACCGTTCTCTAATATTCTGGCACTGAAAATTCCCACTTACACTCTACACCCATAGGTCAACCCTGAGTCAGTCTAGACGGTTACCCAACATCCCAAGTCCAGCTCACTTACTCTCTACAGTTTACCAGCTTCCGGTATCAGCAACATAACCTAGCCAATGAGACATGACCGGCGGCTTCTACTTGCCTTCTGTAACACAAAACAACCCCCAAATCAGTTCTAGCTTCCCCAAATTACCGCCAATTTACTTACTGTCTGTAAAAATTGGTCAAGTTCTTGTCAGTTATACACTAATCATTTCAGTCCGGCAAGGACCCTCACGTGCAAGATATTGTACTCCTTTCCACCTATATAGGCTTTGACATTCTTCTCCAGCATCATTTTGGTAATACCCTCAACCTCCCTCGCAGCTGCTATGTTCAATGCGGTGCCATACTCTCCGCATCTAGCATTCATATATCCGCCCTCCCCCAATAGTCGCTGAACTACCACCTCAAGTCCCAGCCACGCTGCTATCATCAAAGGTGTAAAACCTGCAGGGCATCTACCCCACCGTCCCGACGTGGTCCAGTGCACCTGAAACCACGTCAGAAATCGGTTAGATCCAGGTTTACAAATTAGTTGTGTAAACTCAAATAATCGCATTTGCTGATCCCCCGAGTCTCTGAAGTGGTCTGCCCAGTTTCCGGCTGCGTAATCCAGAAAGTCATAATTCTCCACATACTCACCAACTTCCTCACTCGCACGGTAGCCGTAAATATCCACCACTAAAGGGTCGTTTTTGAAGTCCTCAAGTGAAAGATAGAGGATACAAATGTCAGCCAGCATAAAGTTTGAATCCTGGGGGCAGATAGTGTACTGCCAGTTACCCATACCGGGCAAAGACCCCTGAAGCAGGAACTCCCTCGCGGTCTGGTGAACGAGGTAGATTTTCGAATCAATAACCCTCACAAAAAGTCCGCACAAATTTTTAACCGTCTTTCCGAATCCAGCCAGATCTCCGATGTCTTTGTTAGACTTATGCTCCCGCCTGATTCGGAATGCGATGTTCATTTCTCGAAGCGTAAGAGGCCTTGCCGCCGCCACCACTATATGAAGGATTCGTCGGGCTTTGTCGTAGTCGGTGCTTTTATCCAGAATCTTGGTGTATAATTCTGCTATATCGGGTGGTACAGTAGAGACAATGTTAGTCAACACTTCGTGTGCGCAATCCTCACTATTCTTCAGAATCTCCAGAACAAGGGAAACCCAAAGGAATGTCCGATCTGCAGAAGATACTAGGAGATTACGCAAATATCCCATCCCCCCAGGGTGTTCCCAGTATGACTCGAGGTCCTCAATGCCCTTGTCTATGACACGAATAACATCAGCCGAAACGGCGGGGACTTCTTCCTCCCCTTTTAGCCGGATGGTGGTTGCGGATGAGCCAAGCTGCCTCTCGATATTGTGGTAGGGGCGACTCGTAACTATGAACTTCAAGTGAATCCCGGAAGTCTGTGGCCCAAGAAGGCGGGTGAGATGGCGCATAAGCCGAGCTCGACTCTCTTCCTCACACTCGTCCAATGCGTCCACCACACAAATTACATTGCCACACACCCCCTCAGCTACCGCCCCAACCAAAATATCCCACAATGTATCAACCTCCTCAGTAAACCCCTTTCCCTTGCCCTTAAGCGCTCCCTCGGCGTATCTGCAGAGGCTGTCGTTCTGCATAAACAGTTGATGAAGTATAGCACAAAGGGCAAATGCTGCGCGTCTTTGTTCATCGCTATCATCTTTGAAGAAGAAATAGCAAATAATGGCGTCTGTTTGACTTTGCAGACGGTTTGTGAGGAATGAAGCAGTGACCGATTTCCCGCAACCAGGGTCCCCCGACAGCCACAGGAGACCAGAATTTTCCTTTTCCCACCACTCCTTATACTTTGGGTGTTCCGTAACCCAGGTGCATGTCCCCTCCACCGGATCACTAACCCGGCCTCTGTGCTCCTCGTATTTGGAAGTGTATAGGCATCGCAGAATTTTGGCGTTATCCTCGGACGAGCCAGTGTGCCCACGATCGTAATTAATGGTGACTGTATTGCCGGAGTTGGCTATATTATTCGATCTAGAGTTGCCGCTACCGTCACCAAAGATATAACTGTTGGCCATCGTGCGAGAACCGTGACTACTAACATTAAGGATATGAAACGTCAATACATGAGAATTCAAGACCATACTGTTCCCTTGAGGAGAGCTCCTCAGAGCCCGTGTTTGATTGTTGATCGCTCATGTTATCGACGAATTCTTGAGTCTAAAGAGGCTGTTTCTGACGCGTAGGAATTGAATGTGTTCTTTGGGACTCGTAAAGAGGATATTCAACTAGGTCTGGGAGAATGGAAGCAAGAGCAGAGATGGGAAGAGTCAGGATTATCCTATCTTTGGGGAGCGCAAAAGTGTGGATGATGGTGGAAGCCAGGGACGAAGTTACCCCGCACCACTCAACCATTCATGTCGCACAAGAGCTTCCCTCGCCACTTCTCGGACATATTCACCGCCACCATGTAGGCAGTAGCGAACAATAAACATCGCCGACCTTGATACTCTAGCAAAACCTTTCGGCCACAAGACCCAAAGCCTCTATTACACACTACTCGGCTTCCCCACCACTACCAACAAAATTATATCGCCCCATGGAGCCCTTCATATACCCGAGTGTTTCCAACTTGGTTCAACTTCCTTCTCATCATGCGAATTGGGCGGTTGGAAAGGAAAGAAACCTATTTTTTCGCAAGAGCCATTGCCATTTGCCTGATTATAACTCTCACTCGATAGCAGTACCCTGCGCCACAGGCAGTTTTTCAAACAACTCAAACACTATTCCTCATAGGTCAGCCAGTGCCATTCGAAAAGAGGAGCCAATTCTTGGCTGGGATACACGAGTATAGTACAAGTACTGTACTGGTGTCACACGGTTCTGGAACGATACCTGTGCTTTGACAAGATATTCTACCGGTAAATTTACTTGTATCATGGGGATATAATGAAGACAGAGAGAGAGTATATCCCTAGTTTCGAAACGATCCTTCCGGAACTCACATTGCCACGGCCAACCTTCGCCAACAGAGCCCGGCTCGGCTGTATATGAGAGGGACTTGTAGCGCTAACACAACTGCCACGATGACATGACCAATTTGAAATATTCAAACAGTGCGACTCCTCCTGTTTAAAGTTCACTTCGACCCAGGCTATCAACGGTAACGCCCCCCCGGCGCCTGGACTAAATTCGCAAAACGATGAACAATCCACACGGCAGTTCCAAGAAGCCATTATGCAACCACCTCCCCTTGCAGTAAAGGAGAATGAAATTTGACAAACGGAATACACCCCCAAAAGTGGCCAACTTTGGCGCACCAAGTTGGGAAGCGATCAATCCCGTAGTCCAGCCCAGTCAATTCCAACCATAGCACTTGTCAAATCCGGCACTGACCCAAAGGGATGGAGGGGAGACCAGGCTTTATCAGATCCAAGCTCCTTTCCAATCGGCTCCCTGCCGGCCTTGGAACTTCTACCCCGGTGCACTGCTAAACGGTACCATACAATAATATCTTGAGGCTCTACAAGTCTATTCTAATACTAGTCCGCTGTGGTTTAACTGTATGTATCGTCCCATTTACCCCTCTTTTTCTCCTTCCTTCCCTCCTCTGATTCCGCCCAGGCCATCAGAGATACCGCGTCATCATACCTGCAGCCAGGCAGGAAGTGAGGGCTCAGAAAGGAAGTAAGGAATTGCAAGCGATATCTTCCAGAATCATTAGATTACATCCACCTCTTCATCTCAGTACACATCCGAAGACTCCACGCAACGCATCAACACCGATACTTGAAGAACCCGATCTGGAGAAAACGTCACGCCTACCAAAAAAAACCGTTTCACCCCCAACTGCGAAGCGATCTATTATCCTCACGCCATGGGCAGACAGAGAAATTATTCAGTTTCAAGCGACCAGACCAATGAGAAATATTCAGATCCCGAACCTGATATTAAGACACCCAACCAACGGGTATCGCCACAGTGGGCGATGTGAAAACAAGGCGATTCACGAGATGCTGTTGGATATCAGCGGAACAGAACACCCCACATCTATCCGACAGAAAAGGGAAAGAAGATACAGGATAATAATAGTCACAAACCCCAGCAATAAACACACCGTAGTCTACACCAAACTCGTCCAAACTCGTCCAAACCCCTCCGCCTCCTCACAAGCAAAACCGCTCTTTCCCATTATGGTAAGTATGGGTACCGTACTATATACCGTGAGCAGCAGAAGAATGGGAATAAAATCTACTCCCAGAACCCTCCCCCTCACAAGTCACAAACCCGGAACAATCAAACCGGCAATCATGAAATATCATAATTCAAACCTCGAGCCAAAAAAAAAAAAAAAAAAAAAAAAAAACCCAACCTCCACGATTTCTCTCAGAACTCCCCAAAACCCCCCAATCACCCCCCCCCCCCCGGACCACCAAGAAAGTACCATAAATCGAACAAGCCCCTCACCGGAAAAAACCCCATAACATATGAAAATCTCCGATAGAGGCAGTAAGCCACATACCCCGTCCATATCCGTCCGTAACTTTCTTTTCTTCTCCCTTTTCCCCAATGGTACCAGAGTCCACATCGACGCTTCCCGCGCATGCGCAGCACTCACTGGACTACTGACTACCTACCATACTTCCATACATCGGCGGACACTTTCCGGGAGCCGAGGGGCAATGGATAAATCACTAGTACCAAACCGAGCCAAAATTGTAGGGTAAGGGCGTGTAAATACCCCCCCCCCCGTTGGAAGTGCAAAAAAATGAAAGAATATCGTACACCAAGACCTTTTCCACGTGCACTGTATGTAACTTATATGGAAAGGTTTTTCCTTCTTTTTCTCTCTCTTTTCCTGACAAAAGGTTACATCTGCTCGAGGAAGAAAGGAGTAGTCCAGGAGGAGAGAGCAAACTATTGTATTGAGTATCGTGGTGGCTGTGGTCCCCGGTTGATCGCCGGTGATGGTATGATAAGAAGGGCGGGAAATCAATGACAAGGGGTGCGGGTCCAGCCACGATTAGGGTTATTCGGTACAAAAATGCCAAGGAAGGACTAAAAAAAAGGGGGGTCAAATGAAGGAACGCGTTTGGCAGTGAGGTGCTAATTAGAAAGGGAGTAAATAAAACTTAAATGATTTCTGCTTTTCTGTCGTAGCAATATATATCATACATGCAAATCCCATCCCTTATCTACAACCCCAATCCAATTCAACTCACTCTGAGAAGAAAAAGGAAAGGAAAGAAATAAAGAAACCTCTCCGGCAGAGCGAGCAAGCTACAACTTCGACTTGACAGCAAACGCCGGCACAACCAACCTGTCGTAAACATCAGACGACAGAAAATCTGCCGGTGTTGGCACGCTGTGCACGCTGAGCCCCCTAACATCCACAAATTCAGGCCCCAGCTCACCCACACTCCTAGCGCCAATAAGTCTCATTGCCACCTCGAACTCGTCCTTAAGCAACTGCATCGCATGGACCACGCCCGGTTCACCGTATGCACTCATAGCGTACAGGAACGGTCTGCCGATGCCGACGCCCTTCGCGCCGAGGCAGAGCGCCTTGATGATGTCAGTCGCGCGCCGGACGCCACCGTCAACGTAAACCTCTATTTTATCCTGGAGCCCACGGCGGCGGAGTTCGGGCATGACATCCGCCAGGATTTCAATCGCGCTGGGGGCTGTGTCGAGTTGACGGCCACCGTGGTTGGAGAGGACGACGGCTGGGATGCCGTGTTCTATGGCTGTTAGCACGTCTTCGACGCGCTGCACACCCTTGAGGACGATGGGCATTTTTGTGATGGATTTGAAGTAGGGGATGTCTTTCCAGGAGAGGCTGGGGTCTATGAATGTGGAGATTGCGCGCGCAGCGCCTTGCGAGCGGTCGATGGCGCCTGGGTTGTCCTTTTGGACGTCGGAGGCCGCACCTTCGAACCTGGTGCGGATGTCTGCAGAGTTCAGAATTAGGCCAAGTAATTAACATGTGAAGGACAGGTGAGGTACCTTTTTCCCTACGGCCAAGCTGCGGAGCATCAACCGTAACGAATAACCCTTTGCATCCCCTCTTCTCCGCATGCTGCACAATCCTCTTTGTAATCTCGCGATCCTGATTGACATAGAGCTGCAGCCATTGAACCTGATCCCCCCTCTTCGCATCCACAATCTCGTCAAAGCTGCAGGAACCCAAGGTAGGTATCATCTGAATAACACCATGCCTGCCAGCAGCCCTTGTAAGCACCACCTCCCCCTCCGGATGCCCCAACTTCCCCAGCGCGGTGGCAGTGACGTAGAATGGTACCTCGCATTTGCTCCCGAGCATGCTAGTACTCGAGTCCACCTTCTCCACGTCCACGAGAATTCGCGGGCGGAACCAGATCTTGTGGTAGGCGGAGTGATTCTCTCGCAGGGTGATCTCGTCATCGGCTCCGGAAGAGTAGTAGGCCCAGGCACCCCTCCTCATGACTTGCCTGGCAACGGACTCGAAGTCGTGCAGGTTGAAACATTTCCCCAGCGGCGGCATCAAAGCGATACGCTGTTGTCGAGATTCCTCGTCCGGGTCAAAGGATTTCTCCTCCGCTGTTACCGTGGACATGTCCACCTCGCCGAGGTGCTTGGACCGGTCGAGGTACTAGCATACCCGACCTAACATTAGCGTGTGAAAGGAAAGATGGGAAAAGTCGACACAAGCGATTGAGATGGGGGGAGGGAATACCTTATCGAGCGTATCCGGGGGGTGAATGGGCTCGAATGCCTCGGTGGCATCCTTACCAGCGTGCTTCAAAATAACGCCCGCGCCACCGGGGTGTTCGGATAGGAACTCGGTCACGTCATAGGCCTTCCCATGAATAATGACCCAACAAGACTCTTTGTTGTCATGCTCTGCGACGTCCTTTCCCGTGAGCCTTGTCTGCTGCATCTAGTCGGTCTATCCGTCTATAATCTCACTATATACGTTTTGTCGTGGATATAGTTCGGCCAATGGGTCGGGTGTGAAGCAAAGAAGGAAGGGAGGGGAAAGGGGTAGAAGAAGCGGGAGAAGGTTTATAAACCGATACCCACTTTATGAAGGATAGCCTCACCAAACACTTCAATACCAAATTGTAGCCGAGGCTGTTCCGGAGCTCCTGATGCGAGGACCTTTGGGCGCCAGGATATCATAGATCCGGAGGCAATACCGGTACGATACGATACTGCACCCTCATCGATCCGGGCAGCGGGCCCTACCAAAACTAAGTTTAGCCAGAACGGCTGGTCAGGGTAACATAAATTATAACCAATTACTCACCGGTACACAAAGATCCATAACTTACAGTAACCTGTAACCCAGACTACAAGTAATGCAAAACCTACCCGGCTGAGCAGCTACCGTATGATACCAAACCACGTGCGTCATTCTGCCGGGCACCAGGGAACAACCCATCCCGTCACCCGTGTACTCAGCAACGCCCAACCAAAAAAAAAAAAAAAAAAAAAAAATAGCATCATAGACGGCTGATGACCTTCACCATGATAGGCTGCGGCATCATGTGATGCGGACACCTTGCAATCCTTCCCGCTTGGTGGATCCCGTGACCACACAAGGCCCCATCGGAGCAATCGAATCGAACACCTGCCCTAAATTGCCACCCGTTCGCTCATCCGCTCACTCAACCCACCTTACTCTAACTCTCCCAGTACGAGTAAATTAAGGTGACTACTATACCGCAGTAGTATTACCGATACCGGTACTGTACTCTCCCGATCAGCAATCTCTTCTTCCGGAGACTCATCCCATCATCTCATCCCATCCCATCTTATTCGCCCAGTTTCCATCCCATCCTCCATATTCTCGTTTCTATTTTTTCTCTCTCTTCTTCCCTTTTTTCCTTTGTGAGTTTTTTCTTTCTTTTTGCATTTCGGTAAGTTGACTCGACTACGGTAGACTACTGTGCAGTGTACGTCCCTTGGGCCTCAATATTCTTTCATTACGACAGTTTCGCTTCTCACCCTCCTCGCTCAAAGTTTTTGCGAAATCAGTGCACTTGGTCCGGTTACGGGACTGTGGTTTTTAGAAGGAAAGAAAAGGGATAGATAGAGTTAAAGCAACCTTCTGCATGAGCCTCGAGGCAAAGTTAGTTGTGCTAGGCACTCAAGGTATGATACCGTACGCCCCTCGCGCCGTAGCGTTGAATGAGTGACGATGCTTGACGCGATGTGACGCGATGTGCTGCCATGGGACGGGATACGTGGGGAAAAGCGAACATTCTATCAAGTATCTATCAATGATTAACCCAAGCTAACCGCAACCAAAAAAAAATTCAGGCGTCGGCAAGACTTCACTCGTAGTCCGGTATCATACGTCCATCCCATGTCATCCCGCGTCTCCCACTCCTCGCTAACCTAGTTACCATCGCCAGCTATGTAAACAACACCTTTGACCCAGCCTCAGCCTCAACAATCGGTGCTTCATTCCTGGCGAAAAAAGTCATAATAGACGACTCTCTCGTCCGCCTACAAGTCCTCCCCCCCCGCAACCCCCTCTACCCGCATCCACAGCTAACCGTCACAGATATGGGACACCGCCGGCCAAGAACGCTACCGCTCAATTTCCAAGCTCTACTATCGCAGCGCGAACTGCGGCATACTTTGCTACGACATAACTTCCCTCGCGTCCTTCGAGGCGATGCACTCCTGGTTGTTGGAGCTGAAGAAGAATGTGAACGGGAACATCATCATACACATCGTCGGCACCAAGGCGGACCTAGTAAATGCCGAGCCGAGTCGGCGGGAGGTACCATTTGAAAGGTGTGTGTCGTATGCTGCTGAGCATCTTAGTGAGGAGGAAGGCTTCGCTATAGGGGGCGGGGGAAGGGGGGGAAGGGGGTGGGGTGGGATGGATTGCTGTCATGAGATTAGTGCTAGGGATGATCAGGGTTTGGCTCTCAACTTGACTTCTGCCTCGGAGAGAGGGACTAATTTGGCAGGGAAATAGGGGTAGATGAAGTCTTCCAGGTGATCGCCCGAAAACTCGTCGAGCGGCGGGCGGACATCGAGCGGGAGCGCGCCTTCGGAAGTCAGGATCCGTACACGCGCAGCGGGAACGCCGGCGTAGAGCCCAACGCAGCAGGAGCGGAGAAGAGCAAAGGCGGAATGTGCTGTTAGAAACCTTTCCCTCCTGTTATTGCGATTCTCAACCTCTTGTGTGATACCATGATTTGCTCCCCTTTTTTTTTGCCGTCCTTCTTTCTCCTTTCCACATTTGTTATTGGCACTCAGCGGGTTACCCCCACTCTCCCCTGTTCACCACCTCTTTCACCTTTCCCCTCGTTTGGCTCGTCTTGTTTGCGGTTTACGCGGTAGCGATTGCGTTCGGTAATTTCAGTATGACCATTCCTTCCCTCTGTCCCCTGTTTCATCCCAACTTTAATATAGCATTCATGATACATCACTCGCTAGATACAAAGTAATTAATCAATCATTTGGCATCACTCGAGGAAGAGAACGAATGGTATCGGTTCACCAGTGGACATTGACGTCCTCTGAGTCTTCCCCCAGGAACACAGGGATGACGAGGGCGGGAAAGAGAGAGAAAGAGAAAGAGAAAGAGAAAACATAAACCGGAATATGGCTTCAGTTTAGGATGCTGCCCACTGGACCCAATTCATGAAAGAACATTGTGATAGAGTAGGAGGTAACGAGTAGCCATTGGCGCTAGTTAGTATCGCCTGCGCTGGTGAGACTGGTCGGTTTACCGTAGGTTGTGCCAGGAAGAAGCCGTAAAAGGGAAACACAAAGATGATGATGATGGGAAAGGGAAAAAATAAAAATAGAACCAGTAAAGCTTCTAATGATTTGTTCCATTTGTGCCATTTCCCTGCGCGGCGCCCCCCCCAGCGGCAGCGAGTCGATCATGTTCGTCGATGTCACTAGTAAAATATTAGTATAAACCGAATCATGCACGCATAGGAGTGGGCACGGAAAGCCTACATAGCCTCCCAAGGATAACAACACCAAACATCACCGACCGTCTCGGCCGCAAGATACCGCCCCTCCTTGACCATCTCTTCCGGCAACTTTCCTCCCTTAGACTTATCCTTGTTCTACACCACACCCCCCCCACCCCTATGATTAACCACCCCGCCACGTCACAAACCGGAAGCGGGTAAACTTACGTGCAACACAAAAATAAAGAAATTCGTCTTCGGTTGATTCCCGCTCAGCTTCTCCGCCTGTAGCTGCACGTCCTTGCTCAACTCCTGGACCGCGTACTGCAATGTAGTTCTTGTGTCGTCAACCTCGTCGACAATGAGGATATTCTTGCCAATGAGGTCGGTATTGGAGAGAGATGTGAAATCGAGCCATTGGGTGCGGGTAACCTTTGTGCCGATCTCCTCTTCCGGTCCTTCCTCCGAGAGCTTCTCATAGAGGGAGAGACCGATTGCCTGGATGGGAATGTTGGGGCTTCCGGGAGTTTTGAGGAAGGAGCTGGTGGATCACCTGTTAGCAAATACTTGTAGGTTAGGCCGATGGGATCTGGGAAGAAGGCTGGGAAGAGGGGGAATCTAACCGGAGAATTCTGGCTGGCACATATCCACCACCACCGATGCTGGGTTTGGTCAGTTCATGGGGGGGGTTTTCTCCTGTAAAAAAGAGGGGGGGGACAGACGCAATCATGAGATTCGGCTTAAACTCATCCAAGATCTTTGGTGCTGCATTCTGGCAGAGCTTGTGAACCTGAGCGTAGCGGTCCCCATCGTCAATAACCCCACCAATTAAACATGTAGTCTTGTCTGGAAGCTTCCTCTAAAGGAGGAGGATGACGAAGAAAGCAAACATACCTGATTGTAAGTGATATACTTTCTTTCGACCATCTTGAGCGAGAGAATGTCCTCACAAGTGCGATACCGCTGAAGAAAAAGAGGGCTTTGAAAGTGTCGGTACCAGTCGTCGTGGCCGTAGTTGTGGTTGTTAAGTTGGTGTGAACTACTGATGGAAACGTGGTCTTGACCCCTCAAAAAAAAAAAAAAAAAGACACCGATGACTCTTGTACTTAGGGGGGTGAGCATAATTAGGTGAGGCGATCTGGGGTTTAACTGGAGTTTAACTGGTTTAAAATTTGGTGAGTGTAACCATAGAAGGGCCAATCTTGGCTAATATTATTGGCGCTTCTCTTTGGAGGGAAAAAGGTCGGGCGAACGCAAAAAATTCCGACCCCAGAAACCTCGATGAAATTCTTCTCTCTTATTGGCCAAATGACGTAGGGAGCCAATGAGAACAAGTTCGCCTCAATTATGTATGATATATCATACTCGGTACTTGTACGAGTAGTCAGACCCTAAGGAGAAATAATTCCCCTGCACAGTTTTCGTTGCCTCACCCCTCGAACTAGCCTTAACAGTCCATTCCGCAGCAGGGTTTAAAGGCAACGGGTAATCGGCGAGTTCCGTCGGCACCCGGAGATGGTCTCCGACTATTTCTTATATATATATTTTTGCCTTCTTTCTACTCGAGTACTGTACCGTACTATTTGACATATCATACCGATGCCGGTACCGGTATCTAGTTCATCCGAGAACGAAATCACCTTGAGGCCTCTTTCTTTCTCCCCTCAGTAATGAAATAATTACATTGTAAGGGCTCCGTTCTTTAGGCTTATCAGCAAAAATGTCTTATCTGGCCGTTGAAGCATTACCCCACCTCAACCTGCCGGGGGGAGAAAGGGAGAAGAGAGGGGACGCAACCTCCCTCTCATCGACCTCCACCTATCCACGTGCAGAAAAACAGCCAGTACTCGTGTATTACGGGGATTAATAAACCTGCCCAAGAGCGGTAGACTACCGGTGCTCGAGCACATGATCCTGCATAAATCATCTTAGTAATTCCCAGAAGGGAAAGTCTCGCTTCGGAGGGCTAGGGATGAGAAGTTATCGGTAAGGTGTGTGGTTAAATTAAGCTCAGGATGCCAAGATTGAGGCTCTTCAATGTTGGAGAGGGAAACCGTTGTGCGCTAGATCAATTGCCGGTATGATACGCGAGACTGGTCGGGCACGAAAATCACTTTTAACTTATGGAATGGGGGGGGGGCTTTCTTCGGTTGGGGTGTTTGGTTCGAGGGGCTGAGTCAAGGGTTTCTGTGTCTGATACCTGTACTCGAGTAACCTACCGTATTTCTGCAGCGGGCACTTGCAGCGAATACCGTATGTTGCAAAGCTCGAGTACCGGTGCGCCGAAAGCTCTTGCCGTTGGGATTCTCCGCCAGGTCGCCAATCTCCGGATTTAGAGACAGCAAGCGCTCGAGAAGGAATAGTGCTCTCCTGATGCAATTGCATGTGACTTGGGATGGTGTCAGATCTCGTTCACTGATTGTCTCAACTCAGTGATCTTGCCAGCTAAACCTATTATGGGCTGATGTCGTGACTGACAGGGATAGTCGTGACCTAACTAGGATAGCGAATCGAAAAGGTTTTTATGTTGCGCAACCGGTACTGTACGAGTACAGTGGGCAGGAAGTCATCGCCTCCCCGTGTGGAGAGCCCCGCCGCGATACGACAGTGGAAGCTGACTGGGTGGGTGGGGAGTCCCACGGGGTTGGGAATTTTGATTCGCAGGATTGTTTTTATTTTTCCAGGTTGGGGGGGTTTTTGTTGTACTGGTATCGGTATTCGAGTATTACCATACGATACTGTACTCGCTATTTGCCCATCCGTGCTTTTGCAAGACAAAGATATTGTCCATTTTATTGCATACCCATCGAGCTCCATCCGTTGAGGCCGGGCTAGCAAACAGGGATGATAATAAACCTATTAAACATCTATCGTAGTCAATGTTTGTCTGGATAGCTGAATCTCAGCCTGAGTACCAGCACAGTACAGCACTGTATTTTTGCTTAGGCCCGGATTCTTGGTGCGGTTGGTTTGTCTGCCTTGACTCGCTTACCACTTGTCCTGTATTGCTGCAGTGATGGGCAACTACCGTAAATTACTGAGCGAAGAAGCCATGGTCCGCGATGCTCCATGTTCATCTGAATGAACCATCTCCTCTTTATATCCATTGTATGGGTTACATGTATTCTTAATCATGATGCAACTGTCCACGATAGCAACTGCTAAAGTCTGCGAGCGATGATATGTTCGATCGCGCCCCTAATAGCACGATGCGGACACCGGGACACAACTCAGCCTTAGTACTGTAACTTAGGTAACATGATTGCGAGGGTGCCATAACCTATACGTTTGGGGGTCACGCAAAAGGGCTATTCATGCAACACGACTCGATCGCTGGACGGGATGAATGCAGAGCCGTCTACTTATACATTTTTTTATACCTCCTTAATAAAAAGGTATCAGCTTGCATCAGGAGCCTAAATAATTCGAGTTCGCACAAGTATGCACGCCTCATTTCCATACCAAAGTGGTGACATAATTGGGACTGATTATCATCAATCTTCCACCCGTTTCTTTTTATGGCTCCTGTTTTCCTTTTCCACCGCTCCGGTTGGCCCTGTTCCGGGAACACTGCTGACCTCTCCTGACATTTTCTTGGCGCACCAAACACTCCCATACTCCATGTACTCTGCCCTCGTTACCTGTCTCTTCTTCATCTCCGCCTGGTCTCCTGCGAGTGCCACGCCACCCTGCCACGTATAGGTAACTGGGTTATCCGGTTTGGCAATCCTCACCACAGACTCAGCAGGAGCGAGTGGTCGTAATTCCATCTCTAACCGTTCCAAAAACCCTGCGATGTTTGCGTTGCCGCCTACAACGACAATATTTGCGAGCAATAAGCTTCGATACCTCTCCGGAACACCCTCGAGACTCTGCATTATGGTCTCGGCAATCCCGGCCTGTGCTAACCCTATATCCTGAGGGGCAAAAAGCAGCTCTGGGACCGAGAATCTTTCGTCGCTCAGCTCCATAACTTGTTCGTCATTGCTGCCGAATACTGGTTGCTTCTTGGGGACGTGCGGTCGCCTGTAGCCAGCTTTACCAGAGTTGTAGTCTGGCAGAACGAAATCCACGACAATATCGTTTGCTGCCTTCTTCATACTATGACATTTTTCCAGGTCTTCGTTGAAGTTAGTCGAGATATAGCAAACGGACTCCTTGACTTGGTTTATGAGATATGTTTCTTCCATCATGTTCCATGTACGCGTTGAAACCATCTCTTTTAGGTAATTGGTCAGGAATTTTCCGCCAACGTCTATTCTGCGGACAGCCGTGTTCCATAATTGACCGCTTATTATTGGTGTGATATGGGTGTGCGAAAAGCCGGAGTCAACAACAATGATAGCTTCTGCCGGCGGTGAGAAGGATGACGGGCCCCCGTGAGAGTATAGTGTGTTGGTATCGTTCCAGGGAATTAATGTTGGGCCTATTGGTTATGATGTCAGGAAATACTTGAAGCATAATTATCTCGGAATACGAACCTACACAGCGGTAATAGTTGGAAAACTCATACTCCTCGAACACCATCTGATCACAGTTCGTCTGTAACGCTGAAGGAGCATTCGGAGCCTCGGTCAATAGTAGGGTCGTATCTCTCGGATCGCACTAAGATATTGACGCATCAGTCGGGTGTGTGCTGTACCATAGCTCCAACAAAGAGAACCAGTACCTTAAGTTTCGATTCCGAATCAAGAAAAGTTCTATCCCATATCTCCTTTTCGGCCTCCCAATTTACTAGATAACCCTTTGATTATCGTTAGAGCGTAGTATTACGTGAGACAAAGTTTCCCCCTAACCTTTTCAACAGGCCTTCGAAAAACGGCAGACCCAAAATCCCGACAATTCTCGAGCTGCTGGCCAATCAACACTCGCTTGTCTCTTGTTCGTGCTATGCAGTTCGGAATAGTGATGCATGTGTTATCAGTAGTGAACCCAGCCTTAATGGTATAGGAACCGTTATCCACAACAAGGGTGGCGGCGGAAGGCATCTGTAAAGAAGAAGAATGGTGGAAATGGACGGCTCGGGGCTGACGGTGAAATCCAAGCAAACAGAAAAAGCTCTTGGCAACATGATCATGTCAGCGAGTGCACGGTCCAGTTATGCCAAGACTTGGGTGGCCCAAAGAGAAAGAAGGATGACAGGGGTGACACCAATGGGGTTTGTGGGTGACTGGCAGCGGGCTGATCACAGTGTGTCGCCTGCACCCTACAATCATAAAAAGGGACGCACCCCCTCCCCGTACTATAATTTATATACCCGCTCTAATGCTCCCCTCTACTCTATCGCTTACTTTTCGAACGCAGTCTAACTCCCTACCCCACCGCGATATCCTACCTTCTATCCGCTGTCCCTCTATTGCCGTCCCTTCACACGCCATTCCTTAACGCTAACCCCCGGCTATCGTCATGTCAGACCGTGAGTTCGGAGGAGGAGGTACCTCATCCTATCCTATCTGGAGGGCAAAAAGTGCTAACGTCTTCTATAGCCGACGACCTCTCGCTCCCGAAAGGTTTTTCTCCCTACATGTCCGCCTGATTTCCCCTATCGTATGAATATGCTAACATTCGGTTAGCTACCGTACAAAAAATAATTTCCGAAATCCTTCCGAACGATCTTGCTTTCGCCAAAGAGACGCGCGATTTACTCATAGACTGCTGCGTTGAGTTCATTACCCTAGTTTCCTCCGAGGCCAATGACATCGCCGAACGCGAAGCTAAGAAGACCATCGCTGCCGAGCATGTTGTCAAAGCGTTGAAGGACCTGGGGTTCGAGGAGTATATCGAGCAGATCCAGGAGGTTGCCCAGGAACACAAGGAACATCAGAGGGTATCTTGCACATCGCCTTTACGACCCTGGCTGAAAAATGCTGACTTAAAAAGTTCCAGTCACGCGAAAAGAAGCAGACCAAGCTGGAGCAATCGGGACTCTCTCAGGAGGAGCTGCTGAGACAGCAGGAAGAGTTGTTCGGTAATGCTAGAGCGAAATTCAACCAGCAGGGCTCAGTCCCAGAATAGAATAAAACAAATGTGGGAGTTTGACGGGTTCGATTGCTAGGGATGCACAAAATAAATTCCAGAATGTTCTTTTGCTTTACGATATCGCGAGAACCACTTGTATCAATATCATGATTGCGGTCCCACCCCTCCCCTTTTCTTCTCGGGGTTCACGTAAAAATCGCCTGGCGTATTTTCAGTTTGATTTGCTGGTTTTTCTTCCCTTTTATTTGGGGTTTGGCTTATTCTACGGCACGGTTGTTAGGTTTGGCACACTTTTAGGGATGGTGGCGGCTTGTACTCATATCTTATGTGTTTATGTTTCCCGTAGACATCGCGAGTTTCTTACTCAAAGCAAACTGTCATCAAACCGCTATGGAGACCCAACTGGGAATAGTAGCAGGCCCTGGGGGTATTTATAAAAGGCTGTATTAATCTCCTGGGCAGAAATACCTTATACTGGTACCCGATCCACAGAGCAATACCGGTAGACGTAGCATCATCCTGGCGCATAGTTTCCAGTCTTAGGAAATATCATAGTGCGGAGAAAACACCGCCGCGGCTCTCCCGCCGTTGTGATATCGTACCATCCCGATAACTTATCACAAGTCTCGCATTTTCCTGTCTGCGACTCCGCACTTAGGGAGCTCCACCAGCGCTGAACCAAACAACGCGTCCCGCGTCTAACCGCCCAATCCGAATTTTACCCGCTTCCCCAAACCGTAATCCTGAGATGAGATAAAGCTTGGCGGCTAAATCACGTGGCAACCCAACCTCACCTCGACTTGAGATAACCACCGGTACTGACCTCACCACCTCACCACTTCGCAACAGCAACAGCCATACCAAGAAAAAAACAAAGGACAAAAGATGGAACCGGAAGAAGACCAACCCGAAGACCTCTCTTCACTAGGCTTCACCTCCTTCGGCTCCAGAAACAAACGTCCGAAACATTCTCACTACCACCCCAGCAGAAGCAGCAGCAGCAATTCTATCCCGCTCCCACCCCCCCCGCCCGGGGCTGCGGAAGTAACCACCTTCGCGGGTACCGCAGGAGGAGTCAAATCTCTTCCGAAAAAGCCGGAGTTTGCACCTTACGCCGCGCCAGCGTTCACGCCTTACGTTCCACCGAAGTTTCTGGGTGGTGGTGGTGGTGGTGGGAGTAGCGGGGGAAGGGCAAAGGGTGGCGGCGGTGGAGATGAGGTATGTTTTTTCTTTTTTTCTTCATTGCCTATAGGCGGGATTGATGACTTGGGATGAGGTGAGAGCTTAGTTGTATAGTCCCCAGTTTGTGGAAAATCCTTGGAAAGCTTTGGAAGTGAAGTTTGGGATTCGCGCGGAGTGGGTTGATATGGAGAGAGTTGAGGGTGGGGGAGGTGGTGATGGGGAGGAATGGGAAGAAAGGGTTCAAGGCGAGGGGGGGGAGGGAATGGCGGGTTTGGTGGAGGGGGTTGAAGCTCGCGTGCAGGAGAAAACCGACGACGGGCTGGGCGAACGTGGCTAGAGTTGATGTGTGCTGGGGTGATATGATTTGGCTTATGTCTGGAAGTTATCTCGGCTCAGTTTTATGGGTTGTTTCTTCTCTGGAATTAATACCGCAATACGACAATAGCTAGATGGATCCACCGTATGCACTCTACTGAGACTACTTAGCCCATAGGGCCACGGAATTTCGCTAGGGGGAAAGGTTAAGCGTTAGGTATCATAAAATAGAAGCTATGATAGAACTAATTTTCCCCAATCATCGCTGTTCCGGGATTGCCTCGCCTACTGCACGTCCAAGTTCGGAGACGGTGTATGATAAGCTATGCAACTGCCGTGCCGTCAGGTTGGTGCTACTGCAGCCCTCCGCCAAACACGTGAGCAGGATGTACTTCCGGGGCTGGGTATCCGTCAGACCACTTGGAACACCGCTTGAGTCCATAGACCCCTAAATCCCCCCCAGTTGAAAATACTCGGCGTAGCCCTCACGGAGCTTATGTATGATAAGTCTCCCGGGTGGATTATTCTATCAATAGTGGTACTCGGGATGAGACAGGATACCTAGTATTTGGCGATAGCCTATTCCGAGATGACGGCCCGGGTGGAAATATAAAAAAAAAGAATGAAAAAAGGTTTTCCCAGAACAGGCACCCCTGTGTGTGGAAACGAGAATGGTCAGATTCTGGAAATCGTATTACAGGGTCGAGTGCGGGGAGCGAACTCCCAAAGGAATGCCTTCCCTTCCCAGGCTATAGACAAACGCCTCGATATAGAGGGAAACTTTACTGCCCAGAACAGAACCTCGCAAACTACATGTACAAAGACTCGGGTGACAACGGAAAAGCACAAATCCCGGTCAGTGGCTTTGGGGGGACCGGGGGCGCGGGTGATCAGGTATGACCTTACCTCACGCTAGCGCTAGACCAAGTTGCAACTAACCTTGAAAGGTGTTCGGAGCCAAGAACTCAAGAACCGAGACCTACTTCAGACTAGACGTGCCTACCTATTCGTGTCAGTTTGTATTTGTGGCGTATAGGTAGAGCCGGAATCGGCGGGAGGGAGAACGGCACTGCTTCGAATGTTGGATGAATCCTGAATCGACCCGAGAGCCAGAGAGGCAAAAGCCATCTTCCGGAGTGAGTTATGGGCCGCATTGGGAGGTTTGCGGAAGCGGGATCGAGTGCCGGTGTCCTCAGATAAAGTATTCCACGCCATAGCGAGCCCCCGGCATAGCGGGCCATCTGCAAGTTCGGGCGAGGTAATTGGTCGAACTTGGTCTGGGTTTAAATGGTGGCTAATGTTTGGGTGGATAGCTCGCGATGCCGGGAGCTCGCTATGGCGTGGAATACGTTAGCGCTTGGCAACGAACTGGGGAGACTCGAGTCACACGATCCCGCCGAGCTGGTTCTCGCGTTTTAAGCCTATTCTGAGACGGGGATCCGGCGGGAGCGGAAATATGAAGGATTCCTGGAGTTGGTGATTGTGTGCGATAGCGCGGAGGGTTAGAAAGGGCAGGTGGTTTCTATAGTAAGAGCATCTAAGTTAGGTCACTTAGGAAAATAATATGTTCGCGAGGGAAGAGTGCGGAGTGAAGCACCTGGCCGTTCTAGATTAGTGCTTCTCTTAGGTATATTCCTCGAAGGTTGTAGAAGTAGCAAAACGATGAAGAAATGGGTGTGAGTGGCCTATGTAAAGCTCTGATTAGGGTGGGAGGAAGAACTGCGGGCATGACAGATAATCCTCGAAGATACGACTAGAGTTCCGTCTACTATCCTTGAGCTGTGTGAACCCTCGCGAGCTTAGTGACATGATTCAACTAGTGCTAAACACTATCTCCAACCGCCCAGAAATTGCCTTGGATCTGGAGGATAATGGTTCCGGCAGCCCGGGGAAGTACCCTTCTAGATACTGGATACTGTGACTAATAGCCGGTTCCCCTCCTATTTCGCTGTCGCTCATAGTCGGGAAAAGCAAGTGTGACGCTCAAGCAAGTGTGACGCCTGGGACGTTTTTTTTTTTTCCTTCTAGAAAGTCCCCTAACCCACCTGGTAACGCTGACCTCCCATAACAACAATTCCTCCAAGTGGAAAGATCAGTACCAGCAATACCAATGACCCTTGAACAATAGCAATCATCTCCGACTCTGACGGCCTCCTATAGACCAACATCTCAATTACTGCCACTTTGATCTACAGGACGTATAGTACAGCTCAGGCCTGCCTGAAGTTCCCGATTCTCCAAACACTCAGAAAATAGCTTCCTAGGCTCAACCAACACCTCATTCCTTACCACATTCAGCAATCCCAATCCTCCAACTCTATAGTAGTTGCTCTACTCAGAACCGACCAAATTTTTGCCGTTCAATTATCATCACATATCTTCGACTCCTACTATCTCCATTGCAATGTCCGATTCAATGGAGAAGCTTGAAAGCAAGCAACGTTTAGATCACGCCATGGAATGGCTGGAAGAGGAACCTGCTGAGCTTGCAAGTACGGCTGCTAAAATGTTCAATGTGAATCCTTCCTCAGTTAGAATGCATCAACTATGCAAGCGCAACCAAGAACGAAACTCTCGTGACACATTTAATCAGCATGGTGGCCATAATCTTATCTTGACAGAAGCCTAGGGGCTGGCTGTATTCCGTTTCTGTCAGGACCAAATAGAGATGGGATTAGGTGCAACACCCTCAATTATCTATGCTGCCATTTGCTATCTCCATCAACAAGAGAAAAGTAATCCTCCATCTCTTTCATGGTTCCGGCAATGGATTAAGAAAAACCCTAGCCTTCATACCATTAAAATCAAACCAATTGCCCATGTTCACCTTGCTACTCATAGTGAGCAGGATCTGAAGAACTTCTTTGTTGAATATCAGCAGACACTGTTGAAATATGGTATCAAGTGTGCCAAATATATCTTCAATATGGATGAATCTGGTGTACGAATTAGATGTCCTACTAGTGAGATAGTAGTAGTTCCAACTGAGATAAAGGAACTCTATACAGCCAGCCCAGAAAACTGCAAGTCAATTACGATTATCGAAACCATCTGCGCAGATGGTAGCCAGCCACTGCCCCCAGTTGTTATCTGGCCTGGTGAAAAAATCATGGAGAATTGGATTCACGATAATCTAAGTGGTGCTGAAGTGATTGCCATTTCACAAACTGGATATACAAATGACAACATCGCCCTCTCATGGCTCAATCACTTTATCAAGCATTCTGGTGCTGGTCCTGACAAACATTGGCGTATTCTTCTTTTGGACGGTCATATTACTCACCGTCAGGATGAATTTATTATTCAAGGTCATGAAAACCACATCGTTCCCTTCCAGTTCCCCTTACATCTTACGCATGTTATCCAGCCCCTTGATGTAGGGGTCTTTTGTCCGTGGAAGCACTATCACAACAAGGCTATCCACCATGCTCTTTACTCGCTTGATATGGAGTATACATTATGCTCATTCTTCCGTGACCTGAGCACGATCCGTGAAGAGACATTTCAGCTATATACGATAAAAAATTCCTTTCATGAGTCTGGAATGTTCCCTGTCTCATACAAGATGGCTCTCAAGAAGATACGACATTACAACAAAGCAAAGGGCAATGGTAAACAACCTACCTCGACCAGGTCCAGTGGTGAGAGATCAGAAAATGCAGAACACTCTGCAGTGGATGAAGAGGCTGAGCTAGAAGTACCATCACTTCCGAGCTCATATTTTGAGTGCCAAAAAGGGCTAGCCGAGTGGATTGATCGTGCCGAAACATTCAGTCCTAGTTCCAAAAATCAATTTCAACAATGGGCAAAAGGGACTCAGATATCTCTTGCACAGGCTGAGTTGCAACAACAATCCTACCACAATGTCTATGCTAGAATCCAAGAGGAGGCCAAGTGCAAAAGTAAATCCAGACGTGTTGTTCAAAAAGGTGAGACAATTACAGTTGAAGCTGCAAGACTCAAACAGAAGGAAAAGGCTGAGAAGGAGAAGGCAGCAGCCATTAAGAAGGCTCAAAGGAATATCCAAGTAGCAGTTAATAAAGCAAAGGCATCCTTGCACCGTCATGGAGTTAATGCGCGCAAGGCTGAGAAGGAGAGAAAAATACAAGTTAGGTTGATTCAGACTGGAGGTGGGATAGTTCCAGCTGAGCTTCTAATTGCAATTCCTGATCCCGAAAAAAATCCAACTGCAGAGGATCTTGAGTCCTTGCAGCCCCCCCCTGATCTATTACAGGCTCTCTTAATGCTGGAGCCAGTAACTGCAAGTGTGACAGATGTAATTGATCCATAATTACTTGCCCTAGGTGGTAGAGCTGATAAGTTTGAGATTTTTACTACAAGGCAACAATTGGAACAAGCTGGCATGGAAAATATGGATACTGGGAATAATAGTGAGAATTCTGAAAGTGAATCTGATTCAGATTCTTGTATATCAGGTGATTCTATCACAAGAAATGTGTTAGGAGTACCCGATTCCGATAGCCTAGGAGTACCTTAGGTAGGGTAACCTTACCCGAAGTCGAGAATCTCAGTCTCCAACACCCCCCTCCGGCCCCCTTACAGGGCCCGCGCGTCATCATACACATCAACCTTAGTTGCGTCCTGTGACTATATGGTCACAGAATTAAAGGTGTCAGAATAACACCGTATACGTCGCTGCCGTCCATCCGACCGAAAGCTGTTCTCAGGATATATAAGAGGGGACCTCTGGCAAGAGCTGAGAAGTGGAACGAAGTCAATCCGTCAACTACTCAGGGAGTTACTAGGCTTCAAAGATATGACATCTTTGACATAGGCCGTAAGTAACGGGACGTTTTCGCACAAGGTCATGAAATGAATGTTAGAAGGTTCAAGATAACGAACCAATACATTCACATCCACCCTTCGACGATCAGAAAAGAGTCTAGACCTCCTGAAGACACTACCAAAGAAGCCAGCGAGCTTCGAGGAGTGTTGTAACTATGATAAGAGGTGTACCGCAGTTGCGGGATTTACAACCAACACAACACGAAGGTCCACCCCCTCTACATAGGACAATCAGGAGTTGCCGACCGAGGAATTATGAGACTATTCAATAGAATGCCCTCTCCTCTACGAGAAGAGAGTCATCAGAATGAATTCTATCGGTTAGTTGTTGAGTTATCATAACTAGAAGTCATCGGCTCTGGCATATCTACAGATGCAGTCTCGTATCAAGACTGATCCTCTTGGTAACGAAAAGAACTATTGGAGCCAACAGAGTTCGACTTGAGAACTCGGCTACAGGTCTATAGACTCTGAGGATCGGATAATTACTACTGTTGACAAGTATGTCTCCCAGGCAGGAAATAGTAATTACCGAAGATGGTGTGATGGTTTTCAGGGTCTCCCGGTGTTCGCACCGTCATGGAGAACTCGACGTTGCGCATTAGATTTGAAGAGGTACATATTTTGTATGCTAGATAGATGTAGCCCGCGAACACTCAGACGCGGAATAAAAATATCAAAGTGCCTCCCAAGCTTAAGACATCATCAAGCAACGGAGAAGAGACCTTAACAATATAATATTGTTTTTACGATTCTATTTTACTTTCTTGCACTCTTAGTAGTCATAAACGAAACGAGTTGCTTCCGAGCCTTCCTAGACAAATCTCCGTCTATACAAACGAATCTCGATTGGCCTAGACAACCATAAGTCTATACCGGTTGTCTCCGCCTAACAAAATGCCAACTTTGTAGCTTTTAACTGAGACTTGTAGCCTACAGGGCAATAGAGGTATATTACTAAAAGCAAGTATTTTCTAAGCTTATCTAGTTAAAAATAAAAAAGGTCCAGCATGTAACACTTGCATGAGCATTATTAAATAGTAGTAGAACTAGCTACTATGACTTGGGAGTGATTGTTGTTATGGGAGGTCAGCGTTGCCGGGTGGGTTAGGGGACTTTCTACAAGGAAAAAAAAAAAAGTCCGGGGCGTCACACTTGCTTGAGCATCACACTTGCTTTTCCCGACTATGAGCGACAGCGAAATAGGAGGGGAACCAGCTATTAGTCCTTTCTAGGAGATAGTATGATAACCCGGAATCTGGCTTTGAAGCCCTGCAACCTCTAGTCAGAGCTAGCCCCAAATAGTGATGACTGTTGACGATAGGGCCTGACAGTCACCTCTAGGCATGATGTATCTCTGGGAAGAGCCCTAGGACCTTGAGGATCGATGCCCGCCATTAGTATATGGAGTTATCTTGGGTTCCAGTAATGGCTGGGGAATCCAGAGCTGGTGGTTGTCTGATGGAAAAGTTAGAATTGGGTCCCAAGAGGGTCCGGTCTTTTCCTTGTTGCACAAGTTATGATGGCCTTATACCTTATCCCCTATATATTAATATTCCTGGGGGGCAATGTGTTGAAACATACTTCTCGCACTACTGCAGTGTTACTCCTACTACTGATACTTTCTCCTTGCACCAAACCTGATGGCGCATCTAGACCTCCTGGACTATTGAAGATACCTCCTTGCCTTTCTCACACACCACTTTTCTCTATTATTGTTATTGCTCGCTCAAGCTATTTGTCTTGCACCAGAACAGTAGATATTCAGGGTCTTAAGCTCTTCCCTTTGATAGTGTCAAGAATTCAAGTTACTCAAGCGATCGATCACTTCCTCACATCTTGTATCGTCGTTCTATTCAATATTCTCACAACACAATGGACCTCTGGTTGACCGAGTGACTTCTAATGACTTCGTATACTATAAGGGCTTGTGTTGGGGAACTGTCAAGTGTACTTTTCCTTGTCAGTATGGGCGCCGTGGGCGAGGAAGCTTGCAAGTTCAAGTAGTCCGCATCCTTTTGGAGCATACCATCCCCTCACAAAGCTGGATAGGTGGACTATTATGCTGACTGAGAGGCACGACTAAGAAAAACTAAGTGAGAGTGCCGTGGCTAAGGATGTCCTCTAATAGCTAGTGATATATGGGACCTTGAAGAGAGGTGTGCGACACAATAAGCTTGGAAAATTTACCAGAATTGCCACAGGTTTGATTGGGGTTGGCGGTTTTTAAGAAGTTACTTCTCGGTAGTCTAACACCCGATAATCGTAAGCAAGGAGGGTGATCAGTCTCTTTGCCCAAAGAGAACTAAGTTACGACATCCAAGTCTGCGTTTTCTCTAGCTCTCACAAAGTATCTGACTCAGATGAGGAATTCACTCAAGCCGGAAGTGCTTACTAGGTGAGGTCTTGAATGGGAGAGGCCAGTTTCATCAAGTTTAACTAGTTCCAAATGCACTTCTCTTGACATACACAAGTGGGGAGGCTCGGAGAACAGACTACAATCGGTCGACCCGGTTAACAAATTGGCTACTTTATAAACAATTGCGCCCACCCAGCCAAGGCTATGCTCGGTAGTATTCCTTGGGCGTGCACCTGTTAGATTCTAGCATTTATTCGGCTTCAAGTGCTGTTGAAAATGGAGATAATGGTCATGTCAAAAATGTAGGTAATGATTGGAATGGAGGTTTTTTCACTGTGCGCGGAAAGTGCTTGAGGAGAACAGAATAAAGGATGTCCCCGGCACAAGCTTTATTGTCTGTGCAAGTGATCTTTGGAGTGAACAAACAAGGACTCAAGCGTGCAGACATAATCTTCGTTTTAAGGGCTATGATTGGTCAACCTCGAAGCGTCTGTACAAATCAGTGTCTGTAATGATGGCAAAATATGTGCCTAATTCCCAAGAATAATCAGGTTGGGATCTGTGATGTCCACTCTATCTGTCTGACGAAAGGTGAAGAAAAGAAAAGAAAACAGGAGAGAAAGAAAGGCGATAGGAAAGGAAATATATATGAAGAAAAATTATCCAACGCTGGCGTATTCATCCGGCGCGTACGTACCCTCATAAGGATATTTCCAGCAAGTTCCAGCCTATGGTAAGCGAGTGATAATCCATGACAACCTCGCTTCTACCCATGAGGTGTTTTATGCAGTTCTTGTTGCGGGGTATTAGTATTTGGAGTCAGCTGCTATGCCTGAAGTCAGCAATTATATATAAAGTTTTCAATAAAGCCACTATACAATTCTGGAAAACAGTGAGATATGGGTACTCCCCTATCTATTCGGTTGCTACCCCTTCAAATTTATTAGTTACCTCTTGTGCCCCAATGCAGTAGTAACTAGAGTAATATTAACAATTATACTTTTAGAATGACTCAAGAAAACCCTCGAAAAGGATGTGAAGATCATTAGAAATTAAGGGGGGTGAACCAGAAATCTTTTTAACCTAGGGAAACAATTAGTCAGGAGTTTGAAATTTGTTGGCAAATATTCTTTTCCGGAAAATGCTTGGGTAAGCATCCCGCCAAGACGCTTTGAGGCCATGCTCATTCCCTAGTTCGGTACCAATAGAAGCTTAGTTTCCACCCAAATCACATTTTTCCCGCTTAAAGCTACGACACCAAGACTTTCAAAAGAGTAGATATAGTTGGGATTGCCTGAATCTGGTTCACTTTGAAAAAAGATGATTTAGAGTTTTTAACATTTTTCATGGTTGTGATTTCTAGCATGGAAATTTAAGTTAATTTATGATTCCCTTGACTGTGGGTAAAACATTGCTTTTTGCAAATGCAAGAAAATGATGCTATTTTGCGGAGAGGACCTGGGATTGTCTCATATAGAATAGGTTTTCCCGTTTAAGGGGTTTCCGTGACACCGTGATCGTCCAGTTTTGATAAGAGGAATTTGTCTCAGGACGTCCAAGTTTCCTATTTTGGAGGGAGCAGAAGACACCCGAGTGTGATTCCGAGCAACCAGGGGCCTGCACACCCCCTATCTACAATATATTCGCCCCTTTTTAGCTACATAGAATATTCCGACACTAGGAATAGTTCGGGCGCGGCAATTGCCTAGATGTTTTCCACCGGTACAGGTCACGTTGTAACGACCATACCGCCTTTAGTAGAGATATGAGGTCAACCTGGATCATTAGCCACGCGAAATATGCACACAGGGCAGGGGATAATAATTCTTGAAAACACAACCACCTCTTTAGGTTCACCTAAAATGATAGAAACGCCTAGGGGGCGCTCCTCTCTGGTTCCATGATTTCTAATCCCCAACAAGAGAAACATTTGTTTAGAGTAGAATTTCGTTTGTCCTTGCGGGGTGGCTTTCGAAGTGATTTTAACCAGGCCACACCTATTTTTTCATGTATTACGTAAGCAAATGAATTACTCATGTGTGTTCATTCCAGGTATGATATTATACACGGCAGCAGTACGCGCAGGGAAAACCAAAGCTCAGATTAACGAGGTAGACTACCGTATGCGACAGCTCACCTGGCTTGCCTGCGTCATCTGGGATAACGAAAAATCCCTGTTCTTGATCCTGATTCTTCCTTATCATCGGTATCAACCCCCCCCCTGTTGGATGCAAGTCGTCCAGAGCTGAAGGACTTACTTGTGTAACGCCTTTTTCGAACCCGGGGCGGAGGGAATCTATTATTTCTTGCTAGCCGTTTTCTTGTGGTCCTCGCAGATCCACATGCGACAATGGGAATCCCTGTTCCTCATTAGATGTTTGACCACAATCTGTCACAGCCGGTAATTTCATTTTTGTTCCACGGTTTACTCTAGTAATTGGCTACTTTACATGTAGCGTGGTTCCCGGTTTGGATACCGACCGGCATCGCGGTACGGAGCTGGTAACAAAGATCACGGGTAGTGTAAGCTACCACACTAATAGTCGCTGACAAGTAGCTGGGTTTCCTTGCTGACTTACGAAAAGAATACGAAAAATACTAGTAAAAGCTTTGGAACTATGATATGCCAACTTTTCATACACAAGAGGTTAGGCCTGGCAAAGACAAACTGATGGTTTGGTATGATAGCTAAAATTATTCGGTTTAAGTAGCTGTTGAAAAATGGTCAAAAAAACAAGCCTTCCGTGGAACTTTTGTTCATTTGTCAGTGGACATGCAAGGAATAATATTTCTATGCGTAACAACACAGCGGAGAAAACCCAAAGGTTTCTCTTGGCAGTAAATTTTGGGCTTTACCCACACAATACGGGGGAATAGAGGTGGCGGCTGTCGCTGTCGACAGGGCTACTTTGGGCGTAAAACATGATACCCGGTGATTTTTCTTGTCACACAAGCCCTGCCTGGCCAGGAAGTACTCAGTACTCCGACTGCGGCGGCGGCGGCTTGGCAGCAGATGCTGCCCTACTTTGAGTAAGATTCTCCGCCACCGCGGTGGTGATGGTTATGCTCTGCTGGGCGATAGAGTGGATTGTTCTCCGCAGCCCAGTAAGGAGAAAATAGTAATACCTCGGGTTTTCGTGGGGATATTAGTGTTTAAACGAGAGTAAAATTTTGGTAGGAGCAGAAGAATACGAAGCACATGCTAGCAGCTGTGTATCCCCTTTGTAATGGCGGTGAAGTGACATTTGCATTAACCAGTTTTAGGACACTCTCGGGGGGGGTAAAATGCAACCACTATGGTAGACTTGATATCTGCGTGTTCCTGCTACAAGAGGTATCTCATGACATCTCTAACCTGAAACACCGATTACCACCGAGATCCAGAATCTGAGCTTTGGGGCGAGCTAATTGCCTTCGTCTTAGCTAGTGTTGTGTTGAGCTTTGGAGTGGATCATCTGCAGTAAGGTTGTTTGGGGACGATCCGCTTTTTGTTTCTCACGGGTGCCTTTAACTCATCGCTAAATGAAAACTGAGCAAAGTATGGGTTCATCCCAGGAATGGTAAAGGTCGTGAAGCCAAATTTCAAAGCTGAATTGTATGGAGAGCTAAACCATATCACTAGACATGTATAAGAAATTTCGACAGAACAAAGACAAGCCAAAAGAACCCCCGCACCCACTCAATTCAGGACCGCCTATCTTGCCACCCCCCGCCAGAGCGTTAGCATCAGAAGACCAATCTCTGACTGTAGTATATCCTACCAATGAGACAAGAAACAGCTGCCGTGAGTCCTTGAAGACTATTTCGTCGATCGAGTATCTGACGACATCTCGGCCCTAGGAGGGATCGGGCGAACACGAGGATTCATAGGCGCCTCGGGTGCTGGCTGGCTAGTAATTGGAGGCTCTGGTATCGGCGAGGGGGGGGCTCGTGCCTCTGTTTCTTGGGAACAGTTACAGCAGTAGAATTTGAGGCTGTGTACGGAGATCATGGCGAAAACAGGTGCTAGGGAGTTCGGTAGGAATTCAAAGCAACCAGTTTGTGAACGTATTAACTTAGGGAATCAGGCGGGGGAGTAACCGAAAAGTTCCAAGGAAGGGGAGGATCCTTATATCCCTTCGTCTGAGTTGGCGGAGACAGCAGTAGAGATAACCTTCTACCAAACCTGGTAGAGGTAGCTGCAGCTATGGTCCGGTATATTCTCCATTGATTCACCGAATGGATTCCTTATTGGTTTGGAAACCAACTGAGGGCATCAGCCGTAGAACTCGGGGGGAAAATGATTCCCTACAGGCAATCTATGCATCCTCAAACAAGAGAAATTCGCTGATTGGACTAGGCAACTCTCGGGGGGATTCCGGTAACACGGGTTCCTGAGGTGCATGGTGGCGTAGCGTAAGCATCGAAAATTATTTGCAGATTGGACGAATGCTGTTTTCCAACTCCAAAACGGTGATTGCCGGCGAAAAATCAGTTGCGTACGAATAGTATGGGGAAACCTTAAACCAGAGCACGTGAAACTTATCCTGCTTAGTAATACATGTTAATTCTCTCCAGTTCAGGTTAAATATAATATAATTCGTGTTCTTAGCACGGATAACTTGCATCTTGGCAATTGTAACAGCTAATAATCGGATGAGACATTTGTGTTTGGGTACACCTAACTTGGAATAACTCTCTATTCGCTGAATCCCCTGTTTCCTCTCTACCGAGTAATAGAGAGAGAAGTAAAATTAAAAGTTGTTATGGGGCCTTAGTATGCAGTTTGAAGTTGGTGGAATATTTCTGGACTGAAGTGCTCCGGTTGAAGAATTCCCCCATCAATATTGGGAGCTCATTCAAAACTACCACCCGTTATTGAATGTTTCTTTCCTGTTACGGGTAACAGGAACTCTGCGTTTTCCAGTTTAATGAATTCCGCTCCAAATCTGGTTAGCTTATCTTGCACATGTGGGCATGTGAGCACATTTTCGGACCCGTCATTTTCGAGTACATATGGGGGGGGGGTGGTTTGGAAATAGAGAAAAACGAGTAATCAGCGGTACCATTGAGCGGTCGGGGAGAGAGATATGTCCTGCATCTGACAAGATGTGTAACTCATCCCTGCTCTTCTGACATGCAGTCTTTACCTTGCCAACAACAGGGGTATCTCATTACTCGAGCAGCAAAGAGGGGGATTGTCAAGTTAGGGTGCTTGTAACACGAAATTACTTGTCACCCTGTTTGTCGTCGGTAAAGCGGTTGGGTGATCGAGCACGGTCACCGTGCTCGAGTACGACAACTGTGCAGTAGGCGCATGGTACTGGTACCAGTATTGGCTTTTTCTTTCTTTCTTTTTTACGGTAGCGACTTTGGGTGGCTCAGAGCTTTAACCTTTCTACAAGTATGCACAGCGATAAGTGCAAGGGATTAACCCATAGAGCTGCCAACACACTGCCGCTGGGTGAGATCCTCCTCTGTGCGCTGAATGGAAAGGCAGAGAAGCTCACATCGATGTACAGTACCGTACAAGTAGGGTGCGGATAGACATGACAACATCCTGGCTGATTAAGTCGTACACTGAGGAGGTAGCTCGGTGCGGCGGTTTTAGCAATAACTCGGTATGATCTAGTGAGCCTGCAACCAAGCGAAAGACCAGCCAAAGCGCTGTTTTGAAGATGAGGAAAGGTTAGCGGGATCATCTACTACAACAACTTCACAGACGACTTCACAGTATTCGATTCATTGATTGGGGATTTTGCGTAACGAGTTAAAAGTGCACCTCCCAAAGGGCACTAGAACAGAACTGGGGTTTCACCTTCAGGCAAATCAATCAACCTACAACGGCAAGCCGCCACCCGATCCTCTACCAAACCGTTCGACGCCCGGTTGCGCGAAGGTCCTATTAGCTAATAGCGGTATGATAATATCATGATAAAAGTGTATGATAGACCGGGGGGTCAGTCTGAACAGGTCAGCTTCGCTCGCTCCTAACCCAGGAACGTTGCACTTATGGGAGAAACCTTTCCCATGTCCTCTGGGAAATAAAAATATCTCAAAATTTGTAACATCCCATTAGCGTTTGTAGGGATTGATGTTCCTGATGAAGGGAAGATTCAGCGGCGTCCTGACTTGGGGGTCTCGGAGGTACGGGCACCCGAAAATTTAATAAAAGCAATAAAAGTTACAATTTTTTCCTTACGTGGGCTACAGTAGGATAGGATGCTGAGGATAGGGTTTTTACATCATAGAAAGAGCTTCGGGCCTATTTGGGAACTTTACGACTTTTCCACTGTGACCATTTCCCATATAAAAACGGTCGTTCTCTCAGTTTGAAACGGCCACTTTGTATGGGAACGGTAATATCCAACAAACCCTTAAAGAGTTAATATTCCCTTCTGATTGTAGCTCTGTTTTTCACACCGTAAAGTCTACGTCATCCTTCCAACGATCCTTCCAACAGCATCTCGGTGCCCCTCCTCGAAAAGCTTTCTTCTTTACTTCCCTCCTCTTGATGCCTTCCTTATTCACCTCCACAATTCCAAGAATTTCATAATTCCCCTTTTCAAGGATCCTGTCCCCGGACACCTCGACCCCTTTCGCAATGCCTTCCAGTTTAATCCTAACCACACTGGCGTATCTGACACCTGTTCCCTTCAGGTTCTTAATTTGGGTTCTGAGTCGCCTCAACTTCACATGTTTTAAGTTTCTTAGCTAATCAAATTTAGTCTAACCAGAGTTGACGCTTGGGTTATGCTGCCATATTTACATGTTTATTATTGGATTTTATATACATTTCACTCATTCCTGCCCAGTACTCCCGGCGCCCCACCGATTCACCATCTGATCACATGTTTGGCGCCATTACGAGTGCGCGTCAGAGCCAGGGACATCTGAATAACTCCTACTCGCTAACTCCTACTCGCCGCAAAAAAAAAGTCTGTCTTCAAGCTCTACATATCTACCGGGAGCGCAGTTCAGAACTGCGTGGCAATAGGTGGTATCCCGAGACAGAATTTTTGTTTTAGCGAGTAGTAGTTTGGCATATGGGGTGCTATGACGGGCACTCGCTATGGGGTAGAGCCCGTATCGGGTATCTGGCCCCTGGTGCATGTCTTGCATAAAGTGTAGAATTTATTTCCTGGTTAGTAGATCTCAATGAACCTCCTAGGATCAATCTGGGTGTTCACTAGCCACCGTCCACTCCCCTCTGGGATCAAATGCGCTAACCCGAGAATCGTCCCAACATTGACAATCGCAACCTCGTGGGCATTTGGATTCAACTGAACAGTGGAAAAGGTCGTGTGTATCTGAGAGACGAGCGGAGTTGGCAACTTTGAGTAATTGGACCAGTGCTAGTCCGTGGACAGTATTACGTCGGTCGCAAACTCTAAGTTTGCACGGCCCCTTGAGCATTCCAGTCAGACGGCCTCTCAGTGCCCAATACATGTGATCCCCCCCGTCTTGTACCCTAACCAAATCTTCTCACCCTACCTGATTGCGGAACTGCCTTTCATTTGTGGATCATGCATGGTGGATGTCGTAAACCTTAGTTTCTTGAAATACAAGGGCTGGGATTTCCAATTGTGTGAGCTACTCGATTGGAAGCAAGTGTAGAGGCCGGGGATCTTCCTGAAGGTGCCGGTCAATTGGATGGACTTGCCAGGTATATCGAAACGACTCTCTGGACATCTTAGCTACCGTGACCATAACAGTTCTGCAAAAATTAACCAGGTTGGCGATGTTGGCATAACGACCTTTCAGGACTGGGTGTCACATGATGAGCTCAGACAAGAGCACAAGCTTCTTTTGCTCCAACAGCTCCACGGCCTCCGGTGGTAGAATCCCACCACGACGGCAAATCGACTCAAGGTTCAAAAGTCTGACTTGGATGGCGTGTAGTCTGCTATAGCTGTCTATGATTTGCTGAGCGGCATTGTTTTTATTGGACCGACGCCAGCCATCCTTTATTTGCTCCTTGTACGCCAGCTCGCCAACATCTGTGGACCACATTGGGATATTGCTGAACCGGGTGTCATCATCGCTGAAGTGACTTAGCAGATAAAGCTTAACGAAGTTGAAATGATACTCAGCATTGAATAATTCAGTGCGCTGGTCATCATCTTCCACATGGTGGTCCTCCTGCATCCGACGAGACTTAGATCTTCTCTGCATTTTATCCTCCAGTTCCTGCCTTCGCTGGACCCTCAGATCCCTCCTCTGATGATGCAACCTAGCCCTCGTCCGCCTAGACATCACAAACTCTAAAAAAATATCCTTATTCGCGTGAAACCTTCTGAGATATTCGTTCAAATATTTAAGCGTCTCTGGAGTTTTGCTTTGGTATTGAGCCATTAAGCTAAAATCTTGTATTGACCTGACACATACCAGTACACGTCTGAAAATGTGCAACCTGTACCTGATCTGGCTGTGCCAGCACTGCTGCCAGAATCCCCAACGGACAGCATCCTAGATTTCTCATCTCCTTGCCCTGCCACCATTGGACTTCGCGATAGGGACTTTTAGGTACAAAGAATCCCGGATATGGCAGAAAAGCTTTCCCAATAATATCGAATGCACGTAATCGCTTGTGTGTCTGGAGGAAAGATTCAACCCATTCCATAAGCAGCTGGAAAGGTTCAAGATAGATAGTATGTAAAAAATCTGGTTCTTCTAGGTCCGGCACCCAAACCTGCTAGAGTCTACAAATTATGTTCTATCCAATCTTAATGTACAAAGAGACGAAGGTCACGTGCACCTCTGAGTCTGTCGTCAGATTGTCACCGGTAAGGCAATCGTAGTTGTGGTAGTCTCCCTCCGGATACCGCATCTCTGAGCCTGTGTTCAGACTGTCGACAGTCGTCTCAAATTGAGGACAGGCATTTGTTTTTACCCGATACAACACAGCATTCTCCACATGGTGCGCAGCCTATGCTGCCAGGATGGTGAAATATCTCCTGACTTTGCCATTGGCAGAGTCAATCTGTACACTATTGAGCACTGCATCTTGCAAGGGGCTCAAAATCAATTTGAATACGCCCCGGAGAGTGAGAGTATTAATTTGCTGTTGTAGTTCGTTTGCCGCTGTCGATCCTGAAAGTTTCGCTGGGATTGGCATGAGGGCAAGAAGGGATACTGCCATTAATCAAGGGCTGTTACGCAATGCTGAGGTCCAGTTCCCAATGATGATGTAGACCGGCCAAGCCTTCTCATCTCCGGAGAAATTGGTCAAATACGACTGATCCGACATCCCAATAATCTGGACCGCTGTCCCACCAGGTCCCAGCCTTTGCTGGACTTCGTTAGCTCTTACGGTACGTTTGATACCTAGGATGAACGCAATGCAACTGTAAGTCCCACCACCAATCTGCAGTATGTATTTCTGTATAGACTCCTTGTCCACTTGAATCATATTCCCGTATAGGTGAGTGCAACAAATCGTCTCTGTACGCTGCATGGCGAAGAAGACATTTGATGCAGCCGAGGACGTTCCGGTAGAAAAAGGTGAGTTTTCTCAAGCCGTCATCAACATGGCCCTCTGACCAATGTAGATATGGACCAAATGGTTCTAAGAATTTGAGATGGTACTCTAACGTATCTATGGAGACATATCCGACGTTTCCCGATTCCGCGTGCCCGCCGGAAAAGTATTCAGTGATTCCCGACTTCGTTACCCTACTTGTTATAAACCATGCAGCCAGCTTGAAATCATAGGCACCAGAGAATGGGGCCCAAGGTTGTTGGAAGAGGTGTCTCTGGTTTTCCTCAAATCCTAGGTCATCACTGATCGCTTCAATAGTGTGGATATACTGAGTCCTAAAGAAATTCTAGGCTTGAATGGAACCAATTTGCGAGAGGCAGAGATGAGAGGAATAAAAAAGATACCGATATAGACCTGTTAACTTTGCGACTTATCATTCTACCATGGTGGGTGAGCGGCCCTCTTTAAATACAAAAATCCAATAACTAATCTACCCGGAGTCTTCCTATCAGGATACTATCTTCTCCGTCACTCCGCGCTCCATCTCCTTACGACTCACTCTAGCGTTTACCTGACATGAACTATTTTTCTCACCGCCGTGGTTCTTCACTATCTTCTCCGGTTCCACGCTGTCTTCTCCGGTTCCTCGCATTGCTCTCCGGTCACCGCTTTTCTTTCCGGTCTCCACACCGGAGATAGTTCCACCGGTCCATATCCTGGTTCCTTCTTGACCGCGGTTATATTGCTCATTACCCGGTTCTTTTCGTTTACCGCTGTTCCATCCGAGTTGCCGTTTATCCCGCTCCCGGTACTCGTATTCGCTCATGTACCATTGTCGTTTCTGTCACTCCACCCGTACGTAAAAATGAAAAACATAATGCTGACCAAATCCCGCAGGCCAGCTTCTGGGTTAGCGCCGGTGATTAACAATAAGTCCGAGCCTTAGCAATGGATGTTATTGTTTTTTGTCAACGATACATATGCAGTAGTTAGTGTACTAGGAGATATTGGATAAGTGTTCGTGGCGGTGTTACCGAATTGGTAAGGACAGGTAATGAGTTTCCTGTATAGTTGGTATGACTTTCTATATATAGTGAGTGGTGACGGTTGTATGGTGAGAACGGTCAGTACACCTGTCATCATTGGGACATAGGTACAGCATGAACTTCTCGTTTGGTATGGCGAGGTGGAGTAGGTGTCATCATGGGATGATGACACAGTGGCCGGAACTCCTGTATTTAATGGATGCTGTATGCTGGTTATGTTCGGAGCTGAGGTCTCTGAGGAAGTCTCTGAGGAACACAAGGAACAATCAAGTCACCAATTACGCCAGTGTTGAGTCCACTTCATCAATCTGTTTCGCATATTTCGAGCTGTTTTTCAACAGATGTCTGGGTGTTCTGGTTGTCAGAATCTTCAGTGTCTGAAATAAACAGCTCACGGTCCATGAAATCAAGTTCATAGCCCTCGGGTTAACTATCGGATTCATAGTCCGAACCGAACGCACTTGACTCCTGGCACTCATCGAGTCCTGACGCGACAAATTCCGGGTCGTCGGATAACAAGGAGCCTACAGTAGACGCGAGCACAATGCCAAAGCCAGCATGGGAGGTCCATAGATGCTTCTCATGGGACGCAGCTTGCGTATATAGGCATGGGCTGTATAAACTATTAACAGGCATCCTTGTATCTCCCCCGATTGAGTAAATACCGAGTATAGTATCTGGACTGAGTGTTGTATTTACTCTCGCTGTAGGGGAGCATGGCGAGGCGTGGTACCTCCTCGACTGAAAAGGTTAGAGTTATCATTGGGGCGCACGGCACGGCCACTGTGGATCAAATTAGCCTAGCGCACCTGAGAGAAAGTCACGAGGAGCCATCATGGCTTTGTCTGCCTCAGTTTCATTCAAACGTCCACCGTCATCCAGTTTCAAAAACTATTTTTACCCCAACGCTAAGTACCAGTTTTCAAGCATACAAAGCCCGATTGTTTTAGCCTTAGGGTATGGGATAGTATGTTGAAATGTTGAATATCGGGACCAGATCCATCTATATTCAAGGTAACAAGGAGTTAGAGACTCGACTATATAACGGCTAATCACGGGCACCAAGGAAACCACCTACCAGATCCACGGCATCGACAAGACAATCTACTATTGTTAATCACCGGCGCTAACCTAGAAGCTGGCCTTCGGGATTTGGTCAGCATTATGTTTTTCATTTTTACATACCGGTGGAGTGATAGAAACGACAATAGTACATGAGCGAATACGAGTACCGGGAATGGGATAAATGGCGACTCGGATACGACAGCGGTAAAAGAAAACAACCGGATAATGAGCAATATAACCGCGGTGAAGAAGGAACTAGGATAAGGACCGACGGAACTATCTCCGGTGTGGAGACCGGAAAGAAAAGTGGAGACCGGAGAGAAATGCGAGGAACCGGAGAAGACAGTGTGGAATGGGAGAAGATAGCGAAGAACCACGGCGGTGAGAAAATAGTTCATGTAAGGTAAAAGCTAGAGTGAGTTAGGAGATGGAGCGCGGAGTGACAGAGAAGATAGGATCCTGATAGGAAGACTCCCGGTAGATTAGTTATTGTTTTTTTGTATTTAAAGAGGGCCGCTCACCCACCATTGTAGAAGGATAAGTCGCAAAGTTAACAGGTCAATATCGGTATCCTTTTATTCCTCTCGTCTCTGCCTTTCGCAAATCAGTTCCATTCAAGCCTAGAATTTCTTTATCTACCACATCCAACACCCCACACTCAATTCACTTCACAGAAGCACACCACTCAGAACATCCTCATCACCACCGATTTCAAGTGCAGACATTTACATTCAGAAAAATGGCGTGGGGCCCCAACTTGCAATATGTCCATGGGAATCCGGCTAGTGCACTACAAATAAATAACCTACCTGCTATAGGCGTCGTCGGTCAAATCAATGCCAGGCGGGCGACCCGGCGCAGAATCAACGAATATAAGACTGACGTTGGGTTCGCCCTCGATCCTAATGGCAGAGCGCTTTACGCGGCGTGGCGTGCCACGGTGAAAGATCAGATGTGTGCAAGAAATTTCGTGGACAACGAGCACTTCGCCGATGCAGAGTTCGCTGCAATTGTGATGGGTATGAGGCGATTACATCCTGGATGCGATTTAAAGAAATTCTAGGCTTTGAATGGAACTGATTTGCGAATGGCAGAGATGAGAAGAATAAAAAAGATACCGATATAGACCTGTTAACTTTGCGACTTATCATTCTACCATGGTGGGTGAGCGGCCCTCTTTAAATACAAAAAATCCAATAACTAATCTACCGGGAGTCTTCCTATCAGGATACTATCTTCTCTGTCACTCCGCGCTCCATCTCCTTACGACTCACTCTAGCGTTTACCTTACATGAACTATTTTTCTCACCGCCGTGGTTCTTCACTATCTTCTCCGGTTCCATGCTGTCTTCTCCGGTTCCTCGCATTGCTCTCCGGTCTCCGCTTTTCTTTCCGGTCTCCACACCGGAGATAGTTCCACTGGTCCATATCCTGGTTCCTTCTTGACCGCGGTTATATTGCTCATTATCCGGTTCTTTTTGTTTACCGCTGTTCCATCCGAGTTGCCGTTTATCCCGCTCCCGGTACTCGTATTCGCTCATGTACCATTGTCGTTTCTGTCACTCCACCCGTACGTAAAAATGAAAAACATAATGCTGACCAAATCCCGCAGGCCAGCTTCTGGGTTAGCACCGGTGATTAACAATACGATTCACTCGTAACAGCTCATGCTGCCGGCGACCTAATATATCTGGCAGGGATCGATGAAGGGATTATCCAACTTGTTAAGGACGTCGGTAAAAAGTTAGCAACAACTCTCTTAAAAAACCCCCGGCTGCGCCGGGCCAGGGCGCGGCACAAGTGGTACCTGGACATCTGCCTGTCGCCGTGTTCCTGCTGCCACCTGGGGCTCCGAGACACTGGGACCCCACGATCCCAGCACCTGGTGGTCAAGGAGACTGAGCTTGAGACCAGGCTGGAAACCTGGACGGCGATCAGGGGGAGAATCAAGGAGATCAGGACGGGAATCAGGATGGGAATCAGGGCGGTGATCAAGGGGAAAATCAGGGAGGAGACCAGGACGAGAATCAGGATGGGGATCAGGACGGGAATCAAGGTGGGAATCAAGGTGGTGACCAAGGTGCAAATCAGGGCGCCGCAAAAGGTGAGCCCCAGGTGGGCAATCAGGACGAGAATCAAGATGGCAATCAAGGTGGTGACCAGGGCGCAAATCAGGGTGCAAATCAGGGCGCCGCAAAGGATGAGCCCCAGGGCGCAAATCAGGACGCCGCAAAAGGTGAACCCCAGGTAGGCAATCAGGACGAGAATCAAGATGGCAATCAAGGTGGTGATCAGGGTCCAAATCAGGGCACAGATCAGGGCACTGCCCAGGGTGAGCCCCAGGTGGGGAACTAGGGTGTAAATGAGGGCAATTGAGATGTCGTTGCAGGTATATAAAGTTAGTCATGGACCTATCAGGGGCATGATTCAAACAGGTCAGCCCTCTCACAAAGATGTCCAGTGAATAGGATTATTCTTTCCCGTACTGACTAGTGGAATATAGATTGGACAGCGCTACTCGGACGCCCACGTGCCATCCGAATCGTTTGGTACGAGCCCAGCCAAGCTGCACATCCGGGAGTGAAAATTCAGCCACGCCTCACCACCGGACAACGATATACAAGCCTCTATTGGCGCCGGCCGTATATCACAGGATTGAGGTTCACGGAATTAGACTACTATGATTTTCGCGGGCTCTGTCGTGCAATCTATGAGACAATTACCCTGGTGGATATCCGGTATATTATTGGGGCGACAGGCGAGGGACGGAAGCAGATACGCAGGGCACCTCACCAGCCAATCTCTGACGCTGATTATATATTCATCCAGTCCGATACCGACGTACGGACATGGCTACTTGCCAATCCCGTTGCTGATGATCCGTTGGATCTCCTGGTATATGGCGAGCGCGATCCCGAAGACGTGATGCCTCAAACTCCAGCGAGTCAATGGTACCCCTATCTAACCGGGGATGAGTACATTCGCAATGCAGTCGCTTCGGGTGAGGGGAGAGGTCGTATCCATTGCAGGTACCCACCCAGTGGCCGAGAGGAAGGTAGGCACATTGGGAATGCCGCCCGCCAACGCAATCAAGTCACCGGTGAAGGCACTCAAGTCACCAGCGAAGGCAGTCAAGACGTCGAGGTTATCGCGAGTCGACCAGACCTAGAGGCGCCTATCGGTGTGAGTCGTACACTGCTGGAAGAGGAGACTCCGCATTCCCTATGGTCAATATTAGAGAGTCTACCCACCTTGCTTCCGCCTTCTCCACACAACTACCGGCAGCGCAAACGCCCCGCCATGTCAGACGGCCAAGATGCCATAGAATTAGAGCCAAAGAGGACGCGTATTGAGCCCTCAAACAAAGCGTCCCAGGCCTTGCCGATTGAGGCAAAGAACATCCAAAATGATGCTGAAAAAAGCAATCAAGACACCGGGGATACCGCGGCACCACCCACATTGCTTCTGCCTCCTTCAGACAACTACCAACAGTGCAAACGCCCCGCCATATCAGACGGCCAAGATGCCGTAGAATCAGAACCAAAGAGGACGCGTATTGAGCCCTCAAACGAAGCGTCCCAGGCCTTACCGATAGAGGCAAAGGACATTCAAAACGATGCTAAAGAAGGCAATCAAGTCGCCGGGGATATCGCGGCTCCGTCAGAACCAAACACTCCAAACACACCTATACCCATCCGTGTGTATCGATCCCGCAGGGTCAAGTTACCCACACAAGCCCCAGCCCGGCCCATTATGAGTTAATTTTCCGGTTTCGATGTCCAGGATTCTTCCCGTCGTTTTGTCCCGCCAATCTTCAAGACGGCTACCTCAGGCGTCTAAGCATGGGGTTGAGTCGCGCATCCGCTTTTCCGTATTTATTTCATTTGTTTTGTTTCAGCGTCCCGGCTTCTGGTAGTTTTATCTTCCACGTGCGTTCACGACGCTGTAGACATCAGAGGAGAGGGTTGATTCGCGCATCCGCTTTTCCCTACTTTCGTAGATTCTTTTTGCCTGGCAGTCTCTTTTTCTTCCTGTGGTATCGCGCCCTGCGTCCGTTGTCTCTGTTGCTTTGGTTCCTTATATATGCTATGATCGTTTTGAATTTGAATGTTTTGCCTCAATTGACGTCGGGCCCAGATCCAGGGCGCAGGGGGGACGGGTTAGGGCTGACGTCGGTGCGGGAATGGAAAGCGCTAACCAACCTAACCGCTGTACCCGACTGTACGTCGCTTGGCGTTGAACTGCGTGTTGTCGCCCGGAGGCTTCTTTTATAAACACAAGAATAGATAGCAATTGACTGCGAGTACTAGCTACAATAACGTTAAGATTAATAGAACCGTATCCCTCAGACTCTGCGCTATTACCTGGCGCCCATTTCATCGCGAACGGTGGCCGGATGGAGAAGCTGCAGGGGTTGTTTGCTGTACACGATAAAATCCCCTTCGAGTCCAACAGACTCGAAGGGTTGTTTGTTTGTACGCTGCGCAAACTCATACGGACGTTGGATCTAGGGCACACTGCATTGTCTATGAAATGGTTCCTCTGCACCCGTTGGGAAACCTAGTTTTCAACAACAAGGTTTACGGCGAGCAGTATGGACAATAGGTTCGTATAAAGAGTGGATTGTTTAATGTAAAGATACGAGCCAAGATGGAGAAGTATTTACGCAAAAGAAATATAAAGACTGAAAAGCCTAAGTGCCTAAAGGCAGACCAAGAGTACAGGTAACGGAGGGGAGATAGAGACAGGATGGGATAAGAGATAAAAAACGAACAAACGAAAACAGGCTTCCTTTTATCTTCTCCAGGACCTCCGGAATCTTTTCCGCATACTCCCAGAGTATGCCGAACCTGCCAGCTCCTATCTCATGTTCCTGGCGGGAATAGGAAAGCATTCTGGACTGAGGGTATGGTCGGACTGACCGAGGATAGGTATGTCGATCTGCTCATGATAAGGATAGTATGTCGGAGATTGTGTCGCAAGTTGTGTTTGATCCGTTTGACCATTCTAACCAGACATGCTGGAGTATCGTAAAAACTTGATGCAGGTGTTGTCGCAAGTGTTGTTTGACGAGTAGGACTAACCGGTAGTCAAACATATTGCTGCGGTATTGACGTAGTTGCATATTGAGGAAGTTAGGGTTTACCATGTGAATACGCAGACAGGGGTGTCTGCGTATCATCACATGATTTCCCCTAACCCTTGCTGTAGCCAGAAGGGAAGTCGTCATATGGTGAGCGGTCAAAAATATCTCCGTCCAACACCTAGATTCAGCGCCTAGGTCCTCACCCTTTCTGCCTCGCACAGCGATACCACATAGGAGCTCTTGGCATCTTTCCTTCTCTCATATAACCCCTTCGCGTCTCTCTTCAGTTCCCTCCACCCCCGGCATCTGCACACACTATCCACCAAACACAAGCCTCGCCATTTGACCTCTTCCTCTTTCAATTTCTTCTATTCACATACTCGCCTACAAATCCGGCACGTCCCGATACATAAAATGCCCCCAAGAGACCCACCGCAAACCCCACACGAGGGCAACAAGTATGAATACCCCATCTGGCAGCACATATATATGAGATGTTAATCGTGATACTGTCAATAGGCGTCCCGGCCGTGGTAGTGAGGCCGATGATCAATCTAGTGGGAAACGTCGCAAAGTACCACTGCGAGCTGCGTCAACAGCAGCGGCCAACAAAGTGTAAGTAAACAGCTTGAACACGCCCTTATGTATGGGTTTGGCCGTGGCGCTCAAATATTCTCCAAATCCCACAGTCGCAAGCACCGCTCCAACCAGAAACCTCCTTTCGAACCCGACGTACAGGACTCGGCGTAAGTTAATTCCGGCCGTAGGCACTTAGTACTAAAATGTCAGAACTGACTCCTAATGCGCAATCAGTGGCCGTTTTGGAGACATCTCCTATGCGAAAAGTTGGTGTGGCTTCAAGGATCCACGCAAGAGCAGCGCCGCATACATGGCCTGGCGAGATCAAATCAAGAGCTACTTGAAGTCCTTGAAACTTGAACCTATGACTATGACCAGTGCGCAATGGGACGGGGCCATAGCTTACGCCCGCTCTATATCACCCCTGCGCGAACAGTACCATAAAATTGAAACTTCACACCGCCCCGCCGACATTGCCGAGCTTAGGCGTCAGATCGCGGCCCTCATTAAAGATACGTACAAAAAATTACAGGTGACTGACCTGCGCCGCCAAGCGGCTTCCAACTTCCCTGATTTCGATAAGCAATTTGGTGAGGGTTTCTAATCCTGGCTTTTCTAAATGTACTAATAGACTTAGAGGTACCTGTTACCGATTGGAATTCACCATACTGCCCACGGGTAGTCCGTATTCACATTGTGCGCCGAACTGGCGCTACCCAAGGCGATCACGCCTACCGGAGCCATCTTTGGCATCCCAGCGATATCGATCCTGAGGTCACCTGGGGCGTCCTGGACTCACCAGACGTCAAATCCTTGATCCTGATGGTGAAAGCGCAACGCACCGCGAAGCGCATCGCGTGCCCTCGATATTTGATTGGAGCGACAGCACGTGGCTCCCCTTTGCTGAACAGTCCTGCTCGCCCAGATGAACCCCTCACGCTACCAGATGTCATTTTTTTATACTCTGATGATGACCTCCGTGCCTGGCTCCTTTCTACCGAGAGTAAAGAGCCTCTCAATCTTCTTGTTATCGAGCCTCGCCAGGGCCAGGAGGGCCTCCGGGACTCGACACCAGAGCCTGTGAACGGGAGAAATCCATTCTTCAAACGCCAGTTATGGGATCGTTGGGGCGTCAGAGAAGACGATAGCGCATCGTTCACAAGCGATAGCGAGTACGAGGATGTCTCCGACGTGGAGGAGTTAACTCAGGATGTCGATGTGCCGATAGATAAGGATGGGAGCGGAATCACGATCTCAGATGATGAATATGTATGTATTATTCTGCTAACACCGGCAGGCGCAACGTGCTGTAAGTTCAGCAGCTAATCAATTACATAGAGCCACAAAACGGATACTGAGTCTTCCAAAAGCCATTCGGATACAATACATTCACCCTCGCCCCCACCTCGGGCATCAAAAGCTCACCAAACGCTCCACGAATCCTCTGGGCCATCTAGGCCATCAAAGACCACAGTTCCGCGGAAACAGTATGACCCAGCAGGGGCAAAACCCACCATAACCTATTCCAGCCACCAACGATCTTTGCTCCCTCCCGATGAGAACCGACCGCTAGCCACAGTGGAGAAAACCCCTGAACATGGGTCATCGAGTCGTCATGAAACCCAAAGGCGACCTCGGGTTCGAAGCAAATCTCTCGACTCAAGAGCACCAACAGCATCAAGCATCCCAGAGCTAAGTCCAGACGAACCGAGAAGGAAGATCGCGCAACTTGTTGCCAGTGGGCAAGACAAGTGGCTGGAGGAATTGCTTGGTGACATCGCTACTGCTCGGGGTCTTGCGCCACAACGAGGTGCCGGCGGACAACCCCCACCAGGCCCAGCAGGAGGTCTTGACGGCGCCCAAGATGCTGACGACCCTCTCGCCACGCCCGACATCCTTTCCCCTTCCGGCGACATCCCTTTCCCGGTCTCGCCAAGCCCATCTTCCAAGGCTGTTTTGGAATCTGCGGCCGGGCAGCCCAAGGATGCACCCAGCGGCAAAGCGCAGAATACTACTATCAAGGCCAAAGGGAAAGGGAAAGGTAAAAAGGGCAAAGCGAAGGGCAAAGGGAAGGCGCCACAAACTCGACACATAGACGGGCATCTGGCGTCCCCGACACCAAGCGCCCCCCAAAGGAGCCTGAGGGCACGGCTTCCAGTCGACAAATGAGATTGTCGCAGTTGCTGTTGGTTTTCATTTGTTGCTCTGGGTTTCTATTTTTTTTTTCTTTTTCACCTACCCCCTTTGCCTGTGCTGTAGCTCTTTCGGTTTATTTCCCCTTGACATCCTTTACCGTGACGCTGGCGCTGGGTCCGTCTCGTTCGGGCTCCGGGGACTACTAATGTCGGACGGCGCCCTGTGGACAAATGAGATCGCCACTTTTGTTCCGTGTTTTCTTTTGTTTCTCTTTTTCTTTCCTTTTCTTTACTGGCATTCTTACCCTGGGACCTCGGTCTTTTCTTACAATATCCTTACTTTTGCTCTGACGCTCGGTCAGTCTCGTCTGTTCGGGCGCAGCGCCGTTGCCACTTTGGGTTTACTTCCTCTTTTCGCACCACGCCATTGAGTTGCGTCCGTGTTTCTTTTTTTTTCCGTATTGTGTTCGTTTCATTGGTGGTCTGGGGTATGGTACGTGGGTTGGATATGATTGAGGCGTCGCACCCTTACCTATTTGGGCTAGATTTAGTGTAGATCTTCAGCCATTTTCATTTCCTTTACTCTAGTACTTTCGTTTCGTCGCGTTCCTAGGTTTTCACCAGGATCCCTTACGCCGAGCTGATAGCTCTGACACTAACGTGATTTACGGTCAACCGGCTCTTCACGGGGATGCGGCTCACCCATGGCAACCAGTGGAAAAATCAACATCTGCCTTATTATCTCAACCAATATTAATGATACAACCTTGCAACTGCATGAGCACATACATTTAGATATGGAGAATCAGAATATGTAATTATTATTTTCTAATTCAAAGTTATTACTTTTTTGTGATATTTTTAAGAGTCCTTACACTGAACTACATACCCCCCGTCTTTGAACCATGTGAGAACTAAAAGCAAATACTGGGTGGCCCTATAACTTACTGCTCTACTTCTATAGGTCTTATATAATTAGTAATAAGACTTTTCATCCTATTTCATAACAATTCTTTGAAATTACAAAATCCTGTAAAAACTCAAAAAAAACGATCAAAATACATACAAAATGGGACAATTTGTTTAAATGATATCTACTGACACAGAAGACCTGCAGATTTAATTCTTCACAATTAACTTCACTAATACCCTGAGAGTAGGAATATAGAGTTTGATGTTAAATGATATTCTTTCAGTGTTAGAATCTGCATGTCTATTCAAGGGTCTGAAATAAAAGATAGGTTTTTAATATATGATGAAATTAACCAATGAAACCTGCTTGGCCTTCAGAACTCTTTCTTTCCCTTTTCTTAGTATTGTATGTTAGTTGAATACATAACCTATATTGCTACGAACTTTATAGTTAAGCAGATTACTATAGAAAAAGAGTCTTTAATTAATAAGAAATACAGTACATACATTTTAGGATAGTATGCAATTCCACTAGAACAAAGTTAAAAATCAATAAACCAGCCCTCCTGAATCCAATGTAGCTATCAGAAAAGTTATGTTCATTGGAGATCTTTATTTCTGGTACAATTACTCTGATTGTGACTTGGAAAATACTTCTTCCAACTAGTAATTATTACAGAAGGATAGGATATAGTAAACTTGTTACAATAACCTAATACTGTTTACATCAACTTTAACTATGATATTAAAAATTATTACAAGCAAGGAACTTGACAGCTCTTCTGTGTAAGTAGATATCATCTAGTTAAATAGCTCAATGTTGCATGTATTTTGATCCACTGTTTCAGGTTTTTATTTGGTCCTAGAATTTCACAGAATGGATACGAATCAGGATAAAAAGTCTTAGTAGTAATTATGTAAGATCTATAGAAAAACAGCACTAAGTTACGAAGCCACTTGGTAGATGCTTTTAGTTCTCAGATGGTTCAAAGACGGGGGGTATGCAGTTCAGTGTAAGGACTCTTAAAAATATCACAAAAAAGCAATAACTTTGAATTAGAAAATAATAATTACATATTCTGATTCTCCATATCTAAATGTATGTGCTCAAGCAGTTGCAAGGTTGTATCATTAATATCGGTTAAGATAATAAGGCAGATGTTGATTTTTACACTGGTTGCCATGGGTGAGTCGCATCCCCGTGAAGAGCAGGTTGACCGTAAATTACGTTACACAGTAGTCTAAGAAAGTCCAGTTCATGCACAAAGTCAAACTCTTTCGCATACACAAAGGTTGAGATCTATTAACGTGATTTATGGCCCACCGGCTCAGGACCGGGATGCGGCTCACCATGGCAACCAAAGGATCACCAAATGTATATTTGACTAACTACATACATTGTAATGATACAATAGTATAAAATTGTTAGAAAGTACTTTTGAATATGGAGAATCGGAATATGGGGGTTTTGCTTGATAAAAAGCAATGATTCTTCTTCTGTGTCCATTCTATTCCAAACAATTTGAAATAGGCAGAAGAGAATCTTAGTTATAATAGTAGTTAAGAAAGGTGAAGCTTTCAGCAAAGATACTAGTTTAGGTAACTAGTCTGAGCTTAGAGGTCTTGTAATTGATAAATGATCTGCTTTATCATTTATTGGTAGTGATGTTGGGAGATATTATAACTATATAAATGACTGCAGTTTAAGGTTCATCGTATCAACTGAATTGGATGATAACAATATATAGGAGTTGTGGAATATTACAATACTTTGTAATCTGCTTTACTAAGATGATTCAAGACACTATATAAAGCTTCAAAGCTATTGGAAATGTCTTGCATATTTTATTCCCTATAAAATTTATAGAGAAATACTTTCCTCAGTCTTTCACAATTTAGGCTGCAAATGTAAGATAGCATTGAAAGTAGAATTTTATAGTCTTCTCATATAATTGATATGATTAGAAGAGTTTTAGTTGATTTGACTATTGGGTTTTGGAGATTTTGCACTTAAACTCCTAAAAGCTGGAAATTTAATATAAAATTTGATATCTTTGGAGTTGAAGTTTGAAATACTGAAAACCTAATACCTTAATCTACTAAAGCTCTTTCAATAGTACTAAATAGATGAGGAGACTGTAAAACCCAACTTTTATACTAATCCTCGATGTGTAGCCCACATGGTTGAGGACTGAGAAGAATACTTCCCTTTAAATTATATAAGGAATAAAATCTGTGAAGTATTTTCAACTGACTTGAAAGTTTATATGATATCTTGGATAACATTAATAAAGTATAGTACAAAGTATTAGAATATTATATAACTCCTATACATTGTCATTATCTAATTCAGTTTATAAGATCAATATTTAACAATGCTCTTGTATATTGTCATAAAATCTCCCAATGTTACTACCAACAAATAGTAAAGTAGCTCATTTAACAAATACAAGACATATAAGATCAGACTATTAACCTAAACCAGTCTCTTTACATAAATCTTTACTTTTCTTAACCACTATCGTAACTAAGATTCTCTGCTGCCAATTTTAACTTATTTGAAATAAAATAAATATAGAATGAATCATTTTCTATCATTAAATGCAACCTCTATGTTCTGATTCTCCATATTCAAAAGTACTTTCTAATAAATTTTTAATATTGTATCATTACTATTTATGTACATAGTCAAATATATATCTAGTGTTCCAGTGGTTGCCATGGTGAGCCGCATCTCGGTCCTGAGCCAGTAAACCATAAATGACGTTGTAGGTGGCGCCCTCTTTTTTTTTTTCACTTTTTTTTTTTATCATATATTCATTGTTTAACGGTATAAGAACTCGTATGCAGGGCTAGCTATGGCGGAAACAAACCCAAAATCCGCGCATCCCACCTCGGACCAAGTGAAAACGTGTACCCCCACGCCCCTCTGGTATGGGCCCAAGGGCACACACCCCAAGGCAGGCCAACTCAGGTGCCCAGTCCGCAAACTCCGCGACTTGAACCCGAAAGGGGTCTCACTGTAACGTCCCAAGCTTGTGGTTAACTAATAGCGACGGGCAACGATACTTCACTCCTTCGTTACAATCTTAGTAGATATAACAGTTCTTAGATCCGTTGATCTACGTTATCCCAGTTCGTCGGATAACGCCTGTTCAATCTTGACTAAGATAACTTCGTCTCACGTAGGCTCGTGAGAAATGTGTTGGATATGCAAATGTGATAAAGAGCGCAAAGATGTTTTATTCGTAAAGTAATAAGTAAGGAAATTACTTAGAACATTCAATCTAATTTATTTAACCACGTACTGCCGACTCCGGCATACGAGGTGCCCGGGGCTGGAGGGCCCCCCGGTTAGCGCACCCCCGGTAACTACCACTATCTACAAACAATCCAAACCTCCGACTCCAAACCTCAAACATGTCCGCGCCATGCCCACAACACGAACACTAAGTACAAAGTCATCAACGGTAAAGAAAGTCCTCCCCAAAGCGACACCGTAGACCCTCTGGTACGGGCCCAACCAAGCCAAGCAGCCGAAGCCACAAGACCTCCTCGCGTAGCCGAGGCCGAGCAAGGTACCAGTCCCCCAGGTTCCCCGTACAAAAATCAAAAATCCACAACCGCCATCTAAATATGACCCCGCAAACCCTCCCCCACAGTAGAAACCCACCCGGGCGCCCCCACTCAATGATCTCGGGACACCCCCAGCCGACCGCCACGGCCAAACACCCCCCCAAAATCCCATAAACAAAAGAAACACCCAAGACCCAAGCGCGAAGTCCCAAAGGAAAGCCGACTTACTGGACAAGGGCTCCCTAGCCGAGGGGGCCAGGACCGGCACGCATCTGGCGCGTCTTGCAACTAGCGCAATAACCCCAGGGGGCACCATCCGGACGGCCAGTCAATCGCAGACTATTCTCCCCACAGGAAGGACACCCACGACGATACACCTCAGCCTCCGCCACCGACAAAGCAGACAAGCCGGAGTCCGTAGGAGCCAGGCGCGACCGAATGCGCACCGGCGATGGTGATGACGTATCCGAACCGGGGACAAGTGGCACAGGTGAGGTCTGGTCATGCTTGACCCGGCACTTCTTGTTTCTCCTCCTCTTCTCTCCCCCAGGCGTAGGCCTACGGTCGGGGGTGGACGGGCCACCCTCAACACCACCCACCGCCACAGGAGGGCCGCCACCAGAGGCGCTTCCCCGACCAGCCAGGGGCTCAGCCACAGAGGACTCAGGCACCTGACCCCCCGAAGGAGGCAATGCCACCGCAGCCGGCGCCACCACAGGGCTAACCACCCCACCCACCGAAGAGGACGCCTCTACCACCACACCCGACGAATCAGGTGGGGGCCCACCCACACCACCCTCCGTGGAGGGTGGTGGTGGGATAACCGCCGGCGTAACAACTCCCCGAGCGGGCTCCTCTGCCGGACCCTGAGAATTCTCAGGGTCTAGCCCATCCCCCACCGTAACAATCGTAGCAAGCAAAGCAACCGAGGGAGTAGGTGATAAAGGAATAACCGTAGGAACCTCAGGTTCGCGTTGCGAACCTGACAGAGCAGCGTTCTCCTTCTCAGCGCGATGAAGCCGCCGAGAGAGGACAGAGATGTGATGCCGAAGGCGAGAGACTTCGGCCTCTAGGGCGAAGTTCTTCTCAACGGCACGAGACAAAACCACCGACGAGCGCAAGGCGGACGCGGCGGAGGGGGGAGAGGCTCGCTTAGCCATAGCGACCGTAAAGAGGTGAGGCTAAAAGTGAGGAAGTCGTAGATAGGCGAGATGAAGAACCTGGGTTCTTCAAACGATCGTAGGAGGAGGGATAGCGACTATCGTGATAGAAGCTAAAGACTTGAAGCTATCATGAGATAGGAATCAAGGGCTCTGATTGGCCTAACACTGTAAATTCGCTACCGAGGCGGAGCGAAGATAGAAGTAAGGAAATTACTTAGAACATTCAATCTAATTTATTTATACTTGTACCGCCGACTTCGGCATACGACAAGTCCCCGCCGGCACAGGGTTAACGCGAACCGGAACTACCACTACCTACGAATAAACCAAACCTCCGACCGCGTACCTCAAACATGCCCGCGCCATGCCCACACCACGAACACTAAATACAAAGCCATCAACGGTAAAGAAAGTCCTCCTTGCCCCCGCATCCGAAGTACCTCTGGTATGGCACAAACCGCAGCCCTTGTAACAAGTCCACATCATGCCTGAACAAGGAGTACGAGGGGCGAACCCACGAATACCAAGATAAACAGGCGACAGGCAGGACCCAGGCCGAAGCCAAAAGCCGAAAGGTTGTCCGACAAAGGCAAGTTCCCCGTACACAAACAAAATTCCACTACCGCCCGGTCTGAATACCGTCCCGCAATCCCTCCTCCACGGTAGAAAACCAACAACAATTTATCAACACGGGTGGCGCAATGGCAGAGAGGTTACGACCAACTTGTCCGTAACTCGCATCCGCACCCCAGGCCGTCGACCCTATGAACCCACTTTGCCAAGTGCCTCCGAGGAGCGTAATGGTGAGGAGGACCTGTACCTGTTACCCGTAACCCCAAGCCAAACAACCCAAAACAAAAGAAATACATAGAGGTGGTGACAGACCGGTAAGGTCAGTAGGGCCTATCTCCTACCCGTGGTGCCATGCCCCCGCCAGCCAAACCCGCAACCAAACCAAAGAAACCAAACAAGCTCCACAGAACCCAGCACGCAAGACCCAAACAAGTCCAACCCAGAGGTCACAACCCACTATCCGCACAGGTGGCCATCAGCCAGCCGGTCCGTCAGGAAGCTTTGCAGCACTCAGCAGCTTAACCTTAACAGCCCAAGCCGTCCGGAAACACTTAATTAGACCTCGCCCAACCTGACGCAGGCCCGACCGGTGCTCGCAGGTGTCTCTCCCCACTAAGTCAGCCCCCCCCAAGCCCCACACACCAGGCACCGCAGCTCCCATCGAGCCCCCTCAGCCCCTCGGGCAGATCAACCGCCCGACAGCCACAGGACAGCCAATACCTGACCCTACCAGGCAGCCACTGATCTTGGCCACACCAGCCGAGCCCCGTCCCCCAGCACCGACAGCCGAGGGGGGCCACCAGGACAAGCCCGGGGCCACAGCATAAAGGGCCGCCATCCGAAGGCAACGGCCACAGCCCCAACCCGTCCGAACCGAAGTCCAGACAAGCCGAGAAGGAAACCAGAGAACACGCAGGCCCCCCAAGGTGGGCCCCGAAGGGCGACACTGTAGACCGACGAAAGGTACCCAAACTGATGATTCAGAGAGGGCGGGTACCAGGATAGCAAACGAGACAAACAGAAGGTAGGCCCCACTTGCAATGGGTGTGACCGCAAACCACGATCCGTAACCACACCGACCCCTGCACCAGACCAAGCGTGGCCCGGCAGCCAATCGCCCCACACCACCCGGGCAGAAGTTCATCCGCACCAGGAGGCAAAAGATTTCAGGGTCAAAGGCATCCCCACGTAGAAGCGAAGAGATGACGCCCGACTGAACCACCGTAACGCCACTTGTACCAAGAACAAGGGAACGGTGATAAACGACATCGTAGGATTCCAATCGTGAGAGTAGTAGACGAAGGGCGGGGCCGGCGAGGACCCCGTCCCTTAAGGAATGATGCGACCGGTACGACGTGTTGATACTTGGGAAGGTCATCAGTCTACCCCAAGGGCGTTTTGTATCGTGAACACTAAGGACTCTGTTAAAACTCAACAAGAAACATGAGCTGGTCCAAAGAACGACACGGGTGTTTCCCCCCACAGCAATGTTCAAATCCCCCATCCTCCGAACGCGAAACTCTGCGAGTAGATGAGTAGACAGAGAAGCCGAAGTCTTTTTACCGAAGGATGGCTCGTAGACGCCAAAGGTGAAGAGGCTCGAAGCGAAATCATCGTCAGAATCAAACAACAATGAGGAGGCGAAAACAAGTAACCACGACGCTCCACCACACGACAACCTCAACACCAAAGACCCCAGGAACTACTGAGCGAACTCAGATATCTCCCCCAGAATCAAAGGATCAGAAAGCTATCGTGGGCGCGAAGGAACGCTACCGAGTCGGAGTGAAGATAGAAGTAAGGAAATTGCTTAGAATAAAGCATGAAGAGCCTATCTTCCTCGGTCGTATCGACCTCCTTCTATAGTGCTCGACCGCCAACCCTAACCCTGATGACTCACAAGTGTGAGCCGTGCAAAAAGCCTTACCAAAGTCATATGACTAAAATGAGTCATTTGCGCGAGACCCATGACACATAATCGAGTCATGTGCGAAATATAACAAATCATAACATAAACAAGTCATATGACTCAAGCGAGTCATATGCGCAAGACCCATGACTCATAATCGAGTCATGTGCGAAATCCTGAGCTACCTGTCACATCCGTGACATTAGCTCCCCCCTCCTTAAGCCTGAGTCCCATCAGGCTTCTATCTGCTATCCCCCATCTTTACTGGGTCCCGTCCGGACGTGCGGACGGACCTTCGAAGTCTGTGAAACTTTGACTCCCAATCTCCGGCCCTCGTTCTCACTACTTCGAGCGTGAGGTCAGCCGTTTCGATCCTCCTCTGCTGTTGGGCAATTGTTTGTGCGTGTGCCGAAATTGTGGTTTCGGCCGTACCAAGTTGGCTTCATAGTCCCGCGATTTGCCTTTGTAGGCTTTCGTAGTTGGGTTCGGTTTCCGTGGAGGGGTTTTCGGCCCCCCCTTCCACAGGCTTCGTCCTCGAAGTCCTTTTGTGTCGGTAGGCATCTTTTCTTTGGAGCGGTGCCCTGCTCCCGTCCTTTTGCGGGTAGTACCCTGCCTGTACTTTCGCCGCTTTGAGCATCGCACAGTGCTTGCTAAAGCAGTGTGTCTAATCCTTAAGGACGTGGTCTGTACGAGGACCTCCCCTTCTATATTCCCACGGGAACCATCCGGATCCCTCCTTGTTCCCGTAATGTACGGGACATCTGTCGTCGTAGCACACCGTCCAACTCGTCACGTTGTTTGCATTCCGTCTTGCTTCTTCCTCGCGCTTGGTAAGTTCTTCATCTGTTGGCCTCATCCATGAGTACTCTGGGCTTGTGGGGCTGATTGTGCGAGGGCAATCATTCCAGCCCTCATGGATCTTCATAGGCGACTTAGCGCCTTCTTCGTTCTTGGGGTTGATGGTGATCATTATCCCGGTGGGGCTTGTCGGGATAGCTTCGGTGGAAGAGTTCGATGGCATCTTGAGCGTTTTTGAAGCTGCTCGCTGGATACCAGGTTTTATCGTATTCGTGAGAGTAACCAGTCCACTTGGCACGGTATTGGAGTTTTCCGTAGCCCAAGCGAGAATCGACTATCTGGTCGAGTTCGTATTCGGATTCTCCGTCTATTTCTAGCGGAGGAGGAGGAGTTATTGTTTGTGAGGGAAACTTGTTATCATTGTAGATTTCGAGGAGTGAGATGTGGAATGTGTTGTGTATTCTCATCGAGGGAGAGAGATTGAGCTTATATGCTCGATTCCTAATTCTTTCCAATATCCGAAATGGCCCGATTTTTTTGTAATCCAATTTCTTGGCTGGTCCCGTGGTCTTGATGTGGCATGGTAACAGCCAAACATTATCTCCTGTTCGTAGGTTCGGATCGGGTCTTCGGTTCTTATCGTATTATTCTTTATATAGTTGCAGTACATAATCCATTTCGTATCATAATGTGTCGTGCAGTTGACTCATCTCCGTCTTATCTGTTATCATTCCAATACTCGTATGATTTGTGGCCTGATTTCTCAGATGTTGTCCATAATTGGCAAAGAATGGTGTTGTGCCAATTGTCTCTTGTTTGCTGTTGTTATATGCAAACTCCGCCATCGGAAGTAGTTCCCTCCAATTATCTTGTTGATAATTGATGTATGTGCGAAGATACTGTTACAATATCCCGTTTACCCGTTTGGTCTGTCCATCCGGTTGTGGATGGAAGGCGGTGCTGAGCCTGTTCCAGATCCCCATTTCTCCCGTTGCCTTTTTCCATGCTCCGCATGTGAATAGTGATCCTCGATCTGTGATGATGGTTTTTGGTAGTCCATGTAATCTAAAGATTTCGTGGAAGATTGTTTGGATGTTCCGCCGTTGTCATATTCTTTTTTACTGGAATAAAGTGACTAATTTTGGTTAGGCGATCCACCACAACCAAAATGGCGTTCTATCCTTCCGAATTCAGAAGGTCGGTAATAAAGTTCATGGTTATTGTTTCCCATGGTTTTTCCGGGACTTCGTTTGGTTTGAGTAATCCGTACGGCGCATGTTTGGCCGTTTTCGTCCTTTGACATATATCGCAATTCTTGACGTATCTCTTGACGTCCTTGCGCAGTCCTGGCCAATAGAATGACCTTGTGATGAGCTCCGTTGTTTTAGCCGTTCCTCCGTGTCCCGATATTTGTGAATCGTGATGTTGTCGTATGATTTCCGTCCTTATCTTTTCTTCTTCCGGGATCCATTGTTTTCCTTCATACCATAGTTGATTTTCTTTCCACTGGCATAAACCCAGTGCTATCCCCTGCATTTCCTTTCTTCCTTCTTCCAGTGCTTCCCTTATCGCTTTGATAGTTCCATCTTCATTGCTCCCTTCCTGTCTTCTTTCTTTGTTTTCTGTCGTAATTTCAACCATCTCCATTGCTTCAATTTTGTCTTTCTTGAAATATCGGTCGACTGGTAGCAACGTTTGGATTTTCCTGGTAATCCTTTCGTCATTATCGTCTTGTGGTCTGTCGCTCGATATTCTTGTGAGAGCATCTGGTTTACCCCCTTCCTTGCCTGGTCGGTATTCGATTTGGAATTTGAACTGACTTAGTTGTTCTATCCATTGTAGTTGCCGATCGTTTAGCACCTTGTCCTTCATCAACGGTACTAGGATTTTGTGGTCTGATAGTACTTTCACAATACCTTTCGTGTCGCAAACGTATCGCCTCCATTCCTTTATTGCTTGAACTATTGCTAATAGTTCTTTGTTGTGAACGTCGTAGTTGCATTCGGCGGGTGTCATTTTCTTTGACCGATAGGCGACCGGTCTCCCCCTTCCCTCTTCGCATTTCTGTGAGAGTATCTCGGAACAGACGTATTTCGAGGCGTCAGTTTCGATTACTAGTTCTTTGTCGGGGTCGTAGTGAACTAGTAATGGGGTGCTTGTGAGTCGTTTCCTGATGCCGTCGAATGCTTTCTGTTCCTGTTCGTTCCATCTCCATTTGGCTTCTTTCTTTGTTAGGTTATAGAGAGGTTTAGCAATCCTGCTGAACCCTTCTATGAACCTCCGATAGAAGTTGCAGAATCCAATGAAGCATTGAACATCCTTTCTCGTTCCTGGTGGTTTCCATTTCCATATGGCGTTCGTTTTGACTGGGTCCACTTTAACTCCTGGTCTGTTGATGATGAATCCCAAGTATTCTGTTTCCTCCTTATGGAATTCGCATTTTGTTGGCTTGATCTTCATTCCGGATTCCTGGATGCATTCCATCACTTCTCTAACGTCTCTGATGTGTTGCTCCAGGTTATCAGAATAGATTTGTACATCGTCTAGATAGATGATGCAGCATCTGTCGAGGAATCTAATCAATATTTGATTAATCCATCGTTGAAAAGCCGCAGGTGCGTTGGTTAGCCCGAAAGGCATAACCAGGTATTCGTACATTCCGTATTTGGATGCGAAAGTGGTTTTCCATTCGTCTCCTTTTCGGATTCGGACGTTGTGGTACGCGTCCTTGATGTCGAGTTTGGTGAAATATTGTGCTGTTCTTAACCGATCCAGGGCTTCTCCTGTCAGGAGTAGCGGGTATCGGTCCTTCCTTGTGAGCGAATTGAGTGCTCGGTAGTCCACACACAGTCTTAGCTTTCCGTCCTTCTTTTTGATGAACATTATGCGTGATCTCCATGCTCCTTTCGTTTCCCTAATCCATCCTCGGTCCAGATTGGTTTTGATGTATTGACTTAACTCTTCTAACTCGTATTCGCTGAGTCCATTTACCTTTTTCCATGGTATATGTTGTGTTCTTTTTCCGTCTTTGTCTAATTCGTGGTCGATCACCAGGTCTACCCCGTGTCGATGCGGGGGTAGTTCTGTTGCGTTGTCTTCCGTGAACAGATCGTGGAACTTGTGATACTGTTTGGGTATAGTATCCCTCCAGTCTTCTTGCTTTCGTTGTTTTTTGTCTCTTATGGCCAGCTCCGTACTGATGTTGATCTTTTCCCATTCTAGGTTCTTCGTGGCGAAGTTCCATCGGAGCATGCCAGTCTATGCTCCTTTCTTATATTCTTCGCGGAATTCTTCCGCCGTTATTTCGCATATCTGAACATTGAAGTGTTGGCTCTCGGTAGCCTCGTAGTGGTCCGTTGACCCAAAACCTTGGTTTCCTCTTGTCGTGTTATCGAGGTCGTTAACTTCTTGAAGTTCTTCGTCGTTGATCTTTTCGATAATCAATGGAGCAATTGGATCTCCTTTTGAGATCTTATACTCCTTATGATTCAGATTGGCCAAGACCACCTCTATCTCACCAGTATAGTCGGCATCGATTACCCTGGCGTTGACTATTAGCTTGTGCTTCACCGATAGTCCACTCCTTGGCGCGATCCGTCCGTAGGTGCCGTCCGGTAGTCCAATGGCTATTCCTGTTCGTATCGTGGCTTATTCTTTTGCTAGTATTGTGGTATCTTCGTGTGCATACAGGTCGTGTCCTGCAGCCTTTGTTGACCCTCTAAGAGGTATCCGAGCCTCCGGGTCCATCTTCTTGACAAGAATTCCTTGATTCTTGTTCTTTTTCTGTCCATTGATAGACATCTTGACCTCTTCGTATCTTGCTTTGAGGCTTTCGTATTCGACTTCGACTTCTGGGGTTCCGTATATGACTGGCGGGTCGTGTAGGCATTCCTTCTCGCATAATCCGCTTGTGAAGGTAACTTTATTCTGCGTCCAATCCATATCCAGGTTGTGCTTCTTGAGCCAGGGCATTCCTAGCACTATCTCGTGGTTTTTGAGATTTACTACTTGGAAGGTTGCCATTTCCCTATGGTTTCCAATTTCCATAGGTACTTGTGCGATATGGGTGATAGCTCCCATTGCACTCGGATTTCCATCCTCCAGGTAAATCGTCCTTTTCTTATTCGTGTTCTTCGTTTTGATTCTGTGTTTGTCACAGATTCCTTTGTCGATGAAGTCCTCCGTTGCTCCTGAGTCTATCATCGTGTATATCTCAATCGTATCTTGTTGGTTGACTTGTAGCTTCGTTTTGACCATTAACTGGTCTTCGTGTGTTTCCGTTGATTCCGTTTGCAGTGCCGCATATGTATTCGATAACTTGATGGGTTTCGGTTGATCCTTGTCCCTCAGACCATCTATTACTGGGGACCGTCGTCTTTTTCTGATTGGTCATCTCCTTCGTCCATGGATATCTCCCTCTGGTTCGTTGTCTTTGGAAATTGTTAGAACCTTTGCGTGGTAAAAGGTTTCTTCGTCTGTGTTCCATTTCCACTCGATCTTGGCCTTCTGCAATCCTTGATTCCGTGTCCTTTGATTCCGCAATTCAAACAAAGGTTATGCCTTTTTCTTTGGTCGTATACGCCTTGAGGAATGTCGAGCCGTCCTTTCTTCCTGGTGCCGTCCAACTCCATGGGGTCTCCTCTATCGTCTTGCTCTTGTCTTTTCCAGGTTCCATCCTGGTTCCTCGGTGATGTGTATGTTTTGTTGGTCGTGACTGGTGGGTGATAATTTCGTTCTGCTGCTTTGCACTGGTTTATCCAGTTTTCCTGGTCTATCGCCCAGACTGCTAATTCCGTCACCGAAGTCAGTTTTTGCGGCATGTGGATCCTAGCGTCGCGATAGATCTTCTGCAATCCTCGAGTGAACCATCTTCCTGCTGTCGTGTCGTGGACGTTGGTGTCTTGCATAAGCAGTCTGAACTCGTACCAGGATTCGGTTACTCCGCGATTTCCTTGTTCAGCCACTTCGTGCTTATTTCTTGCTTCTTGTTCTCAGTCGAGATCGTCAAACTGTAGGGTGAACTCGGTACGAAATTCATCCCAATCTCTCCAAGGTTCTTCAATCGTTTCTTCTGTATAAGGTCGTATCCAAGCAAGTGCTGTTCCTTCCAATAACGTGCAGGTGTAGAGGATTTTCTTTTGGTCATATCCAATATTCCATCCCACTGCTTCGAAATAGTTGTCGAGTTGAACCCGAAAGTTGCGTAGTTTGTTTCGTTCTCCCCCATATCTGAGTGGTGCTTTAACCTTTGGTTGTTGCATTGTGCGAGCCGGAGCCACTTTTGTTGCCGGAACTGCGGGTAGCACGGCTGCTGTTACCGCAGCTACGATAGCTTGCATTTGGGCTGTGGATATTCCGCTATCCCCTTGTGCTGGTGGCACCGCGGGTGGTGCTCCTGACATCCTCCTTGGTCTGGGTGTTCCCGTTGGTGAATCGTCGGGTGACGATCTTCTTTCAGGTGTGATAGGACTGGTTGCTCTTGATGGTGCTTGACAAACGTTTTCAAGTACGTTGTTGAATTCTTCAAAGTTTCCTGGTCCTCCTTCGTTTTCTCTGAGATCGATGTCTCCTTCGTGGTCTTCTCACTCAGGTTGAGGGTTTATATTCGCTGTGTTGGAGTCGTTGGGCGTCGCTGGAGTGACGCTTTGTAATGTAACGTTCCTAGCTTGTGGTTAACTAATAGTGACGGGCAACGATACTTCTCTCTTTCGTTACAATCTTAGTAGATATAACAGTTCTTAGATCCGTTGATCTACGTTATCCTCGTTCGTCGGATAACGCCTGTTAAATCTTGACTAACATAACTTCGTCTCACGTAGGCTCGTGAGAAATGTGTTGGATATGCAAACGTGATAAAGAGCGCAAAGATGTTTTATTCGTAACATAATAAGTAAGGAAATTACTTACAACATTCAATCTAATTTTATTTATCGACGTACCGCCGACCCCGGCATACGACATGCCCGGGGCTGGAGGACCCCCCGATTAGCACACCCCCAGTAACTACCACTATCTACAAACAATCCAAACCTCCGACCCCGAACCTCCACCATGCCCGCGCCATGCCCACAACACGAACACTAAGTACAAAGCCATCAACGGTAAAGAAGGTTCTCCCCAGAGCGACATCGTAGACCCTCAGGTAGGGGCCCAACCAAGTCAAGCAGCCAAAGCCACAAGACCTCCTCGCATAGCCGAGGCCGAGCAACGTACCAGTCCTCCAGGTTACCCGTACAAAAAACAAAAACTCCACTACTGCCCGGTCCGAATACCGTCCCGCAAACCCTCCTCCACAGTAGAAACCCAGATGGGCGCCCCCAATCAATGATCTCGGGACGCCCCCAGCCGACCGCCACGGCCAAACACCCCCATAAAATCCCAAAAACGAAAGCATCACCCAAGAGCGATGCGCGTAGACCCGAAGGAACGCCGACTTACCGGGCGAGGGCTCCCCAGCCCAGAGGGCTCAGTCATAGGCAAACACCCAGAACGCGTCGCAAGAACCACAGCGCGCCCCACGTCGGCCACCGACCACTCCATCCACGAGGACCCCCTGACACCCAGGGCCAGGACAACCCCCACGGCACAACTCGGCCTCCGCCTCCGACAGCAGTATTCCGCCGGGGCCAAGAGGTACCAGGCGTGCACCGGCGCGCACCGGCGAAGGCGACGATTCATCAGAACCGGGGACAAGTGGCACGGGTGAGGTCTGGTCTTCTTGGACCCGGCGCTTCTTGTTTCTCCTCCTCTTCCCGCCACCAGGCGCAGGCCTACAGTCAGGGGTGGCCGGGCCACCCTCAACACCACCCACCGCCACAGGAGGGGCGCCACTAGAGGCACTTCCCCGACTAGCCACAGGCTCAGCCACAGAGGACTCAGACACCTGACCCTCCGAAGGAGACGATGCCACCGCAGCCGGCGCCACCACAGGGGCCACCACCCCACCCACCAAAGAGGACGCCTCTACCACCACACCCGACGAATCAGGTGGGGGCCCACCCACACCACCCTCCGTGGAGGGTGGCAGTGGGATAACCGCGGGTGTAACAACTCCCCGAGGGCGCTCCACTGCCGGACCCTGAGAATCCTCAGGGTGTAGCCCATCCCCCACCGCAACAACCGTAGCAACCGAAGCCACCGAGGGAGTAGGCGACGAAGGAATAGCCGTATGAGCCGCGGCTCTGGCCATCGTGGAAACCAAGCCCCTAGTGAAAGAGACCTAAGAATCCAGAGCAGCCAACAAGGCAGCGTTCTCCTTCTCAGCGCGATAAAGTCGCCGAGAAAGGACAGAGATGTGATGCCGAAGGGGAGAGACTTCGGCCTCCAGGGCGAAGTTCTTCTCCACGGCACGAGACAGAACCACCGACGAACGCAAGGCGGACGTGGCGGAGGGGTGAGAGGCTCCCTTAGCCATAGTGACCGTAAGGAGGCGCCGCTAAAAGTGAGGAAGTCGTAGATAGGAGAGATGAAGAACCTGGGATCTTCAAACGATCGTAGGAGGAGGGAAAGCAACTATCGTGATAGAAGCTTAAAGACTTGAAGCTATCGTGAGATAGGAATCATGGGCTCTGATTGGCCAGACACTGTAAATTCGCTACCGAGGCGGAGCGAAGCTAGAAGTAAGGAAATTACTTACAACATTCAATCTAATTTATTTATACTTGTTCCGCTGACTCCGGCATACGACATGTCCCCGCCGGCGCAGAGTTAACGCGAACCGGAACTACCACTAACTACGAACAAACCAAACCTCCAACCTCATACCTCAAACATGCCCGCGCCATGCCCACAAGACCAACACTAAATACAAAGTCATCAACGGAAAAGAAAGTCCTCCTCGCCCCTGCATCCGAAATCCCTATGGTATGGAATCAACCGCAGCCCTCGTAGCAAGTCCGCATCATTCCTGAACAAGGAGTACGAGGGGCGAACCCACGAATACCAAGATACACAGGAGACAGGCAGGACCCAGGCCGAAGCCCAAAGCCGAAAGGGTGTCCGACAAAGGTGAGTTCCCCGTACAGAGAACAAAATTCCACTACCGCCCGGTCTGAATACTGTCCCGCAAGCCCTCCCCCACAGTAGAAAGCCAACAACAATTTATCAACACAGGCGGCACCAAGGGAGAGAGGTCGCGACCAACATGTCTACAAGTCGCATCCGCATGCCAGGCCGTCGACACTATGAACCCACTTTGCCGAGTGCCTCCGAAGAGGCTAATGGTGAGGAGGACCTATACCCGCTGCCTGTAACGCCAACCAAATAAACAAAAGAAACACATAGAAGTGGTGACAGACCGAAAGAAGTCAGTAGGGCCTATCTCCTACCGGTGGTGCAATGCCCCCTCCCGCCATACCCGCAACCAAACCAAAGAAACCAAACAAGCTCCACAAAACCCAGCACGCAAGACCCAAACCAGTCCAACCCAGAGGTCACAACCCACCATCCGCACAGGTGGCGATCGGCCAGCCGGTCCAACAGGAAGCTATGCAGCACTCAGCAGCTTAACCTTAACAGCCCAAGCCGGCCGGAAACACTTAATTAGACGCAGGCCCAACCTGACGCAGGCCCAACCAGTGCTCGCAGGCGTCTCTCCCGGCCAAGTCAGCCCCCCCCGAGCCCCACACACCAGGCATCGCAGCTCCTATCCAGCCCCCTCAGACCCTTGGGCAGATCAACCGCCTGACAGCCACAGGACAGCCGATACCTGACCCCATCAGGCAGCCACTGATCTTGGCCGTACCAACAGAGTCACAACCCCCAGCACCGTGTAGCCGAGGGGGGCCACCAGGACGGACCCGGGGCTTCAACATACGAGCCAGTGTCCTAAGACGCCGGCCACAGTCTCAGCCCGCCCGAACCGAAACCCCAGTGAGCCGATAGGGAAACCAGGGAACCCGAAGGCCCCCCAACGTGGGCCTCAAGGGGCCACACCGTAGACTGACGAAAAGTGCCCAAACTGACGCTTCAGAGAGGGCGGGTACCAGGATAGGAAACGAGACAAACAGAAGGTAGGCCCCAATTGCAATGGGTGTGACCGCCAACCACCATCCGTAACTACACCAACCCCTGAGCTAGACCAAGCGTGGCCTGGCACCCAATCGCCCCACACCACCCCAGGCAGAAGTTCATCCGCACCAGGAGGTAAAGAATTTGAGGGTCAAAGCCATCCCCACGTAGAAGCGAGGAGGAGACACCTGACTGAACCACCGTAAATGCCATGCGAACCGAAATTGAGGAAACGGTGATAAACGACATTGTATGATTCCGACCATAAAGATAGTAGACGAAGGGCGGGGCCGGAGAGGCCCCCGTCCCTTAAGGAATGATGCGATCGGTATGAGGTGTTGATACTTGGGAAGGTCATCAGTCTAACCCAAGGGCGTTTTGTATCGTGAACACTAAGGACTCTGTTAAAACCCAACAAAAGACATGAGCTGGGCCAAAGAACGACACGGGTGTTTCCCCCAATAGCAATGTTCAAATCCCCCATCCTCCCAAGGCGAAACTCTGCGAGTAGACAAGTAGACAGAGAAGCCGTAGTCTTTTTACTGAAGGAGGGCTCGTAGACGCCAAAAGTGAAGAGGCTCGAAGCGAAATCATCGTGAGAATCAAACAAAAACCAGGAGGCGAAAACAAGTAACCACGACGCTCCACCACACGACAACCTTAACACCAAAGACCCCAGGAACTACTGAGCGAACTCAGATATCTCCCCCAGAATCCGAGGATCAGAAAGCTATCGTGGGCGCGAAAGGAACGCTACGGAGGCCGAGCGAAGATAGAAGTAAGGAAATTACTTAGAACATTCAATGTAATTTATTTATACTTGTACCGCCGACTCCGGCATACGACAAGTCCCCGCCGGCACAGGGTTAGCGCAAACCGGAATTGCCACTAAATACGAACAATCCAAACCTCCGGCCTCGAACCTCAAAGATGCCCGCGCCATGCACACAACACGAACACTAAGTACAAAACCATCAACAGTAAAGAAAATCCTCCTTGAAGCGACACCGTAGACCCTCTGGTACGCGCCCAACCAAGCAAAACAGGCGAAGCCGCAAGGCCTCCTCTCGTAGCCGAAGCTAAGCAAGGTACCAGTCCCCCAAGTTCCCCGTACAAAAACAAAAAATCCACTACCACCCGGTCTAAAAACCGTCCCGTAAACCCTCCTCCACAGTAGAAAACCAACAACAATTTATCAACACAGGCAGCACCAAGGAAGAGAGGTCGCGACCAACATGTCCGCAACTCGCATCCGCATGCCAGGCCGTCGAACCTATGAACCCACTTTGCCGAGTGCCTCCGAAGAGCGTAACGGTGAGGAGGACCTGTACCCACTGCCTGTAACCCCAAACAAAACACAACAAACAAAGGAAATACATAGAGGTGGTGAAAGACCGAAGAGGTCAGTAGGGCCTATCTCCTACCCGTGGTGCCATGCCCCCGCCCGCCATACCCACAACCAAACCAAGGAAACCAAACAAGCCCCACAAAACCCCGCACACAAGACCCAAACAAGTCCAACCCAGAGGTCGCAACCCACTATCCGCACAGGTGGTCATCAGCCAGCCGGTCCGCCAGGAAGCTTTACAGCACTCAGCAGCTTGACCTTAGCAGCCCAGTCCAGCCGGAAACGCTTAATTAGACCTCACCCATCCTGACCCAGGCCCGACCGGTGCTTGCAGGCGCCTCTCCCCGCCAAGTCAGCCCCCCCCAAGCCCCACACACCAGGCATTGCAGTTCCCATCCAGCCCCCACAGCTCCTCAGACAGCTCAACCGCCCGATAGCAAGAGGACAGCCGATACATGACCCCGCCGGGCAACCACCGTCTTGGTCACACCAACAGAGTCCCAGCTCTCAGCACTGTGTAGCCGAGGGTGGCCACCAGGACGAACCCTGGGCCACAATCATAGGGGCCAACACCCAAGAGCACTGGCCACAGCCCCCACCCCGCCCGAACCAAAGTCCGGTGAGGCCGAGACAGAAAATAGGGAACCTGAAGGCCGCTTAATGCGCGCCCCAAAGGGCCGCACCGTAGACTGACGAAAGGTGCCCAAACTGACGCTTCAGAGAGGGCGGGTACCAGGATAGGAAACGAGACAAACAGAAGGTAGGTCCCACTTGCAATGGGTGTGACCGCCAACCACCATCCGTAACCACACCGACCCCTGCATTAGACCAAGCGTGGCCTGGCAACCAATCGCCCCACACCATTCCGGGCAGAAGTTCACCCGCACCAGGAGGTAAAAGATTTCAGGGTCAAAGGCATCCGCACATAGAAGCGGAGAGGTGACGCCTGACTGAACAAGCGTAAATGCCACAAGGACGTAAACTCCCAGGGAACGGTGATAAACGACATCGTAGGATTCCGACCGTAGATACGATAGACGAAGGGCGGGGCCGGCGAGGCCCCCGTCCCTTAAGAAATGATGCGATCGGTACGACGTGTTGATACTTGGGAAGGTCATCAGTCTAACCCAAGGGCGTTTTGTATCCTGAACACTAAGGACTCTGTTAAAACCCAACAAGAAACATGAGCTGGCCCAAAGAACAACACGGGTATTTCCCCCCACAGCAATGTTCAAATCCCCCAACCCCCGAACGCGAAACTCTGCGAGTAGACGATAGACAGAGAAGCCGAAGACTTTTTACCGAGGGAGGGCTCGTAGTCGCCCAAGGTGAGAGGCTCAAAGCGTAATCATCGTGAGAATCAAATAACAACGAGGAGGCGAAACCAGGTAACCATGACACCCCACCACACAACAACCTCAACACCGAAGACCCTAGGAACTACTGAGCGACCTGAGATATCTTCCACAGAATCAAAGGATCGGAGAGCCATCGTGGGCGCGAACGAACGCTACCGAGGCGGAGCGAAGATAGAAGTAAGGACATTACTTAGAACATTCAATCTAGTTTATTTAACCACGTACCGCCGACTCCCGCATACGACGTGCCCGGGGCTGGAGGGCCCCCTGGTTAGCGCACCTCTAGTAACTACCACTATCTACAAACAAACCAAACCTCTGACCCCAAACCTCAAGCATGCCCGCGCCATGCCCACAACACGAACACTAAGTACAAAGTCATCAACGGGAAAGAAAGTTCTCCCCAAAGCGACACCGTAGACTCTCTGGTATGGGCCCAACCAAACCAAGTTGCCAAAGCCGCAAGGCCCCCTCGTGTAGCCGATGCCGAGCAAGGTACCAGTCCCCCAGGTTACCCGTACAAAAAACAAAATTCCACTACCGTCATCTGAATATGACCCCGCAACCCGTCCTCCACAATAGAAACCCACCTGGGCGCCCCCACTCAATGATCTCGGGTCGCCTCCAGCCGACCGCCACGGCCAAACACCTCCCAATATCACACAAACAAAAGAAACACCCAAAAATCCAAGCGTGAAGTCCCAGAGGAAAGCCGACTTACTGAACCAGGGCTCCCTAGCCGAGGGGGCCGCGACCTGCACACATCTTGCGCGTCTTGCAACTAGCGCAATAACACCAGTGGGCACCATCCGGACGGCCAGTCAATCGCAGATTATTCTCCCCACAGAAAGGACACCCACGACGATACACCTCAGCCTCCGCCACCGACAAAGCAGACAAGCCGGGGTCCGTAGGAGCTGGGCGCGACCGAGTGCGCACCGGCGATGGCAATGACGTATCCGAACCAGGGAGAAGTGGCACAGGTGAGGTCTGGTCTTCTTTGACACAGCGCTTCTTGTTTCTCCTCCTCTTCCCACCGCCACAGGAGGGGCGCCACTACAGACGCTTCCCTGACCAGCCACGGGCTCAGCCACAGAGGACTCAGACACCTGACCCCGCGAAGGACGCGATGTCACCGCAGCTGGGGCCACCACAGGGGCCACCACCCCACCCACCGAGGAGGACGCCTCTACCACCACACCCGACGAATCAGGTGGGGGCCCACACCAGCCACCCTCCGACGAAGGTGGTAGCGGGATAACCGCCGGCGTAACAACTCCCCGAGGGGGCTCCTCTGCCGGAGACTGAGAATCTTCAGGGTCTAGCCCATCCCCCACCGTAACAACCGTAGTAACCGAAGCGAGCGAGGAAGCAGGCGACGAAGGAATAACCGTAGGAGCCACGGCTCTAGTCATCATAGAAACCAAGCCCCTAGTGAAAGAGACTTGAGAGTCCAGTGCGGCCGACAAGGCAGCGTTCTCCTTCTCAGCGTGATGAAGTCGCCGAGAAAGGACAGAGATGTGATGCTGAAGGCGAGAGACTTCGGCCTCCAGGGCGAAGTTCTTCTCGACGGCACGAGACAGAACAACCGACGAACGCAAGGTGGACGCGGCGGAGGGGGGCGAGGCTTGCTTAGCCTTAGCGACCGTAAGGAGGTGAGGCTAAAAGTGAGGAAGTCGTAGATAGGCGAGATGAAGAACCTGGGTTCTTCAAACGATCGTCGGAGGAGGGAAAGCAACTATTGTGATAGAAACTTAAAGACTTGAAGCTATCGTGAGATAGAAATCAAGGGCTCTGATTGGCGTGACAGCGTAACTTCGCTACCGAGGCGGAGCGAAGATAGAAGTAAGAAAATTACTTAGAACATTTAATCTAATTTATTTATCCACGTACCGCCGACTGCGGCATACGACGTGTCCGCGGCTGGAGGACCCCCCGGTTAACGCACCCCCAGTAACTACCACTATCTACAAACAATCCAAACCTCCGACCACGAACCTCCAACATGCCTGTGCCATGCCAATAACACGAACACTAAGTACAAAGCCATCAACTGTAAAGAAAGTTCTCCCCAAAGCGACACAGTAGACCCTCTGTTATGGGCCCAACCAAGCCAAGTAGCCGAAGCCGCAAGACCTCCTCTCGTAACCGAAGCCGCGCAAGGTACCAGTCCTCCAGGTTCCCTGTACAAAAATCAAAAATCCAAAACCCTCATCTAAATACGACTCCGCAAACCCGCCTACACAGTAGAAACCCCACCGGGCGCCCCCACTCAATGATCTCGGGACGCCCCCAGCCGACCGCCATGGCCAAACACCCCCCCAAAATCCCATAAACAAAAGAAACACCCAAAACCCGCGTGCGTAGACGCGAAGGAAAGCCGACTTACCGGGCGAGGGCTCCCCAGCCGAGAGGGCTCAGTCATAGGCAAACACCCTGAACGCGTCGCAAGAGCCACCGCGCGCCCCACGTCGGCCATCGACCACGCTACCCACGAGGGCCCCCTGACAGCCAGGGTCAGCACAACCCCCCCACTGCACAACTCAGCTTCCGCCTCCGACAGCACTATTCCACCGGGGCGAAGAGGTACCGGGCGCGCAGGGGCGCGCACCGGCGATGGCAACGATTCATAAGAACCGGGGACAAGTGGCACGGGTGAGGTCTGGTCTTCTTTGACCCGGCGCTTCTTGTTTCTCCTCCTCTTCCCACACCCAGGTGCAGGCCTACTGTCTCGGGTGTACGGGCCACCCTCAACACTACCCACCGCCACAGAAGGGGCGCCACTAGAGGCACTTCCCTGACCAGCCTCGGGTTCAGCCACAGAGGACTCAGTCACCTGACCCCGCGAAGGAGGAGATGCCACCGGAACCGGCGCCACCACAGGGGCCACCACCCCACCCATCGAAGAGGATGCCCCTACCACCACACCCGACGAATCAGGTGGGGGCCTACCCACACCACCCGCCGTGGAGGATGGTGGTGGGATAACCGCCGGCATCACAACTCCCCGCGGGAGCTCCTCTGCCAGTCCCTGAGAATTCTCCGGGTCCAGCCCATCCCCCGCCGTAACGACTGTAGCAACCGAAGCGACCGAGGGCGTAGGCGACGCAGGAATAACCGTAGGAGCCTCAGAACCAGTCATCGTAGAAACCAAGCCCCTAGTGAAAGAGACCTGAGAGTCCAGGGTGGCCGACAAGGCAGCATTCTCCTTTCCAGCGCGATGAAGCCGCCGAGCAAGGACAGAGATGTGATGCCGAAGGCGAGAGACTTCGGCCTCCAGGGCGAAGTTCTTCTCGACGGCACGAGACAGAACAACCGACGAACGCAAAGCGGACGCGGCGGAGGAGGGAGAGGCTCGCTTAGCCACAGCCATCGTAAAGAGGCGAGGCAAAAAGTGAGGAACTTGTAGATAGGCGAGATGAAGAACCGGGGTTCTTTAAACGATCCTAGGAGGATGGACAGCAACTATCGTGATAGAAGCTAACGACTTGAAGCTATTGTGAGATAGGAATCAAGGGCTCTGATTGGCGTGACAACGTAAATTCGCTACCGAGGTGGAGCGAAGATAGAAGTAAGGAAATTACTTAGAACAAAGCGTGAAGAGGCTATCTTCCTCGGTCGTATCGACCTCCTTATATAGTTCTCTTCCGCCAACCCTAACCCTGATGACTCACAAGTGTGAGACTTGCGAAAAGCCTTACCAAAGTCATATGACTCAAATGAGTCATACGTGCGACACTCATGACTCATAATCGAGTCATGTGCGAAACATAACAAATTATAATATAAACAAGTCATATGACTCAAGCGAGTCATATACGCAAGACCCATGACTCATAATCGAGTCACGTGCGAAATCCTGAGCTACCTGTCACATCCGTGACATCCTCGTGGGATCGGAGTAGTTCACGCATCTCATCGAGGCTAAGGCCTATGGATTGATCAGGTGGGCTTCACTGATGAGCTCGCGATTCTCGTGCATGTGATGGGATTGCTGATAGTAAAGATCCCGTACATTCCGGAGTATGATGGGGCTGGTGTGTTTGTGGGCTGCTCCTTGCCCGGCTGCTGTGGTCAATGGGTTCGTTCGCCTTACTCTCACGCTCCAAAGTGACTGTTTGCTCGCTGCCTTCTTGGCTGCCATCATCCTCTGAGGTCAGGCCATAGCGTCTGGGAGCTTACCGATATCTGGTAGTTTTTCAAACTCCGGCTAATGTTTCCCTGGATCCGGTTGAGCCAGATCCTACACTTCTTGCAGATCCCCTGCGGCGTGGCATCTTGTTGTGGTTCGGGGTGGGCTATGGTATTTGAGTGACTAGTAGGAACTATCCATTTTGCAAGCGTATAGGAAGTTTGAACTGACGAAGAACCCAAGCTGTAGGCAGGTTTGAGGATCTCGTGTTTGCTAGGATTGGATAGTAGGTGGAGATCTCGTGTTCCTGGTGTTCGCGGTGTCGTGTTGTCTGTGGTTTCCCGGGAAGCCCTGATGGAGCTATCACCCCTCACCTCCCCTTCTGCCGGCTAAACCTTTTTCCCCACCGAGTTACGAGACACTCCATACGTTTTGCCCACTTGGTAACGCGTTTTCCCAACCCTGCATCTATCGAGGGGAGGTTCAAGTATTGCTTATGAACCTGAAAGACAAAGACTACGAGATCAGAAAAGGGGACCGAATCACCCAAAAGATCATCGAGAAAATCGATACTCGGCGACTACAAGAAGTAGTCAGCTTGGAAGAGACAATATGAGGCAAGAAAGGATTCGGAAGTACTAGTACCACGGAGACAGAAAGACCAAAGGAAAAAACCCTCGATATCGATTTTATATCAGCAACAACCATTGGAAAACTCTATCAAAAAGGAGAACAGTGTGGAGTACTCAAATGGGAGCCCGAAGAAGATGGGCCTATGATAGCCGAAGCTTCGACGATAAGCACACGGCAAGCTGTATGACAAGGAATGAATAAGCAAAAGACCACGCTTAAAGAAATAGTACCGAAGGAATATCATGGATTCCTGGACGTCTTCGAAGAAGGTTAAACGAAGGACCTACCAGAACGCAGACCAGAGGATCATAAGATAGAGCTAGAGGAAAGGAAAACGGCTCCCTTTATGAACCTCTATGCGTTACGAGAAGAAGAACTCAAGGTATTAAGGGAATACCTCGAACAGAACCTGGCACGAAGATGGATAAGACCATCGTCGTCGTCAGCAGGAGCACCGATACTATTTGTCAAAAAGAAAGTTGGCAAATTGAGATTATATGTGGATTTCAGAGGACTGAATGCGGTATCTAAAAAAGATAGATATCCACTACCTCTGATAGATGAAGCATTGGACAGATTAGGAAAGGCGCAATGGTACACCAAAGTTGACATCAAGGATGCATACCACAATATCAGAATCGCCAAAGAAGACAAATGGAAGACCGCATTTCGCACTGGGTACGGACTATACAAATACCTAGTAATGCTGTTTGGACTATCCAATGCACCGGCCACATTCCAACGATGGATTAACTCCAAGTTTAGCCAATTCCTGGATGTATGTTGTATCGTCTACCTAGACAATATCCTCATATATTCAGAAAACTTGGAACAACAATTGAAGGATATACGGTCGGTAATCACGGCATTACGACAGGCTAAGGTCAAACTGGGCCTACGAAATGCGAGTTCCACAAGAAAGAAACGGAGTACCCAAGGTTCATCATTAGCCCAAAAGGGATAAAAGCCGATCCGGTCAAAAGGGAAAAAATCGAGTAACGACCGGGCAAACAAGGAGGACAGCCCGATGCACTTACGAGAAGGGCGGAGGATCTGCCGGACAAAGAAGACGAACGGATCAAACAAAGGAAAAGAATACTACTCCCTAAGAAGAAGCATTTCGAAGAAGAAAACGATAGTGGATACGAATCCATGAACGAGATAGGCACGACGGTACTAAGCAACGAAGGATATACTCCGTGGATCAAGGAAAAAACGAAGGAAGACGAAGAAATGAAGGAGATAGCCAAAGCATTGGAAGAAAAACAAAAAGAAATGAAGGGGGTGGCGTTAGGACTATATCAACAAAAAGAAGGCTATCTATAGTACGATAACTGGATAAGAATCCTGGACGAAGAAATACTACGAACGGAAACGATAAGGAGAAATCACGATATCCCTCAAGCGGGACGTGGCGGAACGGCTAAAACTACAGAACTCATCGGAAGGTCATATTATTGGCCTAATATGGGCAAAGATATTAAGCGATACGTCAAAAACTGCGAGGTTTTTCAACGAACCAAAGCAGTGCGTCATGCACCTTATGGACTACTGAAACCCCTGGAAGCGCCTGGAAGACCATGGCAATCGATAAACATGGACTTCATCACCGGACTACCGGAATCGAAAGGTTCTGACGCAATATGGGTAGTAGTCGACCGCCTGACCAAGATGGCACACTTTGTGCCATGCAATACCACTATGGATACGGCACGGTTATTCCAGTTGTTTAAAGACCAAGTCTTTAAATTACATGGACTACCAAAAGATATTATCTCCAACCGCAATTCGTTATTTACTTCCGATTTGTGGAAGGAAATAACGCAAGAGTTAAAAGTAGGATGACGTTAAGCACAGCATTTCACTCACAGACTGACGGACAAACGGAACGAACGAATGCGATATTAGAACAATATCTACGGGCATTCGTAAACTATCAGCAAGATGACTGGATAGATTACCTATCAACGGCAGAATTTGCATACAATAACGGAAAACAAGAAACCATTCAGATGACACTATTTTTTGCGAACTATGGATATGATCCAACATATGATCCGGTAAAATACTACTTGCCGACCAGGATAACGCAAGTCAAGGATATGGACCAACTACACACACAGCTGAAGGAAGAAATCTTTCACGCACAACAACGACACAAAGAATCAGACGATAAACACAGAAAACAGGACCCGAACTTAGCCATAGGAGATAAGGTATGGCTGATACCAAAAAACATACGAACCACGAGACCCTCAAGGAAGTTGGATTACAAAAAACTAGGACCGTTTACGATCAAAGAACCTGTCAGACTCGGAGCATATAAACTCGACCTCCCACGCTCAATGAACAACACTCATCCAACATTCCACATCAGTCTTATCGAACCCTATCAAGATAACTCTTTTCCCTTACAAAATCAACTGCCTCCTCCACCAATCGAAATCGACGGTGAAAAAGAATACGAACTCAACAAAATCATCGATTCTCGCTTGCAATACGGAAAACTACAATACCGCGCGAAGTCGACCAGATATCCCTCTGAACCCAATCTGGAGTGGTATCCAGCCGACAACTTCGAAAATGCATCCATGGCGCAACAACAATTCCACCAACTCCACCGAAACAAGCCCAACCGTGAGCGTCCAGTTCAGAGACAGGGTGGAGGTGAAGAAAGAGGAGGAACTTACCAACGAAAAATGGGTGAACCTGGCCGACTGCAACCGACAAGCAAGCCCATCCCACAAATATGACTTAATGTCATGGACACACTGCTTCGACAATGGGTGTCCCACCCACTACGGGGAGAAGGCCGGAGCGAACTGGTTTCCGAGGGAACGCAAGAGCAGTAAGACTTCTGGGACGAAGTCAAGGAGAGACAGGGGCAAAAAATCCGGCAAGAAAGTTAGTTGGGCGGACCAAATCCCGGAGGAGACCCCCGAAGCGAAAGCCCCCACCACCACGCCGACGTCATCGAGTCCCGAACCCCGCACATCGCCACCAAGCACCGAGCCCGATACCATCGAATCCGTCCAGCAACAAATACAAAAAATGCAGGAGACGATCGACTCTTACGAAATCGATGCCCGACTATACCAAGGGCAAACAAAGATGTGGGAAGCAAGTGGGAGATAGTTGGAGAAAGAGAATGAGCGGTTGGCGAGGAAGGTAACAGCGGAGCAAGTCAAGAGTGGACTTATGGAGCACGCGATGAAGAGGTTGGGTGAGCAACTGAGGAGCCGGGAAGCGAAGTACCAGAGGCTTAAAAACCTCTTGCACGAGTAACTGGGGGGATCAAAAGGACTACTAATCTCATGTTGGAGATAGCGGGAAACGGGGAGTACGACTGGTTGGCCTAAAGGGACTTAGGCCTAGGAAGAGGGGAGCTATTGTCACGATTCTAATCTGACATAGTAAGTTTCTTTTGTTATGAAATTGATTTATGATTTTCCTTTGTTACGTAGTTTGATTTAAGTAGTTTGTTTTATGTTATGTTTTACTTTCACGCACATGACCTATATAGAGGCATGTGACTATAAGGGCTATGTAATGAGGTTGACTGCAAGGCAGACTCGTTGGGGTTTGATTTGTTATGTTTCACGCACGCGACTTATGTAGAAGTCACGGGGCTGCATAAGGAGGCTATGTAACGAGGCTGTGCGCAAGGCAGACTCATTAGGTTTATGTTATGTTTTATGTTATGTTTCACGCACATGATCTATTTAGAGGTCATGGGGCTGCGTGAGGGGGCTGCGCAAGGCAGATTGGCAAGGCAGACTGCCTATAGGTTGATTTGTAAGCGGTTTGGGGGAAGGACTATATAAGCAGGCCTCGGGGGCGAGTTAGTTAGTATGGGCCTGGGCCGCTTCCTTTCTGGCCGCCTCCACCAGATGCGCTCAGGTAAGAGCTACCTGGCCGCCCACCCATCCTGGCACGATGATGACCCTTCTCCCATATGCCCTTGGTGTGATGAGGCCGACCAGACCTTCGAACACGCTATCCTCCACTGCCCAGTCAATTCTGCTGCCCGCGCTCGCCACCTCCAGGGGGTAATGGATATCGGACCTGACTCCTCACTATGGACCTCAATCCCAGCCCTCATAGGCCTTGGACTCTACCTTACCGCCACTCGGACTGGTTTACCCCACGACATTTACGCACACTATGCCCCCCGCCTGCCCTCTCTATCCCGCTCTCCTTCCCACTCTGCCTCGCCTCGGTCGTCGTTGGCTGGGTCGCCAAGTGGTCCAAGTGGTGGAAGGTCTCCTGTTTGATTTCTTTTACTTGTTTATGCGAGTTTAGTTTTGTTTCCGCTATGATGCTATTTAGTTAGTAGTTTTCCTTTATGAGTCCTGAGTAGGTATTGCGTCAGTTATTGGACGCCACCAGAGGAATTGGTTTCGGATATTTCATTTGTTAGTTGTTTGATTTTGGGTTTTGTTTTTGCCATAGCTAGCGCTGCATGCACGTTCTTGTACCTTAACCAAACAATGAATACTTGATAAATAAAAATAAAAACAATAAAAAATAAAAAAGGGCGAGTTAGTTAGTTCTTCACGCAACCATCTAAGTTATTTTCCTACTTATTATTATAAGAACGAACTTACTTTATTCTATCTACCTCATGATAGTTACATGAACTTAGTAGAAGAGGAACGCCTCTACGACTACTAAGTGTAACTAGAGAAATAATTATCGTGTGAACGCACACTATAAGAAAATGACGAAGAAAAGTAATAGTGTGAACGCACACTATTAGTGTAAGAATATAGTATCAAAGATACTATAAGAGAAGTATCGTTGCCTGTCGCGCGTACTAATATAGGAACAGGCCTCTTAACAAGTTCAGTCAGACATACTAAATGCAAGTAAATTTCTGAACAAAACTAAAACAATTTGCCGCCTTGATTTAATTGAATTGAGAAACACACTGGTAGGCGGGAGTGGGATAAAAGATATGAAAATTGACATGTTAACTTGCAACTTGTCCTTCTAGAATGGTGGGGGAGCGGCCCTCTTTAAGTACAATAAAAAAAAAATCAATATCTAATCTACCGGGATTCTGTTTATCGGGATCCTATCTTCTCCGTCACTTCATGTGCCATCTCCTTACGACTCATTCTAGGTTTTACCTTACATGTACATTTTTGTCTCCACCGCTGTGGTTCCTTGACGTCCGCTCCGGTTCCTCGCTTTCCTCACCAGTTCCTCTGCCGGGAATGGCCCCGCTAGTCTTCGTCAGAATTCATTTTTCACCACGGTTATATCCTTCGTTGTTCCTGTCCTATTCATTTACCCCCCCCCACCCGAGTCGCCTTTTATCCCGCTTTTGGTAACGTACCCAAGGTAGAAGCGAGACATCAGGTAGAAGCGAGACACAGCAACCGAGTAGTAAAAAAAATGGAACAACTCAGTCAATTCCCACCCAAAATGAATCAAATAAAATGGAAGAGATTGAGAAAGGGTAGGAGGACCAGCCCAAGTGTAAGAGAAAGAAATAATGTAGGAAAACATTGGAAGATACAAGAAACAAAGTGGAAATTGGTACAGTAATTAAGAGAGACAAGAAGAGAAAATATGAAAGAGTAGGATCATAGGTAATAATACTAAAAGGAATTAGAAGTAGCTATAGGGTCTATGGAATAGTTTGGGGAATAATAGAAGGTAGTGGTTAAAGATAGAGGGTTGTGAAGGAGGTACAGTTCATAGAAATTTAGTAGTATAAGTATTATAACTGATAGATCAACTATCTAAGGAAAAATAACATAGTTATATACTAGAAGAGTATTATACCCCATGATACGAGGCTAGTACAGGCTGGAGGATTGAATTAGAGTAGTTAAAATAGGTTATAAGAATTATTTGAGTATTTAATTCCTCTAGTAGTAAGATATTTAATAAAAGTACTTTGTGATAGATCAAATGTTCGAAAACTATTTTAATTCTATAATTCATTATCATTAAGTAGTTAGGCAATACATATTTACTTAATACATGCTTAATCTAACTTTCTGGTCATCAATCTTGTCATATATATTCTCAATTTAATTGCTACTTTAAATTACTTCTTTTTACTTATTTAAAGCCCCTAGAAACATATATAATTCCCCTTAGTTCAATTTCTGAATTGCATTTATACTTCATTCATCATATTACTCAAAGCATATCTCTTGCATATGATTTAGTTTCTTTATCCTCTGCTAAAATATATCATTTTACCTTAATTTTAGATAGAATTTCTTATATTACTTAAGTCTTATAAGTGATACTATCATTCTATAATCTATAAAAGAGTTGGAACTCTCATATAAAGAGTTATTATGGTTCACTGTATTAGGAAGAACATGTTGAACTAAATGCTAGATGGTAATATCAAATTTCAAGTAATCATTACAATTAACCAAAGTAATTATTGCAATGAAGTAAAAAATATAGCTAAGTTTATTGTAGAATAGATATATATTTATTCTTAATAGTAAGTAAATATTATACAAGCTTTCTTGAGCATTATTTGTAGCCTAGAAATAGATTGTGGCTTTATGATTAATAGTTAAATTAGATATGAAGCTTGGTAATAGAAAACTCATAAATCCTTCTAGCTGATTAGAAAAAGCAATTAATACCATCTCTATTTAAAGCTTACAAGTAGATCAATCTCAGATTAACTTCATATTTTGTTTTTCAGCTTTTCATATAATGTTTACCTAACTCCAAAGTACTAGTAGTGTTTGTAAGATGATTGACTTAAATTCTCACTTATCTTACCTACTTTGCTGTTTACTATCTTCAACCACCACCTTCTATTATCCCCCAAACTATTCCATAGACCCTATAGCTACTTCTAATTCCTTTTAGTATTATTACCTATGATCCTACTCTTTCACATTTTCTCTTCTTGTCTCTCTTAATTTCTGTACCAATTTCCACTTTGTTTCTTGTATCTTCCAATGTTTTTCTACAATCTTTCTTTTTCTTACACTTAGGCTGGTCCTCCTACCCTTCCTCAATCTCTTCCATTTTATTTGATTTATTTTGGATGGGAATTGACTGAATTGTTCAATTTTTTTACTACTTGGTTGTTGTGTCTCGCTTCTACCTGATGTCTCGCTTCTACCTTGGTTACGTTACTCATACTCGCTCATGTACCATTGTCATTTCTACAAATACCCCTGCATATGAAAGGGAGAGCGTAATACTGACCAAACACTGTAGGCCAGCTTCCGGGTAAGCACTGGTGATGAATGATATGAAGGACATGCCCTCAGCTGCTATCTTCCCATCAGATATGGTTGGCGCCATACAGGCGAATTATAGGGAGGGATGAGAAAAAAAGAAACATGGGCAAAACAACGCCCCGTAAGGTATAGTAAACCACTGACCACCCCCTGGAACATTCTACTGCACCCATTGTCTCAATGTAGATCTTCCAGTTATATCTTTGAATGAAATCGGCTAAGCATTGTAGTTAGACCTATTAGGTCAGGGACAAGGGATAGGAGATCTCGGTTCAACTGTAAACAAAATAGCCATGCTAGTTTCAACTACGAAAAACCGCAATACAGCCAGCAAGGAAGTAGAGCTTTTGGTCAATGAGTTGAATAACATGTAGTTAAATAATGATAATCGAAGGTCGGTTTGAGGGGTAGGGAGCAAATAGTTACAAGCCGGAAAGGAGTCCAGTGTTTTAACAAGATGATACAACTTTGGCAAGACCAATGTGGAGTTTTGCTCATCTAGTCAGTGGAGAATTAGATAAGGGCAACATCTTGGACTATCCTTATCTGAGACGAGTTTGGCGCCAAGATATTTGGTTGGTACAAAAAGCAAACACAAATTCGACTCCTCAGAACTGAAGAAATTCTAGGCTTTGAATGGAACTGCAGGGTTCCGAACAGTCCGCGGAAGACTGGACTGGACAGCTAGTCCGGTCGGAAGTCAACTCTAGTCTAATTGTGGAAACTAGACTGACTTGGACAGTCCGGATTATGGGACTTACTAGGCTAGGACTGGTCTGACCAGGCCGGTCAAGCAATTGGATATTCACGGCCCATTGGTCGAATTAGCATAACATTTTGCTTTTTACTATTTTTATCATAGTTTATTACATTCAAATAAAAATCTTCTTAATTAAACCCATTGTTTTCGTGAGTTATACTGCAGAGTCTCAGGAGAATCATAATGGAAATAGTGCCTCGCTTAGATTAGGGGCAAGATTCATGGGTTTCAATTTTTGTTGTAATTCTTGATTGAAGTTGTACTTCTTGCTTGATTGATGCTATACCGGTGGGCGATAGGGCCCTATTTATGCTATAGGAGAGCGCGCTACAATCACCCATGACATGCGCTTCGCGCAAGAGAAAAGGAAAAACAAGCGACAACAATATAACATAGCCGAGCAGTAAAGAGAAAGGAAACGCGAGCGAGACAACCAAACTACTACCACGATAGAGTTTCCGAGGAAACTCTTTGGTAGTTAACCGTGTAATGAGCTCAATCGTATAATGAACCTGTATCGGAATATTCTGTCGTAGTCAATGACAAAACCGATGCATATTCGGAAGTCATATTACAACAATTTTTTTCGGAGCATTAGATGAGTGATATTACATGACTACGCAGCACTTTATAAAGACCAGTCTGGGACCAGTCCAGACCAGACCGGACCACCCGAGTTAGTCGAGTCCAGTCACGGCATCGTTCAGGACTGGCCAGTCCGGTCCTGCCTCCAAGACCTGACCGGTCGGACTATTGGGAACCTTGTGGAACTGATTAGAGAAAGGTAGACACGAGAGGAATAAAAGATACCGATAATGATTCTGGTTATCACATACGATACTCGTGTAGTCAAAATCAGGAAGCTTTGATTGCCAAGCCATCTCGCGCCTTGCTATGGTTGCCACCTCGCGTCACCCACACGTGGCCTAGGGCATCACCTTAGACCGTCCTTATCTGCCAAGAGCTTGGCGCCAAGATATTTGGGGGGTACAAAAAGCAAACGCAACGCCATCTTCACAGAACTCTCCAACCCCTTCTTCGATTTTTTTCTCCACCTAAAACTTGTTCTGGGAGGAATACCGACAAACAATCTTTAACAAACCATTATCATCGGATTCTTGGGCAAGTAAGTGCAACCAACCGTTTCATTTTTTTTTTTTTGTTTTTTTTAATTTCGTTGGGTCTCGGATTCTTGCGGTTAGCAAACAATCTGAACATGAACGAGGAGTGTTTGTCCGATGGTTTAAGCCTGAGGTACGGGTGAAATGAGTAGTTCCAGCTGATGGAAGTCTCACTTTATCAGACAAACCTGATTTTATTTGTGCGTGATTTCTCTCGCAACAGGTATCTGGTACCTACCTGAGGTGAAGGAGTTGAGCAAAAATGCCGGAACCTCTTAAGATAATATATTTGAAAGCGTTTACTAATTAATGACAGGAGCGGTCATAATTTCTAACACTTGGTCCAACATGAGTGCCAAGGAACTCCAAAGTGAATGCGCCAAAAGAGAACTTAGTCGTCGCGGGACGAAAAAAGAGATGGTTAAGCGTCTCAGGGATTACGAAAAAGTGGAACAAATGGGGACAGGGGAAATTCCTCTAACACCCATGAGCATGGTGGCCGAGCAGTTTGATGCGGCTTTGCTTGCAAAGCCACATATCGCAGAAGATGAGAAAATTGACGATGCAAGACAGGTTTTGCGCGATGTCCCAGAACACGAACCACTTATGATCGAACGTGATATCGAGCCACTTACGGTTGGGAGCTATCGCAGAGTTAGCCTTACCACTCTACCTAGCCAAATGGCTGTTCTTCAATCTCGCGTCACATCACTACAGTCCGAGATGGCCACAATGAAGTCACAATACGGAATGCAGCTACAGTCAATGCAATCTCGGATAGTGGACCTGACCCTTGGTAACGAGGCACATATACTCCTTCGCCACCGTTTTATTAGTTCTTCTAAAGAGAAGAAGGGCACCGGGATGTCGGCCAAGGATCGGGAATATCTCACAAGCGGCAATATCACTCCACACGCGGGAAACGCCATTGCGGATGCCCAACTTTATACCGGTCTCAACTCAAGAAAAGACTATGACGCTTATGAGGATCTGTACGGCTTACCGCCACAAGTTGTTCGGGAATTGGGTATGTAATCTCCGCGTAATTTTTACAACACTTTGATCATCCAGAATGCTAACCTGTCTAGAACATGGTGAAACCATCAGTGTGCTTAACATCCATGCCACCGTCTACGCATCCAAAAGTCACGCCGGGAGTAAGACATTCTACCAGAATTTCCGAAACTTTGTCGACCTTTTTAAAAATGCGAATTACGATGTGGGGTATCTGGAGGGGGGCCCTACCCCACTCCGCGAGGCGTTTGACACGTTTGTTAGTTGTCAGAAGTCAGAGGTGACTACAAGATATGGAGGTCATGTCAAGAGCAATGATCATGAGAACAAGGATACCGGGGACCCGCAGGGGGATAAAGGGGGTGAGGGCGATAGAGGGGACGGGGCGGACGAGGCGGACGAGGAGCATGAGGAGCATGAGGGGGATGAGGGGGATGAGGGGGATGAGGGGGATGGGGAGGGTGTGGGGTATGGGACGGGGCGAGGAGAATGATAGGGGTGGAGGGGATGAGGGGGTCAGGGGGTCAGGGGGGTTAGGATGTTGAGCGGGGTGCGGGGATGTGGAGGAAGTGTACAAAGGGGTTCGCGGCGTGCTGTTCTGTAGGAAGAAAAATAAAAGTTCCCCTTCTGAAAATGTCACGAGGTTCTAGGGAGAACGAAAAATCCAAGAAACAAGGCATTCACAGTCATTCTTGATTTCTGGCAAAGCAGGGACCGTATAATAATAAGAAAAACTCTATATCTAATAACTTATAATCTGCTAAAACATTGTATTATGCCATTAAACCTACACCAAACCAGTGTTCCCAAGCGTCCAGTCCGTCCGTCCTTGGCTTCGGACGGGACGGACGACAGTTCCCGGGACCTTGCCCTGGACGGACGCCCGTCCTATAGTCTGGCCAAACCTCTGCCCGGGACGCCCGGCTGGGCCCTACAGGTGTCTCACTTATGTGATTCATTCTGAATATGGCAATGTTGCAAGAACAAGGTTCATGCGTCCATTAACCATCATCTGCAGGGCCCGCCCGTTATCTGCAGTGCATGTTCATCAATTGTACTATCTAATGGCTATCTGCATGCTGTGCACGTCTCCGGTGATACCTCTTTAGTATTCCTCACAAACAATTGTTCTTGTTGACAATTTTCTCGCAGTGCTAGTAGTCATTTCAAACCTGTAATGAATTTTCCAAGTCAATGACCAATTTACTTTGCTCAATCAAAAAAGCTTTAAATAAAGATTCGCAAATTTTCGCATCAGAATTCCTTTAATCAAATGTATCAGAACTATCCTATTCCGTTCATTCCCCTCTTGATCACTTCCGATAATTCCATTTCTCCAGATATGTCTGCAGCACTATCCTATACCTCACGTGGCAGTCAAGGATCTCTTAGTCCTAATGATGCGATATCACAAGTACTTCCTCCATATTTTTGTGATAACTTTCAGCTTGATATTACCTTAGCGAATGAAGATTCCACACATAGTGATACGCTTAGTTCTACTCCGTCCGGACTTCTCACACCCATGTTTGATTCCAACTCTACTATTGGTAACCTTACGCGAGGGCCTTATGCAAATATGGCATATAATCCGATGGGAATGCACCTTGACGTTCCCGGTGCATTTTTGCCAACGAGGAAAGCCTGAAAGAGACATTGGTAGACAGCAAACAATGGAACTAAGGTTTTTGAAAAGGGAAAGTGGCGTTGGCAGTGTGCTCGTTGTAAGTTGACCAGATACGTGTATACTTAGTCTTTAAATCTAGCCATATCACTATAGTCTCGTTTTTATTCTAAAGCAAAGTAATTAATTTCAGGTCCTCATCATCGTGCTCCTGTATATACCGATTCATTGGGCAAAGATATGAACCAGCATAATGCAATCAATCAGGGTATAACAAAGGAATATCCTGATGGTGGCCAAGAAATTAGTAGGGCGGCAAGCGAGTCAAGAATTGTTGCAGCGTTTCGACGAACGATATCACCGGGTTTGCAGTTTAATTCAGATATATTCAAACAGATCTTAATACGATGACTATATATTACCAACACTTCATTTTATGCTACTGAAGAACCCACGTTTCATACTCTATTAACATATTTGCTTAGTTGTGCATGTTCTAGTACTTTCCTTCAAGTACATAATGGTACAATTAGTTAATTAGAGGACTATTTATAACACTTTTACTAATTCTGTGGTCATACTAGATTTCCTGACCCAGTGGCATCCAAAATACTTCACCTAAATTCAGTACAACAATGTCGAATTTGTTAGCTCAGCTTTACGGTGAGTCTTGTACAGCTGTTACAGACTATTTCAAAACCATACCATTTCGCATACATTTTAGCTTTAATATGTGAAGTTCACCTAATTATTGTGTATATCTCAGTGTTCTAGCCCACTGGGTTACTCTAGTTAGAGAGTTGCGGTCGGCAACTCTCGGTTTTCATCGCTTCCATGGTCTGCATACTGGATTCAATATTGCCACAACCCTTTTGGAATTCCTCGATAAATATGAACTAGCCTCGAGAGTCGGATATGTTACTACTGACAATGCTAGTAGTGATCACTCTGCACTAGTAGAGTTAGGAAAGATGCTAGCGAAACGGGATATAAAGTTTACTCCCCCGATATCTGGTGTTAGATATTTGAGCCATATTATTAACTCAGTAGTTAAGAGATTTCTGTAGAGGTCTGATTGGGAAGCCTTTGAGACAAATCCTGCACACAATACAGATATAGAAAAAGAGTCTCAACGTTTGAAATCATGGAGGAAAAAGAGGCCAATGGGAAAGCTACACAATGTAGAATCATGGGTTCTTCATACACTACAATGACGGGATCAATGTTCCCAAAAGGGTGAACTTGCCCGTAGATGTGAGTATACTTGTCCATTAATCCCATTAGTTGGGAATATTACAAGATGGTCAAGCAATGCTGATGTACTAGAACGCGCCGTTGAATGGCGACATATTTTGGATGGCTTTGTAGGAACTGTAGTAACAGAGGAAAGACCAACAAATTCCAGTCGCATTATGCAAGTATCACATACTGATAGTGAGAACATTGAAAACTACTGGTATAATCCTGATTTAGTCACTTCTGATGAGCTGATGTGGGATTACTGGAATGATTTAACAACAATTCATCAAATTCGAAACCCCTTCCGATGATTTACATTACAACTACAAGGTACCGGAACTCAAAGGAAGCATTCTAAAGGCTATCTTTCATGAGTCGTTCCCGCAATGGGTGACCTCCTCGCTCACTTGTAGGACCCAAAGCAAGCTTACTCTGACTCTTCTGTACATAGCAGTCACCTCTTCACATCAATTAATCATGCCTGGGCTATTCTTGTTAGGTTTGTATGATACCAATTTATTTCTATTCTGCCCTAAGGTTAATAGTCGGTTCCCCTCCAATTTCGCTGTCACTCATTGTCGGGGAAAGCAAGTGTGACAGGAAAGCAAGTGTGATGTCTATTTTTTATTTTTTTTTAACATGTTGAATTTTAATAGTTGTACATAACATTATTCTCTATTGTGTATAATGTTATTTTTCAAATACACAACGTATATAAGGATACTATATAACCTGTATAAAAATTCTAACATGTGATTAATAACTAAGTGTATATAGAGCTATTAAAATTCAATAAGTTAAAAAAAAAAAGCTGGATGTCACACTTGCTTTCCTGTCACACTTGCTTTCCCCGACAATGAGTGACAGCGAAATTTGAGGGGAACCGACTATTAAGCCTTTTTCAATACTACCTAGAACTAATTTATGTCATAACATACTATTCATTAGCAGACAGATTACCAGTACTTTATGTATCTGTTGCCCTTGACTCACATAGCAAGGTTAAATATTTTGAAATCGAATGGAAGGATCATCCGGAATCGATAGACTTTGTAAAGGGTAACAGCAAGGATGTTTGGTTAGCGGAATACCGGACACTCACTTATATGGATATATCTGTCACTCCAAATCCAACTACACATAATTTAAATGTAGAGTTAAATCTGTTACCTGATGATACCTTATCCCGCTAGAAACATAAAAAGTGAGCCCGACTTACCAAACGTGATAGTGACCAGTTTGACTGGTTCCAAGCAACAGAGGAAGAGGAAGAGGTTCTAGATATTCTTGCTTATTGGTGTGCCCGGATAAGCAATCCCCGGTAGGCACAACTGGCTCATATGGCTATGAAATTACATAGTATTCTAGCAATGTCAGCAGAGGTAGAGCTTACATTTAGCAGGTATTATACCAAAATCTTTTAGAATATAAAGTACTTACCAGAACTGTATTAATAACCTCCATGTGGTACAAGATTTAGTGGCAAAAACCTCTAGACTGATCGTTACAACTGGCTTGGTGATGAGGTTATCGAAGCAATCGAGTATATGAAATCCTGGCGCCAACCTTGCTTAGTATCACAGAAGCAATGTAGAGATGTTGGGATGATACTTAATGATATGGAGGAGAGGGCAGTGTGATTATCTCAGAGAAGGAGCATAGGTTCTAGTTGTTCGGAACCAGGATCTGATATTAGTGTACAGAATATTTAGTCACTATACTGGTTAGTGGAAAGACTGAGAGGAGGGGAGGGGGGTATCGATGGAGGTGATGGAAGCGTTGAAACAAAATGTTGACAACACCAGATGTGTATAATGTGGAAGAAAACTGCAGCTTTGTGTTTTCAGTATTTAAAACCACTATTTCAATACGACAGTATACTTACAACCAGCGTAGAATGGGGTTTCTGGTAGAAACCATGAATCACTACCAATACCGTGACTGCTCAACATCCATAGGGCCCGGCAGTCATCCACAGGGCCCGGCTGTCCTCTGCAGGGCCCGGCCAACATATGCAGCGCCTGGCCGTCATCCATAGGACCCGGCCGTCATCTGCAGGGCCCGACCATTATGTGTAGATGACGGTCGGAAGTTCCCATTTGGACTATGACTGCAGGGCCCGGCAGTCACCGCCGTGGCCGGCGGTCATCGTGAAGGACGGACGCCTTGCCCTGCCGTCCTTACCCACCTCGCCCGTGACGCCCGGGACGGTTGGGAACACTGCATCAAACCCACAATCACCCGGCTAAGCATATGTACGCCAAAGCTCTCCCGAAACTTTCATGACTGAGATTCATGTACCTTTAGATAATATCTATGAGCCAGCAACTGGGAGCGGAATAGAGCATCAGGAAAAACAAACTCACGATTCTTCATTAGGATATTGCCTCATGGTCAACTGGATGACGCACAGCTTCTCCCACCATCCTCCAGCCACATTGTACATGTACGCAGTTACTATTGCCCAATCACCAGCTTCTGCTGTTCAAGACCCTGAAAAAAGCTTTTACCGCACCACGAGAGATTAAGTACATCACTTCACCTGTCCCATTTCCACTTTAGTCAACCAACTTCCGCATGAGAAACACTTTGCACCCACGACCAACATAATCATCGCAGAAAGCTCTCTAGAGTTTCCCCCATATTCTCCGAGTTAATATCTATATTGGCCGTATGCAGGACACCGCCAAAGCAAAATGTACGTAAAGGCAGCACTAGGCTGTGGTGGGCTTAGGCAGTGTTCCCAACCGTCCCGTCCGGACGCTAGGGCCCTGGCGTCCTATAGTCCCGTCCGTCCCGGGCAGGGTGGGTAAGGACGGCCGGGGACGGCGTCCGTCTTTTGTAAACACCGCAGGACCGTAGGTTGACGGCCGGGCCCCGCAGTCTTTTTGGAAATGGTAATTTTCGGTAGGGCTCGGCGGTCATGAGTAATGACGGGCGTCACCTGTAGGTACCCGCCGTCACCCGTAGGTACCTACCGTCCTGAGTAAGGACGGGCGTCCCTTGCATGCCCTGACTGCTTCCCGCATACCCGAATCACTACCGCCTCGGCCCCGTCGTCACCCATGTCGCCTAACCGATTGCCTATAGGCTGCGTGGTCGCTCCACACCTCTGCCTTGGTTAATAAATCCAGACTTGAGAGACGAAGGTTAACTATTTTGAGAAATCCTAGTGATAAAGCAGAGTCCTCGTTCCTTGGTCTCAATCACTCAGATCTTGTACTCTCTAAGCCTTCTACCTTACCTTCCAGCGAAATTTGCTACATGATAGTAGAACCTGAGCTTCTCTACATTGGAATAAAAATGTTTCACTTCTTAATAACACTAACCTAATGCTGATGAAATTTGGAAACGAAACATAAACCAAGACACCTATAGGGCCCGGCCGTCCGTCCCGGGCATAGGTCGGGACGGACTGCAACTAGGCGTCCGTCCCGGGCAAAGGTCTCAAACATGGCGTCCGTCCCGTCCTAGGCGAAAGACGGACGTACTGGACGCTTGGGAACACTGGGGTGGAGTCGCAAATCCGGGTCCGGGTTATTTCATGCATTCTCAGGGCAGAATTTATGGCACCTCGTAAGGTATCATGCACATTTGCTTACAAACAAGCAACGAAAACGTTCAGTAGCAGGAGGCCGGGTGGAACGGTGGAAGGAAAGATGGGAAGAGGGGAAAATATAGCCAACAAATATCCCTAACTTGGAGGGGAACACAGAAGAGATCTTCTTGCAGGATCTCGGTATTGTGAGGTGGCTGTCATTGGGCAGCCGCCGCAGAGCCGGCTACCATTGGACGGTGGGTATAGTACTGTACAGCACCATACTCGAGCGCATGGAGATTTCAGAGGGGCTTGGGCTGCTCAAGAAAGAGCTTGTGTGACATGAACGATTGAGAGGTGCGGGGTAGCTGCAACGCTCCTTTTCCATATGAACTCACTCTTTTGTACTCCCGTGGATAGGATAATCTTGAGTCTTCTCAGCGTCTTCTATTTCTTCCATTCTCACAGACCTGGTTGAATATTATCTTTACGAACATCACGTCCAATTCGAATTTAGCCAAAACCACAATCTCCTTCGACTCAAGCATCACTTGACCAAATGCGTAATTCGCAATCGAACAGATACTCTGAGGACCATTCCTCCCCCGGAAAGTACGCCCCGAACATCTATCTATTAGCGCTTCATATCGTTAATATAGGTAGTCATAGTTCTGGCACGATGGCCAAAAGTAATATCGGCAGCGACCGTAGCGGCAATACTGACTCAAACAACATCTCCCGCAACACCATCACTATCCATTACAATCAAGTGGACCCAGCCCCTTCCTAAGACCAAGCTGAGATTCTGCAATGCCTAGACACCTCCAAATACTGCGATCACTGATGTCGGGTTCGTGAGCCGGCGGAGGTAACCAGCACCTAGGTGACGGAACATCCGAAGTATAAGGAGTGGTTGTGAAAAGAAAAATCTGGTCTCCTCGGGCTGTCGGGGACCCTGGTCACAGGAAATCTGTTACTGCTTCCTTCCTGGTAAAGCATCTGGAAAGCGAAACAGACGCCATCATCTGCTATTCTTTCTTCAAAGATGACAGTGATGAACAGAGGAGAGCAGCCTTTGCTCTCCGCGCTATACTACATCAACCTTTCATGTGGAAAAACTCCCTTTGCAGATCCGCCGAAGCTGAGTATAAGGGTAGAGGAAGGGGCATTACGGAGGAGATCGAGACCTTGTGGGATATTCTGGTCAAAGTGCTAGCTGAGGGGGGGTGTGGCAATTTAGTTTGTGTGGTGGGCGTGCTGGATATGTGCGATGAAGGGACTCTGGCTTGTTGGAAATCATAGATGCTGCTCGGCATGCTCAAGGCTTCGTTTTCTCGTCCGCCGGCATATCCGTTTGCAGGCACAACTACCCGTCAGTCCGTCAGCACCGCTACCCGCCCGTCCATCCACTATCTGTTCTTTTGTCCCCCATTTGTTTCCCCGTTCACATATTCGATGGCATTCCTCGTGCCCGCCGCTAGTCCGTTCCCGCTAGTATACTACCCTCCCGCCACTTGCTTTGTTGTAGCGGACGTTCTTGCTATGCGCTTCAAAAGGGTTCTGCCGGTGGAGAAGGATAGGAACTTCAAGGGCGTTCTAGACTGTTGGGAGTCTTTGTTCCTGTGTTTCTATTGTGAACTTGGGAGTGTGGAAGGCAGTTGGGGCGCGGAAGGCATTTGGAGTGTGGGAGGCATATTGGAGAGTCTTTTAGGAGTCACTTGTTTGTTTTCTCTATTGTTAGCATGAGTGGCGCACAGAGGGGATGGGAGATGGGTGTGGGAGATGTTAGCGATATTGGTATGGAGAATATGGCAGGAAGCATAGGAAAGGTTATCTTTGTTGTCTATTTATACTCCTGTCTTTTCCTGTTAGTTTACTTAGTGTTGGAGTGTCGTGGATCAACAGAGTCGTGGAGCGAGAGATAGAGAGAAGTTGAATAGAGCGGGTTGTGGAGTGATCTTGGTGACCTTCCCCACCTTTAGTGGTGCCCAGTTTTCACATCGTACTTAGTTATCGCCGCTTCGTCCCCGTGTCACTCGTTCGGTATAGTTCTAGCTCCGGTTAGCCCATAGATATCTATAATGGCTCATCTTGTCCATCATCTCAACGGCCTACCAGGGCCCTCGTCTTCCGATATTCCGTTATAATTCCTAGTTACGAGTCGCCCCTACCACAAGCAGTGTTCTCAACTGGGCAGTCCGTCCGTCCTGGGAGCGGACGGCGGTGGACGGCTATATGCCGTCCCGGTCGGTCAGTCCCAGAACTTGCCCGGCGGTCCCCAGCAAAGGACTATAGCCCGGCCGTCCCCGGCGGGAAATGTCTCATATTGGTAATGGGGGGTTAGTAATCTTTTCTCAAAGACCTAAGTGTGCGGGAGTGCTGTCCTCTCAAGACATATGGACTGGGGTTACGGGGTTGGCTTCATAGGTGTAAACTGGTGTAGAGTAATAGGTTTGCTTCTGAATTACGTCTTGCAATGCGGATGTGATTTAAAAGATGAAATTCATTCAATCATAATGCTTATCGCAAGAAGAAAAAGATGAGAAATTCAATACACGGAAAATAAAAACACATATCAAACAACTCACGAAGAACGAAGGCCAAGAGAGTAGAGTTCCAACGCTTTTAATGTACTCTCCATCAGTCCACCGCCATCACCCGCAGTCCCCCATACTCCCCGGCCGTCCCCTTGGATTCCCGGCAGTCCCCAATGATCCCAGTTGTCCCCCGCAGTCCCCGGCCGTCCCCTACACTAATTTGTCTTAGATTGCAGGGCCCGCCGTCCTACCCAATGACGGCCGTCCTGAGCCTTTCAGGACGGGAACCAACTGGGCTTTGCCGTCCCGTCCCGTCCAGGGCTCTAGGCAGTCCCGCCGCGGGGCCCCGCCGGGCCCCCGGACGGTTGAGAACACTGAATATCTCCCATGTGCTGATACAAATAGCTGCATGTTATACAACCATCGCAGGAATGCTCTCCCCAGTCGTGATAGAGAAGTAGCAAAGTTCAAGTAGCCAGTAATCTTTTGGAGGTCAAGGAGAGAGAGTGAATTTCTCTTAATTGCATTTCCCACTATGGTGCGTGCTTTTTCTAGCTTCTTTTTCGGGAGTCTTATTACCATGCTTTCTGTATTGAGTTTCAATCCCGTGAAACTGACTACTTTGCCTTCTTCGCTCTGTGACTCCTTGATTGCTAGGCTCACTTTTCCTGCCAGGTCGTGGAATCTTTGACCATAGGCTTGTGTCTTGTGCCCTGTGGGGTGAATGATCAGGAAGTCGTCTAAGTAGTGTACTACTATTGGCGGTAAGTTGTTTTTCTCCAAGTCCTCAATGAGTATCTAATGAAATGATTCTGCAAAAAGATTGAATAGGTAAGGTGCTGTACGGAGCCTGAATGGAAGGAATTTTTCACTGTAAAATTTATTTTGCCAGTGAAATCTGAGGAGTGGTTGGTCACTTGGAGAGATAGGAATATGACGAAATGCGCTTTAGAAATCGCGTTTAATGAGCACGCATCCCGAACCGAACTTGCAGATTCCTGCTATGGCATCCTCCACTGTACTATGCGTAATAGTGCTATAAGGTTATGGTATTTGACCATTGCTCAATTCCTGTTCGTTTCCTGCATAGGATAGGTGCAGTATTCAGAGCTTTATACCATCGGACTTGTCCATTAGTCGCGGTGGAGAAGCGATATAGTATCTGGGTAGGGTACCGATGTCGGTGTAGCAGTTGAGACACTTTTTATTCAACTCGGCGGCGATATCGGCAGTGACTGTTTCAGGAGACTCTTCAGCGGAGGAGAGGTTTGGAAAAATGCTAATTGGTCCTCGGTAGTTCTCATAACCAATTTGGGCTCCAAACCTGCATATTTCCAAATGGCATTGATCAGGTCAGAGTCTGGGTACTGGGCTAGAAGTCATTACCATCCAGCTAGTTTGTGCTGGCCTGTGGGCATGGGGATCTCAAGTGCAGAGAATAGTGAGTAGTTGATAAGGGTGTTTGGGCGTAGAGGATGTTTGCTGACACTAGTAGCCATGACTTGGATGTGGACTATGCTAGGCCATATGTGTTGGCTTGGAGAGATGGAGGGTATTTTTTGAATAGTGGTAAGCTTACGACTACTATTGTTATTAGATGACAAGTAATAAAGGCATATAATAGGAGAATAAGGCAGATGAAGAAAGAGATGAGGAAGGAAATAGGAGGACATGCTAGTGCGCAAGGTTCAGGTAAAATTTTACAGGAGCTAATAGTGTATTACTACATTAGTTACATTGTACGGACTTGTCACCATTTCCACATGTGATGCAAATGTGTCGGTACCGGCAGTTCGCTGTTCGGCATTCGCCGTCATTCCAGATACAACAGGCTTGGGGTGATGCAGAATTTGTGAAAAAGGGGGAATGGAATGAATTGGCTGAGAAAGATGGGAAGTGGGTTGCATACCAGTCGGCTGTGTTTGAGTACTGGTTTAGTGGTAGGGGGTTCAAGTTTGTGTTCGAGGTGGTACAAAAAGGTGTATTTCGTCTTAGGAGTTCGGTTATCCGTGATAAGAAGAGAGCCAGTCTTCCTGCTAGCTGGTTCCAGGAAGTTCGTTGGATTGGGTATGCAAAGTAGTGAGAAGCGATGAGTTCGCTGTCGAGTTGACGCCGCTCCTGCGGCAGGTATATGTTTTTCCCGCAAGCTACTCGCTTTCGGTGAAATTGGAAGTGGAATGCTTTTACCCCTTCCCACGTATACTTTTCCAGCAAATCGTAGAGGTTCATGGTATCGATATGTAAGGCGGTTCCCAGTTCACCCTGAAGCCCATAGGATGCAACCATTAACAGGATCCCACTATAGGCAGCCCATGCTTTGAAAGATATACTCATACGGTATTCACCTTCTTTCCCATCTCTTTCTTCTTGCTCGAATTCGATTCCGCTGATGTTAATTGTCTGTTGGGACTCTGCTCTTTCTTTCTCAGAGGTTAATAGGCGGTATATATTGGTTGGCTTGAAGTGGTTCCAGTGTTCCCAAGCGTCCAGTCCGTCCGTCTTTCACCTAGGACGGGACGGACGCCAAGTTTGAGACCTTTGCCCGGGACGGACGGACGGCGGGGCCCTATAGGTGTCTCAGTTTATGTTTCATTTTTAAATCACGTGAACAACTGTCTGTATTATGGAGATGTTAAACATTTTGATTCTGCTATCATGTATTAAATTTTGCTATAAATCAACTAACACTCCAGCACCCCCCACCGGTGGTACTCAATTCTTGTTCTGAGCTCCCTGAACCCACCACACTGTCTTGACCTAACCTTTGTGCCCTCTCCTCCAAATCTTGAAGCATGATCTCTACTTCAACTAATGGCTCTTCGGAAATGAGACTGTAGGTACCTAGAGGTGACGCCCATCCTTACTCATGACGGTAGGTATCTACAGGTGACGGTAGGTACCTACAGGTGACGCCCGTCATTACTCATGATGGTCGGGTCCTGCCGGAAGTTACCATTTCCAAAAAGACTGCAGGGCCCGCCCGTCAACCTACAGTCCTGCGGTGTTTACAAAAGACCGACGCCGTTGCCGGCCGTCCTTACCAGGGTTCCCAATAGTCCGACCGGTCAGGTCTTAGTGGCAGGACCGGACTGGACTCGACTAACTCGGGTGGTCCGGTCCGGTCTGGACTGGTCCCAGACCGGTCTTTATGGGGTGTTGTGTAGTCATGTATTATCACTCATCTAATGCTCCAAAAAAAATTGATACTCATGAATCTTGCCCCTAATCTAAGCGAGGCACCATTTCCATTATGATTCTCCTGAGACTCTGCTGTGTAACCCACGAAAACAATGGGTTTAATCAAGAAAACCTTTATTTGAACGTAATAAACTGTGATAAAAATGGTAAAAAGCAAAATATTATGCTAATGCGGTCAATGGGCCGTGAATATCCAATTGCTTGATGGGCCTGGTCAGACCAGTCCTAGCCTAGTCAGTCCCATAATCCGGACCGTCCAAGTCGGTCTAATTTCCCCCATTAGACTAGACTTGACTTCCGACCGGACTAACGGTCCAGTCTAGTCTGCCGCGGACCATTCGGAACCCTGGTCCTTACCCACCCTGCCCTTGACGGACGGGACTATAGGACGCCAGGGCCCTGGGGTCCGGAAGGGACGGTTGGGAACACTGAGTGGTTCTCAATAATTTGGGTTAAAGTACCCCTCTCCATGCCTGGAAATAGCCTTTCTACTGACTCTACCATACCAGATGCGCTCTTGATGTCGATCATAGCAGTGGGCTGGAGTGGGGGGTACGTACTGGGCAGATTTTAGGCCTAGGTTGTGCTCGGGATCCCTGACCTTCCCTCTCGGAGTTCCGCAAGTTGGCTTTCTAGTTCTGCAATTCGGTTTAATGTCTGGTTTTTTTCTGGTTGTTGGGGGCGGCTGGTAGAGCTCAGAGGTGTAGAGCGTAAAGTGCTGTGGGGGCTTGAGTTCTGAGCCTGTAGGCGTGAGACCACACTGTTAACAATGTCACACTCGTGAGATTCCAGGAGTTCCCGCATATTGTCCAGGGTAATTGGTTGGTTATTCGGACGGTACAATTAGGTGATTGTTGCTGATGTGGTCGGCGTTCGGGGAGTTGAGGAGTCTGAGGATGTGATTTGTGGTACAGTATTTGCTGGTGATTGGTGAGGTATGTCATTGGGGACAGAGCTGCCGGACTGGCTATGCTCGACTTGGTCACTCTCGCTCCCTGAGTCTGGTATCTGATGGTTGGCATTTGAATTTGTCTCCAGGCTTTGGGTTTGCCCATATCGGTGTGGTGGCTGCTTGTTACGTGTACTCTTCTGAATATGTTGCTGGTTATCACGCCTGCTGGCTCGTCCGACTCAAGTTCCGTTTCCGTGATCTCTTCTGCTAGGCATTGTGGTGGTACAATAGTGGTGGAGGCTTGATTATAGCTGTGGAGGGGAGACAGGGAGTTCGCATTCCGTATGTATGGCGCGTGTTGTCGGTTGGTTGTTCAATTTGTGGTTTGGGGAAGTGTGGTAAGACTGGAACTGTGGAGAAGGCGGGAGCAAGGGACGCAGAATAGGGACAAAGAACACGAGCTGTTGGGAGCTTGAGGATCGTGTATTTCTGGAGGATTAAGGAGTTCGTATGTCGGGGGAGATTCGCGGTTGATAAAGGTTGTGGTTGTTCCACGGGCCGTTTGTGGTGGAGCTATGGCCTATACGAGGGAAGTATGTGGCTATACCTTTTTCTGGTTAACCTCCGAAAACCCGCTTTGGCTAGTGTGTAGTCTGGCTTCCGCTTTGCCTAATTGGCAACGGGTTCTTCCAACCCTGTATATATGACCGTCAATTCACCTACTGTCTGTAAAAAACAGTCAATTTATTGTTAGTTATTCACTATCATAGCCGTTTAAAAACAACAGGTCTCTGCACCTCCAAGATGTTATACTCCTTCTCACCGAGATAGACTTTGACGTTCTTTTCAATCAGCATTTTGGCAATGTTCTCGTCTTGCCGGAACACTGCTATGTTTAACGCGGTGCCATGCTCTTCACATCGAACATTCAGATCTCCATCCTCCGTGGAGAGTTGCCGAACCGCACCCCCATGCCTAAACCACGATGCTATCATCAAATGTGTGAAACCTGTGTAGCATGTATCCCCAATCGTGAGCCAGTACAACTTAAGCCATGTCATCGAACGTTTAGATCCGGCTTCACAAATTCGTCGTGTTACCTCGAATAATTCCATCCAGTGTTCCCAACGGGCCAGGTAGGCTAGGCCGGACCAAAGCCGGGCCTGGCCTATCAAAATCTTTGGCTGCCTGGCCTGGCCGGAGCCTGCAGGCTTCAAAAAACCGGAGCCGGTCCTACGCTATAGGCCTATATAGCCGAGCCTGGCCTGGCCTATAGCACTTAGGCTGGCCTGGCCCGGTCGGGCCTATATGGGTCAAGGCAGTGACCCCAACGGGCCGGGTAGGCTAGGCCGAATGAAAGCCGGGCCTGGCCTGCGGGAATTTTCTAGGATCTAGCCTGGCCGGAGCCTATAGGCCTCGAAGCACGAGAGCCGGGCCTGGCCCGGCCTGCCTATAGGCTTTATAAGTTTTGTACTACCTCCCGTTTGGAGCTCGTTTACCCAGACTTTTGGTTTCCTATTGTTTCTGACTTCCGTTCGACGAGACTTTTGTTCTACAAAGCTACTATTGGTCGGGTGAATCCTCCCATACCTTCTCACTCGGTCCGGTAGTAGCTATTGTCTCAAAAGATTTATTCCTTGTGGGAAAGACAAGCTGCGAAACATGGCAACCTACCGGTAGCGATGCACAATCTCATGAGTGCACCAAATCTGAACCTCCCATCTGATCCCTAGGCGAACACAAGAAAAGAAATACGCCAAATGCACAAGTGTTCGGAAACTTCTTCCGAATCCGACACCCTGGTTTCCATGACGACGGTTTTTCAATGCCAAGGGTCCAGCCTATAGGCGTCTACCAGGCCTGACAGGCTTCCGTAGGCCGATGGAATTCGGCCTATATCGGCCTAGGCTATTTTTAGGAGCGGCCTGCCTTGGCCCAGCCTACGGCCTATAGGCTGGCCTACCAGCAGCCTGGCCCGTTGGGAACACTGGGTCAAGGTAGTTTACCAAGCCAGCATTTGATATTTTCGGGGACATACCTCCAGTATTTATAATTTTAATTTGGTTTTGCAGTTGCTATATTGATATAAGCCATTCATCCGTCAAGTTAGTTTAGTAACAGTTCAACATTTGCACATTAGAATATACATAGACTACTAAATCGGCTTAATAGTTGGAGTTGGTCATATGTCAATCATTCTAACGAGAGCAATAGGAAAAACAAACAAAAACAATGCCACAAAGGGAAGATTAAGAACACAAAATACAATACAATACGAAAACTATTGAGAAACCTCTTCCAAATCGCGTGACATTGTTTCCACTCCCAGAATCTCCTCCAAGATCAGAAATCCTTCACGCTCCCATACTTTCAAACATTCACAAGCTTCAATTATATCATCACCTAATCTCTTTCGCCTGTCCGATAGAAGTAGCTTTGAGCTAAATTAAGAAATCTAATAGGTAGTTGTAGAAATAGTATAAAGTATAAAATGAAACATTGAGTTGAATGAATTGCCTTATCTGCTAAATACTCGCTCCGGTTCAGCAGACATTGCAGGAATGGAGAGTATATCAACTGCCATAGCAGCCACATCTCGTGTTTGGGAGTCTGGTGATTGTTGTTTATGGATCCAGTAATCTAAGGGGCTAATTTCATGAAGCTGTTCCTCGACAGTCTGAAAGCGCTTCAGCTTATCATGCCTTTCTGCACCCAAATGTGCCTGCTTTTGTTGACACCAAAAGGGTTCCGAATTATCAACCGCTTGTAGTTCAATTAAACTACCAGGTCGGGGAGATGTCGCCTGACTTGAGGATTTGTACTTTTCCTGCTAAATATTTCTTGTAGTATCTTTAGCTCGTTGAATCAATTCAGACCTCTCTGCCCATTAAAATTCGAAGAATTCGAATATCATTTCCGGATGCAAGGCTACTACAGCGTAGTGTACTGGTGACAATTCTGTTAATATATAGTATCTAAAGTAGGGTACTTCTATTAGTAATTATTATGTTAAACTGAGCAAAGGAAATACTAACTTGTTACACAATGCCCATGCTGTATCAATACTAGTTGTAACGAGACTCCACTGAGTACTATTACAAGTTGCCAAACCTATACCCATACCAGTATCAAAAGACTACCATGTTAGGGATGGCGGTAGACTTAGATATACCGAGCGGAGGTACAGGTGGTTAGGTACCTTAGTCGGGGATACTAGACCATACCAAAGGTATATAGGTACTAGTAAAGGTTGGGGGTTACCCTACTTTGTAGGGTAACCCATGTAGTCAATTGGGGAGTTACCCTGAATTACTCGACGAAGAGTCCAGGTAGAGTTACCGTACCTTGGGCCATGGGTGACCCTGCTATGGAGTCAAGTTACCCTACCTTGAAAGTAACTTGTTACGCAGGACTTCAGGGGAAGTTACTAGATTGTTTGTCACGCGAAACTACATAGAGTGTTCGATTCTCAGGTTGTGCGGATCACTCCTGCACAAACAGTTGAGCTCCGAACAGGCTGTAACTTGGAGGTGTGGTTGCTAACACCCCCCTCCAGTCCCGTCATAAGTCCCTAGCGTCATGGGCTACAGCCTGAAGAGTTGCTGTAAGTCTAGCAAAAGTCTCCAAGTGGAGATATTGCCATAGCTCCGTATGCTCTCACACCGTCCGTCCGACTGGATGTTGTCCGTTGGATATATGTGGGGGACTAGGAGAGCCTGGAGAATAGCCTCCAAGTGGTTTCGTGTAAAACGGACTAAAACAGAGGGAGTAATACTGCTGTGAAGTCGAGAGTAGTATGGGAGGTTACCGGAGGCCTAGAGGCGAGGTAACCGAAGTCCGTTGCCCTGGAAGAGTAATAGTATTGGAGAATTGTTCAGGACTCTGAGACACTAGTCTGAGATCACGACAAGACCTGCTTCTAGGAGGATTGACTGTGGGTAGCGCCTATTGGTAGTCAACCTCTGGAGTAGTCTATTGGGGCAGCTACGTGGCTATCTTCTGGATTGATATGGAAATGACTAGAACTGGATATATGTTTAGGAGCCGCGAATGCTTGCAGAAGACTAAGTGTATATGGGTAGAGAGTTCCATAGTTGGTATAGTATCCGCACGGGCATGACAGCTCGCCACTGGCATGACCACGATATGAAGAGCTTTTACTCCTGCGGTTGTAATGGAGATGCTGCGGCTAAAACACTTCTATCGCGCAGATGTTAGAACACCACCGAGTAGTCTAGTTTGCCACGGGGGATCTTTAGTCTGACCCGTAGAGGTTGGCTAGACAGCCCACGGGAGTTGGGTGCTCGCGAACGCAGAGTAGTGATGGGGAGTAACTGGCAGCATACCAAACCTACTTAAGTATATGCGAGTTCTCCTCTACTCTGGCAATCATCTCTCGAGATCAGGACTTAATTGAGTAAAGCTGTGGCTTAACGATATTAAGTTTTACCATTTATTTTTTCAACTCTACTGTTGATTATCTTTATCTTTACTTCTGAAAGAATACTTCAGTGCGGTCGCAACCTCGGGATCCATCTTCCCAGAGGGAGCCCCCATTACACTAGTTCGTAAATGATTACTATGGGTTTCAAGACAGTAGTGTATCTTAGCATTTTCGAGTGTCGATAGTAACTCATCCATTGCCGGAAATATATCATATATCGATCCATTGGCTTGCTTTCCTTGTAACTTTAAACTCCAAGCCTCAAATGGCTCTAGTATCTCCATAATTGCCTGTAATTCATCTCAATTGTCGAGTGATAGGTCGTCTAGTCGTGCTGATTCCAAATTTGCCTTGTTCCTAGCTCCTCTCTTATTTCTAACCGCCAATGCAACCAACTCTTGCAAGGGTTCCTTTAGAAGAAAGACTCTCTTTAGACTATCGTAGTCACCTCTCCAGCATGTAATTGATCCCACAATTGGTAGACAAGCCTCACTCTTAATAGTTCCATTACCTTTGACCTTATTTTTGAAGCTATCCCTGCGCTGTGGGGTTCGACAAATCCATAAACAAATATTTTTCAACTTTCCTATTGGCCCTTGTTTTGGCCGTTCCTGTAGTTCTATAACCTCCCGCTCCCCATCAGTCCATAATCCAGAATCCACTAGTCCTTCTAGAACTTCTGTATTTATACCCCATACAAAAAATTTAACAACCAAATGAATAACTTGACTGAAACAAGGTAGCTGCCTCTCCCGGCAGTTAAATTGAATTCCCAGCTCTTCTAAATAACCAGCTATATAGGTAAGTGCGGTATCATTATTAGTTGCATTATCTAACGTAAAATATCCAATCTTGGTTTCTAGTTCGTATGGTTTAACAATTTCCCAAAAATGTTCAGCTTGATTTGCTCCGGTATGTGAGCCATGAAAGCGCCGTAATCCTAGTAATTTCCCATCAAGTCTACCATCTGCAGCAATCTTGTGACCAACAACACTTAAAACGTCTTGATGGTTTGCGGAACTCCATAAGTTGAAGGTATAGTGCACAATTCTTGCCTTCGAAAGGCTCTCCTTAATGATAGATTGGGCAGTTACATAGTGTTCCATTATCCATGATCGAATCGTGGTCCCGCTTTTTGGTAAAGTCCTTGGAATGGCGGTATATGATTGAGCCTATAAAACAGTACTCCAAATTGACTTAGTATAGCAACAATATATAGTACTAGTTTGTAAAATAAAGACATATTAAGATGGAATAAAGTTTACAATACTAGCTTAATACTGGTATGTGAAATAAAAGGCAAATTGAATGAATCTTGATTGTTATTAACTAGTATGAATATGGAAGTAAAAACTTACACAAGCGCACAAATATGCTAACCAGACCCTGAATGCACTAATCTACAGCTGACGAAAACTGATATTGCTAACAATTATATATCTAATAAGAAGCTGCTTAAAAGTTTTCTTATTGAATTGAATAATACAGGTATGGGGTGTACGTGCGAAGGCTTCCTCAATTCTGGATACTACTTGGAATCCATGGCCTTCCGGATTTTCTCTGGTAACCCCGTGATTTTCAGAAAGATGCTCGATCATGTTTCATGTAGAGGAATCACCAAATGTCTTTGCTGTATTCCTAGACAGACCTATTATTTGTATAGAAGCCATATCAATTAACATACAACTCAATTATGTCCTCAAATTTCTACTTTGGAATTAAATTAATTATCAAATTATTATACATACAATGCGGACATCTCCAACGCCATTTACTTCCATCAAAATACTCCTCCCCATGGATTTGATTCCATACCCAACTCTTTCGTATTTTCTTCGTTGAAAGAAAATGTTCTGATACCGCGGACACGGAACCTTGGTCAACCGTATTACTTGAAAACGATGGCATTAAGAGATGAGAAGGAGTATCGGTAAACTCGCGAACAGTACTGGAAGCCGTACCCGCATTCCAAAAATGATAAGCATTTAATCACTCTTCAAGTACTTCTCCTAAGCCAATAAAGATTAATAAATAGTGGAACTGCACGGATGTAAGAAGGACTTTTATGCAATACCGGATGTAGAAACTGAATCTGAAGGAACAATGGTTAGATAGGACCGTGCTGGGGAACCTTGCCCTGAAGGCGAAGCATTGAGACTGGGTTGATCTGAATGCAAGTCACTCATCGTATGCAATACTATAAGTTTTAGTAAAGGATGAGGATAAAATTCAGGCGCGACTATTTAGATGAATTATGGTGGGAAAGTGATCAACCCTGAAAATTATCTTCTTGCCAAGCAAATGACTGGGCCTATAGGCGCCTACCAGGCCTCGTAGGCTTCTGCAGGCTTTCAGAATTCAGCCTATATCGGCCTAGGCTTGCTAAGCGAGCGGCCTGCCTGGGCCGGGCCTACGGCCTATAGGACGGCCTATAAGCAAAGCAGCCTGGCCCGTTGGGAACACTGATTCCATCTGGTGATCTCCCGAATCTCTAAAATGGTTCGCCCAGTTATTGGCTCCATAATAAAGAAAGTCATGTTTCTCAAGATACTCAAGAAATTCTTGGCTTGGACGGTAGCGGCTGGCATGGTTCCCAATAGTCCGACCGGTCAAGTCTTGGAGGCAGGACCGGACTGGCCAGTCCTGAGCGATTCCGTGACTGGACTTGACTAATTCGGGTGGTCCGGTCTGGTCTGGACTGGTCCCAGACCGGTCTTTACGAGTATAAAGTGTTGCGTAGTCATGTAATGTCACTCATCTAATGCTCCGAAAAAAATTGATACTCATGAATCTTGCCCCCAATCTAAGCGAGGCACTATTTCCATTATGATTATCCTGAGCCTCTGCGGTATTACCCACGAAAACAATGGGTTTAATCAAGAAAAGTTTTATTTGAACGTAATAAACTGTGATAAAAATAGTAAAAAGCAAAATATTATGCTAATTCGGTCAATGGGCCGTGAATATCCTATTGCTTGGCGGGCCTGGTCAGACCAGTCCTAGCCTAGTCAGTCCCATAATCCGGACCGTCCAAGTCGGTCTAATTTCCACCATTAGACTAGACTTGACTTCCGACCGGACTAGCGGTCCAGTCCAGTCTTCCGCGGACCATTCGGAACCCTGGCGGCTGGCAATCTCCGGTAATGGGTCGTTTTCAAAGTCCTCGAGTGAAAGATAGGAGATACAAAGGTAAGCCAGTAGATAGTTTGAATTCCTCAGGCATAAGGTATACTGCCCTTTATCCAGGCCAGAAGATGATCCCTGAAGCAGGAACTCTCTCGCCGTCTGGTGAACAAGATAGATTTTCTCATCAATGACCCGCACGAAAAGTCCGCACAAATATTTTACTGTCTTTTGGAACCCGCCACCCCTACCCTTGATGTCCTCGGTTGCCTTGTGCTCCGGCCGGATTCGGAATGCGATGTTCATCTCTTGTACCGTAAGGGGTCTTTTTGCTGCTACCACTATATTCAGGATTCGTCGAGCTTTTTCGGGGTTTGCGCTTTTATTCAGAATCTTGGTGTATATTTCTGCTATATTGGGTGGTGCAGTGGAGACAATTTTGGTAAGCACCTCCGGCGATCCATCCTCACTATCCTTCAAAATCTCTAGAATAAGGGAAACCCAAATGAATGTCCGATCGGCAGACGATACGAGGAGATTTCGCACATCTCTCAGTTCCCCGGGCTGTCCCCAGTACGTCTCAAGGTCTTCAATGCCCTTGTCTATGACACGAATAACATCAGCAGAAATAGCGGGGACTTCTTCCTCCCCTTTCAGCCGGATAGTGGTTGTGGGTGAGCCAAGCTGTCTCTCGATCTTTTGGTAGGGGCGACTCGTAACTAGGAATTTTAAAGGAATATCGGAAGTCTGTGACCCAGGCAGACCGGTGACATGATCGATAAGCCGAGTCAGACTCCCTTCCTCGCACTCGTCCAGCGCATCCACAACACAAATTACATTGCTACACCCCCCCTCGGCTACTGCTCTGACCAAAATATCCCACAATATATCGACCTCCTCGGTAAACCCCTTTCTCTTACCCTTAAACTCTCCCTCGGCGTATCGGCAAAGGGTGTTGTCCCGCATAAAAAGTTGATGTAGTATAGAACAAAGAGCAATTGTTGCACGCCTCTGTTCATCGTTGTCATCTTTGAAGAAAAAATAGCAAACGATGGCGTTCGTTTGGCTTTGCAGATGCTTTATGAGGAACGAAGCGGTGACAGATTTCCCGCAACCTGGGTCCGCCGACAGCCAGAGGAGACCAGATTTTTCCTTTCCCAACCAGTCCTCATACTTTCGATGTTTGGTAACCCAAGTGCATGTTCCCTCCGCTGGCTCACGAACCCGACTCCTATGATTCCTGTATTGCGAAGTGTATAGGCATTCCAGGATTTTGCCATAGTCCCCGGACGAGCCCGTGTTCCCGTAGCCATAATTGTTGAAGGTGTTACCGCAGTTGATGTTATTGTAGGAACCAGTATTGCCGCTACCGTGGCCATGGGTCTCATTGTTGACCATTGTGCATGACCGACTACTAACATTAAGTAAACGAATGGAGACTAGATAAAAAACTCAAAAGCATACCGTGCGGATGAGGAAAGGTCCTCAGAGTCCGTCTTTGATGACTTATTACCCATGTGATCGATGAATGGTCAAGTCGAAACAGGTTGCGTTTTCGCTAGGTAGGGATTGAATGAGCTCTTGATCAAATGTTCGCGAGATATTCAACCAGGTCTGGAAGAGTTGAAGCGTGGAAGGGTTGGGAAGAGATGAGATTACCCTGCTGGTATCCCTTCATCTAAAAAGAATGGGTGTGCACGAATGACGGACGCTGTGCGACCCCGCATCACTCCATCATTCATGTCGCACAACTACCCCTGCAGTACCGTACTTCACTCCTTACCAGATTCCATCTACCTTGTCACCCGATTCACACCCATACCACAAGTAGGGCGGGCCGCTTCCGAGATCCCAATGTGCTCTCGCCTCTGTTGGAAAACAATTTACTCCATTAGGGAGGTTCTGCATCGAGGTGCGCACCATGTTTCCACAGCAACTATTGTTAATCACCAGCGCTAACCCAGAAGCTGGCCTTCGGGATTTGGTCAGCATTATGTTTTTCATTTTTATGTACGGGTGGAGTGGTAGAGGCGACAATGGTACATGAGCGAATACGAGTACTGGGAGTGGGATAAATGGCGACTCGGATAAAACAGCGGTAAACGAAAACAACCGGATAACGAGCAATATAACCGCGGTGAAGAAGGAACTAGGATAAGGACCGACGGAACTATCTCCGGTGCGGAGACCGGAAAGAAAAGCGGAGACCGGAGAGCAATGCGAGGAACAGGAGAAGACAGCGTGGAACCGGAGAAGATAGCAAAGAACCACGGCGGTGAGAAAATAGTTCATGTAAGGTAAACGCTAGAGTGAGTCGTAAGGAGATGGAGCGCGGAGTGATGGAGAAGATACAGTGTATGTCAACAAGTCTAGTTCCCAACCCTGCTCCCCCCATCCCGACCAGCTATTACCACCCAAATAAAGAATTTAATTCCCAACCCAATATTAAAGCTAAAAACAAAATAAAAATACCAGTGAATAGCCTACTTTTCAGGGTTTAATATTTGGTATACCAACCCCGGGCGACACGTACGCAACGCATACGTTTTGGCATAGAATCAACTAGGCTGTCAATTAAGGCTTGTGGCACTGCCTCCCATGCTGACTTCAGGGCCATAATGAAAATCTTCCTGTTTGCCTTGTTATTTCCCAGATCCCTTAAATAAGGATGGTCCTTGCGAAGGATTCCTTTCATAGCCTTCCAAACGTGCTCAATCGGGTTCAAATCGGGGCTATGAGGTGGGTGTTCTTCGACCCAAATCTCACGCTCAGACAGCCACTCCCTTGTTGCCGCAGCACGATGGATTGTTGCGTTATCTTGAAGAAAGAAAGTGCCAGGACGATAATTAGGACCTAATCCTTCTTCCAAGACTTCGATATAAGACCTGGCTGAATAACCTTGCCGTGGCGAATGGGGATCTCTGTCCATAATGATCAATTCTGATCGCCCCCCTTTCCAAATCATTCCCCAGACCATAAAAGAAAGGGTAGGTTTAACGTGAGCTCCTGCATTGACTGCCCAAGCTTTCCATTTATCTTTAGGATGCCGGAAAATCCAGCCGTCAGGAGAATCGGACGCATTTTGAACAGTCGCTTCGTCAGAAAAAGATCCCTGAATTAAAAGTCAGTATGAATCTATAGAAAGGGTGAAGGAACTTGGCCATACTGCCACCCAAATATCGTCTTTTCCCATCCAATAACATGCAATCTCTAGCCGTTTCTTAACATCTTCTTCCTTTAATCGAATCCGTTTAACTCGTCTCCATTTGCGGTGGAAATTTGGGCCCAATGCCTTGCGAATGCTGTTGATACAAGCGTCCAACCCACTCTCCCGAATTAGGTCATGAAAGTAGATATTTGGGAATCGATTAACAGGCTGCCGAAGGCAAAGAGAAGCCCGACGCTCTAGCTTCTTAGGAGGTCCAGAATGAGGTCTAGAACTGAAATGGTTGAGTTCTAATGCCCGTTTAACCGTACGGGTAACAGTCTGTCGCGTACAACCAAAATCAACAGCCACGATACCAGGACTGCACCCCTGTTGTATTCGCTCGAAGATTCATGCCCGGTCATGAGAACTTAATTCTTTTCGACGTGATTGAAGATTTTGACGATTTCTGCTTATAACAGTACCGAAAGATCGGACTGGAGGCATTTTCTAGTGATGTTGTAAAGAAAAGAAAAAGTAAGAGGGTCAGGGTGAAATGCACGTTAAATGCGTCGTGTTGGAAATTGTGGGAGGTTATGAACCAGACTAGTTGACAGTGACTGTAGGATCCTGATAGGATGACTCTTCGTAGATTAGTTATTGGATTTTTGTATTTAAAGAGGGGCCCTCACCCACCATTGTAGAAGGATAAGTCCCAAAGTTAACTGGTCTATATCGGTATCTTTTTATTCTGCTCATCTCTGCCTTTGGCAAATCAGTTCTATTCAAGCCTATAATTTCTTTAGCAACAAGGTGGCAAAAGTGCCTTTTGATGGTTTTTCTTTTAATGGGCACTACTTCTTGCACCATGTACGTGCAGAGATGATGCAGCCTTGTTTATGTAGTAAACAGACAGTTTCTTAGTCAGAATATGGTATTAAATGTGAATTTTCCACACACAGCGAGGGTTCAAAGACATACCACTCACGATGAATATTCTAGCAGTCATAACAGTCCTCCTTGCTGACGCAGCAGCCGATCTTAATATGAGAAAAACCTTATATTCAATGACCCTCCATCGACACCAAAAAGTTTAAAAAGAAACAAGTTTTACTTACCGATCCCGCACATATCCTTAAGGACTCTCAAAGAAAAAGGAATATTCCGTACAAGAGGTTCAAATGGAAGATTGAAGACTAAGCAGATGATTGGTATATTGGGTTTCTTCGGTTCAATAAAGCTCAGATGATTGAGCTTGCCCAGCTGTTGCAAATACCGGATACATTCCATTAACATTACCATGTTGATCCTGTTACCCCCCTTGCTGTTACTCTTTACCGATTGTCTAATCCAAGCCGACTAAAGCAATGCGTTAGAATTTTCGGCCATGAACTCGGATGGCTTTCTGACATATTTAACGATGTGTGTACCCACCTATACAAAGAGTTTTCCAGTAAACTTCACTAGGATTCCAACTTCCTCTGTCCTGAACGGCTAGAACGATATTGCACAGCAATTGCAAAGAAAGGAGAACCAAGACGCCTGATATGGGGGATTATCGATGGCGCACAATGACCGATATGCAGACCTGAAACGGAAACCACCGATTAAGCATTATTTTATAGTGGCTATAAAAAGCAACATATGTTGCAGTTTCTGGCAATTTCAACTCCTGATAGGTTAATTGCAAGCCTATCTGGGCTATGGGAAGAAAGATTAGGTACTTGGGCAATATGGGTTAATTTAGAAATAGGAAATTTACTAAAAGAGCATGGAAGAAATGTCTTTAGATAACAATTATATGTTTATAGTGATGCTGTATACTCTGTTGAAACAGGTGTGATTGGAGCATTTTCAGCACCACTCAGGGGTGTTTTTAGTAAGGAGAAGAGTGTGTTTAATGACTATCGGGTAAAGTAAAGAATGTCTGTAGAGTGGAGCTTTGGTAAGGTTTTACAGTATTTTACATTTTTGGGTTTTAAGTATGGATTGATGGTAGGACTTTCACTAATTGCAACATGGTATTTTACAAGAGTTTTGTTCACAAATTGTCATACATGTTATTATAGTTCAAATACTGCAAATACCTTTAACTGTCCTCCTCCTAGTATTAATGAGTATCTTAGTACTAAAGTATTTTAAAAATAAGTACTGTATTTGAACTACCAAACTTTGATGATATTAAAGAAACAAGTTGATCAAGCTTTTCCTTAACCTCTCCTGACTACTCCTCAATCCGTTGAATTCTCTCTTCCAATTTCTTAATAGGCTCAGATGAGTTATTTAAATTTTCTGATCCCAACGCCACTCCAATTATATTTCCAATTATTTGTTCACAGCGATCCATCTGCTCTACTTGCATTTCCCTTAATGAGCATAACGTATTCTGGTCAGGTTCTCTCATCGAACTGAGTATCCAACTTGTGATCTGTTGTTTCGAGGCAAATGGTTTGGTTCCATTAATATTACTATTTATTATCATTAAGTTAGATATTTTATAACAATAAATAAAGTTGTACTTTTTTATACTTACCAGAGGTAGGCTTGATATCTTTTCCAGCAATGGTTCCCTTTTCCATTGACTCAATTGAGTTTTCTATCCCCTTAGGCCTTTGCTTAGCTTTTTTGCAAATCCTTGTTTCATATCTTCTCTTATCTGCTTTGCTTCAATTTTCTCAGCTTCTACCTTCGACCCTTTAACTTTCTTTTGCTCCTTGACCAGCTGCTCATGGTCATCGCATAACTCAATCCATTTATCCAATGCTTGATTGTAGTCTATATTGGCACGTGCAATACCACTTTTTTCCTTTTCATCTCAAAGTTGAGCTGATCTAATTCCTTCTCTTCTTTGAATAAAGTCTTTAACGTTCACATCAATACCATATATTTCACAATGTTTAACTCTTATAAGGTCGTACAATCTTCCCTTACCCTGTATGAATAGATTAAAATTGTTACAACCAAGTTGTACCAATTGGGCTGGAGAGTCCTTGTCTTTAAGAATAGTATGCGGTTTTTGTATACTAGGAATTGACTGAGAAGATTCTCAAATCACAGAATCTTCCATAAGGGATACCGAGGTTGTTGGATGCACAGGGGTTCTAGAACATGTGTGACTAGAAGAAGGAGTAGGAGTTGCTGGGAGTGCAGAGCCTGTAAGGTGTGCAGAGGAAATTGGGAGCATAGATTCGGAGGTTGTTGAAAGTATAGAGAAAGTTGAGAATGTGGAGAATATTGGTAGTCCATGTATGTGAGTTGTAGGAAGTGCGAATGCTGTAGTAAGTATGGGATCACCAGCAGTTACAGAAACTGACACAGGTTCAGAAAATTGCCGTACGCATTCAGGTACTTTCTTGCTTTCCTAATCTCACAATTTACTATCAGTAATTGTTACTTTAAATTAATATATTGTAACCTGCAAGTCTCTAATGCAATATAATTTTTGTCAAGAATGTTCTACCATATTGTCCAAGTTTCTACTGTGATTAGACTGTATGTTATCCATTCTCCTTAAAATAGAACCGGGCTGAAGAGAATTTTCGAAAACTGTTTACCGTCAGAAATATTTTTAACTAAACTTTCAATGTGAAAATTTCATGATACCTGATTGAGACCAGAATGAGCATTCTACTCACTTTCAAGTACAGTCAAACCCCACTGTTCCAGATTTCAATAATCCAGATACCTTACTTTCTCGTATGAATCTCGGTGAACTTTGAACTTTCTTCTACTAAAGCCTGGCCTGTTGTCTCGGATACCTTGCTATGCCGGAACAGATTCTTCACATTTTGACCATTGAAAACAGTGAAGTATGCCGGTACAGATTCTGTGGATTTTGACGGTACAGGAAAGTGAGGTGTGCTGGGATGGATTCTGCAAATTTTGCCTCTTCTGGATAGCGAGGTATAACTGTAGAAAATTTTCAAAGTTTGGTACATGTATGGTTGGTCGATGGGAGTATCGAGAGCATGTACTACACAGGAAGACAGGAGTCTCTGGGGAATGCGTAGCAAGTAGGCTGGTATTGGGTTGCAGAGGTGGTAGGAGTAGGAGTCGTGGCTGAAGTGGACTTCAAATTGATAGAGATGTTGCGGTTAGAAAAGTGTTGTATTTGGCAGGTGAACAGGAACGATACAGCAAATATACTGAAGTCACATGATCTTGTTTTGTCATTTCCCATGGTTGAGCTGGGCAAGAAGCTGAACCTCTCTGAAAATTGATGCACCGTTTTCACACAAGTGCAACCCAGTTGTAGTGCGCACTCCACTGCAGAACCTCCCTATTGACGGCTGACTGTGTACCCCCAGTATATTAATTTCAAACGCAACTTGAGAAGATGTGACATAATATTTGTTGCATGTATATTTTCTGCACCTTTTGCCTTTCCCTTCCTGCCTCCTTCTGTCCCGTGCGGAGAACCCCGAAACCACTCCTTTTGTCCGGCGCCAACCTTTCCCATCTTCTACCCCCGCTACTATACATTCACGAGTATTGTACTCCTATTCTCATAGTGTTTTCGGAAACCGGTAGCTATAAAAGTGTCCACAAGTACGTCAGAATTAGGAAAAACAGCGAAGGTATAATTAGTATATTAGACAAAGGAGAGAATAGCCGATGGTAGTGAAAGTGGTGAAGATTGTGATGGGAGCTGGGGAAACTCTGACGATAATATGAGAGAAGTGTGTTCAACAGTTTGTAAAAGGTTGTCCTATGGATAATATAAAGTCAGGGGAATGGAGTTATGCATGAGTATTGTGCTAGAGTTGAGATAATCGCAAGCCAAAAAAAATGACATTACAGCAGTGTGGGCCTACAACCTCTCTTTCAAAACGGGGCCAAATTGTTGGACTGGCCAACCTTCAAGGAGATCAGCGCCTTCCCCTTAAGGAGATTTCTAGAATCACGAAGATCCCGCTCTCCACCTGTTCCGATATCGTTCACTTCTCTATTTTCTGTATGTCACAAACCCATATTCACGATCCATGCTCTGAGGAGAATATACGCCCTAGGCCGACTGCAGTAAAGGGACAAAACCAAGCAGTATCTCCAGAAGAGAAGAGGAGGGTTATTGCTATCGCTTTACAGGATGCTGTGCATTGCCGAAAGCCACTGCACGAGCTGGTAAGCGAAGCAGGACTGCAGATTTGAAGTAATACCTTCTCCAATATCCTTTCTGCCCATGGAATCCATCGCTGCCGTCCAACAAAAAAGCCTTCCTTGACCGCAAATGGCAAAGCCGCACGACTTGCTTGGGCTATCAAGTATAGGGATTTTGACTTTAATAAGGTTTTGTTTACCGATGAGTCACTTTTCGAAGCGAGTGCACTACGTTCTGCACATGCCAAGGGAGTTTTATGGAGGGCAGGAGAGCGATACCGACCACAGAACCTTGATCGCTGTTTTACGAAAGGGGCTGCGGCAATGTTTTGGGGAGGAGTCATGTATGGATATGAAGGATCGCAGCTACCCTATTACTTCTTTCCAACACCGATTGAGACTGTGGCAGAGAGAAAGGCTGCTGTTTCTCAATTACAGCCTGAATTTGCTATTGATACAGAGGACTACAACTACTTTACCGCCTTAGGAGAATACCATTCGGTTCCTGTTCCGAAAGTTCGCCGTGAATGGAGAAAGGGTGTGATTGATTGGTACCTTTACAGAGAACGCATACTCCGGGCCATATTTTCCATTTCTGTTCGCTGAGATGACCACCCGACAGGAATTACTCTACTTCCTCGAGGATGGGGCACCTGCACATACAAAAAACTACAACATTACCAAGTCACTTGATAACTGCTTTGAGAGAATTCGCCTTCCTCCCTGTTCTCCGGATCTAAACCCTATCGAACTAGTTTGGAATCATATCAAGCGTTGTGTTAAGGCGCGAATTGGCTGGGACTATCAGGATCCTGCTGTTAGAGCAATTGTGGTGGAAGAATGGCAGCAGCTGTCCATTGAATATATTAACCATCTTATATCCTCTATGCCTTATCGGCTTGCAGCAGTGATCGCTGCAGAGGGTGGAAATGTCTTTGATGGCTAAATCATTTTCAAATAGTAGAAGAAATGATTCCTTACCCATTTTTTCAATACTACCAACTCCGAAAGTCTATCTTTTTTTTTCCCTTTCTTTACTTATTCCTTCCTTCCTTCCTTCACTTACTTACTTGCTCGTATATACTCCGAGCCATTCGTTTGTTCATTCACTTACTCATTCACTCATTCTCTTGTCCATTCCTTCGTTCATTCCTTCACTCACTTGCTCGCTCCCTCATTCACTTATTACCTTGTCCTTTTATTTGTTGGTTTGTTTTCTTGCTTGCTCACTCTCTCATTTACTCATTCTCTTGTTCTTTCGCTTCTTCATTCCTTTCTCACTCATTCTGTAGTCCTTTCGTTCATTCATTTACTCACTTACTTGCTTTCTTACTTACTTATTCTCTTGTCCATTTGTTCATTTGTTCGTTCACTTGCTCGCTCTCTCACTCATTCATTCTCCTGTCCTTTTGTTCGTTCCTTCATTTACTTGCTTACTCTCTCACTCCCTCATTCTCTCGTCCTTTTATTTCTTCGTTTGTTCTCTTGCTTGCTCACGCACTCACTCATTCTCTTGTCCTTTCGTTCATTCGGTCGTTCATTTACTCACTTGCTTACTTACTTATTCTGTTGTTCTTTCTTTCTTTCTTTCGTTCATTTGTTCACTGACTGGCTCACTTACTCACTCATTTTCTTGCCCTTTTATTCGTTCGTTTGTTCATTCACTTACTCACTCACTCACTTACTCGTTCTTCTGTTCTTTCTTTAGTTCCTTTATTTATTCACTTGCTTACTCACTCGCATCCTCATTCTCTTGTCCTTTCATTCATTCATTCACTCACTCATATATTTATTTATTTATTTCTATATTCCTCTCTCGGTTTCCAGAACCAGAAACTATGGCTTTAGGAGTAGTATTATACTGTACTTGTATTGCATCTATAAGTGAAATTATAGAGGACATATGGAAGCAGCGAAAGGTAGTCTACTGGTAATAGTTCATGTAGCAGGTAAATCTAATTCCTTTCGCAATTTATTATAATTTTACAAACTACAAGGGACAAGTATGTGGGTTAAAAGGTATTATACTGGGCAGAAAGCGAACTCAGATGGAAATAGATCATGCAAACAATATTACCTCAGGCTAGCCATATTTGATCCTAGTAGAAAACTATAAATCCCTAATAGTACCGGATTCCGAATACACGATGAAAATGGAAGTACTGTACTGGTAACCCACCACGCCCACACACACCGATGCAACGGATAATTTCCGATCCGTGTCTGTTATCCATATCATACTACTCGAGTATTATTACACTCACACCCCGCTATCCCGGATGGCCAGATTTTGCAAATTTCATACGGGACAACGGGGTATCCGGAACAACAGAGAAAGAGGTTTTGTATTTCTTAAAAAAAAAAAAGCGGGGGGGAAGGTTTATCTCAGTTCTTACAGGAGCTTTATCTTAACAAATTTTCATAGGCAGCATTAACACTTTTGGTTTTCCATCTTGTTGGCATACAAGGTCCATGTTCTTCCTCCTCCATGGAGGTGCTACTAGTAGCAAGATACCCCGCCGCCATGTCAATGTTCCAGTTCAACACTGGGCCAGCAAAACCTATTTCGGTTTCTTTTTCCTTCTCCTTTCACCGAGATCCACTGACCCACAGCTCACACCCATCCTATTCCCCTCACGACCTCCATCATCCACCTGTAGTTGCATGTAGGAGTCTACCGGAGCAGTGGTCGCAGACTGGCGTTCGAAAAATTGAGAAATCGTAGTCTGTTTGATTTTACACGAGTTGTAGTAGCTAGAAACAATTAGATATACCAGTGTAAAGAATATCTAGAAAGACAATAGAGTGATGGGTACCGAAGAAATGCTGAGTGAAGCTTATGAGAAAAGTGGATTGATTCTTCAACTGAAAGACTAGAATTTATGGACACAGATAATGGTAGCTCAGTGGTTAGAAGTGCTTGCAAGTATCTTCCAAGCTCATATGTATAGTGTGCAGCTGTTTCAACTCCAATCAAGGGGATTAGGAAAGCATTATCCTAGCCATTCTCAGACTCAGCTTGATTTCGATCAAGCAAGTCCTTTGGCCGGAGTAAAATGCCAGCAGTAATCTCTTCCTGAACAATGGCGATATCATCAGGAATGGTGAATTGAGTGTGACTGGATTTGTCGTCATCGCCTTCCCTAGTAGGATTTGTTGTTTTTCACCGATGCGTGTTACGTGGCCTTTCCGATACGGACTGGTTATGTCATTGATTGCGATAGGATTTTGAGGGGATTACAAGTATGAGTCTGTCATTACCGTGTGAACTTTTTCAGATGATGTTTAGGTGTCAACTTCATTGTTTCTTTTCGTATAGTTGTCTAGTTGTATAGTGTTACTCGCATAGTTAGGACTTGCCTGCATGTAGGATAAATAGCCCCGGTGAGCCCACCAGTGGAGGAGTGCGAGTGAGGTTCGAATTGGAAAATCAAGCTGCATGAGAAAGACGATCTGATCATTCGGATTTTCAATAGGTTATGAGCCCGGCCCAGTGTTTAGCGAATCGTGATCGTATTGTTTGATCTCGGAAGAACAGGATTACCAACACGACCAAAGCGAGATGTCTGAACCATCAAGTCGAGCTACCAGGGCCAGTACAGCTGGTGAAAAGTCCAATGGAAACACGACCTCACTTACGCAATCCATTGAGAAGTTAGATGGGTCAATGGCAACTGGGAAAAGCAATTACAACGCCTGGCGATTTAGGATTGTTGTCATGATTCTAGATTGGACATAGTAGATTTCACTAGTTAGCTAGTAAGTTTCATTTGTTACGAAATTGGTTTATGAGTTTCCTTTGTTACGTAGTGTTTTATGTTAGGATTTATGTTTTCACGCACTTGACCTATTCAGAGGTCATGTGATTTATGATGGGCTATGCAACGAGGCAGACTGCAAGGCAGACTCGTTGAGGTTTCATTTGTTATATTTCACGCACGAGACTTATTTAGAAGTCACGGGGCTGCATAAGGAGGCTATGCAACGAGGCTGTGCGCAAGGCAGACTCGTTAGGTTTATGTTATGTTTTATGTTATGTTTCACGCACATGATCTATTCAGAGGTCATGGGGCTGCGCAAGGGGGCTGCGCAAGGCAGACTGGCAAGGCAGACTGCCTGTGGTTTGATTTGTAAGCGGGTTGAGGGAAGGACTATATAAGGAGTCCTCGGAGGCGAGTTAGTTAGTTCTTCACGCAACCATCTAAGTTATTTTCCTACTTATTGTTTTAAGAACGAATTTACTCTATTCTATATACCTCACGATAGTTACACAAACTTAGTAGAAGAGGAACGCCTCTACGACTACTAAGTGTAACAAGAGAAAAGGTAATAGTGTGAACGCACACTATACGAGAACGACGAAGAAAAGTAATAGTGTGAACGCACACTATTAGTACGAAATATATAGTATCATACGATACTATAAGAGAAGTATCGTTGCCTGTCACGTGAACTGATATAGGAACAGGACCCCTTAACAATTGTCCGAATCCTAAAGGAGAAAGCCCTCTTGTCTGCTGTCGAGGATAAGGCTATCAGTACGACACAGGATGATCAGGCATTCACTATTATTACCCTCAATATAAAGGATTCCCAGATCCCACATATTCAGAATGCTACAACGGCAAGAGAGGCATGGATGGCACTCAAGGAAGTGCACCAGGGTATTGGTATGAACGGAAGGATCATATTGATCCAAAGGCTTTGGTCATTGAGAATGTCGGAGGGAGATGATATGGCCCAGCATCTCAATGAGTTTCGGGAAGTAGCAGGCCAACTACGGGATCTTTCGGCAGAAGGAACGGGGATCGCTGATAGCGAGTTGGTAACGATTCTCACGCTTAGTTTACCAGAGTCCTACGAGCCATTGGTAATGGCATTGTACTCCGGTGGGGATTCTGTCACTTTTGATACTACGGCAGCAAGGCTCCTCCAGGAGGCAGGAAGGCGACAGATTGCGCAGGTAGCGCGAGGGGCGCCAGGTTGCAGTCCAACAGGTCAGACTGCATTCGCGGTACATGGAGTACCAAGGAAAGAGGATTACCAGTCGCGTCGTGGAGGTTTCACAGGATCAGACCGAGACAGGGGAGGTCACCGTGCTGCGAGTAGCGGGTATTATGCTGAAAAGCAGAAAGGACTCAGTTCTAGTGGCCATGGTGGCCCTAGGTTATCCCAGAGAAAGTCAGATAAAAGATGTTTTCATTGTGGAAAGGCTGGACATTGGAAGCGGGACTGTTTTAAAAGGAAGTCAGAAGAAGAAAAGTCAGGTCCTGGAAGTGGATCTGGTGGGTTTACGTTTTTGGCACATGGGCCAAGGCACACTCTAACGAGAGAGTGGATTATTGACTCCGGCGCGAGTCAACATCTTTGTGGTGACAGAGGACAGTTTCTCGACTTCAAAGCTGTAAGCATTGAACGCGCAATTACGATTGCGGATGGCACGAAGGTTCGTGTAGAGGGTCAGGGAGAGATCATTATTGTGACACCAATTGGGGAAATTACCTTGACCGATGTTTGGTATGTACCGGACATCGGAGGGAACTTGATGTCAGTATCACGCATGGTAGACGCGGGATATGTGGTAGAGTTCCAGAAAGCAACTTGTATAGTCAGTGATGGGACCCGAAGTACTGTATTGGGATACAGAAAAGGAAGCCTATACCATCTAGGAAGAGCCGGCCAAGCTCCAGAAGAAGTCCCAGGTGACAGTGCTAATATAGGCCTGTCCACGAACCAGTCCCCCAAAGCGACATTGGAAATATGGCACCGCAGGCTTTGCCATAAGACGCTAGACCCAGCATCAGTAAAGGATATTGCAACGAATGTAAAAGATATGGAAATTTGTGGTAAAACTCTACCTGGAAGAGTGATCTGTGGTATTTGTGCAAAAGGACGACAGCACAAGGAACCAAGCACCGGGACACGAGAAAAGGCAGAAGGAATATTGGATGTTATTCATTCAGATATATGCGGCCCTATGCCGACCGCAAGTATAGATGGTGAAAGGTATTTCGTTACTTTCACGGATGAAAAAAGCGGAAGAGTTTGTGTTACTCTATTACGCTCCAAGAACCACGCATTGTCTGCCTTCCAGGAATATAAGGCGAGGGCAGAAAAGATAATGGGAAAGCCGATTAAGGTCCTCCGCACAGATGGCGGTGGAGAATACAAGAATCAGCAGTTTAAGCAGTATTTAGATGTTGCTGGAATACAGCACATGGTTAGCCCACCGTACAACCCAGCTCAGAATGGATTAGCTGAGAGAATGAATCGGACGCTCATGGAGAGCGCTAGATGCATGATGCAGGATTCAGGATTAGGACAGGAGTTTTAGGGTTATGCAGTAATTGCTGCAGCACACATACACAATCGACTCCCATCATGGAGTCATAGCGGTATCTCTCCCCTAGAGCATTGGATTGGGAGGAAACCCGGGATCGGACATTTGCGTATTTTTGGATCCACAACCTGGGTCCACATACCAAGAGAGAAGCGTCGGAAGTTAGACGCCAAGTCCGTTAAGTGCATTCTCGTAGGATACGAGGAGGATTCAGGATCAAGGACGTATCGCCTATATGACCCCATTAAACAGGTGATGATTTTGTCTAGAGATGTCATTATAGACGAGGCCCAATCTATAACAGAACAAGAAAGCAGAAGTTTGGAAAATGACACCAATTGGAATGCAATTCCAGTTAGTGAAGATGCGCCCAAGGACGTTATAACTGAAGGGATGTTTGAACCCTTGGATCCAGTTATACCAGCAGCAGAGTTGGATCAAGCCGATGACGGACTGCGTAACGAGATACATGTCCAGCCACAATGGCAGAAAGAGCCGGAAGCCGGAAGTGGGCAGCGGGAGCAGAATACAGTTTCAGAAACACAAGCGGTATGCAAGTCCAGCCGGAATAGAAAGCCAGTCGTGCATTTTGGAACGTTAGAAAACGTTGCACTGATGGTCAGTTCCGAAGAGAGGGAGCCACAGACTTTAACTGAGGCATTGAACTGTAAAGAGAAAGAAAAATGGAAAAAGGCATGGGAATCAGAAATTTCGTCTCTAGCGGGTAATAACACATGGGTGTTGGAAAGACTTCCGCCCAACCGGGAAGCCATTGGATGTCGATGGCTGTTTAAGAAAAAGGAAGACGGACGATACAAGGCACGTCTTGTAGCAAAAGGGTACAGTCAGCGAGCTGGTATTGATTACCAAGAGACGTTTGCACCAGTAGTGAAATTTACAACTATAAGGACCGTCCTTGCCTTATGTTGTGAAAATGACTGGGAAATTGAGGGAATGGATGTCAAGACAGCATTCCTAAACAGTGAACTGAGTGAAACAGTTTACATGGAAGTCCCAGAGGGGATTGAGGTACCCAATAGCAGTAAGGAATCGGAGTACAAGACTCAAATGGCCTGTCGCTTACGGAAAGCGATATATGGCTTGAAGCAGTCACCGAGAGCGTGGTATGGTAGACTCCACGAATTTTTCCGGTCGAACGGCTTCAGGAGAAGTGACTTTGATCACAGTTTATTCATCCATGAGAAGAAGAGAATTGTCCTATTGCTCTACGTGTACGATCTGCTTCTGACGGCTCCGGACAGAACGGTGATGCAATGGATCCGGGGGATCCTAGAATCTGAGTTTGAGATGACGAATCTTGGAATGCTCAGTTCATTCTTAGGATTAGAGATTGAAAGAATTCGGAGAGCACGCACTCTGCATCTCTCCCAAGGTAAATATGTTCAGAGGATTCTCTTAGCTCATGGGATGAGCAATTGTAATCCAGCATCCAGTCCAGCAGACCCAGCTGTTCGCTTGAAAAAGAGTGCCGAAGGCATCAACGCTGCTGGAGCCGATGTTAAGAGTTATCAATCAGCAGTAGGATCACTCATGTATGTGATGCTTGGATCCAGACCCGATATTGCCTATGCAGTTGGCAAAGTTAGTCAGTACGCTACGAATCCAGATGTGGTACATTGGACCGCAGTGAAGAGAATATTTAGGTATTTGGCAGGGACACCGAATTGTGGGCTTTACTACAAAGCAAATAGAAAGGGAATCGGATACACGGACGCGGACTGGGGATCTGGAGATGACCGAAGATCAATCGGAGGGTACACATATTTACTAGGTGCTGCGGCGGTAAGCTAGAATAGTCGCAAGCAGGCAACAGTTGCGCTGTCCTCAACGGAGGCAGAATATATGGCTCTTACGCAGGGAGTCAAGGAATCGATTTGGCTACAAGGTCTACTTCACGATGTTGGAGCATGGACCCACGAAGCAGAAGTCAAAGAAATCGCGGTGGACAATCAAGGTGCTATCGCATTAGCAAAGAACCCGGAATTTCATGCGAGAACGAAACACATAGATATTCAGTATCACTTTGTTCGACAATGTGTCGAAGCTGCGAGAGTCCAGCTTACATATTGCCCCACGGAACAGATGACAGCGGACATTTTCACCAAAGCTCTCCCGCTACCTGCATTCCAGAGGCATTGCCTAGGCTTAGGCATGGCGGATAGGGCAGTAGTTCAGAGGGAGGAGAAAGACTCGAACACTAGGTTCTAGGTAGAAATAGGGAACGCATCAGTGAGGGGAGGTGTTGTTTTTCACCGATGCGTGTTACGTGGCCTTTCCGATACGGACTGGTTATGTCATTGATTGCGATAGGATTTTGAGGGGATTACAAGTATGAGTCTGTCATTACCGTGTGAACTTTTTCAGATGATGTTTAGGTGTCAACTTCATTGTTTCTTTTCGTATAGTTGTCTAGTTGTATAGTGTTACTCGCATAGTTAGGACTTGCCTGCATGTAGGATAAATAGCCGCGGTGAGCCCACCGGTGGAGAAGTCCGAGTGAGGTTCGAATTGGAAAATCAAGCTGCGTGAGAAAGACCATCTGATCATTTGGATTTTCAATAGGATTTAATTCTGGAATGTGGGAATTGAAGGATGTTTCAACATTTTGAAAGTCTGTAATCCCCGTATTCCTAAAGCAATTGAAGGCTTGATGGCATTCGCTCTCCTCGATACTGATGAATTGTTCGACAGGGCTTAAAATCTCATGCACCTCCGCTGAGCCCACATTTGCTGACTCAACTATGGTACTGACTTGGGTGCTATTGGGCTCAGTTATTCTAGCTCTTTTCCAACAATGAGTAATTGTTGATTGAGTAACAGAATCCTACGAATCTGCAATCAGGTAGATAGCTTGGAGGATATCGAGTTTAGAAGGAGCTTCGCCACGTAGATTGATGTATTGAACCATAAATTGGGCATAGCGTCTACGATAAGCCCCCTTGAAGGAGGCAATTATTCCAGCATTAAGAGGTTGTAAAAAGGAAGTCGTACCAGGAGGTAAATAAACAAGCATAATATTTGTCAAAACTGGAGGTTTAGGGCCTTTATAGTCAATTGGTAGTGAGGTTGGAGGGGGACGAGTAGGGCAGTTATCAGTAACAAGGGCTATGGTACGCTGAGCAATTCGCATTTCGTCATTCAATCCATGTAGCAATTTATGCCACAGGATCGTTACTAGCCAGGCCTTTTTATTATACCGGTAGAGGACTAGAAGGTTGGCGGGATTGACTCCATTTTGACGAAAGGCATGCGGTCGCTCAGCTCGTCCAATTACCCAAATATTTCGTTTGTCTGTTCCTGATTCCTTAACGATATGAAATGTCGTGATCCGAACCTTATCATCCTTTCCACCTCTTAATTGTTTTCCCTTTTCTAATCGTACATTAGATGATTGAAGTTGTTTAATAAATACTAGACCACTTTCATCACAGTTATACCGGTCTTCCAGGGAAAATCCTGCTAACTGCTCTGATAGGTGTCTGCGCTGTGCTGGTAAAGCTGCTTGGTCAACTTCACCACATTGGCCTTGGGCCCGGAGTCTACCAAAGTTGTGTCGATTTTTAAAACACTTCAGCAATTCATACAATATCTCAAACCCATCATATGGCTCATCGACATCTACTTTTTCCAACTCCTGCTTACTGATTGTTGCCTGAGCCCAGATAATGTGATCGGTAACAGGAACTTTGGCATATTCGGTGGCATCTATCCGAAGGGCTAGGAAATGTTCCAAATATGGGTATGTACCCGGTCTTTCTTTCTGCTTATAGCCACTTGTTCCTATAGATCATTGTGATATTTCCTTAGTATTATACATGATCAGAATATTATAGTTATACTTTATCTACAGGATGATCCTCTTTCATTCTCTCTCTCCGTCCCTTTAGATGATCGGAAAGGCTTGAAACTGCTAATGGTTTCCCATCTGAGCACGGTGGACACTCATCAAGAAGAGCAAAATCAGCCAACTTCATCTGAGGATTTTGGGCACGAAGTCAGCAAAGCTCATATTTCTGAAGGGCTGTTAATGCCACCTTCTTGGTTGAACTCGTTGATGGCATCGCTTGAATGTTGCTCAGTAGTGTTTTTGTCTAGAGGTAAGTTCTCAATAGATTTTCTATGTACTTGTTCACTGTTCATTTACACCTGACCCCGCCTTCTTTCCGATTTTATTCTAGCTTTACTGACAGTACCCTCGGTATCCTGTTCAGCAAAACAACTTTCTATAAGAACATGGGTTGGTATTTTCCAAAATCTCATCCGAATCTGAACACCCCCGTCATCCGGCTCAACAGGTGAAATTTGATGACAAATTGCAGCTGCCAACAATTGTTTCCGGTTCAGCGCAATCCGGGATAGCGGGGTGTGAGTGTACTTACCGCTATCAACTATAACCGCACGGCGACTGCTGTCAGCCCTATTTTTCAAAGGCGTAGGACAGGTCGTAATAGATCGATTACACTAGTAAATGTTCTCCTTGAGATAACTTCCACCTTGATGAGCACTATCCACGATAGATATTTTCACCTAGTCATGGTTAGTTGGGGAATTAAATTTATGTGGTGGTTTTTCCTGTTGCGAGCTTACGGTCAGTTATTTTTTGCCGGTGAAACTGCCTGCGGCAAGGCTCATAAGCAGGGCAGCAACACTAGCCAAACAAACACACCCGCCCGTAGGAACTACCAAAAGTAATGTTCTCCTAGATCTGCTTGTAGGAGAGGGGGGATACCGTAGCATAGTGGCTGATGCCTGGTTTGTGAGCCATCAGTATTTGTGGTAATAAGCGGATCCCCGTCTGGTTTATCCGACTGCGCTTGCGTATCATACCCAGAGGTATCGCCTGCTGTGCTGCCACACATTATCGATGGGACTAAAGGCCTTGCGGTGAACTAGGTCCTTAATCGAGAAGACCCTAGGCCTTTTCTCTCTTAATCACGACACCTTTTATTCCACATGATGGGGCTGTATCCTCAAAATATAGGCCTCTGGCAGAACCATATCCATAGCATTCATGGCAAACAGGCTGTGGTGGTCAGTAGAAGACATGGTATCCTAGTTTTAAACGGCGGCGATCATTAGGGCAACAGAAATACCACTGCGATCGCCAGCGGCAGTAGGGGGGAGGTTCGCTCGTTCCCATTCATCTCTCTTCCTCTCTCACCACTCTAGCGCTCAGTTCAACTAACTAAACGGTGAAGACAGGAGGATATATGAATCGAAAAAATGGTGACATCTTATCTTTCCGTTGATCACCACGCAATCCACTCTGGTCAACACAAGTCCCCCTTTCCCCCGCGTACTCTCGCGCCTGATCGGCTTAGTAACTAGTATAATAAATGAAATCAATCATGAACGAAACAAAGACAGGTTTCATCAAGAGTCTCACTATTCGTAGCCACCAGACCGCCACTACTCCGTCCCCCCGACACTCCCGCCTTACTTCCCGGGATGCATTAATCCAAAGTGCATCACCGGGACATTTATCCGTATGATGAAAGAAAATCCAGAGCATGCAAGCATTCCCAACTGTACCATAATTCCCAACATGTAGTTTCACTAATAGTAGTGGGAGCTCAGTTACGTTACCCAGGCCCCCGATGTCAAGATGGTCAAGATCGCGCTCCGCATGCTAGCCCTAGCAACATTGCATGAGCCCGGGAGGCAAACAACTCACAAGGGCCCCGCCGCACCCAACTTGGCCCCGAAACGGGAGGAAATTGGATTAGTATAGTGCCGGTATTGGGGTAGGAGTCGCGCGGGTGGACGGGAAACCGTTTCGACTTCCAACCGCATATCTGCCGATTCTGCCCCCCATCGGGGGGGGGGCGATCTTCAACAACCCTGACCCTAATACGCGGATGAGTATTTTGCTCATCTGATTCTAAAACAACGCTAACCCTTCCATATATCATGCGCACAACAGCCACGCGTCGAACTTGTGGGGCACCATTCGCAAGATGATCACTGGTGCCATAATATCAAACACCCATCCGACCCCCCACGGCTGTTGATCGTGGAAGAACCTCTGCCTTGGCTCGGTCATATCCTCTCTGAGATCATACGCTTGGACATTAACCCCCTCTCTCGGAAGGAAACCAGAAGAACTGGCCATGATGTGGCAAATGGGAGCTTACCGAAGTCGAATGTGATCAAGTATTTTGGTATATGCTGGAATTGTGAGCGAAGGGAGCTGCATAATCCATGAAGGATAAAAGGGGGCCTATCTTCCTTCACTAGTTGTTTCGATTCATTATCTACTCTATCTCTTTCTTTACCCAGTCACCTGTACTTGGCCTATCAGTGATTCATTTCCCCACCTATTTCCTTTCCTTGTTTTTGTTTACCAGGATATTTTTCCCTTAAGATATCCATCTAAGCATTTTATAGTATACTCCTTTTCTTGCCGTATAGTCCAACCAAGTGTCCCAACTGCTGTCTGTAAGCCTCGTTGTCGAAAATTTGTCACGCTCAATAAATCTGTCCAGAATTAAGCCCAAGTCGAATTTAGTACTTGTATATTGCTCATGCTAGAAGTCCTACCACAACCATGCTGTGCGGTCTTTGGCCCTCCATTATTTCACTACAAGGGCGAACTACCAGTATATTACCCACTTGCTATGTATTGATAAAACTCTTAATGGAGTTAAAGCACTCCCGAGGGTACATACCTACACTTGACTAATACAGGAAGCCTTTCCAATACCAATAATTGCCCCGCCAGCGTACATCTAGCAAATCTGACGGACAAGAAAAAAACTGAAAAAATACTGCCCTAGGCTAACAAGATAGTAGTAACTGATCACCTTCCTTTCTTAGTGATAGCATTGATAAGTATGGTGCTTTTCCCAGTGTGACGGAACTTTAGCTACGCCTAGTATGCTCACACCCGCAGGGTCCAACCGCCCAGGTATTCTTGGGGGGGACCGAACTCTTTTTGAAGCTAGGAAGTGTAATAAGCTTTCTGCTATGTACTTTCCGGCTCTCCGGATGCGACTGACACTCCGCCATGTTGAAGGTTCCGGATGGATGTCGATTTATTGGAATAGATTATGGAGGGTTCGCGAGTCCAGAGGAGAGCCCAGAATTTTGATAGATCGGTGCGGAGGTTCAGAGATTGACAGAGTGGATTCTCCAGAGATTTCTTCCCTTTGTTGTCACGGGAGTGTATGGATAAGAAGGCAGCTTTCATAGAGAAATTGAGATCTGTGTGGTGACAGATGGAAGGATCAACATACATTGTTTATGTTTTACTCATACAGCGGTCTTTACCGTTATTTTAGAGAAGACATGAACAGAGCCATTTTACTTTACCTCCCACTCTTGTCCGCATACCACACGGATACGGTTCCCCCATTGTAGTGTAGCGCCAAAACGCGGCAGCCACGTCTTTCGGGAGCGGGGTTCCCGTGTGGGGGCAAGGGCCGGGCGACTTCGTTTTAAATTACCTCTTGTTACCGAATTCCACATTATCGCGGCGAACATTGGCTAGAAATAGAGTTTGGCTTGGCTATCTACAGTATCAAAATTTATGCTCCCGATTCACAACGTGTACCTCGCCTGTTCAAAGCTCTCTTCCACCAGGTTATCAATATAATACTATTGTAACACCGCTTCCAACGCCTGGACTAAATGCGGAAAACGATGAACAATCTACACAATCGTCCCCCAAATCTATAATGCGATCACCTCTCATGACAAGTGAGAAATCCGACAAACTGAAAAGCACCCCAAATGGCGAACCAAATACGCAGCACCAGTAGGGGGTTTCACACCGGCGCTTCACAAATGTTCAAAGAGCCCCTTCGTAGTTCATGAACTGTGAACTATCATAGAAAAATGTACCACCGCACTGGTATCGGCCCCGGGGGCGGTAGGCTATCATACTCAGGATGGTTTGGCGGTTCAGATAGTGGTGATAATACAATGTTGGCCTGCACAAAAAAGGTATTTGAAAGTTTTATTAGTGTAAAATAGGCTTCTCCTCCCAAATAAGGCACTACTAATATCTTAGTGTCTTCCTTTTTCAAGCTGGCCAAAGAATTAGCTCTTGGCTGCAAAATATGCAACATAGGTAGCAAACTGGTGATCAATACCCGAGTGCTCAAGTATGATACACTCAACTTTTCCCATCTCTCCTTAAACCTTCCTTCGACTTCACGACAATACCCTACTCTATCCCCCTCCCCCTCTACTTTTCCTACTTCTTGTTCTCCCCTGAAATTCCGCTCTTCCAGTGCTTCCATATCTTACCGACCTTGGCTTCCCTTTCGTTCTCGCTTCCGGTAGCGGAATAGGCTCCTCCTCTTTCACCCAAACGACCCAGAAACCTTGGAGGCTTTGAATTTTCCACGAATCGCGTTTTCAATCGACCCCGAATATAGATTAGGCTTCCCAGTAACGGAGTTTACACCTCGCATACTAGCAGCTAAGTTAGGCCCCGGGGACCAAAAACACCATGTAGGAAACCGACCGACTTTTTTTCTTAGGTTGACTCGACTCCGTCGAGATTATAACCCCCGCTTCATAGCTAGCACAACGCCGCGTTTACTCAACTCTCACTACACTAACGGTAAAGACAGCTGCATAAATAAAAACATAATCGACCCATCCTAACCCCCCGATATATCACCACACCTATCTCTGTGTCCTCGTATGCCCCCATTCCTCTGCGCATTCCTTTGGCGACGAAGGAAAGACATCTCTCAAAAACCTTCCTAAGTTTCCGAACCTCCATAACGATCTACCGCATCCCCAGACTATACTGGGACCCCCGAAACTTCCATAACCAACTCCAAACATTTAACATCCGTCTAGAAGCTTCAACAGGCAAACTGGCGTTATGCTTAACCATGAAAGAGAAAGGGACTTCAGACGCTAACATATCGGCCACGGTAACCTGACCAATGAGAACATTTTCAGGTAGTAGACGTTCCCCGTTCATGCTTCTTTTGTGCAGTAACAGGATATCAATAGTAATGTCTCTTTTCGTATCCGCTAGTGGTGGACGCGGGCATCGTCGGGGGGGAAATCTATGGTTAAACGATTGGGCAAATTAGCAGACCCTCATCGAGCGCTCCATCTACTGTATATATATATACATATACCCGTCATGATAATCATGTGATACCGCCTATTAATATAAACACTCTTTACACCGCACACTCTATAACATGTCCTCGACAACACACTCTACTATCGATTCTTCAACACTCTCACCTCCCACCTTACTTGCCTAAAACGTCATCGCCCGCGTAAACTCCTACACCATGCCGGGCGGCATAGTTGGGGCCCATAAGCTGAAAAAAATGTACCACAACATCTACTTTTCTATCCCACTTCCAAACGCGTCGTCCAAGGTTGCCGCCTCAAGAGAGCGATTACAAGGATACTGTCGGTGGACTAGAGGCAAACAGCAGACCCACAATATAGAAGCGATTAGAAATGAGTCCATTCATGCTTGCGCAGGAAGCGGGGGGTACTTTGGCACCCAGTCGGTTCTTCGCAGTGTTCGCAACGGGGCAGTCCGTCCGTCCTGGGCGAGGGGCGGGGACGGACGACATTTCGTCGTCCCGTCCGGTCTTTTTGTCAAGCTGCCCCACATGTGAGAATGAAGGACGAGGACAGACGACATTGTGTCGTCCCGTCCCGTCATTTACAGAACTTGCCCGACAATTTAGAGCTAAGGACTGTTCCCCCTGCCGTCCCCCACAAAAATACCTCGCGCTCCTGAGTTTAATTTTCCTTGCCGTATTAGAAACACAAATATCGTAATAAGAGTTGTTAGGCTTAGAATGTATATGGAAATTAATAGAACTACAATGGATATATAGGGTAATTGCATTTAAATTGAACAGCCAGATATTTTCATTCATGATATGCAAACCATTTGTCGAAATACGAAGCTATAGGGACCAGCTTGTATTCTAGCAGTGGGCTTCCAGTTGGATTGATTTTGTCAATCAGATATCAATTTGGATCGTCCACGGTCGTCCCCCACCGTCCGACCGTCACCTGCCGTCCCCTAACTGAAGTTGTCTCAGACTGTGGGGCTTGTCATCCTCCCCAATGACGGCCATCCTGGGATCTTGAGGGCGAGGACAGACTACAGTTTGCCGTCCCGTCTCGCCCGGGGGTCTTGGCAGTCCCCCCGCCGGGCCCGACGGGGGCCCCGGACGGCTGAGAACACTGGTGAGGAAAAGTGGATCGTGGTCGGCTAGACTCGAACGTAACCGGCTATACTCAATCACTGGGCCAGGGTCTACCAATTTGATCGATCATTCGATATGGTATCCTCTCGATCAGCTCACGCTAGAGTAGAACCCATCACTAGTCCAGTCCAACAGAGTACGACCGGAACGACTACAGCACGTGGTCCTTGTTTTTGGGGTCGCTTGGGCTGTCTACACCTCGGAAGGTGAGGACCGGACAGATTGTAGGAGACCATAGTTCTACCGCTGGGACCTCCTATATTGGCCAATTTGAGATCGTACACCCTGAAACGATTTAGTATCAGCTCATGAGACATCACTCGTACCGTCCCCTTCAATGATTGAAGTTCAATCCCCCTCCATTCCCCCACCATTCCTGGCTGTCCTCGGTCCCCTGCTGTTCCCTGCTGTCCTCCCTGGTCGTCCGCAGTTCCTTACAGTCATCCGTAGTCCACCACCACTGCGTTTGCCCCGTGATGGTTGGGCACACTTTCCATAGATGGCAGTATTAAGTGGTCCTCGGAGGCCACCTCTATCGCCCAGCACAGATGAGAGAGAGGAAAGGTGGGGTTGGATTGCTACTGGTGTGGGGGGCGATACCAGAAACTGTACGGACGTTCGTTGGTGATGCTTCTACTTGAAAACCTGGAAGAAATATCGCCCAGTAAACTATGTGGCGTAATCCTCGCGATGCTGGTTTATTCACTAGAGTTCAGGATGGGAAAATACAGCGACACAAGAATGGGTCAAGATTAATATTGTTGGAGGAAATGAAGAAACGCACATATCCATCTGAGGTCAGGGAATGGAAAGAAACGAAAGCGGGGAGGTTGTGATGAAGATTATATAAGCAAAGGAAGGGGAAAAACGACACGTCCGGAACGAGAAAAACATAGCGAAACATAAGCACTCAATTATGAAAAGGATTTTAAACAACCTCCAACAGCCCCCACGCGAACCTAGCGTCGCTGATCTAAACACTCCGCCAACCCTTTTCATCCAAAATTTTCCATATCCGTAATGAACACATCTAGCCGATGCATAAGAGAGTGGTAGAAAAGGGTAGTGTGGTGGGAGCATTGCGTGAAAAATAGCACTAGTGCGGTCCAACAGTTACTAAGATATACGGGAATTGGGTAGGAGTGCCAAGAAAACAAGCACGGATGGTGAGACATTTCATCTTAGAACAAGGCGGTCATGCCCGGGCCGTAAAGGTGCCGTGCCAGCATTGTGCACGTCCTGGATGCAGAGCTAGTGTGAAGTTAATTAGGAGAAATGGCAAGGCAGATAGTACGCTGAAACAGCTCACAGGCTACAAGAGCGGTTAGCAGACACCAGAGCGGTGTTGGTGGCTAATAGCAATGGAATTTCATTACTCGCCTTCTGTATTTCCCAACCGATTGTGAAGCGCACAAGAATTAGTCGGAGAAGCCGGAGGGGGGAATTAGAGATTTACTAACAAGCTTTAGGACAATAGTTAGTTGGAACCGTTGACAACTAGAGAGGGAGAGAACAGAGGCTCACGTACAAACTAGAAGGTGAAAATATAAGAGCATTAGCAATTAGGGGAAATAGGATGTAGAGATTCGCAATGCTTACATCCTGGAGAGGGGCACAGCGAGGAAGGCATTACAGGATTAGCGGCGTGAGCACAGGGTTTGACGGATGTGAATAGCATACAATCTGTAGTGTGAGGGAAATTAGATTAAAGGGACGGGATAAAAAGAGGAGATGGGACAACGGGGCCGACTTACCACCTATAAGAAATGGGGAAAAAGGTCAGCAATTATATCACGGCAAAATGGCGGTTGATAATGATCACATACTTCCTAGAACAAAAGGGGATCCAGGGGTCAGCAATTGCCCCGTGGCAGAACGGTGCTTGATCATGATCACTTACTCGCTACAACACACAGCGGTCCAGAGGTGAGCAATTGCCTCGGGAAAGAACAGGGATCGATCATCGTCACTTACACGCTACAACACAGCAATCCAGGGTCAACATTTAGCTCGCAGTAGAACAGTGATTGCTCACTTACTTGCTGCAACACAAAGCGATCCAGAGGTCAGAAATTGGCTTGCGGAAAACGGTGGTTTATTGTGATCACCTACAAACTGCAACAGACAGCAATCCGGGGGTCAGCAATTGCCTCGTGCCAGAACCGTGATTGATCATGATCACTTACGACCTACGGCGCACGGCGATCGAGAGGTCAGCATATCCCTCGTGCAAGGAATGTGGCTGATCATGATCACTTACACGCTACAACACAGCGATGCAAAGGTTAGAATTTCCTGTGCGGCAGAACCATGGGGATCACGATCACTTACTCGCTACCACACCCAGAGGTCCGGAGGTCAGCAATTGGCTGGCGGCAGGACCGTGGTTGATCATGGTCACTTACTCTCTACACTCCGTGGCGATCCAGAGGTCAGCAATTGCCTCGTGGAAGAACCGTCGTTGATCACGATCACTTACGACCTACAACAAACGGCAATTGAGTGGTCAGTAATTGCCTCGCGGCAGAACTATGGTTAATCGCGATCGCTTACAAGCTGCAACACAAAGCTGTTCAGGTCAGCAATTGCCATGCGGCAGAACCGTGATTGATCGTAATGACTTAACTTACGAGCTACAACCCATGACGATCCGGAGGTCAACTATTGCCTCGCGGTAGACCCGTGGTTGATCATGATCACTTACAAACTACAACACGCAGTGATCAACAGGTCAGCAACTGCCTCGAGGCAGAACCATTGTTGATCGTAATCACTTACTCGCTACAACACAAAGCGATCCAGAGGTCAGCACATGCGTTGTGGAAGAACCATGGTTAATCAGGATCACTTACTTCCTACAAAACAGAGAGGTCCAGAGGTCAGCAATTGCATCGCAGCAGAACTGTGGTTGATTATGATCACTTACTCGCTACAACACAAGGATCCACAGGTCAGTCATTTCCTCGCGGTAGACTAGTGGTTGATCAGGGTCACTTACTCGCTACAAAAAACAGAGATCCAGAGGTCAACAATCGCCACACTTCAGAACGGTGGTTGGTCATGATCACTTACGAGATACAACACACAGCGATCTAGAAGTCAGCAATTGCCTCACGGCAGAACTGTGATTGGTCATGATAACTTACGACCTACACCACACAGCGATCCGAAGGTCAACAATTGCCTCAGGGTAGAACTGTTGCTGAGCTGGATCACTTACGAGCTACAGCGCACAGCGATACAGAGGTCAGCGATCTCCTTGGGACAGAGCAGTGGTTGATCGTGATGACTTACAAGCTGCAACACACTGCGATCTAGGGGTGAGCAATTGTCTTGCGGAAGAATACTGGTTGATCATGATCACTTACTCGCTACAACGCACAGCGACCCAGATGTCAGCAATTGACTCGTGGAAGAACGGTGGTTGATCATGATCACTTCACTTACGAGCTACAGATCAAAACGATCCGAGGTCAGGACATTCGCCGCAGCACAGCCATGGTCAATCATGGTCACTTACGACCTATAACAGACCGTGATTCAGAGGTCAGCACTTTCCTTGTAGAAGAACCGAGCTGGATCATGACTACTTACGAGCTACAACACACGATCCAGCGGTCAGTAATTGCCTCGCGGTAGAACTGTGGTTAATCATGATCACTTACTTCCTACAATAAGCAGCGATCCAGAGGTGAGCAATTGACTTGACGAAGAACAGTGGTTGATCATGATCACGCACTCGCTACACCACCCAGCGATCCAGAAGTCAGCAGTTACCGTGCGGAAGCACCGTGGTTAAGCGTGATAACTTACTTTCTGCAACACTTAGCGATCTAGAGGTTAGTAATTACCTGGCGGGAGAACTGTGGTTGATCGTGATCACTTGCTTCCTACAACACAGCGACCCCAGGGTTAACAATTACCTCGTAGCATAGCCGGGGTTGATCACGATCGCTTACTTCCTACAGCACGCAGCGGTCGAGAGGTCAGCAATTACCTCGCGGGAGCACCGTGGTTGATTATGATTACTGACTCGCTACAACACACAGCAATCCAGAGGTCAACAAGGGCCTTGCTGAAGTAACCTGGTTGGTCATGATCACTTACTTGCTACAACACACAACGATTCTGAGGTCAGAATTTGCTTCGTGGCAGAGTCGTGGTTGGTCATGATCCCTTACGAGCTGCAAAACAGCAATTGAAGGGTCAGAAATTGCCTCGTGGCAGCAACGTGGTGGATCGCGATCACTTACTCTCTATCACACACCGCGATCCACAGGTCAGTAATGGCCTCGCGGCAGAACTGTGGTTGGTCATGATCACTTACTTCCTACAACATACAGCGGTCCACAAGTCAACAATTGCCTTGCGGAAGAATCGTGGTTGGTCATGGTTACTCACAAGCTACAACACATGGAGATACGGAGATCAGTAATTCCCCCGCGGCAGAAGCGTGGTTGGTCGTGATCACTTACAAGCTACAACACGGGGATCAATAGGTTAGCATTGCCTTGCGATAGAACGGGTGGTTGATCATGATCACTTACGAGCTAAAATACAAAGCGATCCAGAAGTGAGCAAGTTCCTGGTGCTAGAATCGTGGTTGATCAACGCCATTTACCTCCTACAACACACAGCGATCCAGGGGTCATTAATTGCCTCGCGGCAGAACCGTGGTTAATCATGATCACTTACTTCCTACAACACGCAGCGAGCCCGAGGTCAGCAACTGCCTCACAGCAGAGCTGCGGTCGATCATGATAACTTACTTCCTATAACACACAGCGATCGACCGGTCAGCAATTGCCTCGCTGCAGTTCCATGTTGATCATGATTACTTACGGCCTACAACACACGGCAATCCAGAGGTCAGCCATGGCCTTGCGGAAGAAGCGTGGTTGGTCATGATCACTTACGACCTACACCTCACAACAATCCAGAGGTCAGAAATTGCCTTGTAGCCGAACCGTGGACCGTGGTTAGCCATGATCACTTACGAGCTAGAAAACAGCGATCAACAGTCAACAATCGCCTTACAGCAGAACCGTGGTTGATCATGATAACTTACTCGCTACAAGGTGCAGCGATCCTGAGGTCAGCAATTGCCTCGCGCGCAAGCCGTCGTTGATCAAGGGCACCCACTTCCTACCACACAGAAATTTAGAGGTCAGAAATTGTCTCGCGCAAGATGCATGGTTGGCCGTGATTACTTACTCGCTACAAGACACAGCGGCCCAGAGGTCAACAAGTGCCTCACATAAGAACCGTGGTTGATCCTGATCACGTACGAGCTACAACACGCAGCGATCCCGAGGTCAGTAATCACCGGCGGCAGACCCATGGTTGATTGTGATCGCCTACTTCCTACAAGACACAGCGATCCTGAGGTCACTAATTCCCTGGCGTTCGAACCGTGTTTGACCATGATCACATACTTCCTACAACACAACGACCCAGAGGTCAGGAAGTGACTTTGGGCAAGGGGGGGTTGTGATCACTTACGTCCTACAACACAGAGATCCAGTGGTCAGCAATTCCCTAGCAGCAGAACTCCGGTTGATCCTGATAACTCACTTCCTACACACACAGTAATTCTGAGGTGAGCTATTGGGTCTCCGCAGAGCTGTATCTGACCTGCACTTACACCCTATAACAGACCGCAAATTTGGGGTCAGAGCTTGCCTTGTGCCATAATCGTGATTGATGCACATTACTTACTTCCTGCGACATATCCCGTGCTTGAATTAGCAACTCTCTTAAGTCAAAAATCTGCTCGAGCCATTTATCATACGTACTAGCTTCACCACCCCAGACACCATAAGTCAGCCGCAGCTCGTGAAGTCTAATCCCTGATCTCCGTCACTTACCTCCTGCACCTCCCGGTGTTCAGCATATCCTAACACGTTTTCCAATTTGTTTGCGCTGTCTGACTTACGCTCTACTCGCATTGATTAATCCGCAGTTAGTCACCACGCTTTCCCACCCGCTCGCCCAGTCCATTCACCTACTCTCTATCGTGGCAGAACCTCCCGTGTTAGCCACACCCGGACAAGACAAAACCAGATCATGGATCCGGATTTACCTTCTGTCATTCATCATTGCCTGCATCAGTTCTCAATTTCTGCGATCGCATTAAACCTACATACCGTCTTCGAAGCCAGGTGGGTTTGCTGTCAGCTATGCACCAATCCCTTTACACTATTGGGGAATCTTCACATTTAAGATGTTAACCTCCTTCCCGTATATATAAGCAACAACGTTTCTCTCCACTAGCATCTTGGCTATACTCGCATGTCCCCGGAGAGCTGCCACATCTAACGCTGTGCCATATTCGGCAGATTTAGCATTTAAATCTCCTTCTTCCTCCAATATCCGCTCCACTACTACCTCTTGCCCAAGCCACGATGCTATCATTAAACTTGTAAAATCGTTGGGGAATGGATCATAAGAGTGCCTCGACCCCCGGTTATTCCTCCAGAACAGCTTAAACCATATTAGAAACCTATCTGACCTAAATTCGCAAATCCGCCTCGTAAGTTCGAATAGCTCCGGCTGCCGATCCTGCGAATCTCGGAAGTGGTCAGGCCAATGGTTAGCTGCGTAATCGAGGAGGACATGTTCCCGGACGTAATCAATTTGCTTCTGCGAGAAAAAAACGCCGCCGGCATCCTCCGGTAATGGGTCGTTCTCAAAATCTTCTAGCGAAAGATAAGACATACAAATATCAGCCATTATGAGGTTAGAATGTGTGGAAGACACGGTGTACTGCCAATTTCCCTGACCCGTTGAAGATCCCTTAATTAGGAACTCCCTCGCAGTCTGGTGAACGAGGTAGATCTTTTCGTCAATAACCCGCACGAAAAGACCACACAAATTTCTAACTCCCCTTCCGAACCCAGAGGAAATATCGCCCAGGTCCTTCGTACTTGTGTGGTTCCGCCTGATCCTGAATGCTATTTGCATTTCCTGAACGGTAAGGGGCCTGGCAGCCGCCACGACAATATTCAGGATTCGTCTCGCTTTAACGGGGTCAGGGCTTTTATCAAGAATCTTGGTGTAGAATTGTGCTAAATCACGCGGCGCAGTGGTGACAATGTTGGTAAACTCTTCCGGCGAATAATCCTGACAAGCCTTCAAAATCTCTAGAACGAGAGAAACCCAAAGAAATGTCCGGTCGGCGGACGACTCGAGGAGTGCGCGCAAGTATTCCAGTCCTCCGGCTAGCCCCCAATATGACTCGAGTCCTTTTATTCCCTCATCTATCACACGAGTAACATCGGCAGCAATAGAGGGAACCTCCTCCTCCCCTTTCAGCCGGATTGTCGTTGACGGTGAGCCAAGCTCGACCTCGATTCTGTGGTAAGAGCGACTTGTGACAAAGAATTTCAACGGTATGGGGGAAGCTTGCCGTTCCCGGAGTCCGGTTATGTGGCCGAAAAGAGGAGTTATGGTCAATTCATCGCACTCGTCCAGTGCATCCACCACACAAATTACGTCGCCACACCCCCCCTCACCCGTCGCCTTGACTAAAATATCCCACAATGTGTCCACCTCTTCTACGAACCTGTCACCTTTAGTCTTGAAAGCTTCTTCGGCATAACTGCAGAGATTCGGTCTCTGCGTAAAAAGCTGGTGCAGAAGGGCGCGAAGAGCGAATGTTGCGCTCTTTTGCTCCTCGCTGTCGTCCTTAAAAAAAAAGTAGCAAACGATGGCATTGGGTTGAGTATCGAGATGCCCCACTAGGAATGCAGTGATGACGGATTTTCCGCAACCCGGGTCCGCTGATAGCCAAAGGAGACCGGACGTTTTATTTTCCCACCACTCCTTGTACTTTGGATGACCAGTAACCCAGGTGCACGTCCCTTTGGCTGGCTTCGGAACACGATTTCGGTGAGACTGGTATCCAGATCCGGGCGGGTATAGTTGTCGCAAAAATTTTTTGTAGTTCTCGGACGGGTTTCTGTCCTCATGGTAATGGTAATGAATGTTGGTGGTATTGTTGGAGCAGGTAGTATTATCTGAACCGGTGTTGCCACTGTAGCCGCCTTGAACATATCTATTCGCGGGGGAGCCAGAACGGTAACAGCTAGCATTAGCGGATCAAGGCTCAAGTAGACGCAAGCGACCCTCCAGAAACCTACCCCAGAGATAGCAGATTCCCCATGGCATGAATTGATTGCTGAATTGCAAGAAGTCGAGTTTTGCCCACGTCGGTGTAGGATTTGAATGAGATCTCCGATACTCTAACAATAATTTTCCGCCAGACGAGGCAGAATGGAGGAAAGAGGAGGGTTGGTAGACTGGAGACTAGCCTCCTCCCTTTGGGCAAAATCAGTGTGAATCTGGGGGCTCAGCCAACCCCGCATAACTCAATCATTCATGTCGTGTCACGACCTTTGCGCCGAGGAGGAAATCATTCACACGATCGATAGATATTGGATCAGTTTGCAGCATTTTCAGCCCCCCAATACCTATTCGTTACTATAAGTAGTAGTAGCACTTGGGCTCCAGGAGTTCTGAGAAACCAAGTCGTCTATTCCTGCCCCAAATTTCGACAGTGCGGCCGTGCCGGTGGATAATTTATTGTCAATCTCCTCTTATCTCTCAAGATACTCAAGTACGAAAAGGTTAGGCCCTGGGCAAATCAACTCCCTGATGTTTAGGTACTCCGATGGGTAATAGCCCAGAAACAGATGAGAACGCGTTCGCAGCACCCTCCCCTACCCCTGATACTGCATGACCAGGCGAGCAATCTCTGGCTACAATATATCATAATTTAACCAACACTTCCAACCTCTCATTGCCGAACTACCGGAGTATCTCAATTGTTGAAAAACATTCGTTGCTCCGGATCCGGATCCATATATCGTATAATGCTACAATTACCCACGCCCTTCATGACTGCACGTTCGCGCATGTGCGCCCTTTCCCCCCATAGCCGCACACCCAGTTTGGGAATTCGTATGGAGATCGGTACCCCATAAGCTGTCGAGATATTCCAGTCCGTTCTACAATCCGGAACACTCGCCTCATTTGGCAGTCGGGATAGGAAAGCCCCTGTTGTTGACAAGAGATAACCTAAATCGGTTAGTTTTCCAAATTTTAAGATCGACCTCAATGCCTCCCCTGCTTAAGGGATAACGGGGGTACCATCACAGTACTCGGGTACTCGAGTAAATCAGCCATTGCTAATCCTTGTACAAGTATATCACTGGCTTAGTTGTAAAAAAACTTTCGAGTTTTTCATGTCCGAAGACTTTGGTGGGGTATATAAGCGTGGCAAATAATCTCAAAGCTTGGCATCCGGCAATGCTTCTCTAACCCCCGGGCTGACTACGTCTCAGTTATTGATTGATTCTTATCATACCAAGAAGCTATATCTCGTTGACGGGGAATTGGATCCGCCCCCGGGCACTTCTAAAGATAATTTTCAACACGATGACGGGAGATGGAAAAGATACGGTGGTGGGGCCAGGGGACTATCATAGGGTACTAGTACTGAACTGTACCCAGATCTGAGAGTAGAAAATACTGGCACTGCTTTTGAAGCACTCTCGGGCAACAACCCCGCGCTGCTCGATCATTAATGCTAACGGATAGCACCTCCTCAATTTGGCTTTTCAGCTAACCGATGGGTGGTACCAATTCAAACCCCACCAATCAATATGTTTCCGCCCCCCTGCTGCGCTACCGCAGCCATGCGGGCGATCGCTTTCAATTTCTGCGAACTCAATCTACCCAAATCCCTCAGTCGCCCGTTACGAGACGATGGAGTTAAGGATTTCCTAGCATTCATTACCCGATGTTGTCTTTTTGACGTTCTACCGTATTCCCGCAGAAGGCTATGCACGGGGATTTATCGAAACATTTGGGAGGATTCGGTGGATGAGGAGTGTATATTGTTTAGGGGGGGGGCAGGGTGAGTTTATGCAGGAGGCAGTACCCATTGCGGGTACTATCCGAGCACACCCGTATAGCACTATCGACACTTTGGAAGGTTGCGGGGGTAATTAGGGGTGGGTGGGTTTTTGGAAGATGGGATTGTAGAATGTATGGGATGGTATGGATGTTGTGGCAGATGTGGCTCTAAGGTTGGTGTGTTCTGGCGTAGCGAGTGCTGAAAGAGAATAAATTTAATTCGGACCCGGGAAGAGAAGTAGACTCAGAGACTCGGTAGAATTTAGTAGACAAATAATTGGAAAATAAAAGCTGAAAAGGAAAATTAATAAATATGTCCCGAGGTGAAGTAGCGCAGTCCTTCGGCTAACTCTCAATCGTTAGTTCACAAATTAGTCGAACTTGGGTTTCGAAAATCGCAAGTTCGGACTTGTTGTCGTGTTGTCAACCCGCTTGCTTGTTCGTTGCTAAATAGTTATGATACCTTTTACGATAGACTATGATACGATACAACTCTCCCCCAACCCTCCAACCAAACCCTAAATCAACCAGCTATCTCCACAACCTTTTAAAAACCTAGCACATCGTCCACGTTTTTCAAAAAAACAACAGAGCCTCAGTTTTACCTCCACGGTGCCCGTTATTATCGGGACTGAGGTTCAGCCTCCTGCATTCTCCGAACCTGTCGATAGCTAGCTAGCTGTGGAACACGTAACTGCCGCACCCCTTTTACTTGTAGCATATAAAACCCCAGATGGGCAATGTACATTCCTCGCAGCAAAGAAGAAAAAAGGTTCCGTTGAAATCCCACCGTTGTCGGAACAGCACGGGTCCTATACAGCATGGCCCTGTACAGTAGTCTACAACCATAATGAAAAGTCCAAGTTCCCCGAAGCTCAAGCCCCGCTTTGGCTGCTTGACTGAGGGAACACTATTACTGCCACCAACTATAATGCCCATTTTATTTATCGTGGGTTCTTGTCAAGTGCGATCGATATTGGCTGAGACTACGGTTCGCTCCCTCATGCACAGCACAGAATGCCTGTTCAGACACCGGACGTGGTTATATCCTCTTGCGGGTTTTAAACGGCAACCACCTTTTGAGCGGTGGAGCGACAACACACGGGAATGGCGGAACTACAGCGGTTTGTATGGCCACAAAATACGACTCTAATCGCCAGCACACTATCATACCCCGTGGGGAGTGGCTAGTGGGGCAGTTCGCCCGCTCTCATTCAACTCTCTCTCTACTCGTACACTAGTCTATCTCTCAACGCAACTAACTAAATTATGAATACTGGAGTATACTAGTATACCATATGAATCACAACAAAGGCTTCCTACTCTCTTTCCACCGATCGCCGCATAAATTTATATCCACCCCGGTCCACGCAAGTCTCCATTTCCTCTGCGTACTCCCATGCTAACAAAGAAAGGGTGGCTTCGTAAACACCCCCCTTTCTCGGGGCCTCCTCTCCGTCACTTTGACCCCTCCTGCACTGTTTCCGCTCCGCGCGGTCCCTTTGACTCTCATGTACGAGTACTGCTTCCGGCGTATCAGTGTTATCCTTCCACAGATGTGTTAATTCAAAGGGCATCTCCGAAACCTCTATCGGAACAAGCAAAACAACAACCTGAGCATGTCCTATGGCACCCATGGTTCCCAACAAGTAGCTGTTTTTCGAGTGGCATGAGAGCGGGACTAGCGCGGAATATGTTTTACATTCCCGGACATTGACGAGATTATTCGTGTAATAGAATGTTTAGAGTCCTGGTTCATGGAAGGATTATCCCTACACGGGAGAGATCTGGAGGGAGTAGAACCGGCGATAATGTCAGTTGATTTGGGCAAGGATTACGGAACCCTGAGGTACTGTACTTCCCTCTTTGCGTTCGCTAGTATCTACCGCGACTAACTGGCAGACCGCCAGACCCCACAAATGAAGCAGAACTGGATCCAGGTATGGACTTGGAATTTATTCTAGAAATAAACGAACCGGAGCCAGGACGATACCGAACGACGATGAAACGCAACGACGATGACTAAATGCGCTGTGAAAACTCTGCACAACCAGAAGCGCGGAAGTTTCACCAAGGTCGCTCCGCAGCTTGCTCTATTCAACGGTCTCTCACACCTGCTCCACGACTCCACGGCTCCACAAAACTAACTGACAGGAAAACGACAGGAGCATAAATAAGCGACAAAGATCACCTATCCTATCCCTCCTGCGATCACCGCATACCAGTATCTCTAACACCTCCCACACTCATCTCCATTTCCTCTGTGCGCTCCCATGCTGTCAATCGTGCTGTCAAAAGAGAGAACAAATAGACTCTTCAAAGACTCTCCGGTTGCCTTCCGCGCTCCCGTGCTAACAGAAGAAATATAGGAATAAAGACTCGCGACGGTCTATAACTCCCTTGCCGTTTATATCCTTCTCCGTCGGAAGCGCTTTTCCAAACCCCCCAACGAGAACCTCTGCCTCAACAAAGCAAATTCGCCAACAAGTGGCGGGAGGGGAGCGGACAGGCGGGAACGAACAAACGGCCGGCTCCGGGAACGTATCGTACAACGAATACCGGTATGCAGACGGGTAACATACGGGTGAGTAGAGACGGATATGCCGGCGGACAAGAAAATAAAGTCATGAGCACGCCGAACAGCATCCACGATCCCCAACACTACCGGTACCCCAACGGCTTATTTCCCGTACAGGTGTTCCGTTGCTATAATGCACGAAATGTGCCCGGAAGAATTCCACCCGAATTGCGAAAACAAGAAAACTTCCTTCGACTCCAGAGGAAATTGAGAAAGCATAAGTTTGTCCATATTCCCCGGTTACGCTGTCCTTTTTTCTCCTCCTTCTTTCCTTCAGCACGTGCTTCTGCTACAAGAGGTGAGGTTGGAATTAAGGTACGGTGAGGTACTATACATTTAGGTCAGGCTTGTATTTCAAATCTATGCAAGATACACCAACGGCACAAGAACGGTATTCCGACAAGATAATTATACTGCAGATGCTGCAGATTATGGAGTAGCGCCAAAACGAGGTAGCACGCTAATATCAACCGCCAGGGGTTGGATGTCGTCAAGAGACCAAGCAGAAACGAAACGAAACGAAACGAGAAACAATGAAATGAAAAAACAAAAATAGAATAGCTCTATTTGGAAATTCCTCATTCGAAATGATCCAGCTTGCCTGTCAAAATTTATATCTGGTTTCCGAAATTTATATTTTTATGGTGAATGTCGGCAGACAGTATGGCCCGGCAATGAGAGGGGATAGGACTTGTGGCGCTATCATATCGACCTCAATGATGTGAACGAGGAGAAATAAATTATTCAGATAGTGGACCTCGCTTGTCCAAGGTTCTTTGGGCCGGATTATTAATCGTAACGGCACCTTGCAGTGCCCGCAAGTGATAGACACGAGCATGATAAAAAAGACTATAGGGTTCTGCGGGAGTATAATGTAACGGGGAGGACCCCATTATCGAATTATTGGGCAAATTTACGGACCCTCACCAAGCCCAGCATGCCCACTGCTCGGTCATAATTTAGTATTGTCGATTTTGATCGGTTTTTTTCCCATGGTGTTGCTTTCCCATGTAAAAATGCGATAGAATATTTCGGTAGTTTTGTTCATGCTAATATAATAAAGAGTCAATTGTAAAGCTAAGGGTGTCGAGGAAGTAGCAGTATAGTGTCTCGTTGCGAATAGGTTATCGAGTTTGTGGGGCTTGGTACGGTAGTGTTTAAGGTAATATCGCGGATTATTTACATGATTAACAAGACAGAAATACATACGGTAGTTTTGAACGGATTGATTATCCGCCTTACAGAGATAAGTTAGTCTCTTTCTTTATCGCTTTGCTCCCTAAACCACTTATCACTTTGATTCCTCTCGCCTCGTCATCCCTCCCTCAACATGCCATACCCTATTCAACTTCTCGAGTATGGTATGTCCCATTTGATCTATTTCATATTCATCCCATTCCTATTTGGTGTGCTCCTTCCCGGCTCTCAGACTCCCGTATATTGCCAATCTTGACCTTTTGTTTTATTGGTTGCGTTTCCCTTCTTTCCCCAGGATTGAGGATATAAACCCATCTCAGTCCAAGTAATTAAAAATCGAGCTTCAATCCATTTCCCTCTTAAAAATATATCAATAGATAGCTCGAGTGATCGATCATGATATGCTATTGTTGAGTAGTGAACCTAAGCGGTGAGTCTTTCAGGTTTTGGGTACCGCCTGACTGGCCCGGGCTGCTCCAGGTGCGCCATTGCCCGACAACAAGAAACCGGCTTTCCAAAACGGAAGCCAGACTTGGCATAGGTCTTGAGATGGGGGAGGGTGACGGTCGATGACTGACTTGCGCAGCGGTGGTAAGAAACACTAAAGGACTATGTGGGGGCTGTGATAGGACGTGCACAAAAGCGTATGGTAAGGTAAAAACAGCTTTGCTCTCTATTCTCTAAACTAACGGTAAAGACAGGTGTATAAGTAAAACATAAACAACGTATCCCCATCATTTCATGAATCACCACACCTATCCATACCTCTCCAAACATGCTACCCTTTCCTCCGTACACTCCCGTGATAACAAAGTAAAGACATGTCCGGAGAATCTCCTGTCAATCTCTCAACCTCCACACTAATCTATCGAACATCGGGACTCTTCGCCAGACTCCCGAAACCTCCACAATCTCTCTCAATCGATCAACGTTGATCTAGAATCTTCAACCCTAAGAATCTGGTGGTATTGGCTTAGGTTACGGAAAGATTCGACAACTAGGTTTCCCGGACACAGCCGGGCTTTGGTTGCGGTGAATAATTACGACTTGATTAAGCAACTCTTTCCAAAACTGTAGCCGGTCTAGCCGTTTGGGATCTCTATATGTGATCAAGCTATAACCCTGATCGAGCAAACTAATCTGATAAAGAAGGCACTAATCGTACAGAATCTGATTGGGGGACCGCTACAGTCGAGGTGATCCGATGATGGCCATCAGTACAACCGCAGTGGAGTGGGCGCTGCGCTTCGCGTAGCAGAATGTGTCGTTGAAATGGCTATTGTTCGTACCATTCGCCCCTCCGGATCGCCGGAGGTTCTGCGGCATATTGCCCATTCGAACGGATCACATAGGTGGTTATTCCGCGCTCGACTCCATCGTTTCGGGGTGGGTGGGTAGGCAGTGATTGGCAAGCAAGAAGTGGGTTTACTCATGCCTTGCTGCTGATAATCGCCCAGGGTAGTCTCGCACGCGATACTGAATGGACGTAGATATTTCCTCCCCAAATGAAGTTTTGTGGATCGGAATTCAGTTTTGCACTTCTTCATTGCGATGCTAACAAAATGACGGGAAGTATGAGAGTTTGGAAACAATCATTGGATAATAAAGATGAGCCCCAAAAAACCCACATCATACAAAATCAATCATGGCTAGCGAGTTTCGGGTATCATATACTTGACCATGAACCCGAATATCCACAGAAATGCCAAACCAAGAGGTGCGAAAAATAGGAAAGACCCCCCCCGAAATTTATGAAGGACCATACACACCCCTCACTGACCGCAGACCCAAAGTGAGACTGCTTAAAGATTCGCCCCGGATACCCCCCAATCGATCTCTAACCCTTTTGTATCCCCAATGCTAGCCGATTTCCATATCCTATCCACTTCCTCATGGATTTCCCACATCATCTCCGAGATTCCCGAACGGGGGTGAGTGAACTTTATGTGTATGACTAAAGGTAACCATGGGAGACACCCGATCTGCATCAAAATTCCTCGGAACCACCTTGCCGTTTACGAAGGGCGAAAGGATTCGGGATCGGCAGGACGGCATGAGGCAATCCACTTCGCGCGGGACGGCAGTGGAATTGAGTTGAAGTCAGCGATGGACGCGATCAGATCACGCTCGAAAAGGACCCTCGTAACCTGCCCGATTCGCGTGTGCAGGGGTACTTCTCGATACGCGGTCACGCTCGATCACGTTATCTATGAACATGTCGCCGAAGTAACAAATTTGATTTCGTAAAGGGTTTTTGAGCATGTAAGAGAGAGAGTATAAATGGGCTTTTCTAAAGGAGTTAATTGGACCTCAATGTATACCAGAGCAGACTTTAATTATATATGGTGCCAGACTGCCAAAGTTTTCCAACGTAGGCAAACGAGAGCGAGACCAAGTAACAAAAGAATAGCACCAATGACGCCGGTCCACAGGCCTTTGAGTAATAGTAAAATTGGCTTTGCTATAGTGTTGGCAGTTAGTAAACGGATTGAACAGAGCTGCTTAAATAGTGCTTTATGATACATTTTGACATGCGATATTGTACCAAAGCAGCTGCAGCCGACCCTTCTCGTGATGTGGCGGAGGGTGTGTGGTTACTGTGGCGACTCAAGTTGCCGAGGTTGTTGCCTTGCCGACCGTTGTGGTGTTTGTGGGGTCATCGACTCAACTGGACTCCGTTGTCTCTCACAGCAACTGTCGTGCTTATTTCATCGTCTCCCCCTCCAGTGCTATTTTGTCTCTGCTCGCTTCATCTCCGGTCGAGACCCAGATCAAGCCTCTCCACAATGCCGCCGCATCTTCGGTAGTCCCGTCAACCGCTCGAAGTCTCGCTGAGATCCCGCCCTCCATTGTAGCCGCGCTTGAGTCGTCGCCTCCTTGCGACGTACGTGTTGACGGTGTCTCCGGTCCTACAATGGTAGGGCGAAAGACAAAGGGGAAGAGAGCAAGGAAGTGCAGGACGAAGAGGGTTCGTCAGAGCCGGTGGCTTTTGTGAAGAACTCAGGTTCGTGGAGATCCCTGCAGGGTTCTGTTGTTGATGAGGAGCTGTGCCGGTTCTGTTTGTGGCAGTGTTCGGTACCTACGGAGGTACAGCGCCTAAGTTATGTATGCTACACTAGCAGTGGGTGTTTTGTGAGCGACTCGTGTAACATACAAAACTTAGGTGCTGTACCTCCGTACATGGTATAGCATCATTAGCGACCAGGGTATCACTGCTCAGCGTGGTCTCACATAAATTACTTGTTACGGCCATGGGTTGGGAGACGGTCTTGGACCGTGGTGGCTTGGAAGGAGGGGTGCGATATGGGTCTGCTCATGATGTTGATTTTTATTTTTATTTTATCTTCTATGTTTCGTCTGCTCGTTGTATGCTGGTCCGGTAATATCAGGATAATATAGACTTTTAGTTCATTGCGGAAAAACATATCACAAAAGACTAGATTCTAGCATGAGGTCCTCTCGATTAGATCGTGCTCAAGCATTATCCTCGTAATCTTTTCGAGCATACCTGTGTCATCACTAGTTATGACTAAATACCACCACTTGACGCCGGAGCAAGAAGCGGAGATCTAAGTCTCCATGGATCTATTTGTACTAGTACCTGTAGTCTCTGGTGATGTTCGGAGAGATCTTTCGCGGATGGTGCTGACAACCTCGGCCGGGGGGGGGGGTTCCCAGCGACTGGAGTGGTGCGGGAGACACCCGGTTCCCAGTATGGTGAAAACGGCGGTGTAGGCTCCTGCTCCGGAGACCCCGCCGTGAGGTGTGACAATGCGACGGGGCCACGAAGAAAGGTTCCCGGGAAAGGTTCCCCGATCCTAGGAGCGGTGAGACTGCCAGAGATAAGAGGTTCGTTGGGGAGATGGGTTCGGAGTGTTTGTAAGGGGGTCATAAAGCGTCGGGGGGGCACCTCGGACGACCGTGGTTCTACAACGAGAACAGTGGGAGGGGGTGGAATATCAATCACGTAGCGGTAGACGGTAGAATAAGGCTATTTGGTCGGAACTCAGTTATACCGAGTGGCCAGTCGGCAGTCCGGTCGAGGTTCTAAGTGGACGCTAGATGCCCAGGTAATCGGAAATATCTACGAACAGCCTGCAGGCCTTCTACTTTTAACCACTCGGAATAGGATAACAGGAGAAACATGCCCCTGGTGCTACGTCTTCCACTGATGAACCGTAATGATACCCAAATATACTGTCCTATCTCAAGACACTCAATACCCATCTTCACACAACTCTCCAACCACCCCGAATGAAGATGTATTTCTTATGAGTGAGTATAGCAGTCAATGATTGACTCGCGCAACGGTAGGGAGAGAAACTAAAGGACTATGTGGGAACTGTCGCAGGACGTGGACAAGAGCGTAAGGTATGGAAAGTCACCTCCGTTCGTTCTCTTCTAAACTAATGGTAAAGACACGTGTATAAGCAAAGCATAAACAATCTATCCTGGACATTCGTTCAATCACCACACCTATCCGAATTTCTCCAAGCATGCTACCCTTTCCTCTATACACTCCCGTGATAACAAAGGAAAGACATGTCTGGAAAATCTCCCGTCAATCTCTGAACCTCCACACTAATCCATTGAACCTCTGAACTCTCCGCCAGACCCCCGAAACCCCCACAATCTATCTCAATCAATCAACATCCATCTACAACCTTCAACAATATTAACCGAGTGATTTTAGACAATTACACCCGTTGAATAATAAATTATTTCCGAGCAATAAAACTCAAGTAATCCCTTAAAACATCCACCAGCAGGTGAGACAGGCCGGGCCCGGATCATGGTTCGGAAAAGCAACCTCCCCGAAGCCCGCTCCGGCACCACTCAAATCCGGACGGACCGGCTGCTCGGGGTCACCCTTCGGAACTTTGCTACGGGAAGATATGTGAGGTATGGTAAACAACTTCGTTCTCTTCGTTGATCCACGCTTCGTAATTCGTTCTTCTAAACTATGAGAATGGTAAAGGCAAGTGTGTAAATAATACCTAATGAACGCATCTTTATCCTCCCACGGATTAATACACCTACCTCTATGTCTCCGCGGATACGCCCATTCCTCCGTGCGCTCAAGTGATAACAAAAGAAGGGCATCTAGAGAGAGTCTCCTCCGTTAATCTCTAGAGCACCAAAACAATCTAGTACACTGCATCCGTCGGACTCCGGGAACGTCGGGAATCAACACGCAACTACAAAAGTCCATCCAGATCATGCATCATGCAAGTGCACGCTGCCGGAGGGATGAGAGATGGTTTAGGTACCGGCCACACTAATATAGCCAAGAATCCGGAAACCGGGAACAGTGCCTCGGACCGGGCACGCACTTTATACACCATTCCAGACCTGATGGTCGATATATAGCATCTAGGGTATCATGCTAGGCGATTTTTATAGTAATCGGAACGGGAGAAATACAGTTACGCGACTCAGGTATAACATAGACTTGGCAGCGGCAGACTTTTCTTGTGATTATACCTGTGAGTTACGAGCTTGAATGCCCTACTTACGTAAAGTACTGGGGGGTGGATAACCTGCTCTCCGATTAGTTTAAAAATCCTCGAGCAGAGCACTGGTTTCCGTCGTTCCCACACTGTGCGTCCGCGTTTTTCCATTCATGCGTGGTCTTGTCTGCCACAACTTCATCCTGAGTTTTTATTCCGCCTTTGATTATCCTGCTTTTCTCTCCCTCGTCACAACTCCGATCGGTCATCTCCCACCGCTTATCTCATCCGGTTTTGGGTAAAACTATTCGCAGGTCCTGGGGGGATAATCTGGAGCCCAGAAATCGTTGGTGCCTTTAATTAGGTGCTGTTGTCATGAACTTAATTTACCAAGTTGCCGCGTTGACAACAATATTCTACGAAAACTTTATGCATTATATGTCGCGCTTCTACCACCATGGCGTAGTTGTTCAAGGTTATATTGTTGCGAAACGATAAAGTTCTGAATAGGCCAGTAAGAAAGGAACAGAAACACAACAACCCACAGCCGACCCCCAAAAATCCCCACACCCCGACAGAGATATCACATGACCCACTGAAGCAAACTCCGAGGATAGAGAACCACAAAGGGTACGGAAAAGGCCAGCTTGCCGCGAGCCAAACGTATTGAACGAGTGACAGACCTCCAAGCAAAAACCTATCTTGCAAGGTTCATTTATTAAATGGTTAGAAGGACATGGAAGCATGAGATAAGGAAAACAGGGCATGATTCTTACCTGCCCACATATTGGCTGTCTAGGACAAGGCCGTGCTCTGGCTAGGCAAGGTGTCAGGTAGTTCTGGCGTGTCCTGGATGCAAAACTACGGTGGATTTAATAAGAGGCTATAAGACGAGTGGGGATAGTAATTAGGAAGGACTCACGCGCTATAAAAAACGTTAACAGAAATCGCGTGCAGACAATTTCATCAGTAATCAACACATAGTACTCACTTTCTGTATTGTCCGAGCGGTTATGCGGTGCACTGCGCGTTAGTAGGGGAAGGGGGGAGAGGGTGAAAATGCTTTACTAACGAGCTGTAACATAACACCGAGAGTATCAGTTGTGGCTCGAAGGAGAGGGTAAAGGTCAGCATACAAACTTTGACAGGAGAATTGTATTTCGTTAGCAAGAATTCCAAGGAGGTGGTGGTCGGGAGGCTCGCGGTGCTTACCTCCTATCCAGGAAAGTAAACATGATTCATGCAATTAGTGTATAATCAAAGACATTCACAGGGACCGTATCAGGTCTCCATTACAAACCAGCTATAAGGTATGGAGGGAGGGATCAGTGAAAGGGAACAAAAAAAAACACGGAGAGTATGTAGGCAAGCTTACGGACTGAATAACCGAAGCAGCCGGGAATTGTTAGCAATTTTCTTGCCGAAAGACTCTCATTGACGCAGTTGGCTTACTTTCTAGAAGGCTCCGGGGGCTACGAGTCAGATACTGCTCCAGCCAAGAATGGTCCAGGATCCAGCCCACTTACAAGCTACAGAATTCATGAAGCAGGTGTCAGGAATTGCCTCGTCCAAGAATTGTGGTTGGCCAATGTACTTACAATCTGCAGCATGTACCGAGTTAGAGGTCAGCAATTACTTCGTGACAGAAATGTGATTTATCGTGTTTACTCACATCCTATAGCAGCCAGCAAGTCAGGTCGGCAATTGCCGCGTCCCGGAACCATGGTTTATCGTATTTACTTACCGGCTGGAACATTCAGCGGGTCAGAGGTCAGGAATTGCCAGCTCCCAGAACAAGAGATGATGTCATCAGCTTACGGGCTAACACAGTTAGCAAGTTAAGAAGTCAGCAATGACCTCGTCCCAGAAATGTGATTCAGCATGATTACTTACACGCTATATCATTCAGCAAGTGAGAGGTCAGAAATTGGCGTGTCCCTGGACCATGATTGACCGCGTTCACTCACAATCTACAACATTGAGAGTGTCAGCAAATGCGTGACCAGACAACCGTTTTAGACCCTGGTTGCTTACGTGCTACAAAGTTCAGGGAGTCGGGTCAAAATTTGCATCGGCCTAGAACAAGCATTGAAATGGGTCGGTGCTGGCTCTTTGTTGGGTTCCCTGGTTTCGCTACCATAATGCACGGAAAGCATCCCATTGGTTGCGGTGGTTCCCGGCAGCACGGGCGGGGATATCTGTAGGTCCCCTAACCAATAGGGTGGTTTCCGTGCCGCAATTTAGCGAACCCAAGGAACCCGACCAAGAGCCCGGGGCGGCCCATTGGAAGGCTTGCCCCAGAACCGTTGTTGGTACTCCTCACTTACCTCCTATAGCATTTCAACGAGTCAGAGGTTAGTCACCGCCTCGCCACAGAGCCATGGTTGGTAATGTTTACTTCCTACATCATTCAGGGAGTCAGAGGTCAGCAATTGTCTCGTCACGGAACCGAAATTGATAGTCTGCACTTACAGTCTACAACGTGCAGGGGGTCAGAGGTCAGCTATTGCATCGCCCCATAACGGTGATCGATACTGTTGACTTACATCCTACAACATTCAGCGAGTCAGATATTAGCAACTGCCTCCCACCAGAACCGTGATTGATGATGTTCGCTTACCCACTACAACATTCATTGAGCCAGAGGTCAACTATTGCCTCGCCCCAAAACCGTGATTGATAGTGTTCACTTGCCCACTACAACATTCAGCGAGTCAGAGGTCAGCTATTGCTTCGCCCCATAACCGTGATTGATACTATTCACTTACTTTCTACAACATTCAGCGAGTCAGAGGTCAGCAATTGCCTCGTCACAGAATCGAACTTGATACTCTGCACTTACAGTCTACAACATTCAGGGAGTCAGAGGTCAGCTATTGCCTCGCCCCACAACCGTGATTGATGATGTTCACATACATCCTACAACATTCAGCGAGTCAGAGGTCAGCTATTGCCTCGCCCCATAACCGTGATTGATGCTGTTCACATACATCCTACAACATTCAGCGAGTCAGAGGTCAGCTATTGCCTCGCCCCATAACCGTGATTGATGCTGTTCACTTACAAACTACAACATTCAGCGAGTCAGAGGTCAGCTATTGCCTCGCCCCATAACCGTGATTGATGCTGTTCACATACATCCTACAACATTCAGCGAGTCAGAGGTCAGCTATTGCCTCGCCCCATAACCGTGATTGATGCTGTTCACTTACGAACTACAACATTCAGCGAGTCAGAGGTCAGCTATTGCCTCGCCCCATAACCGTGATTGATGATGTTCACTTACCCACTACAACATTCATAGAGCCAGAGGTCAGCTATTGCCATGCCCCATACCCGTGATTGATGATGTTCACTTACTCTCTACAATATTCGGCGAGTCAGAGGTCAGCTATTGCCTCGCCCCGTAACCATGATTGATGCTGTTCACATACTCTCTGCAACATTCAGCCAGTCAGAGGTCAGCTATTGCCTCGCCCCGTAACCATGATTGATGGTGTTCACTTACTAGCTACAACATTCGGCGAGTCAGATGTCAGCTATTGCCTCGCCCCGTAACCATGATTGATGGTGTTCACTTACTAGCTACAACATTCGGCGAGTCAGATGTCAGCTATTGCCTCGCCCCATAACCGTAATTGATGCTGTTCACATACTCTCTACAACATTCGGCGAGTCAGAGGTCAGCTATTGCCTCGCACAGAACTGTTATTAGTGTGTTCACTTACCCTCTACAACGTTCAGTGAGTCAGAGGTCAGTTATTGCCTCGTCCTGGAACCGTGGTTGATACTGTTCCCTTACCTCCTATAGCATTTCAGACAGTCAGCGGTCTGCTATTGCCTCGCACAGAACAGTGATTGATACTGTTCACTTACCATCTACCAGATCCCGCAAGTCAGAGGTCAGCTATTGCCTTGCCCCAGCTCCGTGCTAGGTCCGGATCACTTACCTCCTATTGCATTTCAGCGAGTCAGAGGTTAGTCATTGCCTTACCCCGAAACCATGGTTGATAATGTTTACTTACAAGCTATAACATTCAGCGTGTCAGACGTTGGCAATTGGCTCCTCTCCGAACTGTGGTAGGTCCTGTTCACTTACAGCCTACCAGATTCACCGAACCCATGGTCAGAAATTTCCTCGTCCTAGACCCGTGGACCGTGGTTGATCCTATTCACTTACGATCTACAACATTTCGTGTCAGTTTTCAACAATTGCCTCTTCCCTGATCTGTGATCGATCCACTTCACTTACATCCTAAAATATCCAGTCAGCCAGCCTGGGGCAAGCAATTTCATCCCCCCAGCACCGCGGTTATCCTGTTCACTTACTTGCTACAATGTGTAGTGAGTCACAGGTTAGCACTTGCCTTTTCTGAGAAACGTGTCTGATCCTATTTGCTTACCTCCTACGGCACCCGCGCGTCCCAGGTCAGAAATTTCCTTACACCTTTAGCTTTTTGATCCTATCACGTACCAGCTACAACACTCCGCGGTTCCTTAATCAACTGTCACGTTTGTCTTATGAGCTATTTACCGCGTTACGTACCTCCTATATCACTCGATCGCTTAGCAAATCTTATTTTGTTATCCACTAGTACTCAAAATGCCAACTTACACTCTAGACGCATATATCAATCCGTCATTAGTTCTCAGAGTCGCCGTAAATCCTAGGTCCAGCTCACTTACGCGCTGTAGTTCGCAATTATCTAGCATTAGCAACATGTCAATACGAATGACCCACGATCTGCCGCTTCTACTTTCCTTCTACAATGCATATGGACCCCTTGATCAGCGCTAGATCTCATATATGACCGTCAATTCACCTACTGTCTGTAAAAAACAGTCAATTTATTGTTAGTTATCCACTATCGTAGACATTTAAAACCAACAGGTCTCTTCACCTCCAAGATGTTATACTCCTTCTCACCGAGATAGACTTTGACGTTCTTTTCTATCAGCATTTTGGTAATGTTCTCGTCTTGCCGGAACACTGCTATGTTCAACGCGGTGCCATGCTTTTTGCATCGAACATGCAGATCTCCATCCTCCGCCAAGAGTTGCCGAACCGCACCCCCATGCCTAAACCACGATGCTATCATCAAATGTGTGAAATCTGTGTAGCATGTATCCCCAAAGGTGAGCCAGTACAACTTAAGCCATGTCATCGAGCGTTTAGATCCGGCTTCACAAATCCGTCGTGTCGCCTCGAATAATCCCATCTGCTGATCCCCCGAATCTCGGAAATGGTTCGCCCAGTTTTTGGCTGCATAATAAATAAAGGCATATTTCTTGAGATATTCAAGAAATTCTTGGCTTGGATAGTAGCGGCTGGCAATCTCCGGTAATGGGTCGTTTTCAAAGTCCTCAAGTGAAAGATAGGAGATACAAATGTCAGCCAGTAGATAGTTTGAATTCTTCAGGCATAAGGTATACTGCCCTTTATCCAGGCCAGAAGAAGATCCCTGAAGCAGGAACTCTCTCGCGGTCTGGTGAACAAGATAGACTTTCTCATCAATGACCCGTACGAAAAGTCCGCACAAATATTTCACTGTCTTTCCGAACCCGCCACTCCTACCCTTGATATCATCGGTTGCCTTGTGCTCCGGCCCGATTCGGAACGCGATGTTCATCTCTCGTATCGTAAGGGGTCTTTTTGCTGCTACCACTATATTCAGAATTCGTCGGGCGTTTTCGGGGTTGGCGCTTTTATCAAGAATCTTGGTGTATATTTCTGCTATATTGGGTGGTGCAGTGGAGGCAATTTTGGTAAGCACCTCCGGCGATCCATCCTCGCTATTCTTCAAAATCTCTAGAATAAGGGAAACCCAAAGGAATGTCCGATCGGCAGACGATACGAGAACCTTTCGCACATCTCCCAGCCCCCCGGGCTGTTCCCATTGCGACTCAAGGTCGTCAATGCCCTTGTCTATGACACGAATAACATCAGCAGAAATGGCGGGGACCTCTTCCTCCCCTTTCAGCCGGATAGTGGTTGTGGGTGAGCCAAGCTGTCTCTCGATCTTTTGGTAGGGGCGACTCGTAACTAGGAATTTTAACGGAATATCGGAAGTCTGTGACCCAGGCAGACCAGTGACATGATCGATAAGCCGAGTCAGAGTCCCTTCCTCGCACTCGTCTAGCGCATCCACAACACAAATTACATTGCCACACCCCCCCTAGCTACTGCTCTGACCAAAATATCCCACAATGTATCGACCTCCTCGGTAAACCCCTTTCTCTTACCCTTAAACTCTCCCTCGGCGTATCGGCAGAGGGCGGTGTCCCGCATAAAAAGTTGATGTAGTATAGCACAAAGAGCAAATGTTGCACGCCTCTGTTCATCGTTGTCATCTTTGAAGAAAAAATAGCAAACGATGGCGTTCGTTTGGCTTTGCAGATGCTTTATGAGGAACGAAGCGGTGACAGATTTCCCGCAACCTGGGTCCGCCGACAGCCAGAGGAGACCAGATTTTTCCTTTCCCAACCAGTCCTCATACTTTCGATGTTTGGTAACCCAAGTGCATGTTCCCTCCGCTGGCTCACGAACCCGACTCCTATGATTCCTGTATTGCGAAGTGTATAGGCATTCCAGGATTTTGCCATGGTCCCCGGACGGGCCCGTGTTCCCGTGGCCGTAATTGTTGAAGGTGTTGCCGGAGTTGATGTTATTGTAGGAACCAGTGTTGCCGCTACCGTGGCCATGGATCTCATTGTTGACCATTGTGTGTGACCGGCTACGAACATTAAGTATACGAACGGGGACTGGATAAAAACTCAAAGGCATACCGTTCGGATGAGGAAATGTCCTCAGAGTCCGTCTTTGATGACTTATTACCCATGAGGTTGGTGAATGATCAAGTCGAAAGAGGTTGCGTTATCGCTGGGTAGGGATTGAATGCCCTCTTGAATGTTCGCGAGATATTCAACCAGGTCTGGAAGAGTTGAAGCGTGGAAGGATTGGGAAGAGATGAGATTATCCTGCTGGTATCCCTTCACCTAAAAAGAATGGGTGTGCAAGGAAGACAGACGCTGAGCGACCCCACATCACTCCATCATTCATGTCGCACAAGCGCAGTGCTCGTACAGTATTTCACTCATTACCAGATTCCATCTACCTTGTCACCCGACTCGCACCCATGCCGCCAGTAGGGCGGGTCCCTTCTGAGATCTCAATATGCTTGCGTCTGTTGGATAACAATTTACTCCATTGACGGCCGATCCTGCACTCGCAGCATATTCACTTGGAACGCATCTCGAGAAAATGGGAAGATCTTGCAGGAAGTTTTCTTCTACGTTTTCCACAAGGTCAGACATATTTGTTCAATGTATATTTTCTCCCTATTTCGCCTTTCCCTTCCTTCATCCTTCTGTCCCTTGTGGAGAACCCCGTAACCACTCTCCCATCTTCTGCCCCCGCCGCTATATACATTTTACTGGTAACCCACCACGTCCACACACGCCGATGCAACGGATAATTTCCGAGCCGTGCCTATTATCCATATCATGCTGCTCGAGTATTGTTACCTATCAACTATAATCGAGCGGCGACTGCTGTCAGCCCTATTTTTCAAAGTCGTAGGACAGATCGAAATAGATCGACTACACTAGTAAATGTTCTTTTTGAGATAATTTCCACCTTGATGAGCACTATCCACGATAGAGATTTTCACCTGGTCTTGGTTAGTTGGGAGATTTACCGGTATGTGGTGGTTTTTCCTGTTGTTGCGAGCTTACGGTCGGTTGTTTTTTTGCCGGTGAAACTACCTGCGGAGAGGGTCATGAGCAGGACAGCAACACCAACCAAAAAAACACCCCCGCTCGTAGGAACTACCAAAACTTATGTTCCCTAAATGTACTTGCACCAGAGGGGTGATAGCATAGTATCATAGCTGATGCCTAGTTTGTGAGCCATCAGTATTTGTAGCAATAAGCGGATCCCCGTCTGGTTTATCCGATTGCGCTTGCGTAACCAGAGGTATCGCCGGCTGTGCTACCACACCTTCTCGATGGGGCTAAAAGCTTTGCGGTGAACTAGGTCCTTAGTCGAGAACCCCTAGGCCTTTTCTCTCTCTTAACCGCGACACCTTTTATTCCACATGATGGGGCTGTATCCTCAAAATATGGGTCTCTAGCAGAACCATATCCACGGCATTCATGGCAAACAGGCTGTGGCGGCCAGTAGAAGACATGGTATCCTAGTTTTAAACGGCGGCGATCATTAGGGCAACAGAAATACCACTGCGATCGCCAGCGCACAACTCAGAGGCAGTAGGGGGAGGTTCGCTCGTTCCCATTCAACTCTCCCTCTCTCCCACTCCAGCACTCAGCCCAACTAACTAAAAAGTATAGGCAGGAGAATTTATGAATCGCAACAAAAGTATCATCATCCTTCCATCAATCACCACATACATCCACTTTTGTCAGCGCAAGTGCCCCTTCCCTCTACTTACTCTCATGCTAAAAAAAGAGTCCCGGGTTCACAAAAACTCCCACTGTTGGTAGCCTCCGCACAGTCAATCCTCCACCCCCCCCGACTCTCCTGTCCTGCTTCCGCCCGATGGGTTAATCCCAAGCATTTCCGAAACCTTCATGTGAAACCACGAGAGAACAACAGAGCACCCAAGCATCATAAGTATCCACAATATTTAACAGGCAGTTTCGCTGCTCGCAGTGGGTGTTCAGTTGCGTTACTCATGGCTCCCGGTGTCAAGATCGCACTCCGCATGCTGGCCCGATCAACACTGCATAAGCTTGGGAAGCAAACAACCCCGCCGCGCCCAGCTTGGCCCTGAAGCGGGAGCGAATAGGATTAATAGTGCCGGTATTGGGATAGGAATCGCGCTTGTGGATGGGAAGAAAGTTTTTCAACTTCCCACCGCATATCCGCCCCCACCGGAGATGCTCTTCAACAACCCTAACCTTAATACCCTGCTGTGCATTTTGCTCATCGGATTCTAAAACAACGCTAACCCTTCCATATATCATACGCACAACAGCTATTCCACGCGTCGAACTTGTGGGACACCATTTGCAAGATTACCACTGGTGCCATAATATCAAACACCTATCCGAACCCCCCACCGCTGTTGATAATGGAAGAACCTCTGCCTTGGCTCGGTCATATCCTCTGTGAGATTATACGCTTGGACGTTAACCCCCACTCTCGGAAGGAAACCAGAAGAACTAGCGATGATGTGGCAAATGGGAGCTTACCGAAGTCGAATGTGATGAAGTATCTTGGTTGGCATGTGCTGGAATTGTGCGGGAAAGGAGCTGCATAATCCATGAAGGATAAATGGGGGCCCACCTTCCTTCGCTAGTTGTCTTGATTCATTGTCTGCTCCCTCTCTCTCTTTACTCAGTCACCTACTTGTCTTATCAGTAATTCGTTTCCCTACCTATTTCATTTCCTTGTTTTTGTTTACCGGAATATTTTTCTCTTAAGATATTCGCCCCAGCTTTTTATAATACACTCCTTTTCTTGCCGTACTGTCCAACCAAGTGTCCAAACTCCTGTCTGTAAGCCTCGTTGTCGAAAATTTGTCACGTTCAATATATCTGTCCCGAATTAAGTCCAAGTCCAATTTATTACTTGTATAATATTATGATACTGCTCATGCTAAAAACCCCACCACAACCATGCTGTGTGGTCATTCGCTCCCCGTTAATTCACTACAAGGACTAACTACTAGGGCACCATAGCCGGTTCCCCTCCTATTTCGCTTTGCTCATAGTCGGTCAAAGCAAGTGCAACGCAACACAGAAAAAGGTTAATTGTTGTTAATAACTTATGTTATGTACATCTATTTATATAAACTAAAAAAAAATAACCTTGTTCTGTTTTGCGTTGCACTTGCTTTGGCGTTGCACTTGCTTTGGCCGACTATGAGCGAAGCAAAATAGGAGGGGAACCGGCTATTACATCTAACATCCGTAGATGTAAAGGCTGACTGACAGGAAAAAACCGAAAGAATACTGCCCTAGTCTAGCAGGATAGTAGTCAGTGACTATCTCTTCTTTTTGGCGATACGATTGATAGGTAAATTACCTCTTTTCCCGAAATTCACGTCATCGCGGCGAACCTTGGCCAGAAATACAGTCTGGCCTGGCCACGTACGTACGAGTGCGGGTACAGTACGAAATGGACACAATTCAGAAAGTGGACCTCGCCTGTTCAAGACCCTTTTCCGCCAGGTTGTAAAAATGATTATTGTAACGCCCCTTCCAGATGTCCGGGCTAGGTTGGGTGTGCTAAACGATAAACAATTCGCACAAGGGTTCCTATGGGCCACGACGCAATCACCACTCATGGCGAGTGGACCAACTACGGAGCACCAGTTTGGTAAGTATAGTACCGTACCGAATAAGCCCGTCAGTCCTCAGCACCGTTTCCATCAGCAATCCTAATAGTATATACCATTAATACACTGTTAAAAAGTCAATCAAGGGAAAAGACCAGCGTTCTTGTGCAAAGTATAGGTTAGCACCAGGATGCAAGGCGAGGTGGCCATATCGAATTATGATACAAGGGACGCAGAAAATCTGATAGCATGATACGTTCGCAACTGGTCCCTCACGAGTCACGACCAGCTAGTCCCGAGTTTGGAAGCGATCAATACTCCAGCACAGCCAATTCCGAACCTAGCACTATCAATTCCGGCACAGGTATCTTGAGGCCCCAAGAGGATTGGGTGTACAGAAATTGGGCCTTATCAGATCCGGTTCCCTTTCAAACCTCCTCACATTAACTTTGCGCCCACCTTGCGCCTTCTACCCCGATGCGCTTCAGATCGGCAATATATAGGTCCCACGAGCCTACTTTTGTACAAGCCGTGGATTTGTATGCTTTAATCTTCTTTTGCACCTTTCTCCAGTCCTTGTTGGCCCATCGGGGATACTGCACTACCAGCGCCCCGTCAGGAAATGAAAGCCCGGGGCGTGGGGGCGTGAGCGAGATCTTTCATTAGCCGCCTTTTCATATCTCAGTGCGTATCAGCAGGCTCCCCGCAATGAATCGATATATAGGTACTTGATGAACCCAATCTGGAGAAAACGTAGCGCCTACAAAAAAACAGATTTATCCCAAATAGTTCAGCTCAAGTGACCTGACAAATGAGAAATATCTACATCACAAACCTGATATTTAGAGACCAAACTCCCGATAAAGTACCACCGCAGCTGGCGATCCAATAAACAAGACTATTTACCAGACACTGAAGGATATCGACACCACAGAAACCTCCTACATTCATCGCAAAAATTCACTTGAGCCTACAATTAGACAGGGTAACAGGTGAGGGGTGAGGGATACGGTAGACCGTAGTGGCATCATACACCAGACTCGCCCAAATCCCCTCCTCCGCACTAGCAGACCCTGGCCTCCCACTTTCGTAAGCACCGCGATCCATAGCAAAAAAATCTCAAGCCCTCCAAGAAACGCCCAAAAACCCAAAACACCAACCGGCAGTCAGGAAATATCAAAGAAACACCCTATCCAAACTCGTACCTTCTTTTTTGTTCCTCAATCGCTTAAGATTCTACAACGATGCTCCACCCACAGCCATTCAAGCCCCTTCGCACAGCCACTGCTACGGGAGCTTCCGCGCGATACTTTCACGCCATGTGAAAACGGGGCTCGGATCACCGGCTGGTAGCATCCGGAAACAGAGGCGCGATGCGTGAGTGAGTTGCGGTGTGATGCCCGGCCACCGCCACCGGGACTAGAACTGCGGGGTAACGGCGTGTAGATATGATACCTCTCCGTTAAAAAGAGAAAGAAAGAAAGATATATCAAGACTTCTGATGGTATGGTTTAACTTACAGGGAAGACTCCACCCTTCTCTTTTCCGGTTCATCGAATGGCCGCATTTGCTCCGGTAAGTAAATTTTAGTGGGGAAAGAGAGCAAACTATTAGGTATTGTTGACTAAGGTTGAATGAGGAAGGAAGATCATTCTCATGTAGAGCTTGCTAGCTAAATACAGATCTCAGCATTTGTGCGTCCTCCGTTGAACCCTCATCCATATATGCGTACCCTCAAAACCACCATCGACAACCTAGGTAGTTGCCCGTATACAACACCACTCAACAAGTATCCTCATTGTTGTGGCTCCCTCTTGATGATTTTAAGAATAGCGGGAATCAATGATGAGGGTGCTGGTTTGGCTACTATTCGGGGAACTTGGGTATTAGGCAGAAAAATAGCAGGGAAGTGCTAAAGTAAAATGTGATATGCGGGAACACGTTTGGTGGTGAGGTGCTAGGGAGGGAGTGAATAAAACTTAAAAATGATTTCTTCCATTGCATCGCATCATAGCAATATAACACATGCACCCTCTCCTCTCCTGTATGTTTCACATGACATGATACCCAGTTCGGTGACAAAAGCCATCGTTGATAGCCACTTTTATACCAAAACTGCTGCTTTTCACTGCGCCATAACTCAACCACCTGTGGTGGAAGCGGTTCAACTCTTCCCGAGATAACGATCTTTTGTGTTTTGATTCTGAGATTTAAACCTTGAAGCATATGGTCCAATATTGCGTAAACTGTGATGTGGAATTGGTGATTTCGGGAGCGAGTATCTTTTTGTATGAGTGCCCATACAAATTCTTGGCGGTTAGGTTAGTTTTTAGAATAGGCTACACCAAGTACTGGGCTGCTCAGTGAACAAATGACTTGGTCACAGAAATATGAATTTCAGAGTCCTCAGGTTGTCCGCCATCTATTGATATATTTTTTGTTCCAATCGATTAAGAGATGAGGATACAATTTGCGATTTTCGTTACCTTGAATTTGCACCATTTTGGTGTGTTTTTGGCGGTACTTGGACCTGCCAACGATGACCTGTGTCCAAGAACTATACAAGGGCCAACCATGCTACCCGCTTGAGCACTTGCGACGTACACATATAGATAATACCCTTAACAGTTGAGTTATAGTAAATGAAACACCTCCCGGGACACATACCCGCGCTTTGGCCAAGACATACAGCTCCCCCAACAGTACAAATCTAACATCCGTAGTTTTAAAGGATGATGGTCAAAAAAGATAAAAATAAAAAAAACAATTCTCGTCCTGCTAGGATAGCGGTTAGTGATTTTCATTTTGGTGCTGGTATCGCATTGTATGGCGATTTTCTTGATGTGGTAGAGCTTTTGTTCCCGTGGACCCAAGTGGTGACCGGTAGTCCGTCTGGATTTGGCTCTCGCCTGGTGCGGAAAAACCCTCTTTACCTAGGCACCCGACAGCTTTTTCTTAGCCACGAGTACTGTACTATATTGGCAGCTTTGTCCGCGCATCTGCGGCTTTGACCTAGGTTGCTGCAAGATTCAACCAGACAGTCGGCGGGGAAGCACAAGGCCTTGGCGGCAGGGGGCAATCTCGACCGGACTGGATCACCGCTGAATCTAGTAATTCGATTGGCTGTAGCCCGTTGCTACTCTATGCGCGTCCGGGAAAAAATCCGCTTAGATTACGAAAACCAAGAAGATCCCCTCCCACTTGATGTAAATTCAGAGAGCATAATTTTGGCCATATTCTCTGACGATGTTGCCGTTTATATGTTTTGCCACACTTTCGGGGCCCTTCCCGCGGTGTTTTGGCACCAGAGGATGAGGTTGGAATTACGATAGCATGTGGTGAGGCGCGCCGAGGTCTGGTTTGCATGTTCTATCTTTGCAAGGTATAGTACGTTGCCGGTCGGGGCACAATATGTTTGTCAAAATATCAAAGGTGGATTGTGGCGTACCTCCGATATGTGGCAACTTGCCGATGACGGCAGCAAGGGCGCCACAACACGTTTTGAGGCCGTGGTGCTTGGTGAAGCGACAAGCCGAACCGAACTGAGCCGAAACGAAAAAATGGCGAAACAAAACTGTATCATCTTATTTGGCATGTGCTAGTTTGAAATGACCCTGATTTCACCTAAATTTTACGTCTCGTTCCTGGAATTCGAAACTATTATGGAGAATTTTACTTGGCTGGAAAGGTACTGGCGGCGCTAAAATAGCCCACTGGATGAACCCCCCGGTAACTATTGAAAGATATTTAAACAGTGGACATCGCTTGTTCAAGGTTCTTTTCAGCTCGGAGGTCAATAGCAACGTCCCCAGCGCCCGCCGGTCATAGACACGGGCATGGCCGAGGGACACGAATGATCGAGGTCATCTGATTGTGACAATGGCTAAAAACATTGCGGTGAAACGGGTACTTCGCATCTCTCTGCAGAGTGACTCTGAAAAGAAAAGGGAAAATTTAGTTACGGCTTGTACCACCCCCCCCTCCGGACTATGAGGGTACTGCGGAATATACTCGTAGTCCCTGTTTAAAGGGACCAGACTGAATATGATTCCGTGCTCGAGCCCATCATTTAGGGGGGGTGGGTAATGATTGGAAACCAGGAATCGGACTTGCTGGAGCGTTGCAGCTGACAAGCCCTAGGCCGGCCATGCACGGAGTACTCGGACTGGGCCAAGCAAGCAAAAATGTGAGTTTGGAGATTACCGTTGAAAAGGCTGGTCCAATACAGAAGTAATGGTCGGCAGAGACTTACCTCACAGGCATACTTACCCGTGGACGCTAATGTCAACAGAAATGCCAAACCAAGCCAGGTGATTAAAAGAAGGACCGCCTGGTATCCACGAATGAACCCCATACGGTACATCCCCAACGGGCGCGGAAACCGGAGAATGACTACCTAAATACTCGCCCCGGATATTGCCTACTCGACCCCCAACCTTTACATATCCCAATAATAATGGCAGTTTGCCTGGTCCGGTCTGTCTCCTCCATTTCCCTCACCGTTTCCAGGGATAACCCGACGGTGGTGATCTGTTTGCACCCGGATACGGGTGGTGACGCGAGACACCCGGTCCGCGTCGAATTTTCTGAGAACTTCCCTTAGTATTTCTCCTGAGCGAAAAAATTGCGGATTGGAGGTGCCGCATGGGAAAATTCACTCCACGCGGGGCGGCGATGGAATTGAGTTGTCGCTAGTAATGGGCTTCAATGATTTATTATTATCCTGGCACCGCCAAACTTGCATATGGCCATATCAGGTCATACTCGGGCAGGACCCTTACGATCTTCCAGATTAGCTGAAACAGGTGCACTGCTCGATTGTGCTCGTGTATGCCGGATCACATTCGCTTGCTCTGTCGGATTGTAAAGAGTTTTTGAGTATCCAAGTGAGAGGGTAAATCAAGTTTCGCGAAAAAACTCAGAGCGCGTGTGGTCATCTAGGACTATTCAAACCTTCGTAAACACAAAATGTATTGTAGGGTGCAGCTGGCAATCGCAATAATCACGGGTTGTCATAATTGTCCATTCTCAAGTTCCAAGAACCGTGTCTGGTCGCTAGGGAGATCAATTCAAAAAGCACCAGGCGGAGAAACCGGGGTAATTATCGTGAGGAGCCCGTTGGCACTCGTATTGCAATACTTGTTTTTTTCCCATTTTTTATTCCCTAAATTGGCGGTTGTATCATAGTGGGCGGCTTTAACCGATGCACATGGTTCCAAAACGAAATACTGGTTGGATCAGTATTTCACAAACAAACCTTCATTTTGGCATCATTATCTCATTTTGATCGTTGAGTTTTCATGTCGACCGGACATGCCACGTAAGAGTTTTGTGGCGAACCTCTATAATCAGGGATATAATGACAGTTTGGCGTGGCGACCTGATGCGCCCTTAATTTCACCCCTCCTGATACTAGGGCACACTAAAATTGTACTACTTGTATATGTAGTGCCGGGCTACCAAGATCTACCGACATGGGGGTATGAAATAGCGTCAATGGCTCCGGCTCACATGTCGTGTCATGTAGTCTTTGTGTTTGATAAAAGTGGTTTTATTATCTAAAGTGTTGGTAGTTGGAAATCGAATTGATGACGATACATGTGGACCGATGGAAGAAGTTTCAGCCAGCCGCTCTCTCATGCTGTGGCGCTAGAAGTTGTGGCTGTCGTAACACCTCGGGTTGCCGAGGTTGTTGCCTTGCCGACGGCGTGGATGTTTGTTGGTGTGGATGTTTGTTGAGTCATCGCCACCTGGGACCCTGTTTTCGTTCTCGCGGCTCCCGTTGAATCTATCGCTGCGTTGCCCCCCCCCCTCCCGGCGGTGCTATTGTGTCTCCGCTCGCTTCATCTCCAGTTGGGGCCCAGGCCCAGTCGCCACCTCCCCGCGATGCCGTTGTGCCTCTGTCGATCCCGCGCACTGCCCGGAGTCTCGCCGAGATCCTGCCTTCCCTGGCTTCGTTTCTACTCTTCTTGCTTCGTCTTCCGTTAAGGCCCCGGTTGAGCTGTGGCCTCCAAGCGACGTGCGTCCGTACGTGTTGCTGGTGCCTCTGGCCCTGCTGTGCTGGGGCGGAATGCAAGGGAAAGAGCCAAGGAGTGCCGGACGAAGAGGGTTTGTCAGAGACAGTGCCTTGGTGGAAGACTCAGGTGATCGAGGTCCCCCGCCGGGTTCTATTGTTGATAAGGAGCCAACCCCTGTGGCTACGGTGGGGCATAGGGGGTGGGTATGTGGAGGTGCCCTTGCGGTGGAAAGGTTATTGGCCGCCGTGATGGGGAGCTCTACATGTTCTTTGGATTGAGATATTCGGTAGCTTCATGATGTAACACTGTTGGCGGTTGAGGTGGCATGGTTTAACGTGATATAACATTAAGTCGTTCAGGTATTTTGTTGTGGCCTCGGGTTGCCGGACAGTAGTTAACCGTGGTAGCTTGGGTGGAGTGATGCGAGATGGATCTACCCATGGCACTGATTTATTAGTCTAATTTATCTTGTGGGTTTTGGCTGCTTGTATGCTAGTTCGGTGATATCGGGATAATACAGAAAAGCAAATCACAAGGGACTAGGCTCGAGCATGGGGTCCTCTCGATTAGATTGTGCTTGAGCGTAACCCCCATAATCTGCCCGAGCATACTCATGTCCACTCTACATTCCATCACATGTGGTGGAATGCACTAGTTGACGCTTGAGCAGGAAGCGGAGCTCCAAGGTTCGAGTGATATATTTCTATGTCTGGGCGAAGAACGGTACCTCGAGGCGAGCACTCTGTTTATACTGTGCACTATCGGTATCCCCGTCCGCTAAGCTCTATCCAGGATTTAAATTCGACATTGAATGTGCCACCGTGGAACAACGAAAGCCCCTTCTCCAAGCTCTTGTTTTTACGACTAGATATCGCCGTTGTACTCATCCGTGACTGAAAGTGGAGGGCTGGAGGATACAAGGTTAGTGAGGACTCGCGGCAATCAAATACTATACTTCCGGGCCAGCTATCCATACAGAGTCCCAAGGCCTTCTTGCCACATATCTTGGTCCGATATCGCGGACTTATGTTTACTACAGAATCCATCGGGGAAGCACCCGCCACGTTCATAATAAATCATCAGCATAATTACATAGCTTAAAAGGCAATATCACAGAGCTAAAAATTGAAGCGATAGCTAACGAAAAACTGGGTTTACATCTCCTTATGAGCGGCGCGCTAGGGCCATGTATATAGAAAGCAGGGAAGGTTTTATTGACTAGAAACCTCCCCGGCGTGGGCAAGAGATGGCCATTCTTGTGGACATTCCCGGCTTCACGATCAACATGTAGCGGCCAGAGTAGGCATCCGCTTTCCATCGTTACCCAACTGTCCGTCCGCGCATGTTCATTCGTGCCCGGTCTTGTCCGCTTCTTCATTCTGAACTTCCGATTGCACCTTTTATTCTCTTAATTCCCCCTTGTCAACGACACCGCCGATCCGTCATCTCCTGATGGCTGAGCCCGGCCAAGACCCCATACTGTCACTACGGAGGTACAGCGCCTAAGTTTTGTATGTTACACTCGCAGTGGGGATTGTGTGAGCAACTGGTGTAACATACAAAACTTAGGAGCTGTACCTCCGTAGTGAGTTATTTGAGGCTACTGATAGGGTTATCGGGAGTCCGGTAATTGGTGGTGGTCTCTAACATTGTCTACTGCTATTTTGTACTTAGTTTATCAAGTTGTCCAATTGACGACAAAATTCTACGAAATTGTGTGGCTCGCGGGCAGGTTCCAGTCATCAAGGTATGGTGGGTGAAAGTCATATTGTTTCAAAGTCATAAGGTTCTGCATATGCCAGTACAGGAGGAACAGAAACACCACGAACCACCTACAGCCGACTCACGCAAGTTCCTACATCCTAATATATAGCTATCATCCGCCCAACCGAAACGAACTATGAGGATAGAGAGGAACAAAATGTATAGAAAAAAACCAGCGCTGCCCCGAGCAAGTAAACATATCGAATGAACGACGGACCTCCAACGAATAACCTATTGGGGAAGGGTAATTTATTGCACAGTTAGCGGGACGTTTAAGTGTTCGCTAGGGAGGGTAGGATACAATACTCACCGGCCACCTAACTGGCAATTTCAGACAAGGCAGTACTCTGGCTGGGCAAAGCATGTGGACCGGGCGCGTGCTGGATACAGAACTAGGGGGGGGGTCAGTAATGGAATAACTGGTGGGGGTTATAAAACCGGAAAGACTTAGGTGCTATGATATAAAAAAGTTTAGCGGAGATGATGTGCTAATGGGGTCAGTAGTAGTGAGAGCAAATTAACCACCTTCTATGTCGTCCAAATGGGTTTTGAGACACGCTAAGGGTTAGTGGAGGAAGGGAAAAAATGGAAAAAATGCTTTACGAACGAGCTGTGATACAATACCGATAGAGTATCAGTGGTGGCTTGCAAGAAAGGGTATAAATTAGCATACAAACTATGACAGAAGAGAAGTATGTAGTTAGGATTCGGAAGGGGTGACGATATAGATATTCGCGATTCTTATCTCCAATTAAGGAAACCGAACATGATAACGTTAGTGTGTTATCAGCGAGTAACAAGAACACTAACGGTTGTCGATTACATACAATCTATAAGTGGGAGATGGAAAGATCAATAAAGCGAAAGCAATAAACCGCGGGGAGCATGGGGGTCAGCTTACCACCTGAATAACCCAAGAATCCGGGTAACTATTAGTTGTCTGGTCCAAAACGGGTGGTTGACCTTGCCCACTTATCTCCTATGATACAGCATATAGCGAGTTAGACGTCAAGAGTTGACCCGTCCGAGAACCGTGGGTGAAGCAGTTCACTTACCGCCTACAACTCTAAGCGAGCCAGAGGTCAGCGAGCCAGAGGTCAGCGGTTGCCTTGTCTAAACACCGTGGTTGGACCTGTTCACTTACATATTACAACATTCAGAGAGTCAGAGGTCAGCGCCTTTCTTGTCCCAGAACCGTGGCCGATCTTTTCCACTTACAAGCTACAACATTTAGCAAGTCAGAGATTAACAACTGTCTTTTCTCAGAACCGTGGTCTATTCAGTTCACTTTCGAACAACAATATCCAACGGGTAAAATATCAGCAAGTGCGTCCTCTCTGAGAAGTTGTCGATCCGCAGTTACTTCCTGCGACACTCCCGTGCCCCCGATCAGCAATTTACTTATATCATAGAGGCGCCGCTGCCCTTACCGGAGGAGATCGTTAGCGCTAACAAGTCCCGATATGGAAATGAGGGCGCATGTGGTCAAGGTGGGGAGGTGGGCGGACAATAAAGAAGGAGGGCTGTAGAACGAAAAGAGACCGTGGGGTTGGGAGAAGCTAGACGGTGTATCGGTGAAGCGGAAGTTAGTCAGTCCTCTGTCATGGAGCTATCACCCGGCACTGACCCAGCAACCGGATATACCTTCTTCCACGTAGCCCCGCGATACTGCATAGCCGCACTACCTACTTCTTTGTGCTTTGCCCAATTGGCCTCAGGTTTTATCAACCAACTCTTCACTGTTGTGGTTATGGTTGGAATTTCTGAGAATATGGGATGGGGTAGATTCTGGTTGTCACAAATCATACTCGAGTAAAGTTAGTCAAAATCAGGAAGCTTTTGCTGCCAAGCCTCGTCACGCCTTGCTAACGGTGCCGCCTCACTTCACCCTCACATGGTCTATAAGTAGGGCATCACCCTAGACCGTCCTTATCTGCCAAGATCTTGGCGCCAAGATATTTGGTGGGTACAAAAAGCAAACACAAATTCAGATCCAGAGAACACTCCAACCCTTTCTTCGGTTTTTTCTCAACCTAACAGTTGTTCCTGGAGAAACACCAACAACCAATTTTTAACAAACCATAATCAGTGTATTCTACGGTAAGTGGAACCAGCTTTTCAGTTAGTCTTTTATTTTTTTAATTTTCTTTTGGGGGTCTCGGATTCTTGCGGTTAGAGAACAATCCGTACATGACGAGGAGTGTTTGTCTGATAGTTGGAGCCTGGAACAAGAGTGAAAAAGTAGTTCCAGCTACTGGGAGTCGCACTTTATCAGACAAACACGATTTTATTTATGGGTTATACCTCTTGCCGAGGGGGTCTTGGACCTACGAGCGGAGAAGGTGTTCAGCAAAAATGCCGGAACTTCTTAAGATACTATATTTGAAAAGCGTTTACTAATCAATGGCAGGATTCATCATAAGTTCCAACAATTGGTCCAACAAGAGTGCCAAGGAATTCAAAAGTGCATGCACGGAAAGAGATCTTTGTGGTCGCAGGACCAAAAAAGAGATGGCAAAACGTCTCAGGGATGAGGGCCAAATGGGGAGCGGTTGGGAACTATATTTCTAAATTTGACCCCATAGTTTCCAGGACAACAGTTTTTCAATGCCAAGGGTCCGGCCTATAGGCGCCCGCCAGGCCTGATAGGCTTCCGTAGGCTGATGGAATCCGGCCTATATCGGCCGAGGCCATTCCTCGCAGTGGCCTGCCTTGGCCCGTTGGGAACACTGCCTAGAACACGAACCACTTGAGATCGAACGTGATATCGAGCCACATAATCGACAGTATAGGAAATATTTTAGTAAGTAATATCCATCCTACTAATAAATATTATACAGTACTAACGGTACTAATGAATTATTAAGATAACTGCACTAATTATTTGCCTGTTACTACAATAAAAGTATAGTAGTTGTATTAACTACTATACTTTTATAGTAGTTACACTAATTACTATACTTTTATATGAATTGTACTAACTATTATAGTTTTATAGTTGTTGAACTAACTGGTATAGTTTTATAGGTATTTAACTAACTGCTATACTTTTATGGCTGCCCTAATTACTAGAGTTTTATAGTCCTTTTACTAATAACTATGAGTTTTTAGTAGTTGTACTAACTGCTATATTTTTATATTAGTTATACTAACTATTCCAGGTTTATATCAGTTGTACTAACTACTATATGTTTAAAGCAGGTCTGCTAACTAAGATAGTGTTATAACAGTTATACTAACTACTCTATAGCGTTATAGCAGTTGGACTAAATACTAACCAGTCATATTTGATACCAGTTACACTAACTGCTATAGCTTTATAGTAGTTGTACTAACTACTATAGTTTTATAGTAGTTCTAATAACTACTATATATTTAGAGCAGGTCTACTAACTACTATTGTTTTATAGCAATTCTACTAACTACTATATATTTAAAACAGGTCTACTTACTAATATAGTTTTATAACAGTTATACTAACTACAATAGTTGTATAGTAGTGCAACTAACTACTATAGTTTTATAAAAGATCTACTAATTACTATAGCTTTATAGCAGTTGTATTAACTACAATAGATTTATTGTGGTTATACTAACTACTGTAGTTTTATTGTGGTTGTACTAACCTCTATGCTTTTATAGCATTTCTACTAACTTTTATTATTTTATAGCAGTTGTACAAACCACAATCATTTTAGAGATGTTGCACTATTTACTATCACTGTATGTGAGTAGTCCTAACTAATAGGCAAGTACTGATATTTCTCTACAATCCTTGTCTTTAGCAGGTTTACTAACAATCTAAGAAACACCAGACTACAACACAACTATATGGCAACCATGTTTACATACAACAACCAACAACAACAACCACAGCTCACCCAATATCAACCATAACTCAATTCTAAAAAACAAATACCCACCAAACGAAGACAACCTTCGAGTATCGAAGGGGGCTCTAGTAAATACGTACGGCTTGTCAAACATAATCGAGGTGAAAATAAGAATTGTGGTACAACCAAAAATCTCAGCCCAACACCAAAGTCTAGGGTAAGGGCGAGCAACTACACCCCATGAGCGAACCTGTCTTCCGGTGCAAGTAATGTGAGATCACAATGTCATTATAACAATTTATAGAGCCTAAACAAGAGATCTCTAAAATATAAACATATCAGTAGATAGCTAAGATTTCATTAAACAGGGCTATCAAACTGTCGAAGCAAGCTAAATTCTTAGAGGTTTGTAAATCTCAGAATTCTTCACTCGGATATATAAAGAGAGGTCACATTAGTGTAATTTATATGTAGTGAAAGATATCATACTTTGCTTACATTTTAGTCACCCTTCTGATATCTTCATATATTGAACCTATAATTGTAGATTTTCAAAACAGTATATTACAAATAATTGTCAATGTAATAGGAAAAGTTTATTATGTAATCTATATAATTTTTTTCATATTAATTATAACACTTTTGTTGTACTTAGATGTTAAAATTTCGTAAATATTTTTGAATAATTCAATTACATAATTTATTGCAATCTACTAATTTGAATATGGTAATATCATATTGTCTGCCAGTGCCATAACAAGAAGCTGCATAGAAGATAGTAAAGATACCATCCAACGTGGGAGAGTGGTCAACTAACAGCGGAACTTAGCAAACATGACACAAAAATTGACTGAGTATGCGGGAAGTTTGTTTGGTCTTTTCATTGAGCCCCTCTGTTTGTTAACTCCTGTAAATTCAAATTAACAGTTTAACGATTTAGTGTACACGGTTTGGATCTACTGGATCGGCATAACCTTGATTCCTTGGGGTCGGTTTGGCATGCCATAATTAGAGTAGGATTTGGACTTAAAGTCCAGACTTTCAAAATAAAGGCTAAAGATTTCAAAGTCCAGACTTTATAAACTGGCCAAACCAAATACGACAGGATTTAGATTAGGATTACGGAAAATATATATATATGACGTAAAATAAGAAAGATAAGATTTGGGAAAATACTTTGTTTGTACTCACATAGGATGTTCAGTATACTAAATTTTAGCAAAATTAGTATAATATTATAAAGTGCCCAGACAGCCATGGGAGACCAGGAATAGTGTTATAGAGATAGCTGTCGCAAATGCTTTCAAAAGAACCTGTACATCCTGCAACAAATTATAAGTACATCTTAGCTGATCATGGTACTACAATTGAGATCATACTTCTAGCGAGGTGAACCTGCGTAAAGCCCCAGAAGAAGGAGTAACTTATTGGTAAGGTAACAGTAGAGTCCAATCAACTATAGTACTTGGATGCTAGGAAACTGGAGGAACTAAGTTGTAAAAAAAACAAAAACCAGAAAAAAACTGGAGGTATGCAGGAAGGTAGGGCTACTCTATTGGAGTTTGCTCCTGGTTACTGGTTTTTCAGAGAAAATCGTGATTTAAAATCCTGATCTAATCTTGGAATTAAAATCTGGTCCAAACCCTGTCCTGCCAAATGTGACCTGACTGAAAGTCCAGACTTATGTAGGTCATGTAGTCTAAAGCGGATCTTTGAGTAACCTGGCATCTAGTAGCTGTTCCAAAAAGGTCCTCGATTCAACCAAAATGTCTATTTTCAAGACTAGAAAATAGACACCGGTGTATCCTCCTACCACAACAAGTCAGAATAGCAACGCGGGAGGTATTTGTATGTCACTGGGAGACATACTCCAATACCGGCACTTTTGGGACGTGGCCAGGCGACTACCGGTGCCAGTACTAGTAGCACACCGACCTAATGATCGACTTATTGATCTGATTTCCCTTGAATTCGAGATGAGAGTTACCAAGACCTCCAGTCATCATACCTGAGCTAGTCGCTTGACTACTCAACAGGAGACAACAAACAGGAGCCACGCCTATTTCAATGTTTTACGTCCCACAAAGCCAATCTCATGCGTGTACAACACACCCCCTCTCCACTCAATTCACTCTTTTCACCTCAACCCGTATCCTCCCAATTAAAAACTATTATTGTCAGATAGACCACCCCTCCTGAACACATGGCTGCGACTGTGCTCGCGCTAACCGCGAGATAGACAATGCCTTCACTCGGTCTGGCCTCCGAAATACCCTCTTTTATGATGATGCCAATCCAGACGATGTTCTTGGATGGTTCCGTCAAAACGGTTTTATAATTGAAGCAAACTTTCTTTCGATCATTAAAATTCTTAATTTTACCGAGGGGAAGCCTCTGCATGTCTAGGCAAGGGTTCCAGACCATGTTGTCACTGCAAAACGATATGTCTCTTGCATCTGCAGAGTACGACAAATGATGCGATAGTGGGTACTTTTTGGAAGGGCCGGACCAAAGCTGGCATGGTCTCAGTAGTTACTACTATATATATTGTGCATACCAAATTTGCCGGACCTGTCCCCATGTCTTGGGTACGCTGGGTTGGTAGGTAGCTGGGTCATTAATTTCGTTATGTCCTATCCAAGTCACCAACGAGGCATTGATGTCCCGGGTTCCTTCCTACCGCATTTAAGGCGAGGAGGATAAGTTAGGCAACGAAACCTGTGCTCATAGGAAATGCGTTATCTCAAGCCTTGCAAACACGGACCTTCACATTCATGTTGGGATGTGGGCTAGTCCGGAGGCAGTCCATATCTTTCCACTGCCGTATGAAAGTCAGTGGATTGAGAATAGGTATGCAAGTTGGATCACGGACATGCCTGGCGTCATCGGATCCACGAAGATCTACTCACCTCAGAATGGTTTCTCCCTGGTTCTGGTGTCCACTTCCTGATCGATCAGTACAGGAAGACTAGAAAAGGAGGGATGGCGGGAGAGCAGGATACCATAGTTGAATATGGAATTGTGGTCAGGTTGAGGGTAGGATTGAGAAGAGATGAGAAAAATTTGGGTATAAAGTTTAAGGATAAAGAATGGTGTAACCGGGGGCGATTAATAATTCAATAGAAATACTTGTACCACCTCCTGCTCGCCGGTGAACCGCTTTGGAGTAAGTGGGGAAGCCAACTCATTCTCATTCAACTCTTTCTTAGCTCTATCACTTAATTCAACTAACCGAACTCTACAAGCAGGAGTTTATAGAAATCACAGCCAAGGCATTCTACTTCTTCCATCGATCGCCGCGCATATCCATTTTCCTCCATGCATGTCTCCTTTACGCAAGTACTCCTAAAGGTGATAGAAAGAGAAAGTCTTTGCAAGGGCCCCCTCATGTTCGTGGTCTCCACCTAGCTCAAACCTTTTGACTCTCCTGGACCACTTCCCGCGGATAGACCATTTCCTCCCACGGATACGTTAATCCAGATCGCATAACCGAAACCTTTATCCAAACAAGTGAAACAACATCTTGAGGATGCCGAGTATCACCTACTTCCAACAAGGAGTGGTGGGTAAAAGACTATATACCCGATTGTTGCTGGTAGTCCTGGGACACAGTGCGGTTGGGTACTAGCAAGGCCCTAGTCTAAGGCTCGAGCGCGGTATTGGCTCCGGTAGCCGTTAGTTCACTGCCGGCATACTCGTTGTGCTTGGCCAATGTAGTGCTTTTGCTCATCCGAGTGGTTTGTACCTAAAGTTCTCTTTCCTCGCTTGCGTTGCGCCCACAATCGGGCGGTACTACATTTTTCGCGGGCGTTAGGGAATCGGGACTTAATGCTGGCGACGGCATATACACAACCGAGCCTCATTGTATGGGCGCATCGATAGATGATATCGCTGGGGGGAAAGGGGAGCCGAATCCCGGGCCTTGCAAGACTCTATAGGGATATGGTTCCCGCCCTACATGATGAGACAGGCAGAGGAGTATGGATAAGAAAAGATGTAAGTAATCCGTTAGGGTCTTTTATGTGAGAAAAACAGACCGATAAGAGAGGAGGAAATTGTGTAAAGTGATAAATAGAGTGAGAATCAAGTTCTGGGATATTCACGAAGGCAGAAGATTGATTGTCCAGGTTCGCATGTCTTTCTAACTACACGACCAGGTTCTACTTAATAGGATCTGTTTCCTCCAATATCAAGTCCGTGTGGGTGAAATTTTTCATTCCCAAGGGAGAGAAATATTTTCTCCTGCTAAAAGAAAGGAGTTTTACCCGTAAGGGGTAGAGAGCTCCGAAGGAATGAATGAAACAAATAGCTTGGAGATATCCCGATCCCCTAAATTCGTAAAAATGAAACAAGCAAGGAGACTACCAAGTGTTTGAAAGATGAGATGACGGGGACCAAGAATCCAACATTTTATTCACTCTGTTATAATTGACTAGACCCGAAGTTTATTTGGTGCTTCTTCGGTGTTGAGGTTCTCTACCCTCTCATATCCGGGAGGACTTGGTGTAATGCCTGACGTTGCTTAAACACCGATTCATTAGTAGAAACAGCATTGCCTAAGAAAGCCGAGCCCAAATCCAATACCCAGCCGGGGAGAAAGGAATGGCGGAATGCTAGCCACATTTAAAGAGCCAGAAAGTACACAGCAGAACCCTTGCTATATACAATATCCCCAGAGCTCAGTGTTGGACCCAGATCTTTTTGGCTGTTCACCACATTTCCTCTCCTACCGGAACTCTCAACAACCCTAACCCAGGCAAGCTGACCGGGGGGGTCTGCGCCATGTGACTAAGCAAACCCTAAACCTCTCTCGGATACAACCCCAGGAGCAGCCCGCTATGTCCGAACTACTATCAAAGACCACCTGCGACAACACTTCCGATATGATAATTATCTCCTTTTTGGGGGCAGCTCCCCTGTCGCGTGGAGGTGCAGTGGGCAGGTATATCGTCGATCCGATTCATACCCTCGGTTAGAATTTACCCCCCAGTGAAACCCTCTCATCCTCAGCAGGAATAGCAAATTGGGTGCAGGTAGAGTTGAATGCGATGGAGGACTCGGCATGCACTGGAAGTATGCGGGAACGGATCTGGATGATCTAGGGAGGATAAACGGCACTCTGTTTTCCATTTGTTGTTTCCTTTATCACTCAAGTTGTCTCTCGCTCCCCTGTTACCTGTGTTTTGGTAAATCAGTTTCTCGTTCTTTTCCCCTCTATCTTTTCTCCGAGAGAATATTTCTCCGGTTAACATATTCAAATACCATCTTTATACTGCACAATTGTATTGTCGTACCATCTGACCCGGTGTCCTGACCGCTATCCATAAACCTTGTGCTTGAAAACACTGTACATAGCCCCAACAGACTCGGTTTATCGCGAAGGTTCGCCGTGATAACGGGAATTTTAACTAGAGGTGAATTTTTAAAATGAGAACGGTACCGTTCTAAATCGTGATTTGCCAAACGGGGGGATACTTTTTCCTGTTTAAATTTAGTTCTTCCTTTCGCTTCGCCTAGGCTTGGTTCTTTCAGAGAGTCCCCACTCCCGCAAAATCGCCACGCCAAAATCTATCCGCATGTAGAGGTACAGGTACTATCTGGCTAACTTACTCGTCTTCCGGATTTTCGGGTATTATTTCAAATCAGGACTTGTAATATAAGGCTATACATTTTTGTTTATTTCAATTCGGTTCCCGCAACATGCTGTGCGGCCCATAGCAACTGTTATCAGCAGTCCCCCACGTCTCGGTGCTGCGCGACAATCTATTATACTATTTCCTGTCAGAATATCACACCCGTACCACTAAAGTACTCGTATCTCGTATCAATTGGACATGCGGGCCTGACCGTAATATCACCGCACTATAATTCCAACCTCACCTCTTGGCGCCCCAGCGCCCTTAGATCTACGGAGGACCAGCACCTAAGCTTTGTATATATTTTACTAGCAATAAGTGTTCGGCCACCAGGAGTACAAGTATGGAATGGGACATAAGGGCTACCTAAATCGGTTCCACGGCTACCCAATTCACCCCGGACCGCGCGCTAGCCCAACACTCCTCTCGAGTAAAATATACGAGTAAAATATACAAAACTTAGGCTCTGGGCGTCCGTGAAAGGGGAGGTAGAGAAAACAGTGCGGCACAGTCGGGGGGTATGGCCCAAGCTTATCGTTTCTTTATTTCCACAGGGTGCGAGGGGAGTTTGTCGCTTTTGCAATTCCAGTCGAGATTTCCCGAACACACATAAAGTACCGTATTATCTTGAATAAGAGATGATTGCGCTAAGAGGTTGAGTTAAGGCTTTGACACCGTCTCACATCAGTATTGGGTGTGTTGTCTTGCCGGCTGTTGTCCAAGACACAAAATAAGGTGAGAATTCGGACCTAAGGGTCCTCTTCCTAAGTAAAGTGAGATGGCTGGAGAGAAGAAGTATGGTAATTCATGCAAAGAGATGTATCATTCCTAATATAACCTCTTAGCGCGATTCTCTCTTGTTCAAGATAATACGGGTAACGAGGGGTTGCTGATAGACCCGCGCTCGATCCATTGGGAGTAGTCGAGCGGGCGGGTGGGCCGGATACCGGTACACAGTAGGTAGATGTTATTGTTGAAAATAGCTGCTCGACTTGCCCAAGGCCACCGACCACCACCCAACATGCTCAGAACTTGTCTGACATGTTTGCAACATGCGCGACATGTCTTTCACACCATTATTCCTTCACCCGTCCATCCGGTCATTTATTCCTCCGTCCTTCGTTATCGGTTATTTTGTTGCCGTTCGTTCGCCGGTCCGCATATTCGATGTCTATACCCGGTGCCGGCCATTTGTCCGTTCCCGCCTTCTCATTCCGCTCCAGCCACTGGGTTTGCTTTGTTGTGGTGGACGTTCTCGTAGTGCGCTTTGGAAAAGCGCTTCCGGCGGGGAAGGATACGAACGTCCAGGATGTTATAGTCCGTCGGGAGTCTTTGTTTCTGCATTTCCTTTGTGGGCAAAGGAGACAGGAGGGGCGAGGAAGGGGCTGGAAGCACGGAAGGCTGTGGGAGCGCGGAAAGCTGTGAGAGCGGGAGGAAGTGGGAGCATGGGAGGATAATGGAGAGGTTTTGAGGAATCTGTTATTTGTCGTTCTTTTATTAGCATGAGGAGCGCGCAGAAGAAGCGGGGAATGGGGAGATGGGGATGGGAGAAGTTAGAGATTGCAGGAAGGGTAGTACGATAGGTGATCTTCGTTGTTTATTTATACTCCTATCTTTTCCAGTTAGTTCCGTTAGAGAGAGAGTTGTTGAGCAAGCGAGTTGATGAGTGTGTTGTGAGAGGGAGAGAATCCAAGAGAGAAAATTTTTCCATGCTTCCTGGTGGTTGGTGCCGAATAGAAGTTATTTATGATACTACCCCTCTTTTAGTTACCACCTTGGCATTTTACCTCGGTCGAGTGATAGTCTGTGACGGAGGACGTACCCCCCATAACGGTGATGGTTAATTTACTGCTCCGGCAAAGTTATCGTTTTTTATTAGTTATTTCACTCGAGTACTCTTATTCGTTGGGAGGCGGTTGTTCTAAGTAACATCCCTGCTTTGCTTGTGAATCCTGCTTCTCCTAGTAGGTACCCGTACTCTACTTTATCTCAGTCCCTATCGTGCAGTGTTCTCAGCCGGCCGGGGCCCTAATTGGGCCCATTCAGGGGGACTACCAAGACCCCCGGACGAGACGGGACGGCAAACCGTAGTCTGTCCTCGTCCTCGAGCTCCCAGGACGGCCGCCCGACAAGCCCCACAGTCTGAGACAACTTCAGCTAGGGGACGACGGGGGACGGCAGGTGACGATAGGGGACGGCAGGTGACGGTCGGGCGGTGGGGGGCGACGACGGACGACGGCGGACCGCCGGGCACTGTGGGTGCTGGCCAGGTACTATCAAACCCATCCTATCCACTCCGTATCCCCACACCCTCTGAGAATAATGCCAAGGTCGCCAAACGAGATAGCAATATGATAGAAGCAGGCGGGGGAAGATAAAGAGAAGAATGGACCTGCTCTGAGGAAGAAATATGAGAGAAGAATCTATCAGATTCCGCAATATCCAACCCTTTAATCTCGATTACCTCAACGAATTCCGCTCCGCACTGATTTCTATATAAATTCTAAGCCTAACAACTCTTATTAAGATCTTGTGTTTCTAATACGGCAAAGAAAATTGAACTCAAGAGCGCGAGATATTGCTATTGTTATGAGCTGCTGAATGAAAGACTGGAAATAGTAATGGAGGAGATAAAGATGAGGAGGTTTAGTTTAGATACGAGTACTTTGTATCTTTTGTTGCTTGACGTTTCGTCTACAGCATAAGGAAAGACTTTATATACAAATCAGGTATCCTCGAGACACAGTGTTCCAGCCACTTTAACCACAAGCAATAAACATTCTTTACTCCTCCGGGACCCTGTCCGGTATTTTCCACACAACTCCGGAATTCCACTGCCTTCCGCTATACATGGTGCGGATACCCATGCTCCCACGCCTCGGACACTCTCCGGTATTGCGTGGGGATATCCGGATACACACTATACATATAAGGTATAACCATTCCAGCTATACGATGAGAAATCCATGAGTAATAGAGAAGGTAGGCTGATGAAGACTGACAAACAAACGGAAATTAACTAAGGAGAGAATTTATCCATTGACCGAGATTTAGGTATGTGGAATGATCACCGGTGAAATTCAACAATTGCTATGGGGGACGGCAGGGGGAACGGTCATTAGCTCTAAATTGTCGGGCAAGTTCTGGAAATGATGGGACCGGACGACACAATGTCGTCCGTCCTCGTCCTTCATTCTCACTTGTGGGGCTGGTTGACAAAAAGACCGGACGGACTGCCCCGTTGCGAACACTGTTATCGTGGTTGCGTTGCCGAAGTGAAGTTGCGGATGTTATCATAGCTATCCCGTTCAAGCATACCGGTAGTGGGATTGGTGATACTAGCCGAGACGTGCGAAAGTACAAGTAGTGTCGGAGATGGGAGTTGCCGCTAAGTCACTGTACGGGGCTGCTGGAGCATGGCCGGCTGCTGATGGCGCAAATTGTCCCTAACTAGTGCAGCGGATTGAGGTACAAGTATCAAAGGGGCCACGCTGGCCTATGGGTACATGTCAGATTCAAGTTAAGTTACCTGAGGTCGTACTTCAGTAGCGAGGGACGTATTCGGCACTTGTGCGGCATAGATGATGGTGCGGTGTCGGGTAGCTCACCCGCAGGCTTTCTCGTTCACAATCTTTTGGGCTACCGAGAATAGGATATCTCGACTCTTCCTAGCTTCCTCCGTTCCCCCCGTTCTTCCGGACATAGTTGAATATTATCCTTACAAGCATCCAAAGGACGCGTTCAATCCTAACGTGATCAAAACAAACAGCTTCTTTCCACTCAAGCATCCATTGATAAAAAATGGAGAAACAATAATTAAATACCCACTATGAGGACTCTGCCTCACCTGAACAGTATGTTCCCGAGTTCTTATCTATTAGCTCTTTACACACTTAACGCTGGTAGTCTTGGGTCTCGCATAATAGAGAAAAGTACCATCTGTGGTCACTGTAGAGGAAACTCTGGCTCTCACAATATCATCAAATCGGGAAACAGCAACTCCGGTAACACCATCGCCATTAATTACAACCGCGGGGACACGGGCCCGTCCCCCGACTACGTCAGGATTTTGCAATGCCTGTACACTTCCAAATACAAGGAGCATAGAGGTCGGGTTCGTGAGCCGGCGGAGGGAACATGCACCTGGGTTACGGAGCATCCAAAGTATAAGGAGTGGTTGGGAAAGGAAAAATCTTGTCTCCACTGGCTATCGGCGGACCCTGGTTGCGGGAAATCGGTCATTGCTTCATTCCTCTTAAATCATCTGGAAAGCCACACAGACGCCATCATTTGTTATTTTTTCTTCAAAGATGACAACGACGAACAGAGGCGCGGAACATTTGCCCTTTGCGCTATACTACACCAAATTTTCACGCGGAACAATATCCTCTGCAGATACGCCAAGGGAGCGTTTGAGGGTAAAGGAAAGGTGTTCACCGAGGAGGAGGTCGATACGTTGTGGAATATTTTGGTGAGGGCGGTAGCTGAGGGGGGGGTGCGGAAATGTAATTTGTGTGGTGGATGCGCTGGACGAGTGCGAGGAAGGAACTCGAGCTCATCTTGTCCGTCATGTCACCCATCTACCAAGTTCGCAGACTTCCGACATTCCGTTAAAATTCCTAGTTACAAGTCCCCCCTACCACAAGATCGAAAGACAGATTGGCTCACCCGCAACCACGATCCGGTTGAAAGGGGAGGAAGAGGCTCTGTTGTTACAGCCGATGTTACGCGTGTGATATACGCAGGAATTCGGGACCTAGAGTCATACTGGGAACATTATGTGGAGTTGGGATATTTGCGAAATCTCCTAGAATCCTCTGCAGACCGGACATTTCTTTCGGTTTCTCTTGTTCTCGAGATTTTGAAAAATAGCGAGGACGGATCGCCGGAGGTGTTTACCGACATTGTCTACATCGCACCACCTCATACAGCACAATTATCCTCCAAGATTCTTGATAAAAGCACAGACCCCGACAAAGCCCGACTGATCCTTAGTATAGTGATAGCAGCAAAATGACCCTTTACCGTACGAGAGATGAACATCGCATTCCGAATCAGGCTGGAGCACAAGGCAAGCAAGGACATCGCGGATCTGGGTGGATTTGAAAAGACGGTGAAAGGTTTGTGCGGCATTTTTGTTCGGGTGATTACTTCGAAAGTCTACCTCGCTCATCAAACCGCGAGGGAGTCCTTGCTACAGAGATCTTTGACTGGACTGGGCATTTGGCAGTATTCCATATGTCTCAAGGATCCAAAACCTTTTGTTGGCTGAAATATGTATTTCCTATCTTTCACTTGAGGACGTTGCAAACGACCCATTAGTTGTGGGCATTTACGGCTATAGCGCAAGACAAGCGGTTGATAGTATCTCCAGAAATATGACTTTCTCGCTCACGCAGTTAGAATCAGGGCGTAGCACTTTAATGATTGGGGGCAACAGCAGATGCGATTATTTGAGTCTATCAGGGTTCCGAATGGTCTGCGGAAGACTGGACTGGACCGCTAGTCCGGTCGGAAGTCAAGTCTAGTCTAATGGTGGAAATTAGACCGACTGAGACGTTCCGGATTATGGGACTGACTAGGCTAGGACCGGTCTGACCAGGCCCGCCAAGCAATTGGATATTCACGGCCCATTGACCGAATTAGCATCCTATTTTGCTTTTTACTATTTTTATCACAGTTTATTACGTTCAAATAAATATTTTCTTGATTAAACCCATTGTTTTCGTGGGTTATACTGCAGAGTCTCAGGAGAATCATAATAATAGTGCCTTGCTTAGATTAGGGGCAAGATTCATGAGTATTAATTTTTTTTGGAGCATTAGATGAGTGATATTACATGACTACGCAACACTTTATAAAGACCGGTCTGGGACCAGTCCAGATCAGACCGGACCACCAGAGTTAGTCGAGTCCAGTCACGGCATCGCTCAGGACTGGCCAGTCCGGTCCTGCCTCCAAGACCTGACCGGTCGGACTATTGGGAACTCTGGAGTCTATACAACTCATTTGCGAAACTGGATCTAAACGATTTCTGACCTGGTTCCAGGTGTACTGGTTTACCTCTGGGAAGCTGCGGTAGTGCCCTAGAGATTTCACACATCTGATGATAGCATTGTGGCTTGGACAAGGCGCGATAGTTGAACGATTATTGCGGGATGATGGGTATTTGAATACTCGGTGTAAACAGTATGGCACCACATTAAACGTGGCAGCTGTCCGGAATGACGAGAGTATTACCAAAATGCTGCTTCAGAAGAATGTCGAAGCCCATTTAAGTGCGAGAGGGTATAATATCTTGCATGTGAATACACCGCTTTTAATGCAATGGAAACGGTATCACTGACAATAAACTGACAGACCTTTTGTGAAGGACGGTAAGTAAATTTGCTAGCGCTGGTAGGAGCTAAAACTGATTTGGTGGTTGTTTTGGGTTACAGAAGGCAAGTAGAACCTGCTGGTCGGGGCTGGTTCGCATAGTCATGTTGCTCACGCTGGAGGCTTGTGAACTATAGCGCGTAGGTTTTCCAGACCTTGGGCGACAGAGTGGACCGACGACGGATTGACCCATGAGTGAAGAGTGTATGTTCACATCTTTAGTAGTACCTGCGGATAACCGAATGTGGTTTACTGATTTGGGGGGAAATATAGACGGTATGTAAAGGGGCAAATTCCTGTAATGGCACATGTGACAGCTAATTGATCAACCGCGTGGTGTTCTATGATAGCTTGTAAACGACTCAGGGTTCCGAATTGGCGGAAGACTGGACTGGACAAGCTAGTCCGGTCGGAAGTCAAGTTTTGTCTGATGGTGGAAATTAGACCGACTGAATGGTCAGGATTATTGGACCTGACTAGGCTAGGACTGGTCTGACCAGGCCCGCCAAGTAATAGGATATGCACGACCCATTGACCGAATTGGCATCCTATTTTGCATTTTACTATTCTCATAACAGTTCGCTACGTTCAAATAAATATTTTCTTGATTAAACAACCCATTGTTTCCGTGGGAGTACTGTAGAACCTCAAGAGAGTCGGAATGGAAATAGTGCCTCACTTACATTCTTAAATTCGGGGCAGCGAAAATAGATTCACCAGTATCAATTTTTGTTTTCGGAGCACTAAGTGAGTGATATTACATGACTACGCAATATTTTCAAAAGACCGGCCTGGGGCCAGTCCAGTCCTGCCCCCAAGACTTGACCGGTCGAACTATTCGAAACCCTGATACGACCGGATCAAGAAAAATTAATTTACGGGGGAAATGCTAACTTCTAGCTCACGGAGTGTTGTAGGAAGTAGGTGAACAGGATCAACCATGGTTCTAGGAATTTTGTAGCAAGTTAACAAGATTAACCACAGGCCTGGGGTGCAGTAATTGCAGACCTGTGACTCGCTACATGTTGGAGTCAGTAAGTGCACAGGGTGAACTACTATTCTGCCGCGAGGCAATTACTGGTTCCTGACTTGCAACATGTTGTAGTTGGTAAGTGAACATGATTAGCCGCGGCTCCAGGACTAGACAAATGCTGACCTCTGGCTCGCTGGATATTGAAGTTAGTATGTGAACCTGATCAACCACACCTCTGGGGAGAGGAAACCTCCGACCGGTCAGGTCTTGGAGGCAGGACCAGACTTGCCAGTCGTGGTCGATACCATGACTGGACTGGTCCTAGACCGGTATTTATGAAAATTTGCGTAGATATGTCATATCACTCACCTAATGCTCCGAAAAGAAATTGATACTCGTGAAACTATTTTCACCGCCCTTAATCCAAGCGAGGCACTATTTCCATTGTGACTCTCCTGAGACTATGCAGTATAAGTTAACCCACGGAAACAATGGGTTTAATCCAGAAAATATTTATTATTTTGAACGTAATAAATTGTGATAAAAAGCAAAATAGGATGCCAATTCGGTCAATGGGCTGTGAATATCCCATCGCTTGGCGGGCCTGATCGGACCAGTCCTAACCTAGTCAGTCCCATAATCTGGACCGTCTAAGTCGGTCTAATTTCCACCATTAGACTAGACTAGACCTCTGACCCGACTAGCTGTCCAGTCCAGTCTTCCGCGGGCCATTCCGAACCCTGCTCAATGTTGTAGCTGGTAGGTGAATCTCATCACTTACTGTTCTGAGGCCGGTGAACCGTCGACCTCTAACCCGCAAAATTTTGCAGGATGTGAGTGAGGATGATCAACAACGGTTCTGCGACAAGGCAACTGCTCACCTCCGACTCACCTAATCTAGAAAACAAAAAAAAGCGAGTAAGTAAACATAATCAACCACCGTTCTGGGACGATGAAATTTCCCGCCTCCGACCCGCTAGATTCTGCAGCTAGTTAGTGAATATCATGGTCCAAGCTTTTGGGGCGAGGTAACCGCTGTCCTTTGACTCACGGAATGTTGCAGTCTTGCAGAATGTGAGTGAACAGCACCAGCCGTAGTTCTGGAACGAGGCAATTGGTAACCCCTGGCTTTACGAGTTTTGTAGGATGTAAGATGACAGGATCAACCATGGTTTCGTGACGAGACACCTACCGACCTCTTGTTCGCTGGCTGGGCTAGCTTGTACAGTGTTCCCAAGCGTCCAGTCCGTCCGTCTTTCGCCTAGGACGGGACGGACGCTAAGTTTGAGACCTTTGCCCGGGACGGACGCCCAGTTGCAGTCCGTCCTGACCTATGCCCGGGACGGACGGCCGGGCCCTATAGGTGTCTTAGTTTATGTTTCGTTTTCAAATTTCATTAGCATTAGGTTAGTATCATTAAGAAGTGAAACATTTTTATTCTAATGTAGAGAAGCTCAGGTTCTCTATCATCTATCAATTGTCGCTGGAAGGTAAGGTAGAAGGTTTAGAGAGTACAAGATCTGAGTGAATGAGACCAAGGGATGAGGACTCTGCTTTATCACTAGGATTTCTCAAAATAGTTAACCTTCGTCTCTCAAGTCTGTATTTATTAACCCAGGCCGAGGTGTGGAGTGACCACGCAGCCTATAGGCAATGGGTTAGGCGATATGGGTGACGACAGGGCCGAGGCGGTAGTGATTCGGGTATGCGGGAAGCAGTCAGGGCATGCAAGGGACGCCCGTCCTTACTCAGGACGGTAGGTACCTACAGGTGACGCCCGTCATTACTCATGACGGCCGCGCCCTACCGAAAGTTACCATTTCCAAAAAGACTGCGGGGCCCGGCCGTCAACCTACAGTCCTGCGGTGTTTACAAAAGACGGACGCCATGCCCGGCCGTCCTTACCCACCTTGCCCGGGACGGACGGGACTATAGGACGCCAGGGCCCTAGCGTCCGGACGGGACGGTTGGGAACACTGAGCTTGTAAGTGAACGGGGTTTAGCACGATTCTGGTGTAGGGCAGTTTCTGACTCCTAGCTGGCAGAGCATTGTAGAAAGTAAGTGAACCGTATCAGCTCGGGTTTTTGGACTAGAATGTTGCTGATACTGGACTGTTGAGCTATTCAGGTTGTAAGCTCCCCTAAATGCCCTCTCCGTTAAATACGCTTTATTGATTCCTGCCTTCCGCCGTTATATATTGTATGTAATCGACGACTGTTAACGTCCTCGGTGATGTCGTTGATTTCATACTAACCTCAAGAACCGCATCTGCCCCACTTGATAGGATGTAAGCATCGCGAGACCCCACATCCCTACTAAAGAAACCCCAGGTTTGAATGGAACTGATTTTTCGAAAGGCAGAGATGAGAGGAATAAAAGATACCGATATTGACCTGTTAACTTTGCGACTTATCCTTCTACAATGGTGGGTGAGCGGCCCTCTTTAAATACAAAAAACAATAACTAATCTACCGGGAGTCTTCCTATCAGGATCCTATCTTCTCCGTCACTCCACGCTCCATGTCCTTACGACTCATTCTAGCTTTTACCTTACATGGGCTATTTTCTCCACTGCCGTGGTTCCTCGCGGTCTTCTCCGGTTCCCTCTTTTCTTTCCGGTTCCTTGCTATTCTCACCGGTCCCCACACCGGTGATAGTTCCGTCGGTCCATATCATGGTTCATTCTTCACCGCGGTTATATTGCTCATTTATCCGGTTGCTTTTGTTTACCGTTGCTCTATCCGAGTCGCCTTTTTCTCCCGCCCCCGGTACTCGTATTCGCTCAGGTACCATTGTCGTTTCTATCACTACCCCCTTATATAACATGAAAAACATAATGCTGACCAAAGCCCGCTGACCAGCTTCTGGGTAAGCGCCGGTAATTAACAATAGTTACCTCTGCTTCAGCCTAACTACTCCTCCCCTATGGAATTGAGGGAGTGTAATGGGATGCAAACTCGCTGGTAATTCTGTAAATCAATCTTCTCTATCACCACTCTCTACTCTCTTTTATTTTATAATTTTACTCCCCCTTATTATGCAATGGTTGCTTGACTGTTGTTGGGTATTTGTCGTTCGTTGGCTTGGGTGTTAGTTTCTTTTGTCGCCAAGCTCGTACAAGCAATAATCATAAATATTATCATATGACTCAAATGAGTCGTTAATAAAAACAGTAACATACGAAATCCCGTGCAAACCAGGACAGGGTTGTCACAGGTTAGTGAATACGTAGGGTAAGCGGTGTAGTTGATTTGCCGGTTAATCTGTTTTTCTTCCCCAGTTTGTCACGAGAGTTATGCTATCATAGACTAACGGTCTTCCGGTATGTGTGCCCAGTTCCTCTCCCTTATGGGTGGCCACTTATGTGGGATGTGGGGAAAGTCATCAGATTGTTTGTCATGTAAAACAATATAGGCTTGCATAATGTTGAATTGTGGATATTATTCATGTACAAGCAGTGGAGTTCTGTACCAGCTGTGATAGGGAGGCAGTATGATATATGTGTGAAATGCTAATTATGTTTCATGTATAATAGTTGAATAGGTGAATATCTCTACAATAGAGGCTAGTGAGGACTATGAAACTATGAGAGGCTGCAAAGAGGTAAACTGGAGAAACAAAAGAAGTGACTGTTTAATTGAGTATATTGGAAATACTGTCCATTGAAGTCAACTATTTCTATCCCAGAATCAGCCAGTCTTTCAATAAACAAATTGATTTATATCTAATTTGGCTAATAGCAATAAGTGGAGCAAAGTAGTATCACGTGTGGTACTGCAATCAAACATGAAACAACAGGATTAAAATAATACTACAAACAAAAAATATAAATATGTTGCAAATTGAGAGCAATATTGCAATCAAAAATACAACAAATCTAACTAACCACATGCTCCTACTAGTTATATTTCCCAAAATGAAACTATTGCTTAACAAATAATAAAGGAACAAAACTTAATAATCCAAACAATTATTGTCCTCGGGGGCCTCAAAAGACAACTCTTCTGTTAACCTCGAATTTCGGTCAGAAATACCAAATGCAAGTAAATATCTGAACAAAACTAAAACAATTCGCGGCCTTGTTTGAATTGAATTGAGAAACACACTTGTAGATGGGAGTGGAATAAAATATACGAAGATTGACATGTTAATTTGCAACATGTCCTTCTAGAATGGTGGGGGAGCGGCCCTCTTTAAGTACAATAAAAAAAAAACAATATCTAATCTACCGGGATTCTTCTTATCAGGATCCTATCTTCTCCGTCACTTCATGCCCCATCTCCTTACGACTCGTTCTAGCTTTTACCTTACATGTACATTTTTGTCTCCACCGCCGTGGTTCCTTGCCGTCCGCTCCGGTTCCTCGCTTTCCTCACCAGTTCCTCCGCCGGGAATGGCCCCGCTGGTCTTCGTCAGAATTCATTCTTCACCACGGTTATATCCTTCGTTGTTCCTGTCGTATTCATTTACCCCCCCCCCCCACCCGAGTCGCCTTTTATCCCGCTTCCGGTAGTCGTACTCGCCCATGTACCATTGTCATTTCTACAAATACTCCTGCATATGAAAGGGGGAGCGTAATACTGACCAAACACTGTAGGCCAGCTTCCGGGTAAGCACTGGCGATGAACGATATGAACGACATGCCCTCAGCTGCTATCTTCCCATCAGATATGGTTGGCGCCATACAGGCGAATTATAGGGAGGGACGAGAAAAAAATAAAAATGGGCGAAGCAACGCCCCATAAGGTATAGTAAACCACTGACCACCCCCTGGAACATTCTACTGCACCCGCTGTCTCGATGTAGATCTTGCAGTTATATCTTTGAATGAAATCGGCTAAGCATTGTAGTTTGAACTATTAGGTCAGGGACAAGGGATAGGAGATCTCGGTTCTACTGTAAACAAAATAGCCATGCTAGTTTCAACTAGGAAAAACCGCAATACAGCCAGCGAGGAAGTAGAGCACTTAGTCAATGAGTTGAATAACATGTACTTAAATAATGATAATCGAAGGTCGGTTTGAGGGGTAGGGAGCAAATAGTTACAAGCCGGAAAGGAGTCCAGTGTTTTAACAAGATGATACAACTTTGGCAAGACCAATGTGGAGTTTTGCTCATCTAGTCAGTGGAGAATTAGATAAGGGCAACATCTTGGACTATCCTTATCTGCGACGAGTTTGGCGCCAAGATATTTGGTTGGTACAAAAAGCAAACACAAATTCGACTCCTCAGAACTGAAGAAATTCTAGGCTTTGAATGGAACTGCAGGGTTCCGAATGGTCCGCGGAAGACTGGACTGGACCGCTAGTCCGGTCGGAAGTCAAGTCTAGTCTAATTGTGGAAACTAGACCGACTTGGACGGTCCGGATTATGGGACTTACTAGGCTAGGTCTGGTCTGACCAGGCCCGCCAAGCAATTGGATATTCACGGCCCATTGGTCGAATTAGCATAATATTTTGCTTTTTACTATTTTTATCACAGTTTATTACATTCAAATAAAAATTTTCTTAATTAAACCCATTGTTTTCGTGGGCTATACTGCAGAGTCTCAGGAGAATCATAATGGAAATGGTGCCTCGCTTAGATTAGGGGCAAGATTCATGGGTTTCAATTTTTTTCGGAGCATTAGATGAGTGATATTACATGACTACACAACACTTTATAAAGACCAGTCTGGGACCAGTCCAGACCGGACCGGACCACTCGAGTTAGTCGAGTCCAGTCACGGCATCGCTCAGGACTGGCAAGTCTGGTCCTGCCTCCAAGACCTGACCGGTCGGACTATTGGGAACCCTGTGGAACTGATTAGAGAAAGGTAGACACGAGAGGAATAAAAGATACCGATAATGACCTGTTAACTTTGCGGCTTATCCTTCTACAATGGTGGGTGAGCGGACCTCTTTAAATTCAAAAAACAATAATTAATCTTCCGGGAGTCTTCCTATCTTTTCTGTCACTTCACGCGCCATTTCCTCACGACTCATCCTAGCTTTGACCTTACTTGGACTCTTTTCTCCACTGCCGTGGTTCTTCGCTGTGTTCTCCGGTTCCACGCTTTTCTCTCCGGTTCCACGCTTTCCATTCCGGTTCCTCGCTTTTCCCTCCAGCCCCTTCTGGGTAAGCGCCGGTGATTAACAATAAGAACTCTCCAACCGTTTCTTCCATTTTTTCTCAACCTAACAGTTGTTCAAGGAGAAACACCGACAAACAATCTTTAACAAACCATAATCATCTGATTCTAGGGCAAGTAAGTACGAACCACTTTTCAGTTTTGTTTCTATTTTTTTGTTGGATTTTTGGGTCCCGGATTCTTGCTGTTAGAGAACAATCCCCACGCGAACGAGGAGCGTTTGTTTGATACTTTGAGGCACGAGTGAAGTGAGGAGTTACAGATTATGGAAGTCACACTTTATCAGACAAACACAAATTTATTTCTGGGTGATATCTCTTGCAGCAGGGGTCTGGGGCCTACGAAAGGTGCAGGAGTTGATCAAAATGCCCGAACCTCTTAAGGTACTATATTTGAAAAGCATTTACTAATTAATGACAGGATTCATCATTATGTCCAAAAATTGGTCCGACATGAGTGCCAAGGAACTCAAAAGTGCATGCACCGAAAGAGATATTAGTGGTCGCCGGACCAAAAAAGAGATGGCCAAACGTCTCAAGGATTACGAAAAAGCGCAACAAAAGGGGGAAGAGGAAATGCCTCCGTTACCCATGAGCTTGGTGGTGGAGCAGCCTGGTGCGGTTTTACTTACGAATGCAGATATCGGGGAAGATGATGAGACGATGGAGGATGCAAGACGGACTTTGCGCGATGTCCAAGAACACCAACCACTTAAGATCGAACGTGATATCGAGCCACTTACGGTTGGGAACCATCGGCGACTTAGCCTCTCAAGCCTACCTCGCGAAGTGGCTCTTCATGGATCTCGGATTGCGGCGCTACAATCTCGGAGTGCAATGCTAGGGTCCGACATAGCCGCACCGAAGTCAGAGCATGGAATACAGCTAGAGTCGTTACAAGCTCGGGTTGCAGACCCGGCGCTGTCTAACCAAGCGCATATACTACTACGTCACCGGTTTATCATTACTTCTAAATTGAAGAAGACCACCAGGCTGTCGGATGAGGATCGGGAATATATGGCAAGTGGCAATCAGATCGGACATGGGGGAGACGCCATTACGGATGCCCGACTTTACACCGGTCCCAAGGCAAGAAAAGACTACGATACTTACAAGGATCTTTATGGATGCCTGCCACAGGTCGTTCGCGAATTTTGTAAGTAATCTCCAACCTAATTTTTATAACTGTTTGATTATCTAGAATGCTAACCTATCTAGCTCATGCCGAAACCATCAGTGCGCTTAATGCCCATGCCACTGTTTACGCATCCCAACGTGACGTGGGGAGTATGAAATTTTACGCGAATTTCCACAAGTTTGTTAAACTTTTTGAAGAGGCGAATTATAATGTCTGGTATCTTGAGGGGGACCCCACCGCCCTCCGCGAGGCATATTACACGTTTGTTGCCTGCCGAAGGTCCGAGGTTACTAGAATATACCGATGGCCGGGCGGCAGCGGGGGTGATGGGAATGATGATACTGAGGGTGATGACAAGGTCGGTGAGGTCAAGGAGGGTGGGGAGGACGAGGAGGACGAGGAGGATGAGGGGGATGAGTATGATGAGGCGGATGAGGATGATGACGGGGGTGAGGGGATAGGGAGGAAGTGGAAAATGAGCACGATGAGGACAATGGGGTTTACGGCTTTCTGGGCTAGGAATAATTAGTACTATGAAATTAAAGAGGTTTTGTAAGTGGGTTGCCTGCGGCTGATCAGATGACCTCTACTATACTTGTATGTCTCATTCAAGATTTGGCACCCCATTTGACCAAATTCGTAGTACAAACTCCATAGTACTAAACAAAGTTAGTTTGGTAGTAGCGCGCAACAAGCATAAGGGTCTAATTATTTCAAGAACTTTATATGTATGTAGTGATCCCAAGCGGTCCGTCCAGACCATGGTCCGGAACCTGGGCTGGCAGTCCGGCCGTGGGTTCAAAAAGCCTGGGCCAGTCGACATTCCGGGCGGCCGCCAAAGCCGATAGATGCCCTGAAAATCAGAAGTTATCTGCCAAGGGCCAGACTGCTTGATGCTTTTTGTTGAGATGGGTAATAATAACGCGATCCCAGTGCCGTGAATCTCGCTTAAACAGCTAATTAACTGACACCAGCTGCTCGATCACCACGTTACTCATATCCCTTCAACTATTTCACGTTCGATTGCCTTCCGCACGGCCATCTGTCCAGTCCTTCGTCCAGTTCGCTAAGTTAACCTCCTCGGTTAAATACATTCCAACAGATATATTGGTTCTTCTCTAATATTACCCGATACCATTAATTTATCCGACCGTGATGGTTTAGAGATGGGTAATTTAGATCGTAACCTAGTACTTGGATGTGACTTTTCTAAATGAGATGCTCCGGTAAGTCCAGGAGATTGAATATTTCGTCTCTTATGATAGATTCACAAATTGCTTGGCGCAACCCTGGTCAAAGCCGCCAGATGCCCAGGCCGGGCCAGGCTGTGGTTTTGGAAAACCGCTTTCCCGCAGTCCGGCCGGCCCGTCGATAAAAAAAGCCTGGGCCATTCCGGCCGCTTGGGATCACTGTGTGTATGACGGTTTACTACTACCCGTGATATAGGAGTATAGGAATCCCATTCCACTTATGCACTAAACCTACCGTCTCCTCCCGAACTTGAATCGGTTTTTGGGAATCACTATTTTATAGACTGAAGAAAAAAGTATAATAAAATCAGACTAACATACTAGAGAGCTATATTGGCCTCACAAGGAACCCCCAACCTCTATAGCGATCCATTGCCAGAAGCATATGGCAATCGAGGGAAAAGGTATGTATAGAGAACAGAAAATATAAAAGGAAGAAAAATAAAATTTCGCTCTCTGAAAATGTCACGAGTTTCTTGGGAGAAAGGAAAATAGAAGAAAGAAGGCATTTAGAGTTAGTGTTGTTCACGAGCCGCCAAGAGGCTCGAGTGCACCAGCCGACACCATAGGTATCCGGACACCTTGGCGCCAAGACTCTGACAGAGTCGCGCCAAAGTGTCCGAATACTATTGAAATCGGCTAGTGCTTGTCAATTTAAAAAGTCTCCGGACGCTTTGCGTTTATTAGTACCTGTCTTGGCACAAAAGTGTCCGGAGACTTTTTAAATTGACAAGTAGAGTCGCCACGATACCTCTTCACACTATCTTTATAATTCAGAACCATCTTCACTACCGGTTTCCTCTACCTCTTCCGAAATTTCCACCTCCGCCAAGAGACTCGAGCAGGCTCGGCTCGTGCACAACACTATTTAAAGTCATTCCTAATTTCCCCCCATAAGGGGGGGTATAATAATAAGAAAAGCTCTATCAATAATACCTTCCAATCCGCTAAAACTTTTAATTTTAACATTAAACCTACACTAACTTTTGAATTGAGAAAGCGGAAACTGCTTGGATATCCAGCGCATAATTGTAATTTTAGTGGAAGGACTTCTCCCACCAACCGGAGCCAGGATCCTCGCTGAGTTGACAGTTGCAAGCCATCCCACTTCAACAATCTCGACTCGACTGGAAACCTGCCATCTTAAGGATAGAGCCACTGCCCTTCTCATCATGAAAGATTCTCTGATCATCGAGGGACTCGGCACAGACCCTCGTAGGAAACGAGTCGATCATTCTTTGAGGGATGGGGGCGGCTCCGGTACGGGGCCAGCGTTGGCAGGTGTAGAGTTGTTCCTAAACGACCAATCAGCCTCCCGGCCGCGAGTTACTAGGAAGTCGGGGAACAAACTACCGCATCATATTCCTTTCGCTCCCATTTCATGTGTTTTTGCTCTTATCTAATGGGATCCCCCAGATGCTCATACGCCTTTCACTCCATTGACTTCGATAAATCGCGGGGGAGCCGGGGTCGAAACCTCCAGTTTTGGAAGACAGAGAGGGTAATGATCTCATCACCAACCAGTGTTCTCAGCCGTCCGGGGCCCCCGTAGGGCCCGGCGGGGGGACTGCCAAGACCCCCGGACGAGACGGGACGGCAAAATGTCGTCCGCCCCCGTCCTTGAGCTTCCAGGACGGCCGTCATTAGGAAGGTCGACAAGCCCCACGGTCTGAGAAGATTTTAGATAGGGGAGAATGGGGGACGGTGGGGGACGGTGGGGGACGGCGGGGGACGGCGGGGGACGGTGGGGATGGTTGGGACGGCCGGGGACGACAGGGGACGACAGGGGACGGCAGGGGACGGCAGGGGACGGCAGGGGACGGCGGGTGATGGTGGGTGACGGCGGGTGACAGCCCGGTACTATCAAATCCATCCTATCCGCGCCGTGTTCCTACACCCTCTGAGAGTAATTCTAAGATCACCAAATGAAAAACACGCTGGTGATGCGCCGTTGTAAGTTACTCTCGCTTGATCTTAGCATAAATTATCACTCGGTTTTGACATAGAATCGCATGGAGAGCACACTTGAGGCGTTAGAGCTACACTCATTAGGCCTTCGTTCTTCCTCGGTCATTTGAATCTCTTTTTTTTTTTATTTTCGTTGACAGCTTCTCTTTCTTTTTTGTCTAAGACACTAGCTAGTCTCCGTTCATGATCATACTATAGTAGCCAAACACGATTGAAATTGATATCTATTTGGCAAAATAAATCTGATCGGAAGCCCACGGGCCACTGCTAGAATCAAGCTTTTCTCAATCACTTAGTATTTCAACAAGTGGACTACATATCAAGAATCCTATATCACGCTTGTAGTTCTAATATTGTCCAATACTAGTATAAATTCTAAGCATGCTAACTATTATTACTATTTGTCTTTAGTTAATCCACGGAAAGGAAATTAGACCCGGGAGGGTGAGACATTTATGTGGGGGACGGCGGGGGTAACCGTCCTTTGCTCACAATTGTCGGGCAAGTTCAGGAAAAGACGGGACGGGACGACGAAATGTCGTCCGTCCTCGTCCTGGCCCAGGACGGACGGACTGCCCCGTTGCGAACACTGTCACCAACAGGGCTTAGGGATATGTCATCCAGATAGAAAAACATCACAGACTTCATGAGGGGATATGTAATATTGAGTGGGTTGTAGACGTTAATCCCTCTACGGAGTATTTTGAATGGGCTGGAAGATGTGGGAGCGCAGAGAAACCTATCGTTCCGTGACATAAGCATGCTGGTCCATCCAAAAAACCCACATTCACCGGCCAAGCACAGGCGCCCCAAAACTCCACCAAAATTTTAACGACTGAGATTCCTGTACCCCTAGAAAAATTCCCATGAGCCAGCAGCTGGGGGCGAAATTGAAAATCCGGATGAATAAACTCACCATTCTTCTTTAGGATATTGCCTCATAGTCGGCTTGGTGACTCCAACCTTCTCCCGGCTTTCTCCAGTCACATTGTGTGCGTACGCAGTTGCCATTGCCCAATCACCAGCTTCTGCATTTCAAGACCCGGAAAAAAGGTTTTACAGCACCACTAGAGATTAAATACATCACTCCACCCATGTTCCACAGCCACTTTGGTCAACCAACTTCCGCAAGTGAGGCTCTTTGCATCCAGACTAACCAAATCTTTGCAGAAGCCTCTCTCCAGTCCAGTGATCCCAAGCGGCCAGTCCGGGCCATAGTCCGGACCACGGGTCGGCAGTCCGGTCAGTCCGCCCTCTAGTTTGAAAAGCCTGGGTCAGTCCGGTCGAAATTCTCAGCGGCCGCCAAAGCCCGAAGGTGCCCAGGCAACCGCCGCGTCTATTCTTGGCGCAACGCAGGTCAAAGCTGCTACTATAGGTTTATCGGTAAATGCATTGAAGGCGGGGGTTCAGGTCAGAATTGTGCCAAGTTGGTGGGTCGGTGCATAAAAAAAAAACGATGGGGGGGGTTCTCTTTTGAGGATAGCCTTGCTCACAACCTCTCAACCCGCGATCCAGCGAACTAAGCAACATCAAATCTTCGTTTGTGTGCTGTAATTGCCTAGGTTTTTACTTGCCTGTTTTTTTTTTTTACGAGTAGAAGTCAATATACTTGAGTATCTACTGTACCGGTAAGTTGGTCCAGAAGTTGTTAGGGGGCTAGGGGGTCGGTGAGGTCACATTGGCACGTTTCCGGCTGATATGCCCAGCTTGGCCCTTTTTCAAACTTCAACTCTACCTTGACACACTAGCACGTGTACAAGTACAGTATCGCACGTCGGTGCACCTAGAAATGCTTCAATAATCCATGGGTGCTTGGGGAGATGTTTGAAAGAATTTTGCGCTACTGTATAATATCAATCGCCCAAATTTATAGCTTCAGAATGTATTGAACGGAAAGCGTGGAGTAGTTCAACACATTATCCTAGAATCACCGAATCGGTATATGACCAGTGGGGTAGAGTGGCAACGCCCCGGTTCGGGTTGTTACATGCGTCTTCCGGGCAGAATTTCGGGCGCCTGGTAAGATATCGTGCAGTCTTGCCTGCAAGCAACCAAACGGTACAGTAGCTGGAGGCCGGGCGGAAGGGTGAAAGAAATGATGGGAAGAGGAGAAAACATAGCCAACAAATTTCCCTGACTTGGTGGGGAATGCAGAAGAAATCTTCCTGCAGGATCTCCGTCTTACGAGGAGACGGCTGTCCTTGGGCTGCTGGTGCAGAGCCGGCTACCAATAGAGGTCGGGTGCTGTACAGTACCGTACAGCACCATACCCGAGCGCATGGAGATTTCAGAGGGGTTTGGGCTGCTCAAGTCAGAGTTTGTGTAACATGAACGATTGAGTGGTGCGGGGTAACTCCAACGCTATCTTTCCATACGAACTCACTCTTCTACACTCCCGAGGATACGGTAATCTTGAGTCTTCTCAGCCCTTCTATTTCTTCCATTCCCACAGACCCGGTTGGATATTATCTTTACGAACATCACCTCCAATTCGAACGTAGCCAAAACCACAAGCTCCTTCGACTCCAGCATCCATTGACCAAATGGGTAATTCACAATCAAACAGACACTCCGAGGACCTTTCCTCACCTGGAAAGTACGTCCCGAACCTCTATCTATTAGCTCTTCGTATTATTAATATTGGTAGTCATAGTTCTGGCACGACGGCCAACAGTAATATCCGCGGTGACCGTAGCGGCAATACTGACTCAAACAACATCTCCCGCAACACCATCACTATTAATTACAATCGCGGGGACCCAGCCCCTTCCCGAGACCAAGCTGAGATTATGCAATGCCTATACACCTCCAAATACCGCGAGCACAGACGTCGGGTTCGTGAGCCGGCGGAGGGAACTTGCACCTGGGTGACGGAACATCCGAAGTATAAGGAGTGGTTGGGAAAAGAAAAATCTGGTCTCCTCTGGCTGTCAGCGGACCCTGGTTACGGGAAATCTGTTACTGCTTCCTTCCTGGTAAAGCATCTGGAAAGCGAAACGGACGCCATCATCTGCTATTTTTTCTTCAAAGATGACAGTGATGAACAGAGGAGCGCAGCCCGTGCTCTCTGCGCCATACTACATCAACTTTTCATGCGGAAAAACGCCCTTTGCAGATACGCCGAGGGGGAGTATAAGGGTAGAGGAAGGGGCATTACGGAGGAGATCGAGACATTGTGGGATATTTTGGTCAAAGCGGTAGCTGAGGGGGGGTGTGGCAATGTAATTTGTGTCGTGGACGCGCTGGATGAGTGCGATGAAGGGACTCTGGCTCAGCTTGCTCATCATGTCACCGGCCTACCAGGGCCCCAGACCCCCGATATTCCGTTAAAATTCCTAGTTACGAGTCGCCCCTACCACAAGATTGAAAAACAGCTTGGCTCACCTGCAACCACGATCCGGCTGAAAGGGGAGGAAGAGGTCCCTGCTATTACAGCCGATGTTACTCGCGTGATAGATGCTGGCATTCGAGACCTGGAGTCATACTGGGAACAGCCTGGGGAGTTGGGATATTTGCGAAATCTCCTGGAAGCTGCTGCTGATCGGAGATTCCTTTGGGTTTCTCTTGTTCTCGAGATTTTGAAGAATAGCGAGGACGGATCGCCGGAGGTGTTTACGAACATTGTCTCCACCGCACCACCTGATATAGCACAATTATACTCCAAGATTCTTGATAAAACCACCGACCCCGACAAAGCCCGACGGATCCTTAGCATAGTGGTAGCAGCGGCGAGGCCTCTTACACTTCAAGAAATGAACATCGCATTCCGAATCAGGCGGGAACACAAATCGAGCCAGAACATCTGGGGTCAGGCTGGACTTGGAAAGGCGGTGAAGCATTTGTGCGGACTTTTTGTTCGGGTTATTGATTCGAAAATCTACCTCGTTCACCAGACTGCGAGGGAGTTCCTTCTTCAAGGCTCTACGCCTGGCGTGGGTAACTGGCAGTATACCCTGTGCCTCAAGGATTCAAACTTTATATTGGCTGACATTTGTATTACTTATCTTTTACTTGAGGACTTTGAAAACGACCCATTTGTGGAGCTGGACGACTCGAACCTCAACCGGGAGAATATTAATAGGTATCTCAAGAAATATCATTTTCTTGATTACGCAGCTAGAAACTGGGCCGGCCACTTTAAAGATTTGCAGGATAAGCAGATGGGATTGTCCCAGTTTACACGACTAATTTGTAAAGCTGGATCTAAAAGATTTCTGACATGGTTTAGGGTGTACTGCTTCACTGTTGGGCGGCAGGGTACGTGCCTAGAAGATTTCACGAACTTGATGGTCGCATCGTGGCTCGGGCAAGAGGCGGTAGTTCAGCAACTATTAGGGGAGGGCGGAAACATAAATGCTCGATGCAAAGTGTATGGCACCGCATTGAACATAGCAGCAATCCGGAAAAACGAGAATATTACCAGAATGCTGCTGGAGAAGAACGTCAAAGCATATATAGGTGGAAATGAGTATAACATCTTGCATGTGAAGATGCCTCTTGGTATGAAATGACTATTGCATATCTGACAATAAATCGACTATGTCCTACAGACAGTAAGTGAATTTGCGATCATGCGGCGGAGCTAGAACTGATACAGGAGTTGTTTTACGTTACAGAATGCAAGTAGAAGGCACTGCCCATGCCTCATTCGCATTTTCATGTTACTGACACCGGAGGGTGGTGAACTGTAGCGCGTAAGTAAGCTGGGCTGGGGATGTTGGGCAACGCTCGGGACTAACACTGGATTGGCCCATGGATGTAGAAAGTAAGTGGGCATATTCAGCTCCGGAGGATTACGGACGAGGTTTGCTTATTTGCGAGGAGATATAGGAGGTAGGGAACTTGGTGGATAGTTCTAATGGCAAAGGCGAAAGCTAAATGTGGCACCGAGGGGCGTTATAGTTGGTATATAACTAGACCAAGCGAAGTTAGGGTATAAGGAAATTGCTGACCCCGGGCACGGGAGTTTTGCAGGAGGTAACTGAATGGGATCGACCACGGCTCGGAGGGAACACACTTGCTGACTTTTTACTCCTTGGATATTGTAGTTCGTAAGTGAACATGATGAACCACGGTTCTGAGGCGAGGCAGTTGCTAATCTCTGACTCGCTAAATGTTGTAGCTTGATGTGAGTAGGATCGACCACGGTTCTGAGACGAGGCAATTGCTGATCTCTGACTCGCGGAATGTTGTAGTATGTAAGTGAACAGGTTTAATCACAGTTCTAAGACGAGGCAATTGTTGACATATGACTCGCTGAATTTCGTAGAGTGTTAGTGAACAGGTTCAACCACGGTCCTTAGACAAGACAAGTGCTGATCATTGATACGCTGAACGTTTTAGCGAGTAAGTAAACGTTACCAAACATGGTTTTGAGACGAGGCGATTGCTAATCTCTTGCTCGCAAAATGCTGCAGTATGTAAGTGAACAAGATCTACCATAGCCCAGTCATGGGGCATTCGCTGACCTCTGACTCGCTAAATGTTGTAGTTTGTAAGTGGAAAGGATCGACCACGGTTCTGAGACTAGGCAATTGCTGATCTCTGACTCGCGGAATGTTGTAGTATGTAAGTGAACAGGTTTAATCACAGTTCTAAGACGAGGCAATTGCTGACCTATGACTCGCTGAATTTTGTAGAGTGTAAGGGAACAGGTTCAACCACGGTCCTTAGACAAGGCAGGTGGTGACCATTGATACGCTCAACGTTTTAGCGAGTAAGTAAACTGGACCAAAAACGGATCTGAGACGAGGCAATTGCTGACCTCTGACTCGCTGAATGATATAGGGGGTAAGTGAACATGACCAACCATGGTTCTCAGACGAGGCAATTTCTGTCCTCTAACTCACTGAATCTTGTAGTTTGTAAGTGAACAGGACCAACCGTGGTTCCTAGACGAGGCATATGCTGTCCTCTGACTCGCTGAATGATATAGGGAGTAAGTGAACATAACCAACCATGGTTCTCAGACGAGGCAATTTCTGTCCTTTAACTCACCGAATATTGCAGTTTGTAAGTGAACCAGATCAACCAAAGTTCTGCGACGGGGCAATTGCTGACCTCCGGCTCCGGTGAACTTTGTAGATTGTAAGTGAACAGGATCGACCACGGCTCTGAGAAAAGGCAATTCCTGACCGCTGACTCGTGGAATGTTGTAGTATGTCAGTGAACAGGATTAACCACAGTTCTAAGACGAGGCAATTGTTGACCTGTGACTCACTGAATGTTGTAGAGCGTAAGTGAACAGGTTCAACCACGGTGGTTAGACAAGGCAACCGCTGACCTCTGGCTGGATGAGTGTTGTAGGAGGTAAGTGCATTGGATCAACCACGGTTCTGGTGTAAGGTAATTCCTGTCCTCTAACTTGCTGAATTTTGTAGGCGGTAAGTGAGCCTGTTCACCCACAGTTCTGAGACGAGGCAACCCCTGACGTTGGACTCGCTAAATGTTGCAGGAGGTAGGTGGACAAGGCCAACTAGCCTTTTCGGACTCGACAACTAATACCCAGATTATTGGGTTATTCAGGGGGTAAGCTGACCCCTCACCTATGCTCCCCGCTGTTTGTTGCTTTCTCTTTATTGATCCTTCCCTCTCCCACTTATAGATTTTACGTAATCGATAACCTCTAAGGTCCTCGTTAATCGCTGATAACCCACTAACGCCACGAATTACGTTTGATTTCCTTGATAGCAAGTAAGAATCGTGAATATCTGTATCTTCACCCCTTCCGAAGCCTGACTAACTACTTCTCTTCTGTCTTAGTTTGTATGCTGATTTATACCCGTTCTTGCGAGCCACCACTGATTCTCTTTCGGTATTGTATCACAGCTTGTTAGTAAAGCATTTTTTCCATCTTTCCCCTTCCTCTACCTACCCGTAGCGCGTCTCATAACCGTTTGAACGGCATAGAAGGTGATTAATATGCGTTCACTACTACTGACCCCATTAGTACATCATCTCCGCTAAACCTTTTTATAGCACGTAAGTCCTTCCAGTTTTATAATCCTCACCCTTTATTCCATTACTGACCCCCCCCTAGTTCTGTATCCAGCCCACGCCCGGTCCGCATGCTTTGCCCAACCAGAGTACAGTACTGCCTTGTCCTATATTGCCGGTTAGGTGGCCGGTGAGTATTGTATCCTACTTTCTTTAGCGAACACTTACACATCCTGCTAACTGCAATACATTATCCTTCCACGATAGATTATACGTTGGAAGCCCGCCGTTCATTGCATACTTTTACTTGCCCGAGGAAAAGCTGGTTTTTTCTATACATTTTGTTGATCTCAATCCTCAGTGTTTGTTTCGGTTGGGCGGACGATATCTATAGATTAGGATGTAGGAACATGTGGGAGTCGGCTGTAGGTGGTTTGTGGTATTCCAGTTCCTCCTGTACTGGCATATGCAGAACTTTATCAGTTTGGAACACTATAACTTTCAACCACTATTCCCTACTGACCGGAACCTCACCCACGGGCCACACGATTTCGCAGAATGTTGTCGTCAATACGACAACATGATAATCTAAGTACAACATACCAGTAAACCATGTAAGAGGTCACCACCAATTACTGGGCTCCCGGCCACCCTATTACTAGCTTCAAATAAACCGTTGGTGGCAGGATGATGTCTTGGCCGGGCTCAGCTCTTAGGAGATGACGGATCGGCGATGTCATTCGCAAGGGTAAATTCAGAGAATAAAAGGTGCAATCGGAATTTCAGGAAGAAAGGAGAACAGGACAAGACCGCGCACGAATGGACATGCGCCGACGGGCAGTTGGGTAATGATGGAACCCGGATGCCTACTCTGGCCGCTACATGTTGATCATGAAGCCGGGAACCCCCGTAAGAATGACCATCTCTTGCCTACCCATACCGTGGAGGTTTCTAGTCAATAAAACCTACCTCGCTTCCTATATACATGGCCCCAGCGTGCTTCTCATAAGATGTAAACTCAGTTGCTCGTTAGCCATCGCTTCGATGTTTGGGTCAGGGATATTGACCTTTAACTTAGACTGTGTGATTGCGCTAACGATTGGGATTATGAACATGGCCGGTGCTTCCCCGATTGATTCCATAGTAAACATAAGTCAGCAATGTCGGACCAAGATATGTGGCAAGAAGACCTTTGGACTCTGTATGAATGGCTGGCCCGGAAGCGTAGTATTTGATTGCCCAAAGTCACCACTGACATTGGTTCATCAATATCACTTGCCGTCGTCCTCCACTGGAGACCTCCACTTTCAGTCACGAATGGGGACAACGGTGATTTTTAATCATAAAAAGAAGAGTTCGAGGGAGAGGCTTTCGTGTTTCTACGGTGACACTTTCGGTGTCAAATTTTTGACATCACTAGGCGGAACGGTATTATGTGAATAGAGATGTGGGTCAATGCCTCCTTCCAACTCTCAGCAAACCAATGAAAACTTAGAATCAAATCAGCAATACTTTATTTGAATCCTGGATCGAGCTTAACGGCTAGAGATACTGGTGTGAGGTCGAGTGCGAGTTGGAGGTTATTCCTGGGTGTTTACCCTCATGGTAACCTTTCTACGTATGATAGGCGGCTTGGCATACAGATGGTTGCCATTAAAGCTGCAGCAGCTTCCATGCTCAACACAGAGAGGGCGAGCTTTAGTCAACACAGGCATAGTCAACACCGCCCCTCTACCTCAAGTGGGTGCGGCGGTATCTCCTTTTGTACCTCCTGTTCCGCCTTAGCTATACGGCAGATCTGCCCTTCAATTTACTCAGAGCTATCGTCCACCATATCAGAGTACCATCGGAGGGTAAATATCAGAGGGTACCCGCGTACTCGACACACCATCCACCTAAGGGAAACCAATAAATAATTCTCACACCGGTAGTGTGTAAACAGCGTGCTCACCTCGAGGTACCGTTCTTTGCTTACTGTTTTATTCACCGGATTGTCCATAGTGTCGCCTATCTGCCCATCTATAAGCCAGGTTTCTAACCACTGCGGAAGCGCGTACTTGGAAAGTGTCCTTGAACCCCCGCCCCCCAAGCTCTCTAGTATTGCCTTCCACCGCATATCCCTAGAACACGTATTCCAGGGAAAAACCTTTCACCTTTGAATATCCTACTTCCCCTCAGATCAGACAGCAATTTCCAGGAACCTTTTTTCATATCCCCACCGTATCACGAGGCTCCGCGGCAAGGTCTAGAGAACAATAGCCGACGCCGCCAGAGCCAACTGTCACCAGGAATTATCAAAGTTTCGCACACAACCACTTGAGCCCTTGGACCCCCCCCCCAAAGTTGTCGCAAGCATCCACAAAGCACCTCCTGGAACGTCATAGCTAAGAGACATAGAAATATATCACTCGAACTTCAGAGCTTTGATTCCTTCTCAAGCGCCAACTAGTGGTATTCCACCACACCGTGTGATGGAATGTAGTGTGGACACGAGTATGCTCGAACAGATTATAGGGGTTACGCTCGAGCGCGATCTAATCGAGAGGATCACATTCTTGAGCCCGGTCGATTGCGATCAGTTTTTCTGTGCTGAATTCCAAATTTATATTATCCTGATATCGCAGATACAACCAGTAGCCCAAACCCACCAAATAAGAAAGACTAAAAAATCAGTGTTACGAGCAGATCCATCTCGCGCCGCTCGCAAATACCACGCTTAAATACAGTCCCCCAACCCGCGACCACGACAAAAGACTTAACTTAAGTAATTTACTGCAACACCACGTTGAACCTTGCCACCCCGGCCGCCAACGATGTTATATTAGGAACGCACTGAGCGTCTCAACCCACAGAACAGGCAGAGCTTCCCATCACGGCGGCCTATAACCTTTCGGCTACGAGGACACCTCCACACCCCCAACCCCCTGCACCTCCCCGTAGCCACAGGGGTTGGCTCCTCATCAATAACAGAACCTGGCGGGGGACCATCACCCGAGTCCCTCACCAAGGCCACCGGCTCCGATGAGCACTCTTCGTGCGGCACTCCTTGCCTCTCTTTCCCCTAGCTTTCCACCTAACCGCAGCAGGACCGGAGGCACCAGTATTACGTATGTCGCCGGGAGGCGATAGCTCAATCAGGGCCTTAACCGAGGACGAAGCAGCGGTAGGAGAAACAAAGCCCGGGAACGCAGGATGTCGGCGAGACTACGAGCATGGACGGGACCGCCGGTGGCACACCGGCATCGCGGGGAGGAGGCGACTCGATCCGGACCCCATCTAGAGATGAAGCGAGGGAAGACACAATAGCACCGCTAGGTGGGGCGACGCAGCGCTAGCTTCGACTGAAGCCGTGAGAACGAAAGCAGAGTCCCACAGAGGCGATGACTCCACAAACATCCCAGCCGTAGGCAAGGCAACAACCTCGGCAACGGGAGGTGTCACAACAGCCACAACTTCTAGTGCCACAGCAGGAGAGTGGCTGGCTGAAGCTGCTTGCATTAGTTCAACTATGATCAATTCGATTTCCAACTAGGAACACTTTAGATAATAAAACCACCTGCCACCTTTACCGAACACAAGACGAGACATGTGAGGCAGAGCCATTGGCGCTATTTCGCATGGCCATGTCGGTAGATTCTGGCAGTCCAGCACTACATATACTCTAATTCTAGTGCGCTCTGGTATCGGGAGAGGTGAAATTAAAGTCACATCTGGTCACCACTCCAAACCGTCATTATCCGAATATAGGGGTTTGCCACAAAATTCTATTTGCTTTTAACTGTACGGCGGTCGGTAAGAACCAAACCGCCACTGGACTAAGACATCAGTTTTGGTATTTCAGATAAGCGAAACTCACCACAAAAAAAAAAAAACCCTCATTCACAGATAACCATAAGGCTCTTGAATCATCATGGGCATTATAGGAGAGACAAAATAGCCTTTAGAAATCAATGGGCTAACCGGAGCCAGGAAGATGCCAAACGACTATGAAACAAAAACGGAGATGACTAAGTGGTATGTCTTGTCGACATGAAAACTCATAATCAAAATGAGATAATGATGTCAAAATTAAATACTGATCCACCCAGCATTTCAGAAACCTTCTTTGTGGAACCGTGTGCATGGGTTACAGCTACCCACTACAACTGTCAATTTGTGGAATAAAAAAAATAATGAGCTCCTCATAATAATTACCACGTTTTCTCCGCATGGCTCTTTTTGAATTAATCTCCCTGGCGACCAGGCAAATTTCTTGGAACTTGAGAATAATAAAGAGAATAAAATACGGCACCACGATGAGGGAGAACGGTGGGAGAAGATAGAAAGTAAATTTAATCGTGTTAGTCTTACCTACCGAACTGACGGCAATAACAGCAGTATATATGAAAAACATGGCACATTCTCAACCTTCCATCCCTCATTACTGATGTCCACTTCCTTCTGCCAATCCTCCATCAGAAGACGAACAGGAAAGCATTCTGTGTAATTCCTGGACAAAAGAACGCTTCTCTATAATACCTGCTCCCCTTGGAAAATACCCGTACTTCCGAAGAACAAAAGAAACTAAAAAACCAAAGCATGTCGAGCTGCATTTCCAACAGAGAATAGTCAATTATGACAACTTTTGATTATTGCGGCTGCCAGCTGCAACCTACATTTGTGATTACTAAGGTTTGAATAGTCCAGGAATACTGGACGTGCTCTAAGTGGTTTCCCAAAACTTGATTTACTCTTTCTCTTCCATTTCAAAAACTATTTACAAAATCCTATTTATTGAAAGACATCTATACCGATAGAGTGATCGAGCGTGATCCGGCGTACGCGAGCGCAATCGAGTAGTGCACCTGTTTGAGCAAATCGGGAAAAACACAAGGGTGCTGCCCGAGCAGGATCTGTTTTGGCAAAATGCTGGTTTGGCAGTGCCCGGATAATAATAAATTATTGAAGCCCATTTCCAACGACAATTCAATTCCATTGCCACCCCGCGCGGTGTGGATTTTCCCATGCGGCACAGCCAATCCGCAGATTTTCGCACCAGAGAAATACTATTCGAACTTCCGAGAAATTGCGATACCGATCGGGTGTCTCGCGCCATCACCCGTAGTATTGCACAAATAGATCGCCTCCGTTAAGTTATTTTTAGAGATGGTGAGGGAAATGGAGGAGATGGACCGGACCAGGCAATCTGTCACTACGAGTACTGCGTGCGCGGCTGTCCTGAATATTGTCAGCTGCAACGCTTGAGTAAGTCCAATCCCTGGTTTCCAACCATTACCCCCCCCCCGAAATGATGGGCTTGAGCACGGAATAATATTCTGTGGTCCCTTCAAACAGGGATTATATTCCGCAGTACCCTCATAGTCCGGAGGGAGGGGGGATGGTACAAGCCGTAACCAAATTTTTCTTTTTCTTTTCAGAGTCACTGCTAAGAGAAATGAAGTACTTGTTTCACCGCCTTTGTAGCCATGGACACGATCAGATGACTCGGATCATTCGTGTCCCTCAACTATGCCCGTGTCTATGACCGGCGGGCGCTAGAAAGGACATTACTATTGATACCCAGTTTGGAAAGAACCTTGAACAAGCGATGTCCACTGTTTAAATATCTCTCATTAGTTCCCGGAGGGTTCGCCGAGCGGGCTATTTTAGCGCCACGAGTCCCTTTCAAGCCAAGCCAAACTCTATTTTGCCCAAACCCTCCACAGAACCCCTAACTCCGAGAACGAGAAGGTGAAATTAAGATCACTTCGAACCAGCGCATACCAAATGGCACGATACATTTTTGTTTCACCATTTTTTCGTTCCGCGGCGGTCCGGGTTGTCGCTTCACGAAGCACCATCCCCTCAAAATGTAGTGTGGCGCAATTAGCACGTTGCTATCATATCATACGTTCTCGGCGCTACGCCACGATCCACCTTTGAATATTGTTTTGTCAAACATATCGTGCCCCTACTCGTAACGTATCTCGCAAAGATAGGACGTGCAAGCCCCACCTCGGTGCGCCTCACCGCATCCTATTATAATTCTGACCTCGCCTCTTGGTGCCAAAACGCCGGGGGAAGGGCCCGGAAAGTGTGGTAAAACATATGAGTGCAACATAGTCGGGGAATATGGCAATGCTTATGCTCTCTGAATTTACATTAAGCGGGAGGGGAGCTCCCTGGTTTCCGCATTCTGAGTGGAGTTTTTCCGGAAGCACCTAGAGTAGCAACAGGTTACAGTCAATCACATGCTAGATTCCGGTTGTTCTGAAGAGCCCGGAGCAGTCCGGCCGAGATTGCCGACAGCCACCAAGGCCCTGCGCTGCCTGGGCGACCGTCTAGTTGAATATCGCATCTACCTAGGTCAAAGCCGCAGATGCCCAGACGAAGCTTCCAGATAGCTGGGCAAAAGCTGCCGGATGCCTAGGTAAAGAGTCTTTCACTCACGCGGTTGAACCCAAATCCAGACGGCTTGCCTGGTATCATAAAGGAAGTATCATACAGTGTTCCCAAGCGTCCAGTCCGTCCGTCTTTCGCCTAGGACGGGACGGACGCCAAGTTTGAGACCTTTGCCCGGGACGGACGCCCAGTTGCAGTCCGTCCTGACCTATGCCCGGGACGGACGGCCGGGCCCTATAGGTGTCTTAGATTATGTTTCATTATCAAATTTCACCAGCATCAGGTTAGTGTTATTAAGAAGTGAAACATTTTTATTCCAATGTAGAGAATCTTAGGCTCTACTATCATGTATCAAATGTTGTTGGAAGGTAAGGCAGAAGGTTTAGTGAGTACAAGATCTGAGACCAAGGGAGGCTGACTCTATTTTATCGCTAAGATTTCTCAAAATAGTTAATCATCGTCTCTCAGGTCTGTATTTAATTACCCAGGCGGAGGTGTGGAGAGACCACGCAGCCCAGTGTTCCCAACGGGCCAGGTAGGCTAGGCCGGACCAAAGCCGGGCCTGGCCTACCAAAATCTTTGGCTGCCTGGCCTGGCCGGAGCCTGCAGGCTTCAAAAAACCGGAGCCGGGCCTACGCTATAGGCCTTATAGGCCGGCCTGGCCTGGCCTATATAGCCTAGCCCGGACTGGCCTATAGAGCCTAGCCTGGCCTGGCCCGGTCGGGCCTATGTGGGTCAAGGTAGTTTACCTAGCGAGCCTTTGATATTTTCGGGGACATACCTCCAGTATTTATAATTTTAATTTGGTTTTGCACGTGCTATATTGATATAAGCTATTCATCCGTCAGGTTAGTTTAGTAACAGTTCAACATTTGCACATTAGAATATACATAGACTAGTACAGTCACTCGTCAAAAGTGTTCGTGAAATGCTCAGTAAGCAACCTCACCACAAATTCTGGTATAAAAAGTTGACCATGACAGATCACAACTACCATATAAGCTCGAATGATTAGACTGTAAATTTATATAACCTTCCTCCTTATTGGGTAGCATTTTCTTTTAATTTATCTGCAGTTTCTATCTCAATTGACAGTATGGTATGTGTAATAGTTGTTCTAAGATTCTTCAACTCTCTGGAACCGACTAAGTTTAGTGACTGTGATTAGAGACTATCTCACCTAAAAGTGTAGAAGAGGAGTAAGTGAGGGGGGTCTTACCACTCTCCCGACAACTGAAGATCTCATAAACTCTCTCAATCTCTGCTCAACTCTCTGTTCTGCTTAAACTTTTTGTACTACAACTAAACTGACAAAATAGGGAAAAAACAGGAGCATAAATACGCACTACAAGCTATTCTCATCACTCCAGTGAATGTCACACATATCCACCGACAGACCTGCTTACTCATATAAGTTTTCTTACTCCTCTATACACCACTATGCTAAAAATATAACAGGAAAATCACAAAGAATACTATGGAATACTTCTTCAATGCACTCCTCTGTTCCTATTCCCTCAGAGTTTCTATTTTTCCGTACGCTCCCATGCAACTCCTAGTATCAGAAACATGTCCCGGCCTAAACTTGAATAAAAGAACAATAAAAAGAAAGTCAGGCAATAAATAATAGGTAGATAGACATACAATAAAAGGTTCAGCAAGGGTGGCTGGTATGCCGACAAAAGAACGAATAAGGGTGGATAGTAGTAAATGGTCTATCAACAACAGAAGTACTAGTACAGTAAACAACAATCAATACTAGCCGATTTTTTAAGTATCCGGACACCTTGGCGCCAAGACTCATACAAATTTGCGCCAAGGTATCCGGATACTTAAAAAATCAGCTAGTAGATAAGTGACAGGCTGACAAATGTGCAACAGGTTATGGGAATAAAGAGAGCTGGGAGAATGCTGGACAGCAAAATTTCCAATAAGTCAGTCTACCATGTGAGTGGAGAACACAACATGTAATTTGGTCCTATCATAGTTGCATTTTTTTCTCTACAAGTGGTACCTTCAGATGGAATAGACTAATAAATACTATCTCTCTCGAAGTTCTTCTTGAATACTGGCCTCATGGCATTCCTGAAATCACACTTCCTCTATGGTGGTTTTGTTTTCCTGCATACGAGCAGTCTTCTATTAGAATGTTGCTATCAGTGTTGTAGGTGAAGATATTAAATCCACCATAGCAGAAAAAGTAAAAAGAAAAAAAAACAAATGAAAATGCTGCACCATACTAAGGAAAGTCTAAGGATATAGTAAAAATTTAAAGTCCAATTATTCCTGTTATTGTAGTGGTATGCTAACCAGATATTTTGATCAACTTTATAAGTTGGCAATTTTAGCAAGATTACTTAATAAGTGTTTCACGAACACTTTTGACAAGTGACTGTATATTGGCTTAATAGTTGGAGTTAATTATATGCCAATTGTTCTAAGGAGAGTAAATAGGAAAAACAAACAAAGACGATATCACAAAGGGAAGATTAAGAAGTCAAAATAAAATACAATACGAAAACTATTGAGAAACCTCTTCCAAATTGCCTAACATTGTTTCCGCTCCCAGAATCTTCTCCGATATGAGAAATACTTCACGCTCCCATGCTTTCAAACATTTACAAGCCTCAATTTTATCATCATCTACTCTGTTTCGCCTATCCGATAGAAGTAGCTTTGAGCTAAATTAAGAAATCTAATAGTTAATAGTAGAACTAGTGTGAAGTATAAAACTAAGTATTAAGTTAAGTGAATTGCCTTACCTGCTAGATACTCGCTCCAGTTCAGCAGACATTGCAGGAATTGAGAGTATATCAACTGCCATAGCAGCCAAATCTCGTGTTTGGGAGTCTGGCAATCGTTGCTCTTGGATCCAGTAATCCAAGGCGCTAATCCCATGAAGCTGTTGCTCGAAAGTCTGCAAGCACTCTAGCTCATCGTGCCGTTCTGCACCCAAACATGCCCGCTTTCGTTGACACCACAAGGATTCCGAATTATCAACCTCTTGTATCTCAATTAAACTACCAGGTCGGCGAGATGTCGCCTGACCCGAGGATTTGTACTGTTCCTGCCAAATGTTGGTTGTAGTATCTTTAGCTCCTTGAATTCAGTCCGGCCTCTCTGGTCATTGAAATTTGAAGAATTCGATTTTTATTTCCGGATGCAAGGCTACTGCATCGTAGTATATTGGATCCAATTCAGTTAATGTATAGTATCTAAAGTAGGGTACTTCTATTAGTAATTATTATTTTAAACTGATTAAAGGAAATAGTAACTTGTTAAGCAATGCCCACGCTGTATCAATACTAGTTCTTAAAGGAAGACTATGGGTTTCAAGACTATAGTGTATCTTAGCATTTTCGAGTGTTGATAGTAACTCATTCATTGCCGGAAATATAACCTATATTGATCTATTGGCTCACTTTCCTTGTAAGTTTAAACTCAAAGCCTTAAATGGTTCTAGTATCTCCATAATTGCCTGTAATTCATCCCAATCGCCGAGTCATAGCTTGTTTAGTCTTGCTGATTCTAAATTTGCCTCGTTCCTAGCTCCTCTGTCATTTCTAACTGCCAATGCAACCAATTCTTGGAAAGGTTCCTTTAGTTAAAAGGCTTTCTTTAGACTGTCGTAGTCACCTCTCCAGCATGTAATGGATCCTACAATTGGTAGACTAGCCTCACTATTAATAGTTCCATGACTTTTGACCTTATTTTTGAAGCTATCCCTACGCTGTAGGATTCGACAAATCCATTGACAAATATTCCTCAACTTTTCCATTGGTCCTTGTTTTCGCCATTCATGTAGTTCTATAACCTCCTGCTCCCCATCAGTCCATGATCCAGAATCTACTAGTCTTTCTAGAATATCTGTATTAATACCCTATAAGAAGTCTTTAACAACCAAATTAAAAACAGGACTGAAACAACGTAGTCGCCTCTCCCGGGGGTTAAATTGAACTCCCAGCTCTTCTAAATAACTAGCTATATAGGTAAGTGTGGTATCATTATTAGTTGTGTTATCTAACGTAAAATATCCAATCTGAGTTTCTAATGCGTATCATAAAGTACGCGGAAGCGGACATCACCGGGAAGTGGGACAACACAACCAAATTTTAAAAGTAGCCATAACTCCATCAGTTCTCTAGCAAATTGGATAAAATAAAAAGGAATAAATACACAAAGGGTATGGGGAGGTACCTTTGAATTAAAATTAATTAAATGAAAAAAACAATTCTAAAGAAAATTCATAAAAATGTGAAAACAGGTCAATTAGAGGCAAAGTAAGAAATGGCAAAAAGCAAAAGCTTTGGATTACATAAAACCATGTGGAATATGCTACTGTATAGTTTGTCTTGGTATGAATAGTATGGGAGATAATATTTAAAGTTTATAAGAGTAGTGAGACAATAGAGTAGGTAAGATGAGGGTGAATTTTATAGTATTCTAACTACCTGTAATAGTAATACTTTTGGAGAAGAATGAGTACAAGATAAGACAGATAAGAGCTAAGATGAACTTGGTATAATGTTAGTGTGTTTCTAGAACTCAATTTAGTATAATTTAAATTGTTCTACACTAAAGTAAAACATTCTATCAGTAATTCTATATCTAGTATTTTATTATATATTATCTTGTTCAAAATAGTCAATTGCTCCTACAATACTACCTACAAAGCTACCATAATATAATTTTACTAGAATAAAAACTTTATTTTACTAGCACTATACTACTATTATATCTATTTACCTTAGATGTTAAATATTCCTAGAAATAACTATTTACAAATATTATGTACATTTTTTTAATATTTCTATTGAAATACATTACCACAGGCTGAGTGCTAGTTTTAGTAGATAGATGATCTATCAATATAGATTTTATAGCTACTGTATTTCGGAATTTGACTTGATTTTTTACTCTTTACATATTATTTCTAATCTTTTTATAACACTTTACTATATTTTTAAAAACAATTCTCGTTGTAATACTCAATGTACTTTGCAGAATTAATTATTATCAGAAGGTACACCCTTTTCCTATATTACTAATAATAGTCTTACCATTATTGGAAGAAGTTCTAGGATTAAACTTTACAAAGTAGTTTCTTTTATTGAATAATTTCAATCTACTCGATACACTAGAGTTGAAATTGTATAAAAAGTCTATTATGTGTAATTTACTAATAGAAAAGATATATCAGTTCTTTACACTCTAGATTAACTTTATCAAATTTCTGCTTATATTATTACCAGAACAGAGATGTTTTGTATATGGGAAATGTAAGAAAATTGTAATTCAAATAAGAGTTTACAAAAAGCTACTCTAATACTTACTAGTAGTGGAAAATAATTTACACTATATGAATATAAAGCTCAGTAGAATGTAGGCCTTATAATACTTTTATTTCACTGGTTTTTAGTCTCATATTGTTCTTTGTTCTTTCAAGAATTCTTACCATCACAAGTAATTATAATACTGTCACATTATCTACTACCTTCTCTATCACATCATCTCACTAGCTCTACCAACTACAAGTAGTACCCCCTATTACTATTTCAAATAGTAGAAGGTTACTTAATGTACCTTTCTATATGGTTTTATGTGATCCAAAGTCTTTGCTTTTTGCCTTTTCTTACTTTGTTTCTAATTGACCTGTTTTCACTTTTGTATGACTTTTTTTCAGAATTGTTTTTTTTTTTAATTAACTTTAATTCACAGGTATCTCCCCATACCCTTTGTGTATTTATTCCTTTTTATTCTATCCAATTTGGTTGAGAACTGATGGAGTTATGGCTACATTTGAAGTTTAGTTGTGTTGTCCTGCTTCCCGGTGATGTCCCGCTTCCCCGTACTTTACGTTATAGTTTAACAATTGCCCAAAAATGTTCGGCTTGATTTGCTCCGGTATGTGAGCCATGAAAGCGTCGTAATCCTAGAAATGTCCCATGAAGTCTACCATCTGTAGCAATCCAATGACCAACAATGCCTAAAAAGGCTCGATAGTTTGGCGAACTCCATAAGTCGAAGTTAAAGTGCACAATTCTTGCCTTCAAAAGGCTCTCCCTAACGATAGATTGGGCACTTATGTAGTATTCCATTATCCATGATCGAATAGTGGTCCCACCTTTTGGTAAAGTGCTTGGAATGGCGGTATATGATTGAGTCTATAAAACAGTGCTTCAAATTGACTTAGTATAGTTACAATATATAGTACTAGTTTGTAAAATAAAGACATCTTAAGATGGAATAAAGTTTAGGATACTAGCTTAATACTAGTATGTGAAACAAAAGGCAAATTGCATGAATCTTGATTGTTATTAACTAGTATGAATATGGAAGTAAAAACGTACACAAGTGCACAAATATGCTAACAAGACCCTAAATGTACCAATTTCCACCCAACGAAAACTGTTATTGCTAACAATTATCCATCTAACAACAAGCTGCTTAAAAATCTTATTATTGAATTAGATAATGCGGGTATGAGGTGTACGTCCAAAAGCTTCCTCAATTCTGCATTCTACTTAGGATCCATGGGGCCCTTCCAGATTTTCTCTTGTCATCCCATAATCTTCAGAAAGATGCTCGATCATGTTTCGTATAGAGGAATTACCAAATGTCTTTGCCGTATGCCTAGAGAGACCTATTATTTGTATTAGAAGTCATATCAATTAACGCATAATTCAATTATACCTGCAAATTTCTACTTTGGAATTAAATTAATTATTAACTTATTATACATACAATACTGACATCTCCTACGCCATTTACTTCCATCAAAATACTCCTTCCCATGGGTTTGATTCGATACTAAACTCTTTTTTATTCTTTTTATTGCATGAAAATGGTCCAGTATTGCTGACGTGTAATCATGGTCAACATTATTAGTTGCAAGCGATGGTATTAAGAGACTAGAAGGAGTATCGGTAAGCTGACTAATCGTACTCATAGCAGTACCCGTATTTGAGAAGTAGTAAGCATTTAATCGCTGTTCAAGTATTTCACCTAAGCCAATTAATATTAATAATTAGTGGAACAACTTGAATGAAAGAAGGACTTTTATGGCAATACCAGATTAAGAAACTGAATCCGAAGGAACTATGGTTAGATAGGACCATGCTGGGGAAACCTGCCCTAAAGGGGAAGCATTGAGACTTCATTGATCCGAATGCAAGTCACTCATCGTATGCGATACTCTAAGTTTCAATAAAGGATGAGGATAAAATCCAGGCAAGACCTTTCAGATGAATAATGGTGGGAAAGTGATCAACCCTGAAAATTATCTTCTTACCAAGTAAATGACTCAGCCTATAGCCGCCTACCAGCCCTGATAGGCTTCTGCAGGCTTTCAGAATTCAGCCTATATCGGCCTAGGCTTGCTAAGCGAGTGGCCTGCCTAGGCCGGGCCTACAGCCTACACAATGGCATATAAGTAGCCTGGCCTGTTGGGAACACTGACGCAGCCTATAGACAATGGGCTAGGTGATATAGATTACGACAGGGCCGAGAAGGGAGTGATAGAGGTATACAGGAAGCAGCCAGGCATACAAAGGACACTATTCCTTACTCAGGATGGTAGGTATAGGTCTTGGACAAAAGTCATCGTTGACGATGCAACCGATCGCACCACAACAACCATAACCTTAACAATGTTATCACCTCACACCACAACCAAAAAGCATCGCCAGAGGATGAGAGTGAGAAGAAAAGAATGGACAGAGTTTACACACTTAAGGGCAATAGGAATGAGAGAGGTTGGTACAAGTTTTGCTAAGATATCTTGCCGAGTACAAATACCCTCCTCAACCCTCTCATCTGCCTACTACTGGCAATGATACCTGGCCACTTGCTCAGTTTTAGCCACGATCAGAACTGGCAAGGTTCAGAAAATATCTCCCAGAGCTAGTTATCATCTGGCTCTTGTCTCTAAGCGCAACAGAGAAATGCAATTGTGACAATTGCGCTAAGACATTGCCCACCATGTTTCTATCAGAGCAATTAAGAGAAGGCTAGCAGAACATGATATTCATAAGCACATAAAGGCTGAGAGATTAAGGTTAACCCCTGTTCTGGCAAGAAAGAGATATGAATGGTGCCTTAGATATAGGCATTGGAGTATTGAGCAATGGAGAACAGTGGTCTGGAGTGATGAATACAGTGTGGAGAAATCTGCAGGACATCCAAGGAAAAATGACTTCCAGCTTGTATGAAGGGAGTGAGGAAGTCTGGGGGTATTAAGCAGATAATATGGGCCTGTTTTGCTGGTAGATTGAAGGGTACATACAATGGGATGAGGGTAGTAGATGGGAGTAGGGTAGATGTAAAGGCATATGTTAGGACCTTGGACCTTTCTTTATGTTAGGCGGAAGCTGACTCTAAATATGTGTCGAGAAGACTTAGGCCTGAATCTTTCGTAATAGACGGAGATTTGTTTAGGAAGGCTTGGTGTCGTTCTTTTCGTTTATGACTACTAAGAACACGCATAATCGATAGAGGAAATATTTTTATAAAGATTCGTAGGTAAAACAATGTTATATTGTTAAGGTCTCTTCTCCATTGCTTGATTATGTCTAAAAGCTTGGGAGGCACTTCAATATTTATATCCCGCGGCTGCGTGTTCGTGGACTACATCTAATCCCTCTATAACCAAGTATCTTCCCCAAAATCGTACGCTACGTCTTATAGTCTTAACAAGTGCGAACACCGTTTGACCCTGCATTCTTGCACACCATATTCGTCCTCATAAATTCTTTTACCGTCTTATCGTAGGATGTGTTATTATCCTCGAACGAGTGGTCTTTGATTCATAGAGCTGAATAGACTTCTGTTTGAAACTGCAGTCGTCTTGACTATTATTCCAGTAGTCTCTTCCGATTTCACATAGTGGCCAGCGTATGTGTCGGGCACCTATGCATGATGCAGGCTTCGTAGACAGTGCGCCAACACCCATATGTCTACCGCCTATTAGGTCTTCTGAGTCCGAGCAGCTTCCCCTCGGTCCGCCTCGCCTCAAAGAGAATCACCTCTTGAGGGATCCTGTTTCCAGGACCAACCAACATACAGGGGCCTTCAGATAGGTATTGGTGTCATATCGATTCCCTATGGCCTCTGGGGCACTATAGGAGTAGTTGCGGATTTTCGGACCTAAGACGTCCCGTTACTTTTGGCCGGTAGTTAGGATGCCTAACTTTGAAGCCTAATAACTCAATGCACCTCTGACGGATTTCCTCCGTTCCACTTCTCAGAGGTACCCAGAGGCGCCCTCTTATATATCCAGCAAACAGCCTCCGGTCGGACGGACGGCAGTGCCGTATATGCTCTTATGAAGTGGGCTTCATTGAGATGACATTATAGTCATGGGACGCAACTCTTCGAAATCTCGCTAAGGACGTGCGGGCCCCAGAACTTGGCTGGAGGGAGGTGTTAGGCTTTCGATAAATGAGGGTCTGTGCGCAGTTACCCTACCGAGAGGTCTGTGCATTTTCTTTATGCCTAATACTTTACTTGACTTTTTGGAGGAATTGGTTGAAAAGGGTATTAGGCCAATCGTCATGCAAGATAATACCAGAGTACATACTGTTAGGATTACCATGGCATAGTTGGATGAGAATGATGTGGAAGTTTTGGAGGATTGGCCACCATATTGCCCAGATCTCAATCCTATTGAACATGTTTGGGTACATCTCAAGACACTTTACCATGAACATTATGCTCATTTAGCTGATGATACCAGATCAGCAGATAAGGTAAAGCCACTCATAGAGGAAGCCCTTATTCATTGTTGGGAGCTGATACCAGACTATTTGTTTGAAAGATGGATAGAAGGTATTCTAAGGAGATTTAATGCAGTTATTAAGGCAAAAGGATGGTATACTAAATATTAAATTGATATTTTGTACTTATCTCATCTATTCTATCTATTACAAACAAAAGTATACATCTCTATACATATTTGATGTTACATGGGAAGTTGATGTTGGTGGGTCGTGGGCGGGCCAGTGCTGTTGTCACGCACGGCAACAATCAATTTTGTCACCGCACTGAATTGTTAGTTAACAAAAATAACGGACCGCGCAAGGTGCACGGCAACCATCACCCATCACCCCCATCCATTCTCAACTCCATTAAAAGAAATTGCATCAACTCAACTAAAACCCAATCACCTTACCTGATTCTTTTTCTTTTAAATACTATGCCTCCTATTCTTCGCAGTCATTCAAAAAAGCCTATTCGAACCCATCACCTCTCTGAGTTTACCAGGGGGAGAATCGTTGGGTTTCACGAGCCTCAGATGGGATATCAGCAGATTTCTGACTACCTCAACATCCCCCTTACAACTGTCAAAAACACAAGCTCAAAGAAAGACTTGGAGGGCAAGGACAGGAAGGGTAGAGGAAGACATCCTAAGACTACCAAGTTACAGGATGATGCTATGGTGGAGGAAGCTCTTGAAAATTGCGATACTACCAATTTTGAGATTGCCCAAAAAGTTGCTCCCGATGTTTCTTCTATGACAGTCAGGAGAAGACTTGCACAAAGGCATCTAAAAAAGTGGTTAGCACAAGAGAGGGTTCACTTGGATGAGGATCTAGCTCAGGAGAGATTGGAATGGGCATTAGCTCATAGGCACTGGACAAGGGAGATGTGGAGGAGGAAGGCAATGTGGGGAGATGAGGTTGCTGTTCAGAGGGGGGGAGGGAAGAGGAGAAAATGGGTATTTAGGTACCCAAAAGAGAAGTGGAATAAGGATTGTGTGGAACCTACTGCTAGGACAGGGGAGAGGAAGATTAGCCAGATGATGACTGGTTGTTTTTATGGTCAAACTCATGGTCTCTTTTTGCCTGTTTTTCCTGATCCTTCCTCTGCTAGTGGTGGAGTAACTGCAAAGTCAATTATTGAGGTTTATGATCAATATGACTTTGTAGAGATATGGGAGGATATTAAGGAACATCTTGAGGAGGAAGAGGTTTTCTTTATCATTGACAATGCTAAGACTCATTTGCCTTTTAGGAGATGGCTCAGAGGGCAGGGAATTACTCTTATGGAAATTCCTGCCTATTCACCAGATCTCAATCCAATTGAACATGTTTGGGCTCTGGTGAAAGATAAGCTTCAGAAGCATTATCCTGAGCTATATCTCATGAAGGGTTCTGATAATGAGGTCAAAGAAGCTATTGAGGAGGCTATTACTACTTGTTGGGAACTTCTTGACCCAAAGATTTTTGATTCTCTAGCAGGTTCAATGGTGGATAGGATTGAAGCAATTATTAAGGCAGATGGATGGTACACTAAATATTGATTTCTACTATGTATTTACATTTTTTTAATTTTTATTATTATTATGATGTTGAGGTTGGTGAGGGGGTGGTTGTTGTACGATCAAATTATTTTTCGGTTCGTTGTAGTCGGTTAATTTTGTTAACGAACAATACTTACAGGTGACGCCCGTCATTACTCATGATGGTCGGGCCCTGCCGGAAGTTACCATTTCCAAAAAGGTTGCAGGGCCCGCCTGTCAACCTACAGTCCTGCGGTGTCTACAAAAGACGGACGCAGTTACCTGCCGTCCTTACCCACCCTGCCCGGGACGGACGGGACTATAGGACGCCAGGGCCCTGGCGTCCGGACGGGACGGTTGGGAACGCTGCACACGGTGCGATGTTTCTATTGTGGCCTGGACCCCCCAGTATAGTTAACAATATTGGAGAAAGGGAGACGATTGTGGGGCGGCGTTGAGGGTGGGTGAGAGGTCCTTGGCACTCTGAAAATTGAGGTATGTTAAGCAGGTTTCAGCTATTTTTGAGTGAGTGTTGGCGTAAAGATCGGAGCGGGTTTGAAGATATTCCTGGAGGGTAAAATGGGTCAAGCGGACTCTAGAAGCCCCCTTATCAAAGGTGGCAAGTCCTAGGCAACAGTTCAACAAGGTTCAAAGTGAAGGAGTATTTTCGGGATTTGGTTCTGTTGATTCCTTCTCGACGGTCATGGCGTGAAGTAGCTCATCGAGGTGTAACGGCTGCTCTGAGTACGAGATTCACATCAAGGCTGCGATCCCGAGCCCTGCCAAGTAGTGATTACCCAGAGAACAAAAACTAAGATCCTTTATTATCCAGAGTACAAAAACTAAGAAACCTCCCGCCCAAAACTCACATACAAGAGTGAAATCAGTGATTAATACAAAATGTCAACTTCACGATTAAAGAGAACAGCGGCCAAAATTCTACCTGCTTTTGTGCTTCCTTCGTCTTCATCAGCTAAACTAGTGATGGGCGCGATCATGCTCGAGCATGATCGTGCCCATCACTAAGCCAAACCCTCCTTTTCATAATTCAGTGTTCCCAAGCGTCCAGTCCGTCCGTCCATGGCTTCGGATGGGACGGACGCTAGTTTCTAGGACCATGCCTTGGACGCCCGGCCGGGCCCTGCGGGTCTCTCGCTTATATGATGTATTCCGAATATGATAAGTTTTCAACAATAATATTTACGGTTCCTCTGCTACCATAGAAGCAATGTGATAACCATTCGGAAAAGCCCGCCCCTGCGGATGACAGTCGGGCCCTGCAGTCGACCGCCGGAAGATCCCATTTAGGCTAAGACTGGCGGGCCCGGGCGTCACCGCCCAGGGCGGCCGTCTTCAGGAACGACGGACGCCGTGCCCTGCCGTCCTTACCCACCTTGCCCCGGACTACCAGCCCGCCCGGGGCCTGCGGGGTGCCCAGGATGGTTGGGAACACTGTTTTCATTCTCGGACACAGAAGTAGACTCGGTCTATTTTAATTAAGCATGGAATGATTTTTCAGCCTTTCATGTTTTCTCACGGTCCGCAACGATCGTCGCTCACTTACTCATAGCTTTGACGATATGCTTATACTCTAGTACCATCTAAAATTAGTACATGCAACTTCCAACAAGATATGGAGAAGGAACAAACTTACTGATGAGGGAGGCTGCAATATCCCGTTTCACATGATAGACAAAGTTGAAGGTGTCGGAATATTTATGGAGGCCGCGAGAAAATAAACTAACATCAGTCATCACGTCACTATCATGTGCGGATTTATTGCTGTATTTTATAACGCTGTCATCCCCAGCAAACAGTCTACTTTCGTTACAAGAGCACACCGCAAAACAGCGCTCTTGGATTGAAACTGCAATCGACTGCAGGGGATGGAGGATCTTAACCTCTTCTTCAAGTTCATCCAAACGTTCATGCAACTTATGAACGGTAATTTTAAGATCTTGGAGTGTAGAAAGAAGTTCCTTCCCGTCGTCGTTGGTGTCGAAACGTACTATGGCTGGGCCCAGTGTTTCAACAACCTTAGCAGTAACCTTCGGCGTTTAGGAAACATGTACCAGTTTGACCTAGTATACTGCAAACACAGATTGTTTAGGGACGAAAAACGAATAGGAGTAGAAACTGGATATCTACACTGGATTCATGTTAGTAGTGTTTGACGATTAAGGAGTGTGGTGGATTTCTTTTCATCTTATGATATTTCAGTATTCCTTTACTTTCACCGGCACATGTGTTTCTCGTCGACTCTCTCTCTATAAAGACCATTCACTTTGTCTTTCCTTTCGCTCATTATTATCTCAATCCACTCGATTGTCAGTCTCGTTGTTGCACCCCGATAGAAGTGAATATACCTGTAACTCGATCTTTGCCCTATATACTTCACAGTTGGTATAAACCATACGAGGACTGTTATTGTCGGGCAAAGCTGATTGGTGGTGTGATTCAGAGGAAGCTAACAGGATCATTTCCTTCTGGACTTGAGTCACCTCGAGTTTTTGCGTTTTGCCGGGTCTCAACCTCGGCGAAGAGCAAAGCGGTTTTCGTCTATCTAGTAACGTGATTGTTAGTAATTTGCTAAAATCAGAGCAGTCACACATACATTGAGTCTTGATAGGAAGGGTCGGCGGTCTTCCTCATATGGGTGTGAAATGGTTGCGGGTACAGAAGGGTATTTGGTCTCGACTTGTATGGCCCTGGTGGCAAACGCTGAAGCCAGAAGGAAGTGCCTGGATGATTTTCGGAAGGTGGGCGGGAGGGGGGAGTAAGAAGTCCAACGAGAGCAATGAAGGGCGTCACCTCGGTAGGGAATGGACAAAAGGAAGTGGGGTTGAGAAAAAAAATTGATCCAGCGGAACCGGGAATAAATTAACGTAAAGTACGGGGAAGCGGGACATCACCGGGAAGCGGGACATCACAACCAAATTTCAAAAGTAGCCATAATTCCATCAGTTCCCAACCAAATTGGATAAAATGAAAAGGAATAAATACACAAAGGGTATGGGGAGGTACCTGTGAATTAAAATTAATTAAATAAGAAAACAATTCTAAAGAAAATTCATAAAAAGGTAAATACAGGTCAATTAGAGGCAAAGTAAGAAAAGACAAAAGTGAAAGGCTTTGGATCACATAAAACCATTTAGAAAGGGTTATTAAGTAACCTTCTACTATTTGAAATAGTAATGGGGGGCACAACCTGCAGTTGGTAGAGCTAGTGAGATGATACGGTAGAGAAGGTAGTAGATAATTTGACAGTATTATAATTACCTGTGATTGTAAGAATTCTTGAAAGAATTAAAAACAATATGAGACTAAAAACCAGTAAAGTAAAAGTACTATAAGGCCTACACTCTACTGAGCTTTATACTCATATAGTTTAATTTATTTTCCACCACTGATAAGTATTAGACTAGCTTTTTATATACTCTTATTCCGATTACTATTTTCTTACATTTTCCATATACAAACCATCTCTGTTCTAGTAATAACATAAGCAGAAATTAGATGAAGTTAATCTAGATTGTAAAGAACAGATATAGCTTTTCTACTACTAATATAATAGACTTTTTACACAATTTCAACTCTAGTATATCAAGTAGATTGAAATCATTTAATATAAGAAACTACTTTGTAAAGTTTGATCCTAGAACTTCCTCCAATCATATTAAGACTATTATTAATATTATAGAAGAAAGGTGTACCTTCTGATAATAATTAATTCTGCAAAGTACGTTGAGTATTACAATAAGAATTGTTCTTAAAAATGTAGTAAAGTGTTATAAAAAGGTTAGAAATAATGTGTAAAGAGTAAAAAATCAAGTCAAATTGCGAAATACAGTAGCTAGATAGTCTATATTGATAGATCATCTATCTACTAAAACTAGCACTCAGCTTGTGGTAATGTATTTCAATAGTAATATTAAAAATTGTACATAATATTTGTAAATAGTTATTTCTAAGAATATTTAACATCTAAGGTAAATAGATATAATAGGAGTATAGTGCTAGTAAAATAAAGTTTTTATTCTAATAAAATAATATTATGGTAGCTTTATAGAGAGTATTGTAGGAGCAATTGACTATTTTGAACAAGATAATATATAATAAAATACTATAGAATTACTGATAGAATATTTTGCTTTAGTGTAGAACAATTTAAATTTTACTAATTTCAGTCCTAGAAGTACACTAATCTTATACCAACTTTATCTTAACTATTAAGTTATCTGTCTTATGTTGTACTGATTCTTTTCTAAAAGTGTTACTATTACAAGTAGTTAGAATATTATAAAATTCCCCCTCATCTTACCTACTCTATTGTCTCACTACTCTTATAAACTTTAAATATTATCTCCCATACTATTCATATCAATACAACACTATACTGTAGTCCATTCCACATGGTTTTATGTGATCCAAAGCATTTGCTTTTTGCCTTTTCTTACTTTGCCTCTAATTGACCTGTTTTCACCTTTTTATGAATTTTCTTTAGAATTGTTTTCCTATTTAATTAATTTTAATTCACAGGCACTCCCCGATACCCTTTGTGTAATTATTTCTTTTCATTTTATCCAATTTGGTTGAGGGCTGATGGAGTTATGGCTACTTTTGAAATTTGGTTGTGTTGCCAAGCTTCCCAGTGATGTCCCACTTCCCCGTACTTTACGTTATCGTGCAGTAAATTACCAGCAATAGGAGTGAGATATTGGAAAAAACTCCAGATTAAAATTCTGGCCGTGGTATCATGGGAGAGAATGAAAATTAATGTTAAAAATGAGTTCCAGTATCTGTTGTACAATGAAGTGTGCAGAGATGGAGGTGTGTTGGCAAAGGAGGTGAGGGATGGTAGGCACGGGAGAGAGTGCAAAGAGAGAGCACGTTTTATGGTATCAAGCATCGAAGATGACTAACAGCGCCAGAATACGTAGCCACTGGCAACACCATTTCGAATACTGTCGTCGAGAGAAGGATGATTTGGAGGCTCATGCATGTATTTGATGGAGGGTTCTAGTTAGGTTGCTTATCCAGAAGGAGGCTTGGCATGCAGGATTTTCTTCTTTTATGGGGTGTTTGGCACGTCATTGTTTGAAATAACCTTGATTTCAAAACAATGTTTTCTACACATGTGTACAAACAACCAACATAGATTGTTTGAACACTTGAGTGTGCCAAACAGTATCATTGTTTTTACACATGTTTTTAATACAATGTTTTTTAAACCTCTTAGTAGTCTAAGAAATTTATTTTACTTAATATGTTTCAATTTTAAATAAATAAAATAAAGTTGTTATGACCTTGACTAAATTTAAAAAGATTTTATGTATGAATTTTTACCATAATTAATCATCCTAAAATACAAGCCAACAGTCACATACTACATATCGAGTATGTCCACTGATCAAGAGCACAATGATATCCAGAATGTATTGCAAATCACAGCTATTGCAGTACAAGCCTTAAGCAAACTCTCACAAAATAGCCCGCGAGTGTAACCAATGCCAAACTCCTGTTCCATGTCATAATTCCATACTGAATGGGCAGCTATATACAGCTGTGATTTTAGCCTTTGAAAGTGACATTGTTGATAATAAAGGGAAGGATGAGGTATTTGGCAGAAAAAAAGTGTCTTTCTTGTAACAGTAGGATTCTCTGTAGTTCAGATTTGACTTCATATATAAATCCAGCAGAGTATACTATGGCGTATTGTGAAAACCATTATTATATTACATACATATCCATTTGTTTAGAAATTAGCATTCCTGTAAAAATAACATTTACGATAGTATTTTGTATAGCTCTTAATGAAAAATTTCTTAAAACTCTATCATTAACTTCCTATAAATCATTCTATTATTTTCGTCCTACCATATAATACACAGGTTATTAAAATATAATTTATGAATTTACAGAATAATATTATATATTGATTGTAAGATTAATATTTTAGTAATCATTGTAGTAATCTTTTGATGTTATTCCAACACATGTGTTCAAACAATGATTTTGTCATGTTTACAATCACTGCTGTGCCAAACCCACCCGTTGTTACACCACATGATTTGGCCCAAAACATGTTTTGAAATCAAGATTATTTCAAACAACGGCGTGCCAAACACCCCCTTAGCTTTTCCTTTTCTCTCATAGCAACACAAGGCACAACACAAACACAACACCTGCCTCTTACACTGCCCTGACCAGTCCCTTCTTATTCCCAACCTTCCATCCCCCGCAACCCAACCCCCCCGCAACAACATCATACCCGGCCTCAAACCCCAGAGCGGTGCTCGTGAGGAGAACATCCCGCGTCTTCCCTCGTTTATCCCGATCACACCGGTCGCGCCCCAGCTAGGGGTGTTGTCAGATTTGCCGTGGTATACACCTTCATTATTAATGACGAAAATGATGATAGGGAGGCGGTAGCGGGACATGGTTTCGATTTCAGGAAGGGAGAAGCCGGAGGGCTCTGTCGCCTTCTATAGATATAATCCTTTTTCTAATGGGTGGAGAGGAGGGGGAGGGGGTGGCTTCGTGGGTGTGGTTGTAGGTCATTTCAGCGGCTATGGCGTAGCCAAGGCCTACACCCATTGTTGCGTACGTGCCGACGACATCCACGCGCTGGCGGGGTTGTGATACGGTGAAGATGCTGCGGGAGATGTCCATTGTGTTGGCACCTTCCGAGATGTAGACTAGGTTGTCGGCGCCACCCGGGGATAACGATTCTAGGGCCGACTTAATGAGGGCGAAGGTGCGATGGTATGTTAGTGGGTTTGTTGGCGTCGAGGCTTTCGCCCGGGCTATGGCTAAGCTTTTAGCAGCTGAGGTGGAAAGTGTGTTGCTCCAGAGGGAGGAGAGGCGGTGGTAATTTGTGAGGTGGAGCTTTAGCTGTGGGATTACGGTGGTTATGTCCCCATGAATTGAGAGTGTTGGATCGGTGATGCCGCGGTCGAGTTCTTCGGGGGAGATATCGATTTGGGCTATGCGTACTCCCGCGGACCACTTTGGCGGCTCTCCAAAGTGTAGCATCCAGTTTAGCCAGGCACTCACGAGAAGGACGACGTCTGTGCCTGCGAGGGCGGCAGAGCGGGCGGAGGAAGTGTTGAGTGGGTGGTCATCTGGGAGGACACCCTTTCCTTGAGGGGTTGGGGGGAAGGGGATTTTAGTCCTACCGTCTTCGTCAGCCCAACGAACCCTCCAACAGGCGGCTAGGCAGCAGAAAGCAGCGAATCCTCACGCATCGATAAACTCCCTCAATACCCCCTTGACCCTCGTGTACACCGCTCCCTTCCCAATAACAACCAATGGTCTCTGCCCTCTTCAACGCCTCCGCGACCGCCATCACCCTCCGCTCGTCGCCAAGAATCCGTGGTTGCTCCTCCACCCGTTCAAGCTGCACAACCTTCTTCGGCACACCCTGGATATAATCCGCCGGCAAATCCACGAACCCAACCCCCGGCCTCCCGTAGAAAGCGAACCGATAGGCATCCCGAATCGACTGTGGAAGGTCTTCCAAGCTCGGTGATCGAACAGCAAATTTTGTGTGCGGCGCTAACAGTGATACCGCGTCCAGCTGCTGAAACGCGCCTTTTGTAGGCCCCGCACTAGCTTCCGCGCCTCCGGCGAGGAGCAGGAGCGGATATGTTGCGTTCAGCATGGAATTCCCAACCTACACGGTGTTGGAAGGATCGTTGGAAGGATGACGTAGACTTTACGGTGTGATAGAGTGAAAGTGTATAGGTGGTTGTTAGATCGTTCTGAACATCTGTCATATCCTATTTGGGACATCATGATCAATTGGTGACTGTCGCATCGGCTGTTAGTATGTTTTGTGACCCACCATAGGTGGCCACATCCGATGTGTATATAGTTAGTCGAATTCCCCCTCCCCAGATAGAGAGGGAGCAAGCAAGAAATATACAGCGTGCACGAGCAAAGAGTCAAGGTTCTGTTCTGTGTGAAATATCTTTCGACCGTCTACCACTGCGCCGTACAGATACTGTTAGCGCCAACACACGGTTCTCAATTAGCTCTCCGTCGCCCGTCGTAAACTAGTAGGGGGGAAAGCAGACGGCTTACACCGGCCATGGCATGTAGCACCCTCGGCCCACAGCTGTGCACCCGTGTTTATCGGTCGTAAATTTGGTAAGTTTACAAGCTCGAATCCATGTTGGTGTGTTTGTAAACCCTTTATTTCTCTCCGTTCTACATGTTTGCTTGGGCGGGACGTATGATATCTATATCCAGACAAAGGAATTTGTCGGAGTCAGTGGTGGTTGGTTGGTGGTGTTTATCTGGCTACTGTACTGTCAAATTCCGCACTTTATCTCAACCGAACAAGATGATCTTCAACCACGATACCCTGCTGACCCGGTCCTTGTTACGTGTGGGGAGTGTGGAGGTGGGATAATGTGTGGAGGACGGTCGTATTCATTGTTAATTACTATTTAATAATATTATAGGAAACTAGCCTGCTCATGGCGACATTTGTTTTGCTATATGGTTTGAAATTCTCCATTGTTCAATACTTCCTCCGTGGAATGTATGATATCTATATAAGGATGCTTGAAGCTGTTGGAATAATTGGGAGGTGCGTTTAGGTGTTTCAATTTAAACTATTTTGCTATATAATGTTCATAACTTTACCTGTTCGTGCAAATATGACGTTCAACCACAGCACCCCAGTGTTCCCAACCGTCCCGTCCGGACGCCAGGGCCCTGGCGTCCTATAGTCCCGTCCATCCCGGGCAGGGTGGGTAAGGACGGCCAGGGACGGCGTCCGTCTTTTGTAAACACCGCAGGACCGTAGGTTGACGGCCGGGCCCCGCAGTCTTTTTAGAAATGGTAACTTTCGGTAGGGCTCGGCCGTCATGAGTAATGACGGGCGTCACCTGTAGGTACCCGCTGTCACCCGTAGGTACCTACCGTCCTGAGTAAGGACGGGCGTCCCTTGCATGCCCTGACTGCTTCCCGCATACCCGAATCACTACCGCCTCGGCCCTGTCGTCACCCATATCGCCTAACCGATTGCCTATAGGCTGCGTGGTCGCTCCACACCTCTGCCTGGGTTAATAAATCCAGACTTGAGAGACGAAGGTTAACTATTTTGAGAAATCCTAGTGATAAAGCAGAGTCCTCATCCCTTGGTCTCAATCACTCAGATCTTGTACTCTCTAAACCTTCTACCTTACCTTCCAGCGAAATTTGCTACATGATAGTAGAACCTGAGCTTCTCTACATTGGAATAAAAATGTTTCACTTCTTAATAACACTAACCTAATGATAATGAAATTTGAAAACGAAACATAAACCAAGACACCTATAGGGCCCGGCCGTCCGTCCCGGGCATAGGTCAGGACGGACTGCAACTGGGCGTCCGTCCAGGGCAAAGGTCTCAAACGTGGCGTCCGTCCCGTCCTAGGCGAAAGACGGACGGACTGGGCGCTTGGGAACACTGCAGCACCCTAGTGATCAGGTCCCGAGCCATAGGGCATACATTGCTATAGAGTATTGTCCTCAATTTCACAAGTTAGCTAGGTTAACTCATGTTAGCAGTTCAGAATAAATGAAGTCTGTAATTATTACTAGGATTGTCATCATTCAGTGATCCCAAGCGGCCAGTCCGTCCTGCTTTGGGCACGGCCGGACTGACCCACCACCTTTTAGGGGATGGCCTGACCGGACTGTGGGAAAGCGGCTTTCCAAAAAAAAAAAGCCTGGCCTGGCCTGGGCATTTGACGGCTCTGCCTTGGCATCTGACGGCTTTATCTGGGCATCTGGCCGCTTTACCTGGGGATCTAGTGGCTTTGCCTAGGCATTTGACAGCTTTACCTAGGCATTTGACGGCTTTGCCTGGGCATCTGGCAGCTTGGACCCCTGCTGCCAAGACCCACGGCCGGGCGGTTGCCTGGGTGCCTGCAGGTTTTGGCGGCCGGACAAAATTCAAGCCGGACTGACCCAGGCTCTTCAAAATCTTGGCCAGACTGGCCGGACTGCAGACCTGCAGGCCAAACCATAGCTGGCCGCTTGGTATCACTGTCATCATTCCATCAGTAGCTTAACGTAGTTATTTATAATTAATAGTTTGGGGTCTAGTGTTGGTGCAAGAACGTTCAAAAAGTCATGCCATTACAGAAGCTAAAGCTGTAACTATACAGGTATCAAAAGACTACAATTTTATAATAGTGTTAGTGTAGACAGTAGTGTACAGAAATAGGATACTGTTGTTTAAGCACCCTAGGCAGGTATACCCTACCCAATGGAAGAGTTCTTCAGTATCATACTGGGCAAGAAGGAGAATTGGGCTAATATATTGTAGTGTAGGTACGGAGGCCAATATGCAAGTTACTCTGGTTTTCTTCTTGTATTTTTTCTCTGGATATATTTATACTATCATAGGACTAGAGTTATCCTGCTATAGAGATATTTTACTCTCCCTTATATGTAACCTGGTCTGTGGTTTGTGGTGAAAGTCACCAGATAGTTTGTCATATAAAATAATATATGCTTGTAGAATCTCAAGTTGTCCACATTATTCCTGTGCAAGTTGTTAAGTTATTTACCTACTTTAATAGGCAGGTATTATAATGTATTTGTAAGATGCTAATTATGTTTCAAGTTTAATAGTTACGTAGGTCAATATTTATACAGTAGAGGCTAGCCTGAGTGAGGACAGTCATAATAAGAGAGTTCGTAAAGAGGTGTACCTGAGGTATGATACTAAAGAAGTATTTCTTTAATTAGGTATATTGCCAATACTCTCTGTTCAAGTCAACTATTCCTCTCTTGGAATCAGTCAGACGTTAAATACACAACTTGATTTGTTTCTAATTTGTACAATATCAATAGGTGGAGTAAATTCAGTATCCAGTGTGATACCGCAATCAAAAATAAAACAACTTCAGAATCAAAAAAAATAGTTCAAAGAAGTGGTGAAAATATAGTGAGTAACCAGAACAATACTGTAATCAAACTACAACAAAGCTAACTAACCACATACACCTACTTGTTACATTCCCCAAAACCAAACTATTGTTTAAGATATAATATAGGAATAAAACTCAGTAATCCAAACAATTATAGTCCTCACAGGCCACAACAACAACTCTTCTGCCAACCTTAAATTCAGTGTTCCCAACCGTCCCGTCCGGACGCCAGGGCCCTGGCGTCCTATAGTCCCGTCCGTCCCGGGCAGGGTGGGTAAGGACGGCCGGCAACGGCGTCCGTCTTTTGTAAACACCGCAGGACTGTAGGTTGACGGGCGGGCCCTGCAGTCTTTTTGGAAATTGTAACTTCCGGCAGAACCCGACCATCATGACTAATGACGGCCGTCACCTGTAGGTACCTACCGTCCTGAGTAAGGAAGGGTGTCCCTTGTAGGCCCTGGCTGCTTCCCACATACCCCCATCACTACCTTCTCGGCCCTGTCGTAATCCAAATCGCCTAACCCATTGCCTATAGGCTACGTGGTCTCTCCACACCTCTGCCTGGGTAAATAAATACAGACCTGAGAGACGATGATTAACTATTTTGAGAAATCCTAGCGATAAAGTAGAGTCCGCCTCCCTTGGTCTCAGAATTTGTACTCACTAAACCTTCTGCCTTACCTTCCAGTGACATATGATACCTGATAGTAGAGCCTAAGCTTCTCTACATTGGAATAAAAATGTTTCACTTCTTAATAACACTAACCTAATGCTAACGAAATTTGATAATGAAACATAATCTAAGACACCTATAGGGCCCGGGCGTCCGTCCCGGGCATAGATCAGGACGGACTGCAACTGGACGTCCGTCCCGGACAAGGGTCTCAAACTTGGCGTCCGTCCCGTCCTAGGCGAAAGACGGACGGACTGGACGTTTGGGAACACTGGATACAAGGGCCAACCATGCTACCTTGTCGAGCCAATGCCACGTACACATATGGGTAACACCCTTAAAGTTATAGTAAAGGAAACACTTCCCGGGACACATACCCACACTCTGGCCAAGACATACAGTTTTTCTCAATACCTATAATGACCCGGCAGTATACATCTTCCGTAGTTATAAAGGGTTATGGTCAAAAAGAATCAAACAAATGATATATTTTCTCGGCCTGCTAGGATAGCCGTTAGTGATCATTACTTCGGTTCTGCTATCGCATTACTTGGTATGGCGATTTTCTTGATGTGTGGGTACAGCTTTTATTCAAGTGGACCCAGAGGGTGACCGGTAGTCGGTCTGGGTTTGGGCTGGGCCGGCTGCGGGAAAACATCTTTACCTAGGCATCGGGCAGCCTTTTCCCAGCTACTATATCTGGCAGCTTTGTCCGGGCATCTGCGGCTTTGACCTAGGTTGCTGCAAGATTCAGCCAGACGGTCGCCCAGGCAGCGCAGGGCCTTGATGGATGTGGGCAATCTCGACCGGACTGCCCCGGGTTCTTCAGAACTGCGGCCGGACTGGATCACCGCTGAATCTAGCATGCGATTAGCCCGTTGCTACATACTCTAGGCGCGACAGGAAAAACTCCACTCTGATTACTAAAACAAGAAAATCCCCCTCCTACCTATTGTGGACCCAGAGAGCATAAGCGTGGCCATATTCCCACAATGCTGTAGTTCATATGTTTTACCACACTTTCCGGGACATTCCCCCGGTGTTTTGGTCCCGAGGCGAGGTCAGAATTATAGTATGATGCGGTGAGGCGCGCTGAGGTCGGGCTTGTATGCCCTATCTTTGCGAGATACGTTACCAGTATGGGCATATGTTCGACAAAATATCAAAGGTGGATCGTGGCGTAGCGCCGAAAACGTGTCAACGGGTTGATAACGGCAGCCAGGCGCCACACCACATTTTGAGGGTGTGGCGCTTTGTGACGTCACAAGCCGGACCGAAATGAAGCGAAAAAATTGTGAGGCAAAAATGTATCTTCCCATTGGCATGTGTTCGAAGCGATCCTGGTTTCAGCTAAATTTTACTTCTCGTTCCCGGAATTCAGACTGTTGAGGAGAATGTTGGCAGAATAGAGTTTGGCTTGGCTTGAAATGGACTCGCCGCACTAAAATAGCCGGCTCGGTGACCCGGTAACTAATGAGAGATATTTAAACAGTGGACATCGCTTGTTCAAGGTTCTTTCCAACCCGGGTATCAATAGCAATGTCCTTTCTAGCGCCCGCCGGTCATAGACACGGGCATAGTTGAGGGACACGAATGATCCAGGTCATCGGATCGTGCCCATGGCTACGAAGGCGGTAAAACAAGTGCTTCACTTCACTTAGCAGTGACTATGAAAGGAAAAAGAAAAATTCGGTTCCGGCTTGTACCATCCCCCCTCCGGACAACGAGGGTACTGCGGAATATAATCCGTGTTGCAGAGACCACAGAATATTATTCCGTGCTCAAGCCCATCATTTCGGGGGGAGGGGTAATGATTGGAAACCAGGAATCGGACTTACTCAAGCGTTGCAGCCGACAATCTTCAGGACAGCCGCGCACGCAGTACTCGTAATGTGGAAGCGTTTCTAGAAAATACTACTATTGCATAGCACCAAAAATTGGCCCTTTTGCTCGCATCACGGAGGTATGCAATAATAATTTGTTTTTAAAAACGCTTCGACACTACGAGTACTAGGCCAAGCAAGGAAAAATGAGAGTTTGGATATTACCGTTGAATAGTAATGGTGGGGGTAAAACAACGCTCCTCCCCTACAAAAGTAATGGTAGCCAGCGACTTACTTCGCGAGCATATGATACTTGCCCGTGGACTCGAATGTCAACGGAAATGCCAAACCAAGCCAGGTGAGAAAAAAAGACCGCCTGGTATTCATGAATTAACCCCCTACATCCCCACCGACCCAGAAGCCGGAAAACGACTACCTAAATACTCACCCAGGATACTGCCTACTCGAACTCCAACCTTGATATATCACCAATAATGACAGATTTCCAGGTCCCCCCATCTCCTCCACTTCCATCACCATCTCCGAAAATACTTAACGAAGGCGATCTATTTGCGCTCGACTACGCGTGATGGCGCGAGACAACCGACCGGTATCGCAATTCCTCGGAATTTCACTTAGTATTTCTCCAGTGCGAAAAAATTCGGATTGGAGGTGTCGCATGGGAAAATCCGCTCGGCGCGGGGTGCGGATGGAATTGGGTTGTCACCAGTACTGGGCTTCAGTAAATTATTATTATCCTGCCACTGCCAAACTAGCATAAGGCCGTATCAGATCATGGTCGGGCAAGACCCTAACTTGGCTTGTGAAGTTCTCAATTAGCTCAAACAGGTGCGTGCACTCCTCAATCGTGCTCGCGGATGCCGGATCACGCACGATTGCTTTATCGATATAGATGTCTTCGAATAAATAAGATCTTTTAAAGAGTTTTTGAGTATGTAAGTGAGAGGGTAAATCAGGTTTCGCTAAAACACTCAGAGCGCGTGTGGTCATCTAGGACTATTCAAACCTTCGTAATTGTTAAAATATAAATTGACTATATTCGGTAGAGAGTGTCTGCGGTCCTTCAATATGATCGTTGCCCTGTTCCTCAACCTCAACAACGCAGGGGACTCCGATCATTAAATACATGAGACGAAACATAGTTAACTCTAGGATAGGTGGCGTAAAGAGAGAGAAACAAGACACGTATCCATACTCAGACCCAATGACAACTATCCACATCAATATTACCAAAAGACACATAAGACGTACAGGTGTGAAATAGCTGACAGGAAAGGACAATCCTAAAAGTGAATATAACGTTGTAACTATGACCTCAAGAGTACCACAACAGGAAAGGACACGACAACACCCTCAATTCTGAGCACAGGCTTCGTGACTTTTCAACAGTAATCACAAATGTAGGTTGCGCCTGGCAGTCACAATAATCAACAGTTGGCGTAATTGACCATTCTCTGTTGGGAATGCAGCTCGACATGCTTTAGTTTTTTAGTTTCTTTTGTTCTTCGGAAGTACGGGTATTTTCCGAGGGGAGCAGGTATTATGGAGACGTGTTTCTTTTGTCCAGGAATTATCCGGAATGTTTTCTCTTTCGTTTTCTGATGGAGGATTGACAGAAGGAAGTGGACATCAGTGGTGATGGATGGAAGGTTGAGAATGGTGCCATGTTTTTTATATATACTCCTGTTATTGCCGTCAGTTCGGTAAGTAAGACTAACACGATTAAAGTTACTTGCTATCTTCTCCCACCGTTCTCCCTCATCGTGGTGCCGTATTTTATTCTCTTTATTATTCTCAAGTTCCAAGAAATTTGCCTGGTCGCCAGGGAGATTAATTCAAAAAGAGCCATGCGGAGAAACTGGGGTAATTATTATTACTTTTTTTATTCCATAAATTGACGCTTGTAGTGTGTAGCTGTAACCCGTGCATCCGGTTCCACAAAGAAGGTTTCTGAAATGCTGGTTGGATCAGTATTAAATTTTGACATCATTATCTCCTTTTGATTATTCGACAAGATATACCACTTAGTCATCTCCGTTTTGCTTCATCGTTGTTTGGAATCTTCCTGGCTCTGTTTAGCCCATTGGTTTCTAAAGGCCATTTTGTCTCTCCTATAATGCCTATGATGATTCAAGAGCCTTATGGTTATCTGAGAGTGAGGGGTTTTTTTCTTCAAACATTCGGCGAGTCAGACGTCAATAATTGCGTTGCCTAAGCACCGTGGTTTATCCTGCTCACTTACATACTGTAACATCCGGCGAATCGTGGGTCAGCAATTGCCTCGTCTCAGTACCGTAGTCGATCCTGTTCACTTACATATTACAACATTCAGAGAGTCAGAGGTCAGCAATTGCCATGTCTAAGAACCATGGTTGGTCATGTTCACTTACTCCCTATATCATTCAGCCAGTCAGATGTCAGTAATTGCCTCATCTCGGAACGGTGTTTGGTCCTGTTCACTTACTCGCTAAAACGTACAGCGTATCAGTTGTCAGCGCCTTTCTTGTCCCAGAACTGTGGCCGATCATTTCTGCTAACAAAGCTACAACATTTAGCAAGTCAGAGATTAACAACTGTCTCGTCTCAGAACCGTGGTCTATCCTGTTCACTTACGGATTACAATATCCAACTGGTAAAGTATCAGCAAGTGCTTTCCCTCTGAGAAGTGGTCGATCCGCAGTTACCTCCTGCAACACTCCCGTGCCCACGGTCAGCGATTTCCTTATATCATAAGGGCGCCGCTGCACTTACCCGAGGTGATCGTTAGTGCTAATAAGTCCCGATACGGCAATGAGGGCGTATGCGGTCAAGGTGGGGAGGTGGGCGGGCAATAAAGAAGGAGGGCTGTAGAACCAAGGGAGATCGTTAGGTTGGGAGAAGCTAGACGGTGTGATCGGTGAAGCGGAAGTTGTTCAGTCCTCGGTCGTGGAGCTATGACCCCGCACTGCACCAGCAACCGGATATACCTTCTTCCGAGTGGCCGCGCGATGCCGCCTAGCCGCACTACCTACTTCTATGTGCTTTGCCCAATTGACCTCGGGTTTAATGAACCCACTGTTCACTGTTGTGGTTATAGTTGGAATTTCTGAGAATATGGGATGGGGTGGATTCTGGTTGTCACAAATCATACTCGAGTAGTAAAAATCAGGAAGCTTTTGCTGCCAAGCCTCGTCGCGCCTTGCTCTGGGTGCCACCTCGCTTCATCCTCACATGGTCTATAAGTAGGGCATCACCCTAGACCGTCCTTATCTGCCAAGATCTTGGCGCCAAGATATTTGGTGGGTACAAAAAGCAAACACAAATTCAGATCCAGAGAACACTCCAACCCTTTCTTCGGTTTTTTCTCAACCTAACAGTTGTTCCTGGAGAAACACCGACAAATAATTTTTAACAAACCATAATCATCGGATTCTACGGCAAGTAAGTGTAACCAACTTTTCAGTTTTGTTTTTATTTTTTTGTTCGTTTTTTTGGATCGCAGATTCTTGCTGTTGGAGAACAATCAGTACATGAACGAGGAGTGTTTGTCTGATAGTTTGGGCCTGAGGCATGGGTGAAATGAGTAGTTCCAGCTTATGGAGGTCACACTTTATCGGGCGGGCATGGTTTTGTTTGTGGGTGGTTTCTCTTGCAGCAGGTGTCAGGGACCTACGAGAGGAGAAGGAGTTGAACAAAAATGCCGGAACCTCTTAAGATACTATATTTGAAAAGCGTTTACTAATTAATGACAGGATTCGTCATAATGTCCAACAATTGGTCCAAGAAGAGCGCCAAGGAACTCAAAAGTGCATGCACTGAAAGAGATCTTAGTGGTCGCGGGACCAAAAAAGAGATGGCGAAACGTCTTAGGGATTACGAAAAAGCGCAACAAAATGGGACAGAGGAAATGCCTCTAACACCCATGAGCTTGATGGTGGAGCAGCGTGATGCGGTTTTGCTTACAAAGGCAGATATCGGAGAAGATGAGGAGATGATTGAGGATGCAAGACAGGCTTTGCGCGATGTCCTAGAACACGAACCACTTGAGATCGACCGTGATATCGAGCCACTTACGGTTGGGAGCCATCGGCGACTTACCCTTGCAAGTCTACCTAGCCGAGTGGCTGTTCTTCAATCTCACATTACAACACTACAGTCCGAGATGGCCGCACTGAAGTCACAATATGGAATGCAGCTAAACTCGTTGCAATCTCGGATAGTGGACCTGACCCTTGGTCATGAGGCACATATACTCCGTCGTCACCTTTTATCAGTACTTCTAAAGAGAAGAAGGGCACCAGGATGTCGGCCAAGGATCAGGAATATATCGCAAGTTGCAATTGGACTGCATGTGCGGGAAACGCCATTGTGGATGCCCAACTTTACACTGGTCCCAAGGCAAGAAAAGACTATGACGCTTACGAGGATCTGTACGGCTTCCCGCCACAAGTCGTTCGAGAATTTGGTACGTAATCTTTAACCTAATTTTTACAACACTTTGATCATCTAGAATGCTAACCTATCTAGAACATGCTGAAACCATCAGTGCGCTTAATGTCCGTGCCACTGTTTACGCATCCCAACGTCACACGGGGAGTAAGACGTTCTACCAGAATTTCCGAAACTTTGTCGACCTTTTAAAAAAGGCGAATTACGATTTGCAGTATCTGGAGGGGGGGCCCACCCCACTCCGCAAGGCGTTTGACACGTTTGTTGCTTGTCAGAAGTCCGAGGTGACTACAAGATACCAAGGTCATGACAAGAGCAACGATCGTAAGTTGTTGAGTCAGCATTCCTTATCTGGTTAGTTACGTGGTTGGACCGATCACTATGAAGTAACCACGAGTAATAGTCTGTATTGGTGGCGAGGAGGCCACGGTGTACACAAGTATTGGGGTGCTGGACTGAGCTGGCTAAGTATATATTGAGGGGCTTATCCCCACCTTGTAGCGAATCAAGTCAAGAACTTCAAAATAAGTAGTGTTGTGCACGAGCCAAGCGGGCTCGAGTCTCTTGGCGGAGGTGAAATTTGGGAAGAGGTAGAGGAAACCCGTAGTGAAGCTGGTTCTGAATCATTAGGGTTGTGGGTAGAGGTATCGTGGCGACTCTACTAGCCGATTTCAAAAGAATTCAGACACTGTGGCGCGACTTGTACGAGGCTTGGCGCCAAGGTGGCCGGATATCTATGATCTCGGGTAGTACACTCAAGCCCTCAAGCCCAGTAGTGCCAAGAGCCGGCTCGGCTCATGACCAACACTATATGGGATGAGGAGAATGATGGGGGTGGAGGGGTGTGGGGGTGTGGGGGTGTGGGGGTGTGGGGTTGTGGGGGTGTGGGGTTGTGGGGTTGTGGGGGTGAGGGGGATTCGGATGTTGAGTGGGATGGGGTGATATGAAGGAAGTGGACAAAGGGGTTTGCAGCTTTCTGTTCTGTAAATAATTAATACTATGAAAGTAATGAAGTTTTGCAATTTGGTTGCTTGTGGCTCATCAGATGACCTCTACTATACTTTTTTTTTTTTTTTTTTTTTGGATGTCTCATTGAAGATTTAGCATCATATTTGCCCTGACCTGTGGTACACGTCAGCAAAGATTTATGCTCACGCCCTGGATACATTCAGTACCTGACACACAGGATACTCAGAATGCTAATCCTGAATTAAGAAGTGACATCAGATTGACATCACGTCCTATCTCGCATCTTGTAGTGTCCCTCATTACACCTCTGTCCCAATACAGACCGCTACGTTTACAGTACACTGAAAGATTCTGTTGCACTCCCATTGCACCATGCCTATATCTGGTACATGGCATGGGTGCTCTTACCATATTATACCTTCTGCCTTGACCTCTGGGCGATGTCCAAATTCTCCTTTTTTTTTGCAGCATATCGGATACTGGCACCTTGTACTTTGATGTCAGATCCGCACCCAGAACATTTGAATGGCCTTGTTCTTTATACTCTCTGCTCTGTTGAGCTCGCTTCTGCCGTCTACACTCTGACATTGCCCCTCTCATATTCCACGTACCACATGTTTTAATCTCATTCCATTCTTAATACTTCTAATACTGTTTGGATGTTTACATTTTTCTCTACTAAAGATTATGACGGAGTCCTGATGCCATCTGACCTCCCTTAAGCCATTAACAACATTGTTCCGATGTTGCTCCCGGCGTTATCCATTGTTACAAATTTTCTCCTAATGACCTTTACTACTTTCTGATTACTTGAATACCCTTGTAGTTCTTATTTACTTTCTCTTATGCCCTCGTATTGTGAATATCAGCTTTCCACACACCCACTATCATGGCACATCCCGTAACAAACAATCAAATTCAATCAATTCTAGCTACTTCATATGTCCATTACACATTTATCAGCCTTATCAATGGTCACAGCTGTACCCACTACTACTTCCTCTAAATTCCCGAAGCCATATGAGAGGAGTTATGATTGCAAAGGGCTTATAACAATATCGTTCCTCCATCCTTTGGTAAACTCATATGAGGCATTCTTTCTCCTAAATTCAGATTCCTGAAAGCTGAGATTACGTGCAGTCAAGGTCTCTGGGAAATCTAAAGTCTAGCCCATCTCCTGAGAATTATTTTGGTATTCTTGGCGGCCAACCTGGTCCCATATTTGCAGGCACCTTGGTATCAGACTGGGTCTCACAGGACACTATGGAGTCCAGCCAGTTGTTGTTCCCTATCACTCTAATACTACTTGCTACTTTGTTTTCCCTAAAGCGGTGGTAGCGATATTCTAGCTCATCATGCACGCTTTACACTATTATCTCGATGGTCTACTTCTTCATCTCTGGGTTCATCTGCAGCATCAGTATTATGCACTCTGCCTAGGTTGCTCTCCGCCGTTCAAGCAGGTCTGCTATCAAGTGATCTGTCTTGGTTCGAAATAAAAAGCCTGATTTATGGAAGACTTACGTTTAGCTATCTCAGACTTGATATTCCCTAGATCCTTATATACTACGCTCTTCCATGCCAGGAGGGTATGGCCATATATTATACACTTTAGGCAAATTATCTTGTCATTGATACGCATATGAAAATCTGATTCCGCAATTCTCTGCATCCTATTGCCTTTAATGTACTTTCTCCATATGGCCTTAGCAATCTGTAGTACCAGGAATTGCAATGTGATTTCCTCTATGGAGTTCAAGCAGCCTTAGTCACTGCTAGAAAGGGGCATCTCGTTACTAGGATGACAACCTTATACCTCCCCATGTCGTACATAAACCTATCCTGTTCCAGAAGGTAGACTACCGTGTACACAGGAGCAGTGGGATCAGCGTTGAGCAGATTATATAATTTCACAACGCTACTGTTCACATTGTGAAGAAACTGCAATCTAATACTAGAGTGCAGATTGCGTATCTTTTTACGTTAGTACCACACACTGTGTCATACCGTGTCCCTTTTTAAGCATGACCACTAACTCTTGATATCAATTCCTCAGATACTATAATGTATCTCACATAAGAAATCTCATTGAGCACCTGAACCAAAACTCGGTGTACCTCTAAAGTCAAAGTAACCATACATCAGAGTGAGACTAACAAAAAGTATGTATTAGAGAATTAGAATCTTTGTTGACAATATAATAGCTGCCACATCACTTAATACTATATTCCACCATGAAACGATATCAGGTCAGACGTGCAGATATGGTAGCGAAGGCAATTCGTCTGCTGGATTCTAGCTTCTGACAACTGGTATCATCGCAATTCGAGTGGCCAGGAGAAATGAATGTCGTACTATACTAGATGATGAGATTATCGGCGTTTATGGTCTGCCGTGGATTATCAGCTGATGGGCATCTGGCATCCACCTGGCTAAAGGTGTTTACTGTAATGCAGAAGTAGCTAAAATTTGGACAATCGTCATACGATTTTTTATCTCCCTCTCCGCTACACCTGTTTGGTGATATTGTCCTGATGCTGTGTTATCAGCAGGAGTGTTGTTCTGTAACGTGTTCGCGAAGTTCTAATCATGTTTCGATAGGCATTGGAAAAAATGATGACCGTCGTCCTGTGCGTTCCGTGTGTCTGACGCACGAGACACTTAAATAGTGAACAGTTAACTAGGACGTGATGTGGTACACACATGGTGTCTAGATTCAGATTGTGTGTATCCCGACGTCCTTACACCATCCTGATGCCAGCGCTACATCTCATGCGTCCTGACCGCGTCTGATCTTACAGCCTGATGGCCTGATGCTATACTATCCTTTACAACTGTCTTTTGACGACGTCCGATTTTAGGTCCCGCCCTCATGACACCACTCCTCTCTTCCTCCCTCTTTCTAATTTCCTGTGACTTTTTTCTCATGACCCAGTGATGCCATTCCATGGCACATTCTCTTAGGATACCACAACTCTTACCCAGTCCACCAAGCATCGCATTATGTCAGCATACTTCATCTAGATTCCCCCTGCACACTACTCTATGTACCACGACATTTATATGATGTGTCATTGTCTGGCCCCAATTTTGTTGTGTGTAACGTGTTCGCAATATGCTAATCACCTTTCGATAGGGGTACGATAGTTGACAGATGGCCTGCTGTTCCAGAGAGGAGGCGAGAGCTGTATGAACTAAAGGAGTCTTCAGAGGTATACTGGAGAAACTAAAGAGTAACCGTTCAACCAAGTATATTGAAATACTGTCTGTCGAAATCTGTCCTTTCCATCGTGGAATAGGATGGTTTTTAAATATACAAATTTGTTCATGTCTAGCACGAGCGAAACTGATCAAAAGGTATCAAGCGATACTCTTTGGTGAAATAACCTAAGTATCAAAACGATACTTAAAACAAAACGTAAAACAAACTATGTATCAAAGCGATACTTCAGACAAACTAAGTATCAAAGCGATACTTAAAACAAAACTTAAAACAAACTAAGTATCAAATTAATAATTCAGACAAACCAAGTATTAAAGCGATACTTAAAACAAAACATAAAACAAAATCCTTAACCAAGTACGAGTACTGGTTATATTGTTTCACCCCAACCCTGGTATCTCATGTCTCGATATGCTCAGGATGTCCTTACAGTTGTGACAAATGAATCCAAATGGCGTCCGTAGCTTGTAGTCATTGTGACAACGTGGCCTTCTATTGTTTCCGCCCTTGATGTCGCCTACAGTATTTCGTCATGCAAACATTATCACACTAGCATCACATCACATTTTGATACATTGATTCTATTATTGTTTATCTTTAGATGACACCAATCTCCCCTCCCGCCTCCACTCCCATGCAGTTCATACTCCTCAAAATACGATTACATAACTGTAGCTATGGCTCCAGGGCTTCCTGAGACTCCTCAAGGCTCAGTGAGAGGTGACTGGATAAAGAAGGGCTCAAGGGGCTGCGTGTTATCAGGTCTAGAGTCGGCTCGCGTGAATGATTTGAACCCAAAGCATCCCATTTAAGAAATTCCAGGACGGGGGCAATCGACCTCTGCCTGTAATGAAATGATGTATCTGTTCCCTGTGATTGAATTTGCACTTGACAGTGTTACTTCAAGGCCAAGGGCTGGTTGATCCATCGTAGGACAGGCAGTTCCGATATCCGGTTACATACGCGACTAATGAGCTCTGCCTTTATAGCCTGCTAATCCTCATCCTATCCTTCATTATGGTCTTGCTGCATCCGCTGAACCTGCTCCAGCATGTTCCCTATGGCGTTGCGGATGCTTTTCAGAATTATTTCCTGGATCTCGAGTGGACAGTTGGACCACGTTTGTTTCTGGAGGGCAAAAAGGTCTTCCCTCTCCGGTAAAAGGTTAGTACCTTGGTCGCCCATGATCTGTCATAAGATTTGTATAGTCTTACCTGCCACTAGCTCTGGCTGGCAGTCCCTTGGCTCCTGTTACATCCCCAATTACTATGCGTATAATGTATGACAGATTATGGCGCAAGTCAAGCAGATGGTGGCACCATTGATTTGATCCAGAAAGTTTGGATCTACTATCACATGCATATTCTTTCCAGTGAGATACTTACCATAAATCACCTGTGGAATCTGGGACGAAATGAAGCTTAAGTCCAGGCTCTGCATCATGTTAGATCTTGGTTAATGGAAGCTATTAGGTGGCAGTTGGTTAGTCAAAACAGATCTCATACACATTCGGGTCGCACATAAACCTATCTCATTGCAGCAGATAATCCACTTACTGAGCCATCACAGTTATATCTTCTGGCAGTTTGTATAACTTTACATTGTGATTCTTCACATGATATACAAACTGTAAGCGTACGCCTGAGTGTTTTTGGCGTATCTTTCTATATTAGTACTGCACTATATATCTCGTCACGCACACCTGCCACAATCAACCTCCTAAATTCATGCAATGATCTGACGGTCCAATGTTTCCAGTCCCGCGCTCCATCTCCACCATAGTATACCAGGCTCTGAGTACCTGACCAGTCAAAGCAACATCATTGCGGAGTGGGTCCTCAAACAGTGTGTATTGCAGAATAAGTGACATAGCTAACTCTATTATAGGTCTTTCTGCACCTGTCACCAAATTGCGCCGAGAATTAATTGCCGACCACTTGTCCCGGCCTGGGGTACCAGCAGGACCTGCTTAACTAGAACACATGATATCAGACATAGGAGCACTCCGGCTACGTAGCTGCGATAAAAATCGTAAAATTTCAAATAACGGAAAACGTGGGTGGAAAATGATCCATGCCGTGATGAATTCTCATATGAGTTATTGGTATCCACGTGGCAGAACCAGTAACTTGCGATCCGGAGCTGGTTGAAATCCATATTGTCTTGGCACTATTATCTCGCCCTTGAATAGCTGGTTTAGGCTCCACCATACATCAAGATCTGGGAGTGGTGTCAGATATATGAACGTCTTGTTGATCTGATTTGGTGTCCGATTCACTGGCATCTGATCGTCATGAGTTTTGGTACTGGTCGGTACTAGAGTCAGCAAGGTATGCTGTTTTTGTTTTCCGTCCTGCCAGTTCAATCCCTAGTTCTATAAACGCTGTAGTCCGTATCGTGCTCTTCCGGAGGTACTTTGTGGGTCATCGTAGCTGTATGCTTCTGATTGGTATCAGTAATATGATTCGATCTAATGACAGGTAGTTCCATAGGGTGCTCATAAAGCTACCGTATTCGTTTGATTGTGTTGCAGATATTGTTTTTCACTATCCGATTGGATCTGAGGTGACGTCCAGTCTATGTCTATTTATGTTTCCTACTCTGGCAATTTGCTGACTGTGTGTATTATGGTGTTATTGTTTAGGCATTCTACAACTCGTTAGTGAATATCAGGTAAGATAGGATTCAGGATATACTAGGCGATTGTATCAATCTCAAGTTGTCTGTTAATAGGAGTTTCTGTGATTCTCGAGTGGTCATCAGTACCCTTCAAATCTTATATACTACGACATATTCTATCAGTTAAGGTTGTTGCAATTACCACATGTTACTCATTATGGAATCCCATGATTGGCCATAAAAACCATCTATCGGAGGGGTTCAACATGGCGTGCACGGACTTTACAATCTCGATTATCATTAGGCATAAGATTGAAGCCTGTTCGCACTCTGAATAAAGGTATCACTGTAGGCGAAGGCTTAATAACATCTATGTATCAACAAAATCAGGTTTCTTTGAGTATATTCAACTTGAGTATTAAGTTCAAGTTTGCAATCTATTAGTAGACATCCTGAAGCGTCTATAACTCAAGGCTAAATTAGGCAAGGTTTCACTCAGGTATGGCTTTTGCAAAATCTAGCTACAACTAGTGTTGGTTAGTGACACAATTTCTCACAAGACACACACCACACCAAAAAAGAATTAGGAGTTTCTAACCTAATCTCAGGACATTGAATCAACATTAGTGAACGCATGCAAGCTATATTCAAGTCATGCGCGCTAGTGCATTGAGTTGCATGGCCAGATGATACTATGAAAGGGGGTCGTACAGCTATCACGACTACCTGGTATCATATTCTCGAGACAAGAGAGATCGAACTACTTTAGAATGAGAGAGACAGATGCGAGAGTGTTCAATGGTATTGATACTATCTCATGCTAGCTAAGTAAACCCAGTATGAAAAAGTTCCCCCCAAAAGTAGCTAAAATAACGTTATTCCCAGGTATGTGGCTCAGCACCGGGATGCGGCTCACCCATGGCAACCACTGTAAAAACGAACATCTGCTTTATTATCTCAACCAATATTACCGATAAAACTTTGCAACTGAATGAGTACATACATTTAGATATGAAGAATCAGAATATGTAATTGTTATTTTATGATTTAAAGCTGTTGCTTTTTTGTGATATTTTTAAGACTATTTACATGAACAGCATACTCACCAACTTTGAACCATGTGAGAACCCAAAGGATATACTGAGTGGCTCCATAACTTACTACTGTACTTCTATAGATCATATATAATTAGTAATAAGACATTTTATTCTGATTCATAGCAATTCTTTGACATAGTAGGACTAAATAAAGACCTCAAAAAGTGGATCAAAAGACATAGAAAATTAAGCCATTGAACTACATGATATCAACTCATACAGAAGAGCTATCAAGTTCATTATTTGCAATAAGCTTTAATAACCTAGCTAAAGTAGGTGTAAATAGTATTAGGTTATTTTAGGAAGTTTTCTAGATTCTATCCTTCAATTATAATTAGTAGGTAGAAGAAGTATCTAGGTTATCAAAACTAGTCTAATTATACTAGAAAAAAATATCTCTGATAAATATAACTTTCCTAATAGCTTCATTAGGTTCAGGAGGCTAAGTGAATTGATTTTTAACTTTATTTTAGTGGAATTGCATACAATGCTAATATATATGTACTGTGTTTCTTATTGACTAAAGACTGTTTTCTTATAGTAATCTGGTTATCTATCAGGTTTGTAACAATATAGAATATGTATTCAACTAATATACAATACTAGTAATAAGGCAAGAAAGGTTTCTGAAGGCTAGGTAGCTTTTATTGGTTAATTTTATCATATATTACAAATTTCCCTTTGGTTTCTGCCTCTGAACTGGATACCTGTGTACTAACAGTAAAACATTCTCACTGAACACCAAATTCTGTATTACTACTCTCTGAATATTAGTGGACATAATTGCAAAGAATGAGATCTGTAGGCGATCTGTGTAAGTAGCTATCATCTAATCAAAATACCCAATTTAGTATGTATTTTGACAAATTTTTTACAGTTTTTATTAGGTGCTATAATTTCCAAGAATTGCCATGAATCAGAGTAAAAAGTCTTATTACTACTTATATATGACATATAGAAGTACAGCAGTAAGTTACAGAGTTACTCAGTATTTGCTTTTGGTTCTTACCTTATTCAAAGTCTGGGGGTTTGCAATTCAGTGTAAATACACTTAAAAATATCACAGAAACGCAATAACTTTAAATAATAAATTAACAATTACATATTCTGATTCTTCATATCAAAATGTATCTACTCATGCAGTTACAAATTTGTATCAGTAATATTGGTTGAGATAATAAAGCAGATGTTCCTTTTTATACTGGTTGCGATGGGTGAGCCGCATCCCGGTCCTGAGCGGCTTCCCCGGGAAACACGTTGAAGACAAAATAAAAAACAAAAAAGGACAGGCAAGTAATAGTTAGTTCCCCTCTAATTCCGCTGTCGTTCATTGTCGCGGAAAGCAAGTGCGACAGTAAAGCAAGTGTTATGTGTACCTTTGTTTTTTTTTAACATGCTGAATATTAATAGTTGTACATAATATTATTTTCTATTATGTATAATGTTATTTTTCAAATATACAACTTATTTAATGATACTATATAACCTGTATAAAGATTCTAACATGTGATTATTAACTAAATATATATAAAGCTATTAAAATCCAATAAGTTAAAAAAAAATAAAGTTGGATATTACATTTACTATCCTGTCATACTTGCTTTTTCCGACAATGAGCGACAGCGAAATTGGAGGAGAACAGACTATTAAAGACAAAACAAGAAAAAGAAAATCGAGCTATTGCTGATTTTTGACTTCCCGACCTCTATTACTGCGGCGGGGCCCTAGAGAGGATGTAGAGGCCAACGGCAGGCTCACGGTATTGGTAGGATAAGGAGGTGGCGGAACAATCATGGTATCCCGGTTAGTGTGGGATGCTGGGACGGGTTGTACGGTTGGGCCTGTCGGTGATGCCAGAATTATTACGGGGTTGGCGTAGGCGTGATGGTTGCATTTTCATTGCTACCCTCAGAGATAATGGGCAGAGGAGTGTCTTCTATCCTAGCAGTCCGACGATGGCACCCGGTATGCTAGTGAGGTCTGAGGGCTCCCGGATCTAGCAGCCATCTGTGGAGTTTGGATGTACTCGGCTATCCAAGAGTTTTGTTGTAGGAGCTCCTCAATAGATCTACGCTTCTCCAGCTAGGAGAGCTGCGACAGCTGGAAGGTCGAACAGGTCGTGCGACAGTATCTTGCAAGGCCCGTCCAAGGGGCAAACCGGTCATCACCCTATGTGTGTTATTGGCTACAAGGTCCCGGTATGGTTACGGGTAGCAACTTACGTCCTCAGAAACTGGGACCAGCTGTGTAGTTAGTGGAGTTCTTTAGCGGGAGGGGGTGTCCTCTTCTTCATCCTATACCTACAGTCCCTTGTCAGAAGTGTTCGTGAAATGATTACTAAGCAACCACCTCGTTAAAAATGTGGATTTAAAATTTTTATTACAACAACCGGTTACTACAACTGTAATTCTATAAATAATTAGACTTTAAATTTATGCTACATGATTAGACTTTCCTCTATAAGGTCTAGCATTTTTTAATTTTTTTCTGTTTTTGTTATAATTTAAAATATTTGATAAAACATGTTGTCTGATATCCAGTTTTATATTATTAAGTGTTCCCCAAATATTCCATATCATTAACCTGCTTTAAGTTGAAATACAATTTGTCAAAGCTGTATTACTAGGAAATACTTATAGTTGTACTAGTTATTATCAAAGTGGTTTTAATCTTTGTATTGCATGCCTGATATTAAAAAAAATACATTGTGATACCAATACCTATGATAATATGATACTTCTACAACTTCCTGTGTAATATTTAGTTTACCATATTTTTATTTAGAACATTGATCTACTCTCCAATTCTGGCCAACTCTTACAAGGTTATACTATAAAAGATAATACTAAAAATGGATATTTTTTATATAAAAAGTGTATTAGATAAAACATGTTAATCCATAATATTATAAAGTTGTACCTCTCTATTGTGGGCTGCCAAAATCCAAGAAATCACTCAGTTACAGTAAGGAATTTGGGACAATAGGTCACAGTCTAGGTGGAAGAAATTTCAGGTTTGTTGAAGTTTGTCGGAAACAGTAAGGTGTGAGTACTGGAAATTGGGAAAGAAAACAAAAAGAAAAAAAGAAATACTTGACCATATAAAAGGAAAATCTAATGATGTAGTAAAAATTTACAGTCTAATTATTTATATAGTTAGGATAGTAGTAACTGGTCATTGTAATAATTTTTTTTCAGTCCGCATTTTTCGCCGAAGATCCTTAGTAAGTATATCATGAACACTTCTGACGAGAGATAGTAGAATAGCTGTAGAGTTTGGTTCATGATAATTAACACCAGTTTTGGTTCAGGATGTTACCTCCCGATAAGAGAAGTGATGGCATCACGGGGGCTCTGGGGAGTCCACTCTCTTGTCCTATATATGCGATTAGTTCCGGAATTTTTGGATTATATTAACACAAATCTTGTTAGAATTAGGAACTTATGTTGTCAATAATAATTTCTGGCACCCAGATTGGCGTCGCTGAATCCTTGGATAACTCAGACAAGTAATCCGAGCAACCTGAAGCATCTTCTCGCCAATGCTGCCTCGATTAGGCCTCCCCAGTGTACCACTCATCCTCTTCCCTCACCCCTGCCTCCCCCTCACCACCGCCTCCGCCTACTCCTCCTCCTTCATACACCACTCAATATCTCCTGCTTGCCAACCACGATCTTAGACCTTACATTCAGAAAAAGAGTATCTGCCATTAGTAGGCTGTGGAGTCTGGTCTCCATCCTCTTCCTGACCGAGGCACAGCTCAAGGTCCATAAGGTCCAGTGAGTCCTAGCCTGTAATGTGTTCGCAGGTGCTAATCACGTTTCAATAGGTGTATGATAGTAGACAGGTGGCCTGCTCTTCCAGAGAGGAGGCGAGAGCTATATGAACTAAAGGAGGCTTTGGAGGTGTACTGGGAAAACTAAAGAGTAACCATTCAACCAAGTATATTGAAATACTATCTGACGAAGTCTGTCCTTTCCATCAGGGAATAGGACGGTCTTTAAATATACAAATCTATTCATATCTAGCATGAACGAAACTAAACAAAAGTATCAAGCGATACAGTTTGGTAAAACAACATAAGTATCAAATTGATACTTAAAACAAAAGGTAAAACAACCTAAGTATTAAAACGATACTTCAAATAAACCAACTATCAAAGCGATACTGAAAACAAAACATAAAACAAACTAAGTATCAAATCGATACTTCAAACAAACCAAGTACCAAAGTGATACTTAAAACAAAACATAAAACAAAATCCTTAATCAAGTACCTGTACCGGTTACATTCCCACAAAATCAAATCTAATAGTCCTGAAAATTAGAGTCATCAGAAGGCTCGAAAAACTTGCTTGCTGCTAACATCCAATTATCGGCATTGAGACACCAAACAAAAGTAAAAGCTCGAACATAATAGCAGGACTCAAAGAAAGATAAGTCACAATAGTCACAAATACCAGATTTGCAGTCAGCTTCCACCCATGCTTCATTGCAGTCAGGACAGTAGTCTACCCAAAGGATAGTGAAATAATCTTCAAGTTGGATATCATCACATTTCAACAACAGTCCAACAAGCTGCTGTCACTACCTCACATTGATCTCCTCATAGTTTGACATGGTTAAGGTATTGGGATGGCGGCAATTCAGATGAAACCCTCGAGAGCCTGCTCCATAGTTTGGTTCTCTTCATCGCTGCTTTCAAATTCGGATTCAAAGTATGGGGCCAAGAAACCATCTCTGGCTTCGAGTTCTTTGTGCCATTGCTCGGTTTCTGGTACAGTTGGTGACCAGCACTTGGTGAAATAGTTGATGGTTGGTGGCAGTGAGTTGTTGGGCATTTTTGTTTCCCCACCATTTATTCTCTATTTCTATAGCGTGCTCCAGGCCTTCAAGTAGTTCCCAGCTGTTTTCACTTGTGAGGTATCCTTTCCATTGGACGAGGAACTGATCATTTGCATGCTAAAGGTGGTACTCTTGGATTTCTTCAAATTCCCATTCTTCTTTCTTGTCAATGGTAATGAGAGCAGGACAAGAGTGGATTCATCCAGGAAACTTGGAGTTATCATTAGAATAGAACCGTTTGATACATGAGGCATGGAAAATGGTGGTAGGGCAGCGGTACATGTGTCCATTCATCTGGACATTGTAGCTTTCAGTACATTCATCGAAAGCTAACGGCTTAAATGGTCCTCTCTAGCGTGTTTGTAGCCTCTTACTTCGTCCAGAGGTAGTGATGAACATGTTCCCATTGACCATAAGCATCTCTCTAACAGGTATAGGGACATACTTGCGTCTTCGCTTCTGGGCAGTAGTAGTACTTCGGAATTGTGCAGCTTTGACAGCTTGGAAGGGGTCACTGCCTATAGCCTGGTGCCGGTTGAGGTGATCATCTGAGTCAGGAATTGAGGAGTTCTTAGAAAGAGTGGTAGGTAGGAGGGGGTATTGCCGGCCGAAGACTGCTTCATGTAGTGACATACCAAGGGTATCAGAGTGACCTACATTGATGTATGCTGCAAGCTCGACAAGGGTAGGTTCCTAATTGGTCTGTCGTTCATTGATAAGGTTCCGGATTCTGGTCTTTACTTCCCTGATCTTGCGTTCAGCTTAGAGATTGGTTTCATGGTGTCCAGGAGCGGCTATGATGTGGTTAATTCTCAGAATGTTGGGGGTCTGTTTCCAGAATTGAGAGGTAAAGCGGGAGTCGGTATCGCCGACAATAGATGGAGGGTATCCATGAGGTGTAAAGAGGTTCCATTGAAGGATCTTCCATGTATCCTTGGAGGTGTTGGTAGCTTTCATAGGTTGCAGCCATGTATACCCGGAGAAACAGTCTACAGCTACCAAGATGGTATCATACCTGGAGGATTTGTTGAATGATCCTGCAAAGTCAATAGCAAAGAACTCGAAAACATCGGAGAGTAGTTGAAGGGTTTGAGTGCTTCCTTCTGGCAGCTGAGTACACTCCTTATTTGCTTAGCAGAGTTCATATTACTTGACGAAATCTGGGAAATCTTGTCGCATTTCGGGCCAGTAAATATATTTGCAAGCACAGCAGAGGTTTCGATCTGCACTGTGGTGTCCCTTGTTGTGGATTTCGGAAATGACATATTCCCTGATTGTCACGCCATTGAACTTGTGGCCCTTTAGTGTGTATAGGCATTGGTAGCCATATCGAGTAGAGGTATAGACCATTCTATTAGATACCTAGTAGGTTGCGAGATCTCTATGCTTGTTGCTGTCTAAGGCTTTAAAGCAGATAGGGTCATGGCGGTATTCTGTGATCATTGGGCTTCAGAAGGAGGTGGTGAGTTGATCTGTGGTGGTTCTTGAAACATGTTCGCAAGATGCTAATCACATTTCGATTGGTGTACGATAGTTGACAGGTGGCCTGCTCTTCCAGAGAGGAGGCGAGAGCTGTATGAACTAAAGGAGGCTTTGGAGGTGTACTGGAGAAACTAAAGAGTAACTGTTCAACCAAGTATATTGAAATACTGTCTGTCAAAGTCTGTCCTTTCCATCGTGGAATAGGATGGTCTTTAAATACACAAATCTTGTTTATGTCTAGTATGAATGAAACTAAACAAATGTATCAAGCAATACGCTTTGGTAAAACAACATAAGTATCAAAACGATACTTCAAGAATAACACAAACTAAGTATCAAAGCGATACTTAAAATAAAACATAAAACAAACTAAGTATTAAAGCGATACTTAAAACAAACCAAGTATCAAAACGATACTGAAAACAAAACATAAAACAAACTAAGTATTAAAGCAATACTTAAAACAAACCAAGTATTAAAACGATACTTAAAAAAAAAACATAAAACAAACTAAGTATCAAAGTGATACTTAAAACAAAATCCTTAACCGAGTACCAGTACCGGTTACAGTTTTGATATCACGCTTGTCCTCGACAAGGGATCCTCTAGTAGGTTCACTAGGTTTTTCTTCTTCTTCTTCTTCAAAGGGTTCATAGAGCTGGCGCCGGTGTTCAGGAATAGTGGGAGGCATGACTGAGATAATAGTTTCGTTATTGAAAACACGAAGGGGTCCACCATAGTGGGGGCGTGAGTCTATCGGAGGTGTAGAGGAGGTGGGTATAAAGCATGGTACATAGAAAAAGGTTGCTGCTTCCTCAAGTTGTGCCGTTCATTCAAGTTGCTCTAGGTCTTGGTGTCTTCTTGGAGCTGGGTTTCCAATGGTAGTAGGTGGTCGGATTGCAGTAGTTTTCCATGGCCCTGTAGGTCAGTTGCTAAACTTAATCTCAGTGTAGTGAAAGGGACCTGTATCTTCGTAACAGTGGGACCAATGGAGCATGCTTTATTCAAGGTCTTGAGGTAGTGTACTGCGGAGTGTACAATCATCTCTCCATTGGTCCTCAAGATGTTAGCCTCGCTCTGTTCCTGCTGCAGCGTACATAGTGTAGGAGACATGAGGAGAGGGAGAGGTTACATTAGCGGAGCCCTGACTGGTTCTTCCTCATAGGTAGTGCTATCGGAGTTGTCATTACTTTGTCTTTTGTGGTGATGGACGAGATGAGGGATCAGGAGTGATTGGTTCTCATAGATGCGGGAGTAGGCGTCATCTAAATAGTTGGTTCATCCTGGAGTGTAGACCATTTTGGCGTCGTATTTGATGATTTCTCCTATCCATCTGGTCCTTCTTCGTCCAAGGATTTTCTCAGTCTTTAGATTGGTAAGGGTTTGGTGATCGGTGACAATGGTAATAGTCGTTCCCATAAGGAGGTGGTTGAAAGCTGTAAGGGCATCAATTACTGCAAGCGCTTCCTTATCTGTGGTTCCATAGTTCACTTGTGAATTAGTGAACTTCTAGCTGTATAATGCTACCGGTCTGGCCGTTTCATGGGAAGGTACTTGTCCAGCCCCTGCTCTAACACCAATATCAGAAGCGTCGGTAATCAGGCATATGGGTTCTTCTTTGGACAGGTTAATAGGCCATATAAGATTTACGTCTTTAATTAACTCCTTAATGTTATTAAAGGCTTGATCGTGGGTAGGGGTCCAAACGAATTCAGCATTGCCGCTGAGGTCCGTGAGTGGTGCTGTGACAGTGACATGGTGTGGGAGGAACTGGGATATGTAATTGACAAGTCCTAGGAATCTCATAAGGTCCTTCTGGTTTCGAGGCATAGTCTACTCTGTTAGGCAGGATATATTTCTAGAAGATGCCTGTATCCCTTGATCGTCGATTACATGTCCTAGTATTGCGAGACTATCGGCAAACAAGGCGGATTTGTTTCTGCTGGCATAGAACTTGTTTTCTCTTAACTTGTCACAAACCAAACTGAGATGGTGCCTATATTCCTGTCCAGTATTGGAGTAGATGAGGATATCATCGATGTAGATCTATACAAAGTGATGGAGGTACGCGCTTAGCATGTTTTCAATAATTTACATAAAGGGGGCGGGTGGATTCAAGTCACCTAGTAACATGACTTGGCTAACGAAGCTTCCGAAGAGTGACTTGAAACTGTTAATTCGTTCGCTTTCCTGGTCTAACCGTGTTTGGAAATAGGCATTGCTTAGATCTATCTTACTTCGGAATCTAGCCCGTCAAACTGCATTCAGGATCTGAGATTCATTGGGGATCGCAGAACTGTCCATAACACTATTCTCATTCCACAGTTTGAGATCGACAAGGTGGTGGATTCGCTTTCCATCTTCTTTAAGTTGGACAAACATAGGTGCGGCACCTAGTGCTTCCGATCGGTAGATGACTCCTCGCCTAAGATTCTCATTTACCAAAGTATTGAATTGGTCTTTGTATGCTTCAGGTATGGTGTATGTCGGTTGGTTCTTGAGATTAGTGGGGTCTCGCAGACGGATATAGTGATTTATGTTCCTCCTAAGTGGTAGTTCTTCTGGGATTCGTTCAGGAAAGCCATCGGAATACTCATCCAACAGGCTTAGTGCTGTAGTCTCGCAAACAGCAACTTGGAGTTCTCCACTTATTGGTTTGCATATAACTCAAACCTTGTATTCTGGGAACTCGATAATCGAGTCTCCATACTTGATGGTTGCATTATGGCGTTTGAGAAAAGGCATCCAAATAAGGGCATCGTATTTGGCTAGGTTTCCAACAAACATCGTTTGAGGGGGTAGCGAGACTAATCCCAGCTGGATCGTAGCTTTGCATATCTTATGGCTGGGGGAGTAGGATCCTTTAACTGCCATATTGACGGCTAACGGTTCTTTAAGGTTTTCCGTAGGTAGCTCATAGGCAGAGGTACATGTATTGCTAATTTTGTCTCGTCCAACAGCACTGTATCGAACAGGACTCGTGTCTTTTTTCCATTGATTAAGATGGTTCCTTCTGAGGCTAGGTGGGGTGTTGCTGTCGCCGGTGGGCGAGTGCTGTTGAATTCAATTTCGATATAGCCAATGTGAATTTCCTACAATTCACTGGATTGCTCACTATCATCATCGCTTTCAATGTGGTTTGCTGCAGCTTCTTGCTTGACTTTGGCTGCCTTTCCATTGCCCTTCTTGGTAGGACAATTTCTCGCCATATGTACTGTTTTGCCACATTCAAAGCATTCACCGTTCTGTCTTCTTACTTCTTTGGTGCATTTGCCTTTCTTCATGTAGGATCATGGAGTTACTTCTTCTGAATTGGTTGCCATGTTTCACCTGGGCTGTCTATTGGTACTATAGGTGAAATGATTCTTGTAGGCATTGGTCTCATAGAGGATAGTGTTCTTTCGTTCAGCCCTAGAGATGATTGTTCTCATTTCATCCCCATCCTCTTCTAGAGGTTCGAATTCTCGCCGGAGTATTGGGTGCATCGAGTCATAGAATTGTCGCTTTAGGATGTAGCCTGAGATACTTCCTCTCTTTATTTGGTTTCTGAGCATGAGGAGGTCCGTCGCGATATGTGTGATCCTCTTGACTTGAGTTCTATGGACTTGGTGGAGTTCATTGAACCCTTTGAAGAGCAGGTTATTGGTAATAGAGGACTGAAATCGTTTTTCAAGGTAATCAAGTATTGTAGATCCTTTAAGCTTCAGGTCTCCTTCATATGCTCTGTAACATTGGTGGAATGTGTCAACTGCCTTTCCTTCACAGAACGATCCAATCCATAGACCAGTAGAGGGCCTGTCGACATCTACCTTGTTTATAAGGAGGTAGTGTGTTGTTTCCGTAGCCCATCGGTTGAATACTTCAGGTTTGAGGTCTTTTCCTTCTCCAGAGAACTTTGCTGGAAGGTGGTAGTTCATTTTCAGCCGATCAGACAGGTCATCTCTACGGCTTTCTTCTGGCCGTAATCCAGAAGGTCCTCCTCTAGTGCTTGCCATGTCAGACTCGCTGCTAGAGTCGGAGTCATGTGGAGGTGTGAATGAAGGTTTCTTTGCTGGCGTAGGTGAAAAATTGCCAGGAGTTTGAGAGGTTTCCGTTGTGTCGTCCTATGGGTCCTTCGCAGGACTCTTGGATTGTTGCCTTTTTGTAAGGCCTTCTCGTGGGATTTGCTTCCGACTCAGTGTAGTCAATGACTGCATGATGGGGTTGAGCTGAAGCCAAATATACCATTATTCTGCTGCTTCAATCCGCTAGCATTCCAGAGTGGATGTCGATAGGTTGACCAGGCCTAAATCCAAAGACAGGTTCTTAACGACTTGCTGAGGTTAAAAAAAAGTACCGTATTCGTAAGGTGCTAATCATGTTTCAATAGGTGTACGATAGTGGACAGGTGGCCTGCTCTTTCAGAGAGGAGGGGAGAGCTGTGTGAACTAAAGGAGTCTTCAGGGGTGTACAGGAGAAACTAATGAGTAACCGTTCAACCAAGTATATTGAAATACCGTCTGTCAAAGTCTGTCCTTTCCATCGTGGAATAGGATGGTCTTTAAATACACAAATTGGTTCATGTCTAGCATGAGCGAAACTAATCAAAGGTATCAAGTGATACTCTTTGGTGAAACAACCTAAGTATTAAAACGATACTTAAAACAAACCATAAAACAAACTAAGTATCAAATCGATACTTCTAACAAACCAAGTATCAAAGCGATACTTAAAATAAAATGTAAAACAAAATCCTTAACCAAGTACCTGTACTGGTTACACCATACAAGAACCTCACTATCAGACATCACCAATTCGGTAACACTACCCTAAACACTTATCCAAAATGTCCCAGAACTCTAACCACTACCTACCTATCAATAACAAAAATCCACGTTATGTGCTCGATATGTAAGCAGTATCAGTTACATAACTTCTAACATTAAGTATAGGCTCTGTGGCGAAATAAAATGTTTTAATGGTTTCGAAGGTATTATAGATAGAGTTTTTCTTACTATCAAATGCCTCCTGTTTTAGGCGAAATCAGGAATGACTCTGAATAGCTTGTTGCAAGTATTTTTCTTTCAAGCTAGAAACTCGTAACATTTTCAGCAGGGGCACTTTTATTCTGCTTCTTTTTCTATTATCTATTACTTAACATACCCAAAGTAGAACCAAGACATCAGGTAGAAGCGAGACACTGTAACCAAGTTGTAAAAAGTGGAACAATTCACTCAATTCCGATCCAAATTAAATCAAATAAAATCGAAGTCATTAAGAAATGGTAGGAGGACCAGCCCAAGTGTATGAAAAAGCAATAATACGGAAAAATATTAGAAGATACAAGAAACAAAGTGGAAATTAGGAGTATAATTAAGGGAACCAAGAAGGAAGAATGTGAGGGAGTAGGATCATAGGTGATGATGCTAAAAGGTATTATAAGTAGCTGTAGGGTCTATAGAATAGTTCAGGGGATAATAGAAGGTGGCAGTTGAAGATCGTAAACAGAAAAGTAGGTAAGATAAATGTGAATTTAAGTAAATTATCTTACAAACACTACTAGTACTTGGGAGTGTGATAAACATTATATGAAATGTTGAAACACAAAATATAAAGATAATCTGAAATTTATCTACTTATTAGCTTTACATAGAGATGGAATTAATTGCTTTTTCTAACCAGCTAGAAGGATTTATGAGTTTTCTATTACCAAGTTTCATATCTGGGTTAACCATTAATTATAATGACACAATCGGTTTCTAGGCTACAAATCACATTCACGAAAACTTGTATAATATTTATTTACTATTAAGAAGTAATATATATCTATTCTACAATAAATGTACCTATATTTTTTACTTCATTACAATAATTACTTTGGTTGATTGTAATAATTACTTGAAATTTGATATTATCACCTAGCATTTAGCTTAACATATCCTTCCAAATACAGGGAACCATAATAATTCTTTATATGAGAGTTCCAACTCTTTTATAGATTATAGAATAATGGTAGTATCGCTTATAAGACTTAATTAATATAAGATATTCTATTGAAAATTAAGGTAAAACAATATATTTTAACAGAGTATCAAGAAACCAAATCATATGCAACAGATATGCTTTGAGTAATATGATGAATGAAGTAAAAGTACAATTCAGAAATTGAACTAAGGGGAATTATATAAGTTTCTAGGGGCTTTAAATAAGTTAAAAGATGTAATTTAAAGTAGCAGGTAAATTGAGAATATATATGAGAAGATTGATAATCAGAAAGTTGGCGTAAGTATATATTAAGTAAATATATATTCCCTAACTACTTAATGATAATGAATTATAGAATTAAAATAGTTTTCAAATATTTGATCTATCACAAAGTACTTTTATTAAATATCTTACTACTAGAGGAATTAAATACTCAAATAATTCTTATAACCTTTTTTAACTACTCTAATTCAATCCTCCAGCCTGTACTAGCCTCGTATCATGGGGTATAATACTCTTCTAGTATATAACTATGTTATTTTTCCTTAGATAGCCGATCTATTAGTTATGATACTTATACTACTTAATTTCTATAAATTGTATCTCCTTCACAACTCTTTATCTTAAACCACCACCTTCTATTATCCCCCAAACTATTCTATATACCCTATAACTACTTCTAACCCCTTTTAGTATCATCCTCTATGATCCTATGCTTTCATATTTTATCTTCTTGTCTCTCTTAATTACAGTACTAATTTCCACTTTGTTTCTTGCATCTTCCAATATTTTCTGGTGAAGAATACTGAAACTACTAGAAGTAGTTTGACAGGAGGCAAATGTCGAGTACAGCGACCGAGTATTCTTGATATTGAGGAGAAGGAGCAGCATATGGACACATGTGAAGAGAGTGATAGACTGCTCGGTGAGAGCACAGTTACAAATCTGAATAGATCCTCTCCTCGACGCTCTATGTAGACAAGACTCAGAACGTCAAGCCATGATTGTACAAGAAAGCGTACAGCTAGAAGTCCTCCGAGTCCAAGTCCTGCTGCTGAAACCTCCCGTCGCTCTAAAAGAAGGTTACGTCTACCGAATGTCATTGTCACTGCACAGCGACGTAGAAAAGACCCACAAGATACTCCTAGTCTTGGCAATATAGAGAGTATAGATACTCCTGATGATACCCTCTGTTATGAGGATGCCATGGAATTTACGCATTGGCGTAATGCCATGAGGGAAGAGTTCTGCTCGTTTGCGCAGCATAGAACCTGTGAGCCATGTTTGGCTGACATTGATGATGGTAAAAAGATCATCGGGTGCAAGTGGGTATTCAAGACTAAGATTGATGCCGACGGAAAGAAGAGATACAAGGCTAGATTGGTCATCAAAGGCTACGAACAGGTTCATGGTAGTGACTATGATGAAACCTTTGCACCGGTAGCCAGATTAAGTACTCTTCGGATGATATTAGCCCTAAGCATTTCTAATGGGTGGTATGTCCATTAAATGGACGTTGTTGCCGCGTTTCTGTATCCCACGATTGATGAAACCATCTACGTGGAACCGCCACCCGGTATAGAGTGGCTGGATAAGGACTTGAGAAATCGCATATATAAGTTGAAAAAGGCTTTATATGGGCTGAAGCAGGCACCCAGATTGTGGTTTGAAGAGATAGATGCCTTTTTGAGACAAATGGGCCATATACGCTCGGCGTCTGATACAAACCTATACCTTTCTCCGACATGTATCGTTATGCTCTATGTTGATGACATGTTGGTTGCTTCTTCATCGGTGGAGGAGATAAGGAAGACGAAGAGTTTCCTGAATGGAAAGTATCAGATGAAAGACGTGGGACAAGTCCGTCAGTTCCTAGGACTTGAAATTGGTTTTGGTGATGGTTGGGTATCATTGAACCGGTCATGGTTTGTGGAAACTGTTCTGCGACGATTCGGAATGACCCATTGCAATGGTGTTTCTACACCAATGGAATCGCACGTGCACCAACTGCCAGTTACCAGTATCCGTAATCCACCAATTGTTGACACCAACATGAAGGCAGATGTTCACCAAAACGATACTCCGTCGCAGTTAGATCCGGAAAAGCGACGGGAATATCAGGGTATAGTAGGTAGCTTGATGTACCTTGCGGTTGCAACGAGACCGGACCTTGCCTTTACTGTCTCCGTTCTTAGTAAGTTTAACGCGATTGCAAATACCCAACACATGGCTGCCGCCAAACGAGCCCTGCGATATCTGCGTGATACGACCAACCTTGGACTTCGCTACACTCAGTCATCACGACAATCTGCAGGATCTTTGTGTGGATATTCTGATGCAGATTGGGCCGGTGATACTCAGGACCGGAAGTCGACAAGTGGTTATTTGTTTCTCCTTGAAGGTGGAGCCATATCATGGCAAGCGCGGAACAATCAATTGGGGCCTTGTCAACAACTGAGGCCGAGTATGTAGCTTGTTCGGAAGCTTGTCGTGAGGCAATTGCACTGCGGCGGATATATGCAGATCTTTTAAAGATATTGCCCCATCAAGATGAGAACCACCTCGGTAACCCCCCTCCTCCAACTATGATACTTGTTGACAATCAAGGTGCTCTTAATTTGGTACAAAATCCTCGTTTTCATCGGCGAACAAAACACATTGAACTCAAGTATCACTACGTGCGTGAGATGTATCAGTCCCATGAAATTGATATCGACTACGTCTCGACACAAATCATGACTGCGGATATACTCACCAAACCTCTTACTCGCGAACTTCACTGCAGGCATGTCAGCGCCATGGGTATGAAGGGTTCTATGAGGTAATTCATAGATCGTTAGGATTTTTCTTTTCTGTCATTTGTTATAGGTACTCACGGAGGATGGGGTATGTATTGGGTTGAGTACTCTTCCCCTAACTCCTGGAACCTTTTCTCCTGATCTCAGGTTTTTGGACCACGAGCAGGAGTTTAAGGAGGCTGTCCATTGATTGAATTACACTCCATTCTTTATTTATTACTATTATGCCTTTTCGTTCAGTTCAGAGATATGGAACGAGAGGAGGTGTTGCGTCAGCATTCCAGATCTAGTTAGTTATGTGGTTGGACCAATCACTATGAAGTAACCATGGGTAATAGTCTGTATTGGTGGCAAGGAGGCCATGCTGTACACCAGTACTGTGATGCTGGAGCGAGCTCGCTAAGTATATAATGAGGGGCTTATCCCCACTTTATAGTGAATCAAGTCAAGTACTTCAACATGGTTTGTTAAAAATTAGTTGTTGGTGTTTCTCCAGGAACAACTGTTAGGTTGAGAAAAAATGGAAGAAAGGGTTAGAGAGTTCTCTGGATCTGAAGTTGTGTTTGCTTTTTGTACCCACAAAATATCTTGGCGCCAAGCTCTTGGCAGATAAGGACGGTCTAGGGTGATGCCCTAGACCATGTGAGGGTGAAGTGAGGCGGCACCGTTAACAAGGCGTGACGAGGCTTGGCAGCGAAAGCTTCCTGGTTTCAACTAACTTTACTCGAGTATGATTTGTGACAACCAGAATCTACCCCATCCCATATTCTCAGAAATTCCAACCATAACCACAACAGTGAAGAGTTGGTTGATAAAACCTGAGGCCAATTGGGCAAAGCACATAGAAGTAGGTAGTGCGGCTATGCAGTATCGCCGGGCTACGTGGAAGAAGGTATATCCGGTTGCTGGGTCAGTGCCGGGTGATCGCTCCATGACAGAGGACTGACTAACTTCCGCTTCACCGATACACCGTCTAGCTTCTCCCAACCCCAGGTCTCTTTTTGTTCTACAGCCCTCCTTCTTTATTGTCCGCCCACCTCCCCACCTTGACCACATGCGCCCTCATTTCCATATCAGGACTTGTTAGCGCTAACGATCTCCTCCGGTAAGGGCAGCGGCGCCTCTACGATATAAGTAAATTGCTGATCGGGGGCACGGGAGTGTCGCAGGAAGTAACTGCGGATCGACAACTTCTCTGAGGGGACGCACTTGCTGATATTTTACCCGTTGGATATTGTAGTTCGAAAGTGAACTGAATGGACCACGGTTCTGAGACGAGACAGTTGTTAATCTCTGACATGCTAAATGTTGTAGCTTGTAAGTGGAAAAGATCGGCCACGGTTCTGTGACAAGAAAGGCGCTGACCTCTGACTCTCTGAATGTTGTAATATGTAGGTGAACAGGTCCAACCACGATGTTTAGACAAGGCAACCGCTGACCTCTGGCTCGCTGACCTCTGGCTCGCTGAGAGTTGTAGGCGGTGAGTGAACTGCTTCACCCACGGTTCTCGGACGGGTCAACTCTTGACGCCTAACTCGCTATATGCTGTATCATAGGAGGTAAGTGGACGAGGTCAACCACCCTTTTTGGACTAGACAACTAATACCCGGATTCTTGGGTTATTTAGGTGGTAAGCTAACCCCTATGCTCCCCGCTGTTTATTGCTTTCGCTTTTTGATCCTTCCATCTCCCACTTATAGATTGTATGTAATCGACAACCGTTAGGGTTCTTGTTACTCGCTGATAACACACTAACGTTATCATGTTTGGTTTCCTTAATTGGAGATAAGAATCGCGAATATCTATATCGCCACCTCTTCCGAATCCTAACTAAATACTTCTCTTCTGTCTTAGTTTGTATGGTAATTTATACCCTTTATTGCAAGCCACCACTGATACTCTCTCGGTATTGTATCACAGCTCGTTAGTAAAGCATTTTTTCCATCTTCCCCCTTCCTCTACTAACCCTTAGCGCGTCTCACAACCCATTTGGACGACATAGAAGGTGGTTAATATGCGCTCACTACTACTGGCCCCATTAGCACATCATCTCTGCTAAACTTTTTTATAGCACGTAAGTCCTTCCAGTTTTATAATCCTCACCAGTTATTCCATTACTGACCCCCCACTAGTTCTGTATCCAGCACACGCCCGGTCCGCATGCTTTGCCCAGCCAGAGTACTGCCTTGTCCTATATTTCCAGTTAGGTGGCCGGTGAGTATTGTATCCTACTTTCTTTAGCGAACACTTAAACGTCCCGCTAACTGTGCAATAAATTACCCTTCTACAATAGGTTATTCGTTGGAGGTTCGTCGTTCATTCGATATGTTTACTTGCTCGGGGCAGCGCTGGTTTTTTTCTATACATTTTGTTGTTTTCCATCCTCAAAGCTTGTTTCGGTTGGGCGGATGATAGCTATATATTAGGATGTAGGAACTTGCGTGAGTCGGCTGTAGGTGGTTCGTGGTGTTTCTGTTCCTCCTGTACTGGCATATGTAGAACTTTATGACTTTGAAACAATATGACTTTCAACCATCATACTCTGATGACTGGAACCTGACCCGCGAGCCACAAAATTTCGTAGAATTTTGTCGTCAGTACGACAACTTGATAAACTAAGTACAAAATAGTAGTAGACAATGTTAGAGACCACCACCAATTACCGGACTCCCGATAACCCAATCAGTAGCCTCAAATAACTCACTACGGAGGTACAGCTCCTAAGTTTTGTATGTTAGACCAGTTGCTCACACAATCCCCACTGCGAGTGTAACATACAAAACTTAGGCGCTGTACCTCCGTAGTGACAGTATGGGGTCTTGGCCGGGCTCAGCCCTCAGGAGATGACGGATCGGCGGTGTCGTTGACAAGGGGGAATTAAGAGAATAAAAGGTGCAATTGGAAGTTCACGGTGGAGAGGCGGAACAGACCGGCCACAAATGGTCATGCGCAGACGGACAGTTGGGTAATGATGGAAACTGGATTCCTACCCCGGCCGCTACATGTTGATCGTGAAGCCGGGAATGTCCACAAGAATGGCTATCTCTGGCCCACGCCGGGGCGGTTTCTAGTTAATAAAACCTTCCCTGCTTTCAATATACATGGCCCCAACGCGCTGCTCATAAGGAGATGTAAATTCAGTTTTTCCTTAGCTATCGCTTCAAATTTTAGCAGCGTGATATTGCCTTTTAGGCTATGTAATTACGCTGATGATTTATCATGAACGTGGCGGGTGCTTCGACGATGGATTCTGTAGTAAACATAAGTCAGCGATATTGGACTAAGATATGTGGCAAGAAGGCCTTGGGACTCTGTATGGATAGCTGGCCCGGAAGTATAGTATTTGATTGCCGCGAGTCCTCACTAACCTTGTATCCTCCAGACCTCCACTTTCAGTCACGGATGAGTACAACGGCGATATCTAGTCGTAAAAACAAGAGCTTGGAGAAGGGGCTTTCGTTGGTCCACGGTGGCACATTCAATGTCGAATTTAAATCCTGGATAGAGCTTAGCGGACGGGGATACCGATAGTGCACAGTATAAACAGAGTGCTCGCCTCGAGGTACCATTCTTCGCCCAGACATAGAAATATATCACTCGAACCTTGGAGCTCCGCTTCCTGCTCAAGCGTCAACTAGTGCATTCCACCACATGTGATGGAATGTAGTGTGGACATGAGTATGCTCGGGCAGATTATGGGGGTTACGCTCAAGCACGATCTAATCGAGAGGACCCCATGCTTGAGCCTAGTCCCTTGTGATTTGCTTTTCTGTATTATCCCGATATCACCGAACTAGCATACAAGCAGCCAAAACCCACAAGATAAACTAGACTAATAAATCAGTGCCATGGGTAGATCCATCTCGCATCACTCCTCCCTAGCTACCACGGTTAACTACTGTCCGGCAACCCGAGGCCACAACAAAATACTTAAACGACTTAATGTTATATCATGTTAAACCATGCCACCTCAACCGCCAACAGTGTTACATCATGAAGCTACCGAATATCTCAATCCACAGAACATGTAGAGCTCCCCATCACGGCGGCCAATAACCTTTCCACCACAAGGGCACCTCCACATACCTACCCCCTATGCCCCACCGTAGCCACAGGGGTTGGCTCCTTATCAACAATAGAACCCGGCGGGGGACCTCGATCACCTGAGTCTTCCACCAAGGCCACTGTCTCTGACAAACCCTCTTCGTCCGGCACTCCTTGGCTCTTTCCCTTGCATTCCGCCCCAGCACAGCAGGGCCAGAGGCACCAGCAACACGTACGTTTGCTAGGAGGCGGCAGCTCAATCGGGGCCTTAACGGAAGACGAAGCAAGAAGAGTAGAAACGAAGCCCGGGAAGGCAGGATCTCGGCGAGACTCCGGGCAGTGCGCGGGACCGACGGAGGCACAACGGCATCGCGGGGAGGCGACTGGGCCTGGGCCCCAACTGGAGATGAAGCGAGCGGAGACACAATAGCACCGCCGGGAGGGGGGCGATGCAGCGATAGATTCGACGGGAGCCGCGTGAACGAAAACAGGGTCCCAGGTGGCGATGACTCAACAAACATCCACGCCAACAAACATCCACGCCGTCGGCAAGGCAACAACCTCGGCAACCCGAGGTGTCACGACAGCCACAACTTCTAGCGCCACAGCATGAGAGAGCGGCTGGCTGAAACTTCTTCCATCGGTCCAAATGTATCGTCATCAATTCGATTTCCAACTACCAACACTTTAGATAATAAAACCACTCTTATCAAACACATAGACTACATGACAAGACATGTGAGCCGGAGCCATTGGCGCTATTTCATATGGCCATGTCGGTAGATTTTGGTAGCCAGGCACTACATATACAAGTAGTCCAATTTTAGTGCGCCCCGGTATCAGGAGGGGTGGAATTAAGGGCGCATCTGGTCGCGAGGCCAAACCGTCATTATACCCCTGATTATAGAGGTTTGCCACAAAACTCTTAAGTGGCATGTCCGGTCGACATGAAAACTCAACAATCAAAATGAGATAATGATGCCAAAATGAAGGTTTGTTTGTGAAATACTGATCCAACCAGTATTTCATTTTGGAACCGTGTGCAGGGGTTAAAGCCACACACTATGATACTACCGCCAATTTAGGGAATGAAAAAATGAAAAAATAAGTATTGCAATACGAGTGCCAATGTGCTCCTCATGATAATTACCCCGGTTTCTCTGCATGGTTCTTTTTGAATTGATCGCCCTAGCGACCAGACACGGTTCTTGGAACTTGAGAATGGACAATTATGACAACCCGTGATTATTGCGATTGCCAGCTGCACCCTACAATACATTTTGTGTTTACGAAGGTTTGAATAGTCCTAGATGACCACACGCGCTCTGAGTTTTTTCGCGAAACTTGATTTACCCTCTCACTTGGATACTCAAAAACTCTTTACAATCCGACAGAGCAAGCGAATGTGATCCGGCATACACGAGCACAATCGAGCAGTGCACCTGTTTCAGCTAATCTGGAAGATCGTAAGGGTCCTGCCCGAGTATGACCTGATATGGCCATATGCAAGTTTGGCGGTGCCAGGATAATAATAAATCATTGAAGCCCATTACTAGCGACAACTCAATTCCATCGCCGCCCCGCGTGGAGTGAATTTTCCCATGCGGCACCTCCAATCCGCAATTTTTTCGCTCAGGAGAAATACTAAGGGAAGTTCTCAGAAAATTCGACGCGGACCGGGTGTCTCGCGTCACCACCCGTATCCGGGTGCAAACAGATCACCACCGTCGGGTTATCCCTGGAAACGGTGAGGGAAATGGAGGAGACGGACCGGACCAGGGAATCTGCCATTATTATTGGGATATATCAAGGTTGGGGGTCGAGTAGGCATTATCCGGGGGGGGTATTTAGGTAGTCATTCTCCGGTTTCTGGGCCCGTTGGGGATGTACCGTATGGGGTTCATTCGTGGATACCAGGCGGTCCTTCTTTTAATCACCTGGCTTGGTTTGGCATTTCTGTTGACATTAGCGTTCACGGGCAAGTATGCCTGTGAGGTAAGTCTCTGTCGACCATTACTTCTGTATTGGACTAGCCTTTTCAACGGTAATCTCCCAACTCACGTTTTTGCTTGCTTAACCCAGTATGAGTACTGCATGCATGGCCGCCCTGGGAATTGTCAGCTGCAACGCTCGAGTAAGTCCGGTTCCTGGTTTCCAATCATTACCCGCCCCCCCCCCGCGAAATGATCGGCTCGAGCACGGAATCATATTCTGTGTGGTCCCTTTACACAGGGACTATATTCCGCAGTACCCGCATAGCCCGGAGGGGGGGGGTGGTACAAGCCGTAACTAAATTTTCCCTTTTCTTTTCAGAGTCACTCTGCAGAGAGATGCGAAGTACCCCTTTCACCGCAATTTCTTTAGCCATTGACACGATCAGATGACCTCGATCATTCGTGTCCCTCGGCCATGCCCGTGTCTATGACCGGCGGGCGCTAGGGACATTGCTATTGACCTCCGGGCTGAAAAGAACCCTGGACAAGCGATGTCCACTGTTTAAATATCTCTCATTAGTTACCGGGGGGTTCATAGAGTGGGCTATCTTACCGCCGCCTGTCCCTTTCCAGCCAAGTAAAATTCTCCATAACAGTTCGAATTCCACGAACGAGAAGTAAAATTTAAGTGAAATCAGGGCCATTTCGAACTAGCACATGCCAAATAAGATGATACAGTTTTGTTTCGCCATTTTTTCGTTTCGGTTCGGTTCGGTTCGGCTTGTCGCTTCACCAAGCACCACGGCCTCAAAACGTGGTGTGGCGCCCGGCTGCTGTCATCAGCAAGTTGCCACATATCGGAGCTACGCCACGATGCACCTTGGATATTTTGTCAAACATATCGTGCACCTACCGGCAACGTACTGTACCTTGCAAAGATAGAACATGCAAACCAGACCTCGGCGCTCCTCACCACATGCTACCGTAATTCGAACCTCATCCCCTGGTGCCGAAAAACCGCGGGAAGGGCCCCGAAAGTGTGGTAAAACATACGAACGGCAACATCGTCGGGGAATATGGCCAAAATTATGCTCCCTGAATTTACATTAAGTAGGAGGGGAACTTCCTGGTTTTCGTTATCTGAGTGCATTTTTTCCACATGCGCATAGAGTAGCAATGGGCTACAGCCAATCGAATGGTTAGATTCAGCCGTGATCTAGTCCGGTCGAGATTGTACCCTGCCACCAAGGCCTTGTGCCCCCCGGCCGACCGTCTGGTTTAATCTCGCAGCAACCTAGGTCAAAGCCGCAGATGCACGGACAAGGCTGCCAGATATACAAGTAGTACCAGTAGCTGAGAAAAAGCTGTCGGATGCCTAGGTAAAGTGGTTTTTTTCCGCACCAGGCCAGTGCCAAATCCAGACGGACTACCGGTCACCATTTGGGTCCACGGGAAGAAAAGCTCTACCACATCAAGAAAATCGCCATACAAAGTAATGCGATACCAGCACCAAAATGATAATCACTAACCGCTATCCTAGCAGGACGAGATTTTTTTTTTTTATCTCTCTCGACCATCATCCATTAAAACTACAGATGATAGATGTGTACTGTCGGGGCACTATAGGTGTTGGGGGAGCTGTAAGTCTTGGCCAAAGCGCGGGTGTGTGTCCCGGGAGGTGTTTCCTTTACTATTACTCTGTTAAGGGCATTATCTATATGTGTACGTCGCGGGTGCTCAAGCGGGTAGCATGGTTGGCCCTTGTATAGTTCTTGGACACAGGTCATCGTTGGCAGGTCCAAGTACCGCCAAAAACACACCAAAATGGTGCAAATTCAAGGTAACGAAAATCGCAAATTGTATCCTCATCTCTTAATCGATTGGAACAAAAAATATATCAATAGATGGCGGACAACCTGAGGACTCTGAAATTCATATCTCTGTGACCAAGTCATTTGTTCACTGAGCAGCCCAGTACTTGGTGTAGCCTATTCTAAAAACTAACCTAACCGCCAAGAATTTGTATGGGCACTCATACAAAAAGATACTCGCTCCCGAAATCACCAATTCCACATCACAGTTTACGCAATATTGGACCATATGCTTCAAGGTTTAAATCTCAGAATCAAAACACATCAAATCATTATTTCAGGAAGAGTTGAACTACTTCCACTCCAGGTGGTTGAGTTATGGCGAAGTGAAAAGAAGTAGTTTTGGTATAAAAGTGGCTATCAACGATGACTTTTGTCACCGAACTGGTCATCATATCGTGTGAAACGTACAGGAGAGGAGAGGGTGCATGTGCTATATTGCTATGATACGATGGAAAGGAAGAAATCACTTTTAAGTTTTATTCACCCCCCCCCCCCTAGCACCTCACCACCAAACGTATTCCTGCATATCACATTTTACTTTAGCACTTCCCTGCCATCTTTCTCCCTAATACCCAAGCTCCCCGAATCGTGGCCAAACCGGCACCCTCATCATTGATTCCCGCTATTCTTACAGCCAGCAGGAGTCAACAGTGAGCCACAACAACGAGGATACCTAATAGATTGCTCTCTTTCCCCACTAAAACTTACTTACCGGAGCAAATTCAGCCTTTCGGTGAACCGTAAAAGAGGAAAATAAAACCCTCCCTGTAAGTTAAACCATACCATTAAAGTCTTGATATATCATCCTTTCTTTCTCTTTCTAACGGGAGGTATCTACATGCCGTTACCCTACAGTTTTAGTTTTGGTGGGGGTGGTGGGGTATCATACCCTAATTTATTGATGCGTTGCGCCTCTGTTTCCGGAAGTTATCAGCAGGTGATTTGAGCCCTATTTTTGTATGGTGTGAAAGTATCGCGTGGAAGCTACCGTAGCAGTGGTTGTGCGGAGGGGTTCAATGGCTGTGAATGGAGCATCGTTGTAGGATCTCAAGCGATTGAGGAATAAAAAAGAAGGTATCATACTATACGAGTTTGGATAGAGTGTTTCTGGTGTAGTGACCTAACCTATCTTGGATTTCATAGCATTTGTCCTGACGTGGGACTGCTCTTTTTGCTTTCTAGATGTCCCAGGTAAGGGACTGGCTTTCCCGCACTAGGGTAGTAGACTTGGGGGGTTCTGGCAAAAAAATACCGGGAACCTTTTCGTTCGGCTGTTAGGCGGATTTGTTGCGTGAGGTTTTGGTATTTCCTGATTGCTGGTAGATGTTTTGGGTTTTCGAGCGTTTCTTGGAGGGCTTGAAATTTTTCTGCTATCACGGTGCTTACTATACAGTGGGAGCGGGGTCTGCCGGTGGGGGGGAGCGGTCCCAGGCGAGCTTGGGGTATGATATGAACACTACTTTCTATCTTAACACCCCCCCACCTCCTACCCAGTTAAATTGTAGGCTCAAGTGGATTTTGCGATGAATGTGGGAGGTTTCTGTGGTGTCGATATCCTCCAGCGTCCGTTAAACCGCCTTATTTTCTGGTCTCCGTCTGTGATGGCACTCATCAGGAGTTTGGTGTCTAAATATCAGGTTTGGGATGTATATATTTTCCATTTGTCAGGTCACCCGAGTTGAACAATTTCCCTTTCCACTCTGGATCGAGAGTAGTGTGTCACTTCCCGGACTGGGATAAATCCCTTTTCTTTTTGTTAAGTGCGATGTTTTCCCCAGATTGGGTTAATCAAGTACCGATATTTATGCATTGCGGGGAGCTTGCGGATTCGCACCGAGATGTGAAACGGCGACTAATAATTTTGGAAAATCTCGCTCGCCCCCCCCCCTTCCCCGAGCTTCACTTCCTGATGGGGCACTGGTAACGCAATACCCTCGATGGGCCGGCCAGAATCGGAGAAAGGTGCAAAGTAAGGGTAAAGGGTACAAAGCCACAACTCTTCCAGTGCAAAAGTAGACTCGTGGGGCCTCGATATATTGTCGATCTGTAACGCATCGGGGTAGAACGCGCAAGGTACGCGCAAAGTCAATGGGAGGAGGTTGAAAAGGGAGCCGGGTCTGATAAAGCCCAATTACCCCACACCCCATTCTCTTCGGGCCTAAAGATGCCCGTGCCGGATTTGATAGTGCTAGGTTCGGAATTGGCTGTGCTGGAATAGATCTCTTCCAAACTTGCGGCTAGCGGGTCGTGAGGGACTAGTTGCGAACGTAACATGCTAAGAGATTTCCTGTTACCATCGTATCATAATTTGATATGGCCATCTCGCCTTGCATCTCGGTGCTAACTTATACTTTTTACAACTACGCTGGTCCTTTCCCTTGATCGACTTTTTATCAGTGTATTAATGTTTTATACTGTTGGGACGGCTGATGGAAACGGTGCTTAGAACTGACAAACTTATTCGGTACGGTACTATACTTACCGAACTGGTGCTCCGCAGTTGGTCCACTCGTCATGAAAGGTTATTGCGTTGTGGCTCATAAGAACCTTTGTGCAGATTGCTTATCATTTCGCGCACTTAACTTAGCCCGGGCAACTGGAAGGAGCCTTACAGTAATCATGTTTACAACCCGGTGGAAAAGGGCCTTGAACAGGCGAGGTCCACTTTCTGAATTGTGTCCATTTCGTACTGTACGCTTTCTCGTACGTACGTAGCCAGGTCAAACTGTATTTCTCGCCAAGGTTCGCCGGGATGATGTGAATTTCGGGAAAAGAGGTAATTTACCTATCAATGATATCACCAAAAACAAAAGATAGTCACTAACTACTATCCTATTAGCCTAGGGTAGTATTGTTATTTTTTGTCTTTTTTCTTGTCAATCAGACTTTACATCTACGGATATTAGATGTATACTGGCGGGAGAATTATTGGTATTGGAAAGGCTCTCGGTATTAGTTGTGGGGTAGATATGGATCCTCGGGAGTGGCTTCTTTGACTCCATTAAGGGTTTTATCGATACGTAGCAAGTGGGTAGTATACTGGTAGTTCGCCCTTGTAGTGAAATAATCGAGGGCCAAAGACCTCACAGCATGGTTGTGGTGGAACTTTTGGCATGAGTAGTAAGTTATACAAGTACTAAATTTGACTTGGGCTTAATTCTGGACAGATTTATTGAGCGTGACAGATTTTCGACAACGAGGCTTACAGAGAGAAGTTTGGACACTTGGTTGTGTTACGAATGGAAGGTTTTTGGTTGTGCAGCGGAAGATTGTTGATTAAGTTCTCTACCTAGCTAAGCGAAACATGACCGGTACAGATATACCCAATCTCAATGACGCAATCCATGATGTGGAATACACACTTCCACGCAAGCTCTAGTATATGGAATAGTGAGGAGGAAGCACAAGTTAATCTCCCCATAACACCTCCGCTATAGCAATCCATCTGCCTGGAGGACCATATCTTAACACTCCCACCCTTCCTCTCACTATCCGTACCTGTTCTCGTGGAAGATAAAGAGCAAAAGACAAAGATTTGGCCAGCCTCATTAAAAACCTATCATGCTGCTTGTGATAAGAAAAAAGAGTACCGCCTACATGATAACTGCAATAAGTGTAAGAGCAAAACAAGCATAGAGAATAAACAGGACTTTATGAGTGATCTATACTAAGAGTCCAAAAAGTCCTAAGGCCTTAACATGCTTCTGATGGAGATCTCGAGTAAGGGGTTTAGTAAGAATATCTGCCGTCATCTCCGAAGACTGCAGTTATTCCAGAGAAATGAGACCATTCCGAAAAGAATCCCAGACATGGTGATACTGAATGGCAATATGTTTGGACCGCTCGTTTAACCTTGGTTGCTCAACCAGTTGAAGAGCACACTTGTTGTCACAAAACAGTCTCTGAGGTTTGTAGTCGGTACTAGTGATCTCATGGTAAAGTCGGTTGAGCCAGATGGCTTCTCGGGAGGCCTCTGAGTGTGCAACATATTCTGACTCTGTTGTTGAGAGAGCTACTAGGCTCTGTTTCTTTGAATTCCAGGAAATCGAAGCTCCAGCCAAGGTAAACACATAGCCAGAAGTTGATTTGGAATCCTGTAGATCACCCGCAAAGTCCGAATCACGAAACCTATCAATATTTTGCACCGAATTCCTGTGATAGTAAAGTCCTAAATGCATTGTGCCCTTGATATAACATAGCAGTCTTTTCAGGGCAGCTAGGTGAAGGGCACTTGGGTTGATACTAAACTTACTAAGTATTCCAACGGTATACGATATATCTGGCCTTGTACCAACAGCAAGGTACATCAAAGAACCTAGGATTGACTGGTATTCCACCTTGTTCTCTTTATCGCAGTCTGGTGTCGTGTGAACAAGTCGCTTTACCTCCAGCAGAGTAGAAACGCCATTACGGTCTGCCATCCCAAAGCGATTTAAGATAGTTTGAATGAAGTGTTTCTGGTGAAGGAAGAGATAGTCCTCTCCGTTGATAATCTCTAAACCTAGAAATTGCTTCACAGGCCTAAGATCACTTATTTTGTACTTTCCTGCGAGTCTGGTCTTAAACTCTGCAATCCGACCTGGAGTCGCAGATAGTAGCAGAATATCGTCCTCATAGAGAATCAAGAAGAGACCACGATCCTTGGTAAAGTAGAGATTTGGATCATTGTCTGACTTCCTAAGACCAATGCATCCAAGAAAGCTATCTATGTTCTGGTACCATAGGCGGGGCGCCTCCTTTAGACCATAAAGCGCTTTGTTGAGCCTTAGAATTGAGTCCTGAGATCCTGAGTCTTGGGTTGGCTTGAGCCACTCAATACCCTCCAGCATTTCCATGTAGACAGTATCCTCCAGATATGGATTGAGAAATGACGTGCAGACATCAAGGTGTTGAATCTTCCACCTATTGAGTGTAGCGAGAGCCAAAACTAGTCTTATACTTGTTAGCCGTGCAACTGGAGCAAAGGTCTCACCAAATATCTGCTGCTCGTAACCTTTAATAACGAGGCGCACTTTAAAGCGGATTGATCCATCCGGATTTCTCTTCTTTCTAAACACCCATTTACATCCAATCGGGTGCACGCCATGCCCAACACTAGATAACAGACCATGTCTCATTATCTTCTAGGGACTTGAACTCCTCCCCCATAGCGGTTTTCCATTCCTGGCAGGACCTCGACTTCAGGGAATCCCGGTAGCTAGTCGGTTCCCCTTCAGTGTCATCATCTGCCCCTAACCCCATCATCGTATGAATAGCGGAATGAGCACTGGGGTGCCCCTTTGCAGCAACTCTCTGAGATCTGCGCAAATTCACAACTTTGGGGACTTGGGAGGGTTCATCAAGACTTATACTTCCTACAGGAGATGCTTCTTCATACCGGTCTTCAGTCGTCACTGCACCAGGTATGGACTGATCGAGCTCAATCTCAAGACCAGAATTATCACACTCATAGGTCCCTTTAAACCCAGAGTCCTCCACCCGTACGCGCGGGGGAGTAGGTGCTGTCTGCTCTCTGAGACCAGCGACCTCTTCCAGAGCTGGCAGTCCCTGTGTGCTCGACAGTACTCCAGGTGGGCTTGCCAACTCTGAGTCCTCCTCAGGAGGCATATCCTCAGAAATGCAAGAGCGCAGAATCTCAACTTCACTTGCATGCTCATCACGAGTTCCCAAGACTCGTAGCTCCTCAAACAAAACATCGGAAACCTCAATCACACGACTACTCCGTGGATCCCACAGTCTCCAAATCTTTCCAGTGTCATGTACGTAGCCTAAGAATATACACTCTCTTGATCGTTCTGAGAACTTCCCTTTTCTCAACTCTTTAGGAATAAACCTGTAGGCAACACATCCGAATCTTCTTAAATGCCCCAGTTCTGGCTTCTTGCCCTTTAGCTTCTCATATGGAGTAATTCCAGCAATAGACTGTGAGAGAGTGCGCTCATGAAGATAGACCGCAGTTCGGACTGCCTCAGCCCAAAAGTCATCTTCCAATTTGGAATCTATTAGCATTGCACGGGCTTTGGTAACAATAGTTCTAATCATGCGCTCAGAGACGCCATTTTTGGATTGAGTATAAGGGGGACTTGGTTCAAAGGATATGCCACCCGCACGCAAAATTCCACGAAATAAGGAGTTATCATACTCTCCTTGGCCGTTGTCACACCGGAAGCGAGTAATTGGCCAGGCTGGATACTCCTTTTCTAATCTAGCCTGCAGACCTTGAAAGACGGCAACAACTTCAGTAGATGACTTTGTTCGCAAGATGTAGACCCATGTTGCTCTAGTAAAGTCATTGATATAGAGCATGAAATACCGGAAGCCAGACTTGGAGGGAGGATTAATCGGACCACATAAGTCCGAGTGTAGGAGCTCGAATGGCTTTTTGGCTCTTGGCTGAGGCCTTTTCTCAAACCTGCGTGTATGCTTTGCCTTAACACATACTTGACAAAGGCTCTCCTGCCCTTCCTTGTCTCTTTGATATGCTTCTTCGGGACTTAGGATCTGAAGAGGCTTGTTGTTTAAATGTGCCAAACGCTGATGCCAGAGAGTCAAACTTGGCAGGGAAGTAGTGAGAGCGGTAGCAAATGGTGAGGGCTTTCTAGTTGCTTCTCCCACTGTTACATAGTATAGGCTATTCTTTAACATAGCAAGCTGTTCTTCATCTGAGCTATTATGCTTAATGTAACAAGAGTTGTTACAAAAACTGATCCGCCTTCCTTTTGAAAGACAACTAACGGACAACAGATTGTAAGTTCGGTCTGGAACGTAGAGAGCTTTAATAGTTATGCTCGAACGGGAAAGAGCAAGCGTGATATTCCCAAGACCAGTAGTGAAAACAGGTGAACCATCACCCAGGTATACTGTTATTGGTTGGGAAAGCCGCTTGAGTGAATAGAAAGCCAAACGGTCACAGCAAAGGTGATGGCTGGCTCCAGAGTCGACAATTCAAGTTCCGAGTTCGGGATCACTCATTTCCGTTCTCTTACCGACAATGCCAGCCAGTGCTTTGACAGAGGCAAAGGCTGCCCCCGTCTCGTCGCCTTCTCATCTCCTACTCCCACCAGATCTTGCACCATTCCTCTCTCGCTTCGCCTCCTCTGCTCGTCTACGGAGATCACATTCATCTTGCCGGTGTCCTGGGCGTAGACAATACCAACAAGTTTGACCAGAACCAGAGGAGCCTAAGGGTCCTCTATGACGATTGTAAGGAGGTGTGCGGAATGTAGAACGATTTTGTAGGTGAAAGCGATTGAGGGTGCTATGTGAGGTAAAGTTACCTCTTCCTCGAAAACCTCTCCTGCTGTAGGTAGTCAAGGCTGTCGGTGGTGAAATTGTCCTAGTTGGTACAGTTTCTGCCTTCCGGGTACGGTTGGAGGCTTCCCATTCAATTAGTGTAGAGATTACGCGGTCTGTAGTTTGTTCAGACTCAGGTCGATGGGTAATGATATCAATTATAGAGTCAAAAGACTTGGGTAAGGTCATTAAGAGGTGGCTAATGAAGGTTTCCTTTGGAATTGCCTGCTCAGTTCCACCAAGTTCCTTGCTGCATTCTAGTAGCTGAGTGATATAGTTGGCGACAGAGGAGTCAGGAGTAGGGCGTAGTTAGTTGAACTTTCTCAAGATAGCAGTTCTTCCCGCATGAGAGTTTGCCGTATCAAGCTTGGCCTTCAACTCCTTCCGCATAATGTGCGGATCTCTCAAGCCATGAAGATAGGCTTTCACTGAAGACTCACAAGAGGCATGAATAATGGCTGCCCCAATGCCTGCCCGCTTGTCAAAGTCGTTTGAATTGGTGTTTGGCCCTTGCGGGCCAACTTCCTCTCCCAGAACAATTGACAAGGCTTGTTCGGCTTGTAGGAAGAACTCAATATCACGCCGCCACTGACTCTAGTTTAGGTGGTTGAGCTTAGCCGTCTCACCATATTTACATCGGTACGTCCCCTTCTCAAGATTGCCGAGGGTGCTTGAGGTAAGGGACATGCTGTAGGTTTGTTTACTCAGTGGAGCAAAAGGTAGGAAGCGGAGGTTAGTGTTATATGGGCAGAGAAAATGTGTAGAAGAGAAAAGGAGCAGTTTCAATGAGAATAGAACCTTCTTATTTCATCAGAGATCAGTGTAGCTCACCGGGCTCATAACCTGTTACGAATTGAAGGTTTTTGGTTGTGCAGCGGAATATTGTTGTTTAAGTTCTCTACCTAGCTAAGCGAAACATGACTGGTACAGATATACCCAATCTCAATGACGCAATCCATGATGTGGAATACACACTTCCACGCAAGCTCTGGTATACAGAATAGTGAGGAGGAAGCACAAGTAAATCTCCCCGTAACACCTCCGCTATAGCAATCCATCTTCCTGGAGGACCATATCTTAACAGGTTGGACTGTACGGCAAGAAAAGGAGCGTACTGTGAAAGGCTTGGATGGATATCTTAAGAGAAAAACATTCCGGTAAACAAAAACAAGGAAAGGAAATGGGTAGAGAAACGAATTATTGATAGACCAAGTACAGGTGACTGAGTAAAGAGAGAGAGAGAGCAGACAATGAATCAAAACAACTAGCGAAGGAAGGTAGGCCCCCTTTTATCCTTCATGGATTATGCAGCTCCTTTCGCTCACAATTCCAGCATATACCAAAATACTTGATCACATTCGACTTCGGTAAGCTCCCATTTGCCACATCATGGCCAGTTCTTCTGGTTTCCTTCCGAGAGAGGGGGTTAATGTCCAAGCGTATGATCTCAGAGAGGATATGACCGAGCCAAGGCAGAGGTTCTTCCACGATCAACAGCCGTGGGGGGTCGGATGGGTGTTTGATATTATGGCACCAGTGATCATCTTGCGAATGGTGCCCCACAAGTTCGACGCGTGGAATGGCTGTTGTGCGTATGATATATGGAAGGGTTAGCGTTGTTTTAGAATCCGATCAGCAAAATGCGCAATAGCGTATTAGGGTTAGGGTTTTTGAAGAGCGTCTCTGGTGGGGGCAGATATGCGGTGGGAAGTTGAAACACTTTCTTCCCGTCTACCAGCGCGACTCCTGTCCCAATAGCGACACTATACTAATCCAATTTTTCTCCCGTTTCAGGGCCAAGCTGGGAGCGGCGGGCCCCCCGTGCGTTGTTGCCTCCCAGGCTTATGCAATGTTGATAGGGCCAGCATGCGGAGTGCTATCTTGACAATCTTGACGCTGGGATCCATGAGTAAGGCAACTGAACACCCACTGCGAGCAGCGAAACTGCCTGTTAAAAATTGTGGATACTTCTGGGCATGCTTGGATGCTTGGATGTTCTCTCGTGGTTTCACATGAAGGTTTCGGAAATGCTTGGGATTAACCTATCGGGCGGAAGCAGGACAGGAGAGTCGGGGGGGGTGGAGGATTGACTGTGCGGAGGCTACCAACAGTGGGAGTTTTTGTGAACCCGGGACTCTTTTTTTAGCATGAGAGTAAGTAGAGGGAAGGGGCACTTGGGTTGACAAAAGTGGATGTATGTGGTGATTGATGGAAGGATTGGATGATACTTTGGTTGCGATTCATAAATCCTCCTGCCTATACCGTTAGGTTAGTTGGGCTGAGTGCTGGAGCGGGAGAGAGGGAGAGTTGAATGGGAACGAGCCAACCTCCCCCTACTGCCTCTGAGTTGTGCGCTGGCGATCGCAGTGGTATTTCTGTTGCCCTAATGATCGCCGCCGTTTAAAACTAGGATAACTGACCATGTCTTCTACAGACCACCACAGCCTGTTTGCCATGAATGCCATGGATAGTCCTGCTAGAGGCCATATTTTGAGGATACAGCCCCATCATGTGGAATAAAAGGTGTCGCGGTTAAGAGAGAGAAAAGGCCTAGGGGTTCTCGACTAAGGACCTAGTTCACCGCAAAGCTTTTAGCCCCATCGAGAAGGTGTGGTAGCACAGCCGGCGATACCTCTGGGTATGATACGCAAGCGCAATCGGATAAACCAGACGGGGATCCGCTTATTGCTACAAATACTGATGGCTCACAAACCAGGCGTCAGCTACTATACTATCTCCCCTTTCGTACAAGTAGATTTAGGAGAACACAGCTTTTGGTAGTTCCTACGAGCGGGGCTGTTTTTTTGGCTGGTGTTGCTGCCCTGCTCATGAGCCTTGCCGCAGGCGGTTTCACCGGCAAAAAATAACTGACCGTAAGCTCGCAACAACAGGAAAAACCACCACATACCGGTAAATCTCCCAACTAACCAAGACCAGGTGAAAATCTCTATCGTGGATAGTGCTCATCAAGGTGGAAATTATCTCAAAAAGAACATTTACTAGTGTAGTCGATCTATTTCGATCTGTCCTACGACTTTGAAAAATAGGGCTGACAGCAGTCGCCGTTCAGATAGTTGATAGGTAACAATACTCACCCCCCCCGCATGATATGGATAATAGGCACGGATCGGAAATTATCCGTTGTATCGGTGTGTGTGGACGTGGTGGGTTACTAGTACCAGTAACATGTATACCTCCGTACTGTACTCATAGCGGCGGGGGTTGAAGATGGGAAAGGTTGGCGCCGGACAAAGGGAGCGGTTTCGGGGTTCTCCACACGGGACAGAAGGAGGGAGGAAGGGGAAGATGAAAAAGGGGAAGAAAATATACATTCAACAAATATGTCCGACCTTGTTGAAAATGTAGAAGAAAACTTCCTGCAAGATCTTCACGTTTTCTCGAGATGCGTTCCAAGTCAATATGCTGCGGGTACAGGGTCGGCTATCAATAGAGTAAATTGTTTTCCAACCGATGCGAGCATATTGAGATCTCAGAAGGGACCCGCCCTACTGGCGGTATGGGTGGGAGTCGGGTGACAAGGTAGACGGAATCAGGCAAATTTAACGAGTGAAATACTGTACCGGTACTGCACTTGTGCGACATGAATGATGGACTGATGTGGGGTCGCTCAGCGTCTGTCTTCCGTGCACACCCATTCTTTTTAGGTGAAGGATACCAGCAGGATAACCTTATCTCTTCCCAACCCTTCCACGCTTCAACCCTTCCAGACCTGGTTGAATATCTCGCGAACATTCAAGAGGGCATTCAATCCCTACCCAGCGAAAACGCAGCCTCTTACGACTTGATCATTCATCAATCACATGGGCAATAAGTCATCAAAGACGGACTCCGAGGACCCTTCCTCATCCGAACGGTATGCTTTTGAGTTTTTATCTAGTCCCTATTCGTTTGCTTAATATTAGTAGTCGGTCACGTACAATGGTCAACAATGAGACCCATGGCCACGGTAGCGGCAACACTGGTTCCGGCAATATGATCAACTCCGGGAACATCATCAATTTCAACAGCGGGCGCACGGGCCCGTCCGGGGACTTTGCCGAAATTTTGCGATGCCTATACACTTCGCAATACAAGAACCATAGAGGTCGGATTCGTGAGCCAGTGGAGAGAACATGCACTTGGATTATAGAACATCCAAAGTATAAAGAGTGGTTGGAAAAGGAGAATTCTGGCCTCCTCTGGCTGTCGGCGGACCCAGGTTGCGGGAAATCAGTCACCGCTTCTTTCCTTGTAAAGCATCTGCAAATCCATACGGACGCCACAGTTTGCTATTTTTTCTTCAAAGATGACAACGATGAACAGAGGCGCGCAACACTCGCTCTTTGTGCTATACTACATCAACTTTTTATGCAGAAAGAGACGCTCTCCAGCTACGCCGAGAGAGAGTTTAAGGGTAAAGGAAAGGGATTTACCGAGGAGGTCGATACATTGTGGGATATTTTGGTTGGAGCAGTAGCTGAGGGGGGGGGTGGCAATGTAATTTGTGTGGTGGACGCGCTGGACGAGTGTGAGGAGGGGACTCTGGGTCGGCTCATCGATCATGTCACTAGTCTACCTGGGTCACAGACTTCCGATATTCCGTTAAAATTCCTAGTCACGAGTCGCCCCTACCAAAAGATCGAGAGACAGCTTGGCTCACCCACAACCACTATCCGGCTGAAAGGGGAGGAAGAGGTCCCCGCCATTTCTGCTGATGTTATTCGTGTCATAGACAAGGGCATTGACGACCTTGAGTCGCAATGGGAACAGCCCGGGGGGCTGGGAGATGTGCGAAAGGTTCTCGTATCGTCTGCCGATCGGACATTCCTTTGGGTTTCCCTTATTCTAGAGATTTTGAAGAATAGCGAGGATGGATCGCCGGAGGTGCTTACCGAAATTGCCTCCAGTGCACCACCCAATATAGCAGAAATATACACCAAGATTCTGGATAAAAGCACAAACCCCGAAACCTCCCGACGAATCCTGAATATAGTTGTAGCAGCAAAAAGACCCCTTACGGTACGAGAGATGAACATCGCATTCCGTATCAGGCCGGAGCACAAGACAAGCGAGGATATCAAGGGTAGGGGTGGCGGGTTCGAAAAGACAGTGAAATATTTGTGCGGACTTTTCGTGCGGGTCATTGATGACAAAATCTATCTTGTTCACCAGACCGCGAGGGAGTTCCTGCTTCAGGGACCTTCGCCCGGACTGGGTAAATGGCAGTATACCCTATGCCTGAAGAATTCAAACTATATACTAGCTGACATTTGTATCTCCTATCTTTCACTTGAGGACTTTGAAAAGGACCCATTACCGCAGGTTGCCAACCGCCACTATCCAAGCCAAGAATTTCTTGAGTATCTCAAGAAATATGCCTTTCTTTATTATGCAGCCAAAAACTGGGCGAACCATTTCCGAGATTCGGGGGATCAGCAGATGGGATTATTCGAGGCGACACGACGGATTTGCAAAGCCGGATCTAAACGCTCGATGACATGGCTTAAGCTGTACTGGCTCACCTTTGGGGATACATGCTACACAGATTTCACACATTTGATGATAGCATCGTGGTTTAGGCATGGGGGTGCGGTGCGGCAACTCTTGGCGGAGGATGGAGATCTGAATGTTCGATGGAAGAAGCATGGCACCGCGTTAAACATAGCAGTGTTCCGGCAAGACGAGAACATTGCCAAAATGCTGATTGAAAAGAACGTCAAAGTCTATCTCGGTGAGAAGGAGTATAACATCTTGGAGGTGAAGAGACCTGTTGGTTTTAAATGACTACGATAATGAATAACTAACAATAAATTGACTATTCTTTACAGACAGTAGGTGAATTGACGGTCATATATGAGAGCTAGCGCTGATCTAGGGGTCTATTTACATTATAGAAGGAAAGTAGAAGCGACAGATGGCGTGTCGTTCGTATTGACATGTTGCTAATGCTAGATAATTGCGAACTACAGCGCGTAAGTGAGCTGGACCTAGGATTTACGGCGACTCTGAGAACTAATGACGGATTGATATATGCGTCTAGAGTGTAAGTTGGCATTTTGAGTACTAGTGGATAACAAAATAAGATTTGCTAAGCGATCGAGTGATATAGGAGGTACGTAACGCGGTAAATAGCTCATAAGACAAACGTGACAGTTGATTAAGGAACCGCGGAGTGTTATAGCTGGTATGTGACTGGATCAAAAAAGCTGAAGGTGTAGGGAAATTTCTGACCAGGGACGCGCTGGATGACGCAGGAGGTAAGCAAATAGGATCAGACATGTTTCGCAGAAAAGGCAAGTGCTAACCGGTGACTCACTACAAATTGTAGCAAGTAAGTGAACAGGATAACCGCGGTGCTGGGGGGATGAAATTGCTTACCCCAGGCTGGCTGACTGGATGTTTTAGGATGTCAGTGAAGTGGATCGATCACACATCAGGGAAGAGGCAATTGTTGAAAACTGACACGGAATGTTGTAGATCGTAAGTGAATAAGATCAACCACGGTCCACGGTTCTAGGACGAGGAAATTTCTGACCATGGGTTCGGTGAAGCTGGTAGGTTGTAAGTGAACAGGACCTACCCCAGTTCGGAGAGGAGCCAGAAGCTAACCTCTGACACGCTGAATGTTATAGCTTGTAAGTAAACATTATCAACCATGGTTTCGGGGTAAGGCAATGACTAACCTCTGACTCGCTGAAATGCAATAGGAGGTAAGTGATCAGGACCTAGCACAGAGCTGGGGCAAGGCAATAGTTGACCTCTGACTTGCGGGATCTGGTAGATGGTAAGTGAACAGTATCAATCACTGTTCTGTGCGAGGCAATAGCAGACCGCTGACTGGCTGAAATGCGATAGGAGGTAAGGAAACAGTATCAAGCACGGTTCAATGACGAGGCAATAGCTGACCTCTGACTCGCCGAATGTTGTAGAGAGTAAGTGAACATCATCAATCACGGTTATGGGGCGAGGCAATAGCTGACCTCTGACTCGCCGAATGTTGTAGAGAGTAAGTGAAGATCATCAATCACGGTTATGGGGCGAGGCAATAGCTGACCTCTGACCCGCTGAATGTTGTAGTTGGTATGTGAATATCATCAATCACGGTTATGGGGCGAGGCAATAGCTGACCTCTGACTCGCTGAATGTTGTAGGATGTAAGTGAACAGCATCAATCACGGTTATGGGGCGAAGCAATAGCTGACCTCTGACTCGCCGAATGTTGTAGAGAGTAAGTGAATAGCATCAATCACGGTTATGGGGCGAGGCAATAGCTGACCTCTGACTCGCCGAATGTTGTAGCGGGCAAGTGAACATCATCAATCACGGTTATGGGGCGAGGCAATAGCTGACCTCTGACTCGCCGAATGTTGTAGAGTGTAAGTGAACATCATCAATCACGGTTATGGGGCGAGGCAATAGCTGACCTCTGACTCGCCGAATGTTGTAGGATGTATGTGAACATCATCAATCACGGTTATGGGGCGAGGCAATAGCTGACCTCTGACTCGCCGAATGTTGTAGAGAGTAAGTGAATATCATCAATCACGGTTATGGGGCGAGGCAAAAGCTGACCTCTGACTCGCTGAATGTTGTAGTTTGTAAGTGAACAGCATCAATCACGGTTATGGGGCGAGGCAATAGCTGACCTCTGACTCGCCGAATGTTGTAGTTGGTAAGTGAACATCATCAATCACGGTTATGGGGCGAGGCAATAGCTGACCTCTGACTCGCCGAATGTTGTAGAGTGTAAGTGAACATCATCAATCACGGTTATGGGGCGAGGCAATAGCTGACCTCTGACTCGCCGAATGTTGTAGCGTGTAAGTGAACATCATCAATCACGGTTATGGGGCGAGTCACTAGCTGACCTCTGACTCGCCGAGTGTTGTAGTTGGTAAGTGAACATCATCAATCACGGTTATGGGGCGAGGCAATAGCTGACCTCTGACTCGCCGAATGTTGTAGGGTGTAAGTGAACATCATCAATCACGGTTATGGGGTGAGGCAATAGCTGACCTCTGACTCGCTGAATGTTGTAGTTTGTAAGTGAACATCATCAATCACGGTTATGGGGCGAGGCAATAGCTGACCTCTGACTCGCCGAATGTTGTAGTTGGTAAGTGAACATCATCAATCACGGTTATGGGGCGAGGCAATAGCTGACCTCTGACTCGCCGAATGTTGTAGCCTGTAAGTGAACATCATCAATCACGGTTATGGGGCGAGGCAATAGCTGACCTCTGACTCGCCGAATGTTGTAGTTAGTAAGTGAACATCATCAATCACGGTTATGGGGCGAGGCAATAGCTGACCTCTGACTCGCCGAATGTTGTAGAGTGTAAGTGAACATCATCAATCACGGTTATGGGGCGAGGCAATAGCTGACCTCTGACTCGCCGAATGTTGTAGTTTGTAAGTGAACATCATCAATCACGGTTATGGGGCGAGGCAATAGCTGACCTCTGACTCGCCGAATGTTGTAGAGTGTATGTGAACAGCATCAATCACGGTTCCGGGGCGAGGCAATAGCTGACCTCTGACTCGCCGAATGTTGTAGGATGTAAGTGAACATCATCAATCACGGTTTTGGGGCGAGGCAATAGCTGACCTCTGACTCGCCGAATGTTGTAGAGAGTAAGTGAACATCATCAATCACGGTTATGGGGCGAGGCAATAGCTGACCTCTGACTCGCCGAATGTTGTAGGATGTATGTGAACAGCATCAATCACGGTTATGGGGCGAGGCAATAGTTGACCTCTGACTCGCTGAATGTTTTAGAAAGTAAGTAAACAGTATCAATCACGGTTATGGGTCGATGCAATAGCTGACCTCTGACTCGCCGAATGTTGTAGTGGGCAAGTGAACACTATCAATCACGGTTTTGAGGCGAGGCAATAGTTGACCTCTGACTCAATGAATGTTGTAGTGGGTAAGCGAACATCATCAATCACGGTTCTGGTGGGAGGCAGTTGCTAATATCTGACTCGCTGAATGTTGTAGGATGTAAGTCAACAGTATCAATCACCGTTCTGCGGCCATGCAATAGCTGACCTCTGACTCGCTGAACGTTTTAGGATGTAAGTCAACAGTATCAACCACCGTTGTGTGGCGATGCAATAGCTGACCTCTGACTCCCTGCATGTTGTAGACTGTAAGTGAACAGTATCACTTTCGGTTCTGTGACGAGGTAATTGCTGACCTCTGACTCGCTGAATGATGTAGGAAGTAACCGTTATCAACCATGGCTCTGTGGCGAAGCAATGACTAACCTCTGACTCGCTGAAATGCTATAGGAGGTAAGTGAAGAGTACCAACCATGGTTCTGGGGCGATGCAATTGCTGACCCGACTCCCGGAACTTTGAAGCACGTAAGTAACCAGGATCAACCACGGTTGTCTCGTCACGCATTTGCTGACACTCAATGTTGTAGATTGTGAGTGAACGTGGTCAATCATGGTCCAGGGATACCACAATTTCTGACCTCTCACTTGCTGAATGATGTAGTATGTAAGTAATAATGCTGAATCGCATTTCTGGGACGTGGTCACTGCTGACTTCTTAACTTTCCAACTGTTGTAGCCCGTAAGCCGATCACATCATCTCCGGTTCTGGGACCTGGCAATTCCTGACATCTGGCCCACTGAATGTTGCAGCTGGTAAGTAAATGCGATAAACCATTGTTCCGGGACCGGCAATTGTAGACCTGACCTGCCGAATGATATAGGATGTAAGTAAACATGATAAATCACATTTCTGTCACGAGGTAATTGCTGACCTCTAACTCGGTACATGCTGCAGATTGTAAGTACACTGGCCAACCACAATTCTTGGACGAGGCAATTCCTGACACCTGCTTTTTAAATTCTGTAGCTTGTAAGTGAGCTGGATCCTGCACCATTCTTGGCTGGAGCAGTATCTGACCCTTTGCCCCCGGAGCCTTCTAGAAAGTAAGCCAACCGCGTCAACGAGAGTCTTTCGGCAAGACAATTGCTAACAATACCCGGCTGCTTCGGTTATTCAGTCCGTAAGCTTGCCTACATACTCTCCGTGTTCTTTTTTGTTCCCTTTCACTGATCCCTCCCTCCACACCTTATAGATGGTTTGTAATCGAGACCTGATACGGTCCCTGTGAATGTCTTTGATTATACACTAATTGCATGAATCATGTTTACTTTCCTGGATAGGAGGTAAGCACCGCGAGCCTCCCGACCACTACCTCCTTGGAATTCTTGCTAACGAAATACAATTCTCCTGTCAAAGTTTGTATGCTGACCTTTACCCTCTCCTTCGAGCCACAACTGATACTCTCGGTGTTATGTTTCAGCTCGTTAGTAAAGCATTTTCACCCTCTCCCCCCTTCCCCTACTAACGCGCAGTGCACCGCATAACCGCTCGGACAATACAGAAAGTGAGTACTATGTGTTGATTACTGATGAAATTGTCTGCACGCGATTTCTGTTAACGTTTTTTAAAGCGCGTGAGTCCTTCCTGATTACTATCCCCACTCGTCTTGTAGCCTCTTATTGAATCCGCCAAAGTTCTGCATCCAGGACACGCCAGAACTACCTGACACCTTGCCTAGCCAGAGCATGGCCTTGTCCTAGACAGCCACTATTTGGGCAGGTAAGAATCATGCCCTGTTTTCCTTATCTCATGCTTCCAAGTCCTTCTTACCATTTAATAAATAAACCTTGCAAGATAGGTTTTTGATTCGGGGTCTGTCCCTCGTTCAATACGTTTGGCTCGCGGCAAGCTGGCCTTTTCCGTACTCTTTGTGGTTCTCTATCCTCGGATTTTGCTTCAGTGGGTCATGTGATATCTCTGTCGGGGTTTAGGGATTTTTGGGGGTCGGGTGTGGGTTGTTGTGTTTCTGTTCCTTTTTTACTGGCCTATTCAGAACTTTATCTTTTCGCAACAATATAACCTTGAACAACTACACCATAGTGGTAGAAGCGCGACATATAATGCATAAAGTTTTCGTAGAATATTGTTGTCAACGCGGCAACTTGGTAAAGTAACTGCATGGTAGCAGCACCTGGTGTAAGAAGGCACCAAAATTTCTGGGCTCCAGATTATTCCCCCGGGACCTGCCAACAGTTTTACCCAAAACCGGATGAGATAAGCGGTGGGAGATGACCGATCGGAGTTGTGACGAGGGAGAGAAAAGCAGGATAATCAAAGGCGGAATAAAAACTCAGGATGAAGTTGTGGCAGACAAGACCACGCATGAATGGAAAAACGCGGACGCACAGTGTGGGAACGACGGAAACCAGTGCTCTGCTCGAGGATTTTTAAACTAATCGGAGAGCAGGTTATCCACCCCCCAGTACTTTACGTAAGTAGCGCACTCAAGCTCATAACTCACAAGTATAATTGCAAGATAAGTCTGCCGCTGCCAAGTCTAAGTTATAACTAGGTCTGGTAACTGTATTTATCCCGTTCCGATTACTATAAAAATCGCCTAGTAAGATACCCTAGATGCTCTATATCGATCATCAGGTCTGGAATGGTGTATAAAGTGCGTGCCGAGCCCGAGGCACTGTTCCCGGTTTCCAAATCCTTCGCTATATTAGCGTGGCGCATTACCTAAACCATCTCTCATCCCTCCGGAAGCGTGCGACTGCATGGTGCAGGATCTGGATGGATTTTGGTAGTTGCGGGCTGATTGCGGACGTTCCTGGAGTCTGACGGATGGGGTGTACTGGATTGTTTTGGAGCTCTAGAGATTGGCGGAGGAGACTCTCTCTAGATGCCCTTACTTTGTTAAATTTATCACTTGAGCGCACGGAGGAATGGGCGTATCCGCGGAGACATAGAGGTAGGTGTATTAATCCATGGGAGGATAAAGATGCGTTCATTAGGTATTATTTACACACTTGCCTTTACCATTCTCATAGTTTAGAAGAACGAATTACGAAGCGTGGATCAACGAAGAGAACGAAGTTGTTTACCATACCTCACATATCTTCCCGTAGCAAAGTTCCGAAGGGTGACCCCGAGCAGCCGGTCCGTCCGGATTTGAGTGGTGCCGGAGCGGGCTTCGGGGAGGTTGCTTTTCCGAACCATGATCCGGGCCCGGCCTGTCTCACCTGCTGGTGGATGTTTTAAGGGATTACTTGAGTTTTATTGCTCGGAAATAATTTATTATTCAACGGGTGTAATTGTCTAAAATCACTCGGTTAATATTGTTGAAGGTTCTAGATGGATGTTGATTGATTGAGATAGATTGTGGGGGTTTCGGGAGTCTGGCGGAGAGTTCAGAGGTTCAATGGATTAGTGTGGAGGTTCAGAGATTGACAGGAGATTTTCCAGACATGTCTTTCCTTTGTTATCACGGGAGTGTATAGAGGAAAGGGTAGCATGCTTGGAGAAATTCGGATAGGTGTGGTGATTGAACGAATGTCCAGGATAGATTGTTTATGCTTTGCTTATACACGTGTCTTTACCATTAGTTTAGAAGAGAACGAACGGAGGTGACTTTCCATACCTTACGCTCTTGTCCACGTCCTGCGACAGTTCCCACATAGTCCTTTAGTTTCTCTCTCTACCGTTGCGCGAGTCAATCATTGACTGCTATACTCACTCATAAGAAATACATCTTCATTCGGGGTGGTTGGAGAGTTGTGTGAAGATGGGTATTGAGTGTCTTGAGATAGGACAGTATATTTGGGTATCATTACGGTTCATCAGTGGAAGACGTAGCACCAGGGGCATGTTTCTCCTGTTATCCTATTCCGAGCGATTAAAAGTAGAAATCCTGAAGGCTGTTCATAGATATCTTCGGATTACCTGGGCATCTAGCGTCCACTAAGAGCCTCGACAGGGCTAGTGACTGGCCACTAGGTATCACTGAGTTCCGACCGAATAACCTTGTTCTACCGTCTACCGCTACGTGAATCATGTTCCACCCCTTTCCACTGTTCTCGTTGTAGAACCACGGGCGTCCGAAGTGACCCCGACGCTTTATGACCCCCTCAAAAATACTCTCAGCCCATCTTCCCAATGAACCTTTTATCTCTAGAAATCTCACCCCTCCTCAGATCAGAAAATCGCATCATCACACCTCACAACAAAGTCTCGAGAGCAGAAACCTACACCACCATTTTCACCATACTAGAAACCAAAGATTTCCTACACCACTCGAGTTCCTAGAAAAACCCCCCGGCCGAGGTTGTCAGCACCATCCACGAAAGGTCTCTCCGAACGTCATCAGAGATATACAGGTACAAGTACAAATAGATCCATGGAGACTTATATCTCCGCTTCTTGCTCCAGCGTCAAGTAGTGGTATTTAGTCACGAGTATGCTCGAAAAGATTACGGGGATAATGCTTGAGCACAATCTAATCGAGAGGACCCCATGCTAGAATCTAGTCTTTTGTGATAGGTTTTTCCGCAATGAACTAAAAGTCTATGTTATCCTGATATCACCGGACCGGCATACAACCAGCACTCGAAACATACAAGATAAAATAAAAATAAAAATCAATATCACGAGCAGACCCATATCGCACCCCTCCTTCCAAGCCACCACGGTCCAAGACCGTCTCCCAACCCACGGCCGCAGCAACTGGTTTTATGCGAGCCCGCGCTGGGCGGTGCTACCCTGGCCGCTGATGATGCTGTATCGTGTGAGAATACTGAACAATGCCACACACAAAAACGGCAGGGCTCCTCATCAACCACAGAACCCCGCGGGGAACTCCCAGAACCTGAGTCCTCCGCGAAAGCCACCGGCTCTGATGAACCCTCTTCGTCCTGCACTTCCTTACTCTCTTCCCCTTTGCCTTTCACCCTACCATAGTAAGGCCGGAGGCACCATCAACACGTACGTCGCAAGGAGGCGACAGCTCAAGCGCGGCCACATTGGAGTGCGAAGCGACCGGAGGAGAAAAGAAGCCCGGGAGGGCGGGATCTCAGTGAGACTTCAAGCGGTTGACGGGACTACCGAAGATGCAGCGGCTTTGTGGAGAGGCTCGATCTGGGTCTCGACTGGAGATGAAGCGAGCGGAGACAAAATAGCAGCGGAGGGGGAGACGATGGAATAGGCTCGACAGTTGCCGTGAAAGAGAAAACGGAGTCCAGTTGAGTGGATGACTCCACAAACACTGAGGCTCAACGGTCGGCAAGGCAACAACCTCGGCAACTTGAGTCGCCACAGTAACCACGCACCCTCCGCTACGCCACGAGAAGGGTCTGCTCCAGCTGCTTTGGTACTCGTACAATATCGTATATCAAAATGTATCATAATGCACGATTTAAGCAGCTTTGTTTAATCTGTTTACTAACTGCCAACACTTTAGTAAAGCCAATTTTACTATTACTCAAAGGCCTGTGGACCGGCATCATTGGCGCTATTCTTTTCCTTTGGAATGCCCACCAAGCTCACAGCCGGCGTCGTGGTCTGTTACTTGGTCTAGCTCTCTTTTGTCCACGTTGGGAAACTTTGGCAGTCTGGCACCATATATAATTAAAGTCTGCTCTGGTATCCATGAGGTGAAATTAAGTCCTTTAGAAAAGCCTATTTATACTCTCTCTCGTAATGCTCAAAAACCCTTCACGAAATCCAATCTGTCACTTCAGCGACCTGTTCAGAGATCACGTGATCGAGCGTGATCGCGTATCGAGAAGTACCCTTGCGCACGCAAATCGGGCAGGTTACGAGGGTCCTTTTCGAGCGTGATCTGATCGCGTCCCTCGCTAACTGCAACTCAATTCCACTGCCGTCCCGGACGAAGTGGATTCTCCCATGCCATCCTGCCAATTCCGAATCCTTTCGCCCTTGGGAAACAGCATGGAGGTTCCGAGGAATTTGGATGTGGGTCGGGTGTCTCCCATGGTCGCCTTTAGTCATATATAAATTATAGAGTTCACTCACCTCTGTTCGGGAATCTCGGAGATGATGTGGGGAATCCATGAGGAAGTGGATAGGATATGGAAATCAGCTAGCATTGGGGGGGATACAAAGGGGTTTAGAACCGGTTGGGATTGGGGATATCTGTGGCGAATCTTTAGGTAGTCACACTTTGGGTCTGCGGTCGGTGAGGGATGTGTATGGTCCTTCATTAATTTCAGGAGGTATCGCCTATTTTTCGCACGTCTTGGTTTGGCATTTCTGTAGATATTGGAGGTCACGGGCAGGTATATGATGCCTGCAATTCGCTAGCCGTGATTGGTTTTGTTTGGCGGTGGTTTTGTTTGGGTGCATCTTTATTATTCAATGATTTTTTTTCAAACTCGCATACTTCCCGTCATTTAGTTAGCATCGCAGTGAAGAAGTGAAAAGCTGGATTCCGATGCACAAAACTCAATTTGGGAATGAAATATATACGTCCATTCAGTACCGAGTGCGTGACTGTCCTAGAGGATTGTCGGCTGAGAGGCGTGAGTAAATCCACTTCCCGGCTTCCAATCATTGCCTACCCACCCACTCCGAAATGATGGAGTCGAGTGCGGAATGATATCCTATGTGATCCGTTCGAATGGGCGATATGCTGCAGAACCTCCGGCGATCCAGAGGGGCGAATGGTACGAACAATAGCTATTTCAACCACACATTCTGCTACATGAAGAACAGGGTCCACTCAACTGCGGTTTTACTGATGGACATCATCAGATAGTCTCAACTGTAGCGGACCCCCGATCAGATTCTACGTGATTAGGGCCCTCCTGATCTGATCAATTTGCTCGCTCAGGGTTATTGCTCGAATCGGCTCCATCACATATAGCGATCCCAAACGACTAGACTGGCCACCGTTTTGGAAAGACTAACCTTAATCAATCGTAATTGTTCACATTAACCAGAGTCCAGCTGTACCCGGGGAACCTAGTTATCGAATCTTTCAGCAGCCTAAGTCAATGCCACTAGATGATTATGCCAGGCCTAGCTTCCGTTTTGGAACGCCAGTTTCCTGTTGCCGGGCTGTAGCGTCTCTGAAATAGCCTGGGCCAGTCAGGAGGTACCTAAAACCTGAAAGACTCGCCGCTTAGGTTCACTACTCAACAATAGCAATCATGATCGATCACTCGAGCTATATATTGATAATTTTTGAGAGAGAAATGGATTAAAGCTCAATTTTTGGTAACTTAGGCCCAGATAGGTTTATATCCTCAATCCTGGGGAAAGAAGGAAAATGCAACCAATAAAACAAAAGGTCAAGATTGGCAATATACGGGAGTCTGAGAGTCGAGAAGAAGCAGAACAAATAGGAATGGGATGAACATGAAATAAATGAAAACGGGACGTACCATAGTAACCATACTCGAGGAGTTGAATAGGGTATGGAAGGTTGAGGGAGGGATGACGAAGCGAGAGGAATCGAAATAATAATTGGTGCAGGGAGCAAACTGTTAAGGAATGAGACTAACTTATCTCTGTCAGGCGGATAATGACCAAGTTCAACATTGTACATTTCTGTCTTGTTAATCGTGTGAATCACCTACGATATTAACTAAAATACTACCTGTACCCCCACATGCTCGATAGCCTATTCTTAGAGAGACGCTCTAATATTAATTCTTCGACACCCTTCGCTTTGCGATTGACTTTTTATCAGAGTGAACAAAACTCCCGAAATCATCTATCACATTTGGACATGGGAAAGTAGCACTGAGAAAAGACAGGTCTTAATCGACAATACTGGGTCATGATCAAGCAATGGGCATGTTCGGGCTTGGTGAACTTCTACAAATTTGCCCGATAATTCGATAATGGGTCCTCCCGGCTAGATTATACTCTAGCAGAACCCTTATAACCCTCACTATCGCTAGCAGATGCTGAAATGAGCCATTACTATTGATAACCTCGCACAAAGAACCTTGGACAAGCAAGGTCCGCTATCTGAATAATTTATTTCTCCTCGATCAGGTCATTGAGGTCGATATGATAGCGCCACAAGTCCTATCCCCTCTCATCGCCGGGCCAAACTCTGCCTGCCGACATTTACCATAAAAATCTAAATTTTGGAAGCCTGATATAAATTTTAATGGGCAAGCGGGGTGATTTCGGATCTGAAATTTCCAAATAGGGCTATCCTATTTCTCTTTTTTTTTTTTTCATTTCATCCTTTCTCTTTTCGTTTCGTTTCCGCTTGGTCCCTTGACGACGTCCACCCCCTGCGAGAGGTTGCCATGGCCCCTGGCGGTTGTTATTAGCATGCTACCACGTTTTGGCGTTACGCCGTAATCTGCAGCATCTACAGTATATTGTGTCAAAATACCGTTCTTGTACCGGTGACGTATCTTGCATAGATAAGAAATGCAAGCCTGACCTAAATGTACAGTACCTCACCATACCTTAATTCCAACCTCACCTCTTGGCAGGGAAGCACGTGCTGAGGGAGAGAAGGAGCGGAAAAAAGTACAGCATAGCCGGGGAATATGGCCAAGCTTATGCTTTCGCGAGTTCAACAGGAGTTGAAGAGCGTTTTCTCTTTATCGCAATTCGAGCGGAGTTCTTCCGGACACATCTCGAGCATTTTATCAACAGAATACCGGTACGGGTGATGAGCTGTTGGGGAGAATACGGCTGGGGGAGGTGCTATGTTAGACTGGCGCTTCGGGCCAGCATAGAAGACCCGGTAGTATTTCGAGCGGCAATCGGAAAGATGTAAAATATATAATATGGATTGTGGAACTGTTGTTCTAAACACGGTTCCTGCCTTGGTTGCGAACCCGCCTACACACAAGGATGCTCCATCCCATTAACTCACTCAATTCGACTTCCTATTAGTATGCTGAAATGGGTGGGGCCTCGGGGGATTAATTGTCATAAAGAGAAGTAAAAATTAAATTACTGTTTTGAAATACGAAATAAACGCTTAGCGGAGGAGCACAATTACCCACCTCGTCCCAAGTTGGGGTGAGCGGGAATGCTTAAACAAAAGCGAATAGCCCCCGTACCGTATTCTTCCAAGTGTGATACGTTCGCAATATTACACCAACATCTGCTTCCAATTGTCATCAACCAGATATTGAAAGATAGATTTCCCAATTCCCTTGGCACACCTTACCCAATTTTATCTGACTGGGGTGAGGTCCAATGGAGAGATTTAATATTCGAGTGAAGTGCTTAGTTGGGCCCCTGCCTGTTCTTTGTGGTTTTTTTTTAAAAAAAAGGGAGCTTCCTGTGGCCTAAACACACAAAAACACGAGCCTGATCAAATATTACCGAATGATGTACTAGGATGGTGTACCAGCATGCGGAATAGCGTACAATCACCAAACCACAAAAGCGACCACGAAGACCAGCCAGGCAATTAGCCTACGGCAAGAAGGTGTCCGACCGGCGACTCGCAAGCTCTATAGATCTCAATGTAGAGGAAACGAATAGCCAAGGGATGCTTGGTCAGGGGGAAAACTCTGATTGCTGGGATAGGCCTAGGAGTGGAGAGGGTCGCCCATTCCGCTTGGGCGACTTGCTTGATTTCTTAACTAACAAACATTACAGAAAAGACGGGAGTATAAACAAACGCTTGTGGAGGGATTCTTCTCCCCCCGATCGCAGATATCCACCGGCGTGCACACATGTCGGGGCAAGTCTTCCGTTCCTTTCAGGCTTACGTGCTAACGAAAGAGAAATGGATACCACAAAGATTCCAGCGTAGTCCCTAGGACTTTTCCGTTTCCTACTCTCCACTTTCCGCCGCTCCCATTTCCGACTTGCCCGTTTCCGGCCGATGCACTATTCCCAAGCGCATAGCCGGAACCACAAACACGGACGAACAAACGGCGAACGGCATATGAGGTAGTAACCGGCGACGACGGAGATGCGAACGAGTATGCCGGGCATGTAGGATGTGTTCCGGGCATGTCGGGTAGGAGTGATAGCGGTGTTCCGTGGTTTCCCACAGTTGTCTGGCACGGACCAATGGGTTGGAAGTTGGGGCGGGTAGTTTTCCCGAGTAGTGGGATGGCAGTACTGGAATCATACTCGCATGTATTTAGGCGTTGGTTTTGGCTACTAACAGGGAAGCGCCTTTTCGGTTATCCCCCCCTCGGCCATTCCGCAGAATTTCGTGTTGTGCACTAGATGTTGGTATGTAAGTTTGTACAAGTACAAGTGCTAAATATGCTACACGTAACTCAGAAGATGTAAGAGATGTTGGAGATGCTACTTGGTATGCTCACAGCTCACCCAGCATGCTCGGAACCTGCCTAACATGTTTAAAACATGCGCACCGTGTTCAGCACATGCTCGGTAGCCAGAGGAGCAGCATATCTGATATTCCACCAATTCATCGCCACCCGTCGATCAACCTGCTCATTTGGACATCCGTTTGATTGTTCAAACATTGGTCCGCCCAAATATATCCGATTCTTTGTTCGTGCATTCAGCCGCTCGGTTATCTGTCCGTCCGTCCGTCCACTAGTCTGTTCGTGTTGAAAATCATGGGTGCTGCGCGGCATGCTCATGACTTTGTTCCATCGCCCGCCGGCATCTTAACTTGTCCGTCTAATTCCCGCCTGCATATTCGCTGTACGCTCCCGAAGCCGGCTGTTTGTTCATTCCCGACCGTCCGGTTGTCCATTCCCACCTGTCCGCCCCTCGTATGTTGTTTTGGCGCATTCGCTTGGTTGGGCGGAGGTTATCGTTGTGCGCTTTGGAAAAGCGCTTCCGTTGGAGATGGATATGAACGGCAGCGGGAGTTATAGACTGTCGGGAGTCTTTGTTCCTATGTTTCTTTTGTTGGCAGTGGGAGTGTGGAAGTAAATGGGAGCACGGAAGGCAACTGCGGGGTCTTGGTGGAGTCTATTGTTTGTCCTTTCTTTTGTTAGCATGATTGATGGCATGAGAGCGCATCGAGGGAATAGAGATGAGCGTGGGGGGTGTTAGAGATACCGGTATGCGGGGGTCGCAGGAAGGATTGGACTGGTGACCCTTGTCAATTATTTATACTGCTGACTTTTCCCGTAAGTTAGTTTAGTTAGTTGTGGAGAGAGAGCGAGCGAGTAGAGAGAGAGGGTTGTTGAATAGAGCGAGTTGCGGAGCAACTTGGATGACTTCCCCGCTTTTGGTAGTGCAGAGTTTATCACAGTGCATTTAGTCATCGCCGCTTTGTTTCGTCATCGTTCGGTATCGTCATCCCTCCGGTTAGTCATTGCTTTCTAAAGGTTCGCACGTCGGGTTACCGGCCAATCTGCCTACTCTCTAGTCAGTTTGCTAGCCAACTATCCGCCCGCCTGTCCAGCCCTTAGTCCGCCTGCTCGACGAACATAATTGGCCGTATCGCCATCCCCTCCATTGTTCACCCACTCGTGCTTTGGTTTGTTGTATCACGTCTCGGCCCGTTATGGCAGCATGGCGGCGGGAGTATGGAAGGTAGTGGGGGCGCGGAAGGTAGAGGGGGTGTGGAAGGAAACGGAGCGTCTTTGTCCGGTCTGTATTTTCCTTTGTAAGTATGGAAGTGATACCGGCGGCGGGAGTGGTATCGGTAGCGGAGCTAGTCCGACGGTGGGAGTGATAACGCCGGAAGAGGTAGCAAGGCGGCGGGAGAGTTCTTTGTGGTGCCTATTATTTTGTTCTTTTGCTCTCTTAGCGATGGAACAGGCTAAGGGGAGGAAAACTTGCCGGATAAGCAGGGATCGCGATGGATAAGTGTGGAATTCGGTGGAGTTTAGTGGAGCGAGGGGAGAAGGTTTGATGGTCGATTAGTTATATTCCTGTCTTTTACGCTTGTATTAGTTGAGTTGAGCAAGTTGGTGAGAGTGCGAGTGTCTGGGGGATAGAGAGAGGCGGTGGGGAAAACTTTACTTACCCCTCTTTAGATTGCTGCCAGAACTTCTTGGCGTTTCGTTTCGGTTGAGTGATAGTTCGTGATTGCAGCGGTCGCGGTTTTACAAGCTCCGGAAAGTCATAGCTGGTTAAAAAAAACGCTACATCCGGCGGTCTTCCTAGCATACCATGCCAGGACACGCAGTGCTATGCAGGGGCCATACGGCTCCCTATTGGAAAGCAACGGCTAACCGGAGGCAGGGCTAAAACGAAACTGCGATGAATAAAGTCGCTGTGAAAAAGTCTGCGTAACCAAGAGTGGGAAAGTTTACACTATTGTTCCACAACTCGCTCTATTGCACGACTCTCTCTGCTCGGTCACCACAACTAACTAAACTAACAGGAAAAGACAGGAGTATAAATAAACGGCAGGAAAGTTTTAGAAATTAACGGGCTAACCGGAGCCAGGACTATACCAAACGACGATGAAACGAAACAGCGATCACTAAATGTGCTACGAAACCTCTGCACAACCAAAAGCGGGGGAGTTCACCAAGGCCGTTCCGGAACTCGCTCTATTCAACGACACACTTTCTCTCCACAACTCCGCTTGCCTTCCGCGCTCCTATTGGGTTCCGCGCTCCCACTGCTAATACTATAAATAAAGGAACGAAGACTCCCGACGGTCTATAGCTCCCTTCCCGTTCATATTCTTCTGGGTCGGAAGCGCTTTTCCGGAGCGCACAACAAGAACCTTCCCCCCAACCCAGCAAATGAGACAACAAACAAACAAGTGGTGGGAGGGGAGCGAACAGACGGGAACGGACAAGTGGACGGGCGGGAATGGACAAACAAACGACTACGGGAACGTACGGCAGATAGACGGACGGCCGATTGGTGGACGGGAAATGGTAGAATGTCATAAGCATGCTGAGCAGCATCCGCGATCTCCAACACCCCCAAGTGACCGCCTATAACCTCGGCGGGGCAAGGTTGACCGAGGAAAGCGGCGTGCCAGTGTTTCTTACAAGTATTGTACATTGTGTTTTGAGTTGCCGCAACTACCGTTTGGGCGGTGTGAGGACGCAAACCCTTTCGCCAGGGAGTCTACGGTATATCTGGAATGAATTAGCTCCCTGGATTCGCTAAAAATTTAAAGGCTCTTAAGGTGTTCTGTCGCTTGGGTGCAGAGGGTGCCTATTTTGCTGCCGGAAGAGAGAACTAAAGAGAACCAAGGTTGGCAATATATGGGGGGTACTGGAATAACGAGAGCAAGGGGAAGAACAAGAAATGAGAAATGGCGGGAGAGCGGATACATGGTCGAATAGGGCATTGTATTAGAGTTGAGGGAGGAATTGGTGGGAGATGGGGGGGGGGGTGAGATCAATGTACTCGAGTAATTGAACTTGTTCAAACATCGACGATTAATAATATCATACAGCAGAAATACTTATACTATCCTAGCACTGCACCACTCTGATCGCCAGCGCAAGCCTTTGTGGTAAATGGGGAAGCTCGCTCGTCCTCATCCAATTCTCTCTCTGCACAAGTCTAGTAACTAATGAAACCGTAAATACCAGGGTATATATGGATCGCCACAAGGGCATCCTCCTATCCTTCCACTGATCCCCACACATATGCATTTTCCGACACGTATATTTCCTTCTGGTATTCCCTTAAGTACTCCCATGCTGACAAGAGAAAGGAAGGGCTTGTAAAGACTCCCACGGTTCGTAGACTCCACTTCACTTTCCACTTTAACTCTCCGGTACCGCTTGCGACGAATACACCATTTCCCCCACAGGGTATCTCGGAAAACCCTTAACCGAACAAATGAATCAACATCCTGAGCATGCAAAGTAGTGTCTACTTGCAACCATAGGTGGTGGAAAAAAGACCATTTACTAGATTTCTGCTGGTAGTTCTCGGGCGCAGTGCCGAGAGGTACTACCAAGGCCCCGCTCTAGGCCCGACCGCGGTGTTTGCTCTGGTAGCTGGGGGCTCACTGCCGTCACTGTACAGTACAGTAAAGTAAATGTTAGAAATTATCGATGCTGCTCGGCATGCTCATGACCTCGTTCTCTTGTCCGCCAGCATATCCGCCCGCCGGCATCATTACCCGTCCGTCGGTATCACTACCCGTCCGTCCGCCCGTCTGCATATTCGATGAACTATACGTTCCCAGAGCCGGCAGTTTGTCCGACTACTGACACTTTTGTTCGCCAATACTTTTGCTCCCTCGTCCGCCGACACTTTTGTTTGGCCGTCTGCCCGTTCTTTTGTCCGGCCATTTGTCCGTTCCCGCCTCTTCGCTCCTCCTCGCCACTTGTTTGTTGTTGGCGCATTTGCTTTGTTGGAGCGGAGGTTCGTGTTGAGCGCTTGGAAAGGCGCTTCCGACGGAGAGGGATATGAACGGGAAAGGAGTCATAGACCATCGGGAGTCTTTGTTCCTGTATTTCCTTTGTTAGCACGGGAGCGTGGAAGGCAATTGGAGCGCGGAAGGCAATTGAAGAGTCTTTGAGTCTATTGTTTGTTCTCTCTTTTGTTAGCATGATTAATAGCATGTGAGCGCACAGAGGAAATGGAGATCAGTGTAGGAGGTGTTAGAGATACCGGTATGCGGAAATCGCAGGAAGGATAGAATAGTTGATCTTTGTCGTTTATTTATACTCCTGTCATTTCCTGTCAGGTAGTTTAGAGAGCCATGGAGTCCTAGAACGGTAGAGTCGTGGATTCGCGGAGCGAGCGATAGAGAGTCGTTGAATAGAGCGAGTTGGGGAGCGGCCTTGGTGAACTTCCCCGCTTTTGGTTGTGCAGGGTTTTCACAGCGCATCTAGTGATTGCTGTTTGGTTTCATCGTCGTTCGGTATCGTCCAGGCTTCGGTTAGCCCGTTGATTTCTAAGAGTACAGCGTTTGTCACTGTAGCTTTTCTGCTCATTCAGTCACTGTGCATGTAAAGCGCCCACTCCCCGCTTGCATCCCGCCAGCCATCAAGGATTGAGGCGTTTTTAGCGGGCGATGGGGAATTGGGACTTAATTCTGGTCAGGGTATGCACCCCATGTTGTAGATGATTGCGGAACCGGAAAAGAGAAGGGAATTCGGACACTCGCGAGGATATATAGAGATCAAAGTTCCTCGACTCAGGGTGGGAGAGATGGGGAGTATGGAAAACGAGGAGCAAGCCAGATGCAAGGGTGTTTTGTTCGCTGCGATAGAATTTACTAGAAAGTTACGTATTTTTTTGATAATTCTTGAGTTCGGTTCCCTTAAGAATACCCGGGGGCTGGGCTCTGCGGTTGTGAGAATACCGAACTGTACTAACGTTCCGTCACGCTAGGAAAACCGGTAACTTATACCTATTAATCCTAACACTATAAAAAATAGTCATTTACTGCTAGCTCAGTGGGCTGGGGGAGTATTTTTCAGTTGTTTTTCTTGTCAATCAGCCTTTACATCTACGGGTGTTAGATGTATACTGGCGGGGGAATTATTGGTATTAGGGAGGTTTCATGTATTAGCTAGGGTTTAAGTGGTTTCTTATAACTCCATTAAGGGTTCCATCCGTAGATAGGAAGTTGGCATGATAGTATACCGGTGTGGAATTGATTTCCGTATAGCGCCTTAAGAATTGTGGTAAATTGACAAAGCAGGACTCGCAAATTATCGTGATTGTGACCTCCTATTAAACCGTAGGATAGTGTCACAGGGAATGGACTCGCTGGTATATCGTATTGCTAGGAAAGAAGAGATGAGAAAAGAACACAAGAGTGGACCCAATTGCACGTGGGTGGAAGTGTTGTCTATTGCGTTGTTCTCTGCAGGTTGCCTTGTGCTAGCTAAGGTAGGAAGGTGGGGAGTGCTTAAGAGGACAAAATTCCCTGCCAAGCCTCACCCCCTTCTGTGACAAGAAATTCTATGGAGCAAATACCCCATAGTACAGTACAGGACCGAACCCTCCTAATTTCTCACTCTCCCTCACTGGTAGTTGGCCCTTTATCATGTGAAATAATGGAGGACTAAAGACAACACAGGAGCGCTGTGGTGGAACCTTCAGCATGCGCAGTATACCAGTAATTACTTGAACTCGGATTAATCCTTGACAAATCTATTGAGCGTAGTGATTTTCAACAAGGTTTACCGAGAGCAGGGACACTTAGTTGGACATTGCGACAGGAAGAGGAGTGTAGTATAGAAAGCTCATACTTGTACGGATAACGTAATTTACGGGGAAGCGGCTCTTCGCCGGGATGCCGCTCACCCATGGCAACCAGTGGAAAAATCAACATCTGCCTTATTATCTCAACCAATATTACTGATACAACCTTGTAACTGCATGAGCATATACATTTAGATATGGAGAATCGGAATATGTAATTATTATTTTATGATATAAAGTTATTGCTTTTTTTGTGATATTTTTAAAAGTATTTATACTGAACTAGATACCTGCTGAGTTTAAACCACATGAGAACCAAAAGCATATACCAAGTAGCTCTGTAACTTACTGCTGTACTTCTATAGGTCATATATAATTAGTATTAATACATTTTATCCTGATTCATTGCAATTCTTTGAAATTATGGAATTCGGAAATAATGTATTGAAATACATACAAAATGGGGCAATTTGTTGAGATGATATCTACTTACACTGAAGACCTATGGATTTAATACTTTCCAATTACCTCCACTAATATTCTGAGAGTAGGAATATCGAGTTTGATGCACAGTGATAACTTTTCAGTGTTAGAACACTGGTATCTAGTCAAGGGTTAAAAACAAAAGATAAATTTTTAATATATGATAAAATTAATCAATAAAAGCTGCTTAGCTTTGAGAAACCTATCTTGCCCTTTTTCTAGAATTGTGTATTAGTTGAATATATATTCTATGTTACTACAAACTTGATAGTTAAGCAGATTACTGTAGGAAAAGAGTCTTTAGTTAATAAGAAATATAAAACATATATTTTAGCATAGTACACCATTCCACTAGAACAAAGTTAAAAATCAATCAACCTGGTCTCCTAAACCGAATAAAGCTATCAGGAAAGTTATATTCATTGGAGATCATTATTTCTAGTACAATTAGTCCGTTTTTGATAGGGTAAATACATTTTCCAACTACTAAATATAATTGAGGAATAGAATACAGAGAACTTACCACAATAGCCTAACACTGTTTACATCTACTTTAGCTATGCTCTTAAAGCTAATTGCAAATAATGAACCTGATAGCTCTTCTGTATGACTAGATATCATGTAGTTAAATAGCTCAATTTTGTATGTATTTTGATCAAGTTTTTCAGGTCTTTAGTTGGTCCTATAATTTCAAAGAATTGCAATAAAAAGTATTGTTACAAATTGTATATGGCCTATAGAAGTACAGCAGTAAGTTACGAAGCTACTTGTTATATGCTTTTGATTCTTACATGGTTCAAACTCGCAAGATATCTAGTTCAGTTTAAATACTCTTAAAAATATCAACAAGAAGCAATATCTTTAAATAATGAACTAATAATTACATATTCTGATTCTCCATATCTAAATGTATATGCTCATGCAGTTACAAGGTTGTATCAGTAATATTGGTTGAGATAATAGGGCAGATGTTGATTTTTCCACTGGTTGCCATGGGTGAGCCGCATCTCGGCGAAGAGCCGCTTCCCCGTAAATTACGTTATATTAGGAGAAAAATATTCTGGTAAGCAAAAACAAGCAAAGTAAAATCGTAGGAAAACGAAGGACTAATAAGCCAAGCACAGGTAACAGAGTAAAGAGAGAGATGGAGCTGGTGATTGATGAAAACAACTAACGACGGAAAACACGCCCTCCCCACCCCCCACAGACCATCCGGCTCCTTTCCCCGTACCCCCAGCATACGCCAAATACTTTATCACATTTGATTACTGAAAGCTTTCACTCGCCTTGCCATTGCCGGTTCTTATAATTTCGTGCTGAGAGTGAGAGTTAATTTCCAGGCTAACGGTCCCAGCGGGGATATCGAGCACCATCCTCTCAAGGTGTATCCTCCTACCTACAAGCAGCCGAGAAAATTGAACTGGAGACCAGGGAGGAGCGCAAAGATAGGCAGGCGAACAGAGAGAAAAATATAGGTTCAACAAATATCGCTGACGTTGTGGAAAATACTGAAGAAAATTTCCTGCAAGATCTCCACATTATCTTGAGATATTCATGTTTAGGCTGCAGGTGAAGAGCTGGCAGCCAATGGAGAAAATTGATCACCACAACCTGGGCACCGTACTGAGCTTGTGGCAGAATCACTGGTAGAGATGCCTTTTACACCCACAACACCTGCATAGTCAGGTTTACAACATTCCAACACAATCTCTATTTCATTGATAGAACCCGGGAATTCATCGGATTTTCCATTCCAGGTTGTCATAAATAACTATCTCATTTCCTAAATAGGATGCTCATTGCCCGAGGTGGGAATTTGATTCCATTGGTCTTGGCGCAATTCTTATCTGAAGTTGGTTTTTTGTCCACTTTTCGAATAATTTTAGCTTTCTCGTACGTAAAATATAGTTCTAGAGCCTGTATTGGCATCTTTTCTTATTCTTTTGTTAACCCAGGGAGGAAATTCAGCTGCTGCGAGTTGACTATTTTTGATATGGTTCGATAATAATACAGTACCTGAATGGACTAACGGTGATTCTTGCCACTAGCTTCGTGCGGAGATAGCGCTTGGGTTTTGTGTGGTTTATTTAACTGCCAAGAAGTGTTTGGCTAGGACCGGGCTGTTGATGATAGAAGCCGGGAGAAAGGAAAGAGATTATACAAGGAATTGAAGACCACCAAAGATATCGATAGATGCTGTTCAGAAGGATTCACAGAAGCAAATGGAAAGCAGGAAGCAACGGACAGAGGTTTCTGGTTGGCGGGAATGGTTAGCTGTGTCTTTCCTTATGGGGGATTGCAGAGAATGGTTTCATGCTTTGTTTCGGCCGAGAGTTGCGGAAGGAAGAGACTCATGTGGCGATGATGGAAATTTCCTTTGTGCTTTCTATTTAGATTAGTCTTTCCCACTGAGGTGGGGATAGCCGTGAGCGACGTCGTTTTTTCTTGCTTAGATCAATATCATTGAAGTTCACCATTTTTCCCCGCTGCGCACGAAAGTATGATACAGTATTTCTAAGAGGGGCCGGGGGAGACCGAATACCCGTCGCTAGTAAATATGCAAAGCTCAGGGGCTGGAATTGAGGGCTGTGCCTCCGTACTCGTACTGTACCGTACTCGTACATCTCTAAAAAACAGGGCTGATACGCACACACACACACACAGCTATTCTTAAAAAAAGTGATAGTTTCTAAATTTGTCGGGATTGGGAATTATCCGTCGTATCATACCTCTGTGTGCGTGGGGTGGGTTATGAAATGATACCAGCAAAATTGATTTAGCCGCCGGGGTTGACGGTGGGAACTCTGAAAGGTTGGTGTCGGGGGGGGGTCTCCGCATGGGATAAATGACGGTGAGTGTTCACAGCTTTTCAACCACAGATGATTGAAGCAATCAGAGCCAAATCTTTATCTACCTGTGAAACAATCCCCAGACATTTTTACCTGCTGACCCTTTAGAACTCTGCATCTAAGTTGGCCAAGGAGTTATATGGTGGCTATTGTCGGTAAATTAGTCTTGGCACGTTTTCTAATAATTTGCCCCACCCTGGGATTTTTTAAACTTCAAATTTGAAATATCGCGTGCGAAGGTGGCAACGATCTTCTAGGAATTAGGGGGCACTTGGGGAGATTTTTGAAAATATTTTGGGTTATAATATCAACTGAACTACTTTTTTGTTTTTTTTTTACGGTTGCACAATGTGTTTACCGGAAAGCGTGGAGAAGGTTGATTTGGGCTGTTTTGTGCCACTTCCCTGGGCTAGTCTAGAGGCAACTTCTGAAGACATAGCCCATCACACACCCGCCTATAAGCAATGAAGCGTACCGGTACTAAAAGCTAATTTCATTCTATCTAGCCTGGGCGTCAGTGCTCGAGTACGGTAACTGAAGGCCAGATGGAAGGATAGGAGAGAGGAAAGTCGAAAAAAAAAAAAAAAAAGAAATATAGATATAGATAGGAAAGTACGGAAGAAGCCCCTTGCAAGAGCTCCACATTTTCTCGAGATGTGTGTTTACTCGAGTAGTTATGCTGCAGGCGCAGGGTCGGCTGCCAATGGGGTGAATGGTTTCCGACTAACTGACAGGAGCACTTTGAAATCTCAGGGAGGGTCCACGCTACTCCAGAATGGTAGCATCGTACTCTTACAGTACCGTATGTGGCATGAGTGGTAGGGGGTGAAGTAAATACTTGTGCGACATGAATGAATGATCGGTGCGGGGTCGCAGAGCCTCTGACTTCCGTGCACACCCCACTCTTTTTGGTCGAAGGGATACCGGCAGGATAATTTCACCCCTTCCCAACCCTTCTACACTTTCTGTTCTCCCAGACCTAGTTGAATATCTTTACGAATATCAAAAAACATATTCAATCCCTACTATAATCTCAATTCTCGTCATCCTTTCTGCTTCTCCCACCCCCATCCGGGCCTGGTGGAAGATCATTACGAACATCCAAGTCCACATTCAATCACTACCCAGCCAAAACGCAACCTCTTCAGACTCAATCATTCATCGATCACATGGGTAATTGGCCATCAAACACCCGCTCTGAGGACAATTCCTCATCTGAACCGTATGCTTTTGAGATTTTATCTAGTGGCCGTTCTTATACTTAAAATTAATAGTCATGGGTATCGCACAATGACCAATAGTCATATCCGCGGTGACAATAGCGGCAACATTGGCTCCAACAACGAAATCAATTGCGACACCATCAACATTTCCAAGACCTACACGCATTGTGACCAGAGGCACACGGGCCCGTCACAGGACCATCGCGAAATATTGCAATGCCTACACACTTCGAAATATAGCAATCATAGAACTCGCATTCAGGAGCCAGTGGAGGGAACATGCACTTGGATTACGGAACATCAAAAGTATAGGGAGTGGTTGGGGAAGGAAAAATCTGGTCTCCTCTGGCTATCGGCAGACCCAGGTTGCGGGAAATCTGTCACCGCGTCGTTCCTCGTAAATCATCTGGAACGGCAAAACGACGCTATCATTTGTTACTTTTTCTTTAAAGATGACAGCGAAGAACAGAGGCAAGCAACATTTGCTCTTTGCGCTCTACTACATCAACTTTTTATGCGGAACAACAGCCTTTGCAAATACGCCGAGGGGGAGTTTAAGGGTAAAGGAAAGGGGTTTACCGAGGAAGTCGATACATTGTGGGATATTTTGGTCAGGGTGGTTGCTGACGAGGAGTGCGGCAATGTTATTTGTGTGGTGGACGCGCTGGACGAGTGCGAGGAAGGGACTCTGACTCGGCTTATCCATCATGTCACCCGTCTACCTGGGTCCCAGATTTCCGATATTCCGTTAAAATTCATAGTTACGAGTCGCCCCTACCACAACATCGAGAGACAGCTTGGCTCACCAGCAACCACGATCCGGCTCAGAGGGGAGGAAGAGACCGGCACTATTTCTGCTGATGTTAATCTTGTCATACACAAGGGTATTGAAGACCTTGAGTCGCACTGGGAGGAGCCTGGTGGGCTGGGAGATTTGCGAAAAATCCTCGTATCGTCTGCCGATCGGACATTCCTTTGGGTTGCCCTTATTCTAGAGCTTTTGAAGAATAGCGAGGATGGATCGCCGGAGGCTCTGGCCAAAATTGCCTCCACTGCACCACCCAATATAGCAGAAATATACACCAAGATTCTGGATAAATGCGCAAACCCCGAAGACGCTCGACGAATCCTCAATATAGTGATAGCAGCAAAAAGACCCCTTACGGTACGAGAGATGAACATCGCATTCCGAATCAGGCGGAAGCACCAGGCAACTAAGGACATCGGGGATGTGGTTCGTGGATTCGAAAAAACAGTGAAATATTTGTGCGGACTGTTCGTGCGGGTCATTGATGAGAAAATATATCTTATTCACCAGACCGCGAGAGAGTTCCTGCTTCAGGGATCTTCGTCTAGCCAGAATAAACAGCAGTACACCCTATACCTCCAGAATTCAAACTATCTACTAGCTGAAATTTGTATCTCCTATCTTTCACTTGAGGACTTTGAAAACGACCCATTACCGAAGAGTGCCAGCCGCTACTGTCCAAGCCAAGAATTTGCTAAGTATCTCGAGAAATACGCCTTTCTATATTATGCAGCCCAAAACTGGGCCAACCATTTCAGTGATTCGGGGGATCAGCAGATGGGATTATTCGAGGCGACACGACTGATTTGTGAAGCCGGATCTAAACGCGCGATGACATGGCTTCAGCTGTACTGGCTCAATTTTGACGATACACACTACAGATATTTCACACATTTGATGATAGTATCATGGTTTAGGCATGAAAGGGCAGTTCAGCAACTGTTGGCGGAGGATGGAGATCTAAATGTTCGATGTGAAGGGTTTGGCACCGTGTTGAACATAGCAGCGTTGCGGAAGGATGAGAACATTATAAAAATGTTGCTAGATAAGAACGTCAAAGCTTATCTAGGTGAGAAAGAGTATAGCATACTGAAGGTGAAGAGACCTGTGGGATGAATTGAATTCGATAGTGAATAACTAACGAGTAATTAACTATTTTTTTACAGACAGTAGGTGAATTGACAGTCAAATATGAGAGCTAGCGCTGATCTAGGGGTCGATTTGCATTATAGAAGGGAAGTAGAAGCGGCAGATACTGTACTTTGGTTTTGAAATGTTGCTAATGCTGATAATTGCGAACTATAGCGCGTAAGTGAGCTTGATCCAGCATGTCCAGTGACTCGGAGAACTAACGTCGGATTGATATATGCATCTAGAGTGTAAGTACGCATTTTGAGTACTGTTGGATAACAAATAAGATTTGCTAACTTATCGAGTGGTACAGGAGGTATGGAACTCGGTGAATAGCCCAGAGGGCGAAGGTGGTAGCTAATTCAGGAATGGCGGAGCGTCCTAGCTGGTAAGTGGCCAGATCACGAGAACTGGTTGTACAGGGAAATTGCTGACCTGGGACGTGCCGGATGCCGTAGGAGGTACGGAAACAGTATCAGCCATGTTTCACAGAAAAGACAAGTGCTAACACGTCACTCTCTACAAATTGTAGCAAGTAAGTGAACCTGATAAATCACGATGCTTAGATAATGCAATTGTTTACCAAAGTCGGACTGACTCAATGTTGTAGGACGTAAGTGAAGACAATCGATGAAAGTTCAGGAAAAGGCAACTGCGGAGGACTGACTCGGAGAATGTGTAGATTGTAAGTGAATAGGTTGATGCACAGTTTTAGGGCTGGGCAATTTCTGACCACGGGCTCACGGAATCTCGTAGGCTGTAAGTGAAACAGACCCACCAGAGTTAAGAGTGGAGCCAATTGCTAACGTATGACACGATAAATGCTGTAGAGAGTAAGTGAACAGTATCAAGCAAGGTTCTGGGACGAGGAAATGGCTGACCTCAGACACGCTGAATATTGTAGTACGTAAGTGGGCAGGATCGACAACAGTTCTGAGACGAGGCGATTGCTGACCAATGACTCCCGGAATGTTGTAGTTCGTGAGTGAACAGTGTCAACCACAGTTCTGGAACAAGGCAATTTCTGACCTCTTACGCCCTAAATTTTAAAGAGTGTAAGTCAACAGGATTAATTACGGGGCCGGGAGCAGGCAATTTCTGACCTCTGACTCGCTGAATGTTGTAGGGAGTAAGTCAGCAGTATCAACCTCGGTTTTGGCACGAGGAAATTGCGCACAGCTGACTCGCTCAATGTTGTAGCGTGTACGTGAATATTAGCAGTCAGGGTTATGGCACCAGGCAATAGCTGACTACAGACTCGCCGAATGTTGTAGCGTGTAAGTGAACAGTGTCAGTCACGGTTATCGCATGAGGCAATAGCTAACCTCGGACTCGCTGAATATTGTAGGCGGTAAGTCAACACTATCAATCACAGGTCTCGGGCAACACAATTGCTAATTTCTAACACGTAAATGTTGTAGGTGGTAGGTTAACAGTATCAATCGTGGTTCTAGGGCGAGGCAATTGCTGACTTTTGACGGGCTCAATGTTGTAGGTTGTAAGTGACCAGTATCAATTACGGGTGCGGGATTAGGCAGCTCTTAACGTCTGACTCACTGAATGTTGTAGGGAGTAAGTCAGCAGTATCGACCACGGTTTTGGGACGAGGCAATTACTGACAGTGGACTCGCTGAATGTTGTAGAATGCAAGTGAACAATATCAATGATGTTTCTGGGACGAGGCAATAGCTGACCTCAGACTCGCCAAATGTTGTAGGCGGTAGGTTAACACTATCAATCACAGTTCCGAGACAAGGCAATTGCTGACCACCGACACCCTGAACGTTGTAGTCTGTAAGTGAACGGTACCAACCAAGGTTCTGGGACGAGGCAATTGCTGACCTCTTTCTGGTTCAATGTTGTAGGTTGTAAGTCAACGGTATCAATAACAGTTCCGGGACAAGGCAATTGCTGATCTCTGACTTACCGAATATTGTAGATTGTAAGGGAACAGTATCAATCACGGTTTAAGGACAAGGAGAGTGCTGACCGCAGACTCGCTGACTGCTATAGTGTGTAAGTCAACAGTATCAACCACAGGTCTGGGGCAAGACAATTGCTAACTTCCATCACGCGGAATGTTGTAGTCTGTAAGTGAACAGTTTCAATCGGGGTTCTAGGGCGAGGCAATTGCTGACCTCCGACGCACTGAACGTTGTAGAATGTAAGTGAGCGGAAACAATTCCAGTTCCAGGACCATTCAATTGCTGACCTACAACTGGCTCAATGTTATAGGTTGTAAGTGACCAGTATCAATCATGGTTGTGGGCCGAGGCAGCTCCTGACGTCTGACTTGCTGAATGTTATAGGTTGTATGTGGCGAGTATCAATCACGGTTGCGGGACGAGGCTGCTGCTGACGTCTGACTCACGGAATGTTGTAGGAAGTAAGTGAACAGTATCCACCACGGGTTCGGGTCGAGGAAATTGCTGACCGCTTTCACGCTGAATGTTGTAGAATGCTAGTGAACAATATCAATCACGAGACTGGGATGAGGCAATTGCTGACCTCTTACTGGCCGAAAGTTGTAGGCAGTAGGTCAACAGTATTGATGACGTTTCTGGGACAAGGAAATTGCTGACCTCGGACTCGCTGAATGCTGTAGTCCGTAGGTCAACACTATCAACCACAGGTCTGGGGCAACACAGGTGCTGATTTCTTGCGCGCTGAATGTTAAAGTTGGTAAGTTAACGGTACCAATCGCGGTTCTAGGGCGAGGCAATTGCTGACCTCTGACTGGCTCAACGTTGTAGGTTGTAAGTGACTAGTATCACGGTTCCAGGAAGTGGCAGCTCCTGACATCTGACTGCCTGAATGTTGTAGGAAGTAAGTCGACGGTATCAACCACAGTTTAGGGACGAGGCGATTACTGACTGCGGACTCGCTGAATGTTGTAGAATGCGAGTGAACAATATCGATGACGTTTCTGGGACGAGGCAATTGCTGACCTCTTACTGGCTGAATGTTGTAGGCAGTAAGTCAACAGTATCAATGACATTTCTAGGACAAGGCAATTACTGATTTCGGACATGCTGAATGACGTAGACTGTAAGTGAACATTACCAATCATCGTTTAAGGAGAAGGCAATTGCTGACCGCGGTCTCGGGAACTGCTGTAGCACGTAGGTCAACAGTATCAACCCTCAGGGCTGGGGCAACACAATTGCTAATTTCTAACACGTTGAATGTTTTAGATGGTAAGTGAACAGTATCAATCGCGGTTCTAGGGCGAGGCAATTGCTGACCTCTGACGCACTGAATGTTGCAGAGTGTGAGTGAGCAGTATCAATGTCGGTTCTAGGAACAGGCAATTGCTGACCTCTGAGTCGCTGAATGTTGTAGGTTGTAAGCGACCAGTATCAATCACGGTTCCGGGACGTGGCAGCTACTGACGTCTGACTCGCGGAATGTTGTAGGTTGTTAGTGACCAGTATCCATTACGGTTCCGGGACAAGGCAGCCTCTGACACGCTGGATGTTGTAGTTTGTACGTGACTAGTATCAATCACCGTTCCAAGACGAGGCAGCCGCTCACGTCTGACACGCGGAATGTTGTAGGAGGTAAGTCAACAGTATCAACCACTGCTCTGGGGCAATGCAATTGCTGACCTGTCGTTCGCTGAATGTGGTAGAATGCGAGTGAACAATATCAATTACGTTTCCAGGACCAGGCAACTGCTGACCTCTGGCTCGCTGAATGTTGTAGGTCGTAAGTGACCAGTATCAATCACAGTTCCGGGAGGGGGCAGCTCCTGACGTCTGACGAGGTGAATGTTGTAGGAAGTAAGTCAACAGCACCCACCACGGTTTTGGGACAAGGCAATTGCTGACTGCGGACTCGCTAAATGTTGTAGAATGCGAGTGAACACTATCAATGATGTTTCCGGGATGAGGCAGTTTCTGACCTCTTCCTTGCGGAATGTTGTAGGCAGTAAGTCAGCATTATCAATCACAGTCCCGGGACGCGGCAGCCCCTGACGTCTGACTCAATGAATGTTGTAGAATGTAAATTAACATTACCAACCAAGGTTCCGGGACGACGCGATTGCTGACCTCTTGCTCGCTGAATGTTGTAGATTGTAAGTCAACTGTATCAAACAGAGTTCCGGGACAAGGCAATTCCTAATTTCTGTCTCACTGAATGTTGTAGACTGTAAGTGAACAATATATAAATCACGCATTGAGGGAAAATAATTTGCTGACTTCTCACTCGCTGAATGCTGTAGTGCGTAGGTCAACCGTATCAACCAAACGTCCGAGGCGACAAAATCGCTAATTTCTAACACGCGGAATGTTGTAGGTGGTGAGTCAACAGTTTCAATCGGGGTTCTAGGGCGAGGCAATTGCTGACCTCGGAATCACTGAATGTTGTAGAATGTAAGTGAGCAGAAACAATTCCGGTCCCAGGACCATTCAATTGCTGACCTCCGGCGGGCTAAATGTTGTAGGTTGTAAGTTACCAGTATCAATCACAGTTCTGGGATGAGGCAGCTCCTGACGTCTCACTCGCACAATGTTGTAGGGAGTAAGTCAACAGTATCCACCACGGTTTTGGGACGAGGCCGCTCCTGACGTCTGACTCGCCGAATGTTTTAGGTTGTAAGTGACCAGTATCAATCACGGTTCCGGGACGACGCAGCTTCTGACGTGTGACTCGCCGAATGTTGTAGGGTGTAAGTCAACAGCATTAACCACACTTTTGGGAACAGGCATTTTCTGACCTCTGACTCGCTGAACCTTATAGAGTGTAAGTGACCGGTTACAATCAAGGTTCTGCGACGAGGCAATTACTGACCTCTTTCTCGCTGCATATTGTAGATTGTAAGTCAACAGTATCAATCACGGTGCAGGGACATGGCAATTGCTGATCTCTGATTCGCTGAATGTTGTAGATTGTATGTGACCAGTACCAATGACCCATCAAGGACAGGAAAATTGCTGACCTCTGACTCGCTCAATGCTGTAGTGCGTAGGGCAACCGTATCAACCACAGGGCTGGGGCGACGAAATTGCTAATTTCTAACACGCTGAATGTTGTAGGCGGTACGTTGACAGTATCAATCATTTTTCTAGGGCGATGCAGTTGCTAACCTCTGACTCACTGAATCTTGAAGAATGTAAGCGCGCAGTATCAATCCCGGATCTAGGACCAGGCAATTGCTGACCTCTGAGTCGCTGAATTTTGTAGGTTGTAAGTGACCAGTATCAATCACAGTTCTGGGACAAGGCAGCTCCTGACGTCTGACTCACTGAATGTTGTAGGAAGTGGGTCCACAGTATCCACCACGTTTTTTGGTCGAGGTCATCCCTGACGGCTGACTCACTGAATGTTGTAGAATGCGAGTGAACAATGTGAATCAAGGTGCTGGGACGAGGCAATTGCTGACCTCTTACTGGCTGAATGTTGTAGGCAGTAAGTCAACATCATCAATCACAATTCCATGACGAGGCAGCTCCTAAGGTCTGACTAACTGAATGTTGTAGAATGTAAGTGAATAGTATCAACCAAAATTCTGCGATGAGGCAATTGCTGACCTCTTGCTCGCTAAATGATGTAGATTGTAAGTCAATAGTACCAGTCATGGTTCCGGGACAAGGCAATTGCTGATCTCTGACTCGCTAAATGTTGTAGACTGTAAGTGAACAGTATAAATCATGCCTTGAGGGCAAAGAATTTGCTGACTTCTTACTCGCTGAATGATGTAGTGCGTAGGTCAACAGTATCAACCACAGGTCTAGGGCGACGAAATTGCTAATTTCTAACACGCTGAATGTTGTAGGTGGTACGTCGACAGTATCAATCGTTGTTCTATGGTGAGGCAATTGCTGACCTCTTACTCGCTGAATCTTGTAGGCTGTAAGTGAGCTGTATCAATCACCCTTCCTGGACCTGGCAATTGCTGACCTCTGACATGATGAATGATGTAGGTTGTAAGTGATCAGTATCAACCAAGGTTCCAGGACGAGGCAGCTACTGACGTCTGACTCGCTCAATGTTGTAGGAAGTAGGTCCACACTATCGACCAAGGTTTTGGGTCGTGGCAATTGCTGACCGCTGACTCGCTGAATGTTGTAGGATGCAAGTGCACAATATCAATCACGTTTCTGAGACGAGATACTTGCTGACCTCATGCTGGCGGAATGTTATAGTTGGTAAGTTCGCCGCATCAAGCATGGTCTTGGGACGAGGCAATTGCGGACCTCTGACTCAATGCATGTTGTAGATGGTAAGTGAACAGTATCAACCACGGTTCTGTGATGAGGCAATTGCTGACCTCTTTCTTGCTGCTTATTGTAGATTGTAAGTCAACAGTATCAATCCTTGTGCCAGGACGGCGCAATTACTGATCTCTGACTCGCTGCATATTGTAGATTGTAAGTGAACAGTATCATTCGCGGTTTAAGGACAAGGAGATCGCTGACCTCTGACTCGCTGAATTCTGTAGTGCGTAGGTCAACCCGATCAGCCACAGATCTGGGTCGACACAACTGCTAATTTCTCACGCGCGGAATGTTGTAGAATGTAAGTGAAGAGTCTCAATCGTAGTTCTAGGGTGACGCAAATGCTGACCTCTGACTCGCTCAATCTTGTAGGATGTAAGTGAGCCGTATCAATTCCTGTTCTTGAACTATGCAATTGCTGACCTCTGACATGATGAATGATGTAGGTTGTAAGTGATCAGTATCAACCAAGGTTCCAGGACGAGGCAGCTCCTGACGTCTGACTCGCTGAATGTTGTAGGAAGTAAGTCCGCGATATCAACCACGGTTTTGGGACTAGGTAATTGTTGACCGCTGACTCGCTGAATGTTGTAGAATGCGAGTGCACAATATCCATGACATTTCTAGGACGAGGCAATTGCTTACCTCTTATGGCTAAATATTGTAGGCAGTAAGTGAACCGTATCAACCACGGTTTTGGGATGAGGCAATTGTTGACCTCTGACTCACTGAATGTTGTAGAACGTGCGTGAACAGTATCAACCAAGGTTCTGGGACGAGGCAATTGCTGACCTCTTTCTCGCTGAATTTTGTAGATCGTAAGTCAACAGTATCAATCATGGTTCCGGGACAAGGCAATTGCTTATCACTGACTCGCTGAATGTTGTAGACTGTAAGTGAACAGTACCAATCACGATCTGAGGACCAGGAATTTGCTGACTTCGGACTCGCCGAATGCCGTAGTGCGTAGGTCAACATTATCAACTGCATGTCAGAGGAGACACAATTGCTAATTTCTAACACGATTAATGTTGTAGCTGGTAAGTTAACAGTATCAATTGCGGTTCTAGGGCATGGCAATTGCTGACCTCTAACTCGCTGAATCTTGAAGAATGTAAGCGAGCAGTATCAATCCCGGTTCCAGGGCTCGTCTATTGCTTACATCTGACTCGCTTAACGTTGTAGGTTGTAAGTGACCAATCACAGTTCCGGGACAAGGGAGCTCCTTACCTCTGACTCACTCAATGTTGTAGCGAGTAAGTCCACAGTATCAACCTCGGTATTGGGTCAAGGCAATTGCTGACTGCTGACCTGCCGAATGTTGTAGAATGCAAGTGAACAATATCCATTACGATCCTGCGACGAGTCAATTGCTGACCTGTTGCTGGCTGAATGTTGTAGAGGGTAAGTGAAAAGCATCCACCACGTTTTTGGGATGACGCAATTGCTGACCTCTGACTCCCTGAATGTTGTAGAATGTAAGGAACAGTATCAACCAAGGTTCTGTGACCAGGAAATTGCTGACCCCTGTCTCGCTGGATGTTGTAGATTGTAAGTCGACAGTATCAATCCCGGTGCAGGGACAAGGCAGTTGCTGACCTCTTTCTCGCTGGATGTTGTAGATTGTAAGTCCACAGTATCAATCATCGTGTCGGGACAATGCAATAGCTGACCGCTGACTCACCGAATTGTGTAGCGGGTAAGTGAACCGCATCAATCACGGTTATGGTGCGAGGCAATAGCTGACATCTGACTCGGTGAATATTGTAGAGTGTAAGTGAACATCATCAATCACGGTTATAGGGCGAGGCAATAGCTGACCTCTGACTCGCCGAATGTTATAGAAAGTAAGTCAACAGTATCAACCACAGTTTTCGGTCGAGGCAATTGCTGACGGCTGACTCGCTGAATGTTGTAGAAAGTACGTCAACAGTATCAACCACAGTTTTCGGTCGAGGCAATTGCTGACGGCTGACTCGCTGAATGTTGTAGAATGCGAGTGAACAATATGAATCACGTTTCTGGCGCAAGGCAACAGCTGACCTCTGATTTGCTGATCCTTGTAGTCGGTAAGTGAACAGTATCAATCACCGCTCTGGGGCGCGGAAATAGCTGACCCCTGACTACCTGAATGTTGTAGGATGTAAGTGAACGCTATCAACCATAGTTCTGGGACGAGTCAATTATTGACCCCTTTCCCGCTTAATGTTGTAGCCGGTAAGTGAACGGTATCGCCCGTAGTTTTGGGATGGCGCAATTGCTGACCTCTGACTGACGGAATGTTGTAGAATGTAAGTGACCAGTATCAACCAAGATTCTGGGGTGAGGCAATTACTGACCTCTTTCTCGCTGAATGTTGTAGATTGTATGTCAACAGTATCAATAACCGTTCCGGGGCAAGGCAATTGCTGACCTCTAAATCGCTCGATGTTTTAGTGGGTAAGTGAACAGTATCAATCGCCGTTCTGCGGCGATGCAGTAGTTGACCTCCAATTCGCTCAATGTTGTAGGATGTGAGTAAACCGTAGCAATCACCGTTCTTGGACGAGGCAATTGCTGATCTCTCACTCGCCGAATGTTATAGGGTGTAAGTGAACAATCTCAATTACTGTTCTGGATGGAGGCAATTGCTGATCTCTGACTCGCGGAATGTTGTAGGATGTGCGTCGCCTTTATCACTGTTATGGGGGGAGGCAGTTGCTGATTTCTGTGTTGCCGGAATGTTGTAGCCCGTAAGTGAACCGTATCAAACCACTTTTCAGGGACGAGGCACTTGCTGACCTGACTCTTTAAACTTGTCAGGACGTAAGTAACCAGTATCAAACCTTGTTTTTTGGCGTAGCAATTGCTGACAGGCTCAATCCTGCAGACTGTGAGTAAACAATTTCAATCATTGTTCTGGGACGCGACAATTGCTGACCTGACTCGCTGAATTTTCTAGACTGTAAGTTAACTTTATCAATCACGGTTCCGCGACCAGGCAATTGCTGACATCTAACTCCCTGGATGTTGTAGTTGGTAAGCAGATCACTGCATCTACTGTTCTGGGTCGTGGCAATTCCGGATATCTGACTCGCTGATCTTTACAGGCGGTAAGTGAACTGGATAAAGCATGGTTTAGGGATGAGCCAATTGCCGACCTGACATTCGGAATGACGTAGCATGTAAGTAAACTCAATCAATCACATTTCTGGAGCGAAGTGATCGCTGACTTCTAACTCTCGGCATGCAGCACTTGGTAAGTACACCCGTTAACCACACTTCTTGGACAAGGCAGTTCCTCACACCTTCCCGAATCCAATAGGTTGTAAGTGGCCTCGATCATGCACCATTCTTCGCTGGGACTGGGTCTGACCCGTATTCCGCTGAGCCTTCTAGGATGTAAGCGAACCCATTCAATTTGTGTTTTTAGACATGGCAATTACTAACAATACCTGGCTGCCTCTGCTATTCAGTCTGTAAGCTTGCCTGCAGACTCTCCCTGTGTTTTTGTTCCAGTCCACTGATACTTCCCTCCCTCCCTCGTAGATGGTTTGTAATCGACACCTGATAGGGTCCTTGATAACGTCTTTGCTTATACACTAATTTTCTGAATCATGTCTACTCCCCCGGATAGGAGGTAAGTATTGCGAATCCCCCCACAGTCACCTCCTCTGAATGCTTACTAACGATATACTGCTCTTCTGTCAAAGTTTGTATGCTTATCTATAACATTTCCTTCGAACCACAACTGATACTCTCCGTGTTATGTTACAGCTCGTTAGTAAAGCTTTTTCTCCAGCTTTCTCCTTCCCCTACTAATGCATAGTGCACCTCTAAACCACTCGGACAACCCAGAAAGTGAGTACTATGCGTTGATTACTGCGACCCCTTTCCGCACGTGGTTTCTGTTAACGTTTCTTGTAGCGCGTGAGTCCCTGCGGATTACTATCCCCACTCTTCTTGTAGTCCATTATTGAGTCCGCCGTAGTTTTGCATCCAGGACACGCCGGATCTTCCCGACACCCTGTCAAGCCAGATTACGGCCTTGCCCTAGACTGCCAATACTGGGGCAGGTAAGAATAATGCCCTGATTCCCTTAGCGAATGCTTACATGTCCTTCTAACTGCTCAATAGAGTAACCTTGTAAGATAGGTTATTAGTTGGAGGTTCGCCACTCATTCAATAGGTTTACTGGCTCGAGGTCATGCTGGAATTTTCCGCGCCCTTCGTGGTTCTCTATTCTCGGAGTTTGCTTTAGTTGGCCGTTTGATATCTCTGTCAGGATGTAGGAATTTGTGGGAGTCAGCTGTGGGTTGTTTATGACGTTTCTGTTCCTTTTCTGCTGGAGTATTCAGAAATTTATTGTTTCGCAACAATATAACCTTTAAAAACTATACCCTTGAGGCACACAAGACCATCTGAGATAAGTGGTAAGAGATGACCTATCGGAGTTGTGACCAGTGAGGAAAAAGAAAGGGAATCAAAGGTGGAATAAAAACTCAAAATGGAGTTGGGGCAGACAAGACCGCGTACGAATGGACAAAGGCGGATGCATAGTGCAGTAACAATGGAAACTAGTGGTCTATCCTGGATACTATATATCGATCATAATGTCGGGTAAGGTGTATAAAGTGCGTCCCCGCTCTGAGGCACTGTTCCCGGTTTCCAAATACTTCACTACATTTGTGTCGCCCCGTACCTAAACGATCGCTTGTCCCTCCGGGAGCGTGCACTTGCATGCTGTAGGATATAGATGGACTTCGGTCGTGACAGGTTGATTGCGGACGTTCCTAGAGTCTGACGGATGGAGCGCACCAGATTGTTTCGGAGATCTCGAGATTGACGGAGGAGATTCTCTCTATACGTCCTTCCTTTGTTATGACTCGAGCGTACTGGGGAATGGGGGTAGGCGCGGAAACATAGAGATAGGTTTGGCAATACCTGGAAGAATCAAGATGCGTTCGTTAGGTTGTATTTGTGCAGCTGCCTTTACTATTATCACAGTTTAGAAGAAAAGGTTACGAAGCGTGGAAAAACCAAGAGAGCGAAGTTGTCTACCATACCTCCCTTTTCTTTCCGTATCCAAGTCTCGACGGTGAACCCAAGCGGTCGGTCACCCGGCTTTGAGTACCGTTGGCGCGGGCTGTAGGCACGTGGCTTTTCCGAATTAAAGCCGGGCGCGGCATGTCTCACCCCCAGGCTTATGTTTCAAGGGATTACTTGCGTTTCATTGTTAAGAAATATTTTATTATTCGACAGGAGAAATCATCTAAAATTACTCACACATATTCATCTGAGGTGGTTAGAGTGTTCTGTGAAGAAGGGGATTGAGTATCCTGAGAGAGGACAGTATATTTGGGCTCATCAGGGGATAACGTGGCACCAGAGGCATGTTGCTGCTGTTATCCTATTCTGAGCGATTAAAAGTAGAAAGCCTGCAGGCTGTTAGTAGATATCTTCGGATTCCCAGTGCATCTGGCATCCTCTGAGAACCTCGACTTGACCGTCGACTGGCTGGTAGGGATCAGTGAATGCCGACCAAATCCCCTTATTCTACCGTCCATCACTAGGTGATTGATCTCCGACCTTTTTCCACTGTTATTGATGTAGAACCACGGGCGTCCGAGGCGCCCCCCCGCTCCACGCCCCCACTCACAAACATTCCCGACCTATCTTCCCAACGAACCTTGTATCCCTTGAAATCTCACCCCTCCTCAGATCAGAAAACCTTTCCCTAGAACCTTTCTTCATAGCCCTATCGTATCATCACACCTCACAACGTCTGGAGAGCAGAAGCCTACACCCCATCAGGGCTCTGAATGGTCGGCGGAAGACTGGGCTGGACCAGCTAGTCCGGTCGGAAGTCAAGTCTAGTCAAATGGTGGAAATTAGACCGACTAGACCGTCAAGGATTATTGGACCTGACGAGGCTAGGACTGGTCTGACCAGGCCCGCCAAGCAATAGGATATGCACGGCCCATTGACCGAATCCATCGTATTTTGCTTTTTACTATTTTGATCGCAGTTCCCTACGTTCAAATAAATATTTTCTCGATTAAACAACTCATTGTTTCAGTGGGTTATACTGTAGAATCTCAGGACAGTCAGTATGGAAATTGTGCCTCACTTGAATTCGGGGCAGCGAACATAGATTCACGAGTATCAATTTCTTCTCCCCGAAGCACTCCGTGAGTGATATTACATGACTACGCAATATTTTCTAAAAACCGGTCTGGGGCCAGTCCAGACAGGACCGGACCACCCAAGTTAGTCAAGTCCAGTCACGGCATCGCTCAGGACTGGACCGTCCGGTCCTGCCTCCAAGACTTTGATGGTGTAATAATCCATCAGTAGTCAGTTGTTTGTATTTAGAGAGTGAGAGAAGATGATTGTCTGTAGTAGCGGTAGGGCTACTGGTTGGGGATTGTCCCATAGTATTATATGGTGTGTAACTTGGGGATTGTCCCGTAGTAATAGTATGGTGTGTAACTAGGCACACCCACAACCTTGTATATATAGAGGTAGATCTCCACTCACAAATGTTATGCTTTCCCTTGATTAAGCCACCTCACTATACACTCCTGAGTCCGATTCCACATCATCCTCACGACTCACCACGCACCTCACCTCAAGGATCTGTTGTGAACCAGAGCGATCCTCATTTACCACCATCAGACTTGACCGGTCGGACTATTCGGAACCCTGCATCCCATGTCCACGAACACTGGAAACCAAAGGTTTCCTACACCACTCGAGTCCCTGGACACCCCCCCCCCGAGGCTGTCAGCAACATCCGCGAAAATCGCTCTGAACGTCACCAGAGATATACAACTAGATCTATGGAGATTTTAGATCTCCGCTTCTTGCTCCAGCGTCAAGCAGTGGCGTTTAGCCATAACTAGTGATGACACGGGTATGCTCGATAAGATTACGGGAATTATGCTTGAGCACGATCTAGCCGAGAGAGCCCCATGCTAGAATCTGGTTGTTTGTGATAGGTTTTTCTGCAATGAACTCAAATTTTATGTTTTCCTAATATTGCCGAACCGGCATACAACCAGCAGACGAAACGTACAAGATAGGATAGGAATAAAAATCAATAGTAGACTATCGCACCCCCCCTCCAAGCTATCACGGTCCAAGACCGTCTCCCAACCCATGGCCCCAGCAACTGGTTTCGTGTGAGCCCGCGCTGGGCGGTGCTACCCTAGCTGCAGATGAGGCTGTATCGTGTGAGAATACCACTACCACACACGGAACCGGCGGAGCTCCTCACCACCACGGCCTATAACCCTCCTTCCACAATGGCACCTTCACCTCCTCAACCCCCTACCCCCCTCTGCAACCTGAGAGATGGACCCTCTTCGTCCTGCACTTCCTTGCTCTCTTCCCCTTAGTCTTTCGCCCCACCACAGTAGGACCAGAGGCACCATCAACACGTACATCGCAAGGAGGCGACAACTCAAGCGCGGCAATCGTACGATGGAGGGGAAAGCGACCAGAGGAGAAAAGAGGCTCGGGATGGCGGGATCTCAGTGAGATGTCGAGCGGTTGACGGGACGGGACTTCTGAAAAGGCGCAACACCATCGCGGGGAGGCTCGATCCGGGTCTCAGCTGGAGATGAAGCGAGCGGAGACAAAATAGCACCAGAGGGCGGCGACGATGCAGTAGCTTCGACGGACGCCATCAGAGGGAAAACAGAATCCTAGTGAGTCGATGACTCCGCAAACACCCCAACTGTCGGCAAGGCAACAACCTCGGCAACTTGGGTCGCCACAGTTGCCACACACCCTCCGCCACACCTATAACAGGGTTGGCTTCAGCCGCTTTAATACCCACGTATGATAGTACAATATCGTAAGTCAAAATGCGAGGGACGATTTAAGCAGCCTTGTTTAATCCGCTTTTCAACTGTCAGCACTTTAGTAAACCCACTTTTACTATTACTCATGGGCCTATGGACTGGCGCCATTATTTTCCTTTGTAGTGCCCACCGAGCTCATGGTCACGGTCGGCGTCGTGGTCAGTTGGTCTCGCTCTCGTTCGTCCGTTTTGGCAAATTTTGGCAGTCTGGCACCACATATAATTATAGTCTGCTCTGGTATTCATGAGGTGAAATTAAGTCTTTTAGAAAAGCCCATTTATGATCTCTCTCTTACATGCTCAAAAACACTTTGCGAAATCCTATTTACTATGGAACTTCAACGACATTTAAATACATAGAGTGATCGAGCGTGATCGCGTATCGAGCACCAGCGAGAAGTACCCTTGCTCGCGCAAATCGGGCAGGTTACGAGGGTCCTATTCGAGCGTGATCCGATCGTGTCCATCGCTAACCACTTCTCAATTCCACTACAAGTGCTGTCTCGTGCGAAGTGGATTCTCTCATGCCGTCCTGCCAATCCCGAATCTTTTCGCCCTTGGCAACCGGCACGGGGATTCCGGGGAGTTTGTATGTGGGTCGTATGTCTCCCATCATCCCCCGTGGTCATTCACATAAAGTTCACCTCCGTTCGGCATTCTGGGAGTTGATGTGGGAAATCCATGAGGAAGTGGATAGGATATGGCAATCGGCTAGCATTAGGGATACAAAAGGGTTTATGATCGATTGAGGGACATCCGAGGCGACTCTTTAGGTAGTCACACTTTGGCTCTGGGGTCGGTGAGGGATGTGTGTGGTCGTTCGTCAATCTTAGGAGGTCTTTCCTTGAAAATATTGCAGTCTCTGAGGCTGTCTCTTAGATACTAAGGCGGCACTGAGAGTTGAACGCAGTATAGTTTAGATATAAAGATAAGATTCCACGCTTGCACTAGCAAAGTACGTGGTAACAGAGGGAAATACACTTGGTCTTATATAGACATATTCCATCACGTGATAACATGGTTCTCCTGCCAAGGAAACCCCCTTTTCATATCTCGTCACATGTATGAGTCAATACCGTGACTCATACCTATGACTCATAGGGTGGATAACGTATTTCCAACATTCCTATTTTTCGCCCGTCTTGGTTTGGCGTTTCTGTTGATATTGGAGTTCATGGGCAAGTATACCTGCAATTCGCTAGCCATAATTGATTTTGTGGTGGTGTATGGCGGACTATAGCGACCACAACCGCCACCACCCGCAAATCTTCAAAATCAAAACTTGAAAATAGAAAAAAAAGTTAAAATATCCCTGAACCACCAGAATTTTGTAAGCAATAAATCTAATTAACATTGCACTGTATTAGGTACTAATCGATAGCATACCCCCCCCCCCCAAAACGACTCCCCCATTAATGAATTTAAAGTTGAAAAAAAATATGACGAGGAAAAAAGACCTCTCCCGTGCAGAAGAAGTGAAGATTAGATCCTCCCTCTACTAGCTAAGGATATGCCAGGAGATATCTCACGCGGACTAACTAACACCAAAACCCTCCCGGAACTCGAAAGACCCTAATCCATGGTCCTCTGTTGTCCTTGAAGCCCATACTCTCTAAGTGTGCTAGTTTATGTATTCCTAGTAGTGTGGGGTGTGAAAGATTTATCATGAAAAATAATTCTCAATATCTAATACCCTTGACCAGTATTCTCAAGTCTGCAGTTCCTCTGCCTTTGGATTAGAATATGACTGACTATGGCTAATGGTCTCTTTTTTCCTGGCCCAAAGACAAACTACTCCAGGGAAGGTAAAAGTGGGATAGACCATGGGGGACCAAATTCATCAGCCATGTCGGGTCTGACATCCTCCCTTTCCGATAGCGCCCTCACGACTCCCTCATGCCCATTCTCTGAGGCCCACGAGAGCGGTGACCCGCCATCTTGGTCAGTTGTGTTGGGATTGACGTCGTCCCGTTCCAGTAGAATCCTCACAATCCCATCGTGCCCATATCCTGCGGCCTGAGAGAGCGATGTTCGGCCAACTTGGTCAGCTGTGTCGGGGTTAACCCGGTTCCGTCAGAGTAGTATTCTCATGGTCCCCTCACACCCGAACCATGCAGCCTGAGAGAGCGGCTTTTGGCCGAATATATTAGCTCTGTCGGGAGTGAGGTCGCCCCGTTCCAGTAGTATCCTCACGACCATCTCATGCCAATTCTGAGCAGCCCCAGAGAGCAGTGTTCCGAACGGGCCAGGCCGCTTGTAGGCCAGCCTAGAGGCCGCCGGCCGGGCCAAGGCAGGCCACTTCGAGGAACGGCCTAGGCCGATATAGGCCGAATTCCATTAGCCTACGGAAGCCTATCAGGCCTGGTGGGCGCCTATAGGCCGGACCCTTGGCATTGAAAAACTGTTGTCATGGAAACCATGGGGTCAAATTTAGAAAATGTTTCCAAACGCTTCGCATTTGGCCCTCATCCCCGACTGATCCCCCCCCCCCCAGGGAACCCGCAGGGGGTTTAGATTTGGTTCAACCACGAGAATGTGTATGACTACATATAATTTGCTAGGGGTTTTAACTTGTCCTTTCTACCAGAAATAAATTATTTGGAACAGGTACTACTACCGGACTGCCTAGTAATGCATAGAGAGAATTCGCTAGGCAGGTGAAAGCTTGGGAGAACTCAAGTCACGTTGAACAGAAGTTAAAAACAAAAGGGAAGAAAACATCTGGCTAAGCGAGCTCCAAAAGGCAGGTAGTACAAAGCCTATACAGCCTATAGGCAGGCCAGGCCGGGCCCGGCTCAGTTACTTCGAGGCCTATAGGCTCCGGCCAGGCTAGATCCTCAGGAATTCTCGTAGGCCAGGCCGGGCTTTCCTTCGGCCCGGCCTACCCGGCCCGTTGGGAACACTGCTAGAGAGTGGTGTTTCGCCATCTTCGTCAACTGTGTCAGGATTGACGTCGTCCCTTTCCAGTAGGATCCTCATGAGACCCTCATGCGCATACTGTGCGGCATGTTGAAAGTCACGAAGCTTCAATGGTTTGGAGGATGAGGCGAAGGTTGTTTGGCAATGGTTTGGAAATGCAATGGTGGAACAAGCTAAGGAAAAGGTCTGCGTGTGGGTAAGAGTGTGTGAGAACTAGCGATTATGGCAAGGAGAAGTGTTTGGGATGTTTTAGGAATTAACACTAGGGATACCAGAAGTAACGGGTTACGCTCCGGAGGTCTAGAGGACAATTTGGTGTCGCGCTGTGAGGGTTGGGGAACCGGAGGAGAAGCACGAAGGTATCAGGACTGTCTGGAACAACTATAGCTTAAGGGAAACGTTTTGGAGGATGTTTGAATGAGTTGAGTGAAAGGAACGGTGTGGAGTCACGACAAAAAGGTGGTAGGAATTCTGCGAGGTTGATCGATGAGGAAGATATTTGCAAAGGAGCACCTTGTGTATATATATAGGACACCTGCGGCCGCATAGAAAGAACAAGAATCGCAGACACTCTCTACCTATCATATCCTTATTATTTGACGGCCCACCAGAGCGGCGTTTCGCCATGTACGTCAATATGCCAGGGTTAACCCCAGCCCGACCCAGCAGTATATTCACGATCCCCTCATGCTCATACATCGCGGCCTACAAGCGTACTCGTCGCGTGTGTTTGAGTTGACCCCTTCCCATTCTAGCAGTTGCCTCACAATCATCTCATGCTCTTTCTGCGCAGCCCACCAGAGCGGCATTAGGCCATGTACCACAGATGTTCCAGGATTTACCCCGTCCCGCTCTGCATGTATCCTCACGGCTCCCTCATATCCATTCCCTGCGGCCCACGAGAGCGGTGTTCGGCCAAGGTTGTCAACTCTGTCAAGGTTGACATCGTCCCGTTCCGGCAGTATTCTCACGACTCCCCCTTGCCTATTCAGGGCAGCCCGAAAAAGTGGTGATTCGTTAATTAAAGGCCGAAATCTGTCGGCTATGTCAGGATTGACGTAATTAATGTTTTACTACCTTTTTCCTTCTTTTTTTCTTTTTTGAGTTCTCTTCAATTTCTGCATTTCCATTATTCTACAACATAGCATCGGCTAACACCCAATGATCCCAATGATAATTATAAATAAACTTATCGCTTGCGGAGTTCTGATGGTTGAGGGACTTTTTAAGTTTTAAGATTTTTAAGTTTTAAGATTTGGTTGTAGTGGCGGTTGTGGTCGCTATAGTCCGCCGTAGGTGGTGGGTTTTCCGGGCACATCTTTACTATTCAATGATTTTTTCCAAACTCGCATACTTCCCCTCACTTTATTAGCCTCGCAATGAAGTGAAAAGCCAAATTTCGTTGCAACAAAACTTCATTTGGGGAGGAAATATCTACGTCCATTCTGTACCGCGCGCATGACCGTCCTGAAGGATTATCAGCTGCAAGGCTTGAGTAAATCCACTTCCAGGTTTCCAATCATTGCCTACCCACCCACCCCGAAATGATGGACTCGAGTGCGGAATAATATCCTATGTGATCCGTTCGAATGGGCAATATGCTGCACGAACTCCGGCGATCCAGAGGGGAGAATGGTACGAACCGTAGCTATTTCAACGACACATTCTGCTACACGAAGCACAGCGCCCATTCCACTGCGGTTTTACCGATGGACATCATCAAATCATCTCGGCCGTAGCGGTCCCCCGATCATATTCGGTGCGAATAGGGCCCTCCTGATCTGATCAATTTGCTCGATCTGGGTTATTGCTTGATCACCTATAGCCATCACATATAGCGATCCCAAACGGCTAGACCGGCTACCGTTTTGGAAAGACTAGCCTTGTCCAATCTTAATTATTCACCGTAACTAATGCCCGGCGGTGCCTAGGCAACTTACCTCCCGAATCCTCCAGCAGCCTAAGCCAATGCCACCAGATACCGTACGAGTACTTAGGCCAGGCCGGGGCCCCCGCTTCGGAAAGCCGGTTTCCCGTTTCCGGGCTATGGCGTCTCTGAAATAGTCTTGGCTAGTCAGGCGGTACCCAAAACCTGACAGACTGGCCGCTTGGGTTCACTACTCAACAATAGGTCATCATGGTCGATCACTCGAACTATATATTAATGTGTTTTGAGAGAGAAACGGAGTGAAGCTAGATCACTTGGACTCCTATAGGTTTGTATCCTCAATCTTGGGGAAAGAAGGAAAACACAACCAATAAAACAAAAGATCAAGATCTGCAATATAGTCTAAGAGCCGAGAAAAGCCAAACAAATAGAAATGGAATAAATATGAAATAAAAAATTGAGACATACCCTACTCGAGGGGTTGAATGGGGTATGGGATGTTGAGGGAGGGATGACGAAGGGAGAGGAATCAAAGTAATAAGTGGTACAGGGAGCAAACCGTTCAAGAATGTGACTAACTTATCTCTGTAAGGCGGAAAATCACTAAGTTCAACACCGTACGAGTACAATTATGTCCTGCCAATTATGTGAATCATCTACCATATTAACTTAAACACCACTAAGCCCCAGATACTTTATAATCTACAGTATTCTTAAAGAGACGCTCTAATGTTAATTCTTTGACTCCCATCGCTTTGTAACAGACTTTTTATCAGGATGAACAAAACTATTGAAATATGGTATCGCATTTTGTCATGGGAAAGGAACGCGATGAGAAAAAAACTGATCGTAGTCAAAAATACAGGATCATGATCAAGCAATGGGAATGCTCGGGTTTGGCGGAGGCCTGCAGATTTTCCCGGTCATTCGATAATGGGGTTCTCCCTTGCTGGGTTGTACTAGTACTATACCCAGAACCCTTATGATCTTCATTATCATACCCGTGTCTATCCCTAGCCGATGCTAGAAGGGGCTGTTACTATCAATAACCTGGCCTAAAAGAACCTTGAACTATCAAGTTCCACTGTCTGCGTAATTTATTTCTCGTCGATCACGTGATTGGGGTCGATATGCCAACCCCACAAGTCCCGCCCCCCCCCCCATCGCTGACCAAACCCTGTTTGCCGGCGTCCGCCACAAAAATCCAAATTTCAGAAAATGGAAGTAAGTTTTAATGGGAAAGAGGGATCATTTCGAACCAGGAATTTCCAAATAGCGCTATGATACTTTTTTGAATTTTTGAATATTGAATTTGCTCTTTTCGTCTCTTTTCGGCTTGATCCTTTCACGACGTCTAACCCCGTGCGAGGGGTGGACATGGCCCCTAGCGGTGGTTAATAGAGCGCTACCACGGTTTGGCGCTACGCCATAATCTACAGAATCCACAGTATTATATCTTGTCGGAATACCATACCTGTACCGGTGGTGCTTGCATGGACAAGACATGGAAGCCTGACGAAAGAGCGCGGCACCTCACCATATCTCAATTCCAACCAGAATCAGGCGCTAAGGGCAAGGATGGGGGGAAAAAAGAACAACCTCGTCAGGAATTATGTCCAAGCTTATACTTTCTCAATTTCCGCCGGAGGCGAAGGGGGTTTTTGCTTTGGAGGTTTGAGTGGAGTTCTTCAGGACACATTCCTATCATTATAGCAACGGAATACCGGTACAGGTGATGAACCGTTGGGGTACCGGTAGTCCAGCTCTTTAGGAGTATTAGGGTAGGGTGAATACGGACGGCTGTGGATGGGACCGGGTTGGGTAGGTGCTTCGGTGCAGCATAGAAGGCCCGGTAGTATTTCGAGAAGCAATCGAAAATATGTAAAACATATACTATGAATCGGGAAACTGTTCTGAATACGGTTCCTGCCTTGATTGTAAACCCTCCTACTCGCAAGGATGCTCCACCGCATTAACTCACTCAATTTGACCTCCTATTAGTATGTTGAAATGGGTGGAGCCTCAGGGGATTAATTGTCATAAGGAGAAGTAAAAATTAAATCACAGTCTTGAAATACGAAATAAACGCTTAGGCGCATGATTCCTGACCTCGTCCCAAGTTGGGGTGAGGGAAAATTCTTAAATAAAAGAAGGCAGCCCGCGTGCTGTATTCCTCCAAGTATGATACACTCAGAATATTACACCAACCTCCTGCTTCCCATTGTGACCAACCTGATATTGCAAGATAAATTGCCCAATTCCCTTGGCACGACTTACCCCAATTTACCTGACTGGAATGAGGTCCAATCGAGCGAGTTAATACTCGAGTACAGACTGTACAGTGCTTCAGTGGGCCCCTGCCTGTTCTTTGTGGTTGTTTTTAAATTGAGAGAGCTTCCTGCTGACCTAAGCACTCAAGAATACGAGCCCGATATAATACTACCGAATGATGTACTATGATTGTGTACTAATATGCCGAATAGAGTGCAATCGCCGAACGGCAAAAGCAGCCACCACGATCGGCCATCCAAATAACCTACGGCAGGAAGGTGTCCGACCCGCGACTCGTAACATCTAGAGATCTCGATGTGGATGAAACGAATGGCTAAGGGATGCCTGGTCAGGGGGATAACTCTGATTGCCAGGGCAGGTCTGGGAGTGGAGGGGATAGCCCGTTAAGCCCTCACTTCTGCCCCCGATCGCCGCGGATATCCACGGACGTCCACACATGTCGGGACCACTCTTCCTTTCCTTCCTTCCACGCTCCCGTGCTAACAAAAGAGAAACAAATACCACAAAGATTCCTGTGTAGTCCCTATGAACTTTCCGTTTCTTACTCTCCCGTTTCCGCCGCTGTCATCTCCGACTGGCCCGTTTTCGGCCAATGCACTGTTCCCATGCGCATGGCCAGAACCAAAATCACGAATGAACAAGCGGCGAACGGCGCACCAGGGAGTAAACGGCGACGGCGGAGATGCGAACGAGCATGCCGGGCATGTAGGATGTATTCCGAACATGTCGAGCAGGAATGGTGGCAGTATTCCATGGTTTCCAACAGTTGTATGGCAGGGACCAGTGGGTTGGAAGTTGGGGCGGGTAGTTTTCCCGAGTAGTGGGATGGCGGTACTGGTGCCATACTCGCATGTATTTAGGCGTTGGTTTTGGCTACCAGCGGGGAAGCAACTTTTCGGTTATCCCCCCCTCGGTCGTTCCGCTGAATTTCGTGCTGTGCACTAGATGTTGGTACGTAAGCTTTTCAAGTACAAGTGTTAAATATGCTACCTGTAATTCAGAAGCTGTAGGAGTGTACAGCTGTTGGGAATGCTACTCGGCGTGCTCACAACTCACCCAGCACGCTCAGAACCTGCTTGACATGTTTAAAACATGAGCGACATATTCAGAACATGCTCGATAGCCGGAGGAATAGCATATCCGATATTCCACCAAATTATCCGCACCCGTGGGTCAACCTGCTCATTTGGGCATCCGTTTGCTTGTTCGCATATTGGTCGGCCCAATTGTTCGTCTCTATTCCATTTCTTCGCGCATTCGGCCACTCGATGATCTGTCTGTCCGTCCGTCCACTGGTTTGTTCGTGTTGAAAATCATGGATGCTGATCGACATGCTCAAGACTTTATTTCCTTGTCCGTCGGCATATCTGTCCGTCGGCATCTCTACCCGTCCGCCGGGATCTTTACCCGCCCGTCCAATTCCCGTCTGCATATTCACCGTACATTCTCGGAGTAGACCGTTTGTTCATTCCCGCCCGCCCACTTGTCCATTTCCGCATATCAGCCACTAGTTTGTTGTTTTGGCGCACTAGCTTTGTAGGGGCGGAGGTTCTCGTTGTGAGCTTTGGAAAAGCGCTTCCGATGGAGAAGGATATGAACGGCAGCGGGAGTTATCGACCGTCGGGAGTCTTTGTTCATGTATTTAATTTGTTAGCATTGGAGCGTGGAAGGCAGTGGGAGTGTGGAAGTCAATAGGAGCACGGAAGGCAATTGCAGAGTCTTTGCGGAGCCTATCGTTTGTTCTTTCTTTTGTTAGCATGATTGATAGCGTGGGAGCGCATCGAGGAAATGGAGATCAGTGTGAGGGGTGTTAGAGATACCGGTATGCGGTGATCGCAGGAAGGATAGGATAAGTGATCTTTGTCGTTTATTTATACTCCTGTCTTTTCCCGTCAGTTAGTTTAGTTAGTTGTGGAGTGAGAGCGAGCGAACCGAGAGAGATAGAGAGTTGTTGAATAGAGTGAGTTGCGGAGCGACCTTGGTGAACATCCCCGCTTTTGGTTGTGCAAGATTTTTCACAGTTCATTTAGTCATCGCAGTTTTGTTTCGTCGTTGTTTGGTATCGTCCAGCTTCTGGTTAGCAATTGCTTTCTAAAAGTTCGCACGTCGGGTTGCCCGCCTATCTGTCTATTCTCTTGTCAGTTTGCTAGCCAACTACCCGCCCGTCTGCCCCGCCCTCAGTCCGCCTGCCCGACCAACTCAATTTGCCGTATCACCGGTCCCTCTGTTCACCAACTCGTGCCTTGGGTTGTCGTCTTGCGTCTCGAACTGGTGCTGCAGCATAGCGGTGGGAGTGCGGAAGGTAGAAGGAGCGTGGAAGGAAATTGGAGCGTCTTTGTCGGGTATGTATTTGCCTTTTGTAATTGCGGAAGTGACATCGGCGACGGGAGTGATATCGGTAACTGAGCTAGTACGGAAGTGGGAGTGATATCGCAGGTGGCGGGAGAGTTCATTGTGGTGCCCATTCTCTTGTTCTCTTGTTCCCTCTTTTGTTAGTGATGGGAACAAGCTGAGGGGAGGAAAACTTGCGCGGATGAGCAGGGATCGCGACGGATACGTGGGGAATTGGGTGGAGTTCAGTGGACCCAAGGGAGAAGGGATGATGATCGTTTATTTACACTCCTGTCTTTTCCACATGTGTTAGTTGGTTGAGTTGAGCAAGCAAGTTGATGAGAGTGCAAGTGTCTTGGGGATAGAGAGAGGCGGCGGGGAAAACTTTTGTTACCCCTCTTTTGCTTGCCGTCTGAACTTCTTGGCGTTTCGTTTCCGATGAGTGATAGTTTATGATCGTGGCAGTCGTGGTTTTACAGGCTCCGGAAAGTCATAGCTGTTTAAAAAAAGCCACAACTGGCGGCCTTCCTAGCATACCATGCAAGGGTGCGCGCTACTATATGCGGGCCGTGCGGCTCCCATTTAGAAAGCAAGGGCTAAAGGGAGGCCGGGCTAAAACGAAACCGCGATGACTAAAGTCGCCGTGAAAGTCTGCATAACCAAGAGCGGGAAAGTTCACACTATCGCTCCACAACTCGCTTTATTGCACGACTCTCTCTGCTCGCTCACCACAACTAACTAACTAAACTAACTAACAGGAAAAGACAGGAGTATAAATAAACGGCAGGAAAGCACTATAATATCATTCCTGTGGTCACCACATATCTTTAGCACCCCCCACAATCGTCTCCCTTTGCTCTATGTGCTTTCATGCTAACAGAAGAAAGAACAAACGACGGACTCCACAAATACTTCCATAGCGCTACCATTTCCTTCTGCGCTCCTCCCACTACCTTCGCGCTCCCATTTCCTGCGGCGCTCCCATGATAACAAAAGAGATATAGGAACAAGGACTCTCGACGGGCTATAGCTCCCGGCAGTGTATAACTATACCGCCTTTCTCCCTCCTTCCTTCCGCCGGCTCTACTATTGCCATCGTGCGGATGTGCATTGCCCAAGCGCACCCGCGGCACTTTATACCACGAACGAAGGAACGGGCAAACTAGGAAAATCGAGCGGCGCAGGGGAGCGAACAGCGGGGAACAGACAAGTGGACGGGCGGAAATAGGAAAACAAACGGCTTCGGGAACGTACGACAAATAGACGGACGGTCGATTGGTGGAAGGGAATGGGTAGAATGTCATAAGCATGCTGAGCCGCATCCAAGATCTCCAACACCAAGGCCGCACTCCAGATATCAACCTTAGGTAAGTTAGCTGTTGGTTCTCTACCGGTACGGTTTTTGTAACTGTAGCATTTTTATGATATTTATGATACCCATTCAGGCACCTTGCATGTAAAACCCATATTCCGCGCTTGCGTCCCGCCATCCATCGAGGGCTTGTGCGTTTTTCGCGGGTGGCGTGGGATCGCGGCTTCATCCTGGTCAGATGCTTGCAGGCAATTGGGCTGCATGTTGTAGATGAATTCGGTACTGGAAAAAGAGCAGGGAATTCTCAGTCTTGCGAGGATATATAGAGATCAGGTTCATCCACTCGGGGTGGGGGGTATCGGAGAAGGGAGGAAGCAAGCCAGATGTAGGTTCCCTTGATTCGCTTCATTAAAATTGACTAGACTCTTCCCTATTTTTTTGTGTGTATTTCTATCCTTTGTCTGGGCACGGGGGCCGTAGTAGAAGTTGCGCCATCCAAGAACCCTTACCCAAATTTGACGTTTAGTTTGAGAGATGGCTATGGCGGAGCGGCAGTCGGACGCGGAGAGCCGGAAAGTACGTGTACTGTACACGGCAGAAAGCTCACTATATATCATAGCTTCAGAGAGTTCGGCTCCCTTAAGAACGCCCGGGGGATTGGGCTCAGTGGATGTGCGCATACCAAGCCTAACTAACGTTCCGTCACACTAGGGAAACCGGTATACCTATAGATGCTAACACTATAGAAAATAGTCACTGACTGCTATCTCAGTAGGCTGGGGGAGTATTTTTCGGTTTTTTCTTGTCAATTAGTCACTACATCTACGAATGATAGATGTATAAGGGCGCAGGTTTTATAGGTATCTTATTGGAAAGGCTTCAAGTATTAGCTAGGGTGTAAGTATGTACCCTCGGGAATGGTTTCTTTTAGCTCCATTAAGGGTTTTATCTATACATAGAAAGTGGGTAGTGCGAGTACAGTACACCGGGAGTTGGCCCTTATATCATGTGAAATCATGGAGGGCCAAAGACAACTCAGCAGCGCTATGGCGAGACCCTCATCGTGAGCAGTTACCAATAATATCTTGAACTTGGATTAATCCTTGACAAATTCATTGAGCGTAACGATTTTCAACAGCAAGGTCCACCGAGAGCGGGAACACTCAGTTAGACTGTGCGGCAAGAAGAGGAGTGTAGTATAGAAGCTCATACGGATATGGTTAGAGAAAAATATTCCGGTAAACAAAAACAAGCAAAGGAAATCGGTAGGAGAACGAAGGACCAATAAGCCAAGTACAGGTGATTGAGTAAAGCGGAATATAGAGCTGATGATGGATGATAACAACTAGTTAGCGAAGGAAAATAGGCCTCTTTTCGTCCTTCATAGATCAACCAGCTCCTTTCTCGCATATCTGTCTATCGGCATCCCCATCCGTCCACCGGTATCTTTACCCGTCTATCCAATTCCCGTCTGCATATTCGCTGAACTTTCCCTGAGCCGGCCGTTTGTTCATTCCCGCCCGTCCATTTATCCGTTACCGCCTATCCGCCACCCGTTTGTTGTTTTGGCACATTCGCTTGTTGAGCGGAGGTTGTAGTTCTGCGCTTTGGAAAAGCACTTCCGATGGAGAAGGATATGAACGGCAACGAGAGTTATAGACCGCCGGGAGTCTTTGTTCCTCTACTGGCGCGAATTATCACCAGTGATCCCAAGCGGTCAGTCCAGACTATGGGCCGGCAGTCGGGCTAGTCCGGCCGTGGTTTTAAAAAGCCTAGGTGAGTCCGGTCGAAATTCTGGGCGGCCGCCAAAGCCGCCAGATGCCCTGAAAATCTGAAGTTATCTGCGAAGGGCCAGCCTGCTTGATGCTTTTTGTTGCTGGTATGGGTAACAATACCACGATACCAGTACCGTGAATCTCGCTTAAACTGCTAATTAAATGGAACCAGCTGATCGATCACCACAATACTCATATCTCTTCAACTATTGCACGTTTGATTGCCTTCCGCAAGACCATGTATCCAATACTTCGTCCAGTTCGCCAACCTCCTCAGTCCAATATATTCCTACATATATATTGGTTCTTCTCTAATATTACCCAACACTATTAATTTATCCGACCGTGATGGTTTAGAGATGGGTAATTTAGATCATAACCTAGTACTTGGAAGTGACTTTTTAAACGAGATACTCGAGTAAGTCTAGGAGGTTCGGTTTCACAAATGTTTCATCGCTTAGATTCACAAATTGCTTGGCACAACCCTGGTCAAGCCGCTTTCCCGCAGTCCGGCCAGGCCGTCGGTAAAAAAAAAGCCTGGGCAAGTCCGGCCGCAGCCAAACCCGGACGGACTGGCGGCTTGGGATCGCTGCTTATCACCCATTTCGGGCCGAGTTGAGTGTAGCAAGACGTGTGTGAGTTATTTGCCTTCCGAGCCTACGTAACGTTGATAGTGCTATTTTTGGTGTGCGATCGTTCTAATCTTGACATTGGGGGCCATGAGTAACGCAACTGAACTCCCACTACTAGTAGTGAAGAAATTGTGGATACTGTTGGGAATGCTTTCATGCTCAGGATGTCTTTCGTCGTTCGAAATAAAGGTTTCGGAGATGCACTTTGGATTAGCGCAGCCGGCGGAAGAAGGACGGGGGAGAGTCAGGGGGACGGAGTAGTAGCGGTCCGTCGACTACGAATAGTGGGACTCTTTATGAAGCCTGTATTTCCTTTGTTAGCATGAAAGTACGCAGGAGAAAGGGGGCTTGCGTAGACGAGAGTGGATTAGTATGGTGATCGGTGGAAAGATAGGATGATACCTTTGTTGTGACTCATATATACTCCTGTCTTTACCGGGTAGTTGGTTGAATTAAGTGCTAAAGTGGGGAGAGAGGGAGAGAGTTGAATGAGAATGGCCAACTTCCCTACTTACATCAAGGTTGTGCATTGGAGCGCTCAGTGGTATTTTTGTTGCCTTAATAATTGTCGCGCTTTCGCCGTTTAAACCTACCATGTCTTCTGCTGTCCACCACAGCCTGTTTACCATGAATGCCATGGATACGATTCTTCTGGAGGCCAGTATTCTGAGTATGCAGCCCCATGGTGTGGAATCAAAGGTGTTGTGACCGAATCAGAGAAAAGGCCCGGGCATTCTGGGCTGGGGACCTAGTCCGTCGGAAGGCTTTAGCCCCATTGAGAATTTGCGGTAGTATAGTCTGTAATGCCTGTGATCGTACAAGAGTAATTGGATAAACTAGACGAGAATCCGCTTATTAATACCAAACCAGATAAAATCCGTGAACGTAGAGATTGAAATAGCTCACACACTCGATATTAGCTACCGTGCTGTCTCTTCTCTCGTATATTTAGGAGAACATGACCTTTGGTAGTTTCTCTGAGAGGGGGTGATTTGTGGCTGGTGTTGCTGTCCCACCCGTGGCTTTTACTATTGGTATTTTCACCAGCAAAAAAATACCTGACCGTAAACTCGTAAAATGAAAAACTACCATAGAATTTGCCAACTAACCAGGACTAGATAAGAACCCCCATCGCTCATTAAGCTGTAAACTATCTCAATCAGAAAAGTGATATGAGTAGTCAATATATTACCATTTGTCCTACGTCGTTGAAAAATAGTGCTGATGCTTTTCTCAGTTCAGTATTATTTGTGATAGGTAACAATGATAGGTAACAATACCGGTACTTCAATATGGATGCTGGATCGGAACTTGTCCCTTGTATCGGTGTGTATGGTCGTGGTGGGTTACAGTACTGGCAAATTCATTTAGTTGTGGCGGTATTACAATATACGAGGTGGGCTTCAGCTGCCGATCTTTCGAGTATTAACTTAGAGTACTCGAGTAGTGAAGCAATCGAAATCAAATCTTCATCTACCGGCACCGGTATATGGTTAAGGATTCCTCGGGTTTACTTGCCGGCCCTTTAGAACTCTATCTAAGTTTACCGAGCTTAGCATTTTTCTTTTCTTTCGAATTTCAACTTTACAATATCGCTTGCTGAAGTAAGCTGACAATTAGTAGTATTCTATGGTCACTCAGGGCGGTATTGGAAAGAAGTCAAGCACCATCCTTTCAAGGTATATCCTCCGACCTGCAACCAACCAAGAAAATCAAAGCTTCACACCAGGTAGAAGGGCAAAAGGTAGGAAGGCGAAAAGAGAGAAAAATATAGATTAAACAAATATCCCTGACGTTGTGGAAAATACAGAAGAATCTTTCCTGCAAGATCACCACATTATCTCGAGATGTGCGTGATTAGGCTTCAGGTGCAGAGCTGGCAGCCAATGGAGAAAATGGTCCCCCACCACCCGAGTACTGAACCAGACTGAGCTATTAGCAAAATCACTAGAAGAGAGGTGCCTTTTACACCCACAGCACCTGAGTTGCCGTGTTTACAATATTCTAACATAATCTCTATTTCATGGATAAAACCCAATGTTTGATACATATACGGGAGAATTCCTTGGGTTTTCCCTTCCAGGTTGTCATAAATAACTATCTCGTTTTCCAAACAGGATGCCCGTTGACCGAGGGGGAAAATGATACTAGGTCTTGGCTCTATTTTTATGGGGAACAGGTTTTTTTTGGGCAATTTTTCAAGCTCAATTGAGTAATTTTAGCTAAAATTTCAACCTGTCTTCGCCAGACTTAAGCTTTCTCGTATGTAAAGTTATGGTTCTAAAGCCTGTACCGGCATATTTTTGCATTCTTCGGTTAACCTAGGGAGGGAATTCAGCTGGTGGAAGTTGATTGCTCCCGGTGTGGTTCGATTACAGTAATTTACTCGTACAGTACATCAATGGACTAAGGCGATTCTTACTACCAACTTCATGCGGAGATAGCGCCTAAGTTTTGTATATTTCGCTAGCAATAAGTGCTCTTCTAGGACGGGGCCAGGGGAGACCGAACACTCCTTGCTAGTAAAATATGCAAAGCTCAGGTGCTGGGCTCGAGTACTATACCTCCGTACGTCTCTAAATGATAGGGCTGACGCCCACACACGCGTAGCTATGATATTCTTTTTTTTTTATCCACTGTACCGGTACCTCAGTGTGGGTGGGGTAGGTTGTGATACTGTACCAGCGGGGTGGATTTAGCCGTCAGGGTTGAAGGTAGGAACTGTGCAAGGTTGGTGTGGTAAAAGGTGAGGATTAAATTTACGGGGATCTCCAAATGAGATACCGTATGCATGTTCACGACTTCAGAACCACCGATGGTGAAGCAGCCAGAGCCAAATCTTAGACTATGTGTGAGACATTCCCCACGGATTTTTACCTACTGACCCTTTGGAACTCTACATAAGACATAAGCTGTCCAAGGAGTTGTTGCGTGGTTATTGTCGGTACAGTACATTGGTCTTGGCACATTTTATAGTGATTTGCTTCACCATTTGATTTTTCATTTGAAATATCGTGTGCCAAAGTGGCAAACGTTTTATCTAGGAATTAGTGGGCGTTTGGGGAGGCTTTTGAAAGGATTTTGAGTATAATATCAACTGCGCAATTGTTTTTTTTACGACTACTGAATGTGTTGAACGGAAAGTGTGGCGATAATTGATTTGGGCTGTTTCATGCCACTTCCCCGGAGCTAGAGGCAACTTCCGCAGACATAGCCCATCTTAACCCTGCCTGTAAGCCACGAAGCGTGCCGATACTAAAAGCTAATTTCATTCCATCTTGCCTGGGCTTCGGTACTCGAGTACGGTAGCTGAAGGCTAGATGGAAGGATAGGAGAAAGGAAAGTCGAAAAGAAAAAAAGAAATATAGATATAGATAGGAAAATACGGAAGTAGCCCCCTGCAAGATCTCCACATTTTCTTGAGATGTGTGTTGAGTTTTTATGCCGCAGGCGCAGGGTCGGCTGCCAATGGGGTGAATTGTTTCCGACTAACTGACACGAGCACATTGAAAAATCTCAGGGAGGCACCGCGCTACTCGAGAATGGTAGCACCGTGCACTCACAGTACCGTATGTGGAATGAGTGGTAGGGGGGTGAAGTAAATGCTTGTGCGACATGGATTATTGAGTGGTGCGGGGTCGCTGAGCCTCTGACTTCCGTGCGCACCCCACACTTTTTGGTCGAAGGGATACCGGAAGGATAATCTCGCCCCTTTCCAACCCTTCTACGCTTTCTGTTCTCCCAGAGCTGATTGAGTATCTTTACGGATATCAAAGAGCATATTCGATCCCTACGATAATCTCAATTCCTTTCATCCTTTTTGTTTCTCGCACCCTTCCAGACCTGGTTGAAGATCTTTACGATCATCCAAGGCCACACTCAATCACTACCCAGCTAAAACGCAACCTCTTTTGACTGAATATTGATCGATCACATGGGTAATTGGCAATCAAACACCCGCTCTGAGGACCTTTCCTCGTCTAAACCGTATGCTTTTGAGTTTTTATCTACTGGCCATTCGTATACTTAAAATTAATAGTCATAGTTCTGGCAAGATGGCCAACAGTAATATCAGCGGTGACCGTAGCGGCAACACAGATTCTAACAACATCTCCGGCAACACCGTCAACATTCACAATACCAACACCCATTATGACCAGAGGCACACGGGCCCGTCGCAGGACCATCGCGAAATATTGCGATGCCTATGGACTTCGAAGTACAAGGATCATAAAGATCAAGTTCAGCAGCCAGTGGAGGGAACGTGCACTTGGATTACGGAACATAAAAAGTATAAGGAGTGGTTGGGAAAGGAAAAATCCGGTCTCCTCTGGCTGTCGGCGGACCCTGGTTGCGGGAAATCAGTCACGGCTTCGTTCCTCGTAAACCATCTGGAAAGGCAAAAGAATGCTATCATTTGTTATTTTTTCTTCAAAGATGACAGTGATGAACGGAGGCACGCAACATTTGCTCTTTGCGCTATACTACATCAACTCTTTATGCAAGACAACACCCTGTGCAAATAAGCCGAGAGAGAGTTTAAGGGTAAAGGAGCGGGGTTTACGAAGGAGATCGGTACATTGTGGGATATTTTGGTTACAGCGGTTGCTGACGAGGGGTGCGGCAATGTTATTTGTGTGGTGGACGCGCTGGATGAGTGCGAGGGAGGGACTCTGACTCGGCTTATCGATCATGTCACCAGTCTGCCCGGGCCACAGACTTCCGATATTCCTTTAAAATTCCTAGTTACGAGTCGCCCCTACCAAAAGATCGAGCGACAGCTTGGCTCACCGGCAACCACGATCCGGCTGAAAGGTGAGGAAGAGGTTCCTGCTATTTCGACTGATGTTATTCGTGTCATAGACAAGGGCATTGAAGACCTTGAGTCGCACTGGGAGGAGCCTGGTGGGCTGGGAGATTTGCGAAAAATCCTCGTATCGTCTGCCGATCGGACATTCCTTTGGGTTTCCCTTATTCTAGAGATTTTGAAGAATAGCGAGGATGGATCGCCGGAGGTGCTTACCAAAATTGCCTCCACTGCACCACCCAATATAGCAGAAATATACACCAAGATTCTTGATAAAAGCGCCAACCCCGAAAACGCCCGACGAATTCTGAATATAGTGGTAGCAGCAAAAAGACCCCTTACGGTACGAGAGATGAACATCGCATTCCGAATCAGGCCGGATCACAAGGCAACCGACGATATCAAGGGTACGGGTGGCGGGTTCGGAAAGACTGTGAAATATTTGTGCGGACTTTTCGTACGGGTCATTGATGAGAAAGTCTATCTTGTTCACCAGACCGCGAGAGAGTTCCTGCTTCAGGGATCTTCTTCTGGCCTGGATAAAGGGCAGTATACCCTATGCCTGGAGAATTCAAACTATCTACTGGCTGACATTTGTATCTCCTATCTTTCACTTGAGGACTTTGAAAACAACCCATTACCGGAGGGTGCCCACAGCTACTATCCAAGCCAAGAATTTCTTGAGTATCACAAGAAATATGCCTTTGTTGATTATGCAGCCAGGAACTGGGCAAACCATTTCCGAGATTCGGGGGATCAGCAGATGGGATTATTCGAGGCGACACGACTCATTTGTGAAGCCGGATCTAAACGCTCGATGACATGGCTGCAGTTGTGTTGGCGCGCCTCTCGCGTAATGAGCAACAGAGATTTCACACACTTGATGATAGCATCGTGGTTTGGGCATGGAAGGGCAGTTCAGAAACTCTTGGCGGAGGATGGAGATCTGAATGTTCGATGCAAATCGTATGGCACCGCATTGAACATAGCAGCGTTCCGACAAGAGGAGCCCATTACCAAAATGCTATTGGACAAAAACGTGAAAGCCCATCTTGGTGGGAAGGAGTATAACATCCTGAATGTGAAGAGACCCGTTGGTTTGAAATTATTATGATAGCGGATAGCTGACAATAAATTGACCATTTTTTACAGATGGTACGTGAATTGACAGTCGTGTATGAGAGCTAGCACTGATCTAGTCGTCTATTTGGATTATAGAAGGAAAGTAGAAGCGGAAGATCGTGTGTCGTTCGCATTGACATGTTGCTAATGTTAAAGAATTGCGACATATAGCGAGTAAGTGAGCAGGATCTAGGATGTCCAGCAACTCTGAGGACTAACGCTGGACTAATATATGCGTCTAGAGTGTAAGTTGGCATTTCGAGTACAAGTGGATAACAGAATGAGATTAGCTAATTGACGGAGTGATATAGGAGGTATGAAACTCGGTAATAGATCAGATGGCAAATGTGATAACTAATAAAGGAACTACGGGGTGTGATAGCTGGTACATGATTGAGCCAAGAGAACCTAAGGTGCAGGGAAATTGCTGACTTGGGACTCGCTGAACGCTGCAGGAGGTAAGCAAATAGGATCAACCATGTTTCTCAGAAAGGGAAGTGCTGACCTGTGACTTGATGCATATTTTAGCGAGTAAGTGAACAGGATAAACCACGAGGCTTGGATGGTGCAATTACTTCCGGTTGACTCACCGAATATTGTAGGATGTAAGTGAAGAGGATCAATCACAGCACAGGGAAAAGGGAATTCCAGACCGCTTACGGACCGAATGTTGTAGATCGTAAGTGAATAGGAGCAACCACGGCTCTGGAGCGAGGCAATTGCTAACCTCTGACTCACTGAATGTGGTAGGAAGTAAGTGAACAGGACCTACCAAAGTTCTAAGAGGAGGCAATTGCTAACCTCTGACACGCTGAATGTGGTAGCACGTAAGTGAAAATGGTCAACCACAGCTCCGGGGAGTGGCAATTTCTGACCCCCGAGTCGCCGAATGATGCAGTCGGTAAGGAACAAGGACCAACAATTGATCGGGGATGGGAAATTGCTGACCTCAGACTTGCTGAATTTTGAAGCAAGTAAGTGAACTGGATCAATCTCGATTCTGGGAAAAGGCGATTGCTGACCTATGGCTCACTGAATGCTGTAGATGGTAAGTGAACAGTACCACCCAGGGTTCTGGGACGAGACGATGCTGACCTTTGGGTTGCTGCGTGTTATAGGAAGTAAGTGAACACGAGCAATGATGGCTCCTGGGCGAGGCACTTGCTGACTTCCCACTGGCTGGATGATGTAGGTTGTAAGTGAATAGGACCAACCACGATTCTGGGGTGATTGTTGACCACCGACTTGCTTGATATTGTAGTATGTAAGTGAACAGTATTAATCACGGTGCTGGTGCGAGGAAATAGCTGACCTCTGATTCGGTCAATATTGTAGCAGGTAAGTGAACAGTATTACTCACGGTTCTGGGGCAGGGCCATTGCTGACCTCTGACTCGCTAAATGTTGTAGCCTGTAAGTGAACAGTATCAATCACGGTTCTGGGGCGAGGACATAGCTGACCTCTGACTCGCTGAATGTTGTAGCGAGTAAGTGAACAGTATCAATCACGGTTCTGGGGCAAGGCCATTGCTGACCTCTGACTCGCTGAATGTTGTAGTCTGTAAGTGAACAGTATCAATCACGGTTCTGGGGCGAGGGAATTGCTGACCTCTGACTCGCTGAATGTTGTAGCGAGTAAGTGAACAGCATCAACCACGGTTGTGGGGCAAGGCCATTGCTGACCTCTGACTTGCTGAATGTTGTAGTCTGTAAGTGAACCGTATCAATCACACGGGTCTGGTGCGAGGAAATAGCTGACCTCTAATTCGCTCAATATTGTAGCAAGTAAGTAAACAGTATCAATCACGGTTGTGGGACAAGGCCATTGCTGACCTCCGACTCGCTGAATCTTGTAGTCTGTAAGTGAACAGTATCAATCACGGTTATGGGGCGAGGAAATAGTTGACCTCTGACTCGCTGAATGTTGTAGCGAGTAAGTGAACAGTATCAATCACGGTTCTGGGGCAAGGCCATTGCTGACCTCTGACTCGCTGAATGTTGTAGTCTGTAAGTGAACCGTATAAATCACGGTTCTGGGGCGAGGGAATTGCTGACCTCTGACTCGCTGAATGTTGTAGTATGTAAGTGAGCGGTAACAATCACGGTTCTGGGTCGAGGCTGTTGCTGACCGCTGACTCGCTGAATGTTGTAGAGAGTAAGTGAAAACTATCAACCATGGTTCTGGGGCGAGGAAATTGCTGACCTCTGGCTCGGCGAATGTTGCAGGAAGTAAGTGAACGGTATAATCAGGGTTCTGGGGCGAGGCAATTGCTGACCTCTGACTCGCTGAATGTTGTAGGGTGTAAGTGAACAGTATCAATCACGGTTCTGGGGCGAGGCAATTGCTGACCTCTGGCTCGACAAATGTTGTAGTATGTAAGTGAACGGTATCAATCACGGTTCTGGGGGGAGGCAATTACTGACCTCTGGCTCGACAAATGTTGTAGTAAGTAAGTGAACAGTACCACTCACGGTTCTGTGGCGAGGCCATTGCTGACCTCTGACTCGCTGAATGTTGTAGGGAGTAAGTGAACAGTATCAATCACGGTTCTGGGGCGAGGCAATTGCTGACCTCTGGCTCGACGAATGTTGTAGTATGTAAGTGAACAGTATCAATCACGGTTCTGGGGGGAGGCAATTGCTGACCTCTGGCTCGACGAATGTTGTAGTATGTAAGTGAACAGTATCAATCACGCTTCTGGGGGGAGGCGATTATTGACCTCTGCCTCGACGAATGATGTAGGGAGTAAGTGAATGGTGCCAACCACTGTTCTGGGGCGAGGCAGTTGCTGACCTCTGGCTCGACGAATGCTGTAGGAAGTAAGTGAACGATATCAATCACGGTTCTGGGTCGAGGCGGTTGCTAACCTCTGACTCGCTGAATGTTGTAGAGAGTAAGTGAACACTATCAATCATGGTTCTGGGGCGAGGAAATTGCTGACCTCTGGCTCGACGAATGTTGTAGGAAGTAAGTGAACGGTATCAATCATGGTTCTAGGTGGAGGCAATTGCTGACCTCTAACTTGCTGAATGTTGTAGGTTGTAAGTGAACAGAACCAATCACTGTTCTGGGGCAAGGGCATTGCGGACCTCTGACTTACTGAATATTGTAGTTAGTAAGTGGGCAGTATCAATCACGGTTCTGGGGCGAGGAAATAGCTGACCTGTGACGCGCTGAATGTTGTAGGTTGTAAGTGAACGGTATCAATCACGGTTCTGGGGGGAGGCAATTGCTGACCTCTGGCTCGACGAATGTTGTAGTAAGTAAGTGAACACTATCAACCAGGGTTCTGGGGCGAGGAAATTGCTGACCTCTGGCTCGACGAATGTTGTAGGAAGTAAGTGAACGGTATCAATCATGGTTCTGGGGCGAGGCAATCGCTGACCTCTGACTCGCCGAATGTTGTAGGGAGTAAGTGAAAAGTATCAACCACGGTTCTGGGGCGAGGACGTTGCTCACCTCTCGCTCGACGAATGTTGTAGGAAGTAAGTGAACGGTATCAATCAGGGTTCTGGGCGGAGGCAATCTCTGACCTCTGACGCGCTGAATGTTGTAGGTTGTAAGTGAGCCGTATAAACCACGGTTCTGGGGCGAGGAAATTTCTGACCTCTGACTGGCTGAATGTTGTAGTCTGTAAGTGAACGGTATCAATCACTGTTCTGGGGGGAGGCGATTACTGACCTCTGGCTCGACGAACCTTGTAGTATGTAAGCGAACGGTATCAATCACGGTTCTGGGAGGAGGCAATTACTGACCTCTGGCTCGACGAATGTTGTAGTATGTAAGTGAACGGTATCAATCACGGTTCTGGGAGGAGGTGATTACTGACCTCTGGCTCGACGAATGTTCTAGGGAGTAAGTGAACGGTATCAATTACGGTTCTGGGAGGAGGCAATTACTGACCTCTGGCTCGACGAATGATGTAGGAAGTAAGTGAACGGTGTCAATCATGTTTCTGGGTCGAGGCAATTGCTGACCTCTGACTCTCTGAATGTTGTAGAAAGTAAGTAAACAGTACTAGACACGTTTTTGGTCCTGGCAATTGCTGACGCGCTCCATGTTATAGATTGTGAGTGAACACGATTAATCATGGCTCTGGCTTACGCCAATTTCTTACCTCTCACTCGATGAACCTTTTAGCACGTAAGTCAGCAGGATCACCCACCATTCTTGGACGAGGAAATTGCTGAGCCGTGACTTGCTGAACTTCGTAGTCGGTAAGCCAATCACACCATCTACTATTTTGGGATGTGGCAATTCCGCACATCTGACTCAGTGAATGTTCCAGCCGGTAAGTAAACTGGATAAACTATGGCTCTAGGAGGAGGCAATTCCCTACATGACTTGCTGAATGATGCAGGATGTAAGTAAACCTGATCAATCGCATTTCTGTGACTGTAATTACTGACCTCTAACTCGGTGAATGCTGTAGATTGTAAGTACTCGGGCCAACCACTATTCTTGGACAAGGCAATTCCTGACACCTGCTTCCCGATTTCTGTAGATTGTAAGTGGACTGGATCCAGCACCTTTCTTTGTTCGGACAGTATCTGACCCTTAGTCCGCGGAGCCTTCCAGAAAGTAAGCCAACTGCGTCAACCAGAGTCTTTCGACAAGACAATTGCTAACAATACCTGGCCGTTTCGGTTATTCAGTCTGTAAGCTTGCCTGCATCCTCTCCCTTTTTTTGTTCCGTTCCACTGATCCTTCCCTCCCTCCCTCATAGATGGTTTGTAATCGACACCTGATACGGTCCCCGTCAACGTCTTTAATTACACACTAATTTCATGAATCATGTTTACTTTCCTGGATAGGAGGTAAGCATTGCGAACCTCCCCACTGTCACCTCAGAATGCTAGCTAATGAGCTACCGCTCCCCTATCAAAGTTTGTATGCTGACCTATAATCCCGTTTGAGCCACAACTGATAATCTCGATATTGTGTGACAGCTCGTTAGTGAACGCTTTTTCTATGGCTTCCCCCTTCCCCTACTAACGCGTAGCGCGCCTCACAACCACTCGGACAACACAGAAAGTGAGTACTATGCGTTGATTACTGCTACCCTTTTCCGCACATGATTTCTGTTAACCTTTCTTATAGCGTGTGAGTCCCTCCGGATTTACTATCACCACTCCTCTTGTAGTCTATTATTGAGCCCGTCGTAGTTTTGCATCCAGGACACACCAAATCTTCCTGACACTTTGTCCAGCCAGAGTACGGCCTTGCCCTAGACTGCCAATATGGGGGCAGGTAAGAATCATGCCCCGTTTCCCTTAGCGAATCCTTACATGTCCTTCTAACCGCTTAATAAATTAACCTTGTACGATAGGTTATTTCTTGGAGGTTCGTCACTCATTCAATACGTTTACTGGCTCGAGGCCATGCTGGATCTTTACGTGCTTTTTCCGATTCTCTATCCTCGGAGCTTGCTTCAGCGGGTTATGTGATATCTTTGTCAGGATGTAGGAATTTGTGGAGTTGGTTGTCGGCGGTTTGTGGTGTTTCTGTTCCTTTCTTGCTGGCACATTCAGAACCTTATCGTTTCGCAACAATATAACTTTTAACCGCTATACCATCGTGGCAGAAGTGTGACACATAACGCGTAAGATTTCGCAGAATATTGTCGTCGACGAAGAAACTTGGTAAACAAACTTAAGTGCATGGTAGACGTACCTAATTTAAGAAGGCACTAACAATTTTTGGGCTCCCGATTAGCACCCCAGTAGTTGAGAATAGCTTCACACGAAACTGTTTGAGATAAGCGGTAGGAGATGACCGATCGGAGTTGTGACGCGTGAGGGAAAATCAGGATAATCAAAGGTAGAATAAATACATTGAATAAAGCTAGGCAGACAAGACTGCGCATGAATGAACATAGGCGGACGCACAGTGTGGGAACGAGGAAAACTAGTGCTCTATCCTAGATGCTATATATCGATCATCAGGTTGGGAATGGTGCATTGTTCTCGGTTTCCAGATCCTTCACTTCATTAGTGCCGCCCCGTGCCTCAACCATCTCTCATCCCTCAGGAAGCGTGCACTGGCTCGCTGCAGGTCCTAGATGGACTTTGGTAGTTGAGGGCTGATTGCGGGTGCCCCGGGAGTCTACCGGACTGTTGGAAATCATGGATGCTGCTCGGCATGCTCAAGGCTTTGTTCTCTTGCCCGCCGGCTTATCCGCCCACCGGCATTTCTACCCATCCGTCCATTTCCCGTCTGCATATTCGATGTACGTTCCCGGAGCAGGCTGTTTGTCCGACCACCGACACTTTTGTTGGGCCTTCTTTTGTCCTGCCGTTTGTCCACCACCGCCACTTTTTTGTTGGCGCATTTACTTTGTTGGGGTGGCGGTTCTCGTTGTGCGCTTGGGAAAGGTGCTTCCGACGGAGAAGGATAGGAACAACAAAGGAGTTATAGACCGTTTGGAGTCTTTGTTCCGGTATTTCTTTTGTTAGCACTGGAGCGTGGAAAGCAGTGGGAGCGCAGATGGCAATTGAGGAGTCTATTGTTTGTTCTCTCTTTTGTTAGTATATTGATAGCGTGGGAAGCATAGAGCAAAGGAAGATGAGTGTAGAAGGTGTTAGAGATACGGGTATGCGGAGATCGCAGGAAGGATAGGATTGGTGATCTTTGTCGTTTAATTATACTCCTGTCTTTTCCGGTCAGTTAGTTTAGAGCCGTCAAGTAGTGGAATAGTGCAGCGAAAGATAGAGAGTTGTTGAATAGAGCTAGTTGCAGAGCGATCTTTGGTGAACTTCCCCAATTTTGGTTGTGCAGAGTTTTCACAGTGCATTTAGTGATCGCCGTTTCGTTTCATCGTCGCTCGTTCGGTATAAGTTAGCCCTGGCTCCTGCTAGCCCGTTGATTTCTAAAACGGATGGCTCAACATTGTACTCCATGGTTTCGCGGCTCTAACGGATTACGAAGGAGACTCTGTAGACATGTCTTTTCATTCTATTCCTGGAGTGTACGGAGGAATGGGGGCATGCGTGGAAACATAGTGATGGGTGTGGTGATCTCTGGAATAATGAGGATGCGTTGATTATGGTTTATTTATACATCTGTCTTTACTATTTGTTCAGAAGAAACCACAAATTAGCATTCATCAATTACCTCCCAAACATGTATTTGGAGAGTGCTTGGTATTCTAGCTTACGTTTCCGAGATCAGTTCAGCCGTAATTCATAGTCCACCGCACTCAGAACAGTATCACCACCCCAACAGCACCTCCGGACAACACCCTACATCAACTTACCCGGGCGGGACAAACAGGCGCTACACAATCGCCTTGACAATAAACATCTCACGATCCGGCGGTTGATATGAAGCCACCCAGTAAGTTGAGGTTGTGTCGGCGATACAAGGATAAATAAATTACACTGAAGCCCTGTAAGTGATACTCGCATGTTTTGCAACGTGCGAACAATTTCCCGAAGCGAGCTGAAGAGCTACCGTGCGTGGCGCTAGAGAAGGGTGAGGACAAGCTTTTCTGAAAGAACGATAACAGGCCAAGTGTATTGGAAGCGGGGAAGTGGCAGAGCCGCTTATTTCTCTCGAGATATACCCGTACATGGCTTGTAAAGAAATTCTAGGCTTGAATGGAACTGATTTGCGAAAGGCAGAGATGAGAAGAATAAAAAGATACCGATATAGACCTGTTAACCTTGCGACTTGTCCTTCTACAATGGTGGGTGAGCGGCCCTCTTTAAATACAAAAATCCAATAACTAATCTACCAGGAGTCTTACTATCAGGATTCTATCTCCTCCGTCACTCCGCGCTCCATCTCCTTATGACTCACTCTAGCGTTTACCTTACATGAACTATTTTCTTACCGCCGTGGTTCTTCGCTATCTTCTCCGGTTCCACGCTGTCTTCTCCGGTTCCTCGCATTGCCCTCCGGTCTCCGCTTTTCTTTCCGGTCTCCACACCGGAGATAGTTCCGTCGGTCCTTATCCTAGTTCCTTCTTCACCGCGGTTATATTGCTCATTATCCGGTTGTTTTCGTTTACCGCTGTTCTATCCGAGTCGCCATTTATCCCACTCCTGGTACTCGTATTCGCTCATGTACCATTGTCGTTTCTATCACTCCACCTGTACATAAAATGAAAAACATAATGCTGACCAAATTCCGCAGGCCAGCTTCTGGGTTAGCGCCGGTGATTAACAATAGCTTGCGCCTTGGACCGGGATTTCGAAGCTGATTGCTGGACTAGGGCTATCAGGTTTAATTGCAAATATCGCTCATTAGGGGTGATTAAACCCAATTCTCCTATGACCGCTCCCCCTTTTTACTCCTTGGGTTACTGTATCACCCACCCTTTTGCAGTATGTGAGGGTAGAAAATTAGAGAAATGGGATTTTTATTCATAGCTCTCAAAGTAGCACTAAGCTTGCTCATTATTGGCAGGATTCCCGACGGCAAGCTTGCGATCCACACTGTCCCGAGATTATTCGTAGAGCATAAACATAAGAAATTTTCTCCACGGTGTGAAAATCATCATTAGAGAGGTTTTAGAATAAAGTGCCCATTATAACTAGCTCTGTAACCAGGACACCGGTAGGGATAATGGCCCTAGACCATGGTGTTGGCGAGTTAGTGAGTTAATGATTATGATAATCTGCAATAGTGGACACTAAGAGAGTGTGGCACTATAATCGGTTTTGTTGATAGTAAACAAAAGCTCTAATTGGTTGGCACCATCGTTTAACTCCATTTAGTGTCTCTTTGGTGAGCATTATCCTAAAAACTCCCTTCAATTCATCCTTCAATTCTTCTTCGCTTACCGTTAACCTATACCATGCTATAGTGCCACACTCCACTCTAAAACCTCTCTATTATACTCCCTCATAGTCCTTCCATCTTTTTGGCAAGTGATCAACAGCACCACTAGTTGTTTGACTCACCCTTTTTCACTAGCGAATGCAACCACCAAAGATCACTCGAAACAGTGATGACAGCACTGGTAGTAGGAATTTTAAGAGTTTTATTTTAAAACCATGGATATAGCGAGGCTAGCCCCCAAAGAAGAAAAAAATACAAACACACGACCTTCACCAATCGGTGTCAAATCCTGCCTTTCTATACCCAGTGATCAACCCGCTCCTGGCGGCATTGATAAACCTGTCGTAAATGTGGGAACTTTTAATCCCACTGGGGTCAGTTTTGCCCTGCTGGATGAGAGAGAATGCTGATTGAAAGCGTGCAGAGCAGTGAGGACAGCTATTAACCTGTTAGTATTTACACATACTCTTTAAATGAACGGAGGAATAGTTACCAAAATGTTTTCTTCAAGTGAGCACTACTCACAAGATGCAGTACACCCAAGTGCTTAGTCTGTCTGGAAAGAACAGTGAGGCAACCAGAAATTCATCCAGGCACTGGCCTGGAATGGATGTGACAACAGTAGGATTATTGTCAGATGCTAGGTGGGAATGTATCTGATTCCCCCATCTAACTGCAGATAATATCTGTGTCCCAACAATAATATCTAGAGTCAATAGAGGATGGTAGGATACTGTAGATAGCAGATGGTCTATGCAGATAACAGTTGTACCCAGTAGTTGACAGTTAGGTGCTGCTGATAACAATCTAAGATTGAGAGCTAGGGTTTAAGATTATCAAGGAATAGAAAATCCTGATAGAGTATTAGCTCACTAAACATCCTTGAAGTGTAGGAGAAAAAAATAATTGAAAACATGTGTAACGAGACTCCACTGAGTACTATTACAAGTAGCCAAACCTACACCCATACCGGAGTCAAGAGACTACCGCGGTAGGGCTGGCGGTAGACTTAGGTCTACCGGGTGGAGGTACCGGTGGTTAGGTACCTCAGTCGGGCATGCTAGGCCATACCAAAGGTACATAGGTCCTAGTAATGGTTGGGGGTTACCCTACTCTGTAGGGTAACCCAAGTAGTCAATTTGGGAGTTACCCTGAATTACTCGACGGAGAGTCCAGGTAAAGTTACCCTACTCTGTAGGGTAACTCGGGGTACAGTTACCCTACCTTCGGACTAGGGTTACCCTGCCTTGGGCCACGGGTTACCCTGCTATGGAGTCAAGTTACCCTACCTTGAAAGTAACTTGTTACGCAGGACTTCGGGGGAAGTTACTAGATTGTTTGTCACGCGAAACTACATAGGGTGTTCGATTCTCAGGTTGTGCGGATCACTCCCGCACAACCAGTTGAGCTCCGAACAAGCTGTAACTTGGAGGTGTGGTTGCTAACACCCCCCTCCGGCCCCGTTATAAGTCCCTAGCGTCATGGGCTACAGCCTGAAGAGTTGCTGTAAGTCTAGCAAAAGTCTCCAAGTGGAGATGTTGCCGTAACTCCGTATGCGCTCACGCCGTCCGTCCGACCGGAAGCTGTCCGCAGGATATATCAGGGGGAAGAGGAGAACCTGGAGAATAGCCTCCAGGTGGTTTCGTGTAAAACGGACCAAAACTGACGGAGTAATACTGCTTTGAAGTCAAGAGTAGTATGTGAGGTTACCGGAGGCCAGTAGGCGAGGTAACCGAAGTCCGTTGCCCCGAAAGAGTAATAGTATTGGAGAATCGTTAAGGACTCTAAGACACTAGTCTGGGGCCACGAGATGACCTACTTCTAGGAGGGTTGACTGTGGGTAGCGCCTATTGGTAGTCAACCTCCGGAGTGGTCTATCGGGGGAGCTACGTGGCTATCTTCCGGAGTGATATGGAAATGAGTAGAACCGGATAGATGTTCAGGAGCCGCGAATGCTTGCAGAAGACTAAGTGTATATGGGTAGAGAGTTCCATAGTTGGTATAGTATCCGCACGGGCATGACAGCTCGCCACTGCCATGACCACGATATGAAGAGTTTTTACTCCTGCGGTTGCATTGGAGATGCAGCGGCTAAAACACTTCTATCGGGCAGATGTTAGAACACCATCGAGTGGTCTAGTTCGCTACGGAGGATCGTTGGTCCGACCCGTAGAGGTTGGCTAGACAGCCCACGGGAGTTGGGTGCTCGCGAACGCAGAGTAGTGTGGGGAGTAACTGGCAGCATACCAAACCTACTTAAGTATATGCGAGTTCTCCTCTACTCTGGCAATCAACTACCTCTCGAGATCAGGACTTAATTGAGTAAAAGCTGTGGCTTAACGATATTAAGTTTTACCGTTTATTTTTTCAACTCTACTGTTGATTATCTTTATCTTACTTCTGAAAGAATACTTCGGTGCGGTCGCAACCTCGGGATCCATCTTCCCAGAGGGAGCCCCCGTTACAGTATATCGTTAAGCGAAGACCTCGCTTAACTCTTCCTACTCTTGAAGATTTGTTGGTATTGACCTCCTTGAATTGACATAGTTTGAGTACGAGTCGCTGGTCTGGTACCAGAAGCATCGGGTGGAAATTACTATGTCGAACCAAGCCGGTCACTTCGATCGTGCCGCGGCGGCAGCCCACCAATGGCATATGCGGCGTGAAGCATTTGCCGATGCCAAAGGCCTTGGTTGGGAACCCATTGAACTTGTCCTTAATGCTACCAATATCGACCTTCCCGACGATGCCGAGGAAATTGTGGTCGAAGACCCTGCGCGGTTATTCGAATCGTTTACACAGCAGAAGCTTGCGATTCCGGTAGTGCCAGAAAGGCAAGGTCAAGGGTTTAGTCTTGCGGATTTTACTAGGGAAGTTATGGAACCCTACATCCTTCTTGAAGTTACAAAACAGATGAAGGAAGCTCAAAGCCAGATGCAATACTGGAATGAGCAGGCGCAGACTAAGTTTAAAATAGAGATGGTTACGGCGGCTACGGAGTGGATGCGGAAACAACAGAAGTTGTTCATACGGCAAATTAGTGACACACGTGCGCTAGCCAAGAGGATAGCGGCGTTGGAAGAGGCTGCCCGTACAGGGCATCAGATTGATCATGACAATGATACGATCATGACAGTGGCACCTCCGATTGAGAAGCGTCCCGCGGTCAACTTTGCGGAGACCCTAACCGCTATGTTGACCAATCCCTCATATCAGGCATACTTGACTGAATTAGGAGTACAGATAGCGGGTCAACAGCCACGAGCTCTAGTCTCTCCTCGTCGTTCCCCCTTCCACGAACAGCTCGAAGAAGCACTCGCCCCGGTATCTCAAAGGAGAAACCGACGGACTCCTAGCCCTGCTACAGGCTCTCGTCCGGGCGATAGTGGTCATAGGGTGGATAAGTCCAGAGTCCCTCCTCCACCTCCACAACCTGGTCGGGATCAGGTAGACTTGACAGGAGTCACTGATACCCCGACACCCTCTACCAATGTCCCTGTGCCAGACCGACCTTACCAGGCGGCTGTGAATACACCTCTCCCAAAGCCAGGACAAGCTCCTGTTATCATTGAACCTGCTCCCCTGCCTCCCATGCCTTCCATGCCTAAGTTACCTGGTGCGCCCAGGAAACCTACTGATGCAAATGAGTTTTTTGACAAACTTAGGCAAGGACAATATAACAAGTCCGGGGGTGAATGGGGTATGTGGGGTGCTCCGGAGAAAGAACGGGTCCGAAGGCCTTTGTCGCCGGGGGTTACGGCCTTCTGTTACACTGGTTGTACGGTCGTGGGAGGACCTCACTTTCCAAAGGCTACACATGCACTCAACTGTCCTAACAGTCGTTCGAGTCAAGTGTACCGGAAGCCTGAGGAAGTAGGTTCGAAGATGAAAAAGCCCAAATGTTCTTATTGTGGTTCACGGTTGCACGTGGGACCTCCGGCAATGCCGGAAAGCTGTCTGGAATTCCAGCAGTTTGTTCAGGGTCGGTATGGGGTAACTCCGAGTGCTTCTGGAGCTATTCCATTACCTGACCCACCTCCAATGCCTTTGTCTCGTCAGGGGGTGGTTCCCCAAGAGGACAGACAACAGGAAAGGGAGGACTCCTTTGACGGGTATGATAGACCCTCTGGAGGCCCTGGCAGAAATGCCGGTGGCGGCGGAGATCAACTCCCGCCTGGCGGAAACGTTGGTGCTGGCGGAAACCCGGGTGATTCCAGTTCCTCCAGTAGCAGTGATGACGATGATGCCGACTCCATACCCGATTTCTCTGAGTTTCTGGGGAGGCGGAAGCCAAACTGGAGCGAGAAAAAGAAGAGACGCTATGACCGCGGAGCACGAAGGTTGCTACGAGCTTTCTTGCAGATGAGTGGGGCAGCTGGAGCTAGTCAGCCAGCCGGTAACTCCACTCCTTCAGGGGGAAAGCCAAGAAAGCCCGCGAAGTTAGGTGATGTAACTCCCTTCAAAGGAGATACCACCAATACCCAGCGGTTCATTAGCGATGTGGAAATCAAGTTCGAATACTTCCGAGAATCAGTCACGGAAGATATGGACAAAATCAGCTTGGTTATCCTTCTTCTTCAAGGTACTGCCAAAACTTGGTACATGGGCCTACACCGGTACGTCAGCGAGGACGGTGCACGCCGGGTGGGTATGCCGTTTGACCCCAACCATGAGTTTCGTACATGGGAAGGATTTAGGAAACGGCTAATGGCAAGTTTCGGTACCCATGTTGATCGGGACCGCGCTCTAAGCGAGTGGACGAAGCTGCAGATGAAGCCTGGTCAGGTTGACCAGTACTTAGACTCGGTAATGGATCTGATTGTCCAATTGGGTTATACGGACCCTACAATGATCAAAGACAAGATCCGGATGACAATGACATCCCAACTACGGAATGTCTGGGCACAAAAGACACCTCATCCTACCGATGTGTCCGAGTACATGGACCTTCTGCGGAAGACGGGCCACGCCCTCCAAGACAATATCACTTTCAGCGAGACTGTTACCAAAAGCCGAAGTGATAACCAGGGCAAGAGCGAGGAGAGGTTGTCAACCTCGAGGAAACAACCGAAACGGAAGGAAAAGGGTTCGGGTAAGCCCAACCCTAGGCGCTCCTTATCTTCTGCGGGTACATCCCAGAAGCAAGGGAATTCTGAGCATGCTAATGCTCATAAGAATATCCCATCTACGCTTATCGATAAGCGCAAGAAGGAGTCGCAGTGCACACGATGTGGAAAACCGGGTCACTTTTGGCGGAAATGTTTCTCCACCGACCCTGTTGTTAGTTCAGCCAAAGGGGTTAAAGCGATAACCAAAAAGAGGAAGGCTGAAGATGCAGAAGTCAATGAAGCATCAAACAACAAAGTCCGTCGCATCGAAGCACCACCTTCAAAGAAGTTATTGGAAATCCGAAAGTCATCTCCCGAGATTATGGAGGTTGATACGGATGCTGAGGAATAGGTAAGTTCCTTTCCTTGCAGCGAAATAACAAGACACTGACATAACTCTAGGAAGTTATGTGAAGGGCTCCGAGAGTAAGCATGCCCCGAGAAATCCTGCAGTCAATACATAGACTGACCAGGCCTCTTAGATGTTCTGGGCCGCAGCGGTCTGCGAAGGAACGAGGCAGGTGGAGGATTTGGGTCAGCACGGGAATTCTCTTTGGGTGTTTGTCTTGGTTTATTTCTCCTTTGTATTCTTGTTATGTTACTGCGGGAATATATCATTTCCTTACTTCGATGGATTATTTCCTTAGTATTGGAAGCGAAATTGTTTTCTTTTGTTAGACTAGTTCTTTTCACATCAAGCAGGCCTTGATTCGAGCAATGAAATTTTGTTATCAAGTTTACCTGAGGAGGGTTCAGTACCCGAAATCATGCTGGCGTGATAGTAAACACCCTAGCTATTGATATACCGTGATTTGAAACCTTAACATTTTGACCCGTTGTGGCCACTCTTGTGTCGAAAGGCAAGAGACTCCGTTAAACATGCTTCTAAAAGAAAACTCAAGAAAGAAGGCGCGGCTTTCAGGCCCCCCAAAACATATAAAGTCTATCCGAGTTCGAGTTAGACTAGAATGGCGTTGTGGCGCGAGAGACAGTACAGCCGAGGCTGTGTTATTGTTGGATAGTGGCGCTACTGGCGCAGTGCTTAGCACACGATGGGCTAAGGAAACACAAGTTCCTTGTGTGCGGAGAAAGGTTGCTGCTCCAATAAAGGATGCTAGCGGGAATGACATTCCTAACTCAGGGCTTCATTACACTAAGACCCTGAAGATGCGTATTGGCGATCATGTCAATGACATGAGATTTGAACTGGCGGACATGTCCGACAAGAAGATTGATGGTTATTTCCAATGTCATGGCTCCATGAACATAATCCCGACATAGACTGGGAAACACGCAGCTTCACTTGGAGGTCTGTATTGTGTAAGGCTAGATGCCTTGTGGGCCAGAGACGGTTAGAATTTATAACCGAAGAAGAGCTATTGGCAGAAGACCAAGCTCAGGTATATCTTCTTGGATATGCCCAGTTCACAGGAGAAGACGGGAAAGACATTGCCCTAAGTCTCCTCCCCGAATATAAGGACTATGGCGATATATTTAGCCAACAAAGGATAGATGAGTTACCAGAGCACTCAGAGTATGATCACAAGATCGAGTTAATGCCTGAGACAGCACCTCCCTTTGGTCCTATATATCCATTGTCTGAAAACGAGCTCAAGATTCTGAGGGAGTATCTCAATGAGATGCTGGCAACGGGAAAGATACGGAGATCTAGTTCCCCTGCCGCAGCCCCAATTCTCTTTGTACCCAAACCTGATGGGTCATTGAGGTTATGTATTGATTACCGAGGGCTTAACAAGATTACGGTGAAGAATAAATATCCTTTACCACTGATGAATGAGCTGCGTGATAGACTTGGAAAAGCCACTGTCTTCACTAAGTTGGACTTGAAGAATGGCTATTATCTCCTCCGAATGGCAGAAGGAGAAGAATGGAAGACAGCTTTCCGCTGTCGTTATGGGTTGTATGAATATACGGTAATGCCGTTTGGGCTATGTAACGCCCCATCTACTTTCCAGAGTATGATAAATAAAATCTTTCATGATTTATTAGACGAAGGAGTCATCGCCTATATAGATGACATCCTAATATACTCAGAGACCATCGAAGAACATGTCTCACTCGTTAGGCGAGTTATGGAAAGACTGCGCAAGGCTAGGCTTTGTGTAAGCATTAAGAAATCTACATTCCATCAAAGAGAGGTAGAATTCTTGGGATACCGTATATCCGATCGTGGTATTATGATGACCACGGAAAAGGTGAAGTCAATTGAAGTTTGGACTCCACCAAAGACAGTTGTTGACGTTCAAAGCTTTTTGGGATTTGCAAACTTCTACCGTCGGTTTATAGAGGACTTTAGTAAGATAACAAAGCCGTTAACTGACTTAACGAAGAAGGATACCAAATGGGAATGGGGTCCAAGGCACGATGAAGCCTTTAGTCGCCTGAAAGCGATGTTCATTGCAAGCCCCATTCTAGCCCACTTTGATCCAGAACGGTTGACCAAGTTGGAAACCGATGCTAGTGATTTTGCATTGGGTGCTATACTGTCACAGTTATGCGAAGATGGTAGATGGCATCCGATAGCCTACCATAGTCGGAAATTCTCGCCAGCAGAGATAAATTATGATGTGCATGATAAAGAGATGTCCGCAATTGTTGCAGCATTCAAAGAATGGGATCATCTCTTGCGCTCAGTATCGGATCAGATAACTATTTATACTGATCATAAGAATTTGGAGTACTTTAATAGTACTAAGATACTGAATCGTAGGCAGCATCGCTGGGCGGAATTCCTACAACCATTTAATTTTAAGGTTGTCTATCGGGAAGGGCGCCTTAATGGAAAGGCTGATGCGTTATCGAGGCGTTCGGAGTACCGCCCTGAAGGGGGGAGTAATTCTGCGAAATTGGGTCAGGAACAGATGTTTTTCCGTCCGGGACAGTATTTGGATAGTCAGGAGCGGGACATCTTGCGACCACAGTTGTTGCAACTGTGCCAAGGCTTCCGGTTGAAGTCCGGAATGCTTGATGACATGAAGGTCGCGATAGCAAAGGACAATACTTATCAAAGTATTTACAAGTCCATTGTCCAAAAGGACAAGAAGGTTGACCCTAATTTCTCATTAGAGAAGGACTTCCTGCTTTATAAGAAGCGATGGTACGTACCGGAGGATCAAGGGCTAAAAGAACGGATCATGCAAGCGGAACATGATTCCCGTCTAGCTGGACACTTCGGGACTTATAAGACAATTGGCAAGGTTAAAGCCAACTTCTACTGGCCAAAGATGGGGCCTATATCGAAGACTATGTTCGGTCTTGCGACACCTGTCAAAGGGTAAAGACAGTCAGACATAAGAAGTTTGGGCTCTTAGAACCTATAGATGTTCCAATGAGGCCGTGGAACGAAATATCAATGGACTTCATTGTGGCGTTACCAGAATCTGAGGGTTATACGAAGATCTGGGTCATTGTTGATTGGTTTTCAAAAATGGTACATTTCATCCCCCTCGCTACGGAGGTACCTATCAAGGAACTAGCTCTTATATTTCTCAAGAGATCTGGAGACTGCATGGACTCCCAGAATCAATTATCTCTGACCGCGATACTTGTTTCACATCAAAATTTTAGGTTAGCCTAATGGGACTACTTGAGGTGAAGCTCAATGTCTCTACCGCGTTCCATCCCGAGACCGACGGCCAGACTGAGCGGGTGAACCAGACACTGGAACAATACCTAAGGAGTTATTGTACCTACCAGCAGGATGATGGGTTTCGCTACTACCGTTAGCGGAGTATGCCTATAATACATCCACCTCCGAGTCAACCAGGTTATCTCCTTTTGAGATTAACTATGGATTTTCTCCGAGGACAAACTGGTCTGGAATTGTTTCCTGACAATAAGGGGATTCATCCAAGTACGGAGCTGTTAGTAAAGGATTGGGAGGGTACATGGCAAGACATACGGGAAACATTACAAAGTGCTCAAGAGAGGCAACGGAAATGGCATGACAAGAAACGATTACCATCTCCAGAATATGCCACACTAGAAGATGTCGAAGAGGGCAGAGCTATAAAGGCTGATCGGGTAATGCTGAATCGCAAGAATATCCGTACAAAGAGGCCTATGGAGAAACTAGACCACCGAATGTTTGGTCCCTTTGATGGTCAAGCGACGTGTGGGTACTAGGGCATATGAACCCAGTTTGCCTGCACGTTGGTCTATCCACCTGGTATTCAACGTTGGGTTATTAATAGAGCCTACCGAGGAGGATCAGACCGGGAGAAGGGTAAAGATATCCCTATCCCTGACATAGTGGAAGACGAGCCAAGTTATGTTATCTCGGGAGTGTTAGAACAGCCGGTGGTATTGTAGGATAAACAGAAGTTCCCTCATCGGTTTTTTGTCCAGTACCTGATATCGTGGGATGCTATGAAAACCTGAAAAAATTCTTGGGAGCCGTTTGAGCGTGCTGGAAGAAACCGTTATAAACAAGCCTAAGCCGATTTCCCCAAAAGGTATCCATCTACACCTAGGGACATAGGGTTGTAGATATACCGAGTAGTCGGAAATAAAAGGACGTCTTAGATCGGCTCGGGTCGAGCCGTATAAAGAGGGAGTGAATGTCACGAGACTCCACTGAGTACTATTAACAAGTAGCCAACCTACACCCATACCGGAGTCAAGAGACTACCGCGTGTAGGGCTGGCTGTAGACTTAGGTCTCCCGGGTGGAGTACCGGTGTTAGGTACCTCAGTCGGGCAATGCTAGGCCAACCAAAGGTACATAGTCTAGTAATGTTGAAAGGGTTTACCCTACTCTGTAGGGTACCCAAGTAGTCAAATTTGGGAGTTACCCTGAATTACTCGACTTAGAGTCCCATGTAAGTTCCCCTACTCTGTAGGGTAACTCGGGGGTACAGTTTACCCTACCTTCGGACTAGGTTACCCTGCCTTGGGGGGGGGCCACGGGTTACCCTGCTTATGGAGTCAAGTTACCCTACCTTGAAGTACTTGTTTACGGATGACGTCGGGGGAATTTACTATATTGTTTGTTCACGCGAAACTACCTAGGGATGTTTCGATTCTCAGGTTGTGCGGATCACTCCCGCCAACCATTTTTTGAGCTCCGACAAGCTGTAACGTGGAGTGTGGTGTTGCTAACACCCCCCTCCGCCCGTTATAAGTCCCTAGTCGTCATGGGCTACAGCTGAAGAGAGTTGCCGGTAAAGGTCTAGCAAAAGTCTCCAAGGGAGATGTTGCCGTACTCCTGTATGCGCCGCACGGGCCGTCCGTCCGACCGTAGCTGTCCTCAGGATATATCGTGGGAATAGGGAAACCTGGAGAATAGCCTCCCACTGTGTTTCGTGTAAACGGACCAAACACTGACTGAGTAATACTGCTTTGAAGTCCAGAGTAGTAGGTGAGGTTACCGGAGGCCAGTAGGCGAGGTAACCGAAGTCCGTTGCCCGGCCGCCCCGAAAGGAGTAATAGTATTGGAGAATCGTTAAGGTACTCTAAGACACTAGTCTTGGGGCCCACGGATGACCTACTTCTAGGAGGTTTGTACTGTGGGTAGCGCCTATTGTTAGTCCAACCTCCGAGTGGTCCTATCGGGGGGAGCTACGTGGCTAGTCTTCCGGAGTGATTATGGAAATGAGTATAACCGGATAGGAGGTTTCAGGAGACCGCGAATGCTTGCAGAAGACTAAGTGTATATGGGTAGAGAGTTCCATAGTTTTTGGTATATGTATCCCACGGCATGACAGCTCGCCACTGGCCATGACCCGATATGAAATTTTTACTCCTGCGTTGCATTGAGATGCAGCGGCTAAAACACTCTATCGGGCGATGTTAGAACACCATCGAGTGGTCCTAGTTCGCTACGAGGCTCGTTGGTCCACCCTAGAGGTTTGGCTAGACAGCCCACGGGAGTTGTGTGCTCCGCGAACGCAGTAGTAGTGTGGGAGTAACCTGGCACATCCCAAACCTACTTAAGTATATGCGAGTTCTCCTCTACTCTGGGCATCACTACCTCTCGAGATCAGGACCTTACTTGATTAAAAGCTGTGGCTTAACGATATTACAGTTTTAACCGTTTATTTTTTCAACTCTAACTGTTGATTTATCTTTATCTTACTTCTGAAGAATACTTCGTGCGGTCCGCCAACTCGGGATCCATCTTCCCAGAGGGAGCCCACCGTTACAACATGTTGAACTGTTCTAGATCGACGTTGGTTCGATTGAGAACGAGATTGTGGAGGTTTTCGGGAGTTTCTGGCGAATGAATTTCTATATCTGATGACTAGTGGTGGAGGTTGGAAGATTCTCCGGACATGTCTTTCCTTTGTTACTACGTGATGTAAATTGAGGAAAGGATAGCAATGTTTGGAGAATACGGATAGGTGTGGTGATGTCATGGAATGGATGGCGATACGTTGTTTATTGTTTTACTTATACCCTGTCTTTAAACCGTTGTTTAGAAAAGAGAGAGCGAAGCGTTTTTACCTTACCCCAATAAAACACCCTTTTGTGCACGGCCTACCACTACCACCTCACCCCAGTTTCCCACAGAGTCCCTCAGTGTTCCTACCATAACCGCTGTGGCAAGTCCCGTCATTGGTTGCTATTACCTCCTCCATACAAGAAGGTTATGAGTCTTTGCGTTAAGAAGGATTCAAGAGGAACACTTACTATAGATCGAACAATCCGGAGAAAGAGTCAAGGCTCGTGTTTTTCGACATGCGCGAAATAAAAATTCGAGTCGTCAGGTGTGAACCTGAAGTTTGGTTGTGGAGTTGTTTGACGACACCAACTATGAGAAGATGGGCCGCGTATGATGATACTGATCGCTGGGAAAGGCGTGCCGTTTATAGTAGAACCGGGACCGAACATCCCCCGCTAGCACACCCTCCGAACCTAGCACGGCAGAACGGGGTTCACCAAGGAACAAATGAAATGGAGGTCTAGAGACGTCAATGAGCAAAGGCAATTGATGGCGAGTTATATGGAACCACATTTTCGGGCGGAAGTATTCGGGATCCCGATCTTGGCACGCAAGATGTGGGGTGGCAATTAGGAAAGATCAGAGCTGACCGACAGAGCATTTCCACGCATAAACGATGATATTCGATCATGAAGGTTGCTGATTTCCCCTTTCCGTTATGCTTTTAACGAGAAATTCAAATCACTCCTAATGTGACCTTAGCACTTTGCATACCGAAGGTAAAAGGTATGAGCGATATGGGAATCGCTCGGAGCGAATAATATACGCTGCTTCCCTATCGCTCCATACCTTGTCCTTCGGTATCGCAAAGTGCTAAGTCCATATGTAGTTGATTTGAATTTCTCGTTAAACTCATAAGAAGGGAAATCAGCAACCTTCAATGATCGAATATCAGCGTTTATGCGGTGGAAATGCTCTGTCCGGTCACTTCTGATCTTTCCTCATTGCACCCCATCTTGCGTGAAGATTCGCAATCCCAATACTCCGCCGAAAATGTGGTTCCATATAACTCGCCATCAATGCCTTTGCCATGACTTCTCTAGACCTCCATTTCATTTGTTCCTTGGTGAACCCCGTTCTGCTGTGCAGTTTCGGAGGTTGTGCTCGCGGGGTATGTTTCTGGTCCCGTCCTAACTATAAACGCAATCCTTTCCCAGCGATCAGTATCATCCTATCGCGGCCCCATCTCTCATAGTGGTGTCGTTCACACTCCACAACCAACTTCAGGTTCACACCTACGACTCCGAATTTTTTTTCGGTCATGTCCCGAAAAAACTAGATTTAATCTTTCTTCCGGATTGTCGATCTATCGTAGTGTTCTCTTGAAATCCTTCTTAACGCAAAAAGCCTCATAACCTCTTGTGCTGGAGGAGAATAGAACCAATGAACTGGCCTTGCACATCGGTAGGTAGCCACATGGAAGGACTCTGTGGGAACTGGGGTAAGTGTGGACGTGCACAAAGCGTATGGGTAGGTAAAAACTGCTTCGCTCTCTCTTTTGTTCTAAACTAACGTAAAGACAGGTGTATAAGTAACATAAACAACGTATCGCCATCATTCCATGAATCACCACACTATCCGTATTCTCCAAAAGGCTATCCTTTCCTCCATACAACTCCCGTAGTAACAAAGGAAAGACATGTCCGGAGAATCTTCCACCCCACACTAGTCTCTCAATATCAGACTCTTCGCCAGACTCCCGAAACCTCTCACATCTGTCTCACTCGACCAACGTCGTCCTAGAACTTCACCATGTTGTAAAACGGGGCTCCCCTGGGAAGATGGATCCCCGAGGTTGCGACGCACCGAAGTATTCTTTTCAGAATAAGTAAAATATAATCACAGTAGAGTTTGAAAAAATAAACGGTAAAACTTATATCGTTAAGCCACAGCTTATACTCAATTAAGTCCTGATCTCGAGATGTAGGTTGATTGCCAGAGTAGAGGAGAACTCGCATATACTTAAGTAGGTGGTTGGTATGCTGCCAGTTACCTCCCCACACCTTAACCCCCTCTGCGTTCGCGACGCACCCAACTCCCGTGGCTTCTAGCGCAACCTCTACGGGTCGGACCAACGATCCTCTAGCGAACTAGACCACTCGATGGTGTTTCTAACATCTGCCCGCTAGAGTGTTTTAGCCGCTGCATCTCCAATGCAACCGCAGGAGAAAAACTCTTCATATCGTGTCATGCAGTGGCGAGCTGTCATGCCCGTGCTGATACTAACCAACTACTGGAACTCTCTACCATATACACTTAGTCTTCTGCAAGCATTCGCGGCTCCTGAACATCTATCCGGTTTCTACTATTTCCATATCACTCCGGAAGATAGTCCACTAGCCTCCCCCGATAACCACTCCGGAGGTTGACTACCATAGGCGCTACCCACAGTCAACCCTCCTAGAAGTAGGTCATCTCGTGGCCCCAGACTAGTGTCTTCGAGTCCTTAACGATTCTCCAATACTATTACTCTTTCGGGCAACGGACTTCGGTTCCTCGCCTACTGGCCTCCCGGTAACCTCACATACTACTTCTTGACTCAAGCAGTATTACTCCGTCGTTTGGTCCGTTGTACAAGAAACCACCTGGAGGCTATTCTCCAGGTCTCCTCTTCCCCTGATATATCCTGCGGACAGCTTCCCGGTCGGACGGACGGCGTGAGCGCATACGGAGTTACGGCAACATCTCCCACTTGGAGACTTTTGGCTAGACTGACCGCAACTCTTCAGGCTGTGCCCATGACGCTAGGGACTTATACGGGGCCGGAGGGGGGTGTAGCAACCACACCTCCAAGTTACAGCTTGTTCGGAGCTCACTGGGTGTGCGGGAGTGATCCGCACAACCTGAGAATCGAACACCCTTGTAGTCGCGTGACAAACCATCTAGTAACTTCCCCCTAAAAAAGAAAAAGAAAGTCCTGCGTAACAGTTACTTTCAAGGTAGGGTAACTTGACTCCATAGCAGGTAACCCGTGGCCCAAGGACCGGGTAACCCTAGTCCGAAGTAGGGTAACTGTACTCCGATTACCAACAGAGTAGGGGTAACTTACCTGGACTCTCCTCGCGTAATTCAGGGTAACTCCCAAATTGACTACTTTGGTTACCCCCCTACATATAAGGGTAACCCCCAACCATTACTCGACCTATGTACCTTTGGTATTGCCTAGCATGGCCACTGAGGTACCTAACCACCGGTCCTCCACCCGGTAGACCTAAGTCTACCGCCAGCCCTACCGCGTAGTCTTCTTGACTCGGTATGGGTTAGGTTTGGCTACTGTAATAGTACTCAGTGGAGTCTCGTTACATCACTCCCCTCTTTTATAAGGCTCGACCCGACCGATCTAACACGTGCTTTTCTTTCCGCTACTCGGTATAGCTACAACCTATGGTCCCTAGGTTTAGATGGAATACCTTTTGTGGAATCGCTTAGGCTTGTATACCGGTTCCTTCAGCATCTCAAACGGCTCCCAAAATTTTCTTCAGGTTCCATAGCCATCCCACGATATCGAGTACTGGCAACCGCTAGGGACTTCTGTTTTAACTCCTCCATACCACGGCTGTCTAACACTCCCGAGATAACATAACTTGGCTCCGTCTTCCACTATGTCCCTGGATATGGATATCTTTAAACCCCTTCTCCGGTCTTGACCCTCTCGGTAGGCTCTAATAACCCACGTTGATACCAGGTGATAGACCAACTGCAGCAACGGGAGTTCATATGCCCTAGTACCCACACGTCGGCTTGACCACAAAGGGCCAAACATTCGGTGGTCTATTTTCTCCATAGGCCCTCTTGTACGATATTCTTGCGATTCAGCATTACCCGATCAGCCTTATGCTCTGCCCTCTTCGACATCTTCTAGTGTGGCTATTCTGGAGATGGTAATCGTTTCTTGTCATGCCATTTTCCGTTCCTCTCTTGGCATCTTTGTAATGTTCCCTTATGTCTTGCCATGTAACCCTCCCATCCTTTAACTAACAGCTCCGTACTTGGGATGAAATCCCCTTAATTGTCATGGACATTCCAGACCAGTTTTGTCCTCGGAGTAACAAAATCCATAGGTAATCTCAAAAGGAGATACCTGGTTGACCTCGGAGGTGGATGTATTATAGGATACTCCGCTAACGGTAGTATCGAAACCATCATCCTGCGGTAGGTACATAACTCCTTAGGTATTGTTCCAGTGGTCCTGGTTCACCGCATCAGTCCTGGCCGTCGTTCTCGGATGGAACGCGGTAGAGACATTGAGCTTCACCTCAAGTAGTCCCATTAAGCTCAACCCCAAACTTTGAGTAAATCGAGTATCCCGTCAGAGATATCGTTCTGGGAGTCACATGCATTCTCCAGATTCTCTTTGAAATATCAGCCAAGTGCTTGATAGGTACCTCCGTAGCGATGGAATGAAATGCGCCCATTTTTGCGAATCTCATCAACAATGACCCAGATCTTCGTAAACCCTCGGCTTTCTGGTAACGCCACAAGAAGTCCATTTATATTGCGTCCATGGCCTCATAGGAACATCTTATAGGTTCTAATAGCCCAAACTTCTTATGTCTGACTGTCTTTACCTTTACAGGTGTCCGCAGACAGAACATAGTCCTTCAGATATAGGCCTCCATCTTTGGCCAGTAGAAGTTGGCTTAACCTTGTGGCCATTTGTCTTAGAAGTCCCGAATTGTCCAGCTAGACGGGCAATCATGTTCGCTTGCATGATCCTGGTCTGTTAGTCCTTGAGTCCTCCCGGACGTACCATCGCTTCTTATAAAGCAGGAAGTACCTTCTCTAATGAAATTAGGGTCAACCTTCTTTGTCCCCTTGAGCAATGGGACTGTAAATACTTTGATAAGTAGTGTCCTTTGCTATCGCACCTTCATGTCATCATGCATTCCGGACTTCAACCGAAAGCCACTTGGCACAGTTTTGCACAACTGTGTCGCAAATGTCCCCGCTCCTGACTATCTAAATACTGTCCAGGCCCGGAAAAACATCTGTTTCTTGACCCAATTTCCGCAGATTACTCCCCATTCAGGGCGGTACTCGAACGCCTCGATATGTCAATCAGCCTTCCTCTTAGCGGCCTCTTCACGGTAGACAACCTTAAAGTAATGGTTGAAGGAATTTCCGCCAGCGATGTTTGGTCGCGATTCAGTATCTTAGTAACTATTCAAGTACTCAAATTCTTATGATCAGTGTAACGTCGTTATCTGATCAGATACTGAGCGCAAGAGATGATCCCATTCCTTAAAAGCAGCAACATTGCCGTACACTCTATCCGCCCATCATAATTTATCTCTGCTGTCGAGAACTGCCTACTATGGGGAGGCTATAGGATGCCATCTACATCTTCGCATAAACTGTGACAGTATAGAGCACCCAATGCAAATCAACTACATGGTTTTCCAACTTGGGTTAACCGTTCCGGATCAAAGTGGGCTAGAATGGGGCGTGCAATGACATCGCTTTCAGCGACTAAAGGCTTCTCGTGCCTTGGACCCCATTCCCATTTGGTAATCCTTCTTCAGTTAAGTCGTTAACGGGCTTTGTTTATCTTTACTAAAGTCCTCTATAAACCGACGGTAGAAGTTTGGCAAATCCAAAAAGCTTGAACGTCAACAACTGTCTTTTGGGTGGTGTCCACACTTCAATTGACTTCACCTTTTCCGTGTTCATCATAATACCACGATCGGATTATACGGTTCCCCAGAATTTCTATCCTCTCTTTGATGGAATGTGATTTCTTCAATGCTTACACAAAGCCTAGCTTGCGCGCAGTCTTTCCATAACTCGCCTGAACGATGAGACATGTTCTTCGTGTCTCTGATATATTAGGATGTCATCTATATAGCGATGACTCCTTCGTCTAATAAATCATGACAGATTTTATTTTATCAAATACTCTGGAACGTACGATGGGCTTTACATAGCCCAACGCATTACCGTATATTTCATCAACCATAACGACAGCGAAAGCTGTCTTTCCATTCTTCTCCTTCTGCCATTCCGGATGAGATAATAGCCATCTTCAAGTCCAACTTATGAACGCAGTGGCTTTTTCCAAGTCTATCACGCAGCTCATTCATCATGTAAATGATTTTATTCTTCACCGTAATCTTAGTTAGCCCTCGGTAAATCATCATAACCTCAATGACCCTCAGGTTTGGGTACAAAAGTAATTGGGGCTGCGGCAGGGAACTGATCTCCGTATCATTCCGTTGCCAGCATCTCATTGAGATACTCCCTCAGAATCTTGAGCTCGTTTCAGACATGGATATATAGTGACCAAGGGAGGTGCGGTCTCAGGCATTACCTCGATCTTGTGATCATACTCCGAGTGCTCTGGTAACTCCAGCTATCCTTTGTTGGCTAAATATATCGGCCATAGTCCTTAATTCGGGGAGGAGACTTTAGGGCATATGTCTTGTCCCGTCTTCTCCTGTGAACTGGCTATCCAAGAAGATATACCTGAGCTTGGTCTTCTGCCAATAGCTCTTTCTTCGGTTATAAATTCTAACCGTCCTCTGGCCCCAAGGCATCTCGCCTTCACAATACAGACCTCCAAGTGAAGCTGCGTGTTTCCGCAGTCTATGTCGGATTATGTTCATGGAGCCATGACATTGGAAAATAACCATCAATCTTCTTTGTCGGAATTTCCGCCAGTTTCAAATCTCATGTCATTTGACATGTCGCCAATACGCATCTTCCGGGTCCTTAGTGTAAATGAAGCCCTGAGTAGGAAATGTCCTTCCCGCTAGCATCCTTTATTGGAGCAGCAACCTTCTCCGCCACACAGAACTTGTGTTTCCTTAAGGCCCATCGTGTGCTAAGCACTGCCGCCAGTACGCCACTATCCACCAATAACACAGCCTCGCTGTACTTTCTCTCGCGCCACAACGCCATTCTAGTCTACTCAACTCGTATAGACTTATATGTTTTGGGGGGCCCTGAAAAGCCGCGCCTTCTTTTCTTGAGTGTTCTTTTAGAAGCATTTTAACGGAGTCCTTGCCCTTCGACACAAGAGTGGCCACAACGGAGTCAATGTTAAGGTTTCAAATCACTGTATATCAATAGCCTAGGGTGTTTACTATCACGCCAGCATGATTTTCGGTTACTGAACCCTCCTCAGGTAAACTTGATAACAAACTTTCATTGCTCGAATCAAGGCCTGCTGATGTGAAAGACTAGTCCCTAACAAAAGAAAACATTTCGCTCCAATACTAAGGAAATAATCCATCGAAGTAAGGAAATGATATATTCCCGCAGTAACATAACACGAATACAAAGGAGAAAATAAACCAAGACAAACACCCAAAGAGAATTCCCGTGCTGACCAACCCTCCACCTGCCTCGTTCCTTCGGCAACCGCTGCGGCCCAGAACATCTAGAGGCCTGGTCAGTCTATTATTGACGGCAGGATTTTCTCGGGGCATGCTTACTCTCGTAGCCCTTCCATAACTTCCTAGAGTTATGTCATGTCTTTTATTTCCTGCAAGAAAGGAACTTACCTATTCCTCATCATCCGTATCAACCTCCATAATCTCGGGAATGACTTTCGGATTTCCAATAACTTCTTTGAAGGTGGTGCTTCGATGTCGACGACTATTGTTGTTTTGATGCTTCATTGACTCTTCACTTCAGCCTTCCTCTTTTGGTTATCGCTTTAACTCCCTTTGGCTGAACTAACAACAGGTCGGTGGAGAACATTCCGCCAAAAGTGACCCGTTTTCCACATCGTGTTCACTGCGACGACTTCTGCGCTTATCGATTAAGCGTAGACGGGAATATTCTTTTGGCATTAGCATGCTCGAAGTCCTTGCTTTGGGATGTACCCGCAGAGATAGGAGCCCTAGGGTTTGGGCTTACCCGAACCCTTTTCCTTCCGTTTCGTTTTGTTTCCTCGAGGTTGACAACCTCTCCTCGCTCTTGCCCCTGGTATCACTCGGCTTTTGGTAACAGTCTCGTCTGAAAGTGATATTGTCTTGGAGGGCGTTGCCCGTCTTCCGCCAGAATGGTCATGTACTCGGACACATCGGTAGGATGAGGGGTGTCTTTTGGGCCCAGAACATTCCGTCGTTTGTGATGTCATTGTCCCCCATCCGGCTCTGTCTTTGATCATTGTAGGTCGCGAAACCCAATTGGACAATCAGATCCATTACCGAGGCTAAGTACTGGTCAACTGACCATGCTTCATCTGCAGCTTCGTCCACTCGCTTAGAGCGCGGTCCCCGATCAAAAACATGGGTACCGAACTTGCCATTATCCGTTTCCTAAAGCCTTCCCATGTAGAAACTCATGGTTGGGGTCAAACGGGCATACCCACCCGGCGTGCACCGTCCCGCTGACGTACTCTGGTGGTAGCCCATGTACCAGTTTTGGCAGTACCTTTGAAGAAGAAGGATAACCAAGCTGATTTTGTCCATATCTTCCGTGATGATTCTTCGGAAGTATTCGACTTGATGTCCCACCATCGCTAATGAACCGCTGGGTATTGGTGGTATCTCCCTTTGAGGGAGTTACATCACCTACTTCGCTGGCTTTTCTTGGCTTCCCCTGAAGGAGTGAGTTACCGGCTGGCTTGACGAGCTCCAGCTGCCCCACTCATCTGCAGAAAGCTCGTAGAACCTTCGTGCTCCGCGTTCATACGTCTCTTCTTTTTCTCGCTCCAGTTTGGCTCCGCCTCCCAGAAACTGCAGAGAATCGGGTATGGGTCGGCATCATCGTATCACTGCTACTGGAGGAACTGGAATCACCCGGTTTCCGCCAGCACCAACGTTTCCGCAGGCGGGAGTTGATCTCCGCCGCCACCGTCATGTTCTGCCCTGGCCTCCAGAGGTGCTAATCATACCCGTCAAAGGAGTCCTCCCTTCCCCTTGTCTGTCCTCTTGGGTAACCACCCCCCGAACGAGACAAAGCATGGGAGGTGGTCTGGTAATGGGACAGCTGCCGTAGAACTGGAGTAACCCCATACCGACCCTGAACAAACTGCTGAATTCCAGACAGCTATCCGGCATTGCCGTAGGTCCCCGTGCAAACGTGAACCCAATACGACCATTTGGGCTTTTTCAATCTTCGGACCCTCCTCTCCGGCTTTCCGGTACCTTGACTCTGACGACTGTTAGGACAGTTGATTGGCATGTCGTCCTTTGGCAAGTGGAGGTCCTCCCACGACGTACAACAGTGTAACAGAAGGCCGTAACCCTCCGGGCTACAAAGGTCCTTCGGACCCGTTTCTTTCTTCTCCTAGCCCCCACATCCCCCATTCACCCCCGACTTGTTTATATTGTCCTTCCTAAGTTTGTCAAAAAACTCTTTCATCAGTAGTTTCCTGGGCGCACCAGGTAACTTAGCATTGAAGGCATGGAGGCGGAGCAGGTTTTCATGATAACAGGAGCTTGTCCTTGCTTTGGAGAGTTGTATTCACAGCCGCCTGGTAAGGTCGGTCTGGCACCGGACATTGGTAGAGGGGTCGGGGTATCAGTGGGACCTCCGGTCAGTCTACCTGATCCCGACCGGTTGTGGAGGTTGGAGAGGGACTCTGACTTATCCACCCTAGACACTATCCCCGGACGAGAGCCTGTAGCAGGGTCTATGAGTCCGTCGTTTCTCCCTTTGAGATACCGGGCGAGTGCTTCTTCGAGCTGTTTTCGGGAAGGTCGACGACTAGGAGAGACTAGATCTCGTGGCTGTTGACCCGCTACTCTGACTCCTAATTCAGTCACGTAATGGCCTGATATGAGGGATTGGTCAACATAGCGGTTAGGGGTCTCCGCAAAGTTGACCGCGGGACGCTTCTCATCGGAGGTGTCCACTGTCATGATCGTATCATTGTCATGATTCAATCTGAGCCCTGTACGGGCAGCCTCTTCCACGTCCCCGCTATCCTCTTGGCTAGCGCACGTGTGGTCACTTTTGCGTATGAACAACTTCTGTTGTTTCCGATCCACGCCGTACCGCCGTAACCATCTCTATTTTAAAACTTAGTCCTGCGCCTGCTCATGCCAGTATTGGCATCTGGCTTTGAGCTTCCTTCATCTGTTTTGTAAACTTCAAGAAGGATGTAGGGTTCCATAACTTCCCTAGTAAAACCGCAAGACTAAACCCTTGACCTTGCCTTTCTGGCAACTACCGGAATCGCAATCTTCTGCTTTGTTTCGTAAACGATTCGAAATACCGCGCAGGGTCTTCGACCCCCACAATTTCCTCGGTCATCGTCGGGACAGGTCGATATTGGTAGCATTAAGGACAAGTTCAACAATGGGTTTTCCCAACCAGGCCTTTGGCATCGGCAATGCTTCACGCCGTCATATGCATTTGGTGGGCTGCCTCCTGCGGCACGATCGAAGTGACCGGCTTGGTTCGCATAGTAATTTTCCACCCGATGCTTTCTGTTACCAGACCATCGACTCGTACTCAAACTATTCCAATTCAAGGAGGTCAATACCAAAAATCTTTCAAGAGTAGGAAGAGTTAAGCGAGTCTTCGCTTAACGATATACCTGGAACGGGGGCTCCCTCTGGGAGATGGATCCCTATGTTGCGACCGGCAAACGAAGTTTCTTCATAAGTAAGATAAAGATAAATCAACAGTAGAGTGACAAAAATAAACGGTAAAACTTAATATCGTTAAGCCACGCTTTTACTCCATTTAAGTCCTGCTCTCAGAGGTAGTTTGTTTGGCCAGAGTAGAGAGAACTCGCTATACTTAAGTAGGTTTGGGTTGCTGCCAGTTACTCCCACACTACGCTGCGTCGCGATGCACCCAACTCCCGTGGCTTTCTAGCCACCTCTACGGGTCGGCCAACGCTCCTCCTGCGAACTAGACCACTCGATGGTGTTTTGAACATCTGCCGTGAAGTGTTTTTAGCCCGCTGCATCTCCAAGGCCACCGCAGGAGTAAAAACTCTTCATATCGTGGGTCATGGCATTGGCTAGCTGTCATCCCGTGCGGATACTATAACCAACTATGAACTCTCTACCCATTACACTTAGTCCTTCTGCAAAGCATGCGCGGCTCTGAACATCTATCCGGTTCTACTCATTTCATATCCACTCCGGAAGATAGCCACTAGCCCCCCGATAGACCACTCCGTCGGTTGACTACCAATATGCGCTACCCACAGTCAACCCTCCTAGAGTAGGTTCATCTTCGTGGCCCCAGACTAGTGTCCTTGAGTCCTTAACGTTCTCCAATACTAATACTCTTTCGGGGCAACGGACTTGCGGTACCTCTCGCCTACTGGCCTCCGGTAACCTCACATACTAACTCTTACGTCAAAGCATATTACTCGTCAGTTTTTGGTCCGTTTTACACGAAACCACCTGATGCTCTTCTCCAGGTTCTCCTCTTCCCCCTGATATATCCTGCGGACAGCTTCCGGTCGACGGGACTCTGTGAGCTCATACGGATTAACGGCAACATCTCCACTTGGAGACGTTTGCTAGACTTACAGCAACTCTCAGGCTGTAGCCCTGCACGCTAGGGACTTTAAACTACGGGCCGGAGGGGGGTGTTTAGCAACCACACCTCCAAGTTAAGCTTGTTCGGAGCTCAACTGGTTGTGCGGGAGTGATCCGCCACCTGAAATCGAACACCCTATGTAGTTTCCGCGTGACAAACAATCTAGTAACTTCCCCCGAAGCCTGCGTAACAATTTACTTTCAAGGTAGGGTAAACGTGACCCAGAGCAGGGTAACCCGTGGCCCAAGGCAGGGTAACCCTAAGTCCGAAGTAGGGTAACTGTACCCCGAGTTATCCTACAGAGTAGGGTAACTTTACCGGGACTCTCCGTCGAGGAGTCAGGGTAACTCCCAAATGACTACTTGGGTTACCCTACAGAGTAGGGTAACCCCCAACCATTACTAGGACCTATTACCTTTGGTATGGCCTATCTGCCCGACTGAGGTACCTAACCACGTTACCTCCACCCGGTAGACCTAAGCTAACCGCCAGCCCTACCCGCGGTAGTCTCTTGACTCCGGTATGGGTGTAGGTTTGCTACTTGTTAATAGTACTCAAGTGGAGTCTCGTTACACATGTTTTCAATTATTTTTTTCTCCTACACTTCAAGATGTTTAGTGGCTAATATTCTCTATCAGTATTTTTCTATTCCTTTGATAATCTTTAACCCAGCTCTCAATCGTAGATTTTATCAGCAGCACCTAACTGTCAACTACTGGGTACCACTGTTACTGCATAGACCATCGTCTATCTACAGTAATCCACCATCTCTATTGACTCTATATATTATTGTTGGGACACATATATTATCTGCAGTTGAAAAACTGGGGGAATCAGATACCTTCACCACCCTGCCTCTGACAATAATTCTACTGTTGTCATCATCCATTCCAGGCCAGTGCCTGGATGAATTTCTGGTTGCCTCACTGTTCTTTCCGACAGACTAAGCACTGGGGTTACTGCATCTTGTGAGTATTGCTCACTTGAAGAAACATGTTTGGTAACTATTTTCCTCCGTTCATTTAAAGAGTAGTGTATACTAACAGGTTAATAGCTGTCCTCACTGCTTCTGCAGCTTTCATCATCATTCTCTCTCATCCAGCAGGGCAAAACCTGACCCCAGTGGGATTAAAAGTTCCCACCTTTACGACAGGTTGATCAATGCCGCCAGGAGCGGGTTTTGCTCACTGGGTATAGAAAGGCAGGATTTGACCCCGATGGTGAGGTCGTTTTGTTTTGTATTTTTTTTCTTCTTTGGGGGCTAGCCTCGCTATATCCATGGTTTTAATAAAACTCTTAAAATTCCTACTACCTTGCTGTCATCACTGTTTCGAGTGACTTTGGTGGTGCATTCGCTAGTGAAAAAGGGTGAGTCAACAACTAGTGGTGCTGTTTGATCAACTTGCCAAAAATTGAAGGACTCATGAGGGAGTATAATAAGAGGTTTTAGATGGAGTGTGGCA